>CM062816.1:281661759-284061759 GCA_031772625.1 Pinus tabuliformis | reverse complement strand
TAAGAACATCAAAACATAACCATGGTCAACAAAAAAATCCTAAATATCAATCTCATTGTTAGACTTCTATCATCATGACTACCATTCATTTTACAATAAAATAGTGTCAAGTTACCATATACTAGAATCAAGGTGCTAACCTTCTTTATGGGATCAAGATTCCCAAATGATGAATGTTAGTAAACATCAACTATGCCATTATACCAAAGATAAACATTAAGTAGCGTCATAGAATCAAGAAGTTTGTCATGTTCCAGAAGTAAGATATTTTTTCAATACCAAGTGCGCGATTTCATCATAAGAACCATGAATCCAAATCAATTTTATATGAACACATGAACCATTTTAGAATAAGACATTCTAATCATACCTTAGGACTTACCTTTCCATCCAATATTACAACTAAAACATAACATTGAAAAAATATACCATGCATACCTTGTAGTATTGAAATTATACCTGTGCATCTTTCCATTTAACATAGGTAGCTTGTAGAACTTAGTCATCTTTTTAGCAAGTACCTATTTACCTTTTACAACTCCATATTTTCTTTCATACGTCTCAATTGATCCTCAAGAAGTATCCTCTTATTACATCTCATCAAGGACGTTAGAAACATCCAAATACTCAAATATACATGCAGGAAGTATAAGTAATGATTAAAACAATAATTTCATATTTATAAGTCTAAACAAAAGTAAATACATAAAGGAGAATCATATGTCAAGAAATAATTATCTTCAATGAGAGGTGATACTCTTCCTCTTGAACCAACCTTAAGGAGCCATAATTGTCTATTGTCCACATAACAATGTTTCCTTCAATATTTCAATCAATTGTATCAACAACCAGGCCTACTAGAGACTATCCCATCTAGGGCTTGATCAAATATTTCATAAGTGCTTTAGCATATTCACATTGACCATGCAAGGTTTCATATCTCAAATATTTTCCATAAACCATGGTTTCTCTCAAACCCTAACCTCATAATATCTAACAAACCCTAATACACATGCCTAAGGTTTTCTTCAAACCCTAGAATTATCTTAGGTATCCACCATCCTCTCTTGCTTCCATCAAAGGTGTCTCCATGGAGGTGATCTCCATGAATTTTCTTCAACCCATCTCTTAAACCATGTTAATTTTACATGAAATAAACCCAACAATGTTTATACTCAAAGCTTTGATTCTGAATACTGTAATGAACTATCAATGTCTGTTGTCAATTATCGAACCTTGCAGTCATTGAGAGAAATCTTCGTAAAACTAAGATTCCACATTTTAGGCCCCAGTCACATAGAGGTGGTGTCATGTGAGTGACAATGTCTGCACATTCACTCCCTTAGGCTTGGAATCCAAGAGACTAGGGTTAGATTTGGACTATAGAAAGCCTATTGTCGTAGTTGCATGGATGGAGAGTTATTTGTGTGACTAGAAGACTCTAGTCACTTGGATGAGCTTTTGTACAAGAAAATATAGTTGAATTTTTCCTGTGATGTGCTTGTGACTGAGGCCCAATACCCTAAATCAGATATGTGAGCCTCGGATCCTGCAATTCACCATAGAGCGAAACTATTCCTCCACAAACGAGCCTCAAACCTGTGCGACCTAAAAACCAAGATAGAAGAGGGTCTCATCATTGTGTTTAAATCAGGTAGAGGGCACTTGTATTTATAGCCGCTTAAGGTGGTCCACTTTTCTTTAGGTTAAACCTTATCAAATATGCACATGTGTGATTTTATTCATAAGTACACTTTCCCTTATCCAATTTGAGAGATAATTAGATTGATTTTGGTCCTCTCAAAAAGAGGAATTCAATGCAATAATTATATCAATCAGGTGAACTATCTAAATTGGAATTTGACCACATTTTCATATTTTTAACACAAAATTTTCATTTTCTTGAGTTATGAGGAGTTATTTATAACAAGTGACAATGACCTTTGAGATTCCTTATGACACTTTTATTTAAATGACTATTCATATTCTATACATGACTCATTACATTCCAATGTGTAGCTATTCAAATTCCACATGTGTTCCTTGGACTTCATTACATATCATTTATTACATAAGACAAATTACAAATGATAAGATGACTAGATAAGAAAAAACGATAATGGGACAATGACTCATCAAATTGGTAAGTCATTTGCTTCTACATGGAGCTCATTTGTAATGTAAGTGTGCCATGCTCTAAATTTTTTTGAAATGTCTTCGATTCATACTAGAAAGTCTCCAATGTAGTGCATACCTCCAGTGCCTTTTTCAATATGTTCTTGGAGATTGGCTGTAGATTATTCCATAGCCATGAATGTTTCATATAAGTTTTGACTAGTGAAATGGTGTATTGTAGAATAATTTCTTTGGTTACCTCCAAGCCTTCCTATTCCATTTCCTTCTTGATCAGCTCGATGTACTATCTAATCTCTGGGAAGATGACCACCCTAACTTGGATTGATTTAAGTGTACCTATCAAAGGCATCCCATGCTTTTGTATAAGAGACTCAAAACCATTATGTAGTTGATTATATGCAACAATGGTACTAATTGGCTATTCACCATGATGCATGTAGTTTTGGTGGTGAAGTCTCAACTGAAATTTATCCATCTTCATGGAAATACTGTATTTCATCTCTAAATGTTGCGGAACATCTAGATACATTACAACCCACTCATGAAGATTATCGACTTCTCTATTTTTTGGCCTCAAGAGTTTCACCACTTCCTATGCCTTTTTCTATATTCCAGCAACAGGAGACACCACTTACCATACAAGAATCATCTCATCATATAATTGAACCATGGTGTCCTCCATTGGCCCTAGTTTTTCCTACATGGTTGGCTGCCATTTTTTGGTGCTGAAGCTCTATGATGACAACTATTGATTCTCCGCCACAAGATCTTCCTCTTGTTTCTTCACTGCAACAAGTTCTCTTCTTAACTTGACATTCTCATTCAACAAGCACTTAGAATTATCACGTGCCTTTGTAGCAAATACAAAATTTTCTTCCATGATAGATTTGGGATTCCTTCTGGTGTTGGAGGTTATCACCTTCTTTAGAGAAAATGATAGTATATTTTAAGGATCCTTGGGGAAGTATTTATGCCTCTATTGTATGATCCTCTTCTTAAGCTTATCAAACGTTACATTTCATACATCCATGACTCTATCGACTGACAGAAGTGTTATTCCCATTTCACTGAATGGAAGATGACCACCTGTAAAGGGAGGTTCATCTAGAGTCCTTGGTTCATCATACATGGGTTGGATGGTATCTTCTTCTTTTTAAGTCTTGGGACTACCTCTATTGTTCTTCTTCTATCCTTCTCCTCTCTTCTTCATCTACTTGTTGCTTCTGGAACAACTCATCCTACTTCCTCTTCTCCTCTTCTACTTTTGTTTCTCTCCTTGAATGATCTTCTTAAATAAATCCTGTGTTTAAAGGATCATCTTTCCATTTCTTGTTGTTCTCACATGTTGATTGATACCTAATCCTTTTCTTAGAATCTACCTTACTTACTTGAGAGGTTATCACTTCCTCCTCCTTTACCTGCAAGTTTTGATTTGGTGGATCATGGGGTGAACTAGTTTCTATCCTTGGATGTGCCTTCATGTTTGCATTGTAGCAATTCTTTAGCTTCTCATATTCTTCTGTGGACATTGATGAGTACCTCGTATTGTGATCAATCCTTTCATAGTGTTTCCTGACCACTCACATGGGATCATATCCATGAAAGTATTTAGTGATAAAGTTTAGGAGGTCCAACTCCTATATTTCTACTATTGCCACTTTGTGTCTCTTTAACTCATATAATATGATCCTCAATGCAAAGATCGGGCAAGGGGCTTTCTTCCTCCTGTGAGGAATTCCTAACAATTCCTTGTCCAGCTAATTTTCTATTTCTTACATGACTAACTTGTTGGTCACATATCATGGCATAAAATGAGGGGATATATGATGACCAAAACATATGATGTATGTTCCTTCAGGAGCTGCAAACTAGTCCACGATATCTCAGAGTGACTCCTTCACCTGGTCGATCATTCAAGGAGGATCAATCTCGAATATTATCTGAAAGATAATTGCAAATAAGTGCTCAAATTATTTGTCATATACACCTATAAAGCTTAATTTTAATAACACTTTGCAGTGGAAGTAAACAAAGAATTTCTCCTTACAGGTCTAATTCTAGCTCATTCCTGGGAAATATTGTGCACATATTCCACATAAGAGAAATGGAGACATGTATAATTCTAGTGCTTAATTCACCCTCATAGATTTTTTTTCCTGCCCCACCTCACGTTGCAACTCATATGATAATATTTCTACCCAATTGAAATTTTTTTCGTATGTCACCACCCTATTGAGTAGATATATACAATTCTCCTTGAACAACTCAAAGTTCTCACACCCATAGAACTGATAATAGATGGCTATTAAATATTGATATACATCTCTGCTAATATTTTCTGGATAGACTACGGATGGGCGATCACGAAACTTGGAAGGCTCTCAACACTAGGATATAGTAATGTGACTCTTGTCGAGATTGGCCCATCCATGGTAGAAGTCACCATTTGCATATTTTTTGGGTCTGAGCATCAACATGTCTGCATGTCTTCACCATAATAGGTTGCAAGCTGACAACCACTCTCACCGTGAAGCACAAGCTAAGAGTCATCCATATGTGCAATGATTCATTCAATCACCTCTACACATGGCATGACTGAGAACGTGCATGTAATCCTATGTGTCCTGGACTTCTTGATATTGATGTACACTACACATATTCTAAGTCTTGAGAAAATGTTTCCTGCATGAATGTGTTGTATATCTTGCTCTATGCAACTTGTGAAGTCTTATCAATAAAGCACCAGGAGTCTGCATAGATGGGAACGTTTGGCTTTATAATCCCAACAGGTTCATCAATGATTTCTTTTGAGATTTCTTTGTAGGCCACTTTATGAGGCGACATGGCTCCAAAAAATGATGATAGGGTGACAAGACTGGTAGCGCAAACACTTATTTGTGGGAGCACACTCATAATGACAATATTAACTTAAAGTAATCTAACTATGAAAAAGTACTTGTAAATTATGTACAAAGAGACATCACATGTGATTGGACATGAAAATATATGAAAATTAGCACAAAACAACTTTCATGTATAAGAAATGGGCATGCAAAATAAGAGGTCACACTGGCAGACTCTAAACGGTCAAAGGGGTGATTTTTTGGGTCTTTGGGCCTTCACCATGCACTCATGTTCTCAAGGAGAAAGGGAGGGCACATTGTCACACTTCGAAGGGATGAAGGAATGAGTTGAAAAACCTTCAGGGCTTGATAATGTGCTCATGCACTTAAAGGCAAGGAGGGTGCACTGACCCACTTCAAAGGGCCAAAGGGAGATGCTTCATGCATTCTATAAGTGCTCATGTGCTCAAAGTAGGGCCTAGTTATTTGTAGTGAAGAAGTGTTTTGAAGAGGAAAACTTGATCATTCTACATGAAAATTTCGAGATTGATCAGGCTTCAAGCTAAAGAGGTGTGCTCTACCTGTTGGAAGCTTAGGAACAATTTTAAACAATAGGATTTGAAGATTAATATGAGGAGAAGAAATATCTACAAGGTTATATAAGTATTTTGCATTCACGGTGGAATATGAAAGGGTTGAAGAAGGTGAAGAGTTTTTGCATATGACATAAAGATATTTCATGTATCGCCACCATATTGAGAATATATATTGAATTATCCTTGAACAACTCATTATTCTTTTTCTCATACAACCAATAATACATGGCTATCAATTATTAATATACATATCTGAGAATCGTTTTCAAATGGGTTGTGGATGGGCGATGGTGAAACTTGTCAGACTATCGAAACCAGGATACAATAATGTCGCTCATGTTGAGATTGTCTCATTTGTGGTAGAATTGCTTGTTTTCATATTTTATGGGATTGAGCATATTGTAACATGTTTACATATCTTCACCATAATAGGTGGTGATCTTACTGCCACTCTCACTACCAATCAAAAGGTGAGAGTCATCCATATGTGTAATGATCCATTCAATCACCCCTACACATGGAATGGCCGGGACTATGCATGTTATCATATGCATTATGGACTTCTTGATGTTGATGTACACATGCACATCTTCTAAGTCTTCAACAAATATTTCCTGCATGAATGTGTTGTATAACTTGCTTCATGTGACCGCTGTAGTCTCATCAATAAAGTGTTGGGTGTCTACATATATGGGTACAATTTGATTTTTAAGTTCTATAGGTTCATCAATTCTTATTTATCAGAGTTTTTTGGACGCCACTTTATGAGGTAGCATGGCTCCAACATATGATGACAGGGTGAAAATACTTGTAGCAGGAACACCTGTTTGTGGCATCACACTCTAGGGGTGATTTTAGGGGCGAATGTTCGCCCTTTGGTGAAATTAAGGGGTTTTAAATTTTTAGTGGGCGAATATTTTGTATCATAGTACATTTTTACAAATCACCTCAAATAGCCCACCTTATTTTGAGGGAGAGTGTAAAAAAGGTAAATTTAGCCCTTGAAATTAGGAGTTACAACCTTCCATTCGCCCATTTTCAAGAATAGGTTTTATTTAAGTGAATCCTATGGGCCAAAGGCCCAAATACCATATTTATAAAAGAGGTATTGTAAATTAATAAAAATATAAATAAATGAGAGGTATGGTAAATAAATAAAGCATTTTTTATATTTACTCCATAAGTCACCTTATATACATGCAAGGGTGTAAACAAATAAAAATATAAGTAAAGTGGAGGTATGGTAAATAAATAAAACATCTTTTTATACTTACTCAAAAGATATGGTAAATAAATAAAAATATAAATAAACTAGACGCATGGTAAATAAATAAAACCTCTTTTTTTATTTAGTCCATAACCCTCGTTCTATTTATGAAGGCTCAAGAAAGAGGTTTTATTTAAGTGAATCCTATGGGCCAAATACCATATTTGTAAAAGAGATATGGTAAATTAATAAAAATATAAATAAGCGAGAGGTATGGTAAACAAATAAAACATTTTTTAATATTTACTCCATAAGTCACCTTGTATTTATGAACGGTATGGTAAATTAATAAAAATATAAATAAATGAGAGGTATGGTAAACAAATAAAACATTTTTTTATATTTACTCCATAAGTCACATTATATTTATACTATGGGACAAATACCATGGACTAGATTGTTATTAATACCATGCAAAAAGACGTTATTAACCCTAATATAAATATTAATAAAAACAAATGGCACATGGTATTGACCCATGGTATTCACCAAAATGGCACATGGTATTGACCCATGGTATTCACCAAAATGGCACACGGTATTGACCCATGGTATTCACTTGGAATGTAGCCTATTTAAATGGGGGAATTAAACCAGCATAGATCCATCTTTACTCTGGATCTACTAACCCCGAGAGGTATCAAATATTGTGATATGCAAACTAGCATAGAGTGAAAAAATATTTGATCCGATCAAGAGTAAAAATGGATGTTGTAATTTAATGTATGTTAAACATTTTAGCTTGGTTAAAATAAAAATAAAATAAAAATCAACTATTAATTTTATTAATTTTTATAAATTACTAATAGTAATTTTTAAGCTCCAGGTTTATGATAACCCATGGTATTGACCCATGGTATTCATGTGAGCATAGACTATTTAAAGGGGAAATTCTATCTTAGATCCATCTTAATTCTGGGTCTACCAAGTGCTCAGAGGGATAAATAGATTTCATCCCCCTAAGAGTGGTAGATGTGGAGTTAAGATGGATATAGGTTGGTTTTTATGATAATGAAGATATTAAATAGAGTTAGGAAATTATATTGTAAAAACATCTTAAGGTGAATGGTTAAAGCATAGACATTGGACAAGTAAATTTGTATACTTTTGTTTTAAACTGAAACAAATCCAGGGCTAAAAGGAATGGATTGATTGCACTAGTCATCCTTCTATAACTTTCGAACATATGTTGGAATAAATAGATTGTAATTTGGGTAATTTTTCGAATTGCAAATGGGAACATACTTGTGTATTGGCAGGGTGGTTACGAGGTCCCTACAAGTGGAGTAAACAGATTGTAATTTGGGTAATTTTTCTAATTCCAAATAGGAACATACTTGTGTATTGGTAGGGTGGTTACGAGGTCCCGATGAATTTGAATTTTTCTTGGTTTTATATATAGTATTAGGTTTTTTGAATTTGAATTTTTCTTGGTTTTACATATAGTATTAGGTTTTTTCTCATGCTTTCTGTGAATGGCACGGGTGAATTTTATCCTACACCCACTAGGCTATCGATATGTAATTTCGGTAATTTTGATTTCAAAAGATATTTTAAAGAAATGCAATGATTTCATTTGTGTATTCAATAAACACAAGATTTTATAATTGAGTAAAATATTCGCCATGCCTGGTGAGAGATTCGCCAAAAAATTATATATACATATCATATTATTGATAAAATCGCCTTCCATTTTTCCTATATACCATGGAGATTCGCCCATTTATTATACATGTAAATTTACGGGGGGGGTTCTTAAAATTTTCCCTGTCACACTCATAATGACAAGATTAGCTTAGGGTAATCTAACTATGCAACAATACTTGCAAATTATATACAAAGAGCCATCACATGTCACTGGACATGAAAATCTATGAATGACAGGAAAAAATAACTTCCACGCATGAGAAAATGGGCATGAAAACTAGGAGGGTGCACTTTCGAAGCTCCAAGGAGTGTAAGGCATGATTCAAGGCTTTTTAGTGCACTCATGTGCTCATGCAAGTGTAAAAGGTCAACAAGGGCACACTGACACACTTTGAAGGGTCAAAGGGATAAGTTTTTAGGTCTTTGGGCCTTCACCATGCACTCATCCACTCAAGGAGAAAGGGAGGGAACACTATTTCACTCCAAAAGGATGAAGGAATGGGTTGACTGACCTTCAGGCCTTCATAATGTGCTCATGCACTCCAAGGAAAGGAGGGTGCACTAGCACACTCTAAAGGTATAAAGGAAGATTCTTTGTGTCTTGATGACACGTTAATGCACTCAAAGGAGGTCATAATTATTTGTGGTGAAGAAGTGCACTCAAGAGGAAGAATTGATCATTTTGGGCACAATTTTCAAAACTAATTGGGATTTGAGCCCAAGAAGTGCACTTTATCTGTTGGGAGCTCAGTAAAAATTTTAAACAATAGGACTTGATGACTAAGATGAGGAGAATAAATATATATAAGCTAATATAGTTGTTGTCACATCCACTGTGGAATATCAAAGGGTTGAAGAAGGTGAAGATTTTATGCATGTGACAATAGATTAATTCTTGTAGCATGAAGATTAAGCATGAACACCAAGAAAATTATTGAGAGACGAAATAATGACATAAGAAAAGAAAGAACAATAGTGAAATCATGAAAGGAAATGAAAAGATTCAACATGAAAAACTTACTTGTAGCATTGGTTGATGAAGAGTCTCTTGATTCCCAACTATGCGCCCAACTTAGATGGAATGATTATGTAAATAAATGATTAACTAAGTTTATTTAATTAATTTTACATGCAAAACTGATTCATGCACGATCACCACTTGTCGATGAGTGAAAGGATTAGTTAATAGAAGTTAAGTGGGCTCCAATTTTCTAGGAGTGAACCCACAGGCAAGAAGATGGCTCATTCATGTTCCCAAGAAGAGTACATCTCTTTGACATGAATGAGTGTGCTCAAGAAGTGCACACTTGCTTAGCATGAATATTATTTCTTAAGGAGGGCACACTTCTTTAGCCCGAACGAGTGCACTCAAGTTGGGCAAATGTATTCACCAACATGGAGTGAACTTTTGCTTTTTTGAATGATTTTCTTTCTTTTGTTTTCTTTTTTTGTTTTTTTCAGTGTTTTTAAATAGTGTGAATGGTGAGAAGGCAAGTTTCTACGTCAATAAAGATCATGATTTCACCTAACCATAGACTAACTAACTCAAGCACTTATAATGGTTAAGCGACAACACTTAGGAAACATTGTGTTAGGTCCCTATACTACTAGTGTAACCCTATATTGTTATTAGTACAACCCCCTTATTATATTGTTGTGCCCATGTAGTCCCGATATTGTTATTATTGTGCCCCATAGAAGCCCAATATTGTTATTATTGTTCCATTACATTATTATTGTTATGTCGGCTCTGATTATATTATGACCCCTGAGACTCCTATATATAGAAAGGAGGTCTTGTCATTTGCATCATCCAAGAATTGTTCATTTGTGTAACGTAAAGGAGCTTTCCCCCTCGAAGAGGCTTATTTCTAAAGTGTTTATCTATCTTTTCTATCTTTTTGTGAGCTGGTTTCATAACATTTGGTATCAGAGCTTTGGATTCTAGGGTTTTGGTGCTCCAAATGGTCCATTGTGGCATTGTCGCTATAACTTTTTTTCTGCGATGTTTAAGAAGCGAAAAAAACCCATTTTAGAAGAAATTGTGCTGAACCTCAAATTTGAATTTTATATCTTGTTTCACTATATTTTCAGAGATATGATCTAGGGCAATTAGGGTTTTGCAAGCTCCAGAATTTCATCTAAAATAGGTCATCGTGGAATTTTCTCTATAACGTTTTCACTACAAAGTTTCAGAAGCTAAAAAAGAACCCATTAGAGAATAAATTGGTTAGAACCTTGGGCCCAAATTTCAGATCTTGGATAGCTATACTTTCGAAGATATGATCTGAGGAAGTTGGGGTTTTTGTAGACTCCTAAATTCCATCCTAAATGGGTGATGTTGGGAAAACGATCATAACCTTCTCTCTAAGCATCAGATTGAAATGTGGTCAGAATTTACAGAAAGGGGATGGACTATATTATTTTTTGGTATAATTTTTATAACCTAGGGTTGAAACAGTGATATGTGGAACGTCGTACAAGTTCACTCTATTAAATTACTCTATAATTAGGTCATCACGGGAAATTGGGAATAAATCTTTCTTTGGGAATCCAATTGTGATTAGAGTTGCGGAGTTAGAAAGAGGACTCAGAGGGCTATCACAGGACCAAATTTCAAAACTTAAAGATCTGAAGTTACAGAGTTATGGTTGTGCTCCCAAAATCAAGGAAAGCCGATATGAGGAAGTTTTATGGAAAAGATCCGGTAAATTGGATACTATAGATGGAGTGATATTTTGATCTACATGAGGTGCAACTGTTACAAAAGGTACATATGGAATATTTATATTTAGAACCAAATCAATTTTTATGGTATAAAGGGCTTTGTTCTCATAAAGCACTTGTCATGTGGTCAATTTTACAGAGGAAACGATAACACATTATGAGGATACAAAGAGAAACACCTTCTTTAGCCAATTGATAAATCTCAAACAAAAGGGTTCAATGGCATAGCACATTGAGGACTTTCGAAAATTGAATCTAAGGATAAATGATATTCTAGATAAGCAAAGGATTGATGTCTTCATAGGGACTTTAAAGGATAATATTCAACATGAGGTTCATCTTTGGGAACCTGATTCATTGGAGAATGCGTTCAACTTGTAAAGAAAAATTGAAATCAAAACTATTGAAACAAGGAATCCCACCACTCACGAATATAATTATGGAAGCGTTTTTTCTCCTAGCCTTCCACAACCTACAAGGTTTACACGACAACAATACAAAGAAAAAGGAGAAAAAGGGCTTTGTTACAATTGTGATAGCAAATACACTAAAGGTCATAAGTGTGCTGAGAAGAAATTATTTTACATAGATTATGAAGAGGAGGAAGAAAAGGATCAAGGAACATCAAAAGAAGAGGATATACACCAGGAACCAAACCCAAAGAAAGAAGAAATGGGCCCGACTATATCTTGTAAATAATTGGCAACAATTACCACTCCTCAAACTCGTAAGATAGAAGGACATATCAGGAAGAAAAAGGTTCAAGAAGTGAAAGATCACATCGAGAAAGAAGAAATGAATCCGACCATATCTTGTAATGCATTGGTCGTAATTACCACTCCTCAAACTATCAAGATAGAAGGACATGTCAAGAAGAAAAATGTTCAAGACGTGAAAGATCACATTAAGGATCAAGAAATGAATCCAACCATATCTTGTAATGCATTGGAAGAAATTACGACTCCTCAAACTCTTAAGATAGAAGGACATATTAAGAAGAAAGAGATTCAAGCAGTAAAATATCACATCGAGCATCAACAACAAATTCTCCAACTTTTAAAGGATAATGCCAGTTTGGTGTAGAATCGAATGAAACAACATGGATATCAACATCACAGTGAAGGAAGTTTTGATGTAGGCGATTGGGTATTTTTACTGCTACATCTCAAACATGCTATTTATGAGAAGGAAATGTTGGCAATACTACATGCACTTAAGAAATGGCGACCTTACCTAATGGTAAGACACTTCAAGATAAAAATGGATCATGATAGTCTTAAATACTTTTTAGAACAAAGATTATCTTTAGAAGAACAGAAAAAATGGGTCACAAATATGTTGGATTATGACTTTGAAATCATCTACAAAAAAGGGAAGCAAAATTTTGTTGCAAATGCACTCTGAAGAAAGGATGAGGATGTGGAAGCATTGTTTTGTGCTATTTCTATTATCCAACCAGATTGGATAAATGAAGCAAGGGATGAATGGAAGAAGGTTGAAGAAGTGTGGCCACTCATTCAAAAGTTGTAGAAGATCCCAGTTCAAACAATAATTCCAAAACTTTACAAGGAAGGAAAAATCATATTGGAACCTGGAGCAAACACAGAAACAAGAACTCAACAACTATGAAATCAATCAATTTTAGAGTATCTCATGAAGTGGAAGAACTTACCTGCTGAAAATTCCACTTGGGAGGACAAGAATTTTATACAGAAGCATCAAGAACTACTCAAGTATTGAGGAACTTTTTGAAGGAGAGGGGCATGTTAGGTCCCTATACTACTAGTGTAACCCCTTATTGTTATTAGTACAAACCGCTTATTATATTGTTGTGCCCATGTAGTCCCCATATTGTTATTATTGTACCCCATATAAGCCCACTATTATTATTATTGCTCCATTACATTATTATTGTTATGTCGGATTTGATTATATTATGACCCCTTATACTCCTATAGATAGAAAGGAGGTATTGTCATTTGTATCATCCAAGAATTGTTAATTTGTGTAATGTAAAGGAGGTTTTCCTTCGAAGAGGCTTATTTCTAAGGTGTTTATGTATCTTTTCTATCTTTTTGTGAGCTGGTTTCATAACACATTGACTTAGAAGGATGTGACACTAGGAGAAAACATAGAAATAAAAAATCAAACAAAGTGACGACGCTAAGGGGCCTGAAACAACAACTCATGTAGGCTGCAAAATTGACATAAGAAAATTTTTGGACCATCATATTCGTAGTGACAACACCACCCAAAAGATAGGAATAATGTAATGAACTGATATTGATTTTATCATTTCTTCTTAAAAAAGAAACATTTCATATTTTCTATCTTTTGGAAACCAAATCTTATCTTTCTTTTATTTTAATAATTTACTCAACCATTTACATTGGAGTAAGGGTTAGAAATTATTACACTTTAAGACTCTAGTTTTGTAATCAACATTGTATAGCCAATTTTTTGTTCAGGTCAATCAAGAATTGATGTTTACTAAATGACATGATCTTAATACTCTATGATTTTTTAATTAGTTAAAGGTCATTTATGGTATTTTCTTCTATTGTTTTTCCTTTATATTGATATTTCTTGAAAGTTGGAATATACATTTTTGTCCTTTATTTTGAAAATATTAAGTATATGCATTGTTGATTTATTTTAATTAATAACAAAAATATCATTTGCTTAATTTGAGTAAATCGACATTCATTTTTTTTTATATCTAGAGAGATTGTTTGACAATCCTTCCCTCGTTATCGAGATATATTTAATTTTTTCCTTTTAAACATAGGCAATTACATGGAAATAAAATATAAAAGCTTAAAAGCAAACCCAAAATTCTGATACACACCTTAAAAAAGCACAATAATCAATTAAGTGGAATATTGGACCCACAATCCATTCTAAAGTAAGAAACATTTAAAACAATCTGCAACACTCGTCAAGATTTGCACTTGGGCGATTCCCTACTTCCCCTGCTGTTAAAACCATAAAAGCGCCATTAGCACGCACACATAACAATTTATATAATTTCTTATAGTTACTTGTAAATATCAATTTATGTCATATACTCTCTCTAATTTATTTTAATTTTTCAACACTTAGGTTATAATAAAATAGGTAATTAGGCCTTTGTTTTGAAGAGTATACGAGCAAACCAAATGAATAGAGGTCTAATTGGGACCCTAATCAATCCAATACTTAATAGTTGTAGTGGGGATTTTCCCTACTATCAACACTATTTAAAAGGGTAGTGAAATACTTAATGTGAAATTACATAAACACCATGGTTAGTGGCTTATTTTCCAAGTTATTTGGCATTAATATATAAAGAAAAGTAAGTAAATGAAGAGAATAAAATAGTCTGGAATCTCCTTCCTTCTCAAGATAGGTTATGATATATTCTCTTAAAGTTGTTACTAAGAGAGTACAAGAAAAGATAGTATTACTTCTTTTTTTCTTTGTGTAGTTTGATAAAGCCCTTAGTATACTTCATCCAATTAAAACTTGTGAAAGGATGAAGAAAATAATAATTCTAATTAAATAAAAGAGCCAATTTTATTTTTATATTAAAATGTTATTACGAAATTAAAAGTACTCACAAATGATAAAAAAGGAAGTATGAAAACGAAAATCAACAACTCTCTCTCTCTCTCTCTCTCTCTCTCTCTCTCTCTCTCTCTATATATATATATATATATATATATATATATATAAAATTTAGATTCAAAAGGATGGAGGAGGAGGAATAGTTATAGAATGTTAAACTTTATTATTGTTAATTCTCCCTCTCACTCACACATATATATAATGTCTTTTGAAAAGAATAAATATAATATCCAAGTATGTTTAGTCCCCTAGAAAAAAGATATATAATATAAATAAATAATATGTAAGATAACAGATACATTAGTAAGGGAATTAAGATATAAGGATCACATTTAATAGTGGATAAATGGAAATAATTCTTTGTTACAAGTACTCATTCCTTGAAGTCAAAATATGTTAGCTGAAGTGGTGTTATCACCAAAAGTTGATCATCTAGCCATAACCTGCTAGAAGGATCGAAGTACACCATGTATAACCAATTTTACCATAGTAAAATTGCTTTCACTATAAGAAATTACTTGATAATCCACATTTGTTAAGTTATGTCTGGTTAAATCCATGAAGAATAGTTAAATAAATCATTATTTATTTAATTATCTTCTAGGAATAATTAATTAAGCCCTTGTTTAATTAATATTCCTTGTCATATTTGACCCAATCATGAGAAATAATTAGATAAATCATTGTTTATCTTATTTTTCTCTAGGAATAATTAATTAATCATTAATTAGTTATTATTCCTCGTCAAGTTTGACTAAATCCTCTAGGAATACTTAAACAAATCATAATTTGTTTATTATTCCTTAACCACATTCCTTGAGATGATAAATAAATTATTTATTTATTTATTTATTATTTCTAAATAAAAGTATTTAACCAATTTAAATACTTTTTCCCTCCAACAAAATATAATAAAATATTCAAGCAGTTAATTATAGATTTTGGTTAATAATATTATATTATTTTTCATTATTTGAGAATAACCCAATATTTTGTTATAAATTGGAGGGTTTTATATCCACTCTTCACTTTAGACCATTTTCATTGTTCTGCTCACTATTGTAACTTTGATTATAATCATTGTCGCTTGCCATTTTCATTTTCCATTTGAGTTCCCATTGACTTCAATCATTTTTTGTTGGGTTTACACATTGTAGAGAGGAGAGACTCTACAGAGCTAAAGACATTGAGGATATCCAAGCACACATCCCATAGAGTGGGACTGGTAACATGATTTGTTCCCTTCACAGGTGTCATATAATAAAATCTATTCTTTATATATGGTTTTAATTAAGTTATTGGAGTTATTTGCTCTTAATTTCTTATTTCGTCTTGCTGTTTAACTATTTATGTTGCATAGATCAGGACTTTGGTAGGTTTTGTTTCTATCATTTGTTGTAGATCCGCACTATTTTATAGTCATTTTTATTATTATGTTTTTCATTTGCAGTCTAAAGTGGTTTATTTTCGTACACTCTCAATAAGAATACCATACAATAGATGGCAACTCCGTTGTGTTTTTAATTATGATTCAGAAACCTGGGTGACCTTTAGTTTTCAGCTTAGGGTTTTCCTCTTTCAATCTCTTAATGTTGTTTACTAGATTTCTAAACCTAGATCAGTCAAATTTCTAACTTTCGAATGTTTTCTGGTCATTTCCGCAGGTGACAGGAACCAACCGCAACAGAGACGACAACTTTTTCTGTGACTTACCGCCCAGGAACTGAGGAGTAGAAATTGCAATTTTCATCCCCAAACCTATGATTTGGAGTTCCGTAGTGTACTTCCTAGCCCAAAAAGTGCAATCTCGCCTAAAATAAGTTAGTACCTGCAATTTTAGGGTTTTCCTATATTTTTTCTGATCATTTTTTGGGTTTTGCTAAGAGCACTTTGTTGGGTTGTTTGACCGTTTTCCTAGCTGACTTAGGTCTTTATCTACCCTATTTTTCTCGTCGAATTGGAATTTAGTCCCCTAGGGCTTCTAGTATGTTTCCACCTTTGCAGGAGAAGTTCAGTTGAGTAAGAAGTCTGAGTTTTTGTAGAACTTTTAGCCATACATTTCGGATCTATTCCTTTCCTTTTTAGATCTTTAAAGATAGGTTGTTTCAATCCAAAGTTCCCTCTTGAAATTTGTTTGGTTATTTTCCTTATGGTGCCACTATTTTCCCTAGGTTCCACACCCATCGCCTTATCCTTTTTTGCGATTTTCATCACTAGTTTTTTGTTGTTGCTACACCATTTTCCACCAGCATAGTGTCATTTGATCCCAATCACAATCACATTTATATCTCTTAGCCATTTTAGTGTGTTTTTAGTTGATTTCGCCACCAGCCAGCATAATGTTTGCAAACCAAGTCTAGGTGGGGTTTAGATAGTTGATTTGTTGTTTATTTCCTATTTTTAAATTCAATTTATTTACATTATTTTAGCAATCTTTTTATTTTTATTTTTTTCAAACACGATCTAGGCTTAATTCATAGACACACATATTTGTACACACAAGCACACCTTAAGAGAAGGGCGCTTAGTTAACACCACCAAGCCAAGACTTAACTTAATTAATTTATCTCCCTAATAGAGATAAAGACATTTTGTTTATCTCCCTTCAACATTTCCATGTCACTTGTGTCTTATAACCTTTGTGCTGCCAAGGTGTTTGTCACAGAGACTTTTAGGTCTTCATCCCCAGTTTCCACTAGGACGTATTACTCCTTCCTACAGGGTTGGAGTTAGTCCTCCCCTGAGTCCGCATACTAACTCTTCTTCTCATTCATCTGATTCATCATCCGATTATGAGTCTCCTTCACCGCATACTGTCATCATGTTAGGACCCACTACAGGTGTAGGAAACCAACCTGATGGTGGCGCATGTTCTACCCTGGTAGTCATATCTAACAGAACCATTACAGGAACCATCCCGACAGCTCCTTTGCTACTTTTCATGGATGGGTTAAGTCACTTATATTTTATCCAGTTTATTAACGACCCCATACAACACGATGTAGGTTGGCCATTAATGCCGACCAAGCTTCCCTTCTACATTCCCAAGTTTGAGGGTAATTCTGGAGAGGACCCTACTAATCATGTCTTCTCCTTCCATATGTGGTGTTCATCTAATTCCATCACCAATGACTCCATTCGTCTTTGGTTGTTCCAACACAAGCTCACTAGAGATTATGCACAGTAGTACATTGACGAGCCCTCTGCTTCTCATTCCACTTTTGTGATGCTTGCTAAAGCATTCCTTTCATATTTTTAGTTACCTCTCCAATACGACATTGGTACGAAGTTTTGACCATATTTCGTCAATCCTCTGTTACCTGTCTTTTTGACCATGTCTAAGAATGGCGTAGAAAGAGCAGCATGTGTCGTTCTCCTTCTTTCAAGGACCGTGTCTATCTCAATTTTTTTCTTAGGAATATTTTAGTGCCCATTGCCAAAGATGTCGTATCTCACTTTCGTCAGATAGAGGAAGAGGCTCTCTAGACAAACCTGAGATATGACTTGATTTATGTTAAATTGGTTTATGTTTATACCATTGTACCAAACCTCCCTCATCCTAGTGGTGCCAATGCACCCAGGGCATCTCACGCTACCGATGGTATCGTTGGAGATATTTCACATCCTTCAACGTATACTCAGTTGAGTTATGGCTATCCGCAAGGGGGCACCAGTTCCTTCAACACTTATCCCCCTCTTGCCAACAACGTGTATTTAGAACAAAGCACATATTATGCATTCACCCAACAACATTAGCAAATGTCAGGGCCAACTAGTGCTCAACTTAACTACCAAACTATTTCCCTTTCACCATATTACACCTATGCACCGGCTAGCACTCCAACCCCTCAGGCATTAGCATCATAGCCTCCCATGCATCCTCCACCCCAGCAGCCACCGCCCTCTCAGGGTCAAGTGTATCCACAGAAAAGTGCAACCAATACCCAAAATTTGAAGAAAAATAATAAGGGGAAGGGTAACTAGGGTAATCAATCGAATCAACCCCAGAGGAACTAGCCTAACACGAACAACAACCGACAGGGAAATTAGCCCAAGCCAAACAAGGTTGTTCATACGAAAAAACCTTATGCATTTTGTGGTCTACATGGCAATTATACTCATGATTTTCCCCTCTTACCTCAAATGCACCAAATGTGGGAATTCCACATAGCTTCTAGAGGCCAACCACTCATGCAACAATCGCCTCAGAACAATATGTCATCTTAACTGGTCATGCTTACAAATCCTTTCCCCCAGCAAGAATTTGTTGTTGCTCAACCTCAGTAAGTTCAAGGAGTCCACCCTCCCCAACCTTTGGTTCATGGTGACTATCCAATTCTCATGATGAATTTTCACAGGGTCAGTACCTCTGATGTCAACATACAAACTCGGTTACGTCAATATGACAATCCATCAATTTTTTCCACAATCGAGCCCAAAACCAAAAGTCTATTGAGTCTCTTACAACATCAAATTGTCCTTTATAGATCCCTCAACCCAAGGTTGAGTCAATTTCCAAGATCCCCAAAGGGCCATTGCATCGTAATATAGCTTCTCACTCAGTTGCCCACATATATAGTATAGTAGATGACTTGGCGCAATCACCTACCTCCATGTCGACATTGGAAGTCCTCCAATCGTGCCCATCTCATAAGAAATCTCTACTAACTACTTCGGTGCAGTAAATCCTTTTGATGATCGTTTAATTGTCTTTCCTGCTAATGCATCAGAACATCCTTCACCTCCCCCCTAGTCCATTATCTCATCGATATTCGACTAGCATTCTGCCAATCCTATCACCGAGGTTTCACCCAGAGTATACCAAGATTCCACCTTGTACAGTGCTCACCCTAGTCCTCCCGCTCCCACCTCTGAGCCCAGATCATCGAGTGTTTGCATGTTACAAGAGTCATGGGGTTCTCCAAAGTAGTTTGGTACCTCTAGTCAATGGTTGGTTCCATAACACCTTGTTTTTTCAACTATAGTTGAGTCATTAGGATCTACTCCTCGAGGACCTCCCTAATATGACTCTAGTGACCTCGGTTTGGTACACTGATCCTCCAGTGAGCACTCTACCTAGCCATATCAGACCATATCATACTTTGACCCTAGTTCAACTCGTCCCTATAACCCTTTCCGTTGCTCCAGTTCCATCGCAACCTCAACAGGAACCCACTCTTATTGCGAAAGTGTCTGGATAAGGGGGAAAGCCAAGAAGAAGGAACCTAAGGACAAGGCTCCCTAAGCACATCCATCTTCCAAGCCTCCAAAGTCAACACCTCCATGCGCTTTGTGTGATGTTGTTGGGCATGCCACCAATAACTATCCTGAAATTCCTCACCTAAAACACTTGGTTTACGAAACGTTTCCTAAATCTAACATACGTGAGATCCAAGATACCTTACCTTACCCAACTAAGAAACTTAAACCATTGTGTACCATCACCCATGTGCTTTCTGTGATCACTACGGTCACTATTCCCATTTTTTCCCTCGTCTCAACAAATTTTGTGATTTCCTTTATGTCCTTTGTGACTTCGAGGCCACTTGTAGTGGATCATCTACTCCTCTACCTGTGGGTGCTAGTACCACTAGTACTCTAGAATAGGGTGATTCTGACACAACCATTGTGATCACTAACCCCGATGTCAAGATGACAAATTCAATGGTCCATATCCTTTACCCGTCGTCATCCTTGAGATCTTCGTAGGAAAACTTCTCTGAGTTTTCCACGCACGCTTTTGTCGACCATCCCTTATCGGAAACTTGGGTATCAACATCATTAGATATTCCATCTACTAGCTTGTCTTCTACCATTTCATATGATGCGTATGTGAACCTTCTTTCTTAGGATGATACACGGGGTAGTTTATCCACATCATGTAGTCTCCTTTCCTCCAGTCCTCCCTTCTTCCATTCTGGAGGAGGAAACCATGGAAGCCATGACTACCCCTGATTACCCTTGCGACGATATGCACCATTGTTCGTAATTCATAACATATTTTCAAACCCAAAAGTTTGCCCTCCATCTTACTCGTGATGATTGATGACGTATCCGATACTAGGCCCCTCGCTATATTCTTATTTGTGATGACCTTTATCATCGCGATTTTGATTGTATCCTTTGTCATGGTCTCACTCATCATTATGGCTAGGACCTTACATCATTTGTATGGACTTGGGTAAGGGGCATATCTCTTAGAGGATTTCGAAGGAAAACTTCTTACTAATCCTTGGAATTCACTCCACCTGAAGAAATTTTACCCATATCATATCCCATTGATTTGCATGTATTTCTTTATGTCATGCATTTAGGTAGGTTGCATCATCTCATTTGTTGTCTTTTACACCTTTTAGATGGATCCATCATCCACATTGTATATTGGTTATGCCAATGGTATGAGCTGCTTCTCCAAGAATCTAGCCTCAGGAGCATGGGCCATTTTCACCCTCTTGCATACGTTAGTCCATTCTAATGGTGTGTGCATTGGATCTGCCTCCAATAACCAACCCAAATATGATGCAGTCATAGGTTTGTCAGTTGATGCACTTTCTCATTGCATTCTTCATCTTCATGTTCATTTAGATTCCTTTCTACTTGTCATGCAATTGAATGGTGTGTATCATGTGCATAACGAAGTCCTATTGAGAAAATATCTACGAGTTAATTTGTTGGTACGTGAATTTGAAACAATTATTTTTAGTCATGTTCCTAGAGCCCAAAATAACTTTCTAGATAACATTGCAAACAATATTATAAATTGGAATTTATCACATGTATACCACAGAAGACAACCATAACCAAAAGAAATGGCAAACCACAATCGCCATATAAAAGATGCATAACCACATTATGTATCGACATATAAAAATAAATATGTTTGGAATCTATCACTCTAAATACATCTAGTACGCCCATAGCATATTGGGCAGCGCATAGGTCATTGTATATCCTTATCATCCTTTGGAGGATCTCATGCCAAGTTGGTCCAAGATGCTTGAATCCCTTTTTTGAGCACTCAAAACACAATTGCGCTCCGCAAACTCCTCCTGCTAGGGGGCATCATTCCCACTTTTCCATACCAGATCAGTCCCCTCGATCACATATGCTTGCGAGCAGTAACCCATGCTTGGGGGCATGATGGTTTTCACCTGGCCATCTTCTTAATCAATTAACGTAATTCTCAGCCTAGATCCCATTGCATCTAGGTATGGTTTATTATCCTCCCATTCCTTAGATAGTTTGTTCTACCAGCCTCTCTAACGAGCCATATTCACATCACATATCATAGTCGTTTGATACCATATCTTCAAATATTCTAATATATGTCATACCACCTTTACCACATAGTCCCCATGTTTGACTTAGTGGGTGAGGGTGATTCTAGACTTCCTCTAGTAGTTCATTCTCGTTTTCCTCTTCCCTTAATTCTTCACCAGGAACTAACATTCCAAGAAGCATTAAATCCATGTTTAGACAAGTAAGGCCACTTGTTTGAAAGTTGCAGATCTTGATTTCGATGGTCGGTTTGGCTACTACGAGCTCCACAAGATTTAGGGAATTTTCCTCCTCCCCAAATTCACCAATGCTCAATGCACAAATGAATTAAATTAGAGTGAAAGCACCCTTTTATAGGAAAGCCCCGAGTTTTCTATTGCCCATTGAGACCAAACCATAGCTTCATTTGACAAACTATCAACACCATTGGAAATCTCTCATCAAGAAATCTAATGGGTCTCTCTTCGTTTTTGATGATTTGACACTTTACTTAGAAACCATTTTTCCAAGAAGGGTCAATTCGTCACCTCTCAATATCGAATTTCTTCATATGTGATGCTTTTAGTTTGGGGATCACCTTCCCTTGGTGCTTGTCATCTCATGTGTCTATTTTTGTCATGAGAAACCATCATTTTCTCATGTTTTCATGGTCCCCATCGGGTCTATTATGTGTGGCATCATCATCGAGTCACCCTTGTTTAGAGCATCTACGATGAGTCACCTTTTCATCCATGGAATCTATTTCACATCCCATTGTATCATGTCACAGTATTCCATCCATATTTGCATACCATTCATCTCGTGTTTCCCATTTTAGCCTTGAGCCATACCTTCCACCATCCCCTCCAGAATCGAGTCAGTAGCTACCAGGTCAACCATGCACTTTATGCTCTGACAAGGGAAGTTGTTTGTTTTTCCCTTAGTCACATTTTCCCCATTTTCCCTCGTGTTAGTCCATCAATCAAATTACTATTTTTCCTCTTTCCTTATTTGAGGATCCTCATTACCTCACCTATGGTAGGGCCTATTCTGTCAACATTATCACATATATTTCAGAAGAATGGCCTAGAGGGCAGTGTATCTTGGTTCCATCTTCCACTCCTGTTCAGTACCTTAGATCAAGAAAAGTGAATCATCATTTCCCTTTCACTTGGTTGTTCCATGCTCGTGATTCATACACTTGATGGTTCAGTGATGCAACAAATTGTACGAGTGATTTGTGGGTGTGTGTGATATGTTTCAGACCTCATGAGGGGGTGGCCCTTTAGGTAGCCCCTCACATGCCCGAATGACTTCATATTATGCTACAGCCTAAGATGAAATTACACAGAATTGATGGGTTTGGTTCCTGCCACTTGCAGTGCTCATAGCATGCATGTCTCCTTCAGATCATCCATTTAGTTTTGTAGAGCCCTTTCCTGTTCAGCAGGGCTTATTTGGTTGTTATATCCTCCCTCCCACCCATTTTTTGAGGGAATGGCCATTATGTCTCATATACTTAGATTTTATTATATTCAGTCCTGGCTCATTTTTTTCTAGTTGCATCATGTATATGGGATACATTGTATTATTTCTTGGCTTATTTATGCCAGCATGTCATGTATCGTTCAGCATGTACTTTCGTACTGAGTTTCATTTTGTTGGCTGCATCATTATTATTTGTACTCAGTTATCTCAGCGGGTATGGGTATGCCTCCCCCGCCTCATTTGATATTAGGGACCATAGCATAAAAGGAGGCTTACATCAGTTAGTTAGTCTCGCCCCTTCATTCACTATCCTTTTTTGATTCATATCCATTGGTCTCTCTCTCTCTGACTCCCCTTCGGTGTCTAGTGATTGTTTCCTTACAATGTACTTCACTGATCTATTTTTGAATGTTAGTTTTGTTGTTCTAATTTAAACTTTAGAACTAAAAACAATCGCTCATCATTTTCTTCATGTGCATAGGTTTTCTTATGGTGTTTGTGAATGTAATAGGTAAATTTGTCAAGTTTTATGTCAAATTCATGAGAAAAATAGCATGTAAATAAAGTGCTGAACAACAACAAACAAATATACAACAAACCATCAAAATGAACACTTAACACAATGTTTTGATGAAGGAGTTCACCCCTCCTGGGCTACATCTCCTTGGTCTAGCTTCCATGGCTTGGGCCTCTGTATTAGCTCAAAATGGAAAAAAATGTTGTTTACAATGCTCTATTGCTCCTGAAACCTACTTCAATGTGCTCAGAACATCAAAATCATCTAGGAATGACTCTTTTTGAGCCAAAATTGGTCAAACATTGCAACAGTTATGGCCTCTTTAGTTTTCCCTAGGAAAGTCCACCAAATCTAGAGAAACTCCAGTTAACCCCACAAAAACTAGAGCAATGTCAGATTTGTCAGACCCACCAAAAGTACCACCAAGTTAATCCGTGATTTAATTAAGGATAAGCATGGTTTAATTAGTGTTAAAGTTCAGCTAGTGCGTTAAGCGCATGGTTAGAAATTAGTGTTGGCTCCTAGTTTACAATGTTGGTCACTTGCGGAGGGGGCTGGCCCTCTCCTCCCCCAACTGCCACAATTTATCTCATGAAATACATATCACAACCTGTTAGGTCCATATACTACTAGTGTAACCCCTTATTGTTATTAGTACAACCCCCTTATTATATTTTTGTGGCCATGTAGTCCCCACTATTGTTATTATTATGCCTTTATATTATTATTGTTATGTGAGCTCTAAGTATATTATGACCCCTTAGACTCCTATATATATAGAAAGGAGGTCTTGTCATTTGTATCATCCAAGAATTGTTCATTTGTGTAATGTAAAGGAGGTTTCCCCCTTGAAGAGGCTGAATTCTAAGGCATTGATCTATCTTTTCTATCTTTTTGTGAGTTGGTTTCATAACATTTGGTATCAAAGGTTTGGATTTTAGGGTTTCCCTACTCCAAACAGGTCATCGTGGCATTTTCGCTATACATTTTTTGCTACAATTTTCAGAAGTGAAAATAAAAAACCCCATTTGAGAAGAAATCATGCTGAACCTCAGGTCTGAATTTCATATCTTATCTCAATATATTTTTAGATATATGATCTCAGGAACTTAGGGTTTTTGCAAGCTCCATAATTTCATCTCAAACAAGTCATCGTGGAATTTTCGCCATAATATTTTTTCTACAAAGGTTCAGACTCTAAAATTAAAACCCATTTTAGCTGAAACCTTGGTGAAGTTTGGATCCGAATCTCAGATCCTTTCTTGCTATATTGTTGGTGATATAATCTGAGGAAGTTAGGGTTTTTGCAGACTCCCGAATTACATTCTAAACAGGTGACCTTAGGAAAATCATCATAACTTTCTCTCTGAGCAACAAATTGAAATTTCGTAAGAAGTTATAGAAAGAGGATAGACTATAGTTTTCTATGTATATTTTTCAGTTCTGAAGGTCGAAACAGTAACACGTGGCACGTCGTACAAGTTTTCTCTATTGAAGCATTATATAATCAGATCACCTTAGGAGATTGGATAATCAAATTTTGATTCGACTTATGGGGTTAGAAAGAGGACTCAGAGCACTACTGCAGGATGAAATTTTAGAACATAGAGATCTGAAATTACCTAGTTACAGTCGTTTCAAGATCAAGTACCTAAAATCAAGAAAAGGCGATATGAGGAAGTTTGATGGCAAGGATCTGGTAAATTGGATACCATAGATGGAGCAATATTTTGATCTACATGAGGTTCAACTATTACAAAAGGTACATGTTGCATCTTTATATTTAGGACCAGTTCAATTTTTATGGTATAAAGGGATTTTTTCTTGTAAAGAACTTGTCACTTGGTCAATTTTCACAGAAGAAATGATAGCACATTATGAGGATACAAAGAGTAACACCTTCTATAGCCAATTGATAAATCTCCAACAAAAGGGTTCAATTGCAGAGCATATTGAGGACTTTCAAAAATTGAATATAAGGGTAAATGATATTCTAGAGAAGAAAATGATTGATGTCTTCATACAGGCTTTAAAAGATAACATTCAACATGAGGTTTGTTTTTGGGAACTTGATTCATTGGAGAAGGCATTCAGGTTGGCAAGAAAAATTGAAAGCGAAATTATGGAAACAAGGAATTCCACCACTCATGACTATAATTATGGAAGTGTTTTTTCTCCTAGCCTTCCACAACCTACAAGGTTTACATGACAACAATTGGAAGAAAAAAAAGAAATGGGGCTTTGTTACAATTGTGATAGCAAATACACTAAAGGTCATAAGCGTGCTGAGAAGAAATTATTTTACATAGATTATGAAAAGGAGGAAGAAAAGGATCAAGAAACATCAAAAGAAGAGGATATACACTAGGAACCAACCCCAAAGAAAGAATAAATGAATCTGACCATATCTTGTAAAGAATTAGTAAGAATTACCACTCCTCAAGCTCACAAGGTAGAAGGACATATCAAGAAGAAAAAGGTTTCAAGAAGTGAAAGATCACATCAAGAAAGAACAAATGAATCCGACCATATCGTGTAATGCATTGGCCAAAATTACCGCTCCTTAAACTATCAAGATAGAAGGACATATCAAGAAGAAAAATGTTCAAGAAGTGAAAGATCACTTTGAGCATCAAGAAATGAATCCAACCATATCTTGTAATGCATTGGAAGAAATTACAACTCTTCAAACTCTCAAGATAGAAGGACATATCAAGAAGAAAAATATTCAAGCAGTGAAAGATCACATTCAGCATCAACAACAAGTTCTCCAACTTTTAAAGGATAATGCCACTTTGGTGCAGAATCGAATGAACCAGTGGGAAAATCAACAACACAGTGAAACAAGTTTTGATGTAGGTGATTGGGTATTTTTATGGCTACATCTCAAGCAAGCTATTTATGAGAAGGAAATGCTAGAAATACTACATGCACTTAAGAAATGGGGACCTTACCTAATGGGATGACACTTCAAGGTAGAAAGGGATCATGATATTCTTAAGTACATTTAGAGCAAATATTATCTTTAAAAGAACAAAAAAAATGGGTCTCAAATATGTTGGGTTATGACTTTGAAATTATCTACAAAAAAGGGAAGCAAAATGTTGTTGCAGATGCACTCTCAAGAAAGGATGAGGATGTGGAATCGTTGTTTTGTGCTATTTCTATTATCCAACCAGATTGGATAAGCAAAGCAAGGGATGAATGGAAGAAGGATGAATATATGTCGCCACTCATTCAAAAATTGCAGAAGATCCCAGTTCAAACAATATTGCTAGAACTTGACGAGGAAGGAAAAGTCATATTGGAGCCAGGAGCAGTCATAGAAACAAGAACCTAATAGCTATGAAATCCATCAATTTTAGAGTATCTCATCAAGTGGAAGAACCTAGCTGCTAAAGATTCCACATAGGAGGACAAGAATTTTATAGAGAAGCATAAAGAACTACTCAAGCGTTAAGGACAACACTTTTTGAAGGACAGGGGCATGTTAGGTCCCTATACTACTAGTGTAACCCCTTATTGTTATTAGTACAAACCCCTTATTATACTGTTGTGCCCATGTAGTCCCCATATTGCTATTATTGTGCCCCATAGAAGCCCACGATTATTGTTATTGTGCCCTTACATTATTATTGTTATGTCAGCTCTGATTATATTATGACCCCTTAGACACCTATATAAAGAAAGGAGGTCTTGTCATTTGTATCATCCAAGAATTGTTCATTTGTGTAATGTAAAAGAGGTCGCCTCCTCGAAGAGGCTGAATTCTAAAGCGTTGATATATATTTTCTATCTTTTTGTGAGTTGGTTTCATAACATAACCATAGTATGTTATGTAATGATGTCATGCATAGTGGTAAGACATTGGGTTTGTGTGGGCGAGGTCGCGGGTTTGACTCCACTGACCTGCAAATAAACATTTTTCATTACGCACTGATGCTAATAGGCCCTTGGGGAGGGACACGTGGTGGCCTACGGGCTTGCCACATGTCTCATTCTCATTGGTCCTCCCCCACCCTATAAAAAAATGCAAACTCATCAAGCTATAGACCAATCAAAAGGTGCCACTTGGCATGACCTCACTAGCTGTTGACAAAACCTTTAACTTGCACAGTCACCTACCATGTCAGCAGTACGAACTACCGACTGGGCAGTGGCTGTATTTTTTTTTGCAAAACTCCTCTGTTTGTTAAAGCAGATAGAAGTCCCTATCTTTCTCATACAAACTCCGTTTTGAGTGAAACGAGTTACGTCGGGATCATATCACCGAGACGGACGCGATGGTTCATTCTTTGAACAATTCTGAGCACTTTGATTTTTGAGATATTTATTGATCACATGATCATTCAGTCATACATTTTTCTCCTAACACTCATACGTAGGGGCAAATCCGTTATCACCAAAAATGATCATCTAGCCATAACCTACTATATGGATCGAAGTACACCATGTAGGCCCAATTTTTCCATAGTAAAATTGCTTTCACTATAAGAAATTACATAATAATCCACATTTGTTAAGTTATTTCTGGTTAAACCCATGAAGAATAATTAAATAAATCATTATTTATTTAATTATATTCTAGGAATAATTAATTAAACCATCGTTTGAATATTATTCCTTGTCATATTTGACTCAATCATGAGAAATAATTAGATAAATCATTGTTTTTCTTATTTTTCTCTAGTAATAATTAATTAATCATTATTTAGTTATTATTTTGTGTCAAGTTTCACTAAATCCTCTAGGAATACTTAAAAAAAATATTTATTTGTTTATTATTCCTTAACCACATTCCTTGAGATAATAAATAAATCATTTATTTATTTATTATTTCTAGATAAAAGTATTTAACTAATTTAAATACTTTTTCCCTCCAACCAAATATAATAAAATATTCCAAACGGTTAATTCTAGATTTTGGTTAATAATATTATATTATTTTCCATTATTCGAGAATAACCCAATATTTTGTTATAAATTGGAGGGTTTTACATCCATTCTTCACTTTGGATCATTTTCATTGTTGTGCTCACTGTTGTAACTTTGATTATAATCATTGTCGCTTGTGAGTTGCTTTTTCCATTTGTGTTCCCATTGAGCTCAAACATTTTTTGTTGGGTTTACGGATTTTAGAGAGGAGAGACTCTACAGAGTTGAAGGCATTGAGGATAGCCAAGAACCCATCACACAGGGGGGACTAGTAACATATTTTGTTCCCTTCACAAGTGTCATATAATAAAATTTATTCTTTATATCTAGTTTCCATTGAGTTAATGGAGTTATTTGCTTTTAATTCCTTATTTCATCTTGTTGTTTAACCATTTTTGTTGCTTAGATCAGGACTTTGGCAGGTTTTGTTTCTATCATTTGCTACAGATCCACACCGTTTTACAGCCATTTTTACTGTTAAGGTTGTTTGTCATCCGTAGTCTAAAGTGGTTCCTTTTCTTACACTCTCGATAAGAATACCATACAACAAGTGGTTTGGTGAAAAAAAAAATTCCCCAGTTGCATGGGTTCGAGTCTCCAAAGACATGTAACCGACCCATTAGTGGAATTTATAAAAACTTGTATTTGGTGTAATAGTGAGAGATAAGCTTCTCAGCCAATTTTTCGAAGTTACCAATTCTCCAGAGATTCTTATTATTGTTAAAAACAAATTTTGTAGGTCGTGAAATTTATTCCCATTATGGATAAAAGTATTGTGTCGAGAAAAGTATTGAAGGCTCTCTATTTTATACAAAACAATTTATTTTTTTATTCATATACATACATACATACATACATACATACATACATATATATAAGTTCTTAGAAAAGCACAAATAGTTGTTAGTTGAGTTAATTCCTTCTTACAAGTACCTAGGCCTTGGAATTTATTCCTATTATAGATAAAAGTATTATGTGAAGAAATATGTAACAAGCATCGTGAAGGACCTCTATTTGATGCAAAATAAATTAAAAAGAAAATCAATTACACATGTAGAAACTGAGGAAGTTTCTCTCAAAAACATTGGTGCAAACAACAATGTTGTATGCTTGTCTAGTTTAGGACTTGAGCCTCTATAAGTAATCTTAAAATAAACATACCCATGAGGTGTATACCAATTGACTTGAATGGGATTTAGTCCCCACTATGTAATAAGTTCAAATCTCATGGGGAGGGGTTGAGGATGGGAGCCACCTTTTGGGTAATTAAATTATCCCAAGTGGCATCCAAGCTCGACCAAGTTTCACGTGATCCAAGTGATAACATCCCACTAGTAGGCATAGTGTTCTTCCATCCAACATTAAGGTTAGTCCTTTCCTAAAGTCAACCTATTTTGAAAAAGTAAATAAATTTTGGAACAAACATTAAAAGAGTTAAAAAATAGTTTTTGTAAAAGTTATATAAATTATTACTCTCTATTGGTAATAGAAACATGTTTGCTACCATTAGAAGGAAAATTATTATATAAATTTTATAGATATGTAAATTCATATAGATAGGAATAAATTGTTGTATCAAATAGATATTGCAATTAAAGATAAATGTAATTACTATGATAATATGAAAACCATTAAAAGGTTAAGAAGCAGAGAAAATGGCTTTCCATTAAACCATTTAACATTCAATAGTTTATATAAAATAAGAAAATTTGTGATCATATCTTGATGATAAAATTAACCAAATAATTACTTATATAGAACACTAATAGATTAAAAAGAAGATCTCCATGCATAAACCCATAAGGGTCATTTAAAATTAAGTTTTTATCATCTCACACTTAACAAAGAGATAGAATCATATGAACGAAGAAGAATTTTATATTTATTTTGCAAATAAACACAAATTACAAATAAAATTTATGCTATAATACATTATAATATATTATCCTATGTATAAACATGTGAGATATTAAAAAAAAAACAAAAATACAAAACTTAATTAGATATAGAAATTTAAATATGATACGTAGGTTTTTTTATCCTATCAACAAAATAATATTAATAGGTATCTTAACTATATTTAAAATGAGTATATTACAAGATGTAACATCATTGAGATAAAATGACATCAAAAGAATTTTGCAATTCTTTATATAATCATTAAAAAAAAAGGTATATATATAACATCATTAAGATAAAATGACATAAAAGCATGAATATAGAATTTTACAATTCTTTATATAATATCGTATATCCTAGAGATATAACTAAAAATTATTTTAATCTATTTTATTATCTATAAGAACAGCATGTATGTTCATTGATTCATGATTGAATATTTACGTAAATGATCATTAATATTCTTTTAAATATTATATTTGAACTCTGCTTCAAACATGGTGATTACGGAATTATCTCATTCCATCATTTTAATTTCTTTTTGTTTAGTTTGTTATTAAATTTTTCGAAAATCTTTACCCTTCCATTTAACTTGTAATATTTTCAAAGGTTACGTAATATAAAAATGTTGGTACGTGTATGCGTGCTATAGTAAATGGATTTATTGGATTTTGAAAGGACTTTCTCATATTGTATTTTTACTTTTAAAATTATTTTTTTCGTTTATTATAACGAAATAAATATATTTAATTTTGATATTGTAAAAGAAATATGAATATTATTACCTAAAACTTGTTCCTCATTCTAACTATTATCCATGTACAAATGTGAAAACCCATAACATGTGGAGTATATGTTTTTGTTTTGGTTGTGTTTTTAAAATATATTTTGAGATTCTTATATTGTTTTAGGCACATAAACTTTCTATTTAGCATTTGCATTTTTTCTGTTTTGGATAAATAAGCTCATGTTAATAGATTAAATTTTCAATTTAATTTTTTCTTACAATTAAATAGTTATTTTCTAATTTTACATCGAGGATCTTCAAACTCTTGGTTATAACTTAAATTGACTTTAAAGACTTTGTTAAGGGATTTGAGCCCTTGGTCAAAGGTACAAATCTAATAAAGAGTTTAAAATTCAACATATATTTTCGATTTTTTTGTTTTTATGAGAAATTGCAACTACTACGAGATCAATGTTATGCAAATAAAATTCAACACTTGGATTTGTTGCAAACATCAACTTGCAGCTCCTTGGATTTATGCAAGCACCAACTTGCAAGAGGAACCAACCCCCAAGCTCTTTTCAGATACCCATTGGATGGAAGCACCAACTCCCTAGTTTGCAGGCTCCAACCCACTCTCAACAAGGGACTAATATTCTTTGTATATGGCAACCACTCTGCCTGATTTGAACTTTGTGTTCATCAAATTGGCCCACTCAATTGGAACTTACTCTCCCTGACATTATACTTTGTTATCCTCTGCAACCTTCACTTTTCTTAGCCCACACAACAATATGTTTTATTCTCACTCTGCAGCAACACACTATTTTCGGTCCTTTGCTCACATCATCATATACTTAACTCTTGACGCCTTTTATTCCACAAAATCTCTTGGCCTCTCATAGTAACATAGGCACACTCTGGGCCTCTTTCCTCTGCATAGGCACTCTCATCCTTTCACAGGAGCACAAACACACTTGCCTCTCCTCAACAGCTCTCACACCCATAGATCTCTCCACTTAGCTCACGCATTATGCTGCATCCCCCACTTTCCTAATGGAAATCTTGGGTTTTGTTCCTCTGTTGCGTAGGCAATGATGTTGTTTTTGTTATCCTCTATACTGCCCAAATGTACCCTATGCATGACTCTCCTCGTGATAACATAAATTTTTCTAATTAATACAACTTCATTAAACGTAAGGATGGGAACTTGATCATTCTCCATACTAAGGATTAAATCTCAATCAACCTACACACTCAAGGAGTAGTGCTCATGAATTATGTTTGCACACATAACATGGCTCTCCATTCCTCCTTAATTTCCCATAGAGCACATATTGCACTTTAGGCACAACTTTCTTTGACTATGATCAGAACTCCTGCACTTAGCCATCTTTTCCATTTAATTCTATAAGGTATGAAAGTAAGATCAGAGGAGGCTTGCTTCTATTTAAGACATGCTCCACTAATTATGTTGCACAGTTGTGGTCCTTGTTGCATTGACTTAGTGATTCTTTATGGTCATCATTGCCACCATTTTCGAGAGACTTAGTTGTTGACCCATTCGTCATTCAAATGTTGTGCCCAAGAGTTGTAACAGTTGGAGAATTCAACACAAGTGGGAGGAGTAAAAGGGACAACTGTGGCCATCACATTATATCACAGTATGGAACACAAATTGAGATGCTTGCATGTCTGTAACTTCTCATAAATTCCAAATTCCAATCTCTTCCAAGTATGGCCTACTTTCCTCCTATTAGCATGCCTTATCATATTTCTCCTAGAACCTTTACCAGTTATCCACCATTGGACCAACTATTCTGACCTCCAACTAGGCCTTTAGGCACTAAGCTTCTTTGTTGACTTGTGAGGGCTTAATTCCCCTTATAACTTTTTGTGCCCCTCATTCTCTATTATGTTATGACCTCATGCAAAGCTTTAGCCTGTATCCGTCTAATTGAAAACCTTCAGTCTCTTCTTAGTGAGTTGTGTTTTAAGTTCAGGTCCTGCTACTCTAATGAGAGCTAATAGCATCATACCAAGATTAGCCCACATTCCACCTACAGTTCCTATTGTGACCAAGTTCATAACATACCCAAAACTCCTTTTGCATGTAGCTTTTATTAATTGAAATTCCTCAAAATTCTAGGCTATAGTCTTCGAGTATGGCCCATAATCTCTAAGTCAACACTCCACATCACGCCTCTTGTAATGAAGACCTCTCGGCTATCCCACTTTGATCTATGCCTATTAGCCCCACTGCAATGCCTGACTCTCAATTATAATTTATTTCAGGCTCAACCTTCCCAACAATCTCTATTATGGGTTCTGTCGATTGAAGATCCATCAATTATCATTCCTTGCTAACCCAATTCCATGTTATCTGACGTTTCTTATTAATATAAATCTTGGTTTTCAGGCTTCCAAGCATCCTACCTTCTGAGCATTTTTCCTGCTAGCTATCAACTGGCTTTCAGGCTTCTAAGCATCCTACCTTACAGGAATTGTTCTTGTTAGCTTTCAACTAGTTTTCTAAATTTTGGGGATTGTTCCCGCTAGCCCAGATTGAAACTATCTAGGACACTTATTTAACAAAGTTATGGGCTTCCAAACTTCTCAGTACTACAACTTTGACCATGGATATCTTCACTTTGACTGTGAATAACTTTTGATTCACAATGCCATTTCTGGAATTCCACATCTCATTGGAAATCTCTTTTCGAGAAAAATCCAACTCTATCATATCCATGATCATATAAGCTAAACACATGGGGCATAATTTCCTCGAAATTTTGGGAATCCCAACCATCATAGTCATTATCACAGTCATCATATTATGACTTCTTTAATAAGCCTTCTACTATGATGATTATATACAAGTGACTGCAGCGACCATGGGACTCCCCCTGAGCTTGACACACCAAGCACATTAATGCTAGCTCAGTTGCCGTCTCCATCCATGCTAGTCTGGTTGACATCAATTCCAACACACTTTCCAACTATGACACAATGCCAACTACCCAACACATCTCCCCCATGTTTTTTGAAATCAATGCTAACATACTCACTGCCACTATCCATCTAGGTAATGTGAACTATCCAACACATCTCCTGCAGGGATTTTGACATCAATGCTAGCACACTCGCAACCACTAGCCATCCAGGAAATTCCAACTTTCCAACAATCTGTCCCTTTGGTATTGATGGAAACACCTCATCATTTATCCGCATTGATGGCCAACCCTCATGTTGCTTCCACACTTCTCCTGGAATGAGCCACCAATGGCTTTCTGTCCTCTACATGGGACATCACAACTACCTCTCCCCCTTTGTCATCAATGGAAAATGGCTACAAGTTGCTTCTTCTCCGTCTAAGAATCAACGATGTGCATTATTTTTTACAAACTTCTTCTTCTTCTAGGTTTGATATCTTCATGATGGGGAATTCGAATTATGTCATCCAAATTAACTGCAAACACCATAAGAAAGGACATATTCAAGACTAAACATAAAAAATACAAGTCCTCGCACCTTTCGTGTATATTTTATTGTTCTAGGAACTGGCCATATGTGATATGCTCCCCCTAAACATATACTACCTCTATTTTTGAATAATGCTCCAATTCTGAACACCTTAGGGTTTTTGGATGAATTATTTCTCTGCCAATGCATCTTTTGTACCAATTAAAAGAAACTAATACCAATTAATATTTCTCATGCTATTGTTTCTGCTACAAATATCGATCATTGGTGATGCATTTAGCTTTCTCTTCATTGTTTTTGTTATTGTATCCTATATTCTCACGTGTTATGAAACCAGCTCAAGAAAAGATAGAAAAGATAGATCAACGCCTTAGAATTCAGCCTCTTCGAGGGGGCAACCTCCTTTACATTACATAAATGAACAATTCTTGGATGATACAAATGAAAAGACCTCCTTTCTATATATAGGAGTCTAAGGGGTTATAACATAATCAGAGCCGACATAACAATAATAATGTAAGGGCACAATAATAACAATAGTGGGCTTCTATGGGGCACAATAGTAACAATATGGGCACTACATGGGTACATCAATATAATAAGTGGGTTATACTAATAACAATAAGGGGTTACACTAGTAGTATAGGGGCCTAACATGCCCCTACCCTTCAAAAAGCGTTGTCCTCAACGCTTGAGTAGTTCTTGATGCTTCTGTATAAAATTCTTGTCCTCCCATGTGGAATATTCAGCGGGTAAGTTTTTCCACTTGATGAGATACTCTGAAATTGATCGATTTCGTAGCTGTCGGGTTCTTGTTTCTATGACTGCTCCAGGTTCCAATATGATTTTTCCTTCCTCTTCAATTTCTGGCAATATTGCTTGAATTGGGATCTTTTGCGACTTTTGAATAAGTGGCCATACTTCTTCGTCCTTCTTCCATTCATCCCTTGCTTCGTTTATCCAATCTGGTTGGATAATATAAATAGCACAAAACAATGCTTCCACATCCTCATTCTTGAAGAGTCTTCCCATTCGGTAAGGTCGCCATTTTTTAAGTGCATGTAGTATTGCCAACATTTCCTTCTCATAAATAGCTTGCCCGAGATGTAGCAGTAAAAATACCCAATTACCTACATCAAAACATTTTTCACTATGATGTTGATCTACCTGTTGTTTCGTTTGATTTTGCACCGAGGTGGTGTTATCCTTTAAAAGTTGGAGAACTTGCTGTTTATGCTCGATGTGATCTTTCTCTGCTTGAACCCTTTTCTTCTTCATATGTCCTTCTACCTTTTGAGGAGTGGTAATTTCTTCCAGTCCTTTACAAGATATGGTCGGATTCATTTCTTGATGCTCGATGTGATCTTTCACTTCTTGAACATTTTTCTTCTTGATGTGTCCTTCTATCTTGATAGTTTGAGGAGTGGTAACTTCGTCCATTGAATTACAATATATGGTTGGATTCATTTCTTCTTTATCGATGTGATCTTTCACTTCTTGCACCTTTTTCTTCTTGATATTTCCTTCTATCTTGAGAGTTTGAGGAGTGGTAATTCTTGCCAATGCTTTACAAGATATGGTTTGATTCATTTCTTCTTTCTCTGGGGTGGTGTCCTGGCGTATATCCTCTTCTTTTGATGTTTCTTGATCCTTTCCTTCCTCCTCTTCATATTCTATGTAAAATAATTTCTTCTCAGCACACCTATGACCTTTAGTGCATTTTCTATCACAATTGTAACAAAGCCTTTTTTCTCTTTTTTCTTCCAATTGTTGTGGTGTAACCCTTGTAGGTTGTGGAAGGCTGGGAGAAACAACACTTCCATCTTTATAGTTGGGAGGGGTATGCTTCCTGGTTTCCATAATTTTGCTTTCCATTATGTCACAAAGCCCTTTTACTCTTTCCAATTGTTGTGGTGTTGCTCTAAAGAAGGTGTTGCTCTTTGTATCCTCATAATGTGCTATCATTTCCTCCATGAAAATTTACCACGTAACAATTTTTTTACGAGAACAAAGCCCTTCATACCATAAAAATTGATCTGGTTCTAAATATGAAGATGCAATACATACCTTTTGTAACAGTTGTACACCATGTAGATCAAAATATTGCTCCATCTGAAAAATCCAATTTACCAGATCCTTGCCATCAAACTTCCTCATCTTGCTTTTTCTTGATTTTAGGAGCTCAAACTTGAAACGACTGTAAATCTGTACTCTCAGATCTTTAAGTTCTGAAATTTTCAACTATAGTAGCCCTCTGTGTCCTCTTTCCAATGCCACTAGTCTGATCCCAATTGGATTCTCTAAGAAAGCGTTATGCACAATCTCCCAAGATGACCTGATTGTAGACCTTTCCAGAAGAGTGAAATTGTATGAAGTTCCACGTGTCACTGTTTCAACCTTTGGATCTAAAAAAATGCATACAAGAAACTACAGTCCGTCCTCTTTTTGTAACTTCTTACGAAATTTCAATCCGATCCCCAGAGAGAAAGTTATGACGATTTTCCCCACGTCACCTGTTTTGAATGTAATTCAGGAGTCTGCAAAAAGACCAATTTACTCAGATCATATCTCAGTAAATATCGCGCCAAAAGCTCTGAAATTCGGACCCAAGGTTCAGCGCGATTTCTTCTCAAATGGGTTTTTTTTGCGACTTCTGAAAAGTCACAGAAAAAAAGTTATAGCGAAAATTCCACGATGACCTGTTTGGAGCAGCAAAACCCTAGAATCCAAAGCTCTGATACCAAATGTTATGAAACCAGCTCAAGAAAAGATAGAAAAGATAGATCAACACCTTATAATTCAGCCTCTTCGAGGGGGCAACCTCCTTTACATTACATAAATGAACAATTCTTGGATGATACAAATGAAAAGACCTCCTTTCTATATATAGGAGTCTAAGGGGTTATAACATAATCAGAGCCGACATAACAATAATAATGTAAGGGCACAATAATAACAATAGTGGGCTTCTATGGGGCACAATAGTAACAATATGGGCACTACATGGGTACATCAATATAATAAGTGGGTTATACTAATAACAATAAGGGGTTACACTAGTAGTATAGGGGCCTAACATCACGCCTCCTAAGCATCTTAATCACCTCTCCCATTGAGATCATACCCCCACAAATATGGATTGCTTCTTAAATAATACCAATTGCACCAAGAAATTGACACAAGTTGGATATTGTACCAAACAAACTATTATAGCCCCTTATCAAATATAAATTTCCTCTTGCACAAAAGAGTTACTCCATATGAACCAAGGGCCACCAATTGACATAGTGATACCAATTGAAATCTAAGGTACATGAAAAGCTTTAACTAATTGTGTTCATGGACACAAGATTGCTAGGAATAATAAAATTCACAACTTAAATAAATAATGGTATTTTCCCCACCTTTCATTTACTCAACAATCTTTCTTACCAAAGTTGAAAATTGTTTTCTGCTACTGCGTACTAAAACAAATCCCAATGAGCCAATTCTCTATGATCTCGTGCATCTGCTTCTTTTCTTATTCATGGGGGCTGATCTTATGGACCTGACTTAAATATGGGCCTTTTTTCATTCCACACTTCTACTGGAGCATGTCTTTTTCCATAGCATGTGTACTTCCCCTGCAACCATGTTTGCTACTCTTTCCTATTTCTCACAATGATGATATACTTGGAAATAAAGCAATTTATTCTTCTAATCAACATAGGGACGAAGTCATACCTTCAATGTTCAGATACATCGCTTTGTATAAACATTATTATCCCTGCATATCACTTATTTGGCCTCCCTTGAGGCCATTCTCTTCCTTTACTGAAGAGAAACATATGATCTACTCCACTTGAGAATATTGTACTCCTTCTTCTTCCAAACCTTTAATGGTTGAGTCCTAGCAGGAGAATTTTCTTCCATCTCCTCCTTTGCCTTTGTTTGGGAATTTTATTGTTTGTGCATGCCTAGAGGGTACTCCACCCTTTGTTCCTCTTTCTTCACCCAAATCCTCTTGCTGCCTTTCAACTTTATTTGCAAGGCTGGATTAAATGGGCTATTGTCGCTCATTATTTCCATAATCCTGCACTCATTACAATTGATGATTGTAGAGGGATTCAATACCGAAACATGAGGATTATCTCTTTTTGATTTTTAGCTGGTTTTTATTCAGAGAAACATCAACTCCTTCATATTTTCTTCCTCTTTTTAGCATGTCCCTTTTACATAGAGTGCTAAATACAAAATTGTATCCCTCTGTTCTATTACCCCTTTGTGCCTTCAAAGCCTGGGCTATCATATTTCCATGCATACGCTGAGAAACAATATATCTCTTCTCATATCTACAACATCTTGCATTTTTTCCAAAATTTTGATAATTGTAGCATTCAAGATGGCTTAGGAATCGTAACAATCCCAACCCTAGTTTCCTCATGAAAAATGCAATGTAAATATTTTTACAAGAAAATTTAAAATGGGTTGAGTAAAAAGGACACATATTCCATCGCTTACAAGGTTGTTTTCTTGGGACTAAACTATTTTATATGAATTATATAGGACCACAAGAGAAGTACGTAGACCATGCTTCCTTGGAGAACACTCACACGAAAGGGAGGATAGGAATTAATGAAATGGATTTTGTTGTCAAATAAGATAGTGACATTCAAACATTTCATAGGAGGAGAAAATGAGAGTTGGCATTATTAAATGGGAACACACATAGAGACATTGGGACACTCATCCACTGAGGTAGTGGGAGAGTCCTGATAGTAGAGAAAAATATGAAGGGGATGAGCTCCCGGGTAGCAGGATCAGGTAAGGAACATTCAATATCTCTCTATTTGGTGTAAGAATGATATTTCCATGGTGCACTAGTGGTGCTATAGTTTTTTTTGTGGAAAGACATAGAAATCCCTAGTTCCTAGGTCATCCATTGGTAGCGTACGATTTCCCAAGAAAGCCTTCCAATCTCTGAAATCTAGCTCAGGGGAGACAATTCTTAGTCATCTTGGTTGTAATTGTCTAAGGTTGTGTGGAGAGTTGTAGTACCAAACTCAATTTCCAGAAAACTACAAGATACATACTCTTATGTATATGCATTGCCCACGAGTATATGTTTGCATTTCTGGATTTAAATGGTATGTGTAATTGAATTGAATATTTGTTGCATTTCCTACCTTGTCATGGTATTTTAGAGAAAAATTTAGGACTATATTTTGTCCTTAATATCATAAATGGTATAAGATGCAATGTCTATACATACTAAGTAGGATCATGTTACATCTTTGGGTCGAAATAGTATGCTTAGGAAAGACATGAATGTGCTTCTGTTATGACTGAATAAGCAACATATATTGTCAAGCCTTGAAGGCATTAAACATATATCGAAAAATATATGAACCAAGAAACATGACAAAGACTAGCATATGAACCTCTCTTGTTGATGAATAATGCTTACATTGGAGACTCCTATTTCAACAGGTTCTGTGTATACATATTTAGATGTTTAAATAGACACACACACACACACACACAGATATATATATATATATATATATATATATATATATATATCTTGGTTATAAGAATGTGCTTCAAATTTTGAGGCATTATGATCATTAGAAAGAATCACTCCTCTTTTAAATATAATGACTTACAACCTTACATCAGTAGCTTCCTCATCCATGCACTTCCAAAAGTCCACATTCTTTCCCTAAGGGCATTGATGTTGGGGACTGTGGGTCCCTACAAATAGCCAAATGACATGGAAGTTCTTGAGTGGCGCCATAGAGCCACTTGCAGGCTTGATTTGGAGCCCAAAACCCCTCACCAATGGTAACAGAGGTGAAGTCACTTCAGTAGCTCACTTCAAGTATCTAGCAGAGGGCAACTGAGAGTTTTCTAGCACCGACATGTGTGAAATCCCATATCCCTAAACAGGGAAATTGTAAAGTCCAAGAGCTTGTTGGAGTGGCTTCACTATAAGCTTAGGAGGGGTAGCGCCTATAGGCATTTTAGTAAATCACCACAAAAATTACTAGAAATTGGTGTAGATCGTGAAGTTCACAAAACCAACGTGGCCAAGTCATGATCGAATGGACCAGCGAAAGGTTATTGATGCACAGAAGAGAGCAATCTCTATTGAGAACCTATTTGACCAAGATCGAGAAGGTTGCTCAGAATCTCACAATCCTCCTTGATTGGTTCATGGAAAGGATTGGCTATAAGCAGTGTTGTGGTGAAGTTGAGTAGAGCCTTAAGCTTATAGATCAACTAAGAAAACTTTATCCCTTAACCTCAAAGAACCTAGTCATGGATGCTTGCTATCGGTGCACCTAGATTTTCCCTACCATGATTGGATGAGTAAATGATGACATGTCCCCAAACCCTCAATCTAGAAGGATTAACCTAGAGAGTTATATTGTGATTCCAAAGGATTTATTGGGATGACATCAGTCATGATGAGTTGTTTGACACGTATTCGTGACAAGTATACCATTGGATAGAGGTGGTTCCCATCAAACAATGTATCCCAGAAGCCCTTGCTTAATGGTGCAAAGACCATGCGGAGTGATGTCAAATTCCATAGAAGAATAATGGGAATGCAATTGATCAAGAGGATTCCCTACTGCAAAGTCTACCCAGTGGTCCCCACCTGAAGGTTTGAAGAAGTGTAATGGAGGATGGGTGCATTGGGATGACATGTTGAGAAGGGTCTTTCTTAGTTGGTTATATTGTACCCCATTGGCAGAGAGGATGACTCACCATGCATGCACGCTCGACAAGGGGATCTAGACAATTAGTGAAGGAAAGCGATAGGGGGATCGTCAAGATGGAAGCATTGGGATGACATGGTGTTGAAACCACGTGAGCCAATTGGAAGTGGTAGATTGTAGCAGGGTGGTCTGTAGCCTTCACCTGCTCTAGAGGGTCCCACTCAACTAATTGAAGACCAAAGTATAACTGTAAAGACATGATAAAAGAGTCAAGGTGATGTATAATTGCTATCGTGGCAAGGCATGCAACTGAATTATATTTCCATTGGTGAATGGTGGACCCCTGGCTAGGTCAACTCACAAGTTCCACCCTCGAGTAATAAATGAAGGGGAAAAATGGGGAATGTCAAGGTATAAGGATTGGGATGATGTGGTGCAAGCTTTGGTGGCAAGGAATGTCGGGGTAAAGGACCAATGAAAATAAGTTCGAGTGACCCCACTACACACATAAGCCCTTAGGCGACACCCCGACAATGAGTAAAACGTTTCTCTTATGAAATTATCTGGATGGCAGAAGCAAGTTGATGTAAGATGGGTGTGTGGTAGGAATCACACTGAGGTTGACATACCATTGGTGGGATATGGCCCCACATAACAAGCCATCCCGATGGATTTACCCCAGAAGTATTGAAAGTTGCAACAATAAAAGCTCCAGGATCCCAAGGTCGGGGTGATGTGGGAAAGTTGCAACGGTGGCAAACAGTCAAATTGAAGGGGGCCAATTGAAAGAAGTATGTGTGGTCCCACCATCCTTATAAGCCTAGAGGAAATACCCAGAAAAATACCAAGGAAAGATCTTAAAAATTTTCAGGAGAGAGTAAGCGGAGTGACATATCCAGTAGGACCCACCTGGGAGGCATAAGGGAGCCATGTTGAAGCATTAGGTTTGTATGGAGAGCAGGGACCATTGCCTTCTATACATATATATATATATATATGTATATATATATATATATATATATATATATATATATATATATATATATATATATATATATATATATATATATATATATATATATATATATATATATATATATATGTATGTATGTATGTATGTATGTATGTATGTATGTATGTATGTATGTATGTATGTATGTATGTATGTATGTATGTATGTATGTATGTATGTATGTATGTATGTATGTATTCAAACAAGGTAATGGCTCTAGTTGTAAGGCTTTGAGGATGAGAAATCCTATGCAAAGCAACAAAGACAGAAGAAGAATTCAAAAATAAATAAATAAAGTTCTTACCCCATTCCTCCAACATGACTCATTTGATTGGGTATGTTAAAGGTGGTATCAAAACATCCAAGATCAACACTTGGATTGGATGGGCTATATCATGGGAAAGTAGTGATAGGACTCTAAGTAAGGAAGTTTCAAAAATATTTTTAGAAATTAATAAAACAAATGTTTAGATATTAAAAAATGCTTGTAAATGGTTACGAAATGCATGATCTATGCATTTACAATGCGCTCTAGTTATGTAGCATGGTTGAATATATTATCGCTTTAGTGCATCATCACTATTAGTCATATGGTGAGCCTTTGCATGTTTGGTGGAATAAGTATGTGACTATTAATGTGATGTAAGGAACCTTTCAAAAACATTATGTGTTTCATGCATTATGTATATTTATGAATTTTCTATTTATGTGTATGCTAATTAATCAGGTTGTGAGATCTCCCTATCCTATTTGGCACATGGGAAGGACCCTAGTGGAGGTTGACTATTTCTATATGCTAAAATGGTAGTTGTGTTTACTAGGGATGTTTTTGTATCAGTAATTAATTCCTTTCTTGTCATACTGAAACTAGATTAGCTCAAAGGTAGAGGTCTTGTGTTGACCTTGTAGATGCATGATCTATAACATGCTAGAGAGTAGGGTGCTTGATGATTGTTCACTTATGTTGGTTTCTTACTTGTGAAACTGAGTTCTAGGTGTAACATTACGATAGATGGATTATGCAATGATTGAAAACTGCACACATACCCAAGATGCATTTATAAGTATGATAATTGTTAATTATACTAACTTTAATAAATGATGATAATTTTGGGTAAAATATTGATTCCTTTGTAGCTGTGAAGGCATGATTATAAATAAGACCGTATGTAAAGATACATGTGCATATAAATTCTGATTCTTGAACATTACAATGGGATGTAAAATGCACACATTAAGGACCTATATTTTGAGACATATGACTAACATTTAAACCGAGATACATGTCCATGTGAATGCTTGCATGATCCTTTGATTGCTTGTGTTGTATAGCATGGTTCCTACTATTGGATGGGAACATCTAATGGCCTATATATGATAAAGTGCCTCAAGAGAATAGAGGTATGATGTTGCACATAATATAGGAATTCAAGCAAATGATAACCACTTGGTTGTAGGTATTTTTATGGAACCATGGATCATGGTTAGTTATTGAACAATTGCATGAGCATAGTGCATGTTGACTATGATACTGTTATGAAATGTGCTAACTTGAGTGCATGTAGGTCCTATAATGCATCCATGTGAACATGGAAATTACAAGTACGATAAATTTTAATATAACATGATATTTTCTAACTAAATCTTTGAATTTGTAGATTCCATCGCTATTTCTGACCTTGAAAAGAGGGTTGAATTCTTCTTGAGTTTTAAAAAGTTGATTAAAACAATAGTGTGGCATTAGTAGACAGGATGATTTTAAATAATGTTGTTAGTATGGGTCAAACATTGAACTCTAACTGTTACTTTGGCATGATGATGATTATGAATAATATTAATATGAATAATATGTATTGCTAAATTTTGAAAACAAGCTTATGTATGTGATAACTAGTGTCATGGTTTATGAAATGAGGTTGATGATGATCTTACTGATGTGTGATAGTTACAGGACTCCACGCTTGTCTTAACATGGTATAGATGACAACTGGAATATGTGTTGTTAATTTATTCTATGAGTTAATAGTTGATTGTATGTGGAAGCACATAGTAAGACTCAGTGCAAAATGAAAGGAAACGTGTATCATGGGATTGTGAAATAGGACATAGACCAAGTCCATCAAGAATGAGCAAGAGGGGCATCCTTATAAAGGAATAGAACCTTTAGGAATTTTGAGGTTAAGCTCAAGGACATGGAAGATATTTCAAGATCTGCAGGGAAAGACTTAGAAAGAGCACCTACAAACAAAAAGGACTAGATGAGTGGCATGTTGAGTCTCAAAGGTAATTGTGAGAAAGGATTTACAAGGATGAACCCTCTTAAAGGAAAAATGATATAGGTAGAAAGAGGCCTCGTGAGGTTGAAAATGAAAGGAAGATAGTCTCTTATTAGTGTTGTGGAGAAGAGAATCTAAAAAAGGATTGTCCTTGCATAAGGAAGAAGAGAGACAATAGCCTCTACGAGCCACGAGGACACACAACCACAACGCAATATATCAAGAAGGAAGAGGGGGCACTCCCTTAAGTTCCTTTACCAACACACATATATGTGTTGAAATATTATGTATGCACTTTTGGGGAACATAATAATTCAAGGTTGTTGTTATCATTGTAAAGAAGCATTGAACTGATTTATAGGTGTACATATGCACACCTGTGTGATGGCTAAAAATGTGAAGTTTGCTAGACTCCTTATTGGCTTGTTGGGGTTTGGCCCAGGTTCAGAGTTATTTAGCCAAACAAATCCCTATACTACTAGCCCTTTGGCAACAATCCGCGGAGCGTGGACTGAGGTCTCACCTGAAGTAGTATGGGGGGGTGCTGGAACTAGGTTTTTGCACCCTTGAGATGTTTGAGAGGTTGAATTGTTCCAAATCAGCGCATGTTACTTTGTGCACTTCCTTGGCCTTCGCACCCTGATATATTCGCCTTCGTGCATCCCTAACCAAGGGCTATGGGGCTTCTGTGCTACTGGAGTAGTGATCTACACTATTTCACTAAGTCACACACAAGATCTGAATTATCTTCTTACACCAGTTAGTTATCTTCACGTTAATGGATGCCTTATATTATATTTATTTATACAACACATTCATATGAGTTTATATAGAAAAAAAATAGAAAACTTGTAATTAATACCGAATAATACATAAAATAGGAAAAGATACACAGAAATAAGGTATAACTTCTCTTTTATTAATTCCTCCCACAGTTATAGACTCAATCTACCCTGCACACTCATCTACAGGGGTCTGCGGACTACTAGGCCTCTGCGCACTCAGCTGCAGGGGTACGTGCACTTAGTTGCAGATTACTAGTCCTCTACGCACTCAGCTACAGAGCCTTCTCCTACCCTACGACCCAAAGACATGACTTACACTTCCACTCAGTCAATTCCTTAGACTCACCATGCTTCTCTCTTTTTTCACTTAGAGCCTTGCTCTATTTATACAATCCCATGGTCTGCGAACCATGGGTAGATCTTTCAAGCTGACATTACATTACAAAAACAAGGGCAGATAACCCTGTGACACTATTACGGCTTTGCGCTCCGTGCCCACAAATCGCAGACTCTTTACAATGGACTTGGTCAAAGCTTGGGCTTTAAGCCCCAAAACATGCCTTGGGGGGGATTCCATGCCCAATAGGCCCCCAATACAAACATTGTGACTTTCCCTCAAGTCACTCTGTCAGTGCAGAGATCTTCACGCAGAGTCCCTCGAACTCTACTAGAACTGGTGCAAGGTCGGCATCGCACTGAGCGAATCCCTGTTGAATCTCTTGTACCCATTGTTCCAAGACCACGGTGTCAAAACTGATTCCCTAGACCTATTCCTGCATCCCCTACATTTGTTTGAGCTTGCCTTCAATTGTCATTGTAATGATGAAGTCCTCATCGATCCAAGGCTGAAAACACGCCTTCAAGACTACTTTTGGGTGTCGTGCAATGTCCACTTGCTCCTTCAGCGCTTTGGCCTATTGCATTCGTGTGAGCCTCTAAGTGAGGGCCACCGTCTATGTGGTCCCTTTCACGTTGTCGTACTACTGCTAGAGCTCATGCACCTCTGTCTCTAAGCACTGGATGTTAGTGTCCTCCTGTAGATTAGTGAGGAACTCAAATGACTCCTCCAACATTCTGGTGAAGTCCCTTACTGCACTGCTAATCTCTTCCATTCCCAATGTAATAGCGCTAGCGGGTTGTTCTCTTACCTTTGGAGGGGTGGACGGATGCACCTTCAATCGTAACTCTATGATCTTAAGGTTCAGATCCAACTGAACCTTAGTCATTTCTTCTCTCGCCTTGCGCACCCCTACTTCTAGTCTATGGATGTGTGCCTCTGCTGGTGTGTCTGCTTGGATGGCTAGCTCAGGGACCATCTAATAGGCTTCTTCCAGTACCTGTACCATCTGCTTGTTTTACAACACCACTTCGTCGTGCTGCAAGCTCAACTGCTCCTTGTTGATCTCTTTCTCGCTTAGCACTTGTAGTGTGCAACTCTTGCTAGCCTGCAGTTCTATGGTAATCCCATCCTGCAGAACATATAGCGTCTCTGGTGGGAGTGTAGCCACATTGATATTGATACCTCTCAGTGCGCTAATCATAGGCCCATCAGCCTCGTTGGTTCTAACCAATGCCCCTTCTGAAAAAACTGTTGTGTTTGTTGTCTGAGTGTACAACATCTACTCTACTACAGTTGTCCCTGTTGCGTGGTTGGTTGAAAGGGTACCAGCCTGAGGAGTGCACACCTGCAATTCCTGAAGCTATGCTCTAAGGGCCCCCAACACAATCTGATTCTCTTGCATGAAGTTCTGGAGGGCCTCGGAGGTGACGTCGCACACTGTCTCGTCGATGTCGTGTAGATCACCCTTAGTAAAGGTGATCGGGTCGATAGACAACTTTGATCCCTTGACCTTCTTATGTGGCCCTGTCCGCTTGCTTAGGCGCTGGCACTTTAGTTATGTTGACATGGTTTGTGGGTCCGCACCACCATCCTCTTCCTCTCTTTCCATTTCTTTTTCCTACCCATTCTAAGGTGACTCATGGCCCTTGTGCACCTTCTCAGCTACCTCCTGTGCTGCTACTGCTACTGCATCTTTTTTCAGTTCTACTGATGTCTGGGTAGTGTCTTGCGCCTCCTGTGCTTTTTCTGCCACTGCTTCTTGCCTTCTCTTCCCTACAAACTGTGCCATGCACAGTTTGGCCTCCTCTTTCTTCTTACACTGCAAACTTCCCCACTGCCTGTTATAGACATATTTGGGCACTACAACCCCAATCAGATATGTCCATAAACCAAGGGCTTCTAAGTCCATAAAAGTGTTGTTTCATACCCTAAAGGAGCAAGGTCAGCTGATTACATCATCTCCCAGAAGTTCTCCATGAAAAACTACTCATAACTGGTCAAAGCAGGACCATACAGACTTCCCAGTGCTAAGGGTGTGATGCATCTCACCTGCCACATGCAAAAAGTGTGATGTATACTGGAAAACCCTTCTATAGGGTGCGATGAGTGAGCAGACAAACGACACAAGTAGTTTTCTAGGTGGAGACCTTGAGAATCTTCTAGAAGCTGCTCATTTGATACTTGCCTCTATGAATTCGCCCAAGGATGAGTAAGAGATCATGAAATCTCCAAGTGGAACCATTAACTATCAGAGAGATGACACTAATCAAAATCCCAGAAGCTGACTCACCCCCCTGTAAATATCTATATATGGATCCCTCATCCCAGAGATCCAAAGACTGGAATTTGGTAATTTGCAAGGAAGTGTTGTTGGTTTCTCTTTGAAGACATTGTTGGGTGATCTTGCTTTGTATGAGGTGAAGAAGGCTTTCATGCTGGGAGGATGGTGCTCGGTCAGACCAAGTGGTTGTAATTCTCTCTTCTACTACTTCTATCAATAAATATATTTGAGTTTTCCTCCATATTCTTGTGTATCTCTGAATATTGTGTTGATATATGCATTTGTATGGTCAATATATATCTGATCCTATATTGTTTATAGTGATAGATCTCTATGCTTTGATGGTATTATGTTGCTTTGACTCTACAGGTGCTCTTTGAAGCAGGACAAGTAAGGAAGGAGTGGCGAGATTCTTTCAAAGGGGAAAGGAAACAAGCAAGGAGCCAAGTGAAAGACTGAGGCTGGTACTCTCTGCTTCTTTCTCATCTATCTCTCGTAAAGGAAAACACAAGTGACTTTAGTTTGTTTGTTTCTAAGATAGCTACCCATCTTAGTGGGACTAACAGCTCTAAATAGACACTAGTTTTCTTGATAACAAAATGGCGACTCCACTGGGGAGAGAATAGTTTGATTGCTTGTCTCTATTTGTTTGCTTCATAAACTATAGACGGAGCCTGAAGTTAAGCTAGCTAGCCTTCGAACTGCACTTGCTATGCAAGTGCAAAGTAGATCAACACTGCTTCATTCAATCTCCAGGTTTGTTTATGAATTGAAAAACTGACTTGCAAACATCCTATGTGCCCTAGAGGTAGCTCAAGTAACCTCATTAGATTAGCCCATATACTTTGTATTTAATGACTATCACTAGCTCGGCCTAAATCCCTGAACTAAGCTGCAAACTGTGACCAAAAACCAAGTTCAAGTCTCTTCCATGGACCATCGTACTATCTCCTTTTGGAATACTAGATGCATCACACCTCCCATGTGTAGTAGGTGGGATGCATCCCTATTTCCCTGTGTTACAGGTGTGATGATCAGGTAAGATTGTTTATGCCTTTAGATTTTGGTTTTTTCTTCACTGCCTTTAGCTTTATTCAGGAGTTTTGCTATCTGTGATCAGTATACCACTGTTGAAACCCCCTTCCTTTGCATTATTTAGCCTCCAGTATACAAATAATTGTGAATGATTTTATGTATTTTTTGACATTTACAGTTCTCCTTTACAAAATAGTAACTTAATCGAATTATCGTCTTTTGATTTGAAAGTGTTGAAAGTGTTGTTTTCAGTCAAAGAAAAGAATCCTTCTCTTTTTGATAGTCGATTACACTGTTACTCTTGTATTTGATCTGAATTAATAGTATTTCAAGTGTCGAAAGCAGTTTTCAATTCAAAATCGTAAAGTGTCGTCTTTCCTTCATTTCGTCTTTTTGAAAAGAAAATCGTTAGTACTGTCACTTTGAAAGAAGAAATAATTCAGATTTGTATTTAGCATTCCTTTTGTCATTCACACATTAAGAAAGTGGAAAACAAATACATGCATGTGCATTTGCATTTAGACTGCTTGTTGATTTTGATTTAGGACAGTGCATCGAGTGTGTGCTCCCTGCTCTATGTTGAAAGGATTTCGCTTCTCTTTCTTTAGTAGCTAGGATTTTCATTGCAAAAATAAGAGTAAACGACTGTTTATCATCTTAGATTGCATATTTAGGAGTTGTATATCTACATCATGTGGTGAAACTTAAAGGCAAACTTCTTAAGAAAGATCAACTGTAAAATAAATTCAGTGAACATAAAAACACTTTGGAACCTAATGCACAGCATCTAGAAGTCTAGGCTAGAGACGTATTCTAGTGTCATAAATCCTGGTAACTGTTGCTTTCATCGTAGGTTGGGTAATTCCTCCTCTTTGAGATGACAAGTGCCAGTACGGACTTGTGCTCCTACATACCGTCGAGTATATATTGGGAGACCACAATAGGCTATATCCTTTATCCTAAGGAAGTCGTGTCTGCTGTCCTATCGATCGTAATGCACTGAACACAACATTCAGGAAGATTGACTACCGTACCGTAAAAAGTATTCTGCAATTTTGCAATTGGTTTGGTAATCCCTCTTTCTATATTTCCAGAGTATTCTCTTTCGTTCCTCTTTAGACTCCTTAAAGGAAAAGGTCCATCTGAGCACTTGTCACTTCAAGCTCATTAAAAATTGAAGGCGACTAGAGTCATCTTTAGCTTTCTCTCGACTCTTAAAAATTGAAAAAGCAAGTTGTGTCAAAGCGTCTAAAATTTATTTTAAATGGAATAACGTCATTGTTCCCTCCTTGATCTTAGGTTGAGAAAATGGAGTCCACCAATCAAGGATTTCCCCTCGGGGGAAATCCTAGCCATTTCTCCTCTTGGGGAGATGTTGGTGCACCTCATATGGCCACATTGTCCCTTCCAGGATTGACAATTGGCTTGCTAGTATGGCTTTTCGCGACCTCTGTCATTCAAAGCACCATGATTCCTGAGTAATCGAATCAACAACTAGATGATACTAGAGTTTCCCCCCAACCTTCTACTTCATTTGTTTCTTCCTCTCCATCTTCCTCTTCGCTTGGTGAAACGAAAAACCAAGTAACTGAGAAGAAGAAGAAAGGGAAGGAGAAGAAGAAGAAGGAGCCAACGTCAAAAAGGGGAAACCGTACATCGTCTAGCGAAAATTCACACACTGCACCATCCAAACCTAAATCTCCATGTGTCATCTACAAAGGGGACCACTATCATCGCGATTGTCCTTGCATCCCACGGATCTTAAGCGACTGGTCTCCCCGCTTTCACATTCCGGTGTCGTCAACCTCTGACGATCATGTTGAGAGTACACCGTTAACTAGTGAAAACGAAGTCACCGGACAAAAAGGAAGATCTAAATTTCCTTGCAGACTGTGTGAAGGCGATCATGCCCTCCACCATTATCCCTTCCTGGACGAAGCTAAAAGAGTCTTGGATAACCATCCTGCATCACCGTAGCAACTTCCTCCCGGATACTAGAAGCTCTTGCCGAGTCCATTGCTAGTTGAAAATTCGATTGACACACCTTTTTTTTCGGTTAAAGCACCTATCATTGAAGGTAAACCCTCTAAGTCCACATCAGACCAAAGTCAACAGGTCAAGACGGCAGTCGACCCGATCTCGTCTTCAGAGGATTTACCTTCAGATGATACAGGCACCAAAGAGGATGAGAACGACACCGTTCAAATTCTTTTCATAAACACAGACTCTGATGAACATGGGGGAAATTCACTCATTCCTTTACTGAAGGAAGGAAGTTCATCAAAGATGTATCCAACCATTTATTCAGTCCCACCTCCAAGCAACCTAGTCGTCTCCTTCAATTAGAATATGCTATGCAGACCCCGTCTACCATCTAATGTACCATTCCGAATTGTAGTACAAACTTACAGAATGGTCATTGTTGGTACCATCATAGATGAAGGGACTTCTGTGAGTATCCTTTCCTCAACTGCTTCCAAAGCTCTTGGTTTGTCATCGCTTTTGCCTGAGATGCGAAATATGATAGGTTTCGACAAAGGAACCAGTCGACCATTAGGGATCCTTTCAAAGTTGCCTATAACTTTGAGAAGGAAAACCATTTATCTGAACGTAATGGTAGTCCAAGGACCTTTAGATTACAATCTACTTCTTAGGCATGACTACATTTATAGCATGGGAGCTATTGTTTCCTCACTCTTTTGAGTGATGTGTTTTCTGCATGAAGGCAATATGGTCCAGCTCATAGACCAGCTTTCATTCCCTGGTTCACACATAGCTAATAGTCAAATACCATCCCTAATAGGTCTTTTTGTGCAAGGAATGTCTCATCAATCTCTAGTCCATCCACCTGATGGGTGCGAGTGATTTGGTGGTTGTGACTGAAACGCAGGGGGCATGCACCCTAGTCTGCTTCGGTAGGAAAACTTTAGGTATAGGGTAGGTTTCCACAGAGGATATATGACTGGTTTGACACACCCATCTATTTAGGAAAATGGGATTAGACCAGAATAAGATACCTCCATCAGAAGGTATGCCTTTCCTGACAGAACAAATGTTTTGTCTACAAATTGAAGGGTAACCTGGAAACTCTACTTCGCTATACCTGGGGGCATGCAAACCCTTTTACATGAAAGTGAAGAGCGACCATTTATTTTCTTAGTTTGTAGATTCTTAACCCTTTAAACTCATAGGATTGGTCATTCCTAGCTTACATAAGAAAGGGAGTCGGAGAAAAATTTTGAATGGTGCAAGCTCCCTCAAAAATGAACCTATTGATGAGACATCCTTATTATACGACTGGCACGAGTAGTTTTACACAAAGTTCAAGCTCATTAAAAACTAAACCTAGCAATGAGCATATGTTCCACCAGAGTTTAAGTTCGTTAAAAAATGAACCCACCTTCGGTAAATAACCAGTGCGATCACATTATTATCAGCTTTTGAGCCTTGGTCATGTTCTTACCATCACCTCCACTCTTTTTTTAGCTGATCATATGCCTCCGTTTGATTGTTTACCCCTTTTGAGGAATAGTTGTGACAAGTGATCCTATTAGCCATATTCTTTACACTGTCATGATTGAAAAGTTTGAAACATTACCTGGAACTTGTTGCTATCCGAAAACGTCACTCGTTCCTCAAAAAGCAAGTCTCCTTTAAGCTCTTTTCATCTGACTTGTAAAATATGAAAATATTGCCTAGAAATTGGCCTCTCCAGCTCGTTAAAGTGACTGGAAGTGCCATCCCTCCTCTAGATTTTAATCTTTTTGGACTTGAGGGATTATTACACAAAACGATCGAGCATTTGTCTTGTTCAGCTCGTTAAAACTATCGAAAAGTAATCCCTTTCATATTGTTTTGTACTTTTTCGGACTTAGGGGATTATATTATGAAAAAGGAATACTGGAGTTTCCTTTCTATCTCTTTTCAGACTCTCTAAAATTGAAAAGAACCGAGTTATCCTTGTTGTTGAACTTGTTAGAAAAATAGTGACAAACTTGTCCATTTAGACAAGAGCGAGTCTCACTGTTGCTAGGCTCGTTAAAACATAGCGACGGGTTTGCTCGAAAGGAAAATTATAGAAGAAGCATACGTTATCCTCCTCAAGCTTGAAAAAAATAAAGAGGTACTGGTCAAAAATGACTGGGGAAAATTGGGAAGAAAACTTGAAGAAACTTTATTAGTAGCAGGTCCCTCTTGAACATGACACTTTCACTCCATCACCATTGGTCACCGGTCATATCACCATTAATAGCAGGTTGGGTTATTCTATTCACTAATCATATCACCATTGGTCCTCTATACCATCCACTTGTGGGGTTAACGCTACCAATCCATTTCAGTGTCGCTGATATGTTCAAGAGAAGTCACTTAGAGAATTCACCTACCCAACTTGTGTCTCATCCGTTGTAATACCTTTATGCTTCATTCTTTCATGACCGCCACCCTGAACCTTGTATCATCAAATCATTTTCACCTCCACAAAATCATTTGCTCCGTTTCATGTCGTAGATGTGGGATTCATTAAGGCCCTCCAACGACGAGTCACTTCTTGTCGACATCAGCTTATTATCCGAGAAGTTGACCTAGGAATAACCCTTTCAGTACTTTGAAGCTTGCATGCCTTAATGGCAAGTTTCTCACTTCCGGTGACAGGTTTACATTAATGGCCTTCGACCAAAAGATTTTGCGTGGTGTTCGACATTGACTCATGTATTCACACCACGTGAATTGTACTGTAGTACCTTGAGGGTCATCATCATCATCGGTGATTCCTCTCGCGCCTGTTAACAACTTAATCATTGGCTAGTAATCAGGTGATGTCTTTCCATGTTCGACATTAGAACATCTTTTCACATGGACTGACTTGTACTTTCGGGTGAAGATTGAACGAGTTTTGAAGACCCCAGATCTAGTTTCATCCATCTGGGCTGCGAGATATTCAGGAAAATAAAGACATCAAATGTACATCATTGCTACACAGATAATCATCCAAACCAAAGGATGATGGCTCTACCAGAATCATCAGTCTGCTACACAGACGGTTGTTTGTCCTATGTACATGAAAATGAATTTATAAAGCTGAGCATGGGAATGCTAGCCTCAGCTAGATCATGAAAATATTATGAAGATAATGTATTGTATTGTATCTTATTACAGGTCACCTTACAGTTCAAAAAACCTTGGATCCTCATAATAAAGCATTTCACCTGACATCAAAAGATTTACAACGTCATGCTTTAGGGGGCAACTGTTATAGAAATATTTGGGCACTACAACCCGAATCATATATGTCCATAAACCAAGGGATTCTAAGTCCCTAAAAGTATTGTTTCATACCCTAAAGGAGCAAGGTCAGCTGATTACATCATCTCCTAGAAGTTCTCCATGAAAAACTACTCAGAACTAGTCAAAGCAGGACCATACAGACTGCCCAGTGCTAAGGGTGCAATGCATCTCACCAGCCACATGCAAAATGTGCGATGCATATTGGAAATCCCTTCTGTAGGGTGCGATGAGCGAGAGCAGACAAATGGCACAAGTAGTTTGCTAGGTAGAGACCCTAAGAATCTTCTATAAGCTGCTCATTTGACACTTCACTCTCTGAATTCACCCAAGGATGAGTAAGAGATCATGAAATCTCCAAGTGGAACCAATAACTATCAGAAAGATGACACTAATCAAAATCCTAGAAGTTGACTCACCCCCCCTACAAAAATATATATATGGATCCCTCATCCCAGAGATCCAAAGGCTAGAATTTAGTAATTTGCAAGGAAGTGCTATTGGTTTCTATTTGAAGACATTGTTGGGTGATCTTGCTTTGTATGAGGTGAAGAGGGCTTTCATGCTGGGAGGATGGCGCTGGGTCAGACCAAGTGGTTGTAATTCTCTCTTCTACTACTTCTATCAATAAAGCTATTTGAGTTTTCCTCCATATTCTTGTGTATCTCTGAATATTGTGTTGATATATGCATTTGTATGGTCAATATATATCTGATCCTATATTGTTTACAGTGATAGATCTCTATGCTTTGATGGTATTATGCTGCTTTGACTCTACAGGTTCTCTTTGAAGTGGGACAAGTAAGGAAGGAGTGGCGAGATTCTGTCAAAGGGGAAAGGAAACAAGCAAGGATCCAAGCGAAAGACTGAGGTTGGTACTCTCTACTTCTTTCTCATCTATCTCTCATAAAGGAAAACACAAGTGACTTTAGTTTGTTTGTTTCTAAGATAGCTACCCATCTTAGTGGGACTAGTAGCTCTGAATAGACACTAGTTTTCCCGATAACATTGCCATGATGTCTAGGGCACGCCACTCCAACAGCCATGTCTCCAATACATCGAAATTTACATCATCTATGGCTACGAAGGGTAGCTCACTCCATTTCTTGGCCGGGTCCTTGCGTACTCTGATATATATGTTGTGGAGGTCCACTTTAAATTCTACAGAACTTTGTAGGTTGTTGTAGATAGTAGGTGATAACTATGGCTTGCAGTTAATCCCCATTCTGATGTTCATTTCCATGAACACCCAAAATACCTTACTGTAGTAGATCGAGTTCACGTCTTTCATGGCCCACAGTGAAGCATACTTCGCGGCCTCTGGCAGATCCCTACCATTTTCGGGGAACTTTCTGTCCTCCAGTAATTTCGCTGCCACAAGCACTATGGATAACATAAGCCATGCATAGGGGAATGTTTTTCCTTGTTCTTTGGCCTCACAACAATTTTGTAGGAACTCTTTACATAAGAACTTGGACCAATTCAACTGGAACCCCTCTGCGCACTGCTCAGCAAGTGCCACCATTAGTGTAGGTACCTCATCCGCACGGCACTTGCGCATAACTTTACTCACCAGTATCCGGGTCACCACATTAACTACTTTTTTGTTGATGCTGGATATGGCGTAGACCCTTTTCTTCTTCTCCAGCTTGTGTTTCTTCTTCATGGCCTCTGTAATGGCTAAGTCACTACTCTTCCCCTCCAAGATGTCTGTGGGGTCCTCTCCTTTGCATGGGAGCTGGGTAATGCGGTGGATTAAGTGGTCTGTGATGGGGATGGGCTCCTCTAGCCACAAACACCCACCATGCACTGGGTAGAGCAGCTGCCTAATGACGAATATTGTTATTGGGGCATGGTGGAAATGCAACACCCAGAGCAGGTTTAATAACCCTGCCTTTTCCACTCTGTGTAACCACTTTCACGGCTCCAATTCCATAACCCCTGTTGTGGTGTTCTACTTGGGCTTCATGAGCTGCATGGTCTCTAGATGAGGGAACTTCTCATGGTCAGTGATATCCCAATCTTCAAATTTCAAGTTAGGAATTTGCCCCAGGTGTGGTGCAAGTAAGTTCCCTCCGTAGACAGAGGCAACCCCTCTAGCCTTAGAGTCGGTCTAGTCACAGCAAAGCCAATACCAAAGCAAGTTTCCTTAGATAGTTGATGTCATGAAGGCCTACCTTCAAATCCTCATTTGATGAAGTTCTTGTTGTGTTGCTCCAACTTTTGTTCTTCTAATCACTTATGTAACTGAAAACAACACACAGAGAGAATCAATGAACATAATAGAATACGAAAAAAATGATCTACTTAAATGGTCAAGGAACTTCAAGCTATCAATATGAAATTTGACATAAGATATAGGAAATAAACCATTGATTTGTATTAATATGAACCGAAGTAAAACTTACAACCATGCCTTGACATTGTAGGTCTCCTTGAAGGGTCCTGTTAGCATGTCTCCACAAGCATTCACTTATTAAGTGTCTCCCAAGAGGATGAATAATTCTCTTTCCTACCCAAAAGGTAAAATTATGATGCTACGACACTCATACAATCAAGCCAACTCCACTCAAAAGCATCCCATGCTATGTTACATAAGAGGCTACTTCCAAACTCTAAAAGTTACCAATTTCTAATTCCACTTCCCAATAATTCTTCACTACTAGCTTGAACTCAGCCATGGAGGAGATATTTATAAGAGGAGGAGCCTCCATAAGAGATGGGACAAAGAGCTTAGCCCTTTGGGAGGTTTCACAAAGGGTGGAACAACCATCCCAAAGGAGGGAGCCGAGCTCATCTAATCCAACAACCAACCCCAAGACTGCTCATGGAAAATTTGTTAAAACAAACTCACCAAAAGTAGATCATCATGAGTGAAACGCAGAGACAGAGCGTCGACATCACTAGGATTAGTTCAATATTGGCCATCTTCACAGGTGGTATAACTGATGACCCGCGACGACCCAAAAACATAGGTAAAAAAGGTTATGCTCCAGGAGTAATGAACTGAGGTAGACACTGACACATATTTTGCAACATGACACAAAGCAGATGCCAATAACACAGACCAGTAGTGTCCGAGATCAGGGAATGTAGGGTCGGTGATAAAATATTGTCTAACGATAAGTGATAGGTTTGGCCTTTTCTCAGCTTAATTTTTAAAATTTTCCTTTGATTTGGGGTCGTCGCCTTTTATTTTATGACAGTCATGAAGATAGTCACGTCTTCGCTATCTAATTAGTTTCACCTTCTATTGTTTGGCTTGATTAAACTGCCTCACAATCGTGAAGGGCTCCGAAATAGGCTCGGCACTGTTTTCTAGTGTACTCTTGCAATGACGTTGCAAAGTAGCTAGTTAGAGGGGTGCGACTTTTCGTTGCTGGTGGATGTTGTTTGTTTGACGCTCGCGAAGATTCCTGTAGGTTTTAATTTTGAATTTATATTTGCTAATTGGCCAGTTTGTCTTATCCTTTTGAGCTTATCTTCTGCCTATTTTTTGTTTGTCAAATTTTTGTTTGCTAGAATACTTGACTCTTGGTTTCATTCCCTTGAGATTTCGCCTTTTGAACTGTGTGAACTGTTCACCTTAGGGTTTCTTGAAGCATTAGCTTTTTCTTGGGTTGCTCATTCGTTTGGACCTTTGAGCTATGTTTGAAACGATCCCTTGATTTGTTTGAGGATTTTCATTATTGAATGTTCTTTAATCTTCCTGATTGGTATGTGATATTTGGTTACCAAAACTTTCGAGTCTTGTTTGTTTGGTTTTCTTCCATCACTTTGGCATAGATCACACTGCTTCCTAAATAGTTAGAAAGCTTTCAAGTTTTTTCAAAAAGAAACATATTCTTTGTTTTGATTCTTTGATTAGTTTATGAGTAGAATGTTTCTCTTCACTTATTGAATGATTTCATTTGAAAAGGATATAAAACTAGCATTGTTTTGAGTTTTACATTTGGTTTCTTGTCATCTATTCAAAAAATCAAAATATCGCATTCATTTTGCATTAGGAAATGAGAACAGTCTTTTGCATTAGTAAATTATTGACATTTAGATGTTGAAAAGCAATGGATGTATTTTTCATTTTCTTAATTACATTGCTTGCAAGTTAGTGAAAGATAGAATCATTTCTCTTTACTCTTGATTGGTTTGCTTGTGAAATAATGAAAAGTACCATTCTTGCATTTGCTTGCTTGTTGATTTGATTACTTTGAAATGAACCTCTCACTTTCCATTGGTTAGTTGTTCATTGAAAATAAATGGTTTCTTTACTCATTTAGTTGCATTGTAGGAGCTTTGGAAGATACGTTCGGTAGGGCCTTGAAACTGAGATTTAATTCAAGATAAACTGCTAAATTTTATCGAATTAATCTAAAAATGCATTGGAACTTAACGCTCATATATCTGGAGGTATAGGCTAGAGACATGTTCCAGCGTATTTAAACCTAGTGGCTATTGTTTTCACTAAGGTGGGGTGATTCCTCCTTTTGTGATTCGATAAGTGCTAGTATGGACTTGTGCTCCCTATACCATTGTTTTTATGATGGGAGACCCCATTAGGTTGCAATCCTATTATCCATAGGAAGCCAAGTCGGCCACCAAGCAAACGTGATACACCGAGCACAACATTCGGGGAGATTGCCTGCTCATACTTCTTGGTTCATTAGGAGGTATTTTGCAGTTCACAATTTATCTGGTAAACCTTTTGCCTAGAGTTCTAGAGTAGTCATTTGATATTATTGACTAATTAAACTTAAAATATTGTTCAAGCACTTGTCCTTTTGAGCTCATTTTCAATCGCAAGTGATAAAGTCATCTTTCATCCTTTTCTTGACTCTTAAAACATGAAAAGGTAAAGTTTATTTTCAGTGCTGTAAAATCAACTTCCCATGAAATATTCATGGTAAAAGTTATCTTCCTTGGTAATTCTTTAGAGTCGATTCCAATGGCAACATTTTTGGAGTCCACCAGTAAATGGTTCCCCTTGAAAGGGAATCCTGGTTCTTTTCTTTCTTTTGGAAATGTTGGTGCTCCTTATGTGGCAACATTGTTCCTCCCTCAGTTAACCATTGGTTTACCTGTTTGGTTATTGTTGACCTCGGAAATCCCAAGTGTCCCAACTCCTTCCCTACCTTCTCCTTCATTCGAATCATGTCACAATGATTCTAAGGTTGATCCCTCAGCTTCTTCCCATATTTCTTCACCTTCCTCTTCTACTTCGCCTCATGAAAGTTTCAAATCTAGTAATCAAGAGGCTATGAAGAAGAAGAAGAAGAAGATGAAGAAGAAGAAGTCAGCTAAGAAAGAGGCTAACCATACGGCTATTACTCCAAATGTACCTCCTATAAGTGAACCTTTTGTTCCTCCACAGAAGGTCAAATTCCCTTGCAGGCTGTGTAAGGGTGACCATCTCCTCCAAGACTATTCTGGCATTCCTAGAGTCTTAGAGGTATGGTCTCAAAATCTAGATCGAACATCCCCGTCGACCTCTAGAGATCATGTCGATGCTACACTCTTGGCTAGAAATGGTAAGAAGAAAGGGAAGATTAGATTCCCCTATAGGCTACGTGAAGGAGAGCATCTTCTTCACCTTTGCCCTCTTATTGATAAAGCTTCCAAAGTTTTGGAAAACCTTATAGCTCTTCAACCCCAACTCCATGCTAGTTATCAAAGGCTTTCTTCTAACCCTCTCCTAGTTGGTAAAGAGATTGACTTGGGTTCATCTCTTGTTCTTCCTGCTCTTCTTGAGCGAGACTCTTTTTTGTCTATTGACAACCAACCATTGATCAAAAAGAGTGCCAACTTGGCTCTGCCACTAGTTGCTCACTCTGTTCCGGAGGATCATAGTGATCTTACTATTGATGTTCTTCTCATCTCCTCAGATTCTCATGAACTAAAGAGTGACCCTCATGTCTCGGTTGTTCAGGAGAGTCCTTATCCTATTCCTGCACAACATTGGGGCAATCATAGGATACCCCCCCAAGTAGTTTTGTTCTTTCTTTCGATTGGAGTCACTTGACTACTTATCGCCTCCCATCTTATATTCCTTTCTTGATCACAGTACAAGCCTATAATATGGTATTACCTTGCACTATATTAGATGAAGGTGCATCTATTAGCATCATGTCTTCTACTACTTAGCAAGCTTTGGGCTCCCCACAACTTGTGCTTGTCACCCAGAATCCGTCGACTTTCAATGGAGGAACTAGTCAACCTTTAGGGATCCTTCCGACATTCCCTATTACTTTGGGAGGAAAGACCGTCTATATAGATGTGATGGTAGTCCAAGGTAGATTAGATTTCAATCTCCTCCTTGGACGCGACTATGTTTATGTCATGGGAGCTCTTGTTTCTTTGTTTTTCCAGGTGGTTTGTTTTCCGCATGAAGGGAGAATAGTGATCATTGATCAATTATCATTCATTAGTCACCAGGCATCTCCTTTGCAACCATCATCACCTATCAACTCTTCTTTGCAAGCAATACCTTCCCCGCCATAGGTTAATTATGTGGCTACATGTTTCGTCTCCACATCTGTTAATGATCACATAGATGGTATAGTACATTATGTACTGGGGGCATTGGAACCTGATCTGTGTTTGGTACCAAATGACATGTATTCCTCCTGGAGCGTGGTCCTTCTGTCTCATGAAGATCTCTTGGGATCCATGTTCTCATATGGTCCATGAATAGTTGTATGAGGATAGTTCCTGGTCATGTGTCAACCTCATTCAAAAATGAAACAAAGGGTGTGAGCATAGTTTTTGTCTTGTGTCAAGCTTGTTAAAAAATGAAACAAGGAGTTGTGAGCATAGTTTTTGTCTTATGTCAAGCTCATTAAACAATGAAACAATGGTCTTGAGGATAGTTCTTTTACTATGTCAACCTCATTAAAAAATGAAACAACTCCATTTCAAAATCAATTCTTTGACTAAGGTCTCATAAAATCCAAGTCGAGTCTTTCCAAGATCTCGCAAGTGAGCCTTCATTCCATTCACCTAGTTGATTGAAGTGAAGATTGGGGGTCATGTACCTCGATTTGAGTCATTACCCTGGGGTTATGCAAACTTATAGCAAGCATAGTTTTTCATTTCAAGTTTGTGTAAAAATGAAATCGAATCCAAGAAGATTTATCCATGGTTCAAGCTTGTGTAAGAATGAACCCATGCTTCATTCACATCTCGTGATTGACATTTTAATCAGCTGATTTCTGCTATGAGACTTGGTTGCTTCATTCCATCATCACCATATCTTTGGCCAACCATATGCTTTCACTTGGTTCTTTTCCGTTTACTGAGGGATTGCAGTCATGAATGGTTTTATTAGTCAGCCTCTTGACCATTACATGTTATGAGCAGTTCCACAATTTCTAGAACCACTTTATACCATTTATACCACTCGTTCCTTTAGGAAGAGTCACCTTTAAGCTCTTTTCTGACTCATAAAAGATGCAAATATTGTCGAGTATTTTTCCTTTTTTGACTCGTTAAAGAGAATAAAAATGGGGGGGTCCACTTTCAGCTCTTTTCCACCCCTTTAATAACTAAAATATGGCTAAGCCCTTATCATTTTGAACTCGTTAACAGATGTGAAACATCATGCGCCCAATATAGGTTTACCCCTTTTTTGGGTTGGGAGGCATTGTTTACGAAAAAGGTACTCCTTGGCCGAAATGGTCAAGTGGTTCTCTCAAGTATTGTTTTATACCTTTTCAGGCTCGAGAGACACAAACGTATGAAAAGGGACCTTTGGAGTTTTCTTTTCCATGTCTTTTTCAAACTCTCTAAACATGAAAAAGATACCGAGTTACACCTTTGTCGGACTCGTTAAATCATTAAACAACATCGGATTTGTCACCATGAAGAACACAAGTTTCTCCTTCCTAGGGCTCATTAAAATTACTAGGAAGGATTCGTCTAAAGGATGAACTTATAGTGCAAGCATATGTTATCCCCTTCAAGCTTGTGTTTCAAAAAATAACTGGGATACTCACCAGAAATGGTGGGGGAAATTTGGAAGTAATATGTCGGTTGTATTAATTATTATGGCAGCTTGTCACTCTTGAACATCGACACTCTTTATGCTTCGCGTCTGGCCGGGATATCCTCCCTTTATTGTTGGCCTCAGGGTTTTGGGTTATCCATTTTGCCTCATTCCATCTGATCCTTGCTGCATCATCATCACCTTTGATCCCTTGGTACCAAAATGCTGCCAAACTCTAGATTCGTGTCGCCGATATGTTCAAGAGCTTAATCCTTCTGCATTTTGAATCCTTACACACTTTCCTAATATTCTATGCCTCATCCACATTCATCTTATTCCTTTGTCTCGTGTCGATGATGTGGGAAACATTATGGCCCTCCTTCGACCGATCGCTTCCTGTCGACTTCAACTCATTATCTAGGAAGTTGATCTAGAGACTCCTTTTTGGTACCTTGGAGCTTGCATGTGTTAATGGAAAGTTCTTCGCATTCGATGACGAGATTTCATTATTGGCCTTCGATCGGGTGATTTCATGCGTGTTTGATTTAGATCATTCTTCACACTTCATCGATTGTACTAGCAATACCTTGAGAACCATTGGCATTACTGGTGGTCTCTCTCGCGCTTTTTAACAGTTTACATCATTGATCAGTAATCAATTTATTTTCTAGTAAGCTCCACTTCAGCACATATATTTGCATATTCGAATTTGTACCTTGATTGGGTTGGGATTCAATACCTTGGGCTTAGATTACACAAGTCCAGGTTGCATGGATTGGTTCATGATTGTACACATGACTCTTTTGATTCGATGGATGCGATCATACATGAGTCTTTTATATGGTCCTTTTGATTGGATGGCTCCATCCATACCAAAGATCATTTATGTTTATCTTCCGGATGGTTGTGCCCATGCCTTATGCACTTGTATTTCCTTTCACTATGTACTCATGTATAAGAGATATCAATTCTACTTGCATTTGCAGGTTCTCTGTGATGGTGTTCTTAGTTATGGATTCGTAAAGTATTTCACCCGTCCCGCTTTCTCACCCTTCATGCTTTAAGGGGCATCTATTACACAATATTTTTTCATCGACCCCGAATTCCCTGATCCCAGACATTTCTGGTCTATGTTATTGACATTTGTTTTATGTCATGTTGCAAAATATGTGTTAGTGTCTTCCTTGTCATCTCTGAAAGAATACCTCAGTTAATTACCCCTAGAGCAGGCCCTTTTTTACCTATATTTTCGGTCATCGCGGGTCGTCAGTTATACCACCCACGAAGATGGCCAAGATTGAACAAAGCCTAGCAATTTCATCACTTTGTGTCTATGTTTCACTCGCGACAATCGAATTTTGGTGAGTTTGTTTTAACAAATTATCAATAAGCAGTCCTGGGGTTGGTTTTTGGATCAAATGAGGTTGGATCCCTCCTTTGGGATGGTTTTTCAACCCTTTGGGCAACCTCCCAAAGGGGTAAGATCTTTCTCCCATATCTTATGGAGGCTCCTCTTATAAATATCTCCTTCATGGCTGAGTTCAAGCCAATAGTGAAGAATTAGTGGCAAGTGGAATTTGAAGTTGGTAGCTTTTAGAGTTTGTAAGTAGCCTCTTACGTAACTTAGCCTGGGATGGTTTTGAGTGGAGTTGGCTTGATTGTATGAGTGCCCTAGCATCATAATTTTGCCTTTTGGGTAGAAGAGAAAGATATTCATCCTCTTGGGAGACACTTCATAAGTGAATACTTGTGAAGACATGCTAACAAGACCCTTCAAGGAGACCTACAACATCAAGGCATGGTTGTAAGTTTTAAATCAGTTCATATTAATACAAATCAATGGTTTATTTCCTATATCTTATGTCAAATTTCATATTGATAGCTTGAAGTTCCTTGACCCTTTAAGTATATCGTTTTTGTTGTATTCTATTATGTTCATTGTTATTCTTTGTGTGTTGTTTTCAGGTACAGAAGTGATTAGAAGAACAAAATATGGAGCAACACAAAGAAAATTTCATCAAATGAGGATTTGAAGGTAGGCCTTCATGACATCAACTATCTAAGGAAATTTTCTTTGGTATTGTCTTATTGTGACTAGATCCACTCTAGGGCTAGAGGGGTTGCCTCTATCTGCAGAGGGAACTTGCCTGCATCACAAGCCTACTTTCAAATCCTTGTTTGATGAATTTCTCGTTGTGTTTCCCCAGCTTTTGTTCTTCTAATCACTTACATACCTGAAAACATCACACAACACACAGATAACAACAACGACCATAATAGAATATGACAAAAACGATCTACTTAAAGTGTCAAGGAACTTCAAGCTATCAGTATGCAATTTGACATAAGATATACGAAATAAACCATTGATTTTTATTAATATGAGCTAAAGTAAAACTTACAACCATGATTTGACATTGTAGGTCTCCTTGAAGGGTCCTGTTAGTATGTCTTTGCAAGCATTCACTTATGAAGTGTCTCCCAAGAGGATGAATAACTCTCTCTCCTACCCAAAAGGTAAAATTATGATGCTAGGACACTCATACAATCAAGCCAACTCCACTCAAAAGCATCCCAAGCTAAGTTACATAAGAGGCTACTTCCAAACTCTAAAAGCTACCAACTTCAAATTCCACTTCTCACTTATTCTTCACTACTAGCTTGAACTCAGCCATGAAAGAGATATTTATAAGAGGAGGCGCCTCCATAAGAGATGGGAGAAAGAGCTTATCCCTTTGGGAGGTTGCACAAAGGGCGAAACAACCATCCCAAATGAGGGAATTGAGTTCATCTGATCCAGCAACCAACCCCAGGACCACTCATTGATAATTTGTTAAACAAACTCGGCAAAAGTAGATCGTCGCGAGTGAAACATAGACACAGAGCAATGACATCGCTAGTGTTCTAACTACATTGTTAGATGCACTTATGTTTCCTCTAAGATGGTATCATCTTCTTCTAGGAACAGGAATGAGAGGTCACTTTCTTTCCTATGCACTGGGGAGTTTTCTGAGCCTTTAGCTAGGGTCACAGTTTTTACAAACCTATATTCTCTGTACAGCCTCCTTTGCTCACATCCAAAATTTGGATTAATGGCATAAGTTAGATATTACTTGATATATCCCCCCACCTTGGAACCCCAAGATCTAGATAAGACCATGCCGAACCGAGGCGGAATGCCTGCCACTACTATGTTCATTACCATGCTCTTCACGGGGATCTGAGTCTGGTTTACCATGAGATCCTTTATCATTCCCAAGCATTTTACCCTCTTAGAGTCAAAGGAGTAGTGGTACTTCTAGGTCTTGCTGATGTGAAAGCCCAACTGTTCCATCACTGCTAGGGTATTGAGGTTGTGTGAGGCTATGGAATCCAACTTGAAATTATGAAATAAGAGGTCATGTATTACAAAGGTCATGTAGAAGGGTGTAGTATAAGGATCAAGTTCTTCCACATGAGGCCCAAAAACAACCATTGGCCTTTTCTCTTGAAGGTTTAAACTGTCATGGGTTGGTACTGAGGTGGATGGATGCATGAATTAAGAGACTTGAGCTTTATAAGTAGGATTATTTAGAAGCTCAATTATAGGAACACGAATATTTACCTTTTCAAGCTCCTTCTGAAGATTGAATGTAGCTTTGACTTTTTCTATATCTCCTGGCTTTGCTCCTTCTTCCTTACCACTAGCAGTTTTCAGCAGAACATGTGCCTCGTTTTCTGAGTGTCCCTCAGAACTATTGATTTCCTTATTAGAGGGGACTTTTATCTTTGAAGGGTAAGGATTTAGCTTACCTTTCCCTTGATCTAGTACTAGGGGAATAACCTCGGGAGCAGTTGTCTCTTGTTGTTTTGGTTCTCTTGACCTCTTCTTTAAAGATCTCAGATCATATTTTTGGTGTGCCTATGTTTGCATGAAATCTGCAAATTGTTTACAATAATAATATATATCCTCCTCATTTGTTGCTACTTCTCTATCATGACTAGTCTCCTGGTGAGCCATATTTTCATGTTCTTCTTTAGAGAAATCATAATACATGTTTCCCTGCATCTCATGTGTATTTGATGATTTTTCCGTGGGATCATTTTCTAAATATAGAGGGTGAGGGATCTGATCAAGTTGTTCCTTTATTTCCCTTGGAAGTATTTGCAATGGATGACTTCTATAATGTGGGTTATAGCCTTCGTTGTTGACTTGAGCATTCTGTTTGGAGAGATTCTTGTTCTCAAGTTCAATCTTTCCAACCTTATGTGATAAACTATTAATCAGTTTATCCAGTTCATCCCACTTCAAGTATGGTGATTCTTTAGCTAGACCGGAGGAGGATTCTTCTTCTTTCCCTCTTTTATTCTCAGTACATTCTTGCTTTCCTCTTGACTTCCCTGCTAAGGTGAAATTTTCTTCCACGTCAAGTGCATCGAGTTGGAGTTGATCTAGAGTGAGAGACTTCCTTTACCTTAGAGTAAAGCCAAAGTTGCATTCAAAGGCCCCAAAAAAGCTACTCAAGCAGCAGCTGGAGGAGGCTTTATTTGACATGGCAGGTTATTATACTATTTATTGAACTGTTTTATAAACTATGAGATATCCTCTTTTGGATTTTTCCTTATAGTGTTAAACTCTGTGAGGAGGTACTCATGATTTCTCTTTTCAACCCACTTTTGTGTGAAGGAGTTTTCTAGTTCCTCCCAAGTAGTGATGGGGCAATGGGGTAGGGCTTTAAACTATTTTCTAGCTTCTCCATGAAGGGATTGTACAAAAAGTCTCATGAACACATCTAGTTGTTCCATGTTTAGATTCTCAAAAAGGGCACAAAAGGTTTCAATGTGTCTCTGTCCAGTGTTATCATCCTTCCCATTGAACCTAGGGCATATAAATTAGGGGCTGAGGTAAATCAAAAGGGGCATATTTATTTAGAAAAAAATACGGAAGATCCGTCTATATTAATGGAGGGGGATTGAGACTCGCTTGAAGAAATTTGGCCAGCAACATAGTGGTAGGAGTGGCTAGACTGAAAGCAGGGTCTGTAAAGGTTTTAGGAGTAATTATTGAGTAGTGAGTAATAGCGGGTTTAGAGATGGATGAGGAAGCTTCAAAGACAGTTGAGACATTAGTGCAGGTAATAGGATTTTTCTCCTTCCAGAATTTCTTGAAAATTAATTTCTCAGGGTCATATACAAATGGGGCTTTCTAATGAGAAGTATTTGAGCAAGTGTAAGGTTTTTTAAAATCCAGGATGATAAATCATGATTGGGTGTGTGGAGTCACCAAGGTGATGTGGATGAAATTAGAACGTCTTTGCTCACCTACAAAAATAGTGATCAATTTTTCGTATCCTAGGGGAAACATTCTTCAACAAGTTCCCTAGAAACAACGTCAGAAGGTGTTGTAGCTCCCAAAGACAGCCTTAGATTGCTTACAAGACTAGTGCCTAGGAATTTTGTGTGTCTCATATGATTCTCTAGAAATGGGGACATCACATATATTTTATATATATATATAAAGGGTCGGTTCATTCATCCAAAGGTATAGGACATGTATTTTTGGTGCTTCTTCACATATGAAATTCACATAAGTATGTGCATAAAATAGTGGACATCGAGTAGTTCAAGGACTTACAGTTTAATAAGATTTTGTAGAAAATGAGAGAGGATAAGGAGAAAGAGAAACTTATCACATAGAAATTAAAGCATAAAGAATTCTAAGCTTACAACATAGAGCTTGAAATATCAATGTTTTCTACATTTATTTGAATTACAGGTAGATATAATGGACATAAGAGAGACTGGGTGCTATGATTCATGGACCACAACTTTAAATATATAATTTCAATGATCCATATAGGCACATGCATTAACAATGTCGATACAAATGAATCTGTGAGGAAGTTACAAGCACATGCATTAACATATCAATACAAATGAATCTGAGGAATTTTGAAATATTTATAGCAGCTATGATTACATCCATTCAGAGAAGAAACATGAACATAATGGGTTTTAACAAAGGCATAACATACTGTAATAATCAAAGGGGGAATCACCACCATTTGCCTCATATTATGAAATATCTATCTTATAAAGTTATACAGTCTGAAAATAACATGTAGAGTTTTCTTTAGGATTTTTGAACCTTTGTGAAGTGTTGCTTCCCCCTATTTATCAGGAGAGGGGGAGCATTGAACATTCATTACATCAAAATATATTTGGCTAAGCTTCAACTGTTAGGTTGACTATCTGTCTCATCCAGGGATGGCTATGTGGCCCAAAAGAATTACAAAATATTAATTGCCTCATTAAAGGGCGACACCTTATAGGATAACAAATCAGTCAATCAATCAGATGAACAATGTAAAAAAAATCTCTTCATGCCCATCCCTGTGTTTGCTTTTGCTTCAAGTTGTAGTTTTCTCATGATATGGCCTCCTGTGTTTCCCAGTCGACTCCCATCATTTTTTCCTTTACTGCTTGAGCCATTCCTCCTTTAAAGCTAGGAGTGGGCACTACTAGTTTCATGCCATAGTACTAGAGAAGAGGACCCGTTGGCAACACTTCGCATTCCCTCTGTATGGGAAACAATGCTGAGTAATCAACTCTTCCCAAGCTACTAAGTCCCTTTTTACCTTTGTCAAGATTGACCCTGATTCCGTGTCACAAAAGGCCTTTCTGGATCATCCCGTGCTAGGCTTGAATCCTCCATCTCCCTTCTTAAATGCCATAGCTTCCAACCAACCGCACCTTTAAAGATCTGCAAAACACTATTTGCACCCTAATATGCTTGGTGATGCACTTATTATGTAAAATGGAGGACATTCTAGTGTTAGCCCTCATCACTAAAAAATTTTGAAACCAGTAAGTTCCGAGCCCCTTTAAGCCCATTTTTGTAATTCTCTTTGTATAACTAGGTCCTGAGCTAAGTGATTAGCCTTAAGGTGCTAGAGCCTTTAGATTCTGGTCTTAGGGCCTATTTCCATTCATACATAGAATCTCACACTTCGGTGATTTCTGATGCTTGCCATTGATATCCCCTCTTGGTCCTTGTGATCCCCAATCTATGGGACTAGGCCCACCCAGGGTATCACAATCACAACACGGGAGAGGGAGCTTCTTTACCTCCTTTCATAGTGCTGGCCGATTGTATGAATGTGAACTTTCATTAGGTACGATACATAAAATATCGCATCTGGGGAGTTCCCGCATATCGCAATCACAAGCGGGAAGGACTTCGTTGGAGGAGGAACCTTTGTTTTGTGAGATCATCGATTGCGGGATTGATGATCTCATTAGTGTCATGTGGCACTTCCTAAGTGGTGACAAGTGTCACCGAGATATACCCCCATAGGACACCTATAAATTTTGAATCTGCGTGGCACGTGTCATTTATACTTCCATCCCATCTCAATATTTCCACATCATCTTCATACTACCACATCATGCTGACATCAGCAACCTCATAGATTCTTAGGACCAATAGGATTTTTCCACATGGCCCCCTGGAGGAGAGACAAAAGGGCACATCCACCCTTGTTTTTTTCCTTGAATTCCTTTGTTAAATAAATTCAACCCTTCCCAGTGCTTTACACTAAAGCTCAATTTTCAACGATTTTCATGATATTGACGTTCAACGATTTTCATTACCAAGTGCTTGTGTGCACCCCTTTTCTCTTTAAATTGCCGATATGTGATATCGGTGCTCTACACCATGAACCGCCAATACGCTATGTGCCCTGGGCTTCTGACTACCGACTTGTGATTTGTCATATTGGCAATTAGCCAATCACCAATTTCACTGCGTTCCACTGCTGCTTTTCTGCAAAAGTCTGGATTGCAATTTTCGATGAGCTTGACCCTTAGCCATTTTTCTTTGTTTTCTGGCTTTGAAAGGGTATCTTCATTCTACTCTAAATTCTAATCCAGGAGTCCATTTTCAGAATTCCATACACCATTGGAAATCTTGTTCCGAGCACTCTGCAATAAAGGGGGGTTTGATTTAGCATTGAGTGCTTCTATGGCCTAGAATATTGCTTCAAAATTCACTGCTCTTTGGAAACTTTGATCATCTGAAAACGTGTAATGTAGTGAGTGACAACAGTCCCACGAAAATTAGGTAAAGAAGAGGGAGGAATTTTTTTCATTTGACTGGACCCAACAAAATGTTTGATATTAATTTTGAATGTAACTGGTTCCTCTTCCTTCTCATGATATTTCCCATCTGTCATACCAGTACCCTCTATATGAGCCATATCGAACCGAAAGGGAGTGGGACCCTCGTGAGCTAGAAATCATTCAGAGTGAGCTTTCTAGAACTCCAGTTCTTGAATAGGATTGAAGAGTAATTCCTCTTTAGGCTAACCACTAAGCAAAGATGATGTCCCCATAGTAAGAGGAGATTCTTGATGAGTAGTAAAAAAAAGATTCTCTAACAGAAGCATCCTTCTTTGTTGTGGCGGTATTTATCTACTTAGGATTAGTTATCAATCTTTGTTCAGAATTGTCAGTCCTCGGCTCATATTCTCCTAACTGCTTTTCCTTGTTCTTTACAAACTTCTTTTTCCCTACTAGTTTACTAGTGAACGAAATGGTTCTCATACCACCACTAGAAATATTTGAAAATTTATATTGGCCACTATTTATAAAAACTCAAAGCTTCTACTTACCAAACAATGAGGACATGGCTTTGGTGAATTATGATCTTTGCATGTGTGTAGGCCTTACCCCGCATATTACCACTTCGACTTCCCTTGTCTTAAAAAAACTCAGACAAAAGGACATCACACTAAAACACTTTCAGTATCATCCTTTAGCACCTCCCCGGAAACGGTGCCAAAATATTGGGGGAAAATTATAACTTTATAATCTGACACACATACATTAATTATCAACTACGGGTTATTCGTAACCTTGTGAGTTGCTGTGAAAAATATATGCAGGCTGATCCAGTGCAAAAATACCACTCACACAATCCCAAATTTCCCTTCTCTCTCTCAGCGCTTTAGCAGAAAAAGGTATGGAGCAAATAATCCATCTCTCCACAACATCTAAGATTGTTGATGCAAATTAAGAGAAAGATTAAGAATGAAACATCAATTTGAATCATACTCATTCCAAGCATTCAAACTTACAAATATGAGCACAAGATGCATGCCTAATTCTATATTTTAATCAAATTAAACCATTCATGCAATAAACTCAAACATTAAGCATCAAAGGAACATGCTACCATGAAAATAAAGAAGAGAACTAGAACTATGTGCAAATTTAATTTAAATACATAAAATATAATTAAATTTAAAAAAAAATATAGCTACTAGAGTTGAAAGTGAAGGGGGACCTCCCTCACTCACAACCCTTTGATAAATGAAAGGTTTACAACAAAATTAGTAGAACATAAGTTTATATTGATTTGAAAAATAAAGCATTATGGTAGTACAAAGGTACGATATCTATCTCTCAGCCTCCTTCTATTAACCTTTCCTAGTACCCTCCTAGCGACATTACAAATCAGATCCATTTTTCTTATACATCCTACAGGCCTAACTAGGTAAAAATTGCAATTGTTTTCTAAAATGGGACAAAGACATAGTAAATAGAAATTGTTGGTTTGATCCATGACTATAAGCATGGAGTAAGCCCAGATCTACTGAACATGAACTGCTTTTCCCAAAATTGGCTGAAATGAGAAGGACGAGAGCTGGGTACTTGAGAAAGCTAAATATGGTGTAGATGATAAGATAGAATCCATGTGGAAGGTTTTTCCAACAAAAACCATGTTCCCATTTCTCCTGGGAGTGATTAGAACATATCTAACCATCATGGTGTTTATAGTAAATTTCGTCGTTGCTAGAGGAAATCGATGTTGCTACAGGAAATTGGCATTGCTGCACGAAATCTCGAGTATTCTGCATGAAATCACTAATTGCCTAGAAATAGACATTCTGTAAGAAATTTGGTTAGTTCTTATCGTGGTCATAGATTAGTCGAATTAGGTAGCTTTCAATATCAAATTTCTTAGGAATAAGGAAAAAATGACACATTTAAATGATATGCATACCTTAGGGTCTAAATCACATTTCGTAGTCAAAATATGGCACTAGGTATCAAAAGGATGGTAATTAGATAGGAACAAAGGGTATTAAAAGGGGTAAAGCCTTATGAATGTTTTCAAAAAGTGGCCAAAACCTAGGCCCAATAGGGGTCATGATCATCCAAGGGTTCAATTTGATCAACAAATGAAAGGTTGACTGGTGGAATATCAACTTTTAAGATGGTTGATTGATAAGATCAAATGAATCACTATCGAGGGAAATATGTCAGAGAAAAACTAATTCTTCATAAGTGAACTAATCTTCTCATTTAATGATGGATTGAGGTTCAAAACACAGACATCAAAAGGAGGAGGACATGTAAGAAAAGGTAGGTCTGGTTCTTCCTCAGGGTGCTGAAATTATTTTAGATCGAGAGGACATAATACATCACATTCAAAATATTTCCTTGATAAATTAACTAAGAAATGAAACTTCTAATTCAAGAACTACCAGTCCACATCCTCATATGGAAATTGATAACAAAAATGAAGGACTCAATCAACAAAATTTTCAAGAGATTCATTCAATTCCATTCAAAGTTGGTCAATTTCATAAATAACATATTGATAATCATATTTGTCAAATACATGATGAAGCTCATTAACCAAATGCTTAAAAGATGAGATAGAAGCAGTGGGTAGAGAATAGAACCATTATTGTGCATGACCATCCAATGTAAGGGTACATAACCATGTGAGGATTTCTTCAAATAAAAACCCTTGAAGTTTTTTTTTTTTTTTAATTGAAAAAACTCAATTACGTAATCAAGGATGGTAACTATACCCTTTCCATCAAATCTAATATGTGACAAGTTATGTAAAATGTCTATGTGGATTGAAAGATATAAAGCTTCGTAAAAACACCTTGGGATTATGATCTAGGATGAAGCCATTAAAGGTAGGAGATTCAAATAGACTTCACAGGCTCATCTTGTCATCTAGCCCTTCTTATAGTGCCAAAGATGTTGACGGTGTTGGATGATGCCAACATTGTAAGGGGATCTCCCTGGTGTGAAGTCCCAATTAGAACTCACACCATTTGGATTGGGAGTCTCATCTGGTCATATAGTTAGGCCACCATTGAAAGGTTTAAAGACATGCCTTGGTTACAATCTGACACAAGAGAACACAATATCACTTTGGGGCAGCAAGCATGTGAGCTTTGTGAAACACCAAATGTAAGGTGTATTAGGGAGACTTCCATGGATAGTGAGGGAAAAAAGTCACTAGTTAGAAAAGTAATAGTACTATCCTAAATGGGGTCCCACGAAGATAGGGAAAGGCTTGTTCAATACGTGCAAAGTAGTCCACATAATAAAGAACAATAATTAAAGCATAATAACACTCATTCAATAATAGCTATATCTAAGAAATAAATTTGTTAATTAACTTAGTATGAAATTAAAACAACATATACCATAAACATGACCAAAGTAGTCCAACTACATCTATGATAGATGTATGAAGAAGTGTCGGCCCATTGAGCTTTTGATTAAAAGTGAAAGAACCCAAGTACAATTTTATATAGGTGAAACAATGTATCTAATAGTGGAATATGAAGCCACAACTTTCTTCTCCAAAAAATGATTTATCTCCTATGTATTACAAGATAATCCAAAGGTAAGACCTCTGGAATCTAAGCCCTCCAAAATGTTAATTTTTCATAGGGATATATTGTTATTTTCTTTGATAATTGCATTTCTTCATTAACACATTAAGTTCACCCCATAACTTCATAACATTATTCATATTTACACCATTATCCAACATCATATGCAACTATGTAGAAAGAATAATATCATCATCATCGATGCAATGAAATATAAAGGAATGATAGAAGAAAATCATTCACACATAGGGACACCACGATTGGTCGGAGACTAGGGAAAAACCCACTATGGGGAAAACCCTTTCAAATTATCCTTCTTAGTAAATTGTCATCAAATGATTCAAAAAAAGAGAGTAAAATTATCCATGTTTTATTCTATGCAACTAACCATAAAAAACAATTGCAACATCCATCAAATGAACCCAACAATGCTTATACTCAAAACTTTGATTTTGAAGACTGTAATGAACTCTCATTGTCTTGTGTCAACTTCTGAACCCTATAGTCACTGAGATAAATCTTTGATCAACTGATATTTCATATTCTAGGCCCCAATCTCATGGAGAAGGTGTCATGCAAGTGACTATGGTTTTTGTGTCGCTCCCTTAAACTTGGCATGTGAGCGACTAGGGTCAGATATGGACTACAGAAACCCTAACACCCTAGTCAAATGGATGGAGAGTTGTCTGTGTGACTTGAAAACTCCAGTCGCATATATGATATTTTGTGTGAGAAACTATAGTCGAATTCTTCCTATGTTAGGCCTTCAACTGAGGCCTAAAACCATAAATCAGAGATGTGAGCCTCAAACCCTGCAAGTTCACCTTAGAGCAAACCCATTCCTCCACCGAGAAGCCTCAAACTTGTGCGAGACAAAATCCAAGATATAACAATGTCTCATCATTGTGTCTAAATCATGTAGAGGGCACTTGCTTTTATAGCCTTTCAAGGTGATCCACTTTTCTTTAGAGCTGACCTGATCAAATATGCACATGTGTGATTTTCTTCATAAGTACACTTTCCCTTTTCCGATTTGAGAGATATTTAGGTTGATTTTGGTCCTATAGAAAAGAGGAACTCAATGAAATAATTATATCCATCAAGTCAGATGTCTAAAGTGTAATTTGACCACAATTGCATATTTTTAACACTCCCTCTCAAATAGGGAGAATTCCACCTACCAAAATTTTACCATCAATAAACATGTCATGTTGTTATGATATTTATTCTAGTATCAAGTATCTCATCATCTCTTATCTTCCTTGATAATCTCAATTCATCTCTTTCTAATTCCTACTTATCTCTTGATTGTCCCTTCTCATATGCTGAATATTATCAAATCTAAAAGAAGAATTTTGACATTAGAGAGGAGCTCAATGTACCACCCTATGTCCATTAGGTTACTACTCAGAATCTCTGCTAGTGGGATATTACCAGAGGATATTTGTGGGGAGATAAACCTACAACTTGCATCATCATCAAAGAGAATATCACCAAGGAGAAGATATCAACCTAGAACCACGTCGGGGAGCACATTTCTCACCTCAAATCAAAACTTTGTTGTAGATTAACAATGTAAGATATTTGTCGATTCATTCCCATAAATCATACTTCAATATTAAGGAGTAGATATATATATATATATATATATATATATATATATATATATATATATATATATATATATATATATATATATATATATATATATATATATATATATATAATGAAAATGACAATAGGAGAAGGGATCTTATGGAGAGGTTCTCCCTCTGAATGGGAATCCATTGTAGTCATCTTCATTCATGCCATCAATTACTTCACCATGATATCATGACATCAATATTTCATCAAGGGTTAGTGTTAAATAGTTAATAGGAGTAGACGTCAAGAATCATGATCACAAGCATTACTTCTTTATAACATAATTCAACCCATTAATTTAGGGAATTCAATTTTTCCATATGCCATAATCACTAAGCACATCAAAACATAACCATGGCCAACAAAAAAATCCTGAATATGAATCTCATTGTTAGACTTCTATCATCATGACTACCATGCATTTTACAATAAAATAGTGTCAAGTTACCATATACTAGAATCAAGGTGCTAACCTTCTTTATGGGATCAAGATATCCAAAATGATAACTGTTAACCAACATCAAGTATGCCATTATAGCAAATATAAACATTAAGTAGCCTCATAGAATCAAGAAGTTTATCATGTTCCAGAAGTAAGATATTTTTTCAATGCCAAGTGCGCAATTTCATCATAAGAACCATGAATCCAAATCAATTTTATATGAGTGAATGAACCATTTGAGAATAATACATTCTCATTGTTATGGCCTAAATCTACCTCAAGCTGAGAAAGGCCGGCCTCGGGTAATATCAAACCATGCTTAACCTGGTAGCTAGCCCTACCAGGTCAGGAGAGGGCTCTCTCCTTGTCAATCTCAATGAAAATTTATTAAGGAAGGCTTGAGATGACTCATATAAAAAATAATTTTAGGCTAGGTATGCTTTCTCAAAGGAATTTGTTTGATTTTAATGGTTGGTTGATGGATCAAATGAGGAAGGCAGCTTTGGGTCGGGGAAATCAACACAAATTTGCAGAGGTTTCTGTGGGGCGAGGTAAGCATGTGTTTTGGCACTTTTAAATGAGTGTAATGGTGAGTCTAAAGACTGGTGAGGAGCTAGATAGGGCATGCAAGTGTCATGAGTCCTCTTCAGATAGTATAAAACTTGTAAATCTAAATAAACCCCAAGGCAGAGCACTGAAACACCAATGGATTCTACCTTTTACAGTTGATTCATTTAGTTATGCAGAATAAGAGAGATGATGGCACAAATAAACATAAGATCAACTGAATTATAGAGAAGAAAGCAATGCTAATTCACATTACCACAAGAATCCCACAAAATGCTGCAAAACCCTGGTTCATTTCCTTCTCAAACTACAGAAGTGATGTACAAAGTAGCTCAATGCATCCAGAAGAGTCGAACCTTGACAAATGACTAAGAAAGTACAATATTTAGGCATCAGACCACCTATGCTAGCCATCATGGGTCGAATCCATGAGTCAAGGAGCTGTTTCAACAACATCTAAACTAGGAAGTAGAAAATAGGCAGTGTAACAGCTTGCCTCTAAAATTATGGAAACTGATTCATTCAACTTCAAACCACATCTAACTAATGTATCTACCCCCTCAAGTCATTTTTTATCAAATTTACATCATATTAAATCATTTACCATCATAAATTTACCAAGGAGAAGAGAAAAAGTCAACTTATAGTCAATCGAGGCAAAATTGGCAAAAATTTGTTTGATGCACAGTGCCACTTCAAGGCTGATTTTGGAGGCCTTACACTTCACCCAATTAGTCCCAGCATAGCTTGTTGGAAACCCCTGCCTATCTAGTTTCTGGAACACTTTGCATTTTCTTATTTGGAGGTCATTTTCCGCCTCAAAAGTGGATTCTCTCAAGACTGGTTCCTGTGTGTCCAAAAAGTGGCAGAGAGAGCAGTTTTTGAGTGTTTTTTGCCCTTTGGGTGACCCAGATCTCCTCAAAATCTTATGAAACTTTATAGGTTTCATTTTGTTTCCATGAGGAATCTACAAATGCAAGACATTTTGTAAAATACTGATCCAACTCAATGCACAGTGTTGGTGGCGCTACGCATTAGCTGAAAATCCTTGTGTTTTTAACTACAAAATTGTGAAATGACAAAAACTTCTCAGAATTTCCTCAAATTTGGCAAGAAGCAACCATATTAAGTTCTTTGCTGAGCTAATGAAGCTTCAGCCAATATTTTGAGTTTATCTTGCTCCTTTGTGGATTTCAAGGCTCTCCTTAATTTAGCTTTTAGCCTCTTTGTCCTCTTGGACCTTTGCCAGTTTTCTTTGATGATTTGTAGCTCCATGACTTCTTATTTGTTGGTAAGCTACTTGTTTTCTTGCTCTAGATAGTTGATAATATATCTAGCTCTGGCCACTTAGTGTGATGAGGTGGCACATCATCATCATGCTCCTCAAGCTAAAAATCGCTCTCAACATCATCACCAAGCTCCTACTTTGTAACCTTTCATTTTCCTTTGTCAATTTGTTGCAAGATCCTTTCCCTAGAGCTGTCACTTAGTGTTTCTTCTTCATAGTTTTATTCACTGCTTCTTGTCATGGTGCTTGTCCTAGGGAAGTGATGTGATGATAATATGGTGGAAAATGGTAATGAGGGAGGACAAGGGAGATGAGTATGAAGATATTTTACTAATGGGAAATGGAGTTGGGGAATGAAGGGATAGGTTTTGGGAAACTAGGGTTTTGTGAGGGATTTAGGGTTTGATGAAGGGAATGAGTTGTCTTAGGGGAGTGGGATAGTGAAAATGGATTTAATGAAGTGATTTAGGGCAATGTAAGATAGAAAAGGGGAAAATGATGTTTGGTTTTGGTTATGGAGTGAAAGTTGTACAATGAAATGGAAAATGATGAAGACAAGCTAGGGTTTAATTTTCAAAATGCAAAACTCATGAATAAAACATGTAGAAGATCAAATTTAGCTCAAATGCAATAAGGACTTACTTGTAGAAGAGAAATGCAGCAATGAGAGTGATTAGAGGTGAAATTTGAGGGTTTTGAGGCATTACTGGCCAATAGTGCCACCTACCCAATGCACAATTCCTCTCTGATGCGCAGTGCCAGTGTAAATTTACACTGGAGAAAATTGCTTGATATGCAGTGCTCCTCTGATGCACAGTGCCAACCCTCTGATGTGCAACACCTCCCTGATGCGCAGTGCCTTTTTGTAGATGACTTTTAGACGTCTTCCTGGTGTCCCAATTAGGAATTTGATAGCTTGTTGGAAAGCTTGGCAAGTCTACTTTCCAAAACATCTTGAATTTTTCAATTTGGAGCTCGGTTGCCCTGTCAAAAGTCAAATCTCCCAAGACTGGTAAAAATGTGAAGAATGAGACCTCCTGAATGCAGAGTGCTGCTGCAATCAACCTTTGAAGGTCTTACTCAACTCCAAATTGAGCTCATGATAGATCATTAGAAATATCTCTCTATCTAGATATCATTTGACTCACCAAGAAAGTCATTTGAACATCCCATCTAGGTAAAATCTTGATTTTCCCAAGGTCACTCCAGAAGTGCATCAATCCTCTTGAGGCCAATGATGTTTTCGACATTTCTCCAAAACCATGAAAGCTGTGTAAAAACGGAAAGAGCTTTTTCTTCTTGGGTCAATGATGGAAAAAATCCTCTCTAACTTTTGTCAAATTCATCTTTTACTGCTCGGATACATAGTTTGAATAAAACCTATCCCGATATGTGAAACAGGGGATTTGTAGAAATGAAGGGAAATGAAGGGGACCAGGGGCTTCTAAATTCTTGAGAAAATTTTAGGAAGTAGGGAGGGATGTTAGAAATTAGGGGAAATTTGAATTTCAAATATTTAGTGAGGGGAAGGGGTACAAAATGGTCAAAACATAGGCCTAGCCTAGAAAATTGCCAAATTGTAGCAATAAACTAGGGTTTGTGGGAAAATGATGAATTTGAGGGATATCAGTGATGGGAAGTGCTTAATATGGTACATTAAGGATAGGGGAAGGTGTATTAGCATCAGGATACACTTTTTGTTGATGATTTGACCATCCAAGAGAAATTACCTTCAAAACCCTAGGAGAGGGAAATGAATCTTTCTTAGGCACAACTGAAGCACGAACACGGTGTAAAATGACCCATTGGAACCTGAAATGACGACGAAAAATCTCTGAATTATGGTACACTCATCTAAATGGTGACATGGACCGACATTTCAAAAACCTTGAAAGGAGTGAAAATAAACCCTAGACCTAATACCTAGTGACCAAATTTTACTTGAAGACTCACTAAAATGATAAAATTTGACTTTGACATTGTGAAATCACTTTGTAAGAGCATGTTTGATCACTGATGGAAGGCTTCAAAGACTGACACTAACAATCATCATACCTTAGGGCTTACCTTACTATCCAATATTACAACTAAAACATAACATTGAAAAAATATACCATGCATACCTTGTAGTATTGAAATACCTGTGCATTTTACCATTTAACATAGGTAGCTTGTAGAACTTAGTCATCTTTTTAGCAAGTACGTCTTTACCTTTTACAACTCCATTTTGCTTCCATACATCTCAATTGATCCTCAATAAGTATCCTCTTATTACATCTCATCGAGGACATTAGAATCATCCAAATACTCAAATATACATGCAGAAAGTATAAGTAATGATCAAAACAATAATCATATTTGTAAGTCTAGACAAAATTAAATACATAAAGGAGAATCATAAGTCAAGAAATAATTATCTTCAATGAGAGGCGATACTCTCCATCTTGAACCAACCTTAAGGAGCCATCATTTTCTATTGTCCACATAACAATGTTTCCTTCAATATTTCAATCAATTGTATCAACAACGAGGCCTACTGGAGGCTATCACATCTAGGGCTTCATCAAATATTTCATAAGTTCTTTAACATATTCACATTGACCATGGAAGGTTTCATATCTCAAATATTTCCATAAACCATGGTTTCTCTCAAACCCTAACCTCATAATATCCAACAAACCCTAATACACAAGTTGCCTAAGGTTTTCTTCAAACCCTAGAATTATTTTAGGTCTCCACCATCCTCTCTTGCTTCCATCAAAAGTGTCTCCATGGAGGTGATCTCCATGAATTTTCTTCAACCCATCTCTTAAACCATGTTAATTTTACATGAAATAAACCTAACAATGTTTATACTCAAACTTTGATTTTGAAGACTGTAATGAACTATCAATGTCTATTGTTAATTATCCAACCTTGCGGTCATTGAGAGAAATCTCTGTAAAACTAAGATTTCACATTTTAGGCCCCATTCACATAGAGGTGGTGTCATGTGAGTGACAATGGCCGCACATTCACTCCCTTAAGCTTGGCATGCAAGAGACTAGGGTTAGAGGAGGACTATAGAAACACTAATGCCATAGTTGCATGGATGGAGAGTTATTTGTGTGACTAGAAGACTCCAATAGCATGGATGAGCTTTTGTACAAGAGAATAGAGTTGAATTTTTCCTGTGATGTGCCTGTGATTAAGGACCAATACCCTAAATCAGATATGTGAGCCTCAGATCCTGCAATTTCAGCTCAGAGTGAACCTATTCCTCCACAGACGAGCATCAAACCTGTGTGAGCCAAAAACCAATATAGAAGAGGGTCTCATCATTGTGTCTAAATTAGGTAGATGGCACTTGTATTTATAGCCTTTCAAGGTGGTCCACTTTTCTTTAGGTTCTGTTAGAGTCGGTCTTGAGCCCTCCATCAGCGATCAAAACTCTTTGCATTTTCATAGGTAGGTGTCTCATCAGTGTCAATTTTTGCATCCCGTTAGGCATGCCATAACCCTGATGGAGGAGCTGGTGTATTTGTACCCCTCTTGGCATTGCTAGATCAGGTCATTTCAGTAATTAAGCTCTTTCAAGCTTGGCTTGTCTTGTCTTGAGCTCAAATTCTTAGGTCTAGGGTTTTGGTCAAGTATGTTTACAAGGTCATGTTTCTGAAGGTCAATAAGTGCTCAGCAAGCCAGAGGGATGATTGTAAAGATGTTTCTTCAAGATTTTTTATCTTGTACAGTTAATTTTCACCTTGGATTTAAAAACTCTGTTTTTAAAGCCAAGTTCATTTTTCAAATTTTTGTAAAAAGTGATGAAATTTCAAAAGACTTGAGTGGACAGCATGTAACCCTGGTCCCCTTGCCAAGATCCCTCAGATGATCTACCTGCAAAAAGAATCAAGCCAAAGCACTAAAAGAGTCAATTTCAGGACAAAGGAAACCAAAAAGTCAGTTTTATAAAGTGTCAAAGAGAAACATTAGAAAGTGGGTTTGAGCATGAAATTTATTCAAATGAAGCTTATAAAAACCTAATGTCCCTCCTTTTACTCTCATTGTGCATCCAAGACACTTGCAAGAGAGATTGGGCGAGCATCCAAGTGATTTTGAGTGAAGACTGGTCGAAATTAGGAGTAGGACAGGCGCGCGACCCGTCAGGTGTGCGCGACTCGTCAGAGCTCAACCCGCAGTGTATTTTCATAATGGGCGCGACCCGTTGGGTGAGGCGCGCGACCCGTCAGCGACCTCCCCTCCAAACTCATTCCAAATTCGTTCAAGCACCCTCCAAATCATCAAATTGCTTGAGGTAGGTTCTCCAAACTTGGAAATGGTTGCTGGTTATGTTTAAAAGACATCATAAATGTGTTTAAAGATCAAATTGTGCAGGAGAAAAAGCTCCCTATGGTTGTATGTTAAATTTGTAAAAAAATTTGCTAGGGTTTTATGCTGTTTCAATGGTTTTTCCCTTGTAATCATTTTTCCTCATTCCCATTTCATTTTCCTTGTATTTCCATGTAAATTTCCCTTTTAAATCTGTAAAGAAAATAAACCCTACCCCTTTTCCCTAAAAAAAAATAAAAAATGAAGCCCTAACCCTACCCCTCATAATACCCATGTAAACACATGTATTTAATGATGCATATGCAGTGATGTTTGCAGTGTTTTTCCCTAAATTCCCTGTTGTATACATGTATTCCCATTTTCCTTGTAAAAATGTCCCTCCCCTAACATTTCCCTCATGTTCCTTGTCCCCTTGAAACAACATATAAATCAGCACTTTTAAAGGCAGAAACAGCAGTACATTTTGTCCACTTTGCTCCTTAAACAATGTCAGAAACCGAAACTTATGAGCAAAGTGATGACCATTCATCAGCTTCAGAGATTGAGGTACAGAGGAGGCCTCATAAGGGTGGAAAGGGTGGTCATCATAGGCGAGAGGAGCCCACCTCTTTAGAAGAGTTACAGGCTTGTCCTATGGCAGTCACATGTTTCCAGTATATGTCTTGCTATGAGTTTTGTGAGAGGATCTCTCGGATTCAGCACCACAAAGAGTTGGCTCGCCTATTTGTTTTACACTTGCATGATGGACATGTCAACCTTGCAGGGGTAGACTTTACATTGACAACCGAGGTGATCTCACATGCCACAGGGATACCTAATGTTGGGGAGGTGTGGAATAAGCGCAAGGTGCTGGATAGTGTTCACTTTGAGCCTTTTGTCCGGCCACCATTCATGAGACATTTGGCGGGTGTGTTTCCATTCAGGTTTCTCAGGAGCGAGTATGCTCCCATGATGAGGCTCATCATGCACTATTTTACTTGTGAGGGCAGATTTTCACAGGTATATTCATACCATATTCGCCTGTTGATGCACTTTACCCGAGTGAGGATGATGAACATCCCTGTTTTCTTCTATCAGAACATTCAGAGGATGGTGCCCATGTTACAGAGGAAGAGCCTGGCACAACAGTATAGGAGCCTATACCATTATGGTTTGATTCAGCTTGTAGTATTGCATCAGTTGGCTCAGCAGGGCATCTCATGGGAGGATTTCATCTCTCGTGATCTTTTCATAGCACCATCACCACCACATCCTGAGGTTATTCATGAGGAGGGAGGACCATCACAGCAGCATGACATCCCTGTCACTAGACATGTCAGCTCCTCACCTCTGGTTACCTATCAGAAAGGCTCGAGGGCCTTATTTGCAATAGCTCGGCGAGTACTATCTCCATAGCAGGTGGAAGGGGTCTCGCCTTCTTCATCAGCTCAGCGAGTGTTATCTCCACATCAAGTGGAAGGGGCCTCACTTTCTTCACCAGCATAGGTACCAGGGAGGGGCAAACAGCCCATGATTGATGAGGGGCCATCAGGAGTCCCAGATATTGATCTTGTTGATCTTGAGGCCAGTTCTCCTAGCCGAGAGGCAAAGGAGATCATTCAGCATCTCAGAGCTGAAAATGATGCCTTGCAGAGGAGATTAGAAGGGGCACAATGGACCATCACATACCTGGAGCAACGCAACAAACAGTTGGAGGATGAGAAAGCACTTGATGAGCTGTGGAGGATTCGTAGTGACCGAATCTTGAACCGAAGAAGACCCGGTGGTCCATTGCCCGCTGACTGAGAGTCCATGCTCATCCGGGTAAATGCACACTTGGAGAGGCTGTTGGCTAAGGCCGACCAAGAGAAGAAATTGCTGAGGAACATGAAGAACCATTACTGGGCAAGAATGCATGTGTGCAAGGCAAAGGTGAAGATGTTTCAAAGGCGGTTGACCGAGGCACTAAAACGGAGAAAGAGGCCCAATCCCCTCCGTATCTTGGCTGAGGCCTCACTCAAGGATCAAGGCACTAAATAGCCTAGCCATAGCACAAATCCCAAGAAATTTTGATAATTTTGGGTGAATTTTGGCATTTTCAGGCAATTTGCAGGTTTTTCCCATTAACAGGTCTCACCCCCCGCGCGACCCTTCATCATGGAAACTCCATTTGACAAAAACTCAGCATTTCCAGATTTTTCATGCAAAGTTACACATGCTCATGGATGGACTTGATATTTGGTGAAGTTTTGGGCCTCCAGAAAGTCAAAAAACTAGCAAAAAATGACTTTCTGCCACTTTTTTGAACTGCAGAAAGCAGTCTTGGGAGATTTGATTTTTGATAGGGCAAATGAACTCCAAATTCAAAAATTCCAGTTGGGTTGGAAAGTAGACTCATAGACCTTTCCAAAAAGCCTACGCTTGCCCATATTGGACACCTGCAAGTGCCCTAAAAGTGGCTCCAAAGGCGCGCGACCCGTCAGGCAGGGGCGCGCGACCCGTCAGGCAGATTTTTCCAAAATGCACTGTACAGCTCAGAAAAACGCAGTTTGACCCAGTTTGACTTTTTGGGGTGAATTATGATTCTCTTTGATGTAGTTATTGTACTCTTAAGACACTTTTATTCTTATGTAACACTTCTAGAAGATTCATTCATGAAGAGGGTAAATATTAAATGAATGAGTTGGTTTCCTAGCTTATAGAGGCAAGTTGTTTTGACTGCCTATTTTGTAGTGCTTAGTTTAGAAGTGGTTGAAACAGCTCCTAGGATAGTGAGCTCGACCCATGGAGGCAGGGAAAGAGGTTAGATCATCTATATTATGTACTTTTTTGCTCATTTTCATGGTTGGACTCTTGAGGGATAAGCTATTATTGTATTATTCACTGTATCTCTGCAATTTTTGGCTAAGGAAGACCAGGGTTTGGCAGTCCTCTTTGGGATTCTTGTGGACTCATGTGTTGATGGTGTGTTTCTCAATGTACTTGTAAGCTTGTTATGTGACTCATTTCCTTTCTTTTACTTCTGCACATTAAACAAATGAAGTGTTAAAGTAAGAATTCATGCTTGCCATGCTCTGCTTTTAAGTTTGTTTAATTTCAATGTTTTCTACTGTCTAAAGAGAATTCAAAGTGATTGTTTGCTCTCTTTAGCTCCTCACCTTTCATTCCTGACCATCCACCTCAATTAAAGGCATCAATACTGTCTCCTACCTCGCCCCAAAGAACTCCCTACAAAAACTGTGTCCAATCCCCTCACCCAAAATTGCTATCCCCACAATTTGCCACCAAAAACCCAAAAAACCCCAAATCAACCCTTTTGATCAGTTTACTAGCCTAATATCAGTGTTACCTTATTGGTCATCTCATCTATTGAAGATTTTACTGAGATAGACCGGAGAGAGCCTTCTCCTGCCCCGTAGGGCTAGCTACGAGGCTAAATGGTTTGATGTTGCCTTGAGTTTTACCTTTCTCAGCCTGAGGTGAAATTTCAAGCGCTAACATACTGGCGACCATACTGGGGACAACAAACTAATCGTTTTCTCATTGACGTGTTATTTCATAAGTCTTAGATGGTGCCTGAAGTTACGCCAGGTAGCCTTCGAAAACGCTCTTGTTTTACGTCAGCGTTAGTAGATAAACGCTGCTTCAGTCAATCTCCATGAGATTGTGAACGTAGCGCTTCATTGACACTTTATCCCAGTATAATTGTTAACTCTGAGCTGTGGATGATAGGTTGAGAGTTTTCACAGGCTGAATGGTTTTTCTTTCCTAGTTTTTTGAGAAAAACAAGCTGGCTACAGATCCTAGACCCATTTTCAGATCTCATTCATGCCCAGATATTTTTTATTATCTTGAAGATTTAGATTTTGACGAAAGCTTTGAGTTGTCTCTATTCAAAGCCAAGTCTGAAAGTGCACTCGATTCTCTAGTTCTTGACCCTGATTTTGCAGCTGCTATTGAATTTGAGAAACATAACAAATTGGTCGAAAATTTCATCTTGAGACATCTCCAGACGCATATTCAAGCTACTACCCTTGCTGATTTTGTTGAGAATATCTCTGATCATATTGGATCCACTATCACGGCTCACGAAGAATCTTATCCTCCTTATGTTTCAGTTTCTCCTATAATCACCTATCCTGAATCCATAGTCGGTTCTCCTTCTACACCTCATACCCCTCCTACTCCTCCTACCCCTCCGACTCCCTCGACTCCACAAACTACACCCCCTCTTATTATAGTCCCTGCTACCACAGCTCCTCCTCCTCATACTCATCCTACTCCCGCTCCTAGAGCAATGGTTGCTCGGTTTGCCCCACTTGCTTTGCCTGCAAATCTTCATGATATGCCAGCTGATCATCAAAGTAAAATTCCTATGTTTGATGGCACTCCACAAAGTATTACTGCTCAGCAACATATCGACAAAATGACCACTTTCTTTGATCTATATGAGTTAGATGAAGAAGATGTTACCATGCGGTTGTTCGTGCAAACATTTGCAGGAGAAGTTAGAAAATGGTTCAGAGGGTTGACAGCTAACAGCATTGCCACTTTGGAAGCACTTCAGAATCAGTTTTTAGATCGATGGGAAATCAGAAAGGATCCGCTTCAGATTAATGCCGAATACAACAACCTCAAGCGTAATCCGGGTGAGTCAGTTCAAGATTACATAATCAGATTCAATACAGTTTACAATGCTATTCCCGATGATTTGAGACCATCAAGGAAATCAGCACTTCTTAAGTTCCCGGATGGTTTTGATCCGGAGATGGCCTACTCATTGAGAGATAGAGACCCTCCTACCTTGGAGGATATGCAGAAGATTGCTGTCAGCGTTGAGGCAAACTTAAATGACAAAAGAGCAAGAATGAAGGCTGAAAAGCGTGTCACAATCAAGGAGGAAGCGTCCACCTCAAATCAGCTTCTTCGTGAGGTTGAGCAGCTTAAAAGAGCATTTGAAAATGTTCAGATTGTCAAGCCGGAACCGCAGATTCGTAATCCAAATTTCAGAGGTCAACAGCAGCAGCAATATAGAATCAAGCAGCGGGAAACAAAGGCACAAGAGGCAGCAGTTCAGCAGCAAATGAAACCTCCTTTTCAGTAGAATTTTCTTAGCCAAGAATCAGAGGATGAAGGTGATAATGTTGGAGAGGGAAATCACTTCTTCACTCCTGATGATATGCCCACTTATGTTACAAAAGAAGATGAGTTGGTGAGTAATTCCATCATTCCCCAAGATGAGCATTATATTTTGTCAAACGATGCAATACTTGAAGAAGAATCCGAAGAGTATCAAAGAGGGTATTTGCATGCTTTATCAACCCAGCAAGGCCATCAAATACAATTGAGAAACCGAACTGTTCCCATAAATCCCATTCAGAAAAGGAAAGATACTTTAGCTAAGAATGATTCGGCTTCCCCACACGCAAAAGGAAAAGACATAGTCGGTCCTTCAACAAGTCAATCATCACCAGCAGCTAAGACGGACCAGCCATCAAATGCACCAAAAGACAAAGCTGAAAAAAGAGATAATCCGACTAAAGAAGGTGAGAAGGTTTCAGTTTTCAGTTTGGAGAATGAGATTGCAAAGTTGAAAGTGCCCATTCATTTGACAGAAATCATGAAGAATAGCACCTACCGAGGCTAGCTCTCCAAGATGTTGAATTTTGATCCAATGCTAGACATGGTGAATGTACAGGATGATCAGCCGGAATTGATTTTTGGGCCAGCTTTAAATGGTGAGTCTCCTGAAAGTGATGTTCCTCTGTTTTATATCAGTTTGCGATTGCATGAGTATGTGTTGCACAATGCCATGTTTGACTCGGGAGCTTCGCATAATTTGATGCCGAAAACGATCATGGAGAAGTTGGGACTTGACATCACAAGGAAGTATCATGATTTGTATTCATTTGATTCCAGCCGGGTAAGGTGTATTGGTTTGATTAAAGACTTGGTGGTGAGTCTAGATCAAATTCCAGAGAAGAATGTTTTGATGGATGTGGTAGTGGCGGAGATTCCTCCGCGGTTTGGCATGTTGTTGTCGAGATCATGGGGAGCCAAGCTCAAAGGTACACTTCAGCTTGATTTTTCATATGCCACAATTCCAGTTTTCGGTCAAATGAGGAAGTTATATCGGGAACAAAAAATGAAATACATGATCACTAGTAAGGAAAAGCCCGTCAATCATCCTGTAAATTATGTACAAACAGATTTAGAATCCTTTGTTTTGTTTGCGGATAATTTCAATGAGGTAGATAGTCAGTTAGTTCAAGTAGAAGATATACCAGACATTTTAGAAAATTTCAGAGAAGTTTTGAGAAAGGAAAGTGAAGAAAGGTCTGTTGTCATAAGGCCAATTGCTGAAACAAATGGGCAACAAACAGAGCATGCATCAACATCAGATTTTCAGCACTTAGAAGATGATGAGGATGGTCTTTGGACCATGGATTTTGATGGCGCAGTGGGCAGTGATGGTGCTGGTATAGGTGTGTGGATTCGAAGCCCATTTTCAGTCCAAAACCAAGTTCCAAGCAAGGTACGGGTATGTTCTTATAAATTGGCATTTGATTGTTCAAATAATGAGGCGGAATACGAAGCTCTTATTACTGGTCTGAAAATCCTTTGGAAGTTGAAGGCAAAGAAGATAGCGGTATATGGAGACTCCGAGTTGGTTATCAAGCAAGTAAAAGGTGAATTTCAGGCCAAACATCCTCGTATGCGAGCATATTGGAATGTTGTCCTAGATATCTTAAAGAGGTTTTCAGAACATACTTTGACATGTGTGCCCCAGATTCAAAATGGTGTTGCGGATGCATTGGCTAAGGCAGCAAGTAATCTGAAAATACCCATGAATTCCAGCAATAAGTTTGAGATATATGTAAAGCATCGTCCTACAGTCCCAGATAATCAAAGGTGTTGGCAAGTTTTCCAAGATGACGAAGAAATCAAAGATTTTCTGCAAATTGAGGGTAAATTCGAAGATATTTCAATAGACACGGAAGCTGAAGGAGTAAATCATATGGATGTGTTGCAGCTCAAGGACAATTACATTCCTAAAGGATTAATTCCTTTGGAAGAATTGTTCGATCAAGATGATGTGGCCCGCAAGCCAACTTTGAGGCCAACGGACGAAGGTGTTGAAGATGTGAATCTTGGGACAGCCGAAAATCCAAAGATGGTGAAACTCTCGAAAGCATTGCCGCCAAAGCTAAAGAAAGAGTATATCAGATTGTTGTCTTCGTTTTCTAATGTTTTTGCATGGGACTATTCAGATTTGAAAACTTATGACACAAGTATCATTCAGCATACCATTCCCATAAAACCAAATCAAAAGCCTTTCCGACAAAAGTTGAGAAGAATTAATCCTAAATTACTGCCATTGATTGAGAAGGAAGTCAACAGGTTGTATAAGTCTGGAATCATAGTGCCAATCCGGTTTTCTGATTGGATTTCCAACTTGGTGCCCGTGAGAAAGAAGACCGACGAGATTCGCTTGTGTATAGACTTCAGAAATCTGAACAAGGTGTCATTAAAGGACAATTATCCGCTGCCCAAAATGGACCACATATTGCAGCAGGTAGTGGGGGCATCAAGGATGTCATTGCTTGATGGTTATTCCGGATATAATCAAATTTTGGTGCATGAAGATGACCATGACTAGACAGCATTTACTACTCTGTGGGGTACATTCCATTATGCCAAGATGCCGTTTGGATTGAAGAACGCGGGTGCCACTTTTCAGTGGGAAATGGACATGGCCTTTGCAAATGAGAAGGATGTCTTTTTGGTTGTTTATCTTGATGATCTGACCGTGTTTTCTAAATCTGATGAAGAGCATTTGTTTCATTTGACTAAGGTGTTTCAAAAGTGCAGAAAATATGGTATCTCATTGAATCCGAAGAAGAGTCTTTTTGCTATGAGCGAAGGCAAGCTGTTGGGCCATATTATTTCTAAAGATGGCATTCGTATAGATCCTGCACGGGTGGAAGCAATTCAGCAATTAGAGCAGCCCCGAAGCAAGAAAGAAATTCAGTCTTTCAATGGCAAATTGAATTTTCTGCGTCGCTTCATCCCCAATCTTGCCGAACATCTTAGAGAGATAACCAACATGCTCAAGAAGGACAGCGAGCTCAAATGGACCGAAGAGGCGGTAAAGTCTTTTAATTTGATAAAGGTAATCTTATCTTCAGCCCCAACTTTGATCAGCCCAGATTATACACAGGATTTTATTTTATTTTCATTTGCTTCTGAGCATACGTTGGCAGCCGTATTGATGCAAAAGAGAGATGGGGTTGAGAGGCCCATCGCTTTTTTCAGCCGTATCATAAGGGACGGAGCGCTGAATTATAATATTATTGAGAAGCAAGCATTGGCGCTGATCAAAGCCTTGAAAGATTTCTGGGTATACATATTGAATTCTCATATTTTAGCATATGTTCCCAATGCAGCTGTTAAGGATGTTTTAGTACAAACGGAACCGGAAGGAAGAAGGGGTAAGTGGATCGCTGCACTATTAGAGTATGATGTAGAAATTAAGCCTACCAAGTTGATTAAAGGTCAAGGTCTTGCTAAGTTGATGGCTGAAATGAATGTCCATGTCCTTGACATCAATTTGATTGTTGCCTTGTCCGATGAAGACGAAGAAAATTCAGCTCTACAGGTATCCAATATCTTTGTGTCTTCTCCTTGGTATGCTGATATAGTTTATGTGCTTCAAAATTTGTCTTCACCCCCTGGGATGCCTAGAAGCAAAGCTAGAACATTGAAGCTAAAAGCTGCCAAATTTTGCATTATCAAATCTGCACTTTATTGGAAAGACCTCGGTGGCATATTGCTGAACTGTTTGGTCGAAGAAGAAGCTAAAACAACAGTAGAGGATTTTCATAAAGGTGACTGTGGGGGTCACTTGTTTTGGAAGACCACGGCTAATAAGATCTTGAGAGCAAGTTTCTATTGGCCTTCTTTATTTTCTGATGTGTATAAAGCGGTAAAGAGCTGTCACGAATGTCAAATTTTTCAAGGAAAGCAAAAATTACAGTCGTTGCCTCTCAAGCCCGTTGAAATCAGCGCACCATTTCAGCAATGGGGCTTGGATTTTATTGGCGAAATTCACCCAGCATCTTCCGGGCAGCATCGATGGATCTTGACCGCCACAGATTACTTCACGAAGTGGATTGAAGCCATTCCCACCCGGCAAGCCACGGACTCGGTAATTATCTCTTTTCTTGAAAGTAACATATTGTCACGTTTCGGCTGTCCACATAAGTTGATTACAGATAATGCAGCAGCATTCAAATCGAAGAAAATGGTTGATTTTTGCTACAAATATAACATCAGCTTGGGGCATTCGACCGCCTACCATCCGCAAGGTAATGGGCTGGCTGAATCTTCGAACAAATCTCTAGTGAACATCATAAAGAAATTGCTAGAAATAAATAAGAAGAGCTGGCACAAAAAGTTAGTAAATGCATTATGGGCTGATCGGGTAAGTCAAAAGAAGTCAATTGGTATGTCACCTTTTGAACTAGTTTATGGATTAGATGCAGTGTTTCCTACTTCACTTAGTGTTCCAGTAGCCAAGTTGTTTCAAGAAGCTGGTGGCGAGGAGGATCCTATGCAACGGCAGATCAGTCGAATGATTCATTTACAGCAGACACGAGAGGAGGTTCATCAAAATTCCCTTAAGTTGCAGGAGAGCATAAAGAAAATCTATGACAAAAAGGCCAAATCAGATGATTTTCAGATAGATGATGTTGTTTTGAGATGGGATGCCTGAAATGAAGACAAAGGGAAACATGGAAAATTCGACAACTTGTGGGAAGGTCCCTACAAAATTGTAGCATACCGTGGTCCAAATGCTTTTCTTCTCAAAGAAATGAACGGTGATGAATGTCTTGGTGGGTCGGTGAATGGCCGGCTACTCAAAAGGTATCATGCTTGAGCATTTTCTGCTCTAATCACTCTCATTGTAATTACCATGTTACTTTCATTCTGCAGCAAGTGTGAACTGATCTCCCATCTTCAGTTTGGGGCCCGAGGAGAAGGCTATAATTCTGAGAATGGTGATTAGTTGGTGTGAGTTTTTAAAGTTGTTTTAGTCAGTCTATTTTCTGCATAAAGTGAGTCATTTATGTCAAAGTTAGTTTAAATTTAAGTCAAATGTCAAAGTCAAATAAAGTTGTCCAAATTTGGTCACATGTGTAAAAGTTGACTCCATTGCCCAATGTTAATAAAGCACTGGTCTGCTCTCCCAGAGGTCTAAGGTTCTTGGTACCTCCAAGGAGCTACCATCCCCATTGGAGCCAATGTTAGAGTCGGTCTTGAGCCCTCCATCAGCGATCAAAACTCTTTGCATTTGCATAGGTAGGTGTCTCATCAGTGTCAATTTTTGCATCCCGTTAGGCATGCCATAACCCTGATGGAGAAGCTGGTGTATTTGTACCCCTCTTGGCATTGCTGGATCAGGTCATTTCAGTCATTAAGCTCTTTCAAGCTTGTCTTGTCTTGTCTTGAGGTCAAATTCCTAGGTCTAGGGTTTTGGTCAAGTATGTTTACAAGGTCATGTTTTTGAAGGTCAATAAGTGCTCAGCAAGCCAGAGGGATGATTGTAAAGATGTTTCTTTGAGATTTTTTATCTTGTACAGTTAATTTTCACCTTGGATTTAAAAACTCTGTTTTTAAAGCCAAGGTCATTTTTCAAATTTTTGTAAAAAGTGATGAAATTTCAAAAGACTTCAGTGGACAGCATGTAACCCTGGTCCCCTTGCCAAGATCCCTCAAATGATCTACCTGCAAAAAGAATCAAGCCAAAGCACTAAAAGAGTCAATTTCAGGACAAAGGAAACCAAAAAGTCAGTTTTATAAAGTGTCAAAGAGAAACATTAGAAAGTGGGTTTGAGCATGAAATTTATTCAAATGAAGCTTATAAAAACCCAATCTCCCTCCTTTTACTCTCATTGTTCATCCAAGACACTTGCAAGAGAGATTGGGCGAGCATCCAAGCGATTTTGAGTGAAGACTGGTCGAAATTAGGAGCAGGACAGGCGCGCGACCCGTCAGGCCAGGCGCGCGACCCGTCAGGTGCGCGCGACCCGTCAGAGCTCAACCCGCAGTGTATTTTCATAACGGGCGCGACCCGTCAGGCGTGCGCGACCCGTTGGGTGAGGCGCGCGACTCGTCAGCGACCTCCCCTCCAAACTCATTCCAAATTCATTCAAGCACCCGCCAAATCATCAAATTGCTTGAGGTAGGTTCTCCAAACATGGAAATGGTTGCTGGTTATGTTTAAAAGACATCATAGATGTGTTTAAAGATCAAATTGTGCAAGAGAAAAAGCTCCATATGGATGTATGTTAAATTTGTAAAAATTTGCTAGGGTTTTATGCTGTTTCAATGGTTTTTCCCTTGTAATCATTTTTCCTCATTCCCATTTCATTTTCCTTGTATTTCCATGTAAATTTCCCTTTTAAATTTGTAAAGAAAATAAACCCTACCCCTTTTCCCTAAAAAATAAAAAATCAAGCCCTAACCCTACCCCTCATAATACCCATGTAAACACATGTATTTAATGATGCATATGCAGTGATGTTTGCAGTGTTTTTCCCTAAATTCCCTGTTGTATACATGTATTCCCATTTTCCTTGTAAAAATGTCCCTCCCCTAACATTTCCCTCATGTTCCTTGTCCCCTTGAAACAGCATATAAATCAGCACTTTTAAAGGCAGAAACAGCAGTACATTTTGTCCACTTTGCTCCTTAAACAATGTCAGAAACCGAAACTTATGAGCAAAGTGATGACCAGTCATCAGCTTCAGAGATTGAGGTACAGAGGAGGCCTCATAAGGGTGGAAAGGGTGGTCATCATAGGTGAGAGGAGCCCACCTCTTTAGCAGAGTTACAGGCTTGTCCTATGGCAGTCACATGTTTCCAATATATGTCTTGCTATGAGTTTTGTGAGAGGATCTCTCGGATTCAGCACCACAGAGAGTTGGCTCGCCTATTTGTTTTACACTTACATGATGGACATGTCAACCTTGCAGGGGTAGACTTTACATTGACACCCGAGGTGATCTCACATGCCACAGGGATACCTAATGTTGGGGAGGTGTGGAATAAGCGCAAGGTGCTGGATAGTGTTCACTTTGAGCCTTTTGTCCGTCCACCATTCATGAGACATTTGGCGGGTGTGTTTCCATTCAGGTTTCTCAGGAGCGAGTATGCTCCCATGATGAGGCTCATCATGCACTATTTTACCTGTGAGGGCAGATTTTCACAGGTATATTCATACCATATTCGCCTGTTGATGCACTTCACCCGAGTGAGGATGATGAACATCCCTGTTTTCTTCTATCAGAACATTCAGAGGATGGTGCCCATGTTACAGAGGAAGAGCCCGGCACAGCAGTATAGGAGCCTGTACCATTATGGTTTGATTCAGCTTGTAGTATTGCATCAGTTGGCTCAGCAGGGCATCTCATGGGAGGATTTCATCTCTCGTGACCTTTTCACAGCACCATCACCGCCACATCCTGAGGTTATTCACGAGGATGGAGGACCATCACAGCAGCATGACATCCCTGTCACTAGACATGTCAGCTCCTCACCTCTGGTTACCTATCAGAAAGGCCCGAGGGCCTTATTTGCAGCAGCTCGGCGAGTACTATCTCCATAGTAGGTGGAAGGGGTGTCGCCTTCTTCATCAGCTCAGCGAGTGTTATCTCCACATCAGGTGGAAGGGGCCTCGCTTTCTTCACCAGCACAGGAACCAGGGAGGGGCAAACAGCCCATGATTGATGAGGGGCCATCAGGAGTCCCAGATATTAAGCTTGTTGATCTTGAGGCCAGTTCTCCTAGCCGAGAGGCAAAGGAGATCATTCAGCATCTCAGAGCTGAAAATAATGCCTTGCAGAGGAGATTAGAAGGGGCACAATGGACCATCACATACCTGGAGCAGCGCAACAAATAGCTGGAGGATGAGAAAGAACTTGATGAGCTGTGGAGGATTCGTAGTGACCGAATCTTGAACCGAAGAAGACCCGGTGATCCATTGCCCGCTGACCGAGAGTCCATGCTCATCCGGGTAAATGCACACTTGGAGAGGCTGTTGGCTAAGGCCAACCAAGAGAAGAAATTTCTGAGGAACATGAAGAACCATTACTGGGCAAGAATGCATGTGTGCAAGGCAAAGATGAAGATGTTTCAAAGGCGGTTGACCGAGGCACTAAAACGGAGAAAGAGGCCCAATCCCCTCCGTATCTTGGCTGAGGCCTCACTGAAGGATCAAGGCACTAAATAGCCTAGCCACAGCACAAATCCCAAGAAATTTTTAGAATTTTGGGTGAATTTTGGCATTTTCAGGCAATTTGCAGGTTTTTATCATTAAAGGGTCTCACCCCCCGCGCGACCCTTCATCATGGCAACTCCATTTGACAAAAACTCAGCATTTCCAGATTTTTCATGCAAAGTTACACATGCTCATGGATGGACTTGAGATTTGGTGAAGTTTTGGGCCTCTAGAAAGTCAAAAAACTAGCAAAAAATGACTTTCTGCCACTTTTTTGAACTGCAGAAAGCAGTCTTGGGAGATTTGATTTTTGATAGGGAAAATGAACTCCAAATTCAAAAATTCCAGTTGGGTTGGAAAGTAGACTCCCAGAACTTTCCAACAAGCCTACGCTTTCCCAATTTGGACACCTACAAGTGCCCCAAAAGTGGCTCCAAAGGCGCGCGACCCGTCAGGCAGATTTTTCCAAAATGCACTGTACAGCTCAGAAAAACGCAGTTTGACCCAGTTTGACTTTTTGGGGTGAATTATGATTATCTTTGATGTAGTTATTGTACTTTTAAGACACGTTTACTCTTATGTAACACTTCTAGAAGATTCATTCATGAAGAGGGTAAATATTAAATGAATGAATTGGTTTCCTAGCTTATAGAGGCAAGTTGTTTTGACTGCCTATTTTGTAGTGCTTAGTTTAGAAGTGGTTGAAACGGCTCCTAGGATAGTGAGCTCGACCCATGGAGGCAGGGAAAGAGGTTAGATCATCTATATTATGTACTTTCTTTCTCATTTTCATGGTTGGACTCTTGAGGGATAAGCTATTATTGTATTATTCACTATATCTCTGCAATTTTTGGCTAAGGAAGACCAGGGTTTTGCAGTCCTCTTTCGGATTCTTGTGAACTCATGTGTTGATGGTGTGTTTCTCAATGTACTTGTAAGCTTGTTATGTGACTCATTTCCTTTCTTTTACTTCTGCACATTAAACAAATGAAGTGTTAAAGTAAGAATTCATGCTTGCCATGCGCTGGTTTTAAGTTTGTTTAATTTCAATGTTTTCTACTATCTAAAGAGAATTCAAAGTGATTGTTTGCTCTCTTTAGCTCCTCACCTTTCATTCCTGACCATCCACCTCAATTAAAGGCATCAATACTGTCTCCTACCTTGCCCCAAAGAACTCCCTGCAGAAACTGTGTCCAATCCCCGCACCCAAAATTGTTATCCCCTCAATTTGCCACCAAAAACCCAAAAAACCCCAAATCAACCCTTTTGATCAGTTTACTAGCCTAATATCAGTGTTACCTTATTGGTCATCTCATCTACTGAAGATTTTACTGAGATAGGCCGGAGAGAGCCTTTTCCTGCCCCGTAGGGCTAGCTACGAGGCTAAATGGTTTGATGTTGCCTTGAGGTTTACCTTTCTCAGCTTGAGGTGAAATTTCAAGCGCTAACAGGTTCAACCTTATCAAATATGCATGTGTGATTTTATTCATAAGTACACTTTCCCTTATCCAATTTGAGAGCACGTTAGGTTGATTTTGGTACTCTCAAAAAGAGGAATTCAATGCAATAATTATATTAATCAGGTGAACTATCTAAATTGGAATTTGACCACATTTTCATATTTTTAACAGAAAAAATTCATTTTCTTGAGTTATGAGGAGTTATTTATAACAAGTGACAATGACCTTTGAGCTTCCTCATGACTCTTTTATTTAAATGACTATTCCTATTCTATACATGACTCATTACATTCCAATGTGTGGCTATTGACATTCCACATGTGTTCCTTGGACTTCATTACATATCATTTATTACATAAGACAAATTACAAATTATAAGACAACTAGATAAGACAAAACGATAATGGGACAATGACTCATCAAATTGGTAAGTCATTTGCTTCTTCATGGAGCTCATTTGTAATGTAAGTGTGCCATGCTCAATTGTTTTTTGAAATGTCTTCGATTCATACTAGAAAGTCTCCAATGTAGTGCATATTTACCTCCAATGGCTCTGTCAATATGTTCCTGGAGATTGGTTGTATATTATTCCATAGCCATGAAATTTTCATATGATTTTTGACTAGTGTAATGGCATACTGTAGAACAGTTTCTTTGGTTACCTCCAAGCCTTCCTATTCCATTTCCTTCTTGATCAGCTCGATGTACTATCTACTCTCTAGGAGGATAACCTCCCTACCTTGGATTGATTTAAGTGTACCTATCAAAGGCCTCCCATGCTTTTGTATAAGAGACTCAAAACCATTATGTAGTCGATTATATGCAACAATGGTACTAATTGGCTATTCACCATGACGGATGTAGTTTTGGTGGTGAAGTCCCAACTGAACTTTATCCATCTTCATAGAAATACTACATTTCATCTCTAAATGTTGCGGAACATCTAGATACATGACAACCCACTCTTGAAGATTATCGACTTCTCTATTTTCTAGCTTTAAGAGTTTCACCTCTTCCTATGCCTTTTTCTGTATTTGAATAATAGGAGACACCACTTACCATACAAGAATCATCTCATCATATAATTGTGCCATGGTGTCCTCCATTGGCCCCAATTCTTCCTACATGGTTGGTTGCCATTTTGTGGTGCTGAAGCTCTGTGATGACAACTGTTGATTCTCTGCCACAAGATCTTCCTCTCGTTTCTTCACTGCAACAAGTTCTCTTCTTAACTTGACATTCTCATTCAACAAGTACTTAGAATTATCATGTGCCTCTGTAGCAAATGTAAAGTTTTCTTCCATGATACCTTTGGGATTCCTTCTAGTGTTGGAGGTTATCACCTTCTTTGTAGAAAATGATAGTGTATTTTAAGGATCCTTGGGGAAGTATTTATGCCTCTATTGTATGATCCTCTTCTTAAGCTTATCAAACATTACATTTCATACATCCATGACTCTATCGAATGACAGAAGTGTTATTCTCATTTCACTGAATGGAAGATGACCACCTCTAAAGGGAGGTTCATCTAGAGTCCTTAGTTCATCATACATGGGTTGGATGGTATCTTCTTCTTTTTAAGTCTTGGGACTACCTCTGTTGTTCTTCTTCTATCCTTCTCCTCTCTTCTTCATTTGCTTGTTTCTTCTGGAACAACTCATCCTACTTCCTCTTCTCCTCTTCTACTTTTATTTCTTTCCTTGCATGATCTTCTTGAATAAATCCTGTGTTTAAGGGATCATATTTCCATTTCTTTCTGCTCTCACCTGTTAATTCATACCTAATCCTTTTCTTAGAATCTACCTTCCTTACTTGAGGGGTTATCTCTTCCTCCTCCTTTACCTGCAAGTTTCGATCTGGTGTATCATGGGGTGAACTAGCTTTTGTCCTTGGATGTGCCTTCATGTTTTCATTGTAGCATTTATTTAGCTTCTCATCTTCTTCTGTGGACATTAATGAGTACCTCGTATTGTGATCAATCCTTTCACATTGTTTCCTAACCACTCACATGGGATTGTATCCATGAAAGTATTTAGTGACAAAGTTTAGGAGGTCCAACTCCTATATTTCTACTATTTCCACTTTGTGTCTCTTTAACTCATATAATCTAATCCTCAATGGAAAGATTGGGCAAGGGGCTTTCTTCCTCCTGTGAAGAATTATTGACAATCCCTTGTCCAACTAATTTTCTACTTCTTACATGACCACCTTGTTGGTCACATATCATGGCATAAAATGATGGAATATATGATGACCAAAACGTATGATGTATGTTCCCTCGAGAGCTGCAAAGTAATACACGATATCTCAGAGTGACTCCTTCACCTAATCGATTATGCAAGGAGGATCAATCTCGAATATCATATGAAAGATAATTGCAAAGAAGTGCTCAACTTATTTGCAATATGCACCTATAAAGCTTAATTTTAATAACACTTTGCAGTGGAAGTAAACAAAGAATTTATCCTTAGGGGTCCAATTCCAGTTCATTCCAGGGAAATACTGTGCACATATTCAACATAAGAGAAATGTATACATGTATAATTCTAGTGCTTAACTCACCCTCATAGATGTTTTTTCCTGCCCCACCTCACGTTGCAACTCATATGATAATATTTCTATGCAATTGAAAGCTTTTTCGTATGTCACCAACCTATTGAGAAGATATATCTAATTCTCCTTGAACAACTCAGAATTCTCGCACCCATACTACTGATAATACATGGCTATTAAATATTGATATACATCTCTACTAATATTTTCTGGATAGACTACGGATGGGCGATCGTGAAACTTGGCAGGCTCTCAACACTAGGATCTAGTAATGTGACTCTTGTCAAGATTGGCCCATCCATGGTAGAAGTCACTGTTTGCATATTTTGTGGGTTTAAGGATCAATATCTTTGCATGTCTTGACCATAATAGGTGGCAAGCTGACGACCACTCTCACCGTGAAGCACAAGCTTAGAGTCATCCATATGTGCAATGATCCATTCAATCACCTCTACACATGGCATGACTGAGAATGTGCATGTAATCCTATGGATCTTGTACTTCTTGATGTTGATGTACTTCCTGAGCAAACATTTCCTGCATGAATGTGTCGTATATCTTGCTCCATGCGACTTGTGAATTCTTATCAATAAAGCACTGGCAGTCTGCATAGCTGGGAATGTTTGGCTTTCTAATCCCAATAGGTTCATTAGTTCTTTCCTTTGAGAGTTCTTTGTAGGTGACCTTATGAGGCAACATGGCTCCAACAGATGACGATAGGGTGACAAGACTTGTAGCACAAACACCTGTTTGTGGGAGCACACTCATAATGAAAATATTAACTTAAAGCAATCTGACTATGAAAAAATACTTGTAAATTATGTACAAAGAGACATCACGTGTGATTGGAAATGAAAATATATGAAAAGTAGCACAAAATAACTTTCATATATAAGAAATGGGCATGCAAAATAGGAGGTCACACTTTCAAAGAATGAAGGAGCGTAAGGGGTCATTCAAGGCTTTACAATGCGCTCATGTGCTCAAGCAAGAGAAAAAAGTAAACAATGTCACACTGGTAGACTCTAAGGTGTCAAAGGGGTGAGTTTTTGGGTCTTCGGGCCTTCATCGTGCACTCATGTGCTCAAGGAGAAAGGGAGGGCACACTGTCACACTCTGAAGGGATGAAGGAATGAGTTGAAAAACCTTCAGGGCTTGATAATGTGCTCATGCACTTAAAGGCAAGGAGGGTGCACTAACCCACTTCAAAGGACCAAAGGGAGATGCTTCATGCATTTTTTATGTGCTCATGTGCTCAAAGTAGGGCGTAGTTCTTCATAGTGAATAAGTGTGCTCAAGAGGAAAACTTGATCATTCTACACGCAAATTTCGAGATTGATCAGGCTTCAAGCTAAAGAGGTGCGCTCTACCTATTGGAAGCTTAGGAACAATTTTAAACAATAGGATTTGATGATTAAGATGAGGAGAAGAAATATCTACAAGAATATATAAGTATTGTTGCATTCACGGTGGAATATGAAAGTGTTGAAGAAGGTGAAGAGTTTTTGCATACGACATAAAGATATTTCATGTATCGCCACCATATTGAGAATATATATTGAATTATCCTTGAACACCTCATTATTCTTTTCCTCATATGGATGGGCGATTGTGAAGCTTGTCAGACTCTCGAAACCAGGATATAATAATGTCACTCATGTCAAGATTGGCCATTTGTGGTAGAATTCCTTGTTTGCATATTTTATGGGATTGAGCATATTGTAACATGTTTACATATCTTCACCATAATAGGTGGTGATCTTACCGCCACTCTCACTACCAATCACAAGGTGAGAGTCATCCATATGTCTAATGATCCATTCAATCACCCCTGCACATGGCATGATCGGGAATATGCATGTTATAATATGCATTATGTACTTCTTGATGTTGATGTACACATGCACATCTTCTAAGTCTTCAACAAATTTTTCCTGCATGAATGTGTTGTATAACTTGCTTCATGTGACCTATGTAGTCTTATCAATAAAGTGTTGGGTGTCTGCATATATGGGAACATTTGGATTTTTAAGTTCAATAGGTTCATCAATGCTTAATTATAAGAGTTATTTGGAGGCCACTTTATGAGGCAGCATGGCTCCAACGTATGACGACAAGGTGACAATACTTGTATCATGAACACCTATTTGTGGAAGCACACTCATAATGACAAGATTAGCTTCAGGTAATCTACCTATGCAAAAATTCTTGTAAATTATATACAAAGAGCCATCACATGTCACTGGACATGAAAATCTATGAATGATAGGAAAAAATAACTTCCATGCATCAGAAAATGGGCATGAAAACTAGGAGGGTGCACTTTCAAAGATCCAAGGAGTGTAAGGTGTGATTCAATTCTTTTCAATGCACTCATGTGCTTAAGCAAGTGTAAAAGGTCAACAAGGGCATACTAACATACTTTGAAGGGTCAAAGGGATAGATTTTTAGGTATTTGGGCCTTCACCATGCACTCATCCACTCAAGGAGAAAGGGAGGGAACACTATTTCACTCCAAAGGGATGAAGGAATGGGTTGACCAACCTTCAGGAAAGGAGGGTGCACTAGCACACTCCAAAGGGATAAAGGGCGATGATTTTTGTCTTCGTGACACACTAATGCACTCAAAGGAGGTCATAATTATTTGTGGTGAAGAAGTGCACTCAAGAGGAGGACTTGATCATTTTGGGCACAATTTTCAAAATTGATTGGGCTTCAAGCCCAAGAAGTGCACTTTATCTGTTCAAATCTCAGTAACAATTTTAAGCAATAGGACTTGATGATTAAGATGAGGAGAAGAAATATCTATAAGGTTATATAGTTGTTGTCACATCCACTGTGGAATATGAAAGGGTTGAAGAAGGTGGAGAGTTTATGCATGTGAAAATAGATTAATGCTTGCAGCATGAAGATTGAGCATAAACACCAAGAAAATTATTGAGAAACAAAATAATGACAATAAGAAAAGAAAGAACGATAGTGAAATCATGAAAGGAAATGAAAAGGTTCGACATGAAAAACTTGTAGCATTGGTTGATGAAGGGTCTCCTCATTCCCAACTATGCAATCAAATTAGATGGAATTATTATGTAAATAAATGATTAACTGAGTTTATTTATTTAATTTTACATGAAAAACTGATTCATGCATTATTGCCGCTTGTCGATGAGTGAAAGGATTAGTTGAGAGAAGTTAAGTGGGCTCCAATTTTCTAGGAGTGAACCCACATGCAACAAGATGGCTCATGAATGTTCCCAAGAAGAGTACATCTCTTTAACATGAATGAGTGTGCTCAAGAAGTGCACTCTTGCTCAGCATGAATATTATTTCTCAAGGAGGACACACTTCTTCAGCCTGAAGGAGTGTGATCAAGTTGGGCACATGTCTTCACCAACGTGGAGTAAACTTTTGCTTTTTTGAATGATTTTCTTTCTTTTGCTTGCTTTTTCTGTTCTTTTTATTGTTTTTCAAGGGTGTGAATGGTGAGAAGGAAAGTTTCTAGGTCAATAAATATCATGAGTTCACCCAACCATAGACTAACTAACTCAAGCGCTTCTAATGGTTAAGTGACGACGCTTAGGAAAAATTGTGTTAGGTCCCTATACTACTAGTGTAACCCATTATTGTTATTAGTAGAACCCCCTTATTATATTGTTGTGCCCATGTAGTCCTCATATTTTTATTATTGTGCCATTACATTATTATTGTTATGTTAGCTCTAATTATATTATGACCCCTTAGACTCTTATATATAGAAAGGAGGTCCTGTCATTTGTATCATTCAAGAATTTTTCATTTGTGTAATGTAGAGGAGGTTTCCCCCTCGAAGAGGCTTATTTCTAAGGTGTTTATCTATCTTTTATATCTCTTTGTGAGTTGGTTTCATAACATTTGGTATCAAAGCTTTGGATTCTAGGGTTTTGCTACTCCAAATGGGTCATCGTGGCATTGACGCTATAAATTTTTTTCTGCGATGTTTAAGAAGCAAAAAAAAGAACCCATTTTAGAAGAAATCGTGCTGAACCTTAGATCTAAATTTCAGATCTTGTGTCACTATATTTTCAGAGATATGATTTGAGGTAGTTAGGGTTTTTGCAAACTCCAGAATTTCATCTCAAATAGGTCATCATGGAATTTTCTCTATAACATTTCAGCTACAAAGTTTCAAAAGCTAAAAAGAAAATATTGGAGAAGAAATTGGTTTAAACCTTTGGTCCGAATTGCAGATCTTGGATATCTATATTTTCGGATATATGATCTAAGGAAGTTGGGGTTTTTGCAGACTCCCAAATTACATCCTAAATGAGTGACATTGGAAAAACGATCATAACTTTCTCTCTAAGAATTATATTGAAATGTCATCAGAAGTTACAAAAACAGGATGGACTGTATTGTTTTTGGGTATAACTTTTATAACCTAGGGTTGAAACAGTGATATGTGGAATTTCATACAAGTTCACTCTACTGGACTAGTCTAGAATTAGGTCATCACAGGTAATTGGGAATAAATATTTGTTTGGGAATCGAATTGTGACCAGAATTGCGGAGTTAGAAAGAGGACTCAAAAGGCTATTACATGCCCAAATTTTAGAACTTAAAGATCCGAAGTTACGGAGTTACATTCATTTCAATATCATGCTCCTAAAATCAAGAAAAGGCGATATGAGGAAGTTTGCTGGAAAAGATCTGGTAAATTGGATACTATAGATGGAGCAATATTTTGATCTACACGAGGTGCAACTGTTACAAAAGGCACATATGGAATCTTTATATTTAGAACCAAATCAATTTTTATGGTATAAAGGGCTTTGTTCTCGTAAACAACTTGTCACGTGGTCAATTTTTACAGAGGAAATGATAGCACATTATGAAGATACAAAGAGAAACACCTTCTTTAGCCAATTGATAAATATCAAACAAAAGGGTTCAATGGCATAGCACATTGAGGACTTTCAAAAATTGAATATGAGGATAAATGATATTCCAAAGAACCAAAGGATTGATGTCTTCATAGGGACTTTAAAGGATAACATTCAACATGAGGTTCGTCTTTGGGAACCTGATTCATTGGAGAAGGCATTTAGGTTGGCAAGAAGGAAACAAGGAATCCCACCACTCACGACCATAATTTTGGAAGTGTTTTTTCTCTTAGCCTTCCACAACCTATAAGGTTTACATGACAACAATATGAATAAAAAAGAGAAAAAGGGCTTTGTTACAATTGTGATCACAAATATAGTAAAGGTCATAAGTGTGCTGAGAAGAAATTATTTTACATAGATTATGAAGAGGAGGAAGAAAAGGATCAAGAAACATCAAAAGAAGAGGATATGCACCAGGAACCAACCCCAAAGAAAGAAGAAATGGACCCGAATATATCTTGTAAAGCGTTGGAAAGAATTACAACTCCTCAAACTCGTAAGATAGAAGGACATATCTGGAAGAAAAAGGTTCAAGAAGTGAAAGATCACATCGAGAAAGAAGAAATGAATCCAACCATATCTTGTAATGCATTGGTCAGAATTACCACTCCTCAAGCTACCAAGATACAAGGACATGTCACGAAGAAAAATGTTCAAGAAGTGAAAGATCACATTGAGCATCAAGAAATGAATCCAACCATATCTTGTAAAGCATTGGAAGAAATTACGACTCCTCAAACTCTCAAGATAGAAGGACACATGAAGAAGAAAAAGATTCAAGTAGTGAAATATCACATCGAGCATCAACAACAAGTTCTCCAACTTTTAAAGGATAATGCCACTTTGGTGCAGAATCGAATGAAACAACGGGCATATCAACATCATAGTGAAGGAAGTTTTGATGTAGGCGATTGGGTGTTTTTATGGCTGCATCTCAAACAAGCTATTTATGAGAAGGAAATGTTGGCAATATTATATGCACTTAAGAAATGGTGACCTTACCTAATGGTAAGACACTTCAAGATAAAAATGGATCATGATAGTATTAAATACTTTTTAGAACAAAGATTATCTTTAGAAGAACACAAAATATGGGTCACAAATATGTTGGTTTATGAATTTTAAATCATCTATAAAAAAGGGAAGCAAAATGTTGTTGCAGATGCACTCTCAAGAAAGGATGAGGATGTGGAAGTATTGTTTTGTGCTATTTCTATTATCCAACCAGATTGGATATACAAAGCAAGGGATGAATGGAAGAAGGATGAAGAAGTGTGGCCACTCATTCAAAAGTTGTGGAAGATCCGAGTTCAAACAATATTGCTAGAACTTGATGAGGAAGGAAAAATCATATTGGAACCTGGAGCAATCACAAAAACAAGAACCCGACATGAAATCGATCAATTTCAGAGTATCTCATAAAGTGGAAGAACTTTCCTACTAAAGATTCCACATCGAAGGACAAAATTTTTATATATAAGCATCAAGAACTACTCAAGCATTGAGGATAACACTTTTTGAAGGAGAGAGGCATGTTAGGTTCCTATACTACTTGTGTAACCCCTTATTGTTATTAGTACAACCCCCTTATTATATTTTTGTGCCCATGTAGTCCCCATATTGTTATTATTATGCCCCATATAAGCCCACTATTTTTGTTATTGTGCCATTACATTATTATTGTTATGTCGGCTCTGATTATATTATGACCCCTTAGACTCCTATATATAGAAAGGATGTCTTGTCATTTATATCATCCAAGAATTGTTAATTTGTGTAATGTAAAGGAGGTTTTCCCAGGAAGAGACTTATTTATAAGGCGTTTATCTATCTTTTCTATCTTTTTGCGAGCTGGTTTCATAACACATTGACTTAGAAGGATGTGACACTAGGAGAAAGCATAGAAATAACAAATCAAACAAAGTGATGACACTAAGGGTCTTGAAACAACAATTGATGTAGGCTCCAAAATTGAAATAGGAAAATTTTTGGACCATCGTTTTCGTAGCGACGGCACCACCCAAAAGATAGGAATAATGTAATGAACTAGTATTGATTTTATCATTTATTCTTAAAGAAAAAATATTTCATATTTTCTATCTTTTGGAAACTAAATCTTATCTTTCTTTTGTTTTAGTTATTTACTCAACCCTTTACATTTTTTTTTCTCGATAAAGACTAAATCTATTAAGTAAAATATAGTACAATCAGGAGAAGCAAGAGACCGGCAGACCGGAAATGATGGATCCATCAACCTCGGTCCCGGAGGAAAGATTCAATTTCAGAGCTACATCAAATAATTGAGAGCAAAGACTGACTAACAAACTTTTACCCCAGAGGGTCAGAAACTACAACACAGTGTTTTTTCCCCTTCTTTTTGTTGACTTTTGTCCAGCCATCATGGGGAGAATGAGCTAGAACAACTTGAAGACTGGAATTCTCTATCTTCGGGAACTCCTTTTCTGATTCAGAGGAGGAAGTCTCATGGGCGCGTTTCTGGGAGATTGCTATGACATGGGTGTGCTCCGTAGTATCCGTGGGTAGAACCATCGGCTGAGGCGCTTGGTCCGGTTCTGAATCGCTTTCCTCATCCTCCATACTTGGGGAGCTAGAGCTCCGAACTGGTGGCGGTGGACAGGGAGCCCAATGCTTGGGTTTGGATTTTGCGAATATGCCCTTTTTCGTTCTTGTTGTCAGCGATGGGCAGGAGTTCTGCAGGTGCCCTGTTAGGTGGCAATGGCGACATCGGAAGGCAGTGTTTTCGTAATCTAGAAACTGGGTCCAAACAGAGTCATTGATCTTGAGATTGATTTGCTCTGGCAATCCCTTGCTTAAATATAGCTCCACACATACTCTAGCATATGTATAGAGACCTTGTTGTTCGCTCTTGTAATCTCCCATTAAAAAGCAACCCAAGGTGTTTCCTATTTTCCTGTATACTTCTGTGCGCCACAGGTGTATTGGGAGATTTGGAAGTCTGATCCATACAGGGGCTTTACTGATGACTGCAGAAGCTGGGTCAAAGTCTGGGAACCATGGAGTTAAGAAGAGGCCTGTTGAACCCATGAACCAAGGGCCTTCTTCCAAGGCGTTTTCGTAGTGCTCGGGGTTATCGAACAGCACTATAAAATATCCCTTTGCATAGAAATAAACCTTGCAATGGTCAGTCCAGTTGTCATTGATCCAGTCATAAAGATCCTTTGAGCGTTGCTAGAGATCATTGAATCTGCAGATGATGGCCCTTTCAGCAAATTTTTGGGTGTCGTCTGCAAGGTCAGAGTAGGAGATCTCAATAGAGGGAACCTCCTCCAATTTGTCAACCAAAAAAGGCTTGGGTTTGGGAGGTTCCGGGGTTGCGGGTATCTCAAAGCGGACTGCAGCTTTGTAGGAGTATGGAGGAGCAGAAGAGGATTGCCCTGCAGCTCCACCTCTCAAGCGAAAGGAAAACACTAAAGAACTGTTGCTTTTTATGCTGTAAAAAGAGAGAGGAAGAGGATCTTCGAGCTGTTTACCTTGGAAAATAAGTCTGTGTAGGGCTGAGGGGATCCCAAGTCTGTGCTCCAGATTTGCTTTGAGGTTCTGCACCAGATCTGTGGGGTTTACCCATTGCAGAATGGTCTTGCCAAAGATCTGTGCTATTTGAATCTGAAAGGGGGCAGAGTAATTTTCAAAAGATTTCTGGAGCAGCACGGGACCAGAATCTTTTGAGTCTCCCATCTCTTGACGCAAAGGAGGCAGCAGGAGAGAAGAGATCTTCTGCCTGAGGTATCTTTTGCTCCAACTCGGATCTGCTGCAAAGGGAAGGGCGACCAATCTGTGGAGAGGCCCCTGATCAATGGAGGGGCCAGAGCTGCCATGGCTATGCGCTCCTGAGCTCAACGCATGGACATTCGCCTTTTCCTTCGGCTCAACCTCTGCATGGAGCTTCAACTCGGGTTCACGCCTCCAATAGATCCTGAGTCGAGCCCTCCTTTCAGCATCAGGTCCACGCAGAGGCCAAGCGGCGGCCGAGGACAGGGAGGCGACAGCGGCTGCATCTTCGCAGTTGGGTTTCGGCTCCGTAACTCTGCTCAATGCCTGATTCGTCTCCGGCCTTCTTATCTGGAATGGATCTGCCCCTTCAACGGCCGTGAGCCGAGGCCAAACGGAGGCCGAGGGTGCTGCAGCGACGGCGGCTGTAGGGTTCATCTTTCGCAGCTCCGGCAAGTTCAAAATGTTTTCATTATAATCTTCAGGTTACCGAACTTAGAGATACTCAACCCTTTACATTGGAGTAAGGGTTAGAAATTATTAGACTTTACGACTCTAGTTTTGTAATCAACATTGTATAGTCATTTTTTTGTTCACGCCAATCAAGCATTGATGTTTATTAAACGACATGATCTTAATACTCTATGATTTTTTAATTACTTAAAAGTCATTTATGGTATTTTCTTCTATTGTTTTTCCTTTACATTGATATTTCTTGAAAGTTGGAATATTCATTTTTGTCCTTTATTTTGAAATGATTAAGTATATGGATTATTGATTTATTTTAATTAATAACAAAATTATCAATTGTTTAATTTGAGTAAATCGACATTCATTTTTTTATATATTTAGAGAGATAGTTTGACCATCGTTCTCTCGTTATCGAGATATATTTAATTTTTTCCTTTTAAACTTAGTCAATTGCATGGAAATAAAATATAAAAGTATAAAAGCAAACCAAAAATTTTGATACGCACCTTAAAAAGAGCACAATAATCAATTAAGTCGCATATTGGACGCACATTCCATTCTGAAGTAAGAAACATTTAAAACAACCTGCAACACTCGTCAAGATTTGTACTTGGGTGATTCCCTGCTTCCCCTGCTGTTAAAACCATAAAAGCGCCACTAGCAAACACACAAAACAATTTATATAATTTCTTATAGTTACTTGTAAATATCAATTTATGTCATATATTTTCGCTAATTTATTTTAATTTTTCAGCACGCACTTAGTTTATAATAAAATAGGTAATTAGGCCTTTGTCTTGAAGAGTATACAAGCAAACCAAATGAATAGGGGTCTAATTGGGACCCTAATCGAGTCAATACTTAATAGTTGTAGCGGGGATTTTCCCTACTATCAACACTATTTAAAAGGGTAGTTGTGTGAAATTACATAAACACCATGGTTAGTGGCTTACTTTCCAAGTTATTTGTCATTAATATATAAAGAAAAGTATGTAAATGTATAGAATAAAATAGTCGGGAATCTCCTTCATTCTCAGGATACGTTATGATATATTCTCTTAAAGTTGTTGCTAAGAAAGTACAACAAAATAGAGTAGTACTCTTTTTTTTTTTCTTTTTTTTTTTTGTAGTTCGATAAAGCCCTTAGTACACTTTATCCAATTAAAACTTGTGAAAGGATGAAGAAAATAATAATTCTAATTAAATAAAAGAGCCAATTTTATTTGTATATTAAAATGTTATTACGAAATTCAAAGTACTCACAAATGATAAAAAAGGAAGTATGAAAACGAAAATCAACATCTCTCTCTCTCTCTCTCTCTCTCTATATATATATATATATATATATATATCTATATAATATAGATTAAAAAGGATGGAGGAGGAGGAATAGTTATAGAAGGTTAAACTTTATTATTGGTAATTCTCTCTCTCACTCACACATATATATAATGTCTTTTGAAAAGAATAAATATAATATCCAAGGATGTTTAGTTCGCTAGAAAAAAATATAAATATAAATAAATAATATGTAAGATAATAGATACACTAGTTAGGGAATTAAGATATAAGGATCACATTTAATAGTGGATAAATGGAAATAATTCTTTGTTAAAAGTACTCATGCCTTGAAGTGAAAATATGTTAGTTCAAGTGGTGTTATCACCAAAAATTGATCATCTAGCCATAACCTACTAGATGGATCGATGTACACCATGTAAGGCCAATTTTACCATAGTAAAATTGCTTTCACTATGAGAAATTACTTAATAATCGACATTTGTTAAGTTATGTCTGGTTAAATCCATGAAGAATAATTAAATAAATCATTATTTATTTAATTATCTTTTAGGAATAATTAATTAAGCCATTGTTTAATTAATATTCCCTATCATATTTGACCCAATCATGAGAAATAATTAGATAAATCGTTATTTATCTTAGTTTTCTCTAGGAATAATTAATTAATCATTATTTAGTTATTATTCCTTGTCAAGTTTGATTAAATCCTCTAGGAATACTTAAACAAATCATAATTTGTTTATTATTCCTTAACCACATTCCTTGAGATGATAAATAAATTATTTATTTATTATTTCTAAATAAAAGTATTTAACCAATTTAAATACTTTTTCCCGCCAACCAAATATAATAAATTATTCCAAGCGGTTAATTATAGATTTTGGTTAATAATATTATTTTTCATTCTTCGAGAATAACCCAATATTTTGTTATAAATTGGATGGCTTTATATCCATTCTACCCTTTGGACCATTTTCATTGTTGTGCTCACTATTGCAACTTTGATTATAATCATTTCCGCTTGCCATTTCTTTTTCCATTTGAGTTCCCATTGACTCTGTTATAGACATATTTGGGCACATCAACCCCAAAATTATATGTTGATAAACTAGGGCTCTTGAACCCCTAAAATATTTGTTTCATACCCTAAAAGAACATAGTCATCTGATTACATCATTCCCCCAAAGTTCCACCTGAAAAACCATCCAGAAGTGGCCTAAACTGAACCATATTGACTACTCCACTAGCCAAGTGTGATGAATACTGAGTGGTACACTACGAGGGTGCGATGCATACTGATTAGGCCTTCTATAGGGTGTGATGGGCGAGGATGGACAAATGTCTGAGACTGTTTGCTAGGTGGTTGCTCATGGAATCTTCTAGAAACTTTTCCTATGCCACTTGCCTCTCTCAATTCGCCCAGGGATGAGTAAGAGACCTAAGAAATATCCAAGTGGAACCAATTGTAACAAGTGGAATGACACTAATCAAACCCCATGGATGACTCACACCCTTGCACACATCTATAAATGGATCCCTCATCTAAGAGATCTAGGGGCTGGAATATTGTGAATCGCAAGGAAGTGTTGATAGTTTGTAATTGAGGAAAGAGCATTGTATTGTTGGTGTGATCTTGCTATTTCATGAGGTGAAGAGGGATTGATGCTAGGAGGATGATGTTGGATCAAACAAATGGGTTGTAATTCTCCCTTATATTTAATAAAGTTCTTCAAGTTTTCTTCCATATGATTGTGCAATTGTGAATGTTATCATTTCTGAATGCTATCATCTGTTCATTATATATCTGATTCTGTAATGTTTATGTTGTAATAGATCACAATGCTTTGATGGTTCTTTGTTGTTGTACTTGTGCAGGTACTCTCCAAGTAGGTTAAGTACGGGGAGGAGTTGCAAGCTCTGTCAAGGGGGAGATAGATCAAGCAATGGATTAAGCGGAAGTTCCAGGTTGGTCCCATTACCTTTCTCTTATCTGCTACACATAGAAGAAATCGTTGAATTGCTTTAAACTATTGTTTCTAGGGTAGCTGCCAAACCTAGAGGGCTAGTCATTTAACAAGACACTAGTTTTCCCAGAAAAAAATTGGAAACTCCACTGGGGAGCGAATAGATGTTTGTTTTTTGTTATTGTTTGTTTTATAAACTATATACAGAGCCTAAAGTCAGCCAGGTAGCCTTCGAACTACTCTTGCTCTACAATTGCATAGTAGATGAATGCTGCTTTAGTCAATCTTTGGTTTAGTTTATGAATTAAACATTTGACTTGCAAGCACATCTAAATGCCCTTTTGGTAGCTTAGTAACCTCTCAAGACATTCCTTAATACTTTTCTCTTTACTTTCCATCAAAGCTCAACTTAACTCATTGAAAACAGTTGCACATCTGAGAAAAAACCCACTTCAGTTGCACTCCTTGGCCCATCACATTGTCTGTCACTGTAACCCAGTATGCATCGCACCTCCCAAGTGTAATAAGTGTGATGCATCCATGTTTCTATGAAGCCGAGGTGCGATGACTGACTGAACCCTTTTTCCATTCTAGAAATTGGGGGTTTTTGACCTTGTTTTCAGTTTTGTTTAGTTGTTTTACTGCTTATGAACAATGCCTCTTTACTGAAACATACTTGCATAAAATAGATCAGCCTCCATTAGATTAGGATTAGTTAATTTTTTGCGTATTTGTTCATCATTTACAATTCCTTGTCGAAAAGTTGTTTAAATCAATATGTCGCTTTGGTACAAAAAGTGTCATAATTGTCGTTTTGTGTCGAAAAGAGAAGTGTCGTGAATTCTTCCTTCCTTGATAGTCGATTGAACTTTCCGTCATGTATTTGGTTTTATTTGTTTATATTCGAAGTGTCAAAAGCATTTTTTCTTCAAAATTGAAAAGTGTCTTTTAGTCTTCCTTTCTCTTTTGAAGAAGAAATTGTCGAAAGTGTCATTTTGAATGAAATATTTCAGATCTTTACTGCATTTAGTTTTCCTTTTTGGCATTTTTCACATTAAGGAGAATGAAAACAATTACATGCATTTGCATTTAGCATTTTTTAGTTTTTGTACGAAAAATGATTTAGGAAAATGCACTAGTGTTTGCTCTTTGCTCTTTGTTTGAAAGAATTGTAATCCTCTTTCCCTAGTAGCTAGGATTTTCATTGCTCAAAATCAACAAAGATTGTTTATCATTGTTTATTGCATTTTAGGAATTTCAAAATCATCATCGCGTGATGAACCATTGAAAGGAAAACTCTAAACAAGATCAACTTTAAAATATATTTCAATGAACCTAACAATGCTTTGGAACTTAACGCAACACATCTAGAGGTCTAGGCTAGAGACATGTTCTAGCGTCATTAAAACTAGTGCCTATCATTTTCATTGAAGGTTGGGTGATTCCTCCTTCTTGATATGACAAGCACTAGCATGGACTTTTGCTCCCCGTACCGTCGCTTATATATTGGGAGACCACAATAGGCTTATATCCTTTATCTATAGGAAACCAAGTCTACCGCCTTATTGATCGCAATGCACTTAACACAACATTCGGGAAGATTGACTGCCATACATTTGGGAAGATTCCAGAGTACTCACTTTCATTCCTTTTCGACTCTTTGAAAGAAAAGGTCCATTTGAGCACTTGTCACTTTAGGCTCAATAAAAATTGAAGGAGACTAGAGTCAGCTTTAGCTTTCTCTCGACTCTTAAAAACTGAAAAAGTGAAGTTGTGTCAAAGCATCATTAAAATTAACTGAATTTGGAATAACATCCTTGTTCCTTAGTTGATCTTAGATTGATACATATGGCGATGAATCCAGAGTCCACTGATAAAGGAATCCCTCTTGAGGGGAATCCTAGTCCTTTTCCTTCTTGGGGAAATATTGGTGCTCCTTATATCGCTACATTGTCCCTTTCAGGAATTACCATTGGCCTACCTGTATGGCTATTTTCAACCTCTGTGGTTCAAAATGTTGTGATTTCTCCGCAATCAAATCAACCTCCAATTGATCCTGAAGTTGACCCTTCACCTTCTTCCTCATTTGTTTCTCCCTGCCCTTCTTCCTCTTTGCTTGGTGAAAGTAGTGATAGCAGTAACCAGGTGGCTGAGAAGAAGAAGAAAGGGAAGGAAAAGAAGAGGAATCCAATTCAGCAAGGGGGCAACTGAGAAACCATTTCTTTGAATGCATCATCTAGTGAAAATATGCACATTAAACTCCCAAAAGTTAAATTTCCATGCATAATTTGTGCGGGAGACCATTTTCATCAAGATTTTCCTTGTTTTCCTCGAATCTTGAAAGAATGGTATCCCCGTTCACACCATCCTGTGTCATCAACTTCTGAAGATCATGTTGGTAACACACCTTCAACTAGTGATAGTAAAGTTCATGGACAGAGGAGAAAGGTTAGGTTTCCATGTAGGTTATGTGAAGGGAACCATTCCCTCACCCTTGTCCCTTTTTAGATGAAGCCAAAAGAGTGTTGGATAATCATCATGCTTCACCACAGTGAATTCCATCTGGCTTCAGGAAACCCTCCCCAAATCCTTTACTAGTTGAAAAACCAACTGACTTAAATCCACCGTCGGTCGAAATCACTCTCTCTGAAAGTGAATCTTATGAGTCTATACCCGATCAAAGTCAACAGGTCAAGGTGACAGTTAACCCAATTTCACCTTCAGATAATCCTACCCTTCCGGAAGAGAGTGAGAATGATACCATTCAAATTCTTTTTGTTACTTTAGATTCCGATGAACTTAGGGGCGATCCTCCCGTTCCTTCATGAAAGGAGGAAAACCCCCCAGTTCTCGTAACTCAAGGGGTTAATTCACCCATTTATTCGGTACCCCCTCCAAGTAGTCTAGTCACTTCCATTGATGGGAATCAACTAGCAAGACCCCTCCTTCATTCTTATGTACCTTTCCCGATCATAGTACAAGTTTGTAAAATGATTGTGTTTGGCACTATTATAGATGAAGGTGCATCAATGAGTATCCTTTCCTCAACTGCTTGGAAAGTTCTTGGTTTGCCATCACTTATGCCTGTTACGTAGAATCTGTTAGGCTTTAACAAAGGAACCAGTCGACCGTTAGGGAGGGAAAACCATTCATCTGAACATGATGATAGTCCCAGGACTGTTAGATTACAATTTACTCCTTGGACGTGACTATGTTTATAACATGGAAGTTATTGTTTCAACACTCTTTTGAGTGATGTGTTTCCCACATGAAGGCAAAATTCTCAACATTGACCAGTTTTCATTTCCCGGTCCAAGTATAGCTCCAAGTCAATCATCATCCCTAAATGGTCCTTTTGCATCAACGCTGTCACTTGAACCTTCATTCCATCCACCTAATTTCCATGAGTAGTCTAGTGAATGTAATGAAGCTTAAGGGGCATGCACCTAGAAAAAAAGTTTCCTTGTAGGTTATGTGATTGGTCTATCACAGCGGTCTGTCACACCTTTCACCTTTGTCTCTTCTGGACAAAGTCGTCCTGCTTCACCGCAATGACTTCCATCTAGTTACAAGAGACTCTCTTTTTTCATCATGCTGGGGGCATGCACCCCCCTTTTTTTCAAGCATAGTTCCCCCATGGTTTAAGCTTGTCAAAAAATAAACACATTTTTTAATTTCATTTTCAATTTTTATTTTTTTCGTTTTGAGCTTGCGTAGTAATAAAACTGATTCAAGCATAGTTTGTTTTGAATCCAAGCATAGTTCCCCCATGTTTCAAGCTTGTCAAAAAAATGAACCCACCAAGCATATTTCCCCCATGGTTCAAGCTTGTGAAAAATTGAACCCACCTTCAACTAAATAACCTTTGTGATTGCCATTCTATCAGCCTTTTGGAGCCTTGGTTGTGTACCTCTCATCACCTCCATCCCTTTGGCCAATCATACTCTCTCACTTGGATTTTTTACCCTTTTTTAGGAATATTTGTGATGATTTGTCTTATTAGCCAACCTCTTCATAGAATTCACCATGTTTTGAGAAGTTCCAAATTCACTGGAACCAGTTGCTACCCTAAACAACACTCATTCCTCAAAATCGAGTCTCCTTTAAACCCTTTTCAGACTCGTTAAATATGAAAAGATTGTCGAGTACTGGCCTTTCCAGCTTGTTAAAGTGATTGGAAATGTCATCCCTCCTATATGATTTTATACTTTTTCGGACCTGAGGGATTATCTTACGAAAAGGTCAAGCGCTTGTATTTTTCGGCTCGTTAAAGTGATCGGAAAAGTCATCCCTTTTGTACTATTTTATCCTTTTTTCAGACCTAAGGGATTATTTTACGAAAAATAAATTTTGGAGTTTTCTTTTCATCCCTTTTCAAACTCTCTAAACATGAAAAGGATAGAGTTATCCTTGTTGTTAAACTCGTTAAAATAATAGCGACAAAATTGTCCATTCTAGACAAGACCGAGTTTTACTATCACTAGACTCGTTAAAACATAGCGACAGGTTTGCTCGAAGGGAAAATTATAGAACAAGCATATGTTATCCTCCTCAAGCTTGAAAAAAATAAAGAGGTACTGGTCAACAATGACTGGGGAAAAAGGGAAGAAACTTGAAGAATTTATGGTAGTAGGTCGCTCTTGAACATGACACTTTCACTTCATCTCCATTATTGAGTTGGGTTGGGTTATTCTGTTCACCAGTCATCTCACCATTGGTATTTCACACCATCCATCTTTTGGGGTTAATACTACCAATCCATCTCAGTGTCGCCGACATGTTCAATAGAAGTCACTCAGTTGAGAAACCACAATCTAGATAATGTCTCATCCACTGCAATACCTTCAACCTTCATTTTTTCATGACCACCATTCCTAAACCTTGTGTCGTTAGTGTGTTTTCACCTCCAAAAATAATTTCCTTCATTTCGTGTCGTAGATGTGGGATACATCAAGGCTCTCCTACGACAATTCACTTCTTGTCGACATCAGCTCACTATCCAAGAAGTTGACTTAGAAACACCTCTTTCAGTGCTTTGAAGCTTGCATGCATCAAGGGAAAGTTTCTCACTTCCGGCGATAGGTTGACATCAATGGCCTTCGACTGAAAGATTTTGCATGGTGTTCGACATCGGATTATATATTCACACCACATGAATTGCACTGTAGTACCTTGAGGACCATTATCATTATCGGTGATTCCTCTCGCGTTTGTTAACAGCTTACATCATTGGCTGGTAATTAGGTGATGTCTTTCCATGTTCGACTTCAAAACATCTCTTCACATGGATCGACTTGTACATCGGGCGAAGATTGAATGAGTTTGAAGACCCTAGATCTAGTTTCATCCATCCAGGCTGCGATATATTCAGAGATATAAAAACATCAAATGTACAAAGACACTTCACAGATGGTCATCCGAACCATGGATGATGACTCTACATCTGAAGAATCACCAGTCTGCATCTACAGATGACTATCTGATCTATGTACATGAAATGAATTTATTAATTTGAGCATGGGAATGCATACCTTAGCTAGATCATGAAAATTATATTAAGATGATGTATTGTATTGTAACTTATGCAAGTCACCTTCAGTTTGAAACCTCAGATCCTCATGATAAAGCATTTCACCCGATATCGATATTTACGACTTCATGCTTTAGGGGGCAACTGTTATAGACATATTTGGGCACATCAACCCCAAACTTATATGTTGATAAACTAGGGCTCTTCAAACACTAAAAGAGTTGTTTCATACCCTAAAAGAACATAGTCATCTGATTATATCATTCCCCCAAACTTCCACCTGAGAAACCATCCAGAAATGGCCTAAACTAAGCCATACTTACTGCTCCACTGGCCAAGTGTGATGCACACTGAGTGGTACACTACCAGGGTGTGATGCATACTAATTAGGCCTTCTACAGGGTGTAATGGGTGAGGATGGACAAATGTCTGAGACTGTTTTCTAGGTGGTTGCTCATGGAATCTTCTAGAAACTTCTCCTATGCCACTTGCCTCTCTGAATTCGCCCAGGGATGAGTAAGAGATCAAAGAAATCTCTAAGTGGAACCAATTGTAAACAAGTGGAATGACACTAATCAAACCCCATGGATGACTCACATGCCTACACACATCTATAACTGGGTCCCTCATCTAAGAGATCTAAGGGCTGGAATATTGTGAATTACAAGGAAGTGCTGATAGTTTGTGATTGAGGAAAGAGCATTGTATTGTTGGTGTGATCTTGCTATTTCATGAGGTGAAGACGGATTGACACTGGGAGGATGATGCTAGATCAGATAACTGGGTTGTAATCTCCCTTCTATTTAATAAAGTTCTTCAAGTTTTCTTCCATATGATTGTGCAATTATGAATGTTATCATTTGTGAATGCTATCATCTGTTCATTATATGTTGTAATAGATCACGATGCTTTGACAGTTCTTTGTTGCTATACTTGTGCAGGTACTCTCCAAGTAGGTTAAGTACGGGGAGGAGTTGCAAGCTCTGTCAAGGGGGAGAGAGATCAAGCAAGGGATTAAGCGAAAGTTCCAGGTTGGTCCCATTACCTTTCTCTTATCTGTTACACATAGAAGAAATCCTTGAATTTCTTTAAAGTGTTGTTTCTAGGGTAGCTGCCAAACCTAGAGGGCTAGTCGTTTGACAAGACACTAGTTTTCCCAAAAACAGACTCCAAACATTTTTTACTAGGTTTACACATTGTAGAGAGGATAGACTCTACAAAGCTGAATACATTGAGGATAGCCAAGTACACATCCCATAGATGGGGACTAGTAACATGATTTTTTCCCTTCACAGGTGTCATATAATAAAATCTATTCTTTATATATGGTTTTAATTGAGTTATTGGAGTTATTTGTGCTTAATTCCTTATTTCGTCTTGTTGTTTAACTATTTATGTTGCATAGATCAGGGCTTCAGTAGGTCTTGTTTGTATCATTTGTTGTAGATCCAGATGGTTTTATAGTCATTTTTATTATTCAGTATGTTTTTTCATTCACAGTCTAAAGTGGTTTCTTTTCGTACACTCTTGATAAGAATACCATAAAACAAATTGCAACTTCGTTCTATTTTTAATTATGATTCAGAAACCTGGGTGACCTTTACATTTTAGCTTAGGGTTTTCTTTTTTCAATCTCTTAATGTTGTTTACTAGATTTCTAAACCTAGATCAGTCAGATTTCTAACTTCCAAAAGTTTTCTGGTTCTTTCCGCAGGTGACAGGAACCAACTGCAACAGAGACAACAACTATTTTTGTGACTTGCCAAGAACTGAGGAGCAGAAATCACACGTTTCATCCCCAAACCTATGATTTGGAGGTCCATAGTGCACTTCCTGGCCCAAAAAGTGTGATCTTGCCTAAAATAGGTAAGTACCTGCAATTTTAGGGTTTTCCGGGTTTTTTCTGATCATTTTTTGGGTTTTGCTAAGAGAACTTTGTTGGGTTGTTTAACCATTGTCTTAGCTAGATTAGGTCTTTATCTACCCTGTTTTTCTCGTTGAATTGGAATTTAGCCCCCTAAGGCTTCTAGTACATTTCCACCTTTGTAAGAGGAGTTCAGTTGAGTAAGAAGTTTAAGTTTTTTCAGAACTTTCAGCCATACATTTCGGATTTATGCCTTTCCTTTTTAGATCCTTAAAGATAGGTTATTTCAATCCAATTCCCTCTTGAACCTTGTTTTGTTATTTTCCTTATGGTGCCACTATTTTCCCTAGGTTCCACACCCATCACCTTATCCTTTTCTGCGATTTTCCTCACTAGTTTTTTGTTATTGCTACACCTCTTTCTAGCAACATAGTGTCATTTGATCCCAGTCACAATCACATTTAGATCTCTTAGCCATTTTAGTGTGTTTTCAGTTGATTTCGCCACTATCCAGCACAATGTTTGCAAACCCAGTATGGGTGGGGTTTATATAGTTGATTTGTTGTTTATTTACTATTTTTAATTTCAATTTATTTATAGTATTTCAACAATCTTTCTCTTTTTATTTTTTCAAACACGATCTAGGCTTAATTAATAAATACACATATTTGCACACACAAGCATAGCTTAAGAGAAGGGCACTTGGTTAACATCGCCAAGCCAAGACTTACCTTAATTAATTTATCTCCCCAATAGAGATAAAGACATTTTGTTTATCTCCCTTCATCATTTCCATGTCACTTGTGTCTTAAAACCATTGTGCCACTAAGGCATTTGTCACAGAGACTTTTAGGTCTTCATCCCCAGTTTCCAATTGGACGTATTACTCTTGCCTACAGGGTTGGAGTTAGTCCTCCCTTGAGTCCCCATATTGACTCTTCTTCTCATTCATCTGATTCATCATTCAATTATGAGCCTCCTTCACTGCATATTATCATCATGTTAGGACCCACTACAGGTGCAGGAAACCATCCTGGTGCTAGCTCATGTTCTACCCTGGTAGTCATATCTAGCAGAACCATTACAGGAGCCATCCTGATAGCTCCTTTGCTACCTTTCATGGATGGGTTAAGTCGCTTGGATTTTAGCCAGTTGATTAATGACCCCATACACCACAATGCTGGTTGGCCATTAATGCTAACGAAGCTTCCCTCATACATTCCCAAGTTTGAGGGTAATTCTGGAGCGGACCCCACTAATCACGTCCTCTCCTTCCATATGTGGTGTTCGTCTAATTCAATCACCAATGATTCCATTCATCCTTGGTTGTTCTAATGCATGCTCAATGGAGATGATGCGAAGTAGTAAATTGACCATCCCTCTACTTATCATTCCACTTTTGTGATGCTTGCTGAATCATTCCTTTCATATTTTCAGTTACCTCTCCGATACGACACTGGTACGAAGCATTTGACCACATTTCGTCAATCCTCTATTACCCATCTTTCTGACCATGTCTAGGAATGGCGTAGAAGGAGCAACATGTCTCATTCTCCTTCCTTCAAAGACCATGTCTACCTCAATTGTTTTCTTAGGAATCTTTTAGCACCCATTGCCAAAGATTTAATATCTCACTTTCGTCAGACAGAGGAAGAGGCTCTCTAGATAGACCTGAGATATGACTTGACTTATGCTCAATCAGTTTCTGTCCATACTGTTATACCATGCCTCCCTCATCCTAGTGGTGCCAATGCACTAAGGGAATCTCACACTGCTGATGGTATCATTGGAGATATTTCACATCCTTTGACATATACTCAGTAGAGTTGTGGCTATCTGTAGGGGGAACCAGTTCCTTCAACACTTATCCCCCTCTTGCCAGCAATGTGTATTTAGAACAAAGCACATATTATGCATTCACCCAACCACATCAGCAGATGTCAGGGCCAACTATTTCTCAACTTGACTACTGACCATTTCCCCTTCACCATCTTACACCTATGCACTGTCTAGTGCTCCAACCCCTTAGGCATTAGTGTCATAGCCTCCCATGCATCCTCCACTCGAGCAGCCATCGCCCTCTCAGGGTCAAGTGTATGCATAAAAAAATTGCAACCAATACAAAAAATTTGAAGAAAAATAATAAGGGGAAGGGTAACTAGGGTAACTAGGGTAATCAACCTAATCAACCCTAGAGGAATCAACATAACACTAACAACCAACAACAAGGAAATTAGACGAAGCCAAACAAGGTTATTCGTACTAAAAAGCCTTGTGAATTTTGTGGTGTACATGGCCATTATACTCATGATTGTCCCCTCTTACCTCAAATGTGCCAAAGGTGGGAATCCCACATAGCTTCTAGAGGTCAACCACTCATGCAGCAACTGCCTTAGAAACCTACCTCATCTTAGCCGGTCGTGCTTACAAACCCTTTCCCCCGGCAAGAATTTGTTGTTGCTCAACCTCAGTAAGGTCAAGCAATCCATGCTCCTCAACCTTTTGGTCATGGTGACTACCCGATTCTCATGATGAATTTTCACGGAGTCAGTACGTCTGATGTCAACATGTAAACGCGGTCGCGTCAATACGACAATCCATCAAAATTTTCCATAATCGATTCCAAAACCAAAAGTCTGCTGAGTCTCTTATGACATCAAATGGTCCTTTACAGATCCCTCAACCCAAGGTTGAGTCAATTCCCAAGATCCCCGAAGGGCCATTGTGTCATAATGTGGCTTCTAACTCAGTCACCCACACATACAATATAGTAGATGACTTTGCGCAATCACCTACCACCATGTTGACGTTGGAGGTCCTCCAGTCATGCCCATCTCATAAGAAATCTCTACTAACTACTTTGGTTGCAGTAAATCCTTTAGATGATCATTTAATTGTCTTTCTTGTTGATGCGTCAGAACATCCTTCACCTCTCCCTAGTCCATTATCTCATTGATGTTCGACTAGAATTCTGCCAACCCTATCACTGAGGTTTCACCCAAAGTATACAAAGATTCCACCTTGTAGGGTGCTTACCCTGGTCCTCCCCCTCCCACCTCTAAGCCCAGATCATCAAGTATTTTCATGTTACAAGCATCACAGGCTTCTCCAAAGTAGTCTGGTACCTTTGGTCAACGGTTAGTTCCATAACACCCTGTTGTTGCGACTATAGTCGAGCCATCAGGATCTACTCATCCAGGACCTCCTCCTTTTGTGGGTGGCTCTCCTTTATTCCCACCAGGAACTCTTCTTCCAGGTCTTAACCATGTAGGAACTGTTTCGTCAGGACATTATCCCGTAGGACAAATACCCTTCTTATTTCCTCCTCCTTGAATCCTTTTAGTCCCTCTCATGGCTTCGTTGAGTCTCCCTAATATGACTTTAGTGATCCCAATCTGGTACATTGATCCTCTAGTGAACACTCTACCTGGACATATCAGACCATATCATACTTTGACCCCAGTTCAGCTCGTCCCTATAACCCTTTCTTCTGCTCCAGTTCCACCGCAACCTCAACAGGAACCCACTCTTGTTACAAAAGCATCCAAACAGGGGGGAAGCCAAGAAGAAGGAACCTAAGGACAAGGATCCCTAAGCACCCACATCTCCCAAACCTCCAAATTCGACACCCCATGTGCTTTGTGTGATGTTTTTGGGCATGCCACCAATAACTATCCTGTAATTCCTCACCTCAAACCCTTGGTTGATGAAACATTTCTTGAATCTAACATACATGAGATCCAAGTTACCTTACCTTATCCAACTAAGAAACTTAAATCATTATGTACAAATCACCCGTGTGCTTTGTGTGATCATTACGGCCACTATTCCCATTTTGCCCTCGTCTCAATGAATATTGTGATTTCCTCTATGTCCTTTGTGACTTTGAGGCCACTCGCAGTGGATCATCTACTCCTCTACCTGTGGGTTCTGGTACCACTAGTACTCTAGAACAGGGTGATTCTAGCGCAACCATTTTGATCACTACCCCCAATGTCGAGATGACAAATTCTATGATCCATATCCTTTACTCGTCATCATCTTTGAGATCCTCACAGGAAAGCTTCTCTAAGTTTCCCATGTGCGGTTTTGTCAACTCTCCCTTGTCAGAAACTTGGGTATCAACATCGTTAGATATTCCATATACTATATTATCTTCTACCATTTCATATGATGCGTATGTGAACCTTCTTTATCAGGATGATGCACTAGGTAGTTCCTCCACATCATGTAGTCTATTTTCCTCCAGTCCTCCCTTCTTCCATTCTGTAGGAGGAAATCATGGAAGCCATGACTACCCTTGATTACCCTTGGGATGATATGCATCATTGTGCATAATTCATCACATATTTTCAAACCCAGAATTTTTTCCCCCATCTTACTCGTGATGATCGATGACGTATCTGATAGTAGGCCCCTCACTATCTTCTCATAAGTGATGACCTTTATCATCACGATCTCAGTTTTATCCTTTGTTGTTGTCTCAGTCATCACTATGGCTAGGACCTTACATCTTTTGTATGGACTTGGGTAAGGGGGCATATCTCTTAGAGGATTTCAAAGGAAAACTTCTTCCTAATCCTTAGAATGCACTCTACCTGAAGAAATTTTACCCATATCATATCCCATTGATTTTTATTTATTTATTTCTGTCATGCATTTCGGTAGGATGCATCATCTCATTTGTTGTCTTTTATGCCTTTCAGATGGATCCATCATCCATATTGTATATCGGTTATGCTGACAGTACGAGCCGCTTCTCCAGGAATCTAGCCTCGATAGCATGGGCCATTTTCACCCCATTGCATACATTAGTCCATTCTAATGACGTGTGCATTGGATCTGCCATCAATAACTAGCCCAAATATGATGCAGTCATAGGTTTTTCAGTAGATGTACTTTCTCATTGCATCCTTCGTCTTCATGTTCATTTAGATTCCTTTCTGCTTGTCATGCAATTGAATGGTTTGTATCATGTGCATAACGAAGTCCTATTTAGAAAATATCTATGAGTTAAGTTGTTGGTACGTGAATTTGAAACAATTAATTTCAATCATGTTCCTAGAGCCGAAAATAACTTTGTAGATACCATTGCAAACAATATTGTAAATTGTAATACCAAAGAAGACAACCATAACCAAAAGAAATGGCAAACCACAATCATCATATAAAATATGTATAACCACATTATGTATCGACATATAAAAATAAATATGTTTGGAGTCTATCACTCTAAATGCATCTAGTACACCCATAGAATATTGGGTGGCACATAGGCCACTATATATCCTTATCATCCTTTGGAGGATCTCATGCCACGTTGGTCTGAGATGCTTGAATCCCTTTTCCGAGCACTCAAAACACAATGGTGCTCCACAAACTCCTCCTGCAGGGGGAATCATTCCCACTTTTGCATACCAGATCAGTCCCCTCCATCAATATGCTTGCAAGAAGTAATCCATGCTTGGGAGCATGATGGTTTTCACCTAGCCATTTTTTCAATCGATTAACATAAGTCTCGGCCTAGATCCCATCGTATCTAGGTATGGTTGATTATCCTCCCATTCCTTGGATAGTTTGTCGTACCGGCCTCTCTGACGAGCCATATTCACATCACATATCATAGACATTTGATACCATATCTTCAAATATTCTAATCTATGTCATACCACCTTTACCACATAGTCCCCAAGTTTGACTTAGTGGGTGAGGGTGCTTCTAGACCTCCTCTAGTAGTTCATTCTCGTTTTCCTCTTCCCTTAATTCTTCACTAGGAACCATCATTCCAAGAAGCATTAAAGCCATGTTTAGCCAAGTAAGGCCACTTTCCTGAGAGTCACAGATCTTGATTTCGATGGTCGGTTTGGCCACTACAATCTCCACAAGATTTGGGGAATTTTCCTCCTCTCCAAATTCATCAAAGCTCAATGCACAAATGAATTAAATTGGAGTGAAAGCACCCTTTTATAGGAAAACCCTGAGTTTTCTATTGCCCATTGAGACCAAACCATAGCTTCATTTGACAAACCATCAACGCCATTTGAAATACCTCATGAAGAACTATAATAGGTCTCTCTTTGTTTTTGATGATTTGACACTTTACTTGGAAGCCATTTTTCCAAGAAGGGTCAATTCATCGCCTCTCAAAATCGAATTTCTTCGTATGTGATGCTTGTACTTTGGGGACCACCTTCCCTTGGTGCTTATCATCTCACGTGTCTATTTTTTTCCTGAGAAACCATCATTTTCTCATGCTTTCATGGTCCCAATAGGGCCTATTCTGTGTGGCATCATCATCTAGTCACCCTTGTTTAGATCATTTTTGATGAGTCACCTTTTCATCCATGGAGTCTATTTCGCATCCCATTGTATCATTTCACAATATTCCATCCACATTTTCATACCATTCATCTCATGCTACCCATTTCGACCTTTAGTCATACCTTTCACCATCCTCTCTAGAGTCAAGTCAGTAGCTACCAGGTCAACCATGCACTTTATGCTCTGACAAGGGAAGTTGTTTGTTTGTCCCTTACTCACATTTTCCCCATTTTCCCTGGTGTTAGTTCATCAATCAAATTACTATTTTTCCTCTTTCCTTATTTGAGTATCCTCATTGCCTCACCTATGGTAGGGCCTATTCTGTCGACATTAGCACATCTATTCCAGAAGAACGACCTAGAGGGCAGTGTATCTTGGTTCCATCTTCCACCCTTGTTTGGTACCTCAAATCAAGAAAAGGGAATCATCATTTCCCTTTGACTGGGTTGTTTCATGCTCATGATTCATACACTTGATGGTTCAGTGATGCAACAGATTGTACGAGTGATTCCCAAGTGTGTGTTATATGTTTTATACCTCATGAGGGGGTGGCCCTTTAGGTAGCCCGCCACATGCTCGGATGACTTCGTGTTATGCAACAACCTAAGATGAAATTACACAGATTTGATGGGTTTGGTTCCTGCCACTTGTAGCGCTCATAGCATGCATGCCTCCTTCAGATGATCCATTTAGTTTTGTAGAGCCTTTTCCTATTCAGTAGGGCCTCTTTTGTTGTTATATCCTCCCTCCCACCCATTTTTTGAGGGAAGGGCCATTATGTCTGAGGTACTCAGATTTTATTGTATTTAGTCTTGGCTCATGTTTTTCTAGGCGCATCATGTATATGGGATACATTGTATTATTTCCTAGCTTATTTATGCCAGCATGTCATGTACCATTCAACATGTACTTTCGTACTCAGTTTCATTTTGATGGCCGCATTATTATTATTCGTACTCAGTTATCTTAGCGGGTATGGGTATGCCTCCCCCACCTCATTTGGTATCAGGTACCATAGCACAAAAGGAGGCTTACATCAGTTAGTTAGTCTCGCCCCTTCAGTCACTATCCTCTTTCGATTCAGATCCATTGGTCTCTCTCTCTCTAACTCCCCTTCGGTGTCTAGTGATTGTGTCCTTACAATGTACTTCAGTGATCTAATGTTGAATATTAGTTTTGTTGTGCTAATTTCAACTTTAGAACTAAAAACAATTGCTCATCATTTTCTTCACATGCATAGGATTCCTTATGGTGTTTGTGAATATAACAAGTAAATTTGTCAAGTTTTATGTCAAATTCATGATAAAAATAGCATGTAAATAAAGTGTTGAACAACAACAAATAAATATACAGCAAACCATCAAAATGAACACTTAACACATTGTTTTGATGAAGTAGTTCACCCCTCCTGGGCGAAATCTCCTTGGCAGGCCATGGCTTGGGCCTCTGTATTAGCTCAAAATGGAAAACGATGTTGTTTACAATGCTCTACTACTCTTGAAATCTGCTTCAATGTGCTCAGAACATCAAAATCATCTAGCAATGACTCTTTTTGAGCCAAAATTGGTCAAATATTGTAAAAGTTATGGCCTCCTCAGTTTTCCCTAGGAAAACTCCACCAAATCTAGAGAAACTCCAGTTAACCCCGTCAAAACTGGAGCAATGTTAGATTTGTCAGAGCCACCAAAAGTACCACTAAGTTAATCCATGCTTTAATTAAGTATAAGCATGGTTTAATTAGTGTTAAAGTTTAGCTAGTGTGTTAAGGCATTGTTAGCAATTAGTGCTGGCTCCTGGTTTACAATGTTGGTCACATGTGGAGGGGGTTGGCCCTCTCCTCCTCGAACCACCATGATTTATCACATGAAATATCTATCACAACCTATTAGGTCCCTATACTACTAGTGTAACCCCTTATTGTTATTAGTACAACCCCCTTATTATATTGTTGATCTATCTTTTCTATCTTTTCGTGAGCTGGTTTCATAACATTTGGTATTAGAGCATTGGATTTTAGGGTTTCCCTGCTCCAAATAGGTCATCATGGCATTTTCGCTATACATTTTTTGGTATGAATTTTTAGAAGCAAGAAAAAAACCCATTTGAGAAGAAATCACATTGAAGCTCAAGTCTGAATTTCAGATCTTGTCTCACTATATTTTTGGATATATGATTTGAGCAAGTTAGGTTTTTTGCAAGCTCCATAATTTCATCTCAAAAGGTCATTATGGAATTTTCGCCATAATATTTTTTCGACGAAGGTTCAGACTCTGAAATTAAAACCCATTTTAGTTGAAATCTTGGTAAAGATTGGATCTGAACCTTAGACCCTTTCACGCTATATTGTTGGTGATATAATCTAAGGAAGTTAGGGTTTCTGCAGACTCCCGAATTACATTCTAAATAGGTGACCTTGGGAAAATCGTCATAAATTTCTCTCTGAGCAACAAATTGAAATTTCGTTAGAAGTTACAGAAAGAGGACAGACTGTAGTTTTCTATGTATATTTTCAAATCTAAAGGTTGAAATAGTGACACATGGCACGTCATAGAATATTTCTCTACTGAAACATTATATAATCAGATCACCTTAGGAGATTGGGCATAACGCTTTCTTGGAGAATCAAATTCTAATAAGACTTGTGGGGTTAGAAATAGGACTCGAAGGGCTACTGTAGGATGTAATTTTAGAATTGGGAGATTTGAAATTACTGATTTATAGTCGTTTTAAGGTCAAGTACCTAAAATCGAGAAAAGGTGATATGAGGAAGTTTTATGGAAACTATCTGGTAAATTGGATACTACAGATGGAGCAATATTTTGATCTACATGAGGTTCAACTATTACAAAAAGGTACATGTTACATCTTTATACTTAGGACCAAATCAAATTTTATGGTATAAAGGGATTTTCCTCGTAAAGCACTTGTCACTTGGTCAATTTTCACAGAAGAAATGATAGCACATTATGAGGATACAAAGAGTAACACTTTCTTTAGACAATTGATAAATCTCAAACAAAAGGGTTCAATGGCAGAGCACATTGAGGACTTCCAAAAATTGAATATAAGGGTAAATTATATTCTAGAGAAGAAAATGCATAATGTCTTCATCCAGACTTTAAAGGATAACATTCAACTTGAGGTTTGTCTTTGGGAACCTAATTCATTGGAGAAGGCATTCAGGTTGGCAAGAAAAATTGAAAGCGAAATTATGGAAATAAGGAATCCCACCACTCATGACTATAGTTATGGAAGTGTTTTTTCTCCTAGCCTTCCACAACCTACAAGGTTTACATGACAATAATTGGAAGAAAAAAGAGAAAAAGGGGCTTTGTTACAATTGTGATAGAAAATACACTAAAGGTCACAAGTGTGCTAAGAAGAAATTATTTTACATAGATTCTGAAAAGGAGGAAAAAAAGGATGAAGAAACATTAAAAGAAGAGGATATACACCAGGAACCAACCCTAGAGAAAGAATAATGAATCTGACGATATCTTGTAAAGCATTGGTAAGAATTACCACTCCTCAAACTCACAAGGTAGAAGGACATATCAAGAAGAAAAAAGTTTCAAGAAGTGAAAGACCACATCGAGAAAGAAGAAATGAATCTGACCATATCTTGTAATGCATTGGCTAGAATTACCACTCCTCAGTCTATCAAGATAGAAGGACATATCAAGAAGAAAAATGTTCAAGAAGTGAAAGATCACTTCGAGCATCAAGAAATGAATCCAACCATATCTTGTAATGCATTGGAAGAAATTACGACTCTTCAAACTCTCAAGATAGAACGACATATCAAGAAGAAAAATATTCAAGCAATGAAAGATCACATTGAGCATCAACAACAAATTCTCCAACTTTTAAAGGATAATGCCACTTTGGTGCAGACTCAAATGAAACAATGGGCAGATCAACATTGCAGTGAAAGAAGTTTTGATGTAGGTGATTGGGTATTTTTACAACTACATCTCAAGCAAGCTATTTGTGAGAAGGAAATGTTGGTAATACTACATGCACTTAAGAAATGGGGACCTTACCTAATGGGAAGACACTTCAAGGTAAAAAGGGATCATGATAGTCTTAAATGCTTTTTAGAACAAATATTATCTTTAAAAGAACAGAAAAAATGGGTCACAAATATTTTTGGTTATGACTTTGAAATCATCTACAAAAAAGGGAACCAAAATGTTGTTGCAGATGCACTCTCAAGAAAGGATAAGGATGTGGAAGCATTGTTTTGTGCTATTTCTATTATCCAACTAGATTGGATAAATGAAGCAAGGGATGAATGGAAGAAGGACGAAGAAGTGTTGCCACTCATTCAAAAGTTACAAAAGATCCCAGTTAAAACAATATTGCTAGAACTTGACGAGTAAGGAAAAGTGATATTGGATCCTGCAGCAGTCATAGAAACAAGAAGCCAACAGCTATGAAATCGATCAATTTTAGAGTATCTCATCAAGTGGAATAACCTAGCTATTGAAGATTCCACATGGGAGGACAAGAAATTTATATAGAAGCATAAAGAACTACTCAAGCGTTGAGGACAATACTTTTTGAAGGAGAGGAGCATGTTAGGTCCCTATACTACTAGTGTAACACCTTATTGTTATTATTACAACCCCCTTATTATACTGTTGTGCCCATGTAGTCCCCATATTGTTATTATTTTGAGTCATAGGAGCCCATGATTGTTATTATTGTGCCCTTACATTATTATTGTTATGTCGACTATGATTATATTATGACCCCTTAGACTCCTATATATAGAAAGGAGGTCTTTTCATTTGTATCATCCAAGAATTGTTCATTTGTATAATGTAAAAGAGGTTGCCCCCTCGAAGAGGCTGAATTCTAAAGCATTGATCTATATTTTCTATCTTTTTGTGAGTTGATTTCATAACATAACCATTGTATGTTATGTAATGATGTCGCACAAAGTGGTAAGAATTTGGGTTTGTGTGGGCGAGGTCATGGGTTTTACTCTGTTAACCTACAAATAAATTTTTTTCATTATGCACTGATGCTAATAAGCCCCTGGGGAGGGACACATTGTGGCCTCCGGGCTTGCCACATGTCTCCTTCTCATTGGTCCTCCCCCACCCTATAAAAAATGCAAACTCATCAAACTATAGATCAATCAAAAAGTGCCACTTGGAATGACCTCACTAACTGTTGACAAAACCTTTAACCTGCATAGTCACCTACCATGTTAGCAGTACGGACTGCTGACTGGGCAATGATTGTATTTTTTTTTTTTGCAAAACTCCTCTGTTTGGTAAAGCGGATAGAAGTCCCTATCTTTCTCATACAAACTCCATTTTGAGTGAAACGAGTTACGTCGGGATCATATCACCAAGACAGACGCGGTCATTCATTCTTTGAATGATTCTGAGGACTTTGACTTTTGAGATATATATTGATCACCTAATCATTCAGTCAAACATTTTGCTCCTAACACTCATACGTTAGGGGGGAATCTATTATCACCAAAAAATGGTCATCTAGCCATAACCTACTATATGGATCAAAGTACACCATGTAGGGCGAATTTTTCCATACTAAAATTTCTTTCACTACAAGAAATTACTTAATAATCCACATTTGTTATGTTATTTCTGGTTAAACCCATGAAGAATAATTAAATAAATCATTATTTATTTAATTATATTCTAGGAATAATTAATTAAACCATTGTTTAAATAATATTCCTTGTCATATTTGACCCAATCATGAGAAATAATTAGATAAATCATTGTTTTATTTTTGTTTTTCTCTAGGAATAATTAATTAATCATTATTAGTTATTATTCTCTGTCAAGTTTGACTAAATCCTCTAGGAATACTTAAAAAAATAATTATTTGCTCATTATTCCTTAACCATATTCCTTGAGATAATAAATAAATCATTTGTTTATTTATTATTTCTAGATAAAAGTATTTAACCAAATTAAATACGTTTTCCCTCGAACCAAATATAATAAAATATTCCAAACTGTTAATTCTAGATTTTGGTTAATAATATTATATTATTTTCCATTATTAATAACCCAATATTTTGTTATAAATTGGAGGGTTTTACATCCATTCTTCACTTTCGATCATTTTCATTGTTGTGCTCACTATTGTAACTTTGATTATAATCATTGTCTCTTGCGAGTTTCTTTTTCCATTTGAGTTCCCATTGAGCTCAAACATTTTTTGTTGGGTTTACAGATTGTAGAGAGGAGAGACTCTATAGATCTGAAGACATGGAGGATAGCCAAGAACGCATCCCATAGAGAGGGACTAGTAACATCTTTTGTTCCCTTCACAAGTGTCATATAATAAAATCTATTCTTTATATCTAGTTTCCATTGAGTTATTGGAGTTATTTGCTTTTAATTCCTTATTTTGTCTTGTTGTTTAACTATTTTTGTTGCTTAGATTAGGACTTTGGCAGGTTTTGTTTCTATCATTTGTTGCAGATCGACACCGTTTTATAGCCATTTTTACTGTTGAAGTTGTTCGTCATCCATAGTCTAAAGTGGTTCCTTTTCTTACACTCTTGATAAGAATACCATACAACAAGTGGTTTGGTGAAAAAACAAATCCCCAGTTGCATGGGTTCGAGTCTCCAAAGACATGTAACCGACCCATTAGTGGTATTTATAAAAACTTGTATTTGGTGTAATAATGAGAGATAAGCTTCTCAGCCGATTTTTCGAAGTTACCAATTCTCCAGAGATTCTTATTATTGTTAAAAAGAACGTGTCTAGGCCATGACATTTATTCCAGTTATGGATAAAAGTATTATGTCGAGAAATATATATAACCATATTGAAGGCTCTCTATTTTATAAAAAAGAATTATATATATATATATATATATATATATATTCTTAGAAAAACACAAATAGTTGCTAGTTGAGGTAATTCCTTCTTACAAGTACCTAGGCCTTGGAATTTATTCCTATTATAGATAAAAGTATTATGTGAAGAAATATGTAACAAGTATTATATACATAAATATGTAACAAGCATCGTGAAGGACCTATATTTTATGCAAAATAAATTAAAAAAAAATAATCAATTACACATGTAGAAACTAAGGATGTTTCTCTCAAAAACATTGGTGCAAACAACAATGTTGTATGCTTGTCTAGTTTAGGACTTGAGCCTCTATAAGTAATCTTAAAATAAACTTACCCATGAGGTGCAGACCAATTGACTTGAATGGGATTTAGTCCCCACTATGTAATAAGTTCAAATCTCATGGGGAGGGGTTGAGGATGGGAACCACCTTTTAGGTAATTAAATTATCCCAAGGGGCATCCAAGCTTGACCAAGTTTCATGTGATCCAGGTGATCCCATCCCAATAGTAGGCATATTGTTCTTCCATCCAACATTGAGGTTGGTCGTTTCCTAAATTCAACCTATTTTGAGAAAGTAAATAAATTTTGGAACAAACATTAAAAGAGTTAAAAAATAGTTTTTGTAAGAGTTATAGAAATTATTTCTCTATATTGGTAATAGAAACATGTATCCTACCATTACAAGGAAAATTATTATATAAATTTTATAGATATGTTATATAAATTTTATAGATATGTGAATTCATATAGATACGAATAAATTGTTTTACCAAATAGATATTGCAATTAAGATAAATGTAATTACCATAATAATATGAAAACCATTAAAAGGTTAGGAAGCAGAGAAAATGGCTTTCCACTAAACCATTTAACATTCAATAATTTATATAAAATAAGAAAATTTGTAATAATATCTTAATGATAAAATTACATTTATCATTATAAAATTAACCAAATAATTACTTATATAGAACACTAATACATTAAAAGAAGATCTCTATGCATAAACCCATAAAAATGGTCATTTAAAATTAAATTTTTATCATCTAACACTTAACAAATAGATAGAATCATATGAGCGAATACAAATTTTATATCTATTTTGCAAATAAACACAAATTACAAATAAAATTTATGCTATAATACATTATAATATATTATCCTATGTATAACCATGTGAGATATTAAAAAAAACAAAAATAACAAACTTAATTAGATATAGAAATTTAAATATGATACGTAGGTTCTTTTTATCCTATCAACAAATAATATTAATAGATATCTTAACTATATTTAAAATGAGTATATTACCATATGTAACATCATTGAGATAAAATGACATCAAAAGAATTTTGCAATTCTTTATATAATCATTAAAAAAAAAGTATATATATAACATCATTAAGATAAAATGACATAAAAGTATCAATATAGAATTTTACAATTCTTTATATATCCTAGAGATATAAATAAAAAACTATTTTAATCTATTTTATTATCTATAAGAACAGCATGTATGTTCATTGATTCATGATTGAATATTTACGTAAATGATCATTAATATTCTTTTAAATATCATATTTGAACTCTGCTTCAAACATGGTGATTACGGAATTATCTCATTCCATCATTTTAATTTCCTTTTGTTAAAGTTTATTATTAAATTTTTCGAGAATCTTTACCCTTTCATTTAACTTATAATATTTTCAAAGGTTACATAATATAAAAATGTTGGTACGTGCATGCGTGCTATAGTAAATGGATTTATTGGATTTTGAAAGGATTTTCTCATATTGTATTTTCATTTTTAAATTTTTTTGTTTATTATAACGAAATAAATATATTTAATTTTGATAGGGTAAAAGAAATATGAGTATTATTACCTAAAACTTGTTCCTCATTCTAACTATTATGCATGTACAAATGTGAAAACCCATAACATGCGGAGTATATGTTTTTGTTTTTGTTGCTGTTGTCTTTTTAAATATATTTTGAGATTCTTATATTGTTTTAGGCATATAAACTTTCTATTTAGCATTTGCATATTTTTTTTGGATAAATAAGCTCGTGTTAATAGATTCAATTTTCAATTTAATTTTTTCTCACAATCAAATAGTTAGTTTCTAATTAGTTTCTAATCTCAGATCGGGGACCTTAAAACTCTTGGTCATAACTTAAACGGACTTTAAAGACTTTGTTAACGGATTTAAGCTCTCGGTCAAAGGTACAAATCTAATAAAGAGTTTAAAATTCAACATATATTTTCCATTTTTTCGTTTTTATGGGATATTGCAACTACTACGAGATTAATGTTATGCAAATAAAATTCAACATTTTGGATTTGTTGCAAACACCAACTTGCAGCTCCTTGGATTTATGCAAGCACCAACTTGCAAGAGGAACCAACCCCCAAGCTCTTTTTAGATACCCACTGGAAGGAAGCACCAAGTCCCTGGTTTGTAGGCTCCAACCCACTCTCAATAAGGAACTAATGTTCCTTGTGTATGGAAACCACTCTGCCAGATTTGAACTTTGTGTTCATCAAATTGGCCCACTGAATTGGTAGTTACTCTACCTGACATTATACTTTGTTCTCCTCTGCAACCTTCACTTCTCTTAGCCCACACAACAATATGTTTTATTCTCACTCTGCAGCAACACACTATTTTCGGTCCTTTTCTCACAGCATCATATACTCAACTCTCGACCCCTTTTATTCTACAGAATCTCTTGCCCTCTCATAGCAGCATAGGCACATTCTAGGCCTCTTTCCTCTGCATAGGCACTCTCAGCGTTTCACAGCAGCACAAACACACTTGGCCTCTCCTCAACAACTCTCACACCCACAGAGCTCTCCACTTAGCTCACTCATTATGCTGCATCCCCCACTTGCCTAATGGAAATCCTGGGTTTTGTTCCTCTGTTGCATAGGCAATGATGTTGTCTTTATTATCCTCTATACTGCCCAAGTGTACCCTACGCATGACTCTCCTCCTTGTGATAACATCAATTTTCCTAATCAATACAACTGCACTAAACATAAGGATGGGAACTCGATCATTCTCCATACTAAGGATTAAATCTCAATCAACCTACACACTCAAGGAGTAATACTCATGAATTATGTTTGCACACATAACATGGCTCTCCATTCCTCCTTAATTTCCCACAGAGCACATATTGTACTTTAGGCATGACTCTCTTTGACTATGATCAGAACTCTTGCACTTAGCCATCTTTTCCATTTAATTCTATAAGGTGTGTAAGTAAGATCCGAGGAGGCTTGCTTCTATTTAAGACATACTCCACTAATTATGCTGCACAGTTGTGGTCCTTGTTGCATTGACTTACCGATTATTTATAGTCATCATTGCCACCATTTTCTAGAGACTTAGTTGTTGACTCATTCATCCTTTGAATGTTGTGCCCAAGAGTTGTAACAATTGGAAAATTCAACACAAGTGGGAGGAGTAAAAGGGAAAACTATGGCCATCACAATATATCACAGTATGGAACACAAATTGAGATGCTTGCATGTCTGTAACTTCTTATAAATTTCAAATTCCAATCTCTTCCAGATATGGCCCACTTTCCTCCTATCGGCATGCCTTATCATATTTCTCCTAGAACTTTTATTGGTTATGCACCATTGGACCAATTATTTTGACCTCCAATTAGGCCTCTAGGCACTAAGCTTATTTGTTGACTTGTGAGGGCTTGATTCCCCTTGTAACTTTTTGTGCCCCTCATTCTCTATTATGTTATGACCTCGTGGAGTGCTTTAGCCTGTATCCATCTAATTGAAAACCTTCAGTCTCTTCTTAGTGAGTTGTGTTGTAAGGTTGGGTCCTCCCGCTCTAATGAGAGCTAATAGCATCATACCAAGGCTAGCCCAAATTCCACCTACAATGTCTGTTGTGACCAAGTTCATAACATACCCAAAACTCCTTTTGGCTGTAACTTTTATTAATTGAAATTTCTCAAATTTCTAGGCTATAGTCTTTGGGTATGGCCCATAATCTCCATGTCAACACTCCACATCATGCCTCTTGTAATGAAGACCTCTGGGCTATCCCACTTTGATCTCTACTGTTGGCCCCATTGCAATGCCCAACTCTCAATTATAATTTATTTCGGGCTCAACCTTCCCAACAATCTCTATTATGGGTTACATTGATTGAAGATTCGTCAATTATCATTCCTTGCTAGCCCAAATCCATGTTATCTGACGTTTCTTGTTAATAAAAATCTTGGTTTTCAAGCTTCCAAGAATCCTACCTTCTGAGCATTTTTCCTGCTAGCTATCAATTGGCTTTCAAGCTTCTAAGCATCCTACCTTCCAGAAATTATTCCTGCTAGCTTTCAACCGAATTCCTAACTTTTGGAAATTTTTCCCACTAGCCCGGATTGAAACTATCTAGGACACTTATTTAACAAAGTTATGACCTTCCGAGCTTCTTGACACTACAACTTTGACCATGGATATCTTGACTTTGACTATCAATAACTTTCGATTCAAAAGGCCATTTCTATAATTCCACATATTGTTGGAAATCTATTTCCGAGCATAATCCAACTATGTCATCTCCATGATCATATAAGCTAAACATATGGGGCATAATCTCCTCCAAATTTTGGGACTCCCAACCATCATAGTCATCATATTATGACGTCTTTAATAAGCCTTCTACTATGATGATTATCTACAAGTGACTGCAACAACCATGGGACTCCCCCTGAGCTTGACACACCAAGCACATTAATGCTAGCTCAGTCACCATCTCCATCCATGCTAGTCCAGTTGACATCAATTCCAACACACTTTCCAACTATCAGACAATTGCAACTACCCAACACATCTCCCCCATGTTTGTTGACATCAATTCTAACATACTCACTGCCACTATCCATCTAGGTAATGTCAACTATCCAACACATCTCCTGCAGGGATGTTGACATCAATGCCAACACACTCGCAACCACTGGCCATCGAAAAAATTCCAACTTTCCAATAATCTGCCCCTTTGGTATTGATGGAAACACCTCATCATTTATCCACATTGATGGCCAACCCTCATGTTGTTTCCACACTTCTCGTGGAATAAGCCACCAATGGCTTTCTGTCCTCTACATGGACATTACAACTACCTCTCCCCCTTTGTCATCAATGGAAAATGGCTACAGGTTGCTTCTTCTCTGTCTAAGAATCAATGATTTTCAATGATAGAGGGTCTTTCTCCAGATGTGCATTCTTTTTTACAAACTTCTTCTTCTTCTAGTGTCAATATCTTCATGATGGGGAATTTCAATTTTGTCATCCAAATTGAACTGCAAACACCATAAGAAATGACATATTCAAGACTAAACATAAAAAATACATGTTCTCGCACCTTTCTTGTATATTTTATTGTTCTAGGAATTGGCCATATGTGATATGCTCCCCCTGAACATATATTGCCTCTATTTTTGAATAATGCTCCAATTCTGAACACCTTAGGGTTTTTGGATGAATTATTTCTCTGCTAATGCATCTTTTGTAACAATTAAAAGAAAATGATACCAAGTAATATTTCTCATGCTACTGTTTCGGCTAGAAATACCAATCATTGGTGATGCATTTCAGCTTTCTCTTCATTGTTTTTGTTATTGTATCCTATATTCTCACATCTCCTGAGCATCTTAAACGGCTCTCCCGTGAAGATCATACCCCCACAAATATGGATTGCTTCTTGAATAATACCAATTGCATCAAGGAATTGACACAAGTTGGATATTGTACCAAACAAACTATTATAGCCCCTTATCATATAGAAATTTCCTCTTGCACAAAAGAGTTACTCCATATGAACCAAGGGCCACAAATTGACATAGTGATACCATTTTAAAGCTAAGGTACATGAAAAGCTTAAACTAATTGTGTTCATGGACACAATATTGCTAGGAATAATCAAATTCACAACTTAAATGAATAATGGTAGTTTCCCCAAGGTGTAAACCTTTCATTTACTCAACAATATTTCTTACCGATGCTGAAAATTGTTGTTTGCTACTACTTACTAAAACAAATCCCATTGAGCCAATTCTCTATGATCTCATGCATCTGCTTCTTTTCTTATTCATGTGGTCTAATCTTATGGACCTGACTTAAATATGGGCCTTTTATCATTCCACACTACTACTGCAACATGTCTTCTTCCATAGCATACAGTATTGTTGTGTACTCCCGTTGCAACCATGCTTGTTGCTCTTTCCTATTTCTCACAATGATGATATACATGAAAAGAAAACAATTTATTCCTGTAATCAACATAGGGATGAAGTCATACCTTCAATGTTCATATACATCACTTTCTATAAACATTATTATCCCTGCATATCACTTATTTGGCCTCCCTTGAGGCCATTCTCTTCTTTTGCTAAAGAGAAACATAGGATCTACTCCACTTAGGCATATTTTGTTGGAAATAATACTGAGAGGGGGGGGTGAATCAGTATTATCAAATCAATATGTGATGCAACAAGTATATATCCAGTAAACATATGACTCAGTTAGTTGATCTCTAATGAGTGCATCAGAACATTATTAACCATATGAGTAGTAAACCGAAGCAGTAAAATAGAACAGATCATCACACACAAGAAGCACACATGAACACCATGATGTAAGGTGGAAACCCAATGTGGGTGAAACCCACCTGCTGCAAGTCGTCTCAATCTTCTTTAATAAGAAATACCTTTTACAATAGTTCTGTACTGGTGCAGACTTATACCAGTACACAGGCTTCTACCTGCAGAAGGCTAAAACCTTCTCTCGTTCTCCAGACTCTCCTAGAAGGGAGCTACAACCCCCTTTGCTCTTGTACTAGCCGATCCATTTACTAGTACGCAGGTTGCTACCTGCTGAAACGCTCCAACCTTTACTTGTTTTCCAGCTGCTACTAGAAAGGAGCTACCACCCCGTTGGCTCTTGTACTAGCTGATGTACTAGGCCATAGGTGCCGACCTACCGAAGGCTACAACCTTCTCTTTCTTCCTCCAGGAACCATGTTTCATCAATTTTCAGACTGGATACACTGAAGCACAACATCATATTTTGAAAGGCCATGTTTCATCCAATTTTCATACTGGACCCATTAATATCATTGAAGATCATAATCAATCAATACTAGCATCATCAATCTCTGAATTACCCATTACTGAATCAATGCTTTCACCAAAGCCAACCCGCATACAGATCTGCAAATATTTCCTTATAACTTTGTAGCCGTTCCATACATCAAACATACCCAGATCATACCATTCATAAAACATACGTCAGTAATTCAGATCTAGTCTATAAAACCAGATAATTATAAACATTACAATCCTTAAGATCCTGATCTATCAAGTATCAAATAGATCTGCAATCAACCAAATTCCTTGTGCATAAACTGAATTAATACTTTCTCAGCACACAACAACCAGATATCAAATCATAACCTTGAACACCGCAGTAATAGATAAAAACAGCTAAAACATATTTCAAGTAAAGTCCGCAACTTCACCAAAAGAAACCTGCGTACAGATCTATAAATTCATTCTTTCAAACATTCAGATATTAGTTAATCCAAATTATTAGATTTATAGATCAAGCGTGTGCCACATATCACAGATCAAAATCATATAGAGATACCACTATTCCAGCCTTAAGATTTTGACCCATCAATAGAACTTAACCTTCTCCTTGCACTCAGGTTCCTTCTTTATTCAGATCTAGACCTACACCGTAACCCAATCACCGTATTCCAGATCTAGAACTTTATGAGATATTCAATTATTCAGAAGATTGCCTTGCCAAATGATCTCCTTCTTCTTTTATAGTATTAGGCCTTTCACAATACCACAGTCCAAAACCATAATAACACAATACCATGAACCCAATACTTGGGTTCAACACTTTTGGATGCAATACCATGGACCAAAACCATAGGATCAAAAACTGTCGTACTAATACCATGAGCCAACCATGAAAGTGCGTGAACGTTTCTCTTCATGAAAGGAACTTTTCTCTGCATGAAAGTGCGTGAATTTTTCTCTACATGAAAGAAACTTTTCTCTGCATGAAAGTGCGTGAACTTTTCTTTACATGAAAGAACCTTTTATCTTCATGAAAGTGCGTGAACTTTTCTCTACATGAAAGAAACTTTTCTCTGCATGAAAGTGCGTGAACTTTTCTTTACATGAAAGAACCTTTTATCTTCATGAAAGTGCGTGAACTTTTCTCTACATGAAAGAAACTTTTATCTTCATGAAAGTGCGTGAACTTTTCTCTACATGAAAGAAACTTTTATCTTCATGAAAGTGCGTGAACTTTTCTCTACATGAAAGAAACTTTTATCTTCATGAAAGTGCATGAACTTTGTTGCACTATAATTTATCATCTGAGATTTGTCATACTAAGAATTGTCATCTGATTCCTTTGAGCTATCCTGCATCCTATGTGTTCTGTCACATCTGGTATCGTTTCCATAGATTCATCTAGATATATATAAGTGAGTTGACCTTCTACGAGTTGGTTGCCATCAAGTACAACACATGCATCATAATGCCAACAATCTCCCCCTTTGGACTTGATGGCAACAATACCAAATCACTCTCCCCCTTTGACCTCAAGGGCAAAGGGCGGACCAAGATATTCTCTTCCTTTGCTATCCATACTCCCCCTGAGTGCCTGCTAAAATTTCTGAATGAGCTCCCCCTTTGTATATGCCAAGGTGTACCAATCTGTCCATGCTCCTCTTGAGTACATGCTGAGTCTCTGCTCTGCTGAAATATGCTTGTTCATGGTCCCCCTGACTGTAAGCAAGGTCTGCAAAAAGATGTTTTACAAGAAGAACATGACTCTATACATCATAAATGACCTTCCTATCACCAAAGACTCATACATACATCTATCTCCCATCACAATGGTGATATACCAAAAGTTTACATATGATAACATAACATCATTCATCCGAGGCATAGTGGGGAAACCAACATAGGCCGTTACATGACCTGAAGAGATCTCATCAAATGACTTCAATAGATAGAGACACACTATTACATCATGAGTCTTGATATGACCTTTACATCGAATGATATACATGACATTTATAACAAAGACCAAACACCTAAATAAGATCATGATAAAAATCAGCAACGACACTGTATGATCTGCTCCATAGCATCTGTCAATAGCAACTAGACCAGCAACTTGTATTAGTGCATGAATCATCAAGGTATGTCCGTATCAACTCATCCTTTTGAATAGAATTCTGTATATATAGAATCATTCACATTCTATCATATGTGAGAAACACCATAGCCATCCAGATCTGCATGAACCAGGTATCATCAATTGGGAATATTTGCATCAATCAACATATGTACGAAACAACCTATCATCATATAGGTAAGAACTCATCATCATCATGTCTCCAACAATGCAACTTTGAATAATCATCCATGTATCCAGCCAACAATCCTCATCCATATATGTGCCAAGAACAATAGGAATCCTGCATCATAACTGTAATATATGATCTTTATGCATATGACGACAATAGCATATGAGTGACTCATCATCAAGTAAAGAAGATGTGAATTCAAGCTATGTACTTATCCTTATCCTTATGAAGATCACCATGTAAGCACCATTAGAGAAGCAACCACAAATCTGATCTAAATATCAACTATGTAACCCCAAGAATCAACTCATAACCGTATCATAGCAAGATGAATCATTTATCCATATAAGCATCATCACCAAGGACTATTAGCCATAATGCCAACAATGTATTAAAAGCATATGCTGCCCCTAAACCTATTCCATCTTGTTTACTGTCAGATCTAATCATGCATATCAGCAAGAAGTATCAAGACATCATCATTATCAAGTTAGAAATAAAACACTTCTAACCATCAAGTCATTTCAACACATCATCAGCAAATTGTAACCATTATCAAACAACACAAATAATAAACCGAATCATAACTGATCCTTTTCCTGAACATGTCCCTACTTCCTTTCCTCAAACAATCATATACACGACTATGACATAACCAACTCGCGAATATACGTGACTTTACGAAACTTGCGTATGAGATTTATGACACTGAAGTTTTACACTTCCAGCTCCCTCTGATTCTGTTATGTCTGTATGTGGTGATGTGCCACCTCTTTCTGACTGTACTTCTTTCTTCTTCCACATCTTGAAGTGTGATGATGATGTTTTATCCTTTTGGTATGGTGCCCATACTTTGTTCCTACATTCCTTAGCTATATGTCCAAGCTTGTTACATTTGTAACATATTACATGTCTCATATTTCTTCTATAGAAATCAACAGCTCTGTGACCAAACATATTGAAAGCAAAGCAATATCCATTAAAGTACCTTGAATGTGATGATCTTTCTGCATGACGGTCTTGAACCCTTCTTCTTCTATATCTGGCTGCAACAAGTCCAAGATTATGACATACATAACATTCAACATTATTCATAGGAGGAGTAAAAGGTTTTCTTTGAAGAATTTCTATCCTTGGTTGATGATGAGATTTACCTTTCATCTCCTTATTGAGCATTTCAGATTTTGCAGTAGAGTCCCTTGTCTTATGTCCTGAACTAGATTCACCTTCAATAGATTCATGAAAACCAAGACCAGTTTTGATAGCAGGAGACCTTTGACTACTAAGAATATCATCCAAAATCTTAGTACTATCTTGAAATCGTAAGATCTTATCTTTTTCTTCTAATTTATCCTTTAGAATGGTTACCTCAACCTGAAGATGCTCTTCCTTTTCACGATGTTGCTTCTTCATGTTTTCTTCAACTTTTCTTTCTTCTTCCAACTGATGTCTTAGATTGAGGACTTCATTTTCTTGTTTTTCATGAGCTTGGAGAAGTTCGTTATTCTGATTCTTTGATTCTTCAAGATCTCCCTTCAGCAAGAGGATCGTAGCTTCAAGACTTTCATAGTAACTGGATCTATCTCTGAGTTTCTTGATTTTTGTGCTCTTCTCACTCACTTCATCTCTTAGAGATGTTACTTCATCCTGCAACTTTTGATATTTGTCCTTGAATAACTTCCTTACCTTGTTTCCTTCCTCTAGTTGAGCTTTTAGTTTGGTAGCTTCTTCTTTGAAGGCACATTCCCTTTTGTTCAATAGATCTTGTTGATCTCTAATTTTTTCTGTAAGCCTTTTGAATTCTGCCTCTATTTGATATCTTTCTTGCTCACCCATAAGAGAAAATTCAGTTGTTTTTTTATCACTTTCACCTTTTCCAAATGGATAGATAGCTGGAACATCAGAGGATAACACATTCATACCTGATAGTTCATCTTCATTCTAAAGTGATTTTGAATCTGAAGTGCTTCTTCCACATAATCCCCAATCGACTCTCCCACTGTCATAGTTCTTCTGAGATGTCTTCTTCTGCTTAGGCGCTTTCTTCTTAAGCTTCTTTCCCATTTTTCCATGGATCTCCTTCAAGTGATCAAGCTTCTACAAAAGGACCTGGTCGGATACCTATTGTTGGAAATAATACTGGGAGGGGGGGGGTGAATCAGTATTATCAAATCAATATAACTTTTCACTTTCCATATTAAGATTCATATGTGATGCAACAAGTATATATCCAGTAAACATATGATTCAGTTAGTTGATCTCTAATGAGTGCATCAGAACATTATTAACCATATGAGTAGTAAATCGAAGCAGTAAAATAGAATAGATCATCACACACAAGAAGCACAAATGAACACCATGATGTAAGGTGGAAACGCAATGTGAGTGAAAACCACCTGATGCAAATCATCCATATCTTCTTTAATAAGAAATACATTTTTACAATAGTTATGTATTGGTGCAGACTTATACCAGTACACAGGCTTCTACCTGCAGAAGGCTACAACCTTCTCTCGTTCTCCAGACTCTCCTGGAAGGGAGCTACAACCCCCTTTTCTCTTGTACTAGCCGATCCATTTACTAGTACGCAGGCTGCTACCTGCTGAAATGCTCCAACCTTTACTTGTTTTCCAGCTGCTACTAGAAAGGAGCTACCACCCCCTTGGCTCTTGTACTAGCTGATGTACTAGTACGTAGGTGCCAACCTACCGAAGGCTACAACCTTCTCTTTCTTCCTCCAGGTACCACATTTCATCAATTTTCAGACTAGATACACTGAAGCACAACATCATATTATGAAAGGCCACGTTTCATCCAATTTTCATACTGGACCCATTAATATCATTGAAGCTCATAATCAATCAATACTAGCATCATCAATCTCTGAATTAGCCAATACTGAATCAATGCTTTCACCAAAGCCAACCCGCATACAGATCTGCAAATATTTCCTTATAACTTTGCAACTGTTCCATACATCAAACATACCCAGATCATACCATTCATAAAACATACATCAATAATTCAGATCTAGTCTATCAAACCAGATAATGATAAACATTACAATCCTTAAGATCCCGATCCATAAAGTATCAAATAGATCTGCAAACAACCAAATTCCTTGTGCATAAACTGAATTAATACTTTCTCAGCACACAGCAACCAGATATCAAATCAGAACCTTGAACACCACAGTAATAGATAAAAATAGCTAAAACATATTTCAAGTAAAGTCCGGAACTTCACCAACAGAAACTTATGTACAGATCTATAAATTCATTCTTTCAAACATTCAGATATTAGTTAATCCAGATTATCAGATTTATAGATCAAGCGTGCGCCACATATCACAGATCAAAATCATATAGAGATACCACTATTCCAGCATTAATATTTTGACCCATCAATAGAACTTATCCTTCTCCTTGTGCTCAGGTTCCTTCTTTATTCAGATCTAGATCTGCACCATAACCCAATCACCGTATTCCAAATCTAGCACATTATGAGATATTCAATTATTCAGAAGATTGCCTTGTCAAATGATCTCCTTCTTCTTTTATAGTCTTAGGCCTTTCACAATACCACGGTCCAAAACCATAATAACACAATACCATGAACCCAATACTTGGGGTCAACACTTTTGGATGCAATATCAGGGACCAAAACCATAGGATCAAGAACTGTCGGACTAATACCATGAGCCAACCATGAAAGAGTGTGAACTTTTTTCTTCATGAAAGGAACTTTCCTCTGCATGAAAGTGTGTGAACTTTTCTCTATATGAAAGAAACTTTCCTCTGCATGAAAGTGCATGAACTTTTCTCTACATGAAATAAAATTTTCTCTGCATGAAAGTGCGTGAACTTTTCTTTACATGAAATAACCTTTTATCTTCATGAAAGTCCGTGAAATTTTCTCTACATGAAATAAACTTTTATCTTCATGAAAGTGCGTGAACTTTTCTCTACATGAAAGAAACTTTTATCTTCATGAAAGTGCGTGAACTTTTCTCTACATGAAAGAAAATTTTATCTTCATGAAAGTGTATGAAATTTGTTGCACTATAATTTGTCGTTTGAGATTTGTCATACTGAGAATTGTCATCTGATTCCTTTTTGTTGTCCTGCATCCTATGTGTTCTGTCACATCTGATATATTTTCCGTAGATTCATCTAGATATATATAAGTGAGTTGATCTTCTACGAGTTGGTTGCCATCAAGTACAACACATGCATCATAATGCCAACATATTTTACTCCTTCCAAACCTTTAATGGTTGAGTCCCGGCAGGAGAATTTTCTTCCATCTCCTCCTTTGCCTTTGTTTAGGAATTTTATTGTTTGTGCATGCCTAGAGGGTACTCCACCCTTTGTTCCTCTTTCTTCACCCAAATCCTCTTGCTGCCTTTCAACTTTATTTGCAAGGATGATTAAATGGGCTATTGTCACTCATTATTTCCATAATCCTGCCCTCATTACAATTGATGATTGTAGAGGGATTCAATACCGAAATATGAGGATTATCTCTTTTTATTTTGGCTAGTTTTTATTTAGAGAAACATCAACTCATTCATATTTTCTTCCTCTTTTTAGCATGTGCCTTTTGCATAGAGTGCTAAAGACAAAATTGTATCCCCCTGTTCTATTACTCCTTTTTTTCTTCAAAGCTTGGGCTATCATATTTCCATGCATATGCTGAGAAAAAATCTTTATCTTCTCATATATAAAACATCATGCATTTTTTCCAAAATTTCAATAATTGTAGTGTTCAACGTGGCTTAGGAATTGTAACAATCCCAACCCTATTTTCCTCATGAAAAATACATTGTAAATATTTTTATAAGAAAATTAAAAATGGGTTGAGTAAAAAGGACACAGATTCCATCACCGACGAGGTTGATTTCTTGGGACAGTCAAGGTTTCCTTGTGGACGAAAACATGAACTATTGTGATAACCATTAAAGGTTGGTTGGTGCATTTAATAAACTAGTTTATATGAATTATATAGGACCACAAGAGAAGTACGTAGACCATGCTTCCTTGGAGAACACTGATAAGGAAGGGAGGATAGGAATTAATGAAATGGATTGTGTTGTCAAATAAGATAGTGACATTCAAACATTTCATAGGAGGAGAAAATAAGGGTTGACATTATTAAAGGGGGACATGCATAGATACATTGGGACACTCATCGATTGAGGCAGTGGGAGAGTCGTGATAGTAGAGAAATATATGAAGGGGATGGGCTCCCGAGTAGCAAGATCGGGTAAGGAACATTTAATATCTCTCTATTTGTTGTAAGAATGATATTTCCATGGTCCACTAGTGGTGATATAGTTTTTTTTTCTTGTGGAAAGACATAGAAAATCCCTAGTTCCTAGGTCATCCATTGGTAGTGTCTGATTTCCCAAGAAAGCCCTCCAATCTCTGGGATCTAGCTTAGGGGAGACAATTGTTAGTGATCTTGGTTGTAACTATCTAAGGTTGTGTGGAGAGTTGTAGTCCCAAACTTAGTTTCCAAAACACTACAAGGTATGTACTCTTATGTATATGCATTGCCCACGAATATATGTTTGCATTTCTGGATTGAAATGGTATGTGTAATTGAATTTAATATCTATTGGATTTCCTACCTTTTCATGGAATTTTAGAGAACAATTTAGGACTATATTTTGTCCTTATGATCATAAATGGTATAAGATGCAATGTCTATACATACTAAGTAGGAATCATGTTACATCTTTGGGTCAAAATAGTATGCTTAGGAAAGACATGAATGTGCTTTTGTTATGACTGAATAAGCAACATATATTGTCAAGCCTTGAAGGCATTAAACATATCAAAAAATATATGAACCAAGAAACATGACAAAGACTAGCATATGAACCTCTCTTGTTGATGAATAATGCTTACATTGGAGACTCCTATTTCAACAAGTTCTGTGTATACATATTTAGATGTATAAATAGACACACACACACACACACACACAGATATATATATATATATATATATATATATATATATATATATATATATATATGGGTTATAAGAATGTGCCTCAAATTTTGAGGCATTATGATCATTCAAAGGAATCACTCCGCTTTTAAATATAATGACTTATGACCTTATATCATGGGCTTCCTCATCCATGAACTTTCATCAACCCACATTCTTTCCCTAAGGTTGTTGATGTTGGGGACTGCAAGTCCCTACAAGTAGCCAAATGCCATGGAAGTTCCTGAGTGGCACTATAGAGCCACTTGTAGGCTTTAATTGGAGCCCAAAACTCCTCGCCAATGGTAACAGAGGTGAAGTCACTTCAGAAGCCCACTTCAAGTATCTAGAAAAGGACAACTGAGAGTTTTCTAGCACCAACATGTGTGAAATACCCTATCCATAAATAGGGGAAACCTGAAGTCTAAGAGCTTGTTGGAGTGGTTTCATTATAAGCTTAGGAGGGGTAGCGCCTATAGGTATTTTAGTAAATCACTGCAACAATTACTGGAAATTGGTGCAGATCGTGAAGTGCACAAAACCAACATGGCCAAGTCATGATCGAATGGACCAGGGAAAGGTTATTGATGCACAAAAGAGAGTGATCTCTATTGAGAACCTGTTTGACCAAGATCAAGAAGGTTGCTCAGAATCTCACAATCCTCCTTTATTGATTGATGGAAAGGATTGGCTATAAGCAGTGTTGCAGTGAAGTTGAGTAGATCCTTAAGCTTATAGCTCAACTAAGAAAACTTTATCCCTTAACCTCGAAGAAGCCTAGTCATGGATGCTTGATATTGATGCACCTATATTTTCCCTACCATGATTGAGTAAATGATGACATGTCCCCGAACCCTCAATTCGGAAGGATTAACCTAGAGAGTTATATTGTGTTGCCAAAGGATTTACTGTGATGATATCAACCATGATGAGTTGGTTGACACGTATGCGTGACAAGTATACCATTGGATAGAGGTGGTTCCCATCAAACAATGTATCCCAGAAGCCCTTGCTTAATGGTGCGAAGCCCAAGTGAAGTGATGTCAAATTACATAGAAGACCAATGGGAATGCAATTGATCAAGAGGAGGCCCTACTGAAAAGTCTACCTAGCGGTCCCCACCTGAATGTTTGAAGGAGTGTAATGGAGGAAAACATTAGGATGGGTGCATTGGGATGACATGTTGAGAAGGGTCTTTCTCAGCTGGTTATATTGTACCCCATTGGCAAAGAGGATGACTCACCATGCATGCACGCTCGACAAGGGGATATAGACAGTTAGTCAAGGAAAGCGATAGGGGGATCATCAGGATGGAAGCATTGGGATGATGTGGTGTTGAAACCACATGAGCCAATTGGAAGTGGTAGATTGTAGCAGGGTGGTCTGTAGCCTTCACCTGCTCTAGAGGGACCCACTCAACTAATTTAAGACCAAAGTATAACCATAAACATAGGATAAAAGAGTCGAGCTGATGTATAATGGCTATCGTGGCAAGGTGTGTAACTGAATTACATTTCGATTGGTGAATGGTGGACCCATGGCCAGGTCAACTCACACGTTCCATCCCAGAGTAGTAAATGAAGGGGAAAAATGGGGAATGTTTAGGTATAAGGATTGGGATGATTTGGTGCAAGCTTTGGTGGCAAGGAAGGTCAGGGTAGAGGACCAATGGAAATAAGATCAAGTGACCCCACTACACACATAAGCCCCTAGGTGAGGCCCCAACAATGAGCCAAAGGTTTCTCTTATGAAATTATCTGGATGGCAGAAGCAAGTCAATGTAAGATGGGTGTGTGGGAGGGCTCACACTAAGGTTGACATACCATTGGTGGGAGATGGCCCCACATGACAAGCCATGCCGATGGATTTACCCCAAAAGTATTGAAAGGTGCAACAAGAAAAGCTCCAGGATCCCAAGGTCAGGGTGATGTAGGAAAGTTGCAATGGTGGCCAACAGTCAAATTGAAGGGGGCCAATCGCAAGAAGTATGTGTGGTCCCACCATCCTTATAAGCCTGGAAGAAATACCCAGAAAAATAGAAAGGAAAGATCTTAAAAATTTTCAAGAGAGAGTAAGCGGAGTGACATGTCCAGTACGACCCACCTAGGAGGCATAAGGGATCCATGTTGAAAGCATTAGGTTTGTATGGAGAGCAGGGACCGTTGCATTCTATGGGGTCCGATATATATATATCTATATATATATATATATATATATATATATATATATATATATATATATATCTATATATATATATATATATATATATATATATATATATATATATATATATATATATATATAGATATGCATACAGATAGATACATATATATGTATATATCTATATCTATATCTATATATATATATATATATATATATATATATATATATATATATGTATATATCTATATCTATATATATCTATATATATATCTATATATATATGTATATGTATATGTATATGTATGTATTCACACAATGTAATGACTCTAGTTGTAAGGCTTTGAGGATGAGAAAACCTATGCAAAGCAACAAAGACAGAAGAAGAATTCAAAAACAAATAAATAAACTTCTTACCCCATTCCTCCGACATGACTCATTTTATTGGGTATCTTAAAGGTTGTATCAGAACATCCAAGCTCAACACTTGGACTGGATGGGCTATATCATGAGAAAGTAGTGATAGGACCCTGAGTAAGGAAGTTTCAAAAAGACTTTTAGAAGTTAAGAAAACAAATGTTTAGATGTTAAAAAATGGTTGTAAATGGTTATGAAATGCATGATATATGCATTTACAATGTGCTCTACTTATGTTGCATGGTTGAATTTATTATCTCTTTAGTGCATCATCACTATTAGTCATATGGTGAGCCTTTGCATGTTTGGTGGAATAAGTATGTAACTATTAATGTGATGTAAGGAACCTTTCAAAAAAATTCTGTGTTTCTTGCATTATGTATATTTATCAATTTTGTATTTATTTGTACGCTAACTAATCAGGTTGTGAGAGCTCCCTATCTTATTTGGCATATGGGAAGGACCCTAGTGGAGGTTGACTATTTCTATATTCTAAAGTGGTGGTTGTGTTTACTAGGGATTTTTTCGTATCAGTCATTAATTCATTTCTTGTCATACTGAAACTAGATTAGCTCAAAGTTAGAGGTCTTGTGTTGACCTTATAGATGCATGATCTATAACATGCTAGATAGTAAGGTGCTTGATGATTGTTTACTTATGTTGGTTTCTTACTTGTGAAACTAAGTTCTAGGTGTAACATTACGACAGATGGATTATGCGATGATTGAAAATTGCACACATTCCCAAGATATATATATACATACTAATTGGATGGGAACATCTAATTGCCTATATATGATAAAGTGCCTCAAGAGATTAGAGGTATTGTGTTGGACATATTATAGGAATTCAAGCAAATGATAACTACTTGGTTGTAGGTATTTTTTATAGAACCATGGATCACAGTTAGTTATTGGACAATTGCATGAGCATAGTGCATGTTGACTATGATACCGTTATGAAATATGCTAACTTGAGTGAATGTAGGTCCTATAATGCATCCATGTGAACATGGAAATTACAAGTATGATAAATTTTAATATAAGATGATATTTCTAACTAAATATTTGAAGTTGTAGATTCCATTGATATTGTTGACCTTGACAAGAGGGTTGAATTCTTCTTGAGTTTTAAAAAGTTGATTAAAACAATAGTGTGGCATTAGTAGAGAGGATGATTTTAAATAATGTTGTTAGTATGGGTCAAAGATTGAACTCTAACTGTTACTTTGGCATGATGATGATTATGAATAATATGTATTGCTAAATTTTGAAAACAAGGTTATATATGTGATAACTAGTGTCATGGTTTATGGAACGACGTTGATGATGATCTTACTGATGTGTGATAGTTACAAGAATCCACACTTGTCTTAACATGGTATAGATGACAACCGGAATATGTGTTGTTAATTTATTCTATGAGTTAATAGTTGATTGTATGTGGAAGCACATAGTAAGACTCAGTGGAAAATGAAAGGAAACATGTATAATGGCATTGTGAAACAGGACATAGACCAAGTCCATCAAGAATGAGGAAGAGAGCCATCCTTCCAAGGGAAGAGAACCTTCAGGAATTTGGAGGTTAAGCTCAAGGACTTGGAAGATATTTCATGATCTGCAGGGAAAGACTTAGAAAGAGCACCTACAGAAAAAAAGGACTAGATGAGTGGCATGTTGAGTCTCAAAGGTAATTGTGACAAAGGATTTACAAGGATGAATCCTCTGAAAGGAAAAATGGCACGGGCAGAAAGAGGCAGCATGAGTTTGAAAATGAGAAGAAGATAGTCTATTGTTAGTGTTGTGGAGAAGAGAATCTGAAAAAGGATTGTCCTTGCATAAGGAAGAAGAAAGACAATAGCCTCTACGAGCCACAGGGACACACAACCACAACGCAATATATCGAGAAGGAGGAGGGGGCACTCCCTTATGTTCCTTGACCAACACACATATATGTGCTGAAATATTACCTATGCACTTTCGGGGAACATAATAATTCAAGGTTGTTGCTATCCTTGTAGAGAAGCATTGAACTGATTTATAGGTGTACATATGCACACTTGTGTGATGGCTGAAAGTGTGATGAATGCTAGACTCCTTATTGGCTTGTTAGGGCCTGGCTCGGGTTCAGAGTTATTTAGCCAAACAAATACCTATACTGCTCGCCCTTTTGGCAAAAGTCCATGGAGCACAGACTAAGGTCTCACCTGAAGTAGTATGTGGGGATCCTGGAACCAGGTTTCCGCACCCTTGAGATGTTTGAGAGGTTGAATTGGTCCAACTCTGCATAGGTTACTTCGCACACTTCCTTGGCCTTTGCACCCTAATATATTCACCTTCACGTAGCCCTAACAAAGGGCTATGGGGCTTCTGTGCTACTGGAGAAGCACTCTGCACTATTTCACTAAGTCACACCCAAGATCTGAATTATCTTCTTACACCAGTTAGTTATCTTCACGTAAATGTATGCCTTATGTTATATTTATTTGTATAGCACATTCATATGAGTTCACATAGCAAATAAACAATAAAGTTGTAATTCATACCCAATGATACATAAAACAGGAAAGGGCACACATAAATAAGGTATAACTTCTCTTTTATTAATTCCTCCCATGGTTGCAGACTCAATCTACCCTGCACACTCAGCTACAGGGGTCCGTGCACTCAACTGTAGACTACTAAGCCTTTGTACACTCAGCTGCACGGGTCGGCACACTCAGTTGTGGACTACTAGGCCTTTACGCACTCAACTGTAAAGCCTTCTCCTACCCTACGACCCAAAGACATGACTTACACTTCCACTCAGTCACTTCCTTAGACTCACCATGCTTCTCTCTTTCTTCACTTAGAGCCTTGCTCTATTTATACAATCCCATGGTTTGCGGACCATGGGTAGATCTTTCAAGCTGACATTACATTACAGAAACAAGGGCAGATAACCCTGTGACTCTATTATGACTTTGCGCTCCACACCCACAAATCGTGGACTCTTTACAATGGATTTGGTCAAAACATGGGCTTTAAGCCCCAAAACATGCCTTGGGCGGATTCCATGCCCAACAGGCCCCCAACACAAACATCGTGACTCACCCTTGAGTCACTCTATCGGTCGAGAGATCTTTGCATGGAGTCCCTCCAACTCTGCTCAAACCACAGCAAGATCGACAATGCACTGAATGACTCCTTGTTGAATCTCCTGTACCCATTGTTCCGAGACCACGGTGTTGGAACTGCTTCCCTGGACATATTCCTGTGTCCCCTGCATTTGCACGAGCTTTCCTTCAATTTTCATTGTAATGATGAAGGCCTCATCGATCCAAGGCTGAATGCGCACCTTCAAGACTCCTTTTGGGTGTCATGCGGTGTCCACTTGCTCTTTCAGTGCTTTTTCCTATTGCATTCACATAAGCCTCTAAGTGAGGGCCACCGTCTACACGGTCCCTTTGACGTTTTCGTACTACTTCTGGAGCTTACACACCTCTATCTTTAAGCTCTAGATGTTAGGGTCCTCCTGTAGATTAGTGATGACCTCAAATGACTCCTCCAACGTTCTGGTGAAGTCCCTTAATGCACTCCTGATCTCTTCCATCCCCGACGTAATAGCGCTGGCATGTTGTTCTCTTACCTCTGGAGGGGTGGATGGTTGCACCTTCAATCGCAGCTTTGTGATCTGAAGGTTCAGCTCCAACTGAACCTTAGTCATTTCTTCTCACGCATTGCGCACCCCTGCTAGTAGTCTATGGATGCGTGCCTCTACTAGTGCATCTGCTAGGATGGCCAGCTTAGGGACCATCTGACAGGCTTCTTCCAGTACCTATACCATCTGCCTGTTCTACGACACCACCTCGTCATTCTACAAGCTCAATTGCTCCATGTTGATCTCTTTCTCGCTTAGCACTTGCAACGTGTGGCTCTCCCTAGCCCACAGTTTTGTAGTAATCCCATCCTACAGAACATATAGCGTCTCCTGTGGGAGTGTAGCCATATTGATCCTAATACCTCTCAGTGCGTTAATTGTAGGCCTGTCAGCCTCATTAGTTGTAACCAGTGCCCCTTCTAGCAACACTATTATGTTTGTTGTCCGAGCGTACAGCATATGCTCTGCTACAGTTGTCCCTATTGCGTGGTTGGTTGAAAGGGTACCAGCCTAAGGAGTGTGCACCTACAATTCCTGAGGCTGCGCTCTAAGGGCCCCCAACACAATCTGATTCTCTTGCATGAAGTTTTGGAGAGCCTCGGAGGTGACGTCGTGCACCGTCTTGCCAAAGTCGTGCAGATCACCCTCAGTAAGAGTGATCAAGTCGATAGAAAATTTTGATGCCTTGACCTTCTTGCGCAGCCTCGTCTGCTCGCTCGGGCGTTGGTGCTTCAGTTGTGTTGATGTGGTTTATGGGTCTACACCACCATCCTCTTCCTTTATTTCCATTTCTTTTTCCTACCCATGCGAAGGCGAATCATGGCCTTTACATGCCTTCTCAGCTACCTCTTGTGCTGCTACTGTTATTGCGGCCTTTTTCGGTTCTACTAATGTTTGGACAGTGTCTCGCACCTCTTGTGATTTTTTTATCACTACTTCTTTCCTTCTCTTTGCTGCCAACTACACCATGCACAGTTTGGCCTCCTCTTTCTTCTTCTGCACCGCAGACTTCTCCACTACCGTGATGTCCAGGGTGCGCCACTCTAACAGCCATGTCTCTAGTACATCGAAAATTACATCATCTATGGCTATGAAGGGTAGCTCTCTCCATTCCTTAGCTGGGTCCTTGCATGCTTTGATATATATGCTATGGAGGTCCGCTTTAAATTCTGCAAAACTTTGCAAGTTGTTGTAGACAGTGGATGATAACCGCGGCTTATGGTTAATCCCTATTCTGATGTTCGTTTCCATGAACACCCAGAATACCTTACTATCATGGATTTGGTTTTCATCTTTCGTGGCCCACAATGAGGCATACTTCACGGCCTCCTGCAGATCCCTGCCAATTGTGGGTAATTAGTTGTCCTTCGACAATTTCGCTACCACAAGCACTATGGACAACAAAAGCCATGCATAGTGGAACATTTTTCCTTGTTCTTGGGCCTCGCATCAATTTTCTAGGAAATCTTTACATAAGAACTCAGACCAGTTGAACTAGACCCCCTCCATGCACTGCTCAGCAAGTGTCACCACTGGCACGGGTACCTCATCCGTGCGGAACTTGCTTATAACGTTACTCACTAGTATCTGGGTCGCCACTTTAACTACTTTTTTGTTGATGTTGGATATGGTGTAGACCCTTTTCTTCTTCTCCAGCTTGTATTTCTTCTTTATGGCCTTCTTAATGGCCAAGTCACTGCTCTTCCCCTCCTAGATGTCTGTGGGGCCCTCTCCATTGCATGGGAGCCAGGTAATGTGGTGGATTAAGTGGTCCGTGATGGGGATGGGCTCCTCCAGCCACAAACACCCACCACGCACCAGGCATAGCAGCTTCCTGATGACGAATATTGTTATTGGGGCATGGTGGAAATGCGGCACCTAGAGCAGGTTTAATAACCCTGCCTTTTCCACTCTGCATAAGCACTTTTGCGGCACCAATTACATAACCCCCATCATGGTGTTCTTCTTGGGCTTCATGAGCTGCGTGGTATCTAGATGAGGGAACTTCTCGTGGTCAACGAGATCCCGATCTTCAAATTTCAAGTTATGCACCCACCCTAGGTGTGATGTAGGCAAGTTCCCTCTGCAGACAGAGGTAAGCCCTCTAGCCTTAGAGTGGGTCTAGTCATAGCAAAGACAAAACCAAAGCAAGTTTCCTTAGATAGTTGATGTCATAAAGTCCTACCTTCAAATCCTCATTTGACAAAGTTCTTGTTATGTTGCTCCAGCTTTTGTTCTTCTAATCACTTTTGTAACTGAAAACAACACACAGAGAACATCAACGAACATAATAAAATATGAAAAAAATGATCTACTTAAAGGGTCAAGGAACTTCAAGCTATCAATATGCAATTTGACATAAGATATAGGAAATAAACCATTAATTTGTATTAATATGAATTGAAGTAAAACTTACAACCATGCCTTGACATTGTAGGTCTCCTTGAAGGGTCGTGTCAGCATATCTCCACAAGCATTCACTTATGAAGTGTCTCCCAAGAGGATAAATAACTCTCTCTCCTACCGAAAAGGAAAAATTATGATGCTAGGAAACTCATACAATCAAGCCAACTCCACTCAAAAGCATTGTTGAGCCCCAAAACTACCTCTCTTCCAAGCATTTTCTTAAACCCTTTCTCTTCTATTTTCCCATGTCAGTGCATCCTAAGCTATCAAAAGTTGTAACATGTTGATTTCAGGAGTGTATTTGAGTGTTTTTCAAATTATATCATTGTGTGTGCTATTTCATCTAGGTTTTGTTTATTAGCTATGGAATGTAGCCACTTTCCGTAGCTGACTGGAAATTCCGCAGCCAATTCCATTGTTTTGTAGGTTACAGGTGTTAGTAGGAGGAATGAGACACATGGGCAGCTCAGGAATTGTCCATACATGGATGAGGTCCTATTTACTTAGCCAGATTCAGAAGGAAAGGACTCGGTAAAAGGGAGGTCAATGGAGAGTTCTATGCCAACTAAAACTTTGTTCTTGCATGTAAAAGAAGCCCGAAGTCATTCCTGAACTCATGGATCCATTTTTTCCACCTGCATGCCATCTACATAACACAATCCAACATCCATCTCACATAGATTTACTGCTCATGGCAACCGAGAGGCTGAATCCTTGGATTTTGACCTATTCACATGTCTATTGTTGAAGGAATTCCTCTGAGATACAGTTATCCATTTTCTCTATAAATACTAGCATTTGCAACGCAAATAAGATGTTCTTAATATTGTTGTTATAGTGTTATTTTGTTGTTCTTTAACCTAGAGACATATTACTCTGTTTTTATAATACAAGTCTCTATTTTTCTCATGGCTGTTTGAGCGTGTTTGAAGTAACAGCGTGCTAGTCCGATGTTGTGTAGAGGGCCCCTATGTAGCTGAGGTCCTTCCTTTTGTTTTGTGATTATAGGTGAAGTAATTGGCTTTACTTTCATTGGTGTGCAATTAGATAATTTAGATTTCATTTCTTTCATGCCATATGATGATATTTCCGGAGCCTTTAGCTTAACCCCATTTTAGAAGTTAATTGGTGAAATATTGTGATTATGGATGAGATTATTGACTAACCATTAGTTTCAAGTTTCTTTACTTTCTAGTTTAAGTTGCAACAGTTCATTAGATTTCAATTCTGCAATTAGGATGGATAACGGAGCTATTAATCTCATTTTCAGTACTTCATATGTAGTTTGGTTTATATAGCTGCATGTTTACACTCTTATTCAAGTTCTGACTTTCTACACAGCATGTTTTAAGATCTCTTAAGTTCATAGTTTGGAAATTATCATAATAAACAAGAGGACAAACCTTGTCTTCAACTCTACATCCACACTTGATCTTTAAAAAGTATTCTTAAACTTTTGCTTTAACAACAGATTAGGATTTCCATTGCATTAAACCACTTTAGGAGACCAACAAAACACAAACCCCAAAACATGATAAAACTGAAAATAATGAGGTAAGAAAAGGGTTGTCTAGCACATACAGTGCACTACACTTCATCAGTCTATGACTCCCAGATTGATAACTTATGTAGCAATTTAGGACAAGCTAAATTGACTAAACATTTTGGCACCGTTGCTAGGGAAGTGTAACTAGGTAGCCTATCTCTTACATTAAAAAATAAATAAAGAAGGGAAAATTAATAATTTCTTGAGTATGTTCTCCTCTTGCACCTAGTGTGATCTGGAGGATAAGAAAAAGAATTATTAGCCCAATAATTTCTTTAGTATGTTCTCCTCTTGCACCTAGTGTGATCTAGAGGATTAGAAAAAGAATTATTTGCCCAATTAAAATCACAAAAAACAAAAAAAATGACATGCATAGAGAAAGAGATTCTAGGGAAAGATTTATAGCTAGAGGAAAAAGTTAGATTTTTACGACTCCAACTACTCCAAGGAATAGACAAGATACACCTTCATCCCAGACTCATACTCCCAACCTTAGGATTCCTGGAATTCAAGGGGCAGCAAATAAATTAGAAGATTCTCCCACTCCATCTACTAAATCTGACCTAGGAGAAGAAGCCTTCTTCACCTCCATAGGGGAGCCTATTGCAGTTGAAGAAGTAGAATTACCTAGAGAAGAAGAGGAGGTGGAAACTCTCTCTCATCAGCCATTAATAGAAGAGCTAGAAGATTCTGAGGAAATTATCATGGCAGAGGAAGAGCAAGATGGAGAATTTTCACTATTTGGAGGAAGGGGTAGAGGTAGAGGTAGGGGAAATAATGGAGGAGGTAGAGGTAACAATGGTGAAGGTAGAGGAAATAAGGAAGAAGATAATTCATTTGGATTCCCTATAGTAAATGACGACACCCATGCAACAATGAAAAATGTTTCACCATCTGTCCTCCCAAACTTTTATGGATTGCGAAGTGAGGATCTTGAAACATTTCTATTTGAGTTTGAAGTCTTATACCAAACCTCTGACTATCTAGAAGACTCTCAAAAACTCAAATTGTTCCCTTCAACATTGAATGGGGCTACTCTGAAATGGTTTATGGGATTAGTCACTCAATCTATTAGGACTTGGAATGATATGAGGTAGGCATTTTTGGATAGATACTTGGATTATTGTATGCCTACCAATCATAAGGATGAGGTATTCAAAATGATGCAAAAATAAGATGAGAACTTAGAGGATTTGCTTGAGAGGTTTCAATACAACTTAAAGAGGGAAAAGATGAACAATTTAGATGAGGAAACCTTGAAAGCCCTTTTATTGAAAGCCATTAGAGATGAATGGATAAATATTTTAAACATGATGGGGAAGGAGGACATCTCTCAACTTCCATTAAGTGACATAGCAGAACTATGTGTCCATCTCTCAAGAAGAAAATCTAAAACTAGAAAAGGGCCTAGAGATCCTTCTCTTATTAGAAAAAACAAACCTGCAACTGGGACAATAAGTAGGGAAGAAATTGGCAATATGCTTGATGAGTTCAAAACTGACAGTCTAGGGAGCCTTAGTGAACAGCTAGACACCCTCAAAATTCAAAACAAGCAGAAAAAAGAAGTTGATGCCTTCGCCATCTTTTTCCCAAAATGTAGAAAGAAACATGCTCTAAGAGAATGTTCCTTAGATGCAAAAGGTGTAGAAACATGTATGATTTGCTCGGAAAGTCATAAAACCAAGGATTGTCCTTCAATCCCAGGTCTTAAAGTTGTCTTTCAGGAGGAAGTAGTTCCAAATTCTGTAGAACCTCTTTTCTTTGTTTCAAGAAGACCTTGGAAAGGGAAATAAAATCAAAGATTTAACAATCCAATGAATTTTCAGCCTTCATCAAATTGGAATTCTTGGCAACAACCTTGGCCTCAACCTCAAAATCATTATCAATCTCAATCATGGGTACAAGGGGTACAAAATCCTTGTGGGATATTTCCTCAATATTATCAATATCCTCCATCTTATCAGAACTATCCTCCCCCACAAAACTGACAACAAATTCCACAACTACAAATTCCAAATCAAAGCCCTTGCCTTTCATTGCCATTTCCACAACAACAACCTCCTCAACAAAATCAAAATTCTCAACTCTTGCTTCCATTTCAACAGAAGCCAAATCAACTACTAGCCCAACCATTATCAAATCCGAACAACAAAAACCCTCAGAATGCTTACATGGTAGAAGGAAAACCATTTCCTCCCTACATAATTGTTCCTCTAGATCTTAATGATGTTCAACTTAGATCTGGTAGGATTTTAGAAAACGAAAAACCCTCTATAGATATTCAAGAGCAAGATGCTTCTGAGGAGGATCCTCTAAAAGTCAATAAATTTTTTGAAGAAGCATCCCTTCAAAACCCAACCATTCAAAAAGTAAAACAAAAAGAGTCAATCCACACAACTCCTATAGTTGAGCAACCTGTATCAACATCCACACCTCCTTTTCCTAAGAGATTACAAATTGACAGGGGGTGGAAAAACAAATTTTGTTGCCTGACTATGATTTCCTAGATGAATTAAAGAATGTCTGTATCAAGATTCCCTTGCTACAAGCCATTAGAGAAATTCCTATTCTAGCAAAAACAATAAAGGAGTTGAGTATCAAAAGACCAGGTAGGAAACCAAGAGACACAAAAAGAATCCACCTGGTAGGAAAAATAGCAAATATCATGATGGGAAAGATTACCATGCAGAAATATGTGGATCTAGGAAGTCCAATTGTCAAGACACACATAAATGGAATGGAAATTCCAAATACATTGATTGACTTAGGGGCTGCTATAAACATTATGAGTAGACAGAGTATGGAATATCTTAAACTTCCTAATCTTCCTTTCACACCTACCTTACTACAACTTGCAGATAGATCAGTAATCAAACCAGATGGTGTACTAGAAGATATTTTAGTCTCCTTGGATTCTTTGGAATATCCAGTGGTTTTCATGATTTTAACTCCCAAGAATAATCTAGGTAGACACCCACTCATCTTAGGAAGACCTTGGCTAGCCACAGCTGATGCTTTTATTAGTTGTAGATCTGGTGACATGTACATTTCTGATGGTAGTTCAACAAAGAAATTTACTTTGTATCCTCCAGCAAAAGCAATTACAAAATTAGGAGACAATGAATGGGTCGACGATGAAGATTCTATACAACCTATCTTTACTCTCTCTGAAGTTAGTGAGGATAGTCAAATCTTGAACACATTAGAAAATTTTGAAACATCTTCAGAATATGACAACATACAATTTTAGTTAGATTCTAATATTGAATATTTTTCATCTAGACAAATGTCTCCCTACTCTATGGAAGAGTTTGGCAGTTCTGCAATTGAAATTTTTCCAGGTAGAACATTGAATATCAACAAAAACTTGGAAAAGTTACAACAAGAAGAGCTAACCAAAGTCTTACAAAAACATTTTGCTGCATTTGCATGGGAGTATAGTGATATGAAAGGTATTGACCCTAAGACTTTCATCCATCATATCTATATTAAGGAAAACAATAGACCAATCAGACAACCTCAGAAAACGATGAATCCAAATCTTAGGGAGATTGTGAAAGAAGAGCTCCAAGAATCACTCAATGTAAACTTCATTTATCCAATCGCAGATAGCCAATGGGTCTCTCCCTTGGTAATAGTGCCCAAAAAGAATGGTAAATGGAGGGTGTGCTTTGATTATAGGGAATTGAATAAAGCAACCTTGAAGGATCACTTTCCTTTGCCCTTTATAGATCAAGTATTAGATACATTAGCAGGGAAAAAGTACTCTTCATTTTTGAATGGTTTTAGTGGATATAATCAAATTTAGGTAGCACCTAAAGATTAGGATAAAACCACATTTACTTGTCCATGGGGAACTTTTGCCTACCGAGTGCTTCGTTTTGGATTATGCAATGCACCCTCAACATTCCAAAGAGCAGTACTAGGAATTTTTTCTGATCTAATACACGATTGTGTAGAGGTATATATGGATGATTTTATAGTCTATGGTAACACATTTGAAGAAGCCTTGGAAAATTTGGAAAAATTCCTTAAAATATGTAAAGAAACAAACCTTTCATTATGCCATGAAAAATGCTTTAGGATGTTTACTGAAGGTATTGTTTTGGGACATCATATTTCAGGGGATGGGATTAAAGTAGACAAATCTAAAGTTGAAGTCATCTCCAAGTTACCTATTCCAAATTGTCAAAAAGATGTTAGAAGTTTTCTAGGATTTAATTGATATTATAGAAGATTTATAGAAAACTTTACCAAAATAGCATCTCCACTCTTCAAACTGCTTACAAAAGACAGTGAATTCAAGTGGAATCCTGATTGTCAATCAGCATTTGAAGCCTTGAAAACAAGAATATCTGAAGCACCTATCTTAAGAGGACCAAATTGGAAACTTACTTTCCATATTTCTGCAGATTCTTTATATACAGCTCTAGGAGCTATATTGGGACAAAAAGACTTGATTCCTTATGCCATTTACTATACAAGTAAAAATTTGACTTCCACTGAGTTAAATTATACTATGACTGAAAAGGAGTTCTTAGTTGTTGTTCACGCAATTAATAATTTCAAACATTATATAACAGGCTATGAAACTTTTATTCATACTGATCATTCTGCAATTAGATATTTGATGAACAAACCTATTACTAATGGTAGAGTTACAAGATGGCTCTTACTTTTAAAGGAATTCAATATTACTGTGTTAGATAGACCTAGAAAACAAAACACACTTGCTGATTTCTTATCTAGGATTCAGAGTATCAAAGAAGATTCTCCTGTAGAGGATAAGTTTCCCGATGAATAATTATTTGCAGTAACTACTAAAACTCCTTGGTTTGTAGATATGGCTAACTATTTGGTTACAGGGAAGCTACCTCCACATTTTTTTCGTAGAGAAAGAAGAAAGATTATTCAGGATAGTTCAAGATATTTATGGATTTCTAACGAATTGTGTTAAACAGGGCCAGACTTTATGATTAGGAGATGTGTCAGGGAAGATAAAATGCTTGATATTTTCAAAGCATGTCATGATGAACTATGCGGTGGACACTTTGCTGACAAGAGGACAACTTATAAAATCCTTTCTTTAGGATATTATTGGCCATCGCTCTTCAAAGATGCAAAAAAATATGTTAAAAGGTATGATAGCTGCCAAAGGGTAGGGAAACCTACCCTCTCAAATGAGATTCGATTACAACCTCAGGTACTCATCGAACCGTTTGAAAAATGGGCTTCAGACTTTATTGGACCTATTAATCCTCCATCCAAGCAGAAAAGGTATATAGTATGTATTGATTATGTCACTATATGGGTAGAGGCCAAAGCATTAATTTCTGCTAATAAAAATACAGTAGTTAATTTTCTTTATGAGGATATTTTTACTCGTTTTGGTGTTCCAAGGGAAATTCTGACAGATTAGGGAACTCAATTCACATCCAAACTGATAGAGAAGCTTTTGGAAGAGTACAAGGTCAAGCATAGGAAATCCACTCCTTATCATCCACAAGAAAATGGTCAAGTGGATTCCACAAATAAAGTAATTGAAGGAATCATTACCAAGACTGTGCATCTACACAGAAGAGATTGGGCAGAAAGGCTTCCTGAAGCCTTATGGGCCTATAGAACTACATGGAGGAACACAACAAGACACACTCCTTATGAACTTTTTTATGGGAAGGAAGTTCTGCTCCCCATTGAGTTACATGTTAAAACCTTCAAGATGGTAGTTTAGTTGGGAATGGATCTATCAGAAGCTCAAAAGCATAGACTGGAGCAGTTGAATGAAATAGATGAGATCAGACAAGAAGCAGTTCAAAGAACTGATCTAGTTCAGCAGTAGAGAGCTAAGTGGCATAAAAAATAAATCAAGGCCAGAAGGTTTCAAGAAAGAGATTGGGCATTGCTATTTGATTCAAAGTTCAAAGATTTTCAAGGTAAATTTCATACTCATTGGCTTGGGCGATATGAGATTGAAAAAGTTTTTAGCAATGGAGCAGTAAGAATCAGAACAATTGATGAGCACCAAACTCCTCTCCTTGTGAATGGTCATAGATTGAAGATCTATCAAAATCCAATACGAAAGGAGGAGTTTATCAAAATCTTTCAAGATAATTCTACAATAAGGATGGTGAAGAAGAATTGTTCTTCTCCACCAGCCTAGTCTTTGTTTTTTTTCATCATTTAAAAAAAATTAAAATGTATAATCTTGAAAACCAATCATTGATTGGAATTCTTATATAGAAAATACAAGGCGAAAATTAGAAGATTCTGATGCCCTATATTTTCCAAAAAAAATCTCTCATTTCACTCATAGTTTGTTTCATTCCATTTCATTTCATTTCACTCCATCTCACCACCACATTCCATCAATAAAATTTCTTTCAGTTTCTCTTCATATCCACCTTACCATGTATCATCCATATAGTCATTTTTCATTTCCATTCATTCACCAAGTGATATGTTATTCATAATTTCGTTTTCCGCAGTTGTTTTTCAATTCCGTAGCTGAATTCTGATTTCGCAGCTCAATTCTGATTCTGCAGCAGATTGCTAATTCCACAGCTAATCCTATTACTCTGCAGTGATAGTCAATTGATTAGCCAAAAATAATAATAAAAGCAAGATGCAGGTATCGAAGGAGAAGATATTTGAAGACTTCAACACCTGAAAATCACCTACAGAGGCAGGTAATTAAAAGTTAGCAAAACGAAAGAGGTATGATTCCAACGTATGGACAAAACCATTTCAAATAGCATTTCAAAAGCATAATTTGTATAGTTTGTAAATCATAGCTCCTTAACGTGTAATGATTTAACTTGATGGCTACCTTAAGTCCACCATATCTTCCGCATTAATCCTAATGGTCTCATAATATATTTCCAATTTTAATTCGTATTTAGTCGTACACCCTCATTACATCCACTAAAATAGTTAATTATGCAAACATGAGCTGATTGAATACGGCTCTCCTCCACTGATGTTCCACTCCGCAGCCTTTTAATGAACTCAAAATCATAAACTCTGTTCAGTCTCACAAGTTTTCACGAGTGACACTCTGCCTCCATGCTTGCACACCAAGTTTTATAGTCTTCAGTTCATTTTTCATTTACACAAGTTTCTACTCCGTAAAACCCCTTTCATTTCATGCTCAGTACTCTCCACATTTCGTAACCACCAATTTTCTCCATGGCCCTCGTCTATTTTCCACTCACACAACCGTTCTGCTTCTGTAAAACTGCCATTTATAGAGGTGTGTTCAGAGTGAGAGGGAAGAATGGGTCTTATAGTGAGAACAAAACCCGAAGGAGTTAAATTCATGGAAGGATACCTGTAGCTTAAGAGCACATTGAAGAAGGCAGGATGGTTGCAGTTCATTAAGAAGTTCAAGGGTCATCACAAGGAGGTTACAAAAATGTTTGCTAGATCTTTCAATAGTGTAGAAGTTGAAATTGGAGACATCAAATTTCCTGTGGCAGAATCATCAATTGTCACAGCCACAGAGCTTCCATAAGAAGGAGAGATATGGTTTAAGAACAAGGACTTTGATGAAAAGGCCTAGAGGGCCATTCTTCGTAATCTAAGTATGGATATATCAATATTTAAACGAGGAATTCCTATCTCAGCCTTAAAAGATAAGTGGAATAGTCTGTTCTTGATCATTCATAAATTCATTACATGCAAGGACAGGTATCACTCCATGTATATGTATCATATTAGATTATTAATGAATTTCTTAGAGTATGAAACTATCAACCTCCCTTGCTTCTTGTATAATAGTTTTAGAAAAATGTCTACTACCGTGCAAAGAATATAGATGATGTGGAACCTCATCTCTACCATCATGGCCTCATCAAGATCTTGGTTGAAAATCATTTGAAAGAGAGGGAAGATACATGGGAAAAATTCCTAGTTAGGAACTTCTTCCAAGACCCTCCTGAAGTGCCTGAGGGGAGTTCAGCAAAGAAAAGTAGGAGGAAGAGAACAACTTTAACAATCCAAGAAACTCCTACTAGTTTGACAAAGGAAAATAGTGAAGAGGAATTGCCTTCTGAAACATTGACTGAAATTATGAAACAAACAAAACAGAAAGGAAAGAGGAAAATTGAAGAAATTTACCAGACTCCTGAGCCTTCGTCAGAAGAAGAGAAAGTGCTTTCTGAAAGATTAGTTCATATTAAAAAATAGTCAACTAAAGCAAAACAAAAAGGAAAGGAGAAACAAATCATAGAAAAGGGAGACACAAGCTCACAAGGTCTAAGAAGAAGCTCTAGATTAAAGGGAAAGTTGAGGAAAATGCAAATCAAAGGAGCTCAATTCATAGACCTGGGAGGTGAAACTCCAGATCAATCACCAAAAAACACTCCACTTGATCAAAGTTCATAGTATTCTACTTCTCCTCAGTTAGACTTTGAAACTAGTCCAAGGAAAACAACTCCAGAAATTGATCAATCCCAGTAGTAGATATATGATTTCATAGAATCATTGGAACAGTAGAAAAGTACAACAAACCAAGGAACTTCATCCAATTAGCTAGGTACAACTCAAGAAACTTTGATTTAGTCATTGAAGCAAGAAATTTAGGAGCTGGAAGTCTTAAATAGACATATCCAAAGGGAGAATGAAACCTTAAGAGAGCAAAACAAATTGGACAAAGTTATCCACGACAATACCATGTTGCATTTAGGATTATGGAATAAGAAAAATAGAAATCTAAAGAAGAAGAATAGGAGGTTGAGTAGAACCCTCATTAATATCAAGTATAGATGTTTTATGATGAAGCCTAGAATGACAGTGATAGCAATAAAGAAGAAGAAGAGGCTGGATGTCTTAGCAGAAGTTTCAAAACAGATGCATTGAAGGGAGGATTGTTACAATTTTGGTTGCATGAGGAAATGCAACATCTTCATAGTGGGGGCATGTTGAGCCCCAAAACTACCTCTCTTCCAAGCATTTTCTTAAACCCTTTCTCTTCTATTTTCCCATGTCAGTGCGTCCTAAGCTATCAAAAGTTGTTACATGTTGATTTCAGGAGTGTATTTGAGTGATTTTCAAATTATATCATTGTGTGTGCTATTTTATCTAGGTTTTGTTTATTAGCTATGGAATGTAGCCACTTTTCGCAGCTGACTGGAAATTCCATAGCCAATTCCATTGTTTTGTAGGTTAGAGGTGTTAGTAGGAGGAATGAGACACATGGGCAGCTCAGGAATTTTCCATACATGGATGAGGTCCTATTTACTTAGCCAAATTCGGAAGGAAAGGTCCCAGTCAAAGGGAGGTCAATGGAGAGTTCTATGCCAACTAGAACTCTATTCCTGCACGTAAAAGAAGCCTGAAGCCATTCATGAACTCGTGGATCCATTTTTGCCACCTGCATGCTATCTACATAGCACAATCCAACATCCACCTCGCATAGATTTACTGCTCATGGCAACCAAGAGGTTGAATCCTTGGATTTTGACCTATTCACGTGTCTATCATTGAAGGAATTCCTCTGAGATACAGTTATCCATTTTCTCTATAAATACCAGCGTTTGCAACGCAAATAGGACATTTTTAATATTGTTGTTATAGTGTTATTTTGTTGTTGTGTAACCGAGAGACATATTACTCTATTTTTATAGTACAAGACTTTGTTTTTCACATGGCTGTTTGAGCATGTTTGAAGTAACAACATGGTAGTTCGAAGCTGTGCAGAGGACCCCTGTGTAGTTGAGGTCGTTCCTTTTGTTTTTGTATAGTTTTTCATGTATATTTTTATGTATATTTTCTCTCATTTGGATTGTATATTTCTCATGTTTTTCTTATGATCTTAATCATTCTAACCTTGTATATGTTTTTGCAACTTGTCAAATTTCTTACTAACACGGATAGGTGCACCTCAAAATAGGTCTTTAAGTCTGGTTATGCTCGAGCTTCTTAGTGTAATTTTTTCATCAAGTCGTGTTATTGAGACTTACTCCCTCTGCTGAACTTTAGTTTTCAATTTCAGTTGTTTATGCTTTTACTTAGTGAGATTTGTTTATTGCTCTAGATAATGTAGGCGTCATTTCTTTCATGCTATATAATGATATTTCCAGAGCCTTTAGCTTAACCCCATTTTAGAAGTTAATTGGCGAGATATTGTGATTATAGGTGAAGTAATTGACTTTTATTTCATTAGTATGCAAGTCGATAATTTAGATGTCATTTCTTTCATGCTATATGATGATATTTCTGGAGCCTTTAGCTTAACCCCATTTTAGAAGTTAATTGGCGAAATATTGTGATTATAGGTGAAGTAATTGGCTTTTCTTTCATTAGTGTGCAATTAGATAATTTAGATGTCATGTCTTTCATGCCATATGATGATATTTCCAGAGCCATTATCTTAACCCCATTTTAGAAATTAATTGGCGAAATATTGTGATTATGGATGAGATTATTGACTAACCATTAGTTTCAAGTTTCTTTACTTTCTGGTTTAAGTTGCAGTAGTTCATTAGATTTCAATTCTGCAATTAGGATGGACAGCAGAGATAGTAATCTCATTTTCAATACTTCATCTGTAGTTTGGTTTATGTAGCTGCATGTTTACACTCTTATTCAAGTTCTGATTTTGTAGACAACATGTTTTAAGATCTCTTAAGTTCATAGTTTGGAAATTATCATAATAAACAAGAGGACAAACCTTGTATTCAACTCTACATCCACACTTGATCTTTAAAAATTATTCTTAAACTTTTTCTTTAACAATAGATTAGGATTTCCATTGAGTTAAACCACTTTAGGAGAACAATAGAACAAAAACCCCAAAAGAAGATAAAACTGAAAATAGTGAGGTAAGAAAAGGGTTGTCTATGACATACAGTGCACTACACTTCATTAGTTTACAACTCCCGGATCGATAACTTATGTAGCAGTTTAGGACACACTAAATTGACTAAACAAGCATCCCAGGCTAAGTTACATAAGAGGCTACTTCAAAACTCTAAAAGCTACCAACTTCAAATTCCACTTTCGAGTAATTCCTCACTACTAGCTTGAACTCATCCATGAAGGAGATATTTATAATAGGAGGAGCCTCGATAAGAGATGGGAGAAAGAGCTTAGCCCTTTGGGAGGTTGCATAAAGGGTGGAACAACCATCCTAAAGGAGGGAGTCGAGCTCATCTGATCCAACAACCAACCCCAGGAATACTCATGGATAATTTGTTAAAACAAACTCGCAAAAAGTAGATCATCGCGAGTGAAATGCAGAGACTAAGCGATGACGTCACTAGGCTTAGTTAAATCTTGGCCATCTTCACAGGTGGTATAACTGATGACCCACGATGACCCAAAAACATAGGTAAAAAAGTGTATGTTCCAAGAGTAATGAACTGAGGTATTCTTCCTGAGATGACAAGGAAGACACTGACGCATATTTTGCAACATGACACAAAGCAGATGTCAATAGCACAAACTGACAGTGTCTGGGATCAGGGAATGCGGGGTCGATGACAAAATATTGTGCAACGATAAGTGATAGGTTTGGCCTTTTCTCAGCTAAATTTTTAAAATTTTCCTTTGCTTTGGGGTCGTCACATTTTATTTAATGACAGTCGCGAAGATAGTCGCATCTATGCTATCTAATTAGTTGCACCTTCTATTATTTTGCACAATTAAATCGACTCACAATCGTGAAGGGCTCTGAAATAGGCTCGGAACTATTTTCTAGTGTACTCTTGTCACGACGTGGCAAATTAGCTAGTTAGGGGGTGTGACTTTCCGTTGTCGACGCATGTTGTCAGTTTGACGCTCGCGAAGATTCCTGTAGGTTTTAATTTTGAAGTTCTATTTGTTGATTCGCCAGTTTGTCCTATCCTTCTGAGCTTTTCTTTTGCCTATTTCTTGTCTGTCAAATTGTTGTTTGCTAGAATACTTGACTCTTGGTTTCATTCCCTTGAGATTTTTCCCTTTGAAATGTGTGAGCTATTCACCTTAGGGTTTCTTGAAGCATTAGATTTTTCTTGGGTTGCTCATTCATTTGGACCTTTGAGCTGTGTTTGAAATGATCCCTTGTTTTATTTCAGGATTTTCCTTATTGACTGTTCTTTCATCTCCCTGATTGGTATGTGATGTTTGGTTACCAAAAATTTCAAGTCTTGCTTGTTTGGTTTCCTTCCATCACTTTGGGATAGATCACATTGCTTCCTAGACAGTTAGAAAGCTTTCAAGTTTTTGCAAAAAGAAACATATTCTTTGTTTTGATTATTTGATTAGTTTATGAGCGCAATGTTTCTCTTCACTTATTAAAAGATTTCATTTGAAAAGGACTTAAAACTAGAATTTTTTTGAGTTTTACATTTGGTTTCTTGTCATCTATTCGAAAAATCAAAATATCGCATTCATTTTGCATTAGGAAATGAGAACAATCATTTGCATTAGCAAATTCTTGACATTTAGACGTTGAAAAGAAAAGGATGTATTTTTCATTTTCTTAATTACATTGCTTGCAAGTTAGTGAAAGATAGAAGCATTTCTCTTTCCTCTTGATTGGTTTGCTTGTGAAATAATGAAAAGTACCATTATTGCATTTTCTTGCTTGTTGCTTCGATTACTTTGAAATGAACCTCTCACTTTTCTTTAGTTAGTTTTTCATTGAAAAGAAATGGTTTCTTTACTCATTTAGTTGCATTCTAGGAGCTTTGGAAGATACGTTCGGTAGGGCCTTGAAACTAAGATTTAATTCAAGATAAACTGCTAAATTTTAATGAATTAATCCAAAAATGCAATGGAACTTAACACTCATATATCTAGAGGTCTAGGCTAGAGACGTGTTCTAGAATTTTTAAACCTAGTGGTTGTTGTTTTCACTAAGGTGGGGTGATTCCTCCTTTTGTGATTCGATAAGTGCTAGTACGGACTTGCTCCCTGTACCATCACGTATATGATGGGAGACCCCACTAGGTTGTAATCCTATTATCCACAAGAAGCCAAGTCGGCCATCTTGCGAACATGATACATAGAGCACAAAATTTGGGGAGATTGCTCACTCATACTTCTTGGTTCACTAGGAGGTATTTTGCAGTTCATGATTTGTCTGGTAAACCTTTTGCCTAGAGTTCCAAAGCAGTCATTTGATCATTTCGACTCATTAAACTTAAAATATCATTCAAGCACTTTTCCTTTCGAGCTCATTTCCAATCGGAAGTGATAGAGTCACCTTTCATCCTTTTCTCGACTCTTAAAACATGAAAAGGTAAAGTTTTGTTTTAGTGTTCTAAAATTAACTTCCCACAAAATATTCCTGGTAAAAGCTGTCTTCCTTGGTAATTCTTTAGAGTCAATTCCAATGGCAACATTTTCAGAGTCTACCAGTCAATGGTTACCCTTAGAAGGGAATCCTGGTCCCTTTTTTTATTTTGGAAATGCTGGTGCTCCTTATATGGCAATGTTGTCCCTCCCTCGGTTAACCATTGGTTTACCTGTTTGTCTATTTTCTACCTCAGTGATGCCAAGTGTCCCAACTCCTACCCCACCATCTCCTTAATTCGAATCACATCACGATGATTCTAATGTTGACCCCTCGACTTCTTCCCATATTTCTTCACCTTCCTCTTCTACTTCACCTGGTGAAAGTTTCAAATGTAGTAATCAGGAGGCTACGAAGAAGAAGAAGAAGTCAGCTAAGAAAGAGGCTAATTGTGCGAATGTTACTCCAAATGCACCTCCTATAAGCGAACCTTTTGTTCCTCCACAGAAGTTCAAATTCCCTTGCAATCTATGTAAGGGTGACCATCTCCTCCAATACTGTCCTAGCATTCCTAGAGTCTTAGAGGTATTTTCTCAAAATCTAGATCAACCATCCCGATCGACCTCTGAAGATCATGTCAATGCTACACTCTTGGCTAGCAATGGTAAGAAGAAAGGGAAGATTAGATTCCCCTGTAGGCTATGTGAAGGAGAGCATCTTCTTCACCTTTGCCCTCTTATGGATAAAGCTTCCAAAGTTTTGGAAAACTTTACAGCTCCTCAACCCAACTCCCTGTTGGTTGTCATAGGCTTCCTTCTAACCCTCTCCCAGTTGGTAAAGAGATTGACTTGGGTTCATCTCTTGTTCGTCTTGCTCTTCCTAAACAAGACTCTTTTGTGTCTATTCTCGACCAACCATTGGTCGAAAAGAGTGTTCACTTGGCTCTGCCACCAGTTTCTCACTCTATTCTGGAGGAGCATAGTGATCTTACTTCTTGTTTTGTTCTCATCTCCTCATATTCTCATGAACTAAAGAGTGACCCTCCTGTCCCAGTTGTTTAGGAGAGTCCTTCTCTTATTCCTGCACAACATCGGGGCAATCATATGATACACCCCGCCAAGTAGTTTTGTCGTTTCTTTTGATTGGAGTCACTTGACTACTTATCACCTCCCATATTATATTGCTTTCTAGATCATAGTACAAGCCTATAATATGGTATTACCTAGCACTATATTAGATGAAGATGCATCTATTAGCATAATGTCTTCTACTACTTGCCAGGCTTTGGGCTCCCCACAGCTTGTGCCTATCACCTAGAATCTGTCGGCTTTCAAGGGAGGAACCAGTCAACCGTTAGGGATCCTTCTGACGTTACCTATTACTTTGGGAGGAATGATCATCTATATAGATGTGATGGTAGTCCAAGGTCCATTAGATTTCAAACTCCTCCTTGGACGTGACTATGTTTATGTCATGGGAGCTCTTGTTTCTTCATTTTTCCATGTGGATTATTTTCCACATGAAGGGAGAATAGTGACCATTGATCAATTATCATTCATTAGTCACCAGGCATCTCCTTTACAACCATCATTCCCTATAAGCTCTTCTTTGCAAGCAATAACTTCCCAGCCATAGGTTAATTATGTGGCTACCTGTTTTGTCTTCGCATCTATTGATGATCACATAGATGATATACTACATTATTGACTTGGGGCATTGGAACCCGATCTGTGTTTGGTACCAAATGACATGTATTCATCCCAGAGTGTGGTCCTTTCGTCTTGTGAAGACCTCTTGGGAACCATGTTCTCATATGGTCCATGAATAGTTGTATGAGGATAGTTCCAAGTCATGTGTCAACCTCATTAAAAAATGAAACAAAGTGTGTGAGCATAGTTTTTGTCTTGTGTGAAGCTCGTTAAAAAATGAAACAAGGAGTTGTGAGCATATTTTTTGTCTTGTGTCGAGATCATTAAACAATGAAACAAGGGTCTTGAAGATATTTATTTTACTATGTCAACCTCATTAAAAAATGAAATAATTCCCTTTCCAAGTCGATTCTTTGATTAAGATCTCGTAAAATCCCAATTGAGTCTTTCGAAGATCTCGCAAGTGAACCTTCATTCCATTCACCTAGTTGACTGAAGTGAAGATTGGGGATCATGTACCTCGATTTGAGTCATTATGCTGGGGGCATGCAAACTTATAGCAAGCATAGGTTTTTTCATTTCAAGCTTGTGTAAACATGAAACTGAATCCAAGCAGAGTTCTCCATGGTTTAATCTTGTGTAAGAATGAACCCATGCCTGCTTCACATCTCATGATTGATGTTTTAACCAGCTAATTTTTGGTAGATGAGACTTCGTTGTTTCATTCCATCACCACCATCTCTTTGGCCGATCATATGCTTTCACTTGGTTGTTTTTCGTTTACTGAGGGACTGCAGGGATGAGTGGTTTTATTAGCCAGCCTCTTGACCATCACATGTTTTGAGCAGTTCCACCATTTCTAGAACTAGTTTCTACCCTTTATACCACTCATTCCTCTAGGACGAGTCACCTTTAAGCTCTTTTCTGTCTCGTAAAAGATGAAAAGATTGTCGAGTATTCTTCCCTTTTTGACTCGTTAAAGAGAATAAAAATGTGGTGGTCCACTTTCAACTCTACTCCGACCCTTTCAAAACAAAAATATGGCTGATCCCTTATCCTTTCACACTCATTAATGGATGTGAAACATCGTGCGCCCAGTATAGGTTTACCCCTTTTTTGGGCTGGGAGGCACTGTTTACAAAAAAGGTACTCTTTGGCTGAAATGGTCAATTGGTTCTCTCAAGTATTGTTTTCTACCTTTTCGGGCTCGAGAGACACAAATGTACGAAAAGGGACCTTTGTATTTTTCTTTTCCGTTTCTTTTTCAAACTCTCTAAACATGAAAAGGATACTGAGTTACACCTTTGCCGGACTCATTAAACTATTAAACGACATTGGATTTGTCACCATGAAGAAAATGAGTTTCTCCTTCCTAGGGCTCATTAAACTTACTAGGAAGGATTCGTCCGAAGGATGAACTTATAGTGCAAGCATACGCTATCCCCTTCAAGCTTGTGTTTCAAAAAATAATTGGTGTACTCGCCAGAAATGGTGGGGGAAAATTTGGAAGTATTCTGTCAGTTGTATTAATTATTACGACAGCTTGTCACTCTTGAACATCGACACTCTTTATGCTTCGTGTTTGGTTGGGATATGCTCACTTTATTGTTGGCCTTAAGGGTATTGGGTTATCCATTTTGACCCATTCCATCTGATCCTTGCTGCATCATAATCACCTTTGATCCCTTTGTACCAAAATGCTTCTAAACTCTGGAGTCGTGTCGTCAATATGTTCGAGAGCTTAATCCTTCCGCATTTTGAATCATTACACACTTTCCTAATATTCTATGCCTCATCCACATTCATCTTGATCCTTTGTCTCGTGCTGATGATGTGGGAAACATTATGGCCCTCCTTCGATCGATCGCTTCCTATCGACTTCAGCTCATTATCCAGGAAGTTGATCTACAGAAGCCTTTCTAGTACCTTGGAGCTTGCATGCCTTAATGGCAAGTTCTTCGCATTAAATGATGAGCTTTCCTTATTGGCCTTTGATCGGGTGATTTCATGGGTGTTTGACTTTATATCATTCTTCACACTTCATGAATTGTACTAGCAGTACCTTGAGAACCATTGACATTACTACTAGTCTCTCTCGCACTTCTTAACAGTTTACATCATTGACCGACAATCAAGTGATTTCCTAGTAAGTTCGACTTCAGCACATCTATTCACATATTCGAATTTTGTACCTTGATCGAGTTGCGATTCAAGACCCTGGGCTCAGATTACACAAGTCTAGGTTGCATGGATTTCTTCATGATTGTATACACGACTCTTTTGATTGGATGGAGGTGACCATACTTGAGTCTTTCATATGGTCCTTTTGATTGGATGGTTGCTTCCATACCAAAGATCATTTATGTTTATCTTCTGGATGGCTACGCCCATGCCTTATGCACTTGTATTTCCTTTCACTATGTACTCATGTATCAGAGATATCAATTCTACTTGCATTTGTAGGTTCTTCGCGAAAGCATCATATTTCAGTTATGGATTCGTAAAGCATTTCACCCCTCCCACTCTCTCAGCCTTCATGCTTTAGGGGGCATCTGTTACACAATATTTTTTCACGGACCCCAGATTCCCTGATCCCGGACACTGCCAGTCCGTGTTATTGACATCTATTTTGTGCCATGTTGCAAAATATTCTTAGGAAGAATACCTCAATTCATTACTCCTGGAGCACACCCTTTTTTACCTATGTTTAGGGTCATCGCGGGTCATCAGTTATACCACTTGTGAAGATGGCCAAGATTGAACTAAGCCTAGCGACGTCGTCACTCTGTCTCTGCATTTCACTCGCAATGATCTACTTTTGGTGAGTTTGTTTTAAGAAATTATGAATAAGCAGTCCTAGGGTTGGTTATTCGATCAAATGAGCTTGGATCCCTCCTTTGGGATGGTTGTTCAACCCTTTGTGCAACCTCCCAAAGGGATAAGCTCTTTCTCCCATCTCTTACAGAGGATCCTCCTCTTATAAATATCTCCTTCATGGCTAAGTTCAAGCTAGTAGTGAAGAATTAGTGGCAAGTGGAATTTGAAGTTGGTAGCTTTTAGAGTTTGGAAGTAGTCCCTTATGTAACTTAGCCTAGGATGGTTTTGAGTGGAGTTGGTTTGATTGTATGATTTTCCTAGCATCATAATTTTTCCTTTTGGGTAGGAGAGAGAGTTATTCATCCTCTTGGGAGACACTTCATAAGTGAATGCTTGCGAAGACATGCTAACAAGACCCTTCAAGGAGACCTACAATGTCAAGGAACGGTTGTAAGTTTTACTTCAGTTCATATTACTACAAATCAATCGTTTATTTCCTATATATTATGTCAAATTGCATATTGATAGCTTGAAGTTCCTTGAACCTTTAAGTATATCATTTTTGTCGTATTCTGTTATGTTTGTTGCTATTATTTGTGTGTTGTTTTCAAGTACAGAAGTGATTAGAAGAACAAAAGCTGGAGCAACACAACGCAAATTTCATCAAATGAGGATATGAAGGTAGGCCTTCATGACATCGACTATCTAAGGAAATTTGCTTTGGTATTGTCTTTGCTGTGACTAGACCCATTCTAGGGCTAGAGGGGTTGCCTCTCTCTGTAGAGGGAGCTTGCCTTCATCACAAGCCTACCTTCAAATACCTATTTGATGAAGTTCTCATTGTCTTGCTCCAGCTTTTTTTCTTCTATTCACTTATGTACCTGAAAACAACACACAGAGAACAACAATGAACATAATATAATATGACAAAAACGATATACTTAAAGTGTCAAGGAACTTCAAGCTATCAATATGAAATTTGACATAAGATATAGGAAATAAACCATTGGTTTGTATTAATATGAACTGAAGTAAAACTTACAACCATGCCTTGACATTGTAGGTCTCCTTGAAGGGTCCTGTCAGCATGTCTCTGCAAGCATTCACTTATGAAGTGTCTCCCAAGAGGATGAATAACTCTCTCTCCTACCGAAAAGGTAAAATTATAATACTAGGACACTCATACAATCAAGCCAAATCCACTCAAAAGCATCATAGGCTAAGTTACATAAGAGGCTACTTCCAAACTCTAAAAGATACCAACTTCAAATTCCACTTCCCACTTATTCTTCACTACTAGCTTGAACTCAGCCATGAAGGAGATATTTATAAAAGGAGGAGCCTCCATAAGGGATGGGAGGAAGAGCTTATCCCTTTGGGAGGTTGCACAAAGGGTGGAAAAACCATCCCAAAGGAGGGAGTCGAGTTCATCTGATCCAACAACCAACCCCATAACCACTCATTGATAATTTGTTAAAACAAACTCACCAAAAGTAGATTGTCATGAGTGAAACATAGAGATAGAGCGATGACATCGTTGGTGTTCTAATTACACTGTTAGATGTATTGATGTTTCCTCTAAGATAGTATCATCTTCATCTACGAACAAGAATGAGAGGTCGCTTTCTTTCCCATGCACTAGGGAGTTTTTTGAGCCTTTAGCTAGGGTCACAGTTTTTACAAACCTATATTCTCTGTACAGCCTCCTTTGCTTGCCTCCAAAAGTGGGATTAATGGCATAAGTCAAATGTTACTTGATATATCCCCCCACCTTGGAACCCCAAGATCTAGATAAGAGCATGCCGAACCGAGGGGGAATGCCTACCACTACTATGTTCATTACCACGCTCTTCAGAAGGATATGAGTTTGGTTTACCACAAAATCCTTTATCATTCCCAAGAATTTTACCCTCTTAGAGTTAAAGGAGTACAGGTAATTGTAGGTCTTGGTGATGTGAAAGCCCAATTGTTCCATCATTGCTAGGTGCATGAGGTTGTGTGAGGCTCTGGAATCCAACATGCAATTATGAAATAAGAGGTCATGTATTACAAAGGTCACGTAGAAGGGTGTAGTATAAGGATCAAGTTCTTCCATATGAGGCCCAAAAACAACCATTGGCCTTTCCTCTTGAAGGTTTAAACTGTCATGGATTGGTACTGAGGTGGATGGATGCATGAATTGAGAGACTTGAGCTTTATAAGTAGGATTATTTAGAAGCTCAATTAGAGGAACAAGAATATTTACCTTTTCAATCTCCTTCTGAAGATTGAATGTAGGTTGGACTTTTTATATACCTCCTAGATTTGCTCCTTCTTCCTTACCACTAGCAGTTTTCAGCTGAACATGTGCCTCCTTTTCTAAGTGTCCCTTGGAACTATTGATTTCCTTATTAGAAGGCACTTTTATCTTGGAAGGGTAAGTATTTAGCTTACCTTTCCCTTTACCTAGTACGAGGGGAATAACCCGGGGAGTAGTTGCCTCTTGTTGTTTTGGTTCTCTTGAAATCTTCTTTGAAGATCTCAGACCATATTTTTGGTGTGGCTATGTTTTCATGAAATCTGCAAACTATTTACAATAATAATATATATCCTTCTCATTTGTTGCTACTTCTTTATCATGACTAGTCTCCTAGTGAGCCATATTTTCATGTTCTTCTTCAAAGAAAGCAGAATACATGTTTCCCTGCATCTCATGTGTATCTGAAGATTTTTCATCGGTATCATTTTCCAAATATAGAGGATGAGGGATCTGATCAATTTGTTCCTTTCTTTCCCTTGGAAGTATTTGAAATGGATGACTTCTATAATGTAGGTTATAACCTTGGTTGTTGACTTGAGCATTCTATTTGCAGGGATTCTTGTTCTCAAGTTCAATCTTTCCAAACTTATGTGATAAACTATTGATGAGTTTATCTAGTTCATCCCACTTCAAGTATGGTGATTCTTTAGCTAGACCCAAGGAGGATTCTTCTTCTTTCCCTCTTTTATTCTCAGTCCGTTCTTAGTTTCCTCTTGACTTCCCTGCTAAGGTGAAATTTTCTTCCACCTCAAGTGCATCAAGTTGGAGTTGATCTAGAGTGAGAGACTTCCTTTACCTTAGAGTAAAGCCAATGTCATATTCAAGGGCTCCCTAAAAAGCTACTCAAGCAGTAGCTGGAGGAGGCTTTATTTGACATGGTAGGTTTTTATATTATTTACTGAACCGTTTTATAAACTATGAGATATCCTCTTTTGGATTTTTCCTTATAGCGTTAAACTCTATGAGGAGGTACTCATGATTTCTCTTTTCACCCCATTTTTGTGTGAAGGAGTTTTCTAGTTCCTCCCAGGTAGTGATGGAGGCATGGGGTAGGGGTTGAAACCATCTTCTAGCTTCTCCATCAAGGGATTGTACAAAAAGTCTCATGGCCACATCGAGTGGTTCCATGTTTAGATTCTCAAAAAGGGCACAAAAGGCTTCAATGTGTCTCTGTGCAATGTTATCATACTCCCCATTAAACCTAGGTAGAATATCTAGGTAGTCCTGGGGCATAGCACTTAGGGGCTGAGATAAATCAAGAGAGGCATATTTACTTAGAAAAAAATACAAAAGATCCATCTAGATTAATGGAGGGAGATCAAGACTCGCTTGAGGAAATTGGGCCAAAAACACAGCGGTAGGAGTCGCTAGACTAAACGCAGGGTCTGTAAGGGTTTTAGGAGTAATTCTTGGATAGTGAGTAATAGCAGGTTTAGAGATGGATGAGGAAGCTTCAAAGACAGTTGAGACATTCGTGTGGGTAATAGGAGTTTTCTCCTTCCAGAATTTATTGAAAATTAATTTCTCAGGGTCAGATACAAATGGGGCTTTCTAATGAGAAGTATCTAAGCAAGTGTGAGGTTTTTTAAAATCCAGGATGATAAATTATGATTTGGTGTCTGGAGTCACCAAGGCGATTTGGATGAAATCAGAACGTCTTTGCTCACCCACAAAAATAGTGATCAATTTGTCGTATCCTAGGGGAAAAATTCTTCAACAAGTTCCCTGGAAACAGTACCAGAAGGTGTTGTAGCTGCGAAAGACAGCCTCAGATTGCTTACAAGACCAGTGCCTGGGATCATCTAGATTTTGTGTGTCTCATATGATTCTCTAGAAATGGAGACATCACATATATATATATATATATATATATCTATATATATATATATATATATATATATATATAAAGGGTCGGTTCATTCATCCAAAGGTATAGGACATGTATTTCTGGTGCTTCTTAACATATGCAATTCACATAAATATGTGCATAAAATAGTGGATGTCGAGTAGTTCAAGGACATACATTTTAATAAGATTTTGTAGAAAACGAAAGAGGATAAGGAGAAAGAGAAACTTATCACATAGATACTAAGGAATCAAGAATTCTAAGCTTACAACATAGAGCTTGAAAAATCAAGAATTTCTACATTTATTTGAATTACAGGTAGATATAATGGACATAAGAGAGATTGGGTGCTATGATTCATGGACCGCAACTTTAAAGGTATAATTTCAATGATCCATACAGGCACATGCATTAACAATGTCGATACAAATGAATCTGTGAGGAAGTTACAGGCACATGCATTAACATATCAATACAAATGAATATGTGAGGAATTTTGAAATATTTATAGCAGCTATGATTACATGCATTCAGAGAAGAAACATGAACATAATGGGTTTTAACAAAGGCATAACATACTGTAATAATCGAAGGGGGAATCACCACCATTTTCCTCATATTCTGAAATATCTGTATTATAAAGTTATACGGTCTGAAAATAACATGTAGAGTTTTATTTAGGATTTTTGAACCTTTGTGAAGTGTTGCTTCCACCTATTTATCAGGAGAGCGGGAGAATTGAACATTCATTACATCAAAATATCTTTGGCTAAGTCTCAGCTGTCAGGTTAACTATCTGTCTCGGCCAGGGATGGCTATGTGGCCTAAAAGAATTACAAAATATTAATTGCCTCATTAAGGGGCAACACCCTATAGGATAACAAATCAGTGAATCAATCAGATATAAACAAAATATCTTCATGCCCATCCCTGTGTTCGCTTTTGGTTTAGGTTGTAGTTTTCTCACGGTATGGCCTCCTGTGTTTCCCAGCTGACTCCCATCACTTCTACCTTTACTGCTTCAGCCATTCCTCATTTAAAGCTAGGAGTGGGCACTATCAGTTTCATGCCATAATACTAGAGAAGAGGAGCCCTGACCAACACTTCGCATTCCCTCTGTATGGGAAACACAGGCTTATTACATGTTTATTTACAATTTCCTTAGCAATAGTAACACACCTTGAGGTATTCGAACGAGAGAAATTTTCTATTTGTGATGTGAAAGTATTAACAGAAAAAGGTGATGATTGAGTGTTAAAATTACCAAAGAATGATTTGGCTGAGTAATTTTTGAGAATGTTTTTATTGAAAGCTATAGGTTGGTTTTCCTACTCAAACTCTGTTACAGTATGGGTCATGTGCTTCTCTCGATCGATTTTGATTTGATTTGGTTTCCCTTTATAGGGAAGCCACATATGAGACTAATCAATATAAATTTAACCATGGAGTTTCTCAGACCAATCCCTGCTTAAAATTAAACCATAAAACTCAGGGATGTCAACAATCAATATATCAATTCTCTGGACTACTTTAGGATTAGCTAATTGTGGACTACTAAAGAAGGTATGTTTTTGGTAATCATTTCAGCATCTTTTCATTAGAACTTACAAACCTTTTGCATCATGAACTAGGTAAATGATAAGGAATTGTAATAAAACCTGTGAAGATTAATGTGCAAAACAAAAACACTAACAATTGTCATTTTCTTATGCAGGAAGAAGGAAAAACGAAAGACTGCCATTCCAAAGGAAAGAACAAGGCTAGGTTAACCATTGTCCCTTTGACGGGGAACCGTATGCAAACAAGGTAAACCAAATCAAAGCGTATTAGCCCTGGAAAGGAAATGGAGATATCGGCTCGGTGGAAGAAAGAAAAGAGATAACTGAGAACTAACGTTTCGGAAAATCCCTCGAGATCCTTTGATCCTGAGGGATTGCTGCTTTAACTATTTTACACCTAGACATCTCCGCCTTCACTATTATAAAAGGGGCAACACTGTTAGCCCTACAAGTCTATTATGTTTTATGTAATTTCCCTTAAGATTGAAACTTTGATCATCGAGTCTCGTTGAGAACTGATCTACTGTAATTCTGTCTTATGCATTAATACAAACTTGGTTGCTATTTCATCTCTGAGTCTGGAATAACTTCAAGCGGTGTACCCCTGGAGGCTAAGGGCCTGGCCATGGAGGACAGTTGCTCCTGTACTATTACTTTTGGTTTATGCGTGGTTTGCTTATTAGCATTATTCGATAATCTGATATGTTCTGTTAGTTTACATCACACGCTCTGTTATGTTTGATTTGTTGAAGTTTCTGAAGACAGAATCATTGTATTAATTTTGCAACATATTACTGTTCCTTCAAGTGTTGATATAATATCGTCAGTCTTTACAGAATATTGTTGCTATTCAATTACAAAGGCCCTGTGCGTACACTTATTTCATTGGTATTACTGAATTCATATTAGGGATTATGTTCTTTGCGATTGTTTAATCTATAGACATTGATGTTCCATTCTGAAATACAGTTGTACCCTTTATATCTAAGATTGATAACTGGATTACCAAGATCAGATTACTAATAAGGTGTGCCATGTGCATATGAGTGGTTTGCAAGCGCTATTCTATAGTCCATCATTAATCGGTGCTGCTCCATTTTTATGTGTTATTCGATTCATCCTTAAAAGTGAAGGATTTCCATTTGATTCGTGTAGGACACGATTATTGCATTTGATCCTGTAGACTGAAGTGTTACTACTTGTTAGACTTAATTTCTATTATGGTTTCCTATTTGCTATTCCATTTCAGGTTTGTTGTTCCATTTCTTATTTTTTGTCCTATTTCTTATCCATCGTTTCATTTCCTGTCATTTACGTTATTGTGTGGTGTGAAGAACGATCTAAGGCTGTAGTGATCATTGACATTTACTGTCTGGCTCCTAGGTCGATGATCTATTCCCTGATTTCCTTTAGTTCCATCAGTTTACAAAGGGATGAGTTACTGCTACTGAACCCTTGACTCATAAATTGCTTGGTTTTCTGAATGCTTAGTTTAATCTTTAAAATTAGTTTGCGGTAAATAAGCATTCGTTTACTCTTGTATTTCTAAGCACTGTACTACTAGAATTACTCTAGAAAATGATAGCCTTAGACTGAGACACTCTTTGAAATAAAAAAATGTTCCTGGATTGAAAAACTAATGTGAGGTAATTAGAGGTGAAAGAGACCCTTTTTATAGCTCGACATTTTGGCACCATTGCCGGGGAAAGAGTGTAGCCATTTGTTTCTTTTCAGAGTAGTGTAAGAACCTACTAGGGAAGAATTGGGTTTTAAAAACGGAAGGTTTGAACCCATGTGTGGAGCATGTAACAACCCCGCTCCCTTGCCCGCTTTCCTACAAATTTGCTGTTGTTTTATTTAGGTAGAACCTAGCAGTTGATTTGTGTGCATGACTAAGCAGAAAAAGCCAGAAATGAATTCCAAACCTCTACCCAAGCCAGAAAAAGCTAAGGTGCCAATGACCCTTGGCCGATCAACCTTCATAGAATAAATCTTCAAGAAAGCAGAATCTCGGCCTTTAGTAGGACCCAGAAAAGTTATTTCTAGACAGCCTACTAGTTCCCTTCAGGCCACAAGATCACCATCTGTAGCCTTTGCTGAGGTGCATAGTCAAATTGAAGAGCAGGAATTTCAAGAAATTGAAAATTCTACTCCAGAACTATTGCAAGAAGGGAATTTCAGCAATCTTTGTGAAGGAGGAGGAGAGACAGGGGAAATTGAAGAACCGAGGTCTCCTCTTGGGACGACTCAGCCATTGAATAGCCCAGACAAGGGAAGTGCTGCAAAAATCATTTTTGAAGAAACTCAATCTCCTCAGACATTAGGCACTCTCATTATCCTAGATAGAGGAAGCGCTATTAAAACCATTCCTGTTAAAGCCATTCCCTCTCAACCTAGGAATACCCTCCTAGATATCCCAGAAGGTTATTGGCATATATTCGACCAAATGGCTCAAAACTAGCCAAACACCCAAACCTATACATTACAATACCCCATAGTGGATACTGCGGAAATGCGCCGATGAAAGCAATCCCTCTTCAACATATCGCTACATTCCACGGTCTTACATTAGAAGATCCGGATGCATTTATATTTGAGTTCGATGTGCTGTGTAGGGGATATGATTACACCACTGACCCCCAAAAACTGAAATTATTTCCCTCTACATTAAAAGGGGCTGCCTTAAGATGGTTTATGGGATTAGGTGGCAGGGTTATAAACAACTGGGATCAAATGAAAGAATCTTTTCTAAAAAAAATATCAGGACTATTGCAGGTCTAGAGAACTGAAGGACGAAAATATTCCAGATGGTAGCTAGACCAAATGAAACATTAGAGGAGTATGTGGAATGTTTTCAGTATAATCTTCAAAGATCTCCTTATTCATCACTACCTTTACTTGATAATGTGTTGAAAACAACATTAATTAGGGGCATGAAGGAACAATGGATTGAAACATTAAAGATTATGGGAAAAGGAGATATTTATCAAGAAAAATTTGTTGACATTATTGATTTATATATCAGGAGCTCGAGAGGCAGCACAAGATTAAAACCGGCAGAACATGATCGGTTTGTAAGAGATAATAAAATTTCGACAGAAGGAGTAACACGTGCATAAATTGGAAATTTATTGGAAAATTTTAAAACTAATATACTAGGGACACTAACTACACAACTTGATATTATGCAGTCCAAACAGAAGTAAATGGAGGCAGAACAGAATTTGGCAATCTTCTGTCCCCGATGCAGGAAGAAACATAGCCATAAGGAGTGTCCACTAGATGCAGTCCAAACATGCGCCATCTGCACAAAATATCACCTTACGGAAAGTTGTCCCTCACTTCCCAGATTAAAAGAAGTATATAAGGAACCAGAAGAAGAGCCAGAATCGGTGTATCTGCTCAACCAGTGCCGTTAGTGGCAGCCGCAACAGTCTGGGATGCTTTCAGACCCAACTTCTTCTTTTTAGTCTCCACAATATAATGCTCAACAATATAATATGTGGCAAAATCAGTTCCTCAACCCCCGTTTCCAAATTGGTCACCACAGTCATTTCCTTCATCAAACCTGTGGCCGAATCAGGCAAGACAATCTAGTTGGCCGAATTTTCCCTATGCCCCACCATATTGGCAAGGTAATGCATACCTAGCACAATGGACTCCCCCTACTTCACAAAGTCCAGCCTGGCAGACAAACTGGCAAAGACCGATGCACCAGCCAGTAGGAACCATTCCACTCCCTCAACCTACACTACCAGCCTTACAACAAAATCCCCAGTCTAATTTGACACCTCAACTCCCAGCCCAACCCAACCCCAATCCAAATAACAAACCGGTAAAATCTATCCAGATAATCGAAACATCAGAAATAAGAGCCGATCTGAGGGAGTGTAATGATCTTCAGCTAAGATCTGGGCATATTATTGAAACTGAGGGAGATAAGACAGCCCATGTTGAAAATCAGTTACCCAGAGAACAATTGTCACAAGAAGAGGATGTGAAAAAACAAAAAACTCATAATCAAGCAACCACATCCTCTCCCCCATTCCCAGAATGATTAATCATACCTCGACCCACACAATATCCTGATTTTGACATTCTGGGAGAATTACAAAATTTGTACATAAAAATTCCATTCCTCCAAGCCATTCAAGACATTCCGATATATGCAAAGACTATCAAAGAATTGTGTGTAAAGAAACCAAGGAGGAATATAGCAAACAATCCAAGAGTCCAAGTAGTTGGCACTCTATCTGACTTATTATTAGGAAAAGAAACACCCATTAAATACGAAGACCTAGGAAATCCAACAGTCAGCGTACAAATTTATGGTCAAACCTTCCCCAATGCCTCAGTTGATCTAGGAGCTGCAATTAACATTTTAACAACTACAACTTGCCAAAAGCTAGGCATTACATCTATAGAACCCACCTCTACCTTACTAGAACTGGCTGACCGATCTGTGGTTAGGCTAGAGGGCACACTGCATGATGTCATGGTATCTGTTGACTCCTGGGAATATCCGACCGATTTTCTGATAATAAATCCAAAAAGCCGACTTGATGGACACCCATTGATTTTAGGTAGACCTTGGCTTGCAACTGTCGATGCCTATATTGGCTACCGACAAGGCAATATGACCATAACAAGAGGAGCGAATATCAAGAACTTAGCTTTATATCCTCCAGCACAGCCGAGTGTCACAATAATCAAAACTAATAAGCACCTTGTATCATACCTTACTGATAACATTAGATCTCCATTAACTATACAAGAGGCACTTGATTTTAAAGACCAAACAGAAGACGATGCCATTAATAATTTTATTAGTCAAACTAAACTCAGATCTCGCACACAATGTCACATGATAGAGGCAACATTCGATAACGGATTAGAAGAATAAAAATAAAATAACATTGTTCTATCTTATGTGTTATATATAATTATTATTAAATTAATTAATTAATTAATTAATAATAAATAATAAATAAATATTAAATATTAAATATTATATTCAATATTCTATGATTAATATTATCAATATTATATATTAATTCATTATTCTAGGATTAATTTGATTAATTCTAATTATGATCATTATTAATATTATTAATACTAATTATTATTATTAATTATTATAATTCCAATTATTATTACTAATTATTATATTAATAATAATAATTAATGATAATAATAATAATAATTACAATTAATATTAATAATAAATAATAATTAATATTAATGATCAATCATTTATTACAAATATTGAATAATAATTTAATTTTCTATGATTAATACATTTTAACATCAACTATGATCAATATAATATCATTAATACTAATTAGTATTAATTATTTTTATTAATTAATATATTAACAATAATTAATAAAAGAATTAATATTAATAATAACTATCATTTTTAATTAAATGTAACCAATTTATATTAAAATATATATATATATATATATATATATATATATATATATATATATATATATATATTAAAATTAAAATTAAAAATTATTTAATTAAATTAATCAGAGATAGCCGACATTCATCTCTTTTTCCTCTCCTTATTACTATTTAATCCCTCAATTAGGCTCTTCTTCTATCAAGCATTCAAGTTGTCCTGATGATGGATCCCGGTTGGGATTTGAAACATTGGCAAAAAATGGTTCTTACTATGGATTCTCTGGTAACTAAGTCGAAACGATTAGAAGAAGATCCTCTTAAAGATACGCATGATCAAACAATACCTGTTACCTCTGTTGCAAATAGTAAAATTGTGGAAATTGAACCGGGAAAAACCTTAAACATTAATGCCAACCTTACCTCCGAACAAGAAACGAAGCTCATCCATTTGTTGAGGAAATATAAAGAAGCATTTGCATGGGACTACCCTAATATGAAAGGAATCGACCCCCAATTATGTACACACCACATTTAAATAGAAAAAGATGCGAGACCTATTTTCTAGCCTCAAAGGAGACTTAATCCTCATCTAAAAGATGTGGTAAAAGCTGAACTTCAAAAACTTTTAGATGTCAATTTCATCTACCCTATATCTGAGAGTAAATGGGTCTCTCCGCTTGTGGTAGTACCAAAAAAGAATGGAAAATGGAGAATTTGTGTGCACTACAAAGAACTAAATAAAGCAACACAAAAAGACCACTTCCCTCTCCCATTCATCGATCAAGTATTAGACACTTTGGCAGGAAAGAAATTCTTTTCTTTCCTAGATAGCTTCAGTGGATACAATCAGATCCAAATTGCCCTTGAAGACCAAGACAAAACCACTTTTACTTGTCCTTGGGGAACATTTGCCTATAGAGTTCTACCTTTTGGCTTATGCAATGCTCCTGCAACATTCCAAAGGGCTATCCTCAGCATTTTTGCAGACTTAATAAATGAAGGACTTGAAGTATACATGGATGACTTTACACCACATGGAGACGATTTCGATCCAGCATTGGATACATTGGAAAAAGTCCTACAACGCTGCATTGTTACCAGGCTTTGTTTAAGCCATGAAAAATGCTATATGATGATGACTGAAGGACTTATTCTAGGACACTATATTTCAGCAGCCGGCATTCAGGTAGACCCAGCCAAAATCCAAATAATTTTTCTTATTCCCACTTCTACCACTCAAACAGAGGTACACATTTTTCTTGGATTTTATGGTTATTATAGGAGGTTTATAGAACATTTTTCGCATATTGTTGCACCCTTGTATGCACTAACAGGTAATGTTGATTTTCTTTGGATAGAAAAATGTGAACATGCTTTCCAGGATCTGAAGAAGCTTGTGTCCATAGCCCCAATCCTTCAAGGACCAAATTGGGATTTTGCATTTCAGATATCATCAGATGCCTCAGATACAACTATTGGAGTAGTCCTTGGGCAAGAAGAGGATAAAAAACCATATGCAATTTATTATATTAGCAAAAATTTATCCCCTGCTGAACTAAATTACACTGTTACTGAAAAAGAATTTCTAGCTGTAATACATGCTGTCAATAAGTTCAGGCATTACATTACTGGATATCCTGTTATCTTGTATACAGATCATTTTGCCATAAAATATTTAGCAAATAAGCCTATCACGAATGGCAGAATAACTAGATGACTCATTTTATTGCAAGGATTTGATATTACAATCAAGGATCAACCTGAAAAAGAAAATACTGTAGCAGCTTTTCTCTCAAGAATGCCAAAGCCAATTGATGCAGCAGCAGTTGAAGATCAATTTCCAAAGGAGCATCTGTTCGCTGTTGCTTTTAAAATGCCTTGGTATGCTGATGTTGCCAATTACCTAGCAGTAGTTAAACTACTGAAACATTTAAACCCTAATGAGCGGAAACAGATTGTTCAGCAAAGTGCCCGATTTTCTTGGATTGAGGGCTACTTGTTCCACACAAGGGCAGATATGCATATCAGGAGATGCGTTCAAGAGGATGAAATCTTTGACATTTTAAAAGCCTACCATGATGGACCATGTGGCGGAAATTTCACCGATCGCAGAACTGGACATAAGGTGCTGCAAACAGGGTATTATTGCTACAATTTTCAAAGATGCAAAGAAATTTGTCCAAGCTTGTGATAGTTGCCAGAGAGAAGGATGCCCTGGTCGGTCCGATGAGATGCCCCTGAATCCACAGCTAGTCATTGAACCATTCGAACGATGGGCCCTTGATTTCGTTGGACCAATTAACCCACCCTCGAACCAGAAAAAATATATTTTGGTGGCAACTGAATATGTCACCAAATGGGTTGAAGCAGAGGCATTGTCGAGAGCTACAAAAGATTCTGTCATACAGTTCATGTTCCATATATTTGTGCATTATGGCCTTCCAAGAGATATAATTATAGACGGTGGACCATAGTTTGCTGGGAACAAAATAGCTGCAACACTAAAAAACTAGCATGTCCAACATAAAATCACTACTCCATACCACCCACAGACAAATGGTCAGGTAGAAAGCAGCAACAAAATAATAGAAACAATCCTAACAAAAACCATTGCGTCACATAAACGCGATTGGGCTCCTAGACTACCAGAAGCACTGTGGGGTTACAAAACGACATGGAGAAGTACCACTGGTTATTCACCTTATCAATTAGTGTTTGGAAAGAAACCCATTTTTCCCATAGAATTCGAAATCCAAACATTTAGAACAGCACAGGAAGTTGGCTTAGATCTAACTCAGGCACAAATTAATCAATTACAGAAGATCCATGAGCTCGATGAAATCAGGCTCTCTGCACTCCAACACATTGCATTGATCCAACAGCAGCGAGCTAAATGGCATGATGCTCTCATTAAACATAGGGTCTTCCACGAAGGAGACTGGGCACTTTTGTACGATTCCAGGTTTCAGGACTTTCCTGGGAAACTCCAGACTCATTGGTTGGGACCATACGAAATCCAAAAGGTACACGACAATGGTACTCTTACTCTAATCAGTATTGATAGTTTTGGATATGCCTTCAAGGAAAATGGCCACCGAGTTCGTCTTTATCGCAAACCACTCACTCGGGAGTCCTTCTGCCAGCAGCTACGCCAAGACTCCGATATGGAAATTTTGGGCAAGGGAGATAAGTCTTCCTCACTTGTGATTCATTGTCATTTATTTATTTTTACACTTTGTACATAATTTCTTTGTTTTGTTGAATTATTTATGTTACTTTTCCGAGCAACAACAATTTATTATTTTCTGCTGTTCTCTTTTTCAAAGGGACAACATTTTCGTCTTGCTATTCCTTTTTCAAAGGAACAACACTTTTTGGATCAGTCGTTCATTTTTCTTTAATTTTGTTCTTTTTCTTTACTTTGTGCTTTTTGTTGTTCCTTTTCCAAAGGAACATCATTTTTTATTTTTGTTGTTCCTTTTCCAAAGGAACAACACTTTTGATTTTTGTTGTTCCTTTTCCAAAGGAACGACATTTGTGTGCTCTGCTGTTCCTTTTCCAAAGGAACAACATTTTCGATTTTTGCTGTTCCTTTTCCAAAGGAATGGCATTTGTGTGTTCTGTTGTTCCTTTTCAAAAGGAACGACATTTGTTCTGTTGTTCCTTTTCCAAAGGAACATCACTTTTGATTTTTGTTGTTCCTTTTCCAAAGGAACATCACTTTTGATTTTTGTTGTTCCTTTTCCAAAGGAACGACATCTGTGTGCTCTGCTATTCCTTTTCCAAAGGAACAACATTTTTTATTTTTGTTGTTCCTTTTCCAAAGGAAGGGTATTTGTATGTTCTGTTGTTCCTTTCCCAAAGGAACAACACTTTTGATTTTTGCTGTTCCTTTTTCAAAGGAACGACATTTGTGTGCTCTGCTGTTCCTTTTCCAAAGGAACAATTTTTTTTTTTTTCTTGTTCCTTTTCCAAAGGAATGGCATTTGTGTGTTTTGTTGTTCCTTTTCCAAAGGAACAACATTTTCTATTTTTGTTGTTCCTTTTCCAAAGGAATGGCATTTGGGTTTCTGCTGTTCCTTTTCCAAAGGAACAACATTTTCGATTTTTTGTTGTTCCTTTTCCAAAGGAATGACATTTGTGCTTTCTACTCTTCCTTTTTCTAAAAGGAACACCGCTTGTATTCTTTTGCTCTTCCTTTTTGAAACAGCAACATCCTCGTATTCCTTTTACTTATGCTTGCTCCCCTTGCTGTTCTAAATTAAGGATGCTTATTGTTCCTGTTCTTTCAAGTCTTTTGGAATATATCTATGCACTTATGCAATGGATACAAAATCACAACATACTGAAATCGGTGAATTATAAAATCGCTATTTTTATAACAGATTGCTCTGAATTGGTAAGAGGACGGAGAGAAGGACACACTTACCCATTATCTTTTGCTGTCATTATTCCACTAACTCTGCTCTGATTGGTTATCTTTATCATGTTGGTTCTTTTTAATCCTCTTTGATTATTATTCAGGAATAAGAGCAAAGGGTTTATATCTTCCTATTGAGATGTTAAGACTTCTTCCACCATTCCTACTCTTAAGGAGTGTTGAACCACCCTTTGTGTATAAATGGGAAAGTACTTTATTAAAAAGAAAGAAAAAAAGAGCAAATAATGATGCTTAATGACTTGTTTATATAAGTTGTCAAATGTAGGATAGGGGGTCTCATCAAGAGCTAGCCTACCATGACGATGAGGAAGAAAGTGAAGTGGCATTCCCACCATGGCCACCACACCAGGGATATGGTCCAAAAGGTATATCAAATAAAGAACCCTTGGAACAAGAGGTCTCATCACGAGCCGACCTGCCCACCTTTCGCTCCTTCCTCGTGAATGGAATTATGGCTAACTGGTCACCAAGCCAGCATAATGGCCTACATTTTGACATCGCACAATATGTCCTAAGCATACACAAAGGATAATGGTTCCATGGGTGAAATAAACAACTCTGCCAAGGTTATGGACACCTGTCGGTAGCAGAGCACTGTTAATGGTATTGAAGTCACATTGTTTACACCAATAGGTAGTTATCAGCACCCTTTTGTTTCTTATACCTTAGTAATAAATCACATAAGAAGAATGTATATTATTTTCCGAACCATACAACGCATGCAAATCTATTATCACCAATCATGACAAAACAATTGACAATGACCGCATGGGACTCTATATGCACGGCAGATGTCCTATCCTCCCAACCTCGCATCATATCACAGTAGTCTCTTACGTATTAAGCGATCCAACTTTACACCTCTATTTCGGTAGTCTGCTACTTTTGTAAACATGGCATATTGCCATACACTGTTCCTTTATGACTCTGCTTTAGAACAGAATGGAACGCTGCTCCTTTATTTGATGGTCGGGATGACCTATCACATTGCGGGTGGGGGGGAGGTTAACCTCATCATTCCCTGGATTATGTGTCAGGCCGCTATTTGGGAAATTTTGTACTTGGGAATAGCACGGCTCAACAGTATACTATTTTTTATTTTTGCATGGATTGTTATTCCTAAGCCATTTCCATAGTATGCTTTGTGGCATTAGTAAAACCCTTTAGATTTTGAGCGAGTCCTGCGTCTGTCAGCCTCTCTGTGTTTTAACAACTACTGTTCCATTGTCAAATCCTGAGAGTTTACAGCGAAACCATAAACATGGGAGGAAGATTGATTCAGAGAGAACCAAAGGTGTTAACAGTATTTGATGCTGCATGGGAAATCCTAGCAAGAGTAGGGTGGCTAGCTTATCTCAATCGCTTACAAGAATCCAACGAGATGGTAGCAATTGAATTCTTGCAGAACTTGCAAGAGGATCACTCCACAGTGAGGGGGAGACACATAGCAGTCACCGATGACATAATCGCAGAGGTCTCGGGACTGCCAACCACCTGTATGGACATTAAAGAAGGAGAGATTGCAGAAGATCATAGAAACCTTCCAGGAGGAAGGCTGAAGCCTGACAATTAGAGGAAAGGGGGTTCTACCAGCAACATTAGGAGAACCGTCGGTGGAATTGGCAAAGACCATTCAGAGCTACATCACCTGTGAAGGAAGAAAAGACGTGGTAAGACCACGACACCTTAATCTTTTAGCTGTATTAAAGCAAAAATGCTTTGTAAATTTACCTGCACTTTTGAATTCATTACTTCATGACGTTGCACGGAGCATGAAAAAGGCACAACATGTAGAATCAATTGTTAGTCATCATGGGTTGATATGGTTAATAGTTAGCCATAGCCTTACCAAATAGCAGAGAAGCTGGGAAGAACTAATTGCCATGATAGATGGAGGATTGACCACACCATCCCCAAAACGTAAACATGCCACTAGTACACTAGAGCGTCCAAAAAAACGAAGGAAAGCGGTCCGACTAGCACGACTAAAGGGAAGGAAGGAAAAATCCCAAGGAGATACTAGCCAACCAGTAGAGATAGATGACACAGGGGATGAACAACCCCCATAATTAGAAGGAGAGGGAAATGAGAAAGAAATGTAGGAAAATGAGGAAGAAGAAATGCAGGAAAATGAGGAAGAAGAAATGCAGGAAAACGAGGAAGGAGAAATAGAGGGAGAAACCGAACAACCTGAGCAGGAGGAGGAAATGGAACAGCAGGAGGGTAGCACATTGCAGAATCCATTGAGAGAAGATGAACTGGCCAAAATCTTGGCCAATATGGGTGAACATGGCCAACCCTCCAACCCACCAGATCTCCATGCTGAAGAAGAATCAAAAGAACACTCTGCTCAGGATAGAAATGCACCTGAAGAATTACATGCCGAGGAGGTAGAAGAGGAAAGTCAGCTTGTTCATAAAATGTGACAGGAGAGAGAAGTGATGCAGAACAGGAACAATCCATTCCTAGCCAGACGACACTAGAAGAAATTCCGGAAGAAGGGGAGGCAGAAAAGGAAGTCACCCAAGAAATAACAAAACTAGCTAGGGTTCTTGCCCCAGAGCAACCAGAGTAGAGCAACAGAGAAGCACCCCAAAGAGAAAATCAGGGAATTGATCCAGGTCTTAGTCTAGGCCGTAGTGAACAGTCTGTTGTTCCTTCCAAGGAAATTGAGGAAATTAAGAAATTACGAAAAGAACAACAAAGACCACTGAATGTAATAGTTCAGCTTCGACCGCAGATCAAGATTTTGAAAGCAAGGAAAAGGTTAAAAAGGACTTCGGGATGGAAACATGCAACTACTCCAACAAAACCCCTCAAGGCAAAGGATCAGAGGACCAGAGTCCATCCTACTATTCAAAACCCTGTCGAAAAGCAGGCTACTGTTCCAAATGCTGTTGAGGAGCAGTTTGCTGTTAAAAATCAAAAGGAACAATAGTTGACTGTTACCCATGTTGAAATACAAACGGATGATGTATTGACCTGTGATAAAGAAATTCAGATGAAGGCACAACCCTCGGGAAAAATACAAGCCACGAACACAATACAATGCAATAGGAGAATTCAGGTAAATCTCCCGGTCTCCACCACCGTATGGGAAAGTGATCCGAGAACAGTAACCCTACGAGAAGGTTTGATGCAAGCTCAGCAAGTAGCAGAAAAGCTTATAGAGCAAACAGTCCCTCGAGAAAGGTATGAAGAGCTATAGCAACAGCTAAGGAATGTCAATCTATCCGAAAGCTAGGCCTTTGAAGGGTGGCGAAGGGAGGAAGAAAAAGTCGCGAAGGTAACTCGTAGGTTAGATATAGTTATCAAGCAGATGGATACCTTATGTTCTTTGTACAATGACGTCCTAGCATGTAGAGCCCCTGCTAAGAATTATTCCTTGTTTTTAATGGAACGATATTTTCAATTGAAAATAAATGTTGTTAAAGCAGGTGCTCCTATAACATTAATACCATCGATGATTTTATAAACTGTTGTAAGCACTACGGGGTAAAAGTTCAAAGATTACTGTGTGAATTTTATTTGCATAACCTTGTATTAGACCAGGAGACCGAGCTGAACCCCAGCCCTTTTGTTGGGGATATCCAATTACAGGCATTTATTTCATTTGGGGTTAATCAAATTAAATGGCTTAAAGCCTATAATGCTTTCCAAAGGCAAGAAAACGGATTAGACTTGTGGGTGAGAGCTGAGCCTAGGGATCTAGTACAGTTGTGGAGAGAACATAGGAACCTCATGAAGACTCCAGGTGTAATTGAAGCATTAGGACCCATTCATATAGAAGTCAATTGGCAGGGAATAGAATACTTTTTCACTATTAAAGACCTTGCCATTGATGTGGCTAAATTTCGTTATCAGATCTCTAATCCGAATATCCAACTCAGGGAACCATTTAAGTATGAAAATTTTAAGTTAGCTTCCAACCGCTTGCACCTCTATGGCGAAGTCATTTTGAGGGCAGGGCCATCCTGGTTAGGATATAGGTTCCGGAGTCCAATCATTTGGCACTCTGCACCTGGATACCAAGCCCTGTATGAGATGCCTGAGGGTCAGACAGGCCATTTCTTTGAACACCTAGTTATGCATCATGGCTGTAGACCTCCACATGAGATTCCATCTCCAGCCTACTCTCTCACTGCCTTACATGTCAACTACAATGTTTTCATGAGGGCATGAAAAAGGGTAGGCAGGGGGGTGTCTGGAGTACTAAAGAATGTATGTTTTTGGTAATTATTTCAGCATCTTTTCATTAGAACTTACAAACCTTTCGCATCATGAACTAGGTAAATGATAAGGAATTGTAATAAAGCCTGTGAAGGTTAATGTGCAAAACAAAAACACTAACAATTGTCATTTTCTTATGCAGAAAGAAGTAAAAATGAAAGATTGTCATTCCAAAGGAGAGAACAAGGCCGGGTTAGCCGTTGTCCCTTTGACGGGGAACCATATGCAAATAAGGCAAACCAAATCAAAGCGTATCAACCCTAGAAAGGAAATGGAGATATCAGCTCGGCGCAAGAAAGAAAAGAGATAACTGAGAACTAACGGTTCGACGAATCCCTCAGGATCCTTTGATCCTGAGCGATCGCTGCTTTAACTATTTTTGCACCTAGACATCTCCGCCTTCACCATTATAAAGGGGCAGCACTGTTAGCGCAAGGAGTCTGTTATGTTTTATGTAATTTCCCTTAAGATTGAAGCTTTGATCATTGAGTCTCATTGAGAACTGATCTACTGTAATTCTGTCTTATACATTAATACAAACTTGGTTGCTCTTTCATCTCTGAGTCTGGAATAACTTCAAGCGGTGTACCCTTGGAGGCTAAGGGCCTGGCCCTAGAGGACACTTGCTTCTGTACTATTACTTTTGGTTTATGCATGGTTTGCTTATCATCGTTATTCAGTAATCTGATATGTTCTGTTATTTTACATCACGTGCTCTGTTATGTTTGATTTGTTGAAGTTTCTGAAGGCAGAATCATTGTATTAGTTTTGCAACATATTATTGTTCCTTTAAGTGCTGATATAATATCATCGGTCCTTACAGAATATTGTTGCTGTGCAATTACAGTGTCTCTGTGCGTACACTTATTTCATTGGTATTACTAAATTCATCTTAGGGATTATGTTCTTTGCGATTGTTGAATCTATATACATTGATGTTCCATTCTGAAATATAGTCGTAGTCTTTATAACTAAGATTGATAACTGGATACCAAGATCAGATTACTAATAAGGTGTTCCATGTGCATATGAGTGGTTTTCAAGCGCTGTTCTATAGTCCATCATTAATCAGTGTTGTTCCATTTTTGTGTGATGTTCGATTCGTCCTTAAAAGTGAAGGATTGCAATTTGATTCTTGTAGGACACGATTATTGCATTTGATCCTGTAGACTAAAGTGTTACTGCTTGTTAGACTTAATTGTTGTTACAGTTTCCTGTTTTCTGTTTCATTTCAGGTTTGCTATTCCATTTCTTATTTGTTGTCCTATTTCTTATCTGCCATTTCATTTCCTGTAATTTGCATTATTGTGTGGTGTGAAGAATGATCTAAGGCTGTAGTGAGGATTGACATTTACTGTCTAGCTCCCAGGTCGATGATCTATTCCCTGATTTCCTTTAGTTCCATCAGTTTACAAAGGGATGAGTTACTACTACTGAACCCTTGACTGATAAATTGCTTGGTTTTCTGAATGCTTAGTTTAATCTTTAAAAGTAGTTTGTTGTAAATAAGCATTCGTTTACTCTTGTATTTCTGATCACTGTACTACTAGCATTACTCTGGCAAATGATAGCCTCAGACTGAGACACTCTTTGAAATAGCAAAACATTCCTGGATTGACAAACTAATGTGAGGTAATTAGAGGTGAAAGAGACCGTTTTTATAGCTCGACACTAATAACCTAATGGTGTCTGAATTAATCTCTCCTAAGACTTGAACCTTAGTTCAATCTAACTGAAAAATATGGATTGCAGATTTTTGGGGCTCAATGTTTAATTTTGAGCAAACCGAGGTTGGCATTATGTTTGATGAAGCCCCTGAATCTATTAGGAAGTTATGCAGATTTCTATTGTAGATCTCATAGGTCAAGAGAAAAGGAGGAGTATGAGAATTAGATCTATCTCCGATCAAAACAGCATCAGTAGCATCTACTTTATCCAATGGTGGCTTACCTGATCCTTTAGTCGCCTTGGATAATACAAAATTTGGAAGAGGAGAAGAAGGTAATACATTTAACTCTTTGAGCAACAATTTCTATTGATGTTTGAGCTTGCTAAGCTCAAATAAAGAAATATTTGATCTAGTCTTCTTCATGTCTTCGATAATGTTGTAATCCATAGAGTCAGAGACTACCAATGTCTTAGATGATGAGGGTGGATTGGAAGATGATGGCTGATTTTGGGTAGGAAAAACTGGAGTTTTATTCATGGGAGCCTTATCTTTGGCAGTAGGGTTTGTATTTTTCTTCTTTTGAGTTTTTTGAACAGGCTCTGCAGTGATTTTACTTCTGGTATTTACTGCGAGAGCTTCCTGTTCACTTTCATTATCAGATTTAGGCAAAATGAACTCCCACATATCATGACATTCAGCTATCTCATCTTCTTCTATTTCCTCTGATGACAAAATTGTGTCTTCATCCTCATCATCATCTTGATATGATTCTGCATTAGATATGGCATTAGGTGGTTTTGATTCATCTCTTTTGAAGTTCCTAAATGGTTTTTTAGTGGAGGTTTCAGCTACCTGTTTCTTTATCTCTACCATTTTGTTGGACATAGTCTTCAAAACTTTTTGCAAACCCTCCATATCATATGGATCTTTAGCTTCTTTCTTTTCTGAATCATATTTAAAAGTTAATTTTTTGGACTTTCTTTCTTCAAGAGAGATTTTATTTTCTAAGGCAATAATACGGTTTTCAATGGCGATCACTTCTTTCATATTCTCTGCTAGGGTGGGCTTTGCAGCCCTATCAACTAAGATGGCTATATTTGAAGGTAAAGTAGAAATATATCATTCGCTTCAGACTTCTTCACTAGGCTTAGAAATAGCAGGAATTTTATTTAAGAGCTTATTAGATTACAAGTTTGAATCTTTAATGGGTTCTTTTGACTCAGTTTTAAGATTGGAGAGATCATTGATTAATGTCGTTGTGGACCTATCATCTACAAACATAGTTAAAAACTACACTTGGAAAGCATTCCAACTATTAATGATCGTGGTGGTAATGAGAAATACCATGATCCAGCTGCTCCTTGCGAGGTGTATGGGAAAAGCCTAACAACATCTTCTTCTACCACCCCATTTAAGTTTATTGAAAACATAAAATTGTTTATATGCTCTTCTGCTAGTATGTCAATATCAGGATTAAACTTTGGTAACCACTTTTTAGGATGGGTTGGTAATTGACTCAAGGGTGCAGGCATTGCGACTGCCCCTGGATTTGTCCATGGCCTCGGTTGTGGTTGCTTCTGTGCCATTGTCGCACTAACAATAGAAGAAAGTGAGGATGAAGTTAAAAGTGGTTGGGTAGAGGATATCAGAGTACCTGTACCCTTTTGGACTATGATGTGTAGTTGGGGAATGGATGGTTGAATTTGCAATGGTTTGGATGAGATGGATGATGATGATGAAAGACTCTCACTGTCAGACTTTAAAGGTGTCTTCCTAGCTCTTTTCCGACTAGGCAGAGGAAATTTTGTTGGTTCAATACCAAGCTTTTCGCTCTGTAATCTTGTAAGAGGCTGAGAAGGGATATATTGCGAAGTCACACTACCTTGGGATAACTCAAATTATTCTTGAGATATTGGAAATCCTTGAAGCTTATGAATCAAAGATTGAAATTTAGGGGGTTCAAGGGAAGAATTGTTTGATGTGTTTAATTTTTTAGTAGTGAGTGTTGCCTTTTCGACTTCTCGCTTGAAAATGGGAGATTTAGAATGCGAGGGAGAAGTTGGAGGATATGGTGAGGGAGATTTACTCTCAGAATGGGCTATGGATTTGGATTTTCTTGCTGTTCATAGTTCATGGCCCTCCTCCTATCGCCAAAAATGTTGATGCCTCTAAAATCCTAGCATCAACATCGGGGAAAACCACCCAGTCTAGACCTTAGTGCAACTCCTTTTCCATTTGGTATAGTGGCTCCGACTGGATATAATGCGACCAGTTTCCCAGTGATGTATGAATTGCTGGGTGATTGTTTTATAATGTGTAATGAAGGCGATAGGTGTTTTATCCTACAATTCAAAAATATACAAATATAACTATATAACCTAGGTATCCTATTAACAATGCAATTTCTGATTAATTCTAATAGACAAATAATCATAAAGATGGCTTATTTGTAAATAGAAATATGTATTCATCTCATGATTACTTCGTTTAAAATGTTAAACAAAGTAATAGTATAAGCATATCAAATTCATCATAATATATATCACTGACATATATATTCAAATGATAACAATTCTAAAACCTTTAAAAATGATATGCTAAAGAATTGTTTGAAAAACATACATATATATCAACAATAGCAACTTTTAAGAAATGTTCATTCAAATAAAGAAATAAGATAAAAACAATGATAGAAGTACCGCATGCATTTGAATCCTTTTGATGTAAAAAACTCTGATTCCACTTTCTTATTTGAGAAAACCTCCAGAAGATGCAAAAGTGCAAGTCTTGAAAAAGCTTCTTTTACAAAAATGCAGAACCTTGATCCACTATTGATAAAAAAATATTTAGAACTATAGAAGTGCAACTTCTTAAGTCAAATTTCATACAAATTGAGGACCCTTTCTAAATACATGAAAGGGTCTTAAATAATAAAAATAAAAACTAACTATCAACAAAAATTGCTATGATTTGTTTAAACTGTAGACATGAAAATCTAGGATTTGCTTTAAAAATAGCAGTGCGATAGCGATTGAACTAATTAATGGAATCGACTTCCTTTCTTGTGCTTGTAGCTGATATATTACAAGCATTGGCTAGATTTTCGAAGGTTGACTCATCCTGGAATGTAACTGGGCTGTGCGGGTGGCATCGGAGACTTCGGAAATCATGCAGTTGACTGCGTTGAAAAGGCATTTCATGGCCATCTTCTCACTATGTGGCTTGACTGGAGAAAACTAGAATGTATCCCATGTCAAATTTTTCACTTCTCCAATCTATTTTTCTCTACTTGCTAGCTCTTGCTTCCAATGATGTTCCAGTGCCTTTGCTTTCGAGAGCTTACCTGGAGAGAAAACAGAGATCAAATTAGGCATATATAAACTATTATTTACTAATTCGATTACATCGTTCATTGCAGCTCTGGATATAGAAGTTTCTCTTTCAAATTTCATTAACTAGGACTCCCATTCTGAAAACAAGATTTCCTTGTGCAATTCTTGTATTTTGGCAAACTAGCAGCCATTCCTTCTTTAGAATCTTGCCAAGAAAGAAAATTTGTTATCCTTTCATCTACTTTTTCCAATTCCAGACTAGTGTCAACTGCCTTCTCAATCAATGATGTAGAGATATTGCACAATGGGTCAGCTAGTGTTATATTATGGCAAAGGATGTTCAATTGTCAGGACAAGGATTTGGTTATCTCCAAGGCTTCTTTTTTGAATTCACTAACCTGTGGATAACCCCTATACATTTCTATCTATAATTGCATTTGTGAAATTTGATCTTCCTTGGCCTTCTTTTCTTTCTCAATTGTCATCTGAAGCGTGCTTAGTTCTTGAGACAACTCCTATTGTTTCTGGAGAGTTTGCTTATCAATATTTTGTTTCTCTAGTTTCAACTACTCTTTTAGTTTCTCATTTTGTTGTCTCTGCTCTGCTAGTTGCTATTCAAGCTGACTAATCCTTTTTTGTTCTTCTACCGATTGCACTTCAAGTTGAGTGATCCTTTGATCCTTTTCCCTAATTAGTTGGTTGACCTCTGAGGCTTTTTCCATTGTTTCTGCTGTAAAAGCCCCTGCATACTAAGATAATTTAGTTAAATCCTCAGAAGGATTGACTTCTGCCTTCCATACCACATTCATCATTTCATCCTGAGGAGTTACAAGAGGTCCTTGATTAATTTTCCTCTTTCTCCTTTGTCTTTTAACCACAGCCTTGTGGTTCGAATTGTATAATACATCTAGGGGTGGTATTTCCTCTATATTTAGTACAATCTCCTCTCTAGGATTTTCGGGAATGATTTCTATATCCTACTAAATCTTGGGTAGGCCACTTGTCCCTTCAATCGAAACACTAATAAGCTCCAACTTTTGTGCTACCAGAAATTTTGGTGTAGTGAGCTCCTGGGAGTCATTCGAGTTCTTGATGATTAGATTGAACTGCTCCCATTCCTTGATTAAAACATCATCAATATTTATATCAGTATCAAGGATCTCACTAGGTCCTTCCTTTCTCTGCTCCCTTTCGGGGCTCTTTTCCTTTTCATGAGTCTTTTCAATAGTTTTTTCTTCACAGTGGCCTTTCAGTTGCACCATAGAGGTAGTATTTAACAAGTCCATAGGTAGTGTTTGCAACCTCTGTGCCTTGAACTTCAAAAATTCCTCTAATCCCTCTGCTCCCAATTTTTTTTTGCTATATGTTTCACTTGAGAAAATAACTCAGCTGAAGTGAACAAATCATCATAATCATCCTTCTCATGTTCAAAATTGGCAAGTTTGACATGAGAGGTGAAATTGTAGGCGATTGCTTTTGGATCATACTGCTTCCTTATCTGCATGTTTGAAGTCATGCAGTGTGAAAGTACCACATCGGAGGGGGAATGAAGGCCACATTTGTGTTTTTAACTCCTTTAGGTTCCTTGACATCCCTGCTTCTGTTATCTGATAAGTTATTTCTTTGGAAAATAGTTTATTAGGAATGTATAAGGGGAGGACATGTGGATCAGTGGTGCTACCAAAAAGTCTGATGTAGGTGAAATTCTATTCACCGAACCAACTACCAATTGATGCTAGGTCGACACTAGCTTCATCAGACAACCGAGGAGTGGGTTTGTTGAATATAGCATAATGAACAGGCAAGATGAAACCATGACAGATTCTATAAAGATGATTTTTATAATGGGCTTTCCACAATTCCTTATGATAGATATGAATGGGGGTCAAGTCTTGTGGAGTCCATTTCCAACCTAAAATGGGGTAATCAGAATTGAAGCAGATGATGTCCAAAATATAGGAACTCATATAAAACAGGGGTATTACTCGAGTAGTCACAAACCTGTTTCTTCTATCATCAAGGATTTGGTTGGCCATTTTATCATATAAAATGGTTTCCCAATCCATGATATAAGAGTTAATTGTTGCTTCCATTAAATGCACCATTTCTATAGGAAACCTAGCCGAATCATGGACTCCAAAGAGTCTTCATATCATAGCACCAGCATAGTAGTAAGGAGATGTTAGGGAGTCTATGGAGTACATGCACGGTGATTCATGCTTGTGTTTGTTTGGGTAATGCCTCCACTACCTAATAGGGTCCGACTCCACAGCATTTCCTTGCCAAAGGATTCCAAAATTTCCTTCTTGTACTGCTTCTATGGTTCAGGAAAATGTTACATCTTTTTGATATCTTCTGCCCTGAATGACCCAAACATCCTTCCATTAGTAGTAAAGAATGCTCTGTTTGTTATGCTGATAGTCTCAATTACCCATCTGACCAAGTCATTGTAGGGTAATATTTTAACGTTGGCTACTATTCTATGAAGATAAGAACTAGCCAAATTGTTAAGAATACTCTCTTATTTGTCAGTGGAATCTAATGTTCCCTTTTCTTCTTCAATCTCTTCTGGATCCTTGACTTTCAGTAAATTATATATGCTTTCCCATGAAGCTTGGCACAGACTGAGGTAGGTAGTATCAGCTATCAAGACCTTTTTTATTGGTTCCTCTTTGGTTATGATGGGGACCTTTGGTTTCTTTGATTTCTTCATCATTTTCGTTGGATTCATAAATTCAGACTTGCTCTGCACAATGAACTAGAAGAACGTAACAAAGGAAATATTTGCTCAAAGATAATACATAGTATACAAGATTAATGGCAATTAAGTGCAATGAGTGTGATGGATTTGATATATTACACTACCACGGATGAAATCCTTGAAGGATTCAACCATAACAACTTAATTAATGATTTTCCATAACTACCAACGTGACACTTGAATGCCATAAAGATATGTCGCATCACAAATCTTGATAACGGTTCTTTTAAAATAAATATTGTAACTTCCTGATCAACGATAAGCGATTAATTGCATATCGCAGATGAGGAGGTATAACTATTATACTTAACTATTTCCTTTGTAAAGTTCTTATTGCGATAGATGGTAAGTGGGATCACTTGAATAAAACGTTTTTCTTTTATTTATAATTGACTTAAAATTTATACTCGCAACATTCGCTTAATGATTATATTTCACCTGTATTGAAAAGTGTGCTTTCCAATAATGAAAGCGTATCGGTAGATTCCAAATGGGCATTTTTTATGCGTTTCATGCTTTCAGTGATGGCTGATTGCGATCGGCTTATCGCATCGGAAGATTTATATGACCCCTTGGAATGATTCCTTGATAAGTTGTGATATGCGCTTTCCGATGGCGTTATCGCATCGACGATTGCCAATGGAAACCTTAAGTCTATCTTTTAAACAAAGGATGTGACACATTCATTTATATTTGTTTTATGACAAGGTCTTGTTTAATATTTAAATCGGATCAAACCTTTTCATAAGGATTTTCATGTGTTTTATAGATTTTGCAAAGTTGCGATTGTCATTGAACTTAACCTAAAAGAAAAAGACTTATCACAACTATTGATTTTTTAAAAGTTTTATTGATTTTATCTAAGTTCTAAAAAGGGGTCCCATTTCTTGTTAAAGTTTTAGATAAAAATTTTAAAATGGAGAGGGTTGTTGTATAGCACAAAAAGGAGATGATAAGTGTGGGAATATTCTAGATGGCTCCAAAAGATAAGAATATTCCTATAACCCTATGTAGATTTCTCTCAATCTCACCCAATGCAAGTCAAAGTGGGCCTAAGTGCTCTGGAAAGCACCTTAACATGGGCCTACCTGCGCTGAAGTGCACTTACCGCTGACCAAGACTACCCTGGTCCCTCAAGAAGGCATTTCTGGAGGGCTTCAGGCCAAGAAATTATCAGGGGAGGAGGCATTCAAAGTGATGACTTGTCTAGGGCATGTAGCAACTGAATTAGGGTTTGATGAGACCTAAAAGTACTAATCTGAATGATGAGAGTGATGTGCCCAAATGGATCTATAAAAACTGCCCCCTAAATCATGAAGTCGAAAATGTTAATGTCGAGTGATATGCTTTATGATGTTATGAGGAGGTTCCAAAGTGGATGGTGACATGCATCGATTACAATTCATAATATCATGATATTTTGAGTTTTTCTCATGAATTGTTGAGGAAAGTTATACCCATGCCCAACATAAACTTTCATTACAAGTACATATATAGTTGTCTACAAATATAGACCCATGATAGGATGACCATCAATGTAAAACAACTGTACGGATTTAGTACTTTCCTAAAATTGTAGCCTAGATGGATGAAACTAGATCTGGGGTCTTCTATCTCGTTCAATATTTTTCTCAAGTATGAGTCTGACCATGCGAACATTGGAACACATCGTCTGATATACCAGCAAATGATGTAAGTCGTTAACGGACACGAGAGAAATCACCGATAATGATAGTGATCCTCAAGCATAGAAAATTTTAGGGGCGAATGTTCGCCCTTTGGCGAAATTAAGGGGTTTTAAATTTTTAGTGGGTGAATATTTTGTATCATAGCACATTTCTACAAATCACCTCAAATAGCCCACCTTATTTTAAGGGAGAGGGTAAAAAATGTAAATTGAGTTACAACCTTCCGTTCGCCCATTTTCAAGAATAGGTTTTATTTAAGTGAATCCTATGGGCCAAAGGCCCAAATACCATATTTATAAAAGAGGTATGGTAAATTAAAAAATATATAAATAAATGGGAGGTATGGTAAATAAATAAAACATTTTTTATATTTACTCCATAAGTCACCTTATATACATGCAAGGGTGTAAACAAATAAAAATATAAGTAAAGTGGAGGTATGGTAAATAAATAAAACGTCTTTTTAAACTTACTCAAAAGGTATGGTAAATAAATAAAAATATAAATAAACTAGACGCATGGTAAATAAATAAAACCTCTTTTTATATTTAGTCCATAACCCTCGTTCTATTTATGAAGGCTCAAGAAATAGGTTTTATTTAAGTGAATCCTATGGGCCAAATACCATATTTGTAAAAGAGGTATGGTAAATTAATAAAAATATAAATAAACGAGAGGTATGGTAAACAAATAAAACATTTTTTTATATTTACTCCATAAGTCATGTTATATTTACGAACACTCAAAAAATGTGTTATATTTAGGTGAAACCTATGGGCAAAATACTATGGGACAAATACCATGGACTAGATTGTTATTAATACCATGCAAAAAAAACATTATTAACCCTAATATTAGTATTAATAAAAATAAAAATGGCACATGGTATTGACCCATGGTATTCACCTGGAATGTAGCCTATTTAAATGGGGGAATTAAACCAGCATAGATCCATCTTTACTTTGGATCTACTAACCCCTGAGAGGTATCAAATATCGTGATATGCAAACTAGCATAGAGTGAAAAAATATTTGATCCAATCAAGAATAAAAATGGATGTTGTAATTTAATGTATGTTAAACATTTTAGCTTGGTTAAAATAAAAAATAAAATAAAAATCAACTATTAATTTTATTAATTTTTATAAATTACTAATAATAATTTTTAAGCTCCAGGTTTATGATAACCCATGGTATTGAACCATGGTAATACCATGGTATTCATGTGAGCATAGACTGTTTAAAGGGGAAATTCTATCATCTTAGATCCATCTTAATTCTGGGTGTACCAAGTGCTCAAAGGGATAAATAGATTTCATCCCCCTAAGAGTGGTAGATGTGGAGTTAAGATAGATATAAGTTGGTTTTTATGATAATGAAGATATTAAATAGACTTAGGAAATTATATTGTAAAAACATCTTAAGGTGAATGGTTAAAGCATAGACATTGGACAAGTATATTTGTATACTTCTATTTTAAACTGAAACAAATCTAGGGCTAAAAGGAATGGATTGATTGCACTAGTCATCCTTCTATAACTTTCCAACATATGCTGGAGTAAACAGATTGTAATTTGGGTAATTTTTCTAATTGTAAATAGGAACATACTTGTGTATTGGCACGGGTAAATTTTATCCTACACCCACTAGGTTATCGATATGTAATTTCCGTAATTTTGATTTCAAAAGATATTTTAAAGAAATGCAATGATTTCATTTGTGTATTCAATAAACAAAAGATTTTATAATTGAGTAAAATATTTGCCATGCCTGGTGAGAGATTCGCCAATTTTTTTTATATACATATCATATTATTGATAAAATCGCCTTCCATTTTTCCTATATACCATGGAGATTCGCCCATTTATTATACATGTAAATTTAGGGGGGGTTCTTAAAATTTTCCCTGTCCTCAAGGTATTGCAGTACATTCTGAATGGTGTGAATGGATTTTTTGATGTCGAACACCATAAAAAGTCTTTCAGTCAAAGTTTGGTGATGTCAACCTATCACCGGAAGCAAGAAACCTGCCATTGATGTATACAAGCCTCAAGGTACTGGAAGGGTGTTTCTAAGTCAACTTCTTGGATAATGTTCTGATGTCAACAAGAAGCAAATCATCGCAGGAGGGACTTGATGTATCCTGCATCAACAACATGAAGCTAGTGTAATGAGTTTTAGAGACGGAATGTGACTGACGACACAAGGTTCAGGAATGGCAGTCATGAAAATGAAGGCTTATGAGTATTGCAAAGGATGAATTTTAACTGAGTGACTTCTCTTGAACATGTCTGCGACACTAAATGGATTGGAAACATTGACCCAAAACAAATGTAATGGATGGTATGATAGACCAAGGTATGATGACCATCAAGAAAATAACACAACCCAAATAGTCACAGTGATGAAGTGAAAGAGTCATGTTCAAGAGCGACTCACTAACATAAAGTGGTTTACCCCTTTTCCCATTTTCCCCAGTCATTTTTGACCAATACCTATTTATTTTTATCAAGCTTGAGGAGGATAACATATGCTTGTTGTATAATTCCACCCTTCAGGTGAATACATCGCGATGTGATTTTTAATGAGTCTAGTGAAGGTGAAAATCAGTCTTGTCAAGATGGACATGTTTGTCACTATTTGATGTTTTAACGAGTTTAACGACAATTATAACTCGGTCCCTTTCATGTTTATAGAGTTTGAAAAGGGACAAAAGGAAAACTCCACAAGTTCTTTTTCGTAAGTTGGTCTCTCAAGTCCAAAAAAGCATAAAACAATATGAGAGAGAATCTATTGACCATGTTCGATCAACGTATTCCTTTTTCATAAATAATGTATCTCACTCCAGAAAAGGGTTAAACTTGAGTAGATTTTGTTTCCAATCCATTAACGAGTTGAAAAGGACAAGTTCTCGGCAGTCTTTTTATATTTTGAGAGACTGAAAAGAGCTTAAAGAGGACTCCACTTTGAGGAATGAGTGGTGTCTAGGATAGAAGCTGGTTCCGGTGATGTTGGAACTTCTCAAAACATGTTTATTTATGTGAAGAGGTTGGCTAATAATACCACTCATTACAATAGTTCCTCAAAAGGGTAAAATAATCAAGTGAAACCGTATGGTCGGCCAAGCAGATAGTGATGATGGAAGGAGAAAAACGAAGGCTCATCTGATAGAAGAGGCTAATAGAATGGCAATCACAAGGGTTAAAATGGAGATGGGTTCATTTTTACACAAGCTTGAACCATAGGGAACTATGCTTGGATTCAGTTTCATGTTTACACAACCTTGAAACAAAAAACCATGCTTGGATTCAGTTTCATTTTTACACAAGCTTGAAACAAAAAACTATGCTTGAATTCAGTTTCATGTTTACACAAGCTTGAAATGACAAACTATGCTTGGAATTATTTTACATGCCCCTAGCATGATAAATCAAAACAAAGGTGCATGCCCCCCAAGCTTCATTGCATTCACCTATGTAGGCTACTCATGGCTATTAGGTGGATGGAATGAAGGTTCATCTACGAGATCAAGTGAAAGACTCAACTAGGATTTTACGAGATCTAATCAAAGACTCAAATCAAAACTTTTCTCTAGGGGACCTTGTTTCATTTTTTAATGAGCTTGACACAAGACAAGGAACTCTGCTCAAGTTCCTTGTTTCATTTTTTAACGAACTTGACACAAGACAAGGAACTATGCTTTGTTCCTTGTTTCATCTTTTAATGAGGTTGACACAAGACAAGGAACTATCCTCAGGGACTTGTTTCATTTTTTTAATGAGGTTGACATAGTAAAAGAACTATCCTCATATTCCTTGTTTCATTTTTTATCGAGGTTGATACAAGACCAGGAACTATCCTCATACCCTTTGTTTCATTTTTTAACGAGGTTGACACAAGATGAGGAACTATCCTCATATTCCTTGTTTCATTTTTTAATGAGGTTGACACAAGACTAGGAACTATCCTCATTTTTCTTATTTCATTTTTTAACGAGGTTGACACAAAACTAGGAACTATCCTCATACACTTTGTTCATGACCCATAAGAAGTCATGACTTCCAAGAGGTTCTCATTAGATGGGAGAACAATGCTCTTGAAGGGATCCATAGCAAGGAATCCATTTAAGAGATTTGGTTCCAATGCCCTCAGTACATAATGTACAAAATCACAGAATTGATTGTCCGTTGATGTAGGCATGGAACGGGTTGCCACATAATTGACCCATGGTGGAGAAGATACCATTGGGTCAAAAGGAACATTTATGGAAGATGGTTTACTCGAAGCCAAAGTTGGAACGGGAAATGAAAGCTGGTCAATGGTGACAATTCTACCTTCATGCAGGAAATACATCACTCGAAAGAGTGTTGAAACAATAGCTCCCATGTCATAAACATAGTCATGCCCAAGAAGTAAATTGTAATCTAAAGGGTGTGGGACTACCATCACATTGAGATAAACAGTTTTTCCTCCCAAAGTAATAGGCAACTGAGGAAGGATCCCTAATGGTTGATTGGTTCCTCTATTAAAAGCCAACAAATTTTGGGTAACAGGCACAAGTGGCGGTGAACTGAGCATTTTCCAAGAAGTGGAGGAAAGGATACTCAAGAATGCACCTTCATCTATAATAGTGTCAGGTACTATCATATTACAAACTTGTACTATGATTTGGAAAGGCACATAAGAAGGAAGACAACATCCTACCAGTCGATATCAAAGGAATTGACTAGACTACTTGGATGGGGTACCATAGAAACGAGAGTATTATCCCCTTGAGTGATGAGAGTGGGAGGATTTTCTTCCTGTCTTGATGGAACATGAGGGTTGCCTCCAAGCTCATTGGAATCAGGAGAAACAAAAAGAACCTGAGTGGTATCATACTCACTCTCTACGGGAAAGGTATAATTAACTATAGGTGAAATCAGGTCAACTGTTTCCTTGACCTATGATTGGTCAGGTATAGACTCATGGGATTCACATTCAGAGAGAGTGGGATTGACTGACGGTTGATTTGGGTTAGTCACTTCATCAGCTAGTGAAGGATTAAGGGAGATTCTCCTGTAACCATATGGAAGTCATTACGGAGAAGCAGGATGGTTATCCAACACTTTTTTGGCTTCATCCAAATAGGGACAAAGGTGAATGGGGTTATTCCCTTCACATAACCTACATGGAAACTTAACTTTACACTTATTTCCATGAAATTTACTACCACTAGTTGATGGTGTGTCACCAACATGATCTCCAGAAGTTGATGACACAAGATGATGTGAACGAGAAGACCATTCTTCTAAGATTTGAGGAATACCAGAACAATTTCAAAGAAAATGATCTCCCATACATAGTTTGCAAAGATATTGAATTTTGCGAGGCTTATCGGATGGTTTCTCATCAGAAGTTGCATTCGAAGAAATGGTTTCTTAGTTTCTCCCCTAACGAATTTTCTTCTTATTCTTCCTCTTCCCTTTCTTCTTCTTCTTAGCCACCTGGTTACTAGTACCAATACTTTCACTAGGCGAAGAGGAAGAAGGGGAAGAAGAAACAACCGAGGAAGAAGGGAAAGGGTCAACTTTAGGATCAGATTGAGGTTGATTTTGTCCAGTTGGAGAAGTACTCAATTACAAAGAAATCACGACATTTTGAACCAAGGAGGTTGAAAACAACCATACTAGAAAGCCAATGGTAAATCCTGCAAGGGACAATGTAGCCATATAAGGAGCACCAATATTTCCGAAAGGAGGAAAAGGACTAGGATTCCCATCAAAAGGAATTCCTTGATCGGTAGACTCTGGAGTTGTTGCCACATGTCTCAACATAAGATCAACTAAGCAGTGAGCATGGAGGATGTTATCCACGATCAATTAATTTTATTTTAATCAAAATAACATAACATTGAAACAAAATAGGAATAATCTAGGCAAAAGGATTACCAAGACACTGTGAACTACATAATACCTTCCGGCGAACCGAGAAGTATGGGCAGGCAATCTCCTCAAATGATGTGTTCGGTGTATCACAGTGTACAAGACAGCCGACTTCGTTACCTAAGGATGGATAACAACCTAATGTAGTCCTCCCATATATACCCTAAAGTACATGGAGGCCCAATCCATGTTAGCACTGTCTAATGAGAAACCGCACAGTGAGAACATTCCTTTATATTTTACGTACTGTAACACTGCCCTATATACCTGAAGGTACGTGGACGAGCTACGATATACTCACGTACATGGAATGAGGTGTCACACTCATAATGTATCACAGACAAGTTAGCGACAAATGCTATGTTATCCTAGACCTCTAAATGTTATGTGTTAAGTTACAATGCTCCATTAGGTTAATTGAGATACCTTTTAAGTTGATCTTCTTAAGAATTTTCCTTTCAAGGTTCACCATGTGATGTATGTTTTCAATTCCTAGAATGAAACTAACATGAGAAACATATTTTCATTCAATTAACAATGAAAACCATAGAGCAATCAGATCTTTGACAAAGAGCAAAGAGCACACCTAATGCAATTTCCCTAGCTATTCCTATCAAGCATTCACAAACTACAATATGCAAAATGCATGTTTTTCTTTTCAATTACATTAATTTTGATATGAAAAAAAAGAAACTAATGCACATACAGTCAATCAATCTTTTTTCAAGAACAAAGACTTTACGACGGTTTCTTTTCAAAAGAAATGAAGATTTTTACGACACTTTCTTTTGAGCAAAGATTAATCGACTATAAGCTAACTTTGACAATGAATTGATAATGATAAATAAATAATTTAAAAAACACTAAACAACCAAGGCCAAAGTAAGGCTAGGAAGACAAATACAAATTGATTTCAGAGACACAACAATCATTGATCTTTCAGCAAGCAAAAAAAGAAGGAAATTTGGGAAAAATCAAGTCAAAGTTGGGATTTTTTACCTAAGGAGGATCAACGCAGCCCTGAATGGGAGAAAATGAGATTTAGAGCACTATCCTCAATCCAAGGGTGTTCTGTGGCACTCTGTCTCTTGACCAAGCCTACGTTGGTGCCAAAGAGGTCATTCTATGGGCTTTTAAGCACAATTGTTTTACCAAAAACACTTCAAAATGGCTGAAACAAGATCAATGGAAGCAAGTAAAGTCTACAAGGGTGTACTAGGATGAAGTTAAATTACCTAGAATGATGATCATTCCCTAGCAGAGTCACCAATTTGTTATGTGGAATTTTTCATCTACGGATAAACACAATTTCCCTAGGTGGGTAGCTACACCTAGAACAACAGATTTAAAGTGCTTAACCTTTTTCCATAGAAGATAACTAAGACAAGGGACCTACTTTTTATCTTTCAATTTCCCTTTGTCTCCTTTGTCTGGCTCTCGTATCTCCTTCTTGAACTTAATCTTCTCAACAAGTACCTGCAATCATAAATAGAAGAAAAAACCAATCAAAGCAAGAGATCTATCTACTATAAGCAAATGGAATCAAAAGCATTTACACATATAAGCATCACACATAAAGACAAGAATATGGGAAAAGGTGTAAACAACTTTATTAAGTAGAAGGAAGAATTACAATCATGAAGTCCGATCCATTGTCACTCTTCCAACTTGGGTTCCAACCAACATCACATCAAAAGCACAACACTTCAGGAACATAACAATACTTTCTTACAATCTCAAACCTCACACCAACAACATCTCCTTACAAATTATCAATGTCCAGCCCTTGATCACTTAGATGAGTGCTCAATTTATAAGAAAATGATGGTGGTTTGGTCATAAATGAGGGTATTGAATGGCCTTACAACCTTATAGTTAGTTTCCATGGAGGAAGGGATGAGAGGATAGGAGGTTACTTAACTCATTCCCTATCAAGTTTGAGCTCATAGGAGATGATAAGTGTGGGAATATTCTAGATGGCTCTAGAAGATAAGAATATTCCCAGAACCCTATGTGGATTTCGCTCAATCTTGCCCAGCACAGGTCAAAGTGGGCCTAAGTGCTCTGAAAAGCACCCTAACATGGGCCTACCTAAACTGAAGTGCACTTACCCCTGACCAAGACTGTGCTGGTCCCTCAAGGAGGCATTTCTGTAGGGCTTCAAGCCAAGAAACTCTAAGGGAAGGAGGCATTCAAAGTGATGACTTCTCTAGGGCATGTAGCAACTGAATTAGGGTTTGATGAACCCTAAAAGTATTGATCTGAATGATGGGAGTGATGTGCCCAAATGGATCTATAACACTATATAAAATAAAATAAAAAATAGACAGTTGACATTATGTTGAGGATTGATTCAAGGGTTTCTAAAGCGGTTGTACAAGTTGTACAAGTTCCCAATTAATTTCAAAAGTTTTGTTGTAACTTGTATTATCTTTTATGTGGACTGTTTTCCCAATAGGGAAGTCCTTCTAAGATTTGATATTGTTTTAATGAGAAGTTAATTTGAATGGAAAAAATATTTGTGTGAATGTGTGGTTTCATTTTCTTCCACTATAATTTTATTTTTCTAATTAAATATTATAGTGAGTGAATTTTATTTAGTAAGATAAATTCAAATTTTACTTTTAGCAAGGAAATTACTAGGATGTAATTTTCCAATTTACTAGGGTTAAAAAATTTAATAGGATCTTAGCGATCTAGTGTTGGAGCTAGTCACTTTTGATGATGATGATCCTCTTGAGGGGTCATCCACATGAAAAAATGCACAAATTGGGTCAGATATTAAAGAAGAGGAGGAGGTTGGAGGAGATATTAGTGGTAGTGATGATTTTTACAATATCAAAAAGGAGGATGGTAGAAGTCAGGAGCTATGAGATTCTTCTACCTATGGTTCTATTATCTACACTATTTTGTATTTTCCATTGGCATTTTCACCTATAGTAGCACTAACTCAGTATCTATGTAATGCATTTTGATTTCCATGACTTGATAAGAGAACTGCATTTTATGACTCTAATTTCTTATGTGTTTTCCATTTGATTATTATCTTACAATAAGTAACTAGTTGTATGATAAAATATGTATCATCTAAATGTTCTAGTTTCTAACAAAATTTGAATCTTATGTCAACATTTCATTTTTGCATTTTTTCATTTCATCTTGTTGACAAATGTTTTTGATTGGTTGGCTAGGTTTGACCTTCCTCGAGGTTCGGGAAGGTGGTAAAACATTATAAAATTGATCCTAGATGGATGTTCTGATTGGTGGGTCAGGCCTAACCTTAATCAGGGGTTAGGGACTCGGAGATGTGTGCTATGGATTTCATTGTGGGAAGGACGGCCTCGACGTCGTGAATGATGGGCCCTAGGATCAAATGGAATGGAAGTGGACACATGGTGGGTGACATGGACCACCAGATGAGGTGGAGCACAATACAAGTGCCATGTGGCACCACTCCTAATAATGTCTCTAGGGTTTTGTTGGATTAAGTATTGAGTGGCCATAACTTGTGATCTAGGAGTCAGATTTTGATTAAACATATATTGCCATAAATCTCATGATTATTTGGTCATGATGGTAATATTCCTTTACAGTTTCGAAGAATTTTAAATCTAAGGGACTTTATGAACCCATTTCCATAACTAAACATTGGAGGTTGGGTCATCATAGTAACTGTTTCCTTATACCCTTAGTGTGGGTTATGGATGGTAAGGTGGTATATTAGAGAAATCCAAGAGGAGAAAGGTATTTTATTTTTTCATTGATGATTTCACTAGAGCCACATGGATCATGCTATTAAATGAGACATCAAAAGCCTTGAAAATTTTTAAAAATTTTAAATCACACGTTGAATAAGAAAATTATTTGAAGATAAAATGCTTGAGATTCGACAAAGGAGGTGAGTTCACCTCAAGGGGGTTTAAAGATTTTTGTCATGAACACATCATTAGAAGGAAATAATTTATTTCAAGAACCTCTCAATAGAATTGAGTTATTGAATGGAAGAACATAACCATTTAAGATATGGACAGGGGCATGATGGACAAAGGAAAAGTGGAAGACACTTTCTCGGGTGAAGTTACTAAAGTTGTTGTCTACTTGGAAAACATAAATCAGTTCAAACCAAACAACAATAATACCCCCTATCAACTATGGAAATGAGCATAAGCCTCAATGAACCACCTCAAAGTGATCAGGAGAAAGTATTATATGAAGAGGAATAAAAGAAAACTTGGTAAGTTTGATTCTCATGCAGATGAATGATTTTCCTTTGGTACAGAATCAGAAGAAAAGCCTCAAGTTATATAACAAAGGGACTAAGAGGATTGAACAATGCACATATGTCATAGTCGATGAAGATGTACACCATACCACAAAATCTCTGGAGAAATTAGATGTGTATGGTGATTCTATGTACACAAATGAAGGACCTAAAGAGATGGAGGAAGAAGAAGATGAATATTTACAACAAGAAGATGGAGATTTATGAAAATCATCTCATAAATACAAAGCTCCATCAAGATATGTGTAGAAGCAACATCTTGAGAGTTAGATAATTAGAATTAAATACCTTGGTGTGTAGACCGAAAGAAGATATCTGGGTAGTCTTAGACAAGCAAATTATACATTGTTGTCACAGATAGAGCCCAACAATTTTGGATAGGAAAGTGAATACAGGTATTGGATTAAGGAAACAGATGAAGAATTAGATAACATAGATAAGAATAGTACATGGGAATTGGTTTCTAGGCCAAAGGATAAGAACACCATTACCACAAAATGGGTGTTCAAGAATAAACTAAATGAATATGGTAAGGTTGAAAGGAACAAGGCCAAATTGATCTGTAAAGGCTATGCTTAAATAGAAGGTATAGATTTTGAGGAAATATTTTCCCTTATAGCGAGAGTTGAAGCCATTAGAATATTTTTTTCATTTCATCGTTACAATAACTTTAAATTTTATTAGATGTATGTCAATTCATTCTTTCTCAATGGTGATTTGGAAGAGGAAGTGTATATTGAGCAATGAGAAGGATTTTTTCTCAAGTGTGTAGATTGAGGAAAATATATCTATTGGATAAAGAAAGATCCAAGAGTGTAGTATGCTAGGTTGGATACATATTTACAACAATAAGGGATTAAAAGAGGAATAAAGAACAATAATTTATATATTAAATTTGAAAACAACAGTTTGTTGATTATTGTTATATATGTAGATGACATCATATTTGGAAGTGATTTGGAGAAAACGAGATATTAATTCAATGAAGCAATGAAAAAAGGAGTTTGAGATTCCCATGATAGGAGAGTTATCATTCTTTGTTGGGCTGCAAATAACTTAGTCAACCAAAGGTATTTTTATCTCCCAATCAAAGTACCTGAAAGAAACTTTGAAAAAGTTAGGAACGAATGATTGTAAGCCTATGTGTACACCTATGGTGACTGACTGTAAACTAAGAAAAGAAGATGAGTCCACCATTATGAATAAAATGACATATTGATCCATGATTGGAAGTTTGTTACCTAATTTATTTTAGGCCTAATACCATGCAAGCAGTGATATTGGTGGCTCGATTTCAAGAAAATCCAAAAAAAAATCATGTTAATGCACTCAAGAGGATATTTAAGTATCTTTAGAGTACAATATACTATTTTATATGGTGTGAAAGAGGTAAAGACTTCACTTATATGTCTTATACTGATGTTTATTGGTTTAGTAGTATTGATGACATGAAGAGTACCAATGGAGTAACGGTATTTCTAGGGAACTATTTAGTGTCATGGGTAAGAAAGAAACAAAACCCCGTCTCATTATCTATAGTTGAACCAAAGTACATCAATACAACTACTTTTTGTACTTAGATTCGTTTGATGAAGTAGAAATTAAAGGATATCAAAGTTGAACTTGATGATCCAATCCCCATTATGTGTGATGATGCAAGTGCCATCACCATTTCCAAAAATATTTTTATGCATTAAAATAACAAACACGTTCTAATTAAATATCATTTCTTGAGAGATCAAGTTGCTCATAGTGTTGTGATTTTTTAATATATGACTACTAATGAATAGATTGCAAACATTTTGACAAAGTCACTACCCTGGGAGTCCTTTGTGTAACTGAGGCACAAATTAGGAGTAGTATCTCCCTCATCAAAATGACTTAGAGTATGCAAAGTTACATAGATACTCATTTCCTTGAGTTATCTCATGACTAGGATGTAGGAGCATAATGCTACATAGGAGAAATATTGTGAATTGGCATGGTGCAAGGATCGTGGAAACTATATTGGTTCGAGAAGGCATAGACTCGAGGGAGAGTATTCAGTTCAATACACTCTTTTACATTGATGTCAAAGGAGAGAAGGTATCATGCTAAAACATTTCCCAAAGCATTGGCTTGCAAGGAGAGTAGCGATCATTGATACACAGAGCAAGCAACTTAGTGAGGCATAGTAAGTAATCAAGCATGGTAAGTATCTTGTTTTCGGGAAGTGTTGTTACAAGCCGTTTGCTATGTGCTCAAAAAAAGAAAGCTATTTATTAATGTCAGGGAGAGTATTGAACAAAGAGAAGAGTGAGAATGATAGGTGTTAGGGAGATAATTGTTGTATATTGTTTTCTATTGCTGCGTGTTTATTGTCATTAATTCCTTAGACACGTTTAACACAATTTTTATCAATGCCAAAGGGAATACTACATCAATTTATTGGCATCTATGATCAATCTTAGAGATTGACATTGTACGATCACTGATGTCAAGGGAGGAATCAAGTTAGTTGTTTAGGTCATTAGTATAGAACCATCATAGTATCAAAATAATTGAAGAATCCTTAAAAAATTAACTATGACTAGTGGTTGCATGGTTAAGAGACTTGGTTACTGCAAATAGTTTATGTGAAAAGGATCAAGTAAAATACCCCTATAAATTTCTTCGATGGATAGCCTTATAGAAGACCTTTTCAACAATATATCACACTAAGAAAATATCCTAAGTTTTGGAAAGGTATTGAAGGATTGAATTTAGGCAATCAGACATGGTTGAAGAAGTTCAGACGTTTAGGTTATTTGTGAAGAAAATAAGAAGTGTGTGGCAGAAAGGATGGATTTTGCACTAGCTTTAGGTATTCGGTTGTTTAGGCTGGATGAGTTTTTCATGGGTGTAGGTGTTGGATAAGTCCTAAAGATGATCTATTCCCGGGTGTAGATGCATAAGGGACCCAAACCCAAACTTGTGCACATAATTCTATGTGATGGAATAGTTCTAGTGTATACCATGGATTCAATCCTAAAGTTTTGTTGTAAGGGAAGTGCAAGAACAATAATCAAACCCAATTTTACTCTCCATATAGTTTGATAACATGGTAGAAGTAGATGACCAGTGAATTGGCACTAACTATGCATGATTGATGACATCATACCTTATTTAAGTGACAAATGGAAATTAGTTTTGGAGTTTTAATGGCCAAGTGAGAAAAATTTATGCGACACATGACATCACTTGGAGGATACCATGTGGAAATATGACATCATCATGAAAAAATAAGTGTTGCTAGTTGATGATATGGTATTGGATTTGAAGTCGTGCTAGAAAGTGGTGTTTGTAGATGATTTCTTGTGTTATATAATTCTTGGAATTCTATTAAGACTAGAAAGTGGGCATGAAAACATATGTTGTTCAGCAGTTTGGTCTTTGGGATGGATTGCTCAAGTGCAACACCAAATAAGGCCTAAACCTGTAGAGGAGTATAAGAATATTTTTTGGTAAGGCCTTGGACAAAGTTGTGGTCTTATGGAAAAATGAGCACAATTTATTAGAATCCTACACCATTAAGAATTTGGTGTCAAGACTAGTTATGAAAGAAAATATTTTGTACACAATTGGACAATGAAGAATGGCACAAAATGGGAGATATCATTTGTTGATGTGAAGTGATGGATAACCTCCCATAGAGAATGCAACACAAGAGATTGAATTTGCTAGTTAGTGGAATCAACTAAAGATAGATAATATTTATATGAAAATCATAGCAGGTGGAATTAAAGATGAAGTTGTTTGAAATTCCAATGTGAAGGAATAGAATAAGAGGGGATCTATAGTAAATTGCAGCCAAAATAAAATAGATAAAAACCTTGAGCTGAAGAAGAATTAATTGAAGTACCTATTCTCAAGTAAGGTGTAATTGGAATGAAAAGCAAGAGCAACAAAGAAGTGAAATATTGTGTGAGACAAATATAGTGAGCAAATAATGTGTACAAAATGAACATTGAATGCATCGAAACTTGATAGCAAGTTATTTGTAGAGGAAGAATGTTGTAGAATTCATTTGTGCATGTGCCTACAAAAGATAGAAGACATTGATAAGGCATATGTATGTTGAAGAAGTGGAAGTGGTTGCATGTGAGTAGTGATAACAAGTTGTAATTAACTCAAAGAACACTATAGGAGGTATCAATTTGAAAATCCTATGAAAGGGTAGACATAACTTGTAGTAGCACTTTGGCACTTGTAGAAATATGAGGTTGGTTCCTCTAAGCAAGTTGGTGCTTGTTGATTTAAGGGATTGGAGCCTCTTGTGAGTGTGTGCTGAAAAAAAAAATGATATAAGAAAAGTGGGTGCTTTGAATTTACATCGTAATAAAAACAAGATTTGGTGGTTTTTCTCTCGAAATGGTTTCCACATTGAAAAATACTATGTATAATTGTGAAAGCATTTTTTTGTGTGATTATGTGATTTTTGTTTAGAGAAGAAAATATTTATAATTAATAATTAATCACCCCATCTCAGTAAATTTTGATTCCCAACACATAATTTACCCATTTTCTTATGGGAAGAGGCATCCAACATGAAATTTTATGTTTAGAGCAAGAGTCCTCACCAAATACTAGAGAATAAGACTCTAGAGGAGGCATGCACAGGAGTGAAGCCAGAGGTTACTCATTTCAGGGTATTTGGTTGTCTAATATACATCCACATGCTAAAGGAGAATAGTAATCAGCAAGAACCATTGGGGAAGAAGGGTAATTTTGTGGGATACAACAAGACTTTGAAGGCGTACATGATCTCCATTCCAAGACAACATTAGATTGGGTCTAGTCAAGATGTTACTTTTGATGAGGAGGTAGCCTTGAGGGGATCTAGAGAGTCTCCTATGGGGATTTATTGTGAGGAGAAGGGGGATCCAAAGGATGTCAATACAAATCCATTTATTCCAATTGTTCATCCTTCATACTATCACGAGGAGTTAATAGAGCTAGCAAAGCCAATGGACTTGCCTAGAGATGTTGTAGTTATAAGGAAGAGACTTATAGGAGTTTGTGACACTTTGTAGGATGCACAAAGGAATGAAAATCCTCATTGAACTTTTAGGGAGAATAAATTACCACAACGGTTCTCAAGTTATATAGCATTAATGAGTCACATCATTGATTCTAAACCTTTAGTTATGATGAGGTAGTGGGCCAACAAGTTTGGAAGGATTCCATGATTGAGGAGTATCAGTCCATCATGAAGAATGATGATTGGGAGATAGTTTTAATGCTAAAGGGGAAGTCAGTAGTGACTTCCAATTAGATCTATAAGATCAATCATGTCATATATGGTAGCATCAAGAAGTACAAAGTGAGTTTTGTGGTGAAAGGGTTCTCCCAGAAAGAGGGAGAGGACTATGAGGAAATTTTTTCTCCAATTGCGAAGTACACTTCCATCATGAATATTATTTCTCTTGCTTTAGTTATGGTTTTTAGGTTACATTAGATGGATGTAAATACCGAATTCCTCATTGGTGTGATTGAGGAGGAAGTGTACATAGAACAACCTCAGGGATTTGTGATACATGGGAATGAATCCTATGTTTATAGGTTGAAGAAGGATTTGTATGGGCTCAAGTAGGCACCTAGGGCATGGTCTTCAAGAATTGATGGATACTCGATGAGTTCAGTATCCACCAAGATTGATGTGCAGATTGCCCTTTACTTTATGGTTGTTAATGGTGATACTTTGATGTTGGTGTTGTATGTTGATGATTTGTTCCTTACTAGGGCAGAGAGGCTCATTGTTAGGTGAAAGAGGGAATTGTCTTTAGAGTTTGAGATGAAGGATCTTGGCTTGATGCATTATATCTTTGGATTGGAGGTGTGGAAGAGACCTAGAGAGATCCTCCTTAGCTAGGGAAGTACACAATTTAGATCCCGAGGAGACTTCATATGAAGGAATGAAAGTTTATGACTACATCTATGGTGAAAAATATAAATAATACGAGTGATTCCTTTTTAGATTCAAATTTGGTAGATCTCACTGTGTACATGTAGTTGATTGGATCCTTGATGTAACTAGTTAACACCAAGTCTACTGTTTTATTTGCATTGGAAACCTAAGTAAGTTTATGGTTGAGCCGAATCATGTCCATTGGGTTGCAATGAAGCATGTGTTGAGGTATTTACATGGTACAACTGAATATGGTCTGAGATATGTCTCAAGTGGTGAAGTGAGGCTATCGAAATATGATAATTCTGATTGGGTCAAGTGTGCAGTGGATAGAAATAGCACCTTAAGGTGTTTCTTCAGCATGGGATCAATTATGATATCCTATAGTAGAAGGAAGTATACTTTTGTCACAATCAATATACTAAAACTAGAGTATATAGGAGTTAGTATCGCATGTCAAGAAGCAATGTGGCTTTGAAATCTAGTTGTAGGACTATTCGATCAAGTGTTAGAGACGACCTTGATATATTGTGATAATAACAAGTATTTTAAGGTTTAAGAGAATATATTAGTTCATGATAGGTTGAAACACGTTTGGATCAAATATCACTTCATCCAAGACATGGGGCAAATGAGAGTAGTGAAGCTCTCATACATATCAACAAACGTGCAGATTGTAGACATTCTCGCCAAGCCTCTTTCAAGGGGAAAGTTTGTATACTTCAGAAACTAGCTTCGAATGATGCAAAATGTCTCCCTCACTAAGGGGGAGTGTTGATGTTTTTTTAACATTGGGAAGACATTATCCCATGGGTTCATGTTGATTTGACTAGTGGGGGAATGATACATTCACCCACAGGGCCATGTTGATTTGGCTAGGAATGAATGAATTCGGGTAGTCTTTCTACTATGGGGTAATGTTGATTTATCTAGGAGAGAATGGTGCATCATACTCACATTGCTTGCTCCAGGATGGAGTGATATATTTTTTATAAAGTGGGTTTGATTTGTTTATATAATGGGCCTTTTTCCCATTAGTGAAATAAACAATTCTAATCTAATGTTGATGTGATGCAAGCTCCATAATTGAAGGTGTTTCTTGTAATAAGGTGCCTCTTTATCGGTCTCCACTCAACATTAGAGCTTTATATAAAACAACAAGCATGTGAGGAGACAAATCAACAACATAACAAGCTCATTAGATCGTTTCTAGTGGAGGAGAAATTTAGCTAAGTAGAAATATGTATGTCGGACGTTGCACATAAGAGGTGTTGATTGATTTTGACTAGCTGAGTTTTACCATTATGTAAAGTCACATATGTGAGGTTTTCGACAAATGCTAACCATAGACTTTGAACACAGTTGACTATAGACTTTGATCACAACTGACCAAGTTTGATTGTAGGAGGTTTGATCAAATTTTAGTGTCAAATAACTTAGATGACTGTAGATCATTGACCTGAGGGTCGAACATGCAAGTTGAACCAAAATCATTTACCTCAGGCCACATGTGTGAATTTGACCGCACATTGCAATTTGACTAGTGTTCACTTAGTTGACTTTTGGTTGATTTAATCATAGTTTGACTAGGTTTGAATGGTGAATTTACATATAAGTTGACACAAATTTCTAGACAAATTTATTATTTGTAAACCTTTATGAAAAGGAAGTTTATCCTCAAGAAAAAATTCTTGGGATTTCTCCCAAGGTTTGGATTCCCAGGGTGAAAATAATGTGTCTACTATGCATGGATATCATTTTAAGATTTCCATTTTTTCTACTGCATTTACAGTTGATACTTTTTGCGTGTAATTATTGAATGATATCAATAGAATGAGAAATATTGTTTAAAAATAATTAGGAAATAATTATTGGATTAGAAAATTGTATTCTATGGCACATGTTATATAATTCAACAGGTATGTTGCACCTCTGTAAACATGGGATCTTTGGCATGGCATGACAATTAAACTAGGAGGGCAGAAATGCCAAAGAACAAGGTGTGAGGTGTAAGGAAAGAGATAGAAGAGGAAAAAAACATGATTTCTTAGGAAAGAGAAGCTAGATCCATCCCCTGAACAAAGGGAAAGAATCAAACGAGGGCCAAAATGGCTGAGAATGTGCCAATAGAGGATATATCTAGTGAGAAGAAGCTCCCATAAAAGTTTGGAGCCAAAAGAGTGAGGGGATTTCAGAGAAGTGTTGGGAGTTTGCAACCATTAGATAACAATAAGAAACCAAGTTGTTATCCATAGTTAAATTTAAGACCAGAAAACTAACGAAAGAGGTAGTAAGAGATAGCCATGAGTTGAAAAGGATTAAATTTCCATGAAAAGAGGCCACCAAGTTGTTGGTGTACTCCCTCATTGCTCTAGGAAGCTAAGGCTAATTTGAAGAAGATATATAAAACATAGTTGAGTGGATGATGTTTCAATATTCTAGTTGAAGTTGAGAAAGGAAAATGCCAACTTCATGGAGCAAAGCTTGCTAACAAGTTGGCACTCCCTTCCTTGAATTTTTCCTGGAAATCGAAGAGCTTTGGACAATCGTGAGCATGGAAGAGAGGGATGGATGAAATGAGATTGACCATCAAAATCTTGGTTCCATTAGTAAAGAAAATAATAGGTTTACAAGATTCCAAAATTGGCTATTTGAAACTCCACGGGTTACCTGATATCCTTTTGGCCAAGGTTGCTATTAGTAGTGGTGTAATAAATTTTCATGACAGCAACATTGAATTCCATTCTCCATGGTGGAATATTTCCCTCATTCACGTAAGGTAAGGAGGTCAAGCGATTAAACATTGATTTTGTTTTGTAGATGAAGTGGATTTGATAGGGGTTTATAGAGCCAAGGTGGTAATTAGGGGGATTTTGAGGTTTAAAATGGGTCTCCTAAGGAAAACAATAAAGTTAAAGAATTTTTTTTAAAGAGAAATAAATGAAATTACTTTTTGTAGGTTTTAACCCCATACAAAAATTACCTGCATATGAATTCTAAAACATAGAAAATAAACAATGCGAGAGCATAACACATAAAACACATATACACAGAGATTTTCCCATGGATCCCAAAACTAGGACTACCAGCTTGATTTTCATTATGTTCCTTTTAATGTTACAATACATATTTATACATGCCTAAGCATACAATACCATGGACCGAAAACCATCGCGTCTAAAACCATGGACCGAAAACCATCGCATCCAAAACCATGTGCGAAAATCATGCACAAAACCATAGGTGCGTCCGTCCAACCTAATATAGGGTCCAAAAAACAAAATTTTCTAGGGCACTGCCTGGACCCCATAGAGGGGGATTACTTGCACCCCTCAAACCCCTTGGGACCCCCTCGCTACACAATCAGCGCAACGAAGGGGGGGCTCCTCCCCCCCCTCTAACCCCCCATTAACTATGTGGGCTAGTCGTGGAAAGAATATAACGCAACCCAACATTCTCCCACTTGTTGCTTTCTTTCCATAGGGGGACACAAGAGAACTTAGTCATCTATCCAACCCTGCAATGCCCATTGATTCTCTACACCAAGAGAACTTCTCAGAGCTCACAGATTTTGTCAATGCATCTGTAGTATTCTTCAAAGTGTCCACCTTTACCAGCAACACCTTTTTTTCTTCTATCATATCCCTCACAAAGTGATATTGGACATCAATGTGCTTTGTCTTTGAATGATATGTAGGGTTCTTTGCCAAGAAAATTACACTTTGGTTGTCACAGTCTATCCTTATAGCTCCCTGTACTAACCCCATACTCAAACACAATCTCTGCAACCAAACTGCTTCCTTTCTTGCACGAGTGGCTGCCATGTATTCTGCCTTTGTAGTTGATATTGGCACTACAGATTGTTTCTTACTCATCCAACTGACTGCACCTCCAAATAGGTTAAACACATAGCCACTTGTAGATCTTCTCTAATCCAGATCTCCAACCCAGTCTGCATCAACAAAGCCATGAATATCCAACACTCTATCCAATCCTAGTCTTCCTTGGTAGCACAAACCATAATCACTAGTGCCACGCAAATACCTGAAAACCGGCTTCACTGTTGTCTAGTGCTCCTTCCATGGTTTTGACATAACCCTGATCAATACTCCCATTGCATGTGCAATGTCTAGTCTAGTACATACCATTTCATACATCAAGCTACTAACTGCACTTGCATATGGAACACGGGCCATGTCCTCTTCCTCTTCTTATGTCTTGGGACACTGTTCAGCAGATAACCTCACACCTACAGGAATAGGAACCTTCACCAGTTTACTATCCTGCATATTAAACCTCTATAGTATTGTCTTGACATACTTCCTCTGGTTTAACCAAAGCTTCCTCTTTTCTTGGTCTCTTTTAATTTCCATGCCAAAATATAGTTTGCAGCACCAAGATCCTTCATGTCGAATTTGGAGGACAATTGGGTCTTCAAATCCTGGATAATTTCTTTTTCATTTCTAACCAGCAACATATCATCCACATACAAGACCAGATAAATAACATGGTCACCAATTAATTTAAAATACACACAGTGATCTGCTTTTCTTCCAGTGAAGCCAAGTCCCTGTATAAATGTATCAAATTTTTGATACCACATCCTTGGAGCCTGTTTCAACCCATACAAAGACTCCTTTAACTTGCATACCATTTCTTACTTACCCTTCACCACAAAACGTTCAAGTTGCTTCATGTAGATCCCCTCTCCCAGATCCCTGTGAAGAAATGTTGTCTTCACATCCATTTGTTCTACCTCAAAATCAAAAGCAACAACAACATATAAAAGTAATCTAATAGAAGCTACCTTGGCAATAGGAGAAAAAATATCACCAAAATCAATTCCTGACACCTGGGAATAACCTTTTGCTACCAACCAAGCTTTGCATTTCTCCACCTTTCCTTATGCATTTGTCTTCTTCTTGAACACCCATTGGTTGCCAATGGGTTTCCTTCCAGCCGACAACTCCACCAGATCCCAAGCCTCATTTTTGTGCAAAGATGCCATGTCATCAAGCATGGCCTCTTTCTAGAATTTTCCATCCTCTGAATCTACTACTTCCTTCACAGTTCTAGGATCATCATCAGTAACAAATAAAGAAAAATTTGAACAAAAAGTAGATGGACTATACCTTTCCATCTGCCTTCTTTCTCGAACTGATCTTCTCACACACAGAGTGTGTGGCTCTTCATCTTCTGATTCCTCCTTTGCTGTAGAGTCTGATTCTTCCTCCTTCAGCTCAAACTCTATCTCCTGAGGTTCCTTTGGTTGGACTTCATGTTTAATAACATCTTTCACCTCTCTAAACACCACATCTCAGCTGTACACAACCTTCCTTGTTACTGGGTTCCAAAGCTTATAACCCTTTAAACCATCCTTATACCCATTAAAGATGCACTTTCCCTATTTACTATCCAACTTGGTTCTTTTCTCCTGGAACATGTACATATGTATCACATCCAAATGCCTTCAGATGTGAAAGAAAGGGTTTCTTACCAGTCCATACCTCTTGTGGAGTATTATCCTCCAACGCTGATGAAGGTGATCTGTTGACTAGGTAACATGTTGTCTCATCTGCCTCTACCTAGAATTCTTGTCCTAACCTGGCACCACTAAGCATGCTGCTTACCCTTTCCATCAATGTCTTGTTCATTCTTTCTGCAGTTCTATTTTTCTCAGGTGTCTATGGAGTAGTCTTCTACCGTGCTATACCACACTTTTTACAGAATTCTTCAAATTCCTTGCTGCAAAACACTCCACTGTTATCTGTCCTCAACACCTTTATCTTCTTCTCTGTCTGGTTTTCCACCACAGCCTTAAATTATTTAAACCTGTCAAAGAATTCAGATTTATTCTTAAGGAAATATATCCATGTGTTCCTTGAGAAGTCATCTGTAAATGATACATAGTACACAGACTTACCCAGTGATGGAACCTTCACAGGTCCAAACACATCACTGTGCACAAGTTGTAATATATGTTTCACCCTCTTACCACCAGAGGGGAAACTCACCCGATTCTACATCCCATATACACAAGTATCACATAAATCAAAATACAGAGAGCTATTACTCATACCTTCTACCATACCTTTACCATGAAGTATTTGAAGGCCCTTCTCTCCAATATTTCCAAGCCTTTGATGCCACATCATGGTCTTCTCTCCAAAGACCAATAGATTTTATGCTCCACTTTTAGGAATCACAGAGCTGTTGCACCCATCAACAATAGTTCTACCTTGCAGCTTACATAGAGTTCCAATCTGAACTCCCCGCATCAATACCAGTGCTCCCTTAACCATCTTGCAGGTATCCTTCTCGAGCACTATTTTTACACCTACATCATCTAGCTTGCTTACAGAAATCAGATTTATGGCCAATGCAAAAATATGCAGAACACTCAGAAGTGTTCTAACCCTTACACCTTGCAACTTCAACTTTACTTTTCCACGACCAATGATTCTAGCCTTCCTATCGTCCCCTAAGAAGACATCACCACCATCGTATTTCTCATACTCGCAGAACCACTCTCTATGGGGAGTGAAGTGAAAGGATGCACCCGAGTCAATCAACCATGCCTCATGATCTACATGTGTGCTTAATGAATCCAAGTACACATCCCCACCTTCATCTAAGGTGGTTTTTGCCTCTACAAAAGGAGCATCATAAAATCCCTTTCCTTTGTCAGGAGCTTTAGATTTACAATCCCTTTTGTAGTGCCCTTCCTTTCCGAATTTCTAGAACACCACCTTTATAGCTTTTCCTGGAGATTTAGATCTCCCACTTGATGACTTATTTTGTTTTTGTTCTGGGACAGTCCTCATACAGATAAGGCATCAGCATTCTGGCTCTCCATATTTTTCTGTGTCATCTCCTCCATCAGTAAGGATGAGACCATTTCATCAAACTGCAAGGCAGTTGTGTTGCTACCTATTGCAATAACCAGACTATCCCACGAATCTGGTAGAGAACACAACAAACTGATGCACTTATCTTCATCTGAAATTTTAATATCAACAGATAATAACTGACTTACCACAGTATTAAATGCATTCAAATGCTCTGTCACTGAGTCTCCATCTTTCATCCTCAGGTTATACAACTTTTTCCATAGAAGCAATTTATTCACTAGAGAATTAGATTGGTACAAAGTCCTTAACTTGTCCCATAAAGCCTTCGCTATATCTTCCCCTGATACATTTAGCAATACTGATTCTCAGACGCACAATCGTATTGTGCTCTTTGCCTTCTGATCAAACTTCTTCCATTCTTCTTCGAACACTCCCATTGGTTTAGTACCCGGATCTACCGCAATCCATTGATCTTAATCCACCAACAGATCCTCCATCTTGAGTTTCCACAACTCAAAAGTTTGACTATTAAATTTCTCTATCTCTATCTTTCCACTGCTCGTCATCTTCATTAACCACTAGAATCGATCTCGCAGATCTCCCATTGAACAGGGTCTACCATAGGCCCGAGCAAAACCCCTCAGAAACAAAGATGTCGCCTTGAACCCAAAATACCAAATGTAGGTTTTAACCCCATACAGAAATTACCTACATACGAATTCTAAAACACAGAAAATAAACAATGCGAGAGCATAACACATAAAACACATATACACAAAGATTTTCCCCTGGATTCCAAAACCAGGACTACCAACTTGATTTTTCATTATGTTCCTTTCAATGTTACAATACATATTTATACATTCCTAAGCATACAATATCATGGACCAAAAACCATCACGTCCAAAACCATGGAACAAAAACCATCGCATCCAAAACCATGTGCGAAAATCATGCACAAAACCACAGGTGGGTCCGCCCAACCTAATATAGGGTCCAAAAAACAAAATTTTCCAGGGCACTTCCCCTCACCCCATAGAGGGGGGTCACCTGAACCCCTCAAACCCCCTGTGAGTCCCCCGCTACGCAATCAGTGCAACGAAGGTGGGGCTCGCCCCCCTCTAACCCTCCGGTTATCTAGGGCTAGTTGTGGAAATAATATAACACAACCTAACACTTCTTTTATTATATTTTTGGTTTATATCCTTATAATATTAAACAAATTTCAAGTGTAGACAGTCATTGGATGTGGAATTAAATTCCACATCCAATGAGTACCCACTATGAATGCATCTGAGAAGACCCGCATCAAGAACATGACTTTTTAATGTATCTTCCATTTTTCTCAATGTGGGTCTTCTTGGACATATGCAAAGTTGGTAAATGTTGGATGTGGAATTTAATTTTGTATCTAATAGGCATTTACACTTGACATTTTATCAATTATATCATGAGATAAGTCAAATTTACAATTAAAAAAAGTAGTTTTCTTATTTTACCTACAAAATATTTCCCTTAGGAATGACATCATCATCATGAATCCTATTAGTTATTTTAAAGTTAATTTTGTTAGTACATTTTTTGTTTTGAGGCCCATTTTTACCTGAAAATTCCCTTAATGTTTCCATTTTCATGCTGCCAAACATCATATGTGTGGAATTCCCTATTTTAAGATTTATTTGCATGTATAAGTAATTAAGGGGGCATGTTTCCATGTCCCTATATCAAATTTCCAGGTGGGACGATGATGAATTTCCCCCCACCCTCTTTCATACAAAATAAACCATCCAGGGAAAAAATTAAAAATATTAATTGAAAAAATTAGGATGTTTTACTTTTTTGTTTGTTAGTTTGTGAGAAAAAAATTGCAAGACTAATTTGTGACTTGAGAAACTATGGTCTAGACTTATCTATGTCATCAAGAAATCATTCAAGGATCACACCCATCTTGGACCACACCAACCTATACTTATGATTAGATTTATTCCTACCCAGTTGTAACATTTTTACTACAAATTGACTTAAGATACCACTATCTTACCAACTACTTTACACCTAATAAACCTATAATACTTTATAACTTTAAAACATATTTTAATATTTCCACTATACTTAAATTACAAAATGTTTGTGGTAATATTTTATATAGATATTTCTTCATGTCCCCCTCTTAAAATTATACATTTCATATTTGAATATTTGGTACAAGCTCTTGAAAATTTTAAAGATAATTATATAAGAGAGAAGATTTCCACAATTGTTCATATTTGTAAAATATTTCTAGATAAATGAGGGTTTCTTATACAAAATTTCATCCAAAAATCTTCTATTAATAAATGTATAATTAAAATAAAATTTAAATCATTAAATTTAATTATTATTCTTTTATCTTATACAAAATTTCATCCAAAAATCTTCTATTAATAAATGTATAATTAAAATAAAATTTAAATCATTAAATTTAATTATTATTCTTTTATAATATTTTTAAAAATATATAGTTATTTATAAAACTATATTTTTATAAAAATAATTCAAAAATATCAATTTCTAAAATTACATAAAATTTAAAATATCTTTTATCAATTTAAGATTATACAAATTTCGAGATATTATATTCTTAAATCATATAACAATTAAAATGTCTGAGGGCAATGTATGCCCTAAAACCGTTTCTGCTTGGTTAAGAGCTCCTCTTTTTTGGATGCAAGGGAGCTCCTCTTTCTTGGAAGCAAGGAAACAAATTAATGACCAAAGACCCAAAGGCAGCTGGTAGGAGTGAAATCCTGCCCCCTTACGGACCACCAACCTGTTATTCTAGGTGGCATGGTTTTCCTTGAATAACGGTGATGAGTCAACTTACATTCATGGTTAGCAACTAGAGATGGTTTTCCTCATTGTTGTTTTCACATGGTAGGTTTTCTCACCTATGAAAAAAAAGAATTAAAATATCTCTTACCAAACTTCCATACATGAGTATATGGAAAGTTTGGAGAGCACACCTTAGAATAGTCACTTTATCTACTTCACTTATAATGGTTATGATAATCATTTTCTTGTAAAGATTGATATAGAAGAGAGACATCTATTTTTTTTGTTCGGGATTTAATGATGACATATATTTTTTTATTATTAAATAGAAATAAAATATTTATTTTAAAAATTATGCTAATTATAATTAATAAAATTATATTATATTTTAATTATTTTATGTTTTTAATTTTTTAATTAAAATCTGGCAATATAATATTCAACAAGATTATGATTTTTTGTTATTTAAAATGTGTTTTTGAATATTTAAAAATTTTATAAAGCATTTATAGCTCAAACTTATGATTTCAACAAATCTATATAGAATTGGGGCAAAATTGACAAGAAGACAAGAGGCATATTCTATACCAAGTATGAAGGAAAAGTAGTTCATGCTATACACACCCTTATTAAAATAAAAACAAATTGCCTTCTAAATAAAAAACAATGTTTGCTACACTTAAAACAAAAAACAAGTATACATATTTGATTAGTTTTAATTAAAAGCATTAATCTCACTCTCATTGTACTCACTGCATGAATTGATTGCACCTACAAGGATATGATGAGGGGATATGTAACTCCTTTTATGCTCAACGTGCTAAATCTAAAATTGACTTGTTCCTTTTTAAATAAAAACAAAATATTTACTAAATGGAAAAACAATGTCAATTATAAAAAGATTATATATATATATATATATATATATACATATATATATATATATATATATATATATATATATATATATATATATATATATAGATAGATAGATATATATATATATATATATATATATATAGTTTTAATTAAAAACATTATAAAATATAAATAGTCTTATAACTCATTCCGAAGGAATAATTCCTTCCATGATTAACATAGAATTATATGTAGTAGTTAAAAAAGACTTATCAACAACAAAAATATTTTTGTTATCTATAATCGATAATGTGTGGATGCCTATATAGTAAATACTATAGATTTATAAAATATATTATAGTTTTATTTTTTAGTACTAGAAAAATATTTAATTTGTTTTATGTTTTAAAACATAAAAAATATTTGAATATTCATGTTAATTAATATATTTTAATATCAATTGCATAAATTAAAGAAAAATAAATTGAATATAAATAAAAATAATTGAATAACCACCTGAACAATTTTACTTTTTAAATAATAATGTGAAATTTGTCATGTGAAAAGTGTTTTAATGCCCATCAATCTTTACCAACCATTTAATATGTATGGCTACATAGGAAAAAAGAGTAGTTGAAAAAAAAATCCAATTGCTTTTTAATAAGAGTGAGATATATAATTCATTTAATTATTAAAATGAAGATGATATGTAATTCATTTAAAATTGGTATATAGTATTTGAAAGATATTAAAAAAAATACAAAAATATTAATATAAACCACCTCTCATATATATATATATATATATATATATATATATATATTGGAAGTAAAAATTTCAATTGATGTGTAATTTATTCAATTATTAATATGAAGTTGATATGTGACATTTAAAAATTATTATTATTTTTCATTTATTTATGGCCAATATATATGTATGTGTATGCGTGAGTGGACAATGTGAGTTGTAAGTGAAATCTTTTCCATAAATTAATAATGACTAATGTGGAATATATATATATATATATATAGATAGATAAAATATTCAAGGTATATTTTTTGGTTAATTTTGTTTGAAATCTAGTAAAGTTTTGTTGGAATTAAAAAATTAAGCTATATAAGATTTTTAATTGGTTGAATCTAGCTGAGAATCCAAAATGTAAATTAGAAAAAGAAAAATGAACAATTCCTTTCATGGACAACATGGAGTTGATATATATATATAGATAAACAAACTCCAAATTTATTAATGGCTGACATGGATCAAATTTCTTGAGTTGCGAACCTATTTTAAAAGAAATAATTGAATAAAAGTTTCCACCTCAAAATATTTGATCTCTCTTAGTGCTTAATAGATGTGGGATTAAGATGGATCTAAGTTTATTGATATTAAGTGTAATCTATAGCCCACTATGAAAGAGATCGAGCATAAACTCTTTAAGAAAGAAAAAACAACTATAATAAAAAAATAAAAATAAATATATAAAAGATATATCACTCTAAGTGTATTTTACAAGCTCACTCTACAACTTAGTGTAATTATGACAAATGGCTTTTGAAAAAGATATTATTGACAAGAAATTATGTCAATGTCCACTATAAATAAAATATTCAATATTAACTTTATATAAAATTTATATCAACATATTATATATATATATATATATATATATATATATATATATATATATATATATATATATATATATATATATATATATATAAATTGGAAGGGAAAAAAATTCTTACTAATATGTACTTTAAGCAAAATATTTAAGAAAAAATGCATTTCAATATGAACTTTATTTATATATTTATGTGTAGAAAGTAATTCAAAGTAAAAAAAATTAGGTAATAGGTATTTTTTTTAAAGTAATTTAGTGCTTAATATGGAGTTGATACCTAACAACAATAACATCATCATAATAATAATATTTAAATATTAGTGATAAATAAAATATTTCAACATCTAGTAAAATATTTTAATATCAATTAAATGAGCAATTGAATGTTAAAAAATTATCATTACATTGGTAAGTATTTAAAAGTGGGGGATAAATAAAATATTTCAACATCTAATAAGATATTTCAATATCAATTATATATAATACTAATATTAAAATAGAAATTGAAAGTAAAAAATTTCTCATTGCATTGGTAAATTCTTTCTACATCTTATTAAGAGATCTTTAAGTCCTTGGTAAAGTTAATGAGAGAAATGTATTGTTCCAATGATTTTTTTTTTATTTTTTTATGAAGTGTTGTTTTCTAATAAACATGAGTTGTCACCACTTCTGTGTGATCATCATTCAAGCTGTAATTGGTTATTAAAATTATCTATTATACCTATCCTATTACTATAAACATGAAATTATATCGTCTGTTTGGAAATGGATTGGATTTAATCAAATATCTCTTTAGGAGAGTCTGGATATTTTTATTCTATTTTCTTTTTCTAATTTAGTATCAATGGCTAAGGCTTGATGTCTTATTTGCTTATTTGAATTTTGGTTAGATTTGTTTATATTAATTGAGGTCTTTGGTTTTTACAACATCTTGAAGTTGTGTGTTTGCATACTTAAGTTATGAAAGATAGAGCCAAAACCTATTGTAGATGTCATTATGGAGCCTACTTTGCAGACATGTGGATGTCAAGGTGACGAAACAATGGACGTGAAGGAGAAACCAATGCAAGGGTGAAATTATTGCTACTAAATTATTGTGGGAAGATAAAGAATATGGTATGTGATTTATTTTCTTAGATCTAGTATAGAAAGTAGAAACAAGGTCTAAGCAGAGTAGATCTATAGAATTTTTTTTCATAATTCTATAAGATCCTAGATTGTCAAACCCTAGATAATGTAGCTCATTATTATATGTTGTGCAGAGAACATAAACTTGTAGGAATTGGACGTAGAATGTCATCTCAGGGAGTTAAACTCCTTTGTGGTGTATTTTTTGGTGGGAAGGAAAATAACTTTCTAAAGAACAAGTTATTGATGGCATTTTAATTATTACTGAGAGAAAAATTGTTGATTAATTTAATTTAAAGTTGGAACATTAATATTATAATGGGTCCAAAGGTTGTTTTCTCTGAAGGAGCATTAGGAGCCATTGAAGTAGAATAACTTCAATAAATTAATTCAGTACAAAAAGTAGGAGGAGTAGAGCTAAGATTTGTGTGAATCGTAGTGTTATTTGATCTAGAAGCTAAAGATTTGAAAGAGGCATCAAAATATGCAAAAGGAGGAAAAATACTTCAAAATTCTAATCATGACATTGAACTACTACAAAAAAAAAATTGATGATGCTTTACAATAAATAGATAGGTTATAGAAGCAAAATGATTCCAAAATAGGAAATTTTCCAAAACAAATAGCATGAGATAATAAAATCTATTATGAATTTGTTGGTGTCACTATACAACACATCGACATATTGGATGAAAGGTTGGTATGAATAAATAATTGGATGGGCTAATTATTAAAAATTCAAAATGAAAAGGATTAAGTGATAAAATCACATCAACACTGCTAAAGGAAAGTGTTTATCACTAAAAAGTGAAGTAAAATAGCTAAAACAAGAGGAAGTAAATTGTGATGAAATTTATGAGACAAGTGATTGTTGATATTTTTTCTCGTTAAGGAAATAAGTTAACCTCCTAGGGCTTTGATGCATGTCCCTCTACATTTTTATAGACATGGTACTCCTTTTTTGCAATACAATTAGATAATTTTCAATAAAATTAAAACATTAAACATGTGCACATGTGAGTGGACGAGGTGTTTTCTCAAAAGATGCGAGAAAAAGAATAATAAAAAATGTAAAGATTAAAAATTCAAATATGATATCCATCCATGTCATCAAAAAAATAAAATATGATTGACACATATCAAAGGTAGACATGAGATAATGAAGCTTCGATATCAGAGAGCTATAAAATGATTTCATTAATGTAAAATAATAAATATCATGGGAAAAACATTCACATGATTCATACAACTCTAAGTAAGTTTTTGAACCACAAATGAATTGTCTTCCTGAAAGGGAGCTCTATGTGAGAGTCAAAAAATTACAATTTTTTTTTTAAATGTTCCTAAAGCACTCATCAAATTTTTTATACTTAAACGAAAAATGTAAATTAATTCATCCCAAGGGGGACAAAGATTGAAGTCCCCTAAATCGTAACATAAATAAGATACTTGGAAGAGAAAAAAGAACTGCAGTCATGGATCGACTTAAGTGATGGATAACACAATCAAGAAAGATAAATGATTAAAGATTGTGAAGAAGGAATGGAATGCTTCAAAAATTAAAAAATAATCATAAAATGTAGAAGGATGGAATATCTCTGTTGTTAAAGTCTCCACTACCATTTATTGTTGATAACAAAGTCATTACAATAATTTTTTCAACAATTAATTAGGATTAATGACTTCTTGGAGCAACTACTTTAACTATTCTTTAATACAATCTTTCATTTGAGGGGTCATGATGTCCATTTTGACACGTTGGTTAAATATCTCCTCGATTTCATGAGAATCCTCCAACAATCACGTAAATAAGGTAGATTGATATTCATTCAAATTAACAAAATTAACCAACCACTTTTTAAATTTCTCTTCTATAAAATCAATTATATTGTCAATTTTTGACCCTGATGAACCCTTTGGAACATTCAATTCATCCTACAATATGTATTTGGGAATTAACCTAGAATCTATTATCATGTGGGGAATGTGTATATCATCAACAAATTTTATTTCCTTGAAAAAGGCATTACTTATTTTATCCTTAATTTTATTTCATTCAAAATTTATCTCCTCTAGTATATTGATTTTTGTAGACCATCCATCTTGGATCTTCTTCATTCCTTTGGGCCCAAGGAAGTTTTATTGCGATATTTGTAGTTTTTTGAGTGAACCAACCTTTAATATAAAATTAGATAATTCATATCTACAAAATTTCTATCACACTTGAGGTCTTTCTTAAGCTAGTCAAGAAAGGAAGAAATTATTTATGCCATATTTCTCAAATGGGAACATACTTCCATACATGTTAAATAATTTTTAGTCTCTTACTGATATTATTAACAGTATAGGATTTAACTTTATTTAGGATTTGGGACACTTTTAATTCTATGGGGTGTGTCTAGGATGGATATATATCAGTATAGGATTTAACTTTATTTAGGAGTTGGGACACTTTTAATTCTATGGGGTGTGTCGAGGATGGATATTTTCGTCGTTGGTGCTTGTATGGTGAGAGGAGTCATGAATAAAGGAACATGATTAAGAGCTTCTTCTAGCTCTTTTATTTTCCCTTTTAGTGTCATGTTCCCAATTTCCTATTTCATGACCAAGTGAGCCAATGCTTCTCCTATAGTTTGATATAATTTCATGATCCCAATGTCTTTTACTTTAGAAACATCTATATCCATTTGATTTTAAGAAGTATCTCTTTTATTCTAAAGCTTCACCCTTTCAACTTTTAACTTCTTATTATTTCTATCATAACTTGCATTATACAAGGTGACAGGATGATAATCAAAAGTGGTTTTATCCTCAAGAGTTTATTCTAGTAATATTTGGTTTTCAACTATAGAGGCTATAATTCAATCAAGTGGTGTAGTTCTATCAACTTCAAAATCCATAATTTAATCCACGCTCGGTGTTTCCTTCAAACCTCTAAATTTCTCTAATTGAATAGTGTGCAACCTTTTAGGGGTTAATATGGGAGGGGGATCTTCCACATCTCGAGCACATGATAACCTATCATTACTCTTCCTTTCACTCAAATCGGCATTTATATTCCATTGAGTTGAATATGAACTCAAGCGAGTATAGGGTATGGAGTTTGGAGGTGGGTCCGTGGGATTTTTTCCTCTTTGCTTATATCTTCCTCTCATGCTTGTGTAGTTTCTTCAATATTTTCTTTAGCATGACTTGGAAATTATTTGTCTCTTTATGGGACAATGTGAATTTATCCACTTTCCTCCATATTTGATCATAGTCAAGTTCTTGGAAAATATTCCTTTCAAATCAAAACTGTGAATGGATTTTTCTTCAATTAAATTAAAATAATTTAAAGAATGAGCAAACTCTGTAAGATGGGTCTTATTCTTTACAGTTAATTATCCAAAAGTAAAAGGAAAGGAAATAAATTGCATCTTCTTCTTCTGTTAAAATAAAATCAACCAATAGTAATATTGTGAGCAAACTTTAGCAACAAAATACTTATTCATAAAAAAATTAGGTAATAGTAGTGGCCTGTCCTGAAATACATATATTCAAACTATCTTATTGTTTAATCTTTCTTATTGGGTTTTTTTTCCACATAGTAAAGCTTTCACTTGTCTTGACATTCTCATAGGATATTATCGAGTTATGATGTAGTTGACTTCTTTCACAAACATGTCTTGGATTTGACAAAATTAGAAAAGATCTTCGTACCTCCACAATATTGGATACCAGAGTTGAGTTGGTTCTTCATCAAGATTGAAGTTACCCTTATGAGGTATGCTATGAAAAACATGATAGGAGACAAGGGTTGTTATCAAATATGTTGTCATGAAAAATATGTAGGTATTTAAAAAATTTACTAACTTGAAGGATAACTCGTTTGACATGAGGTCTCCCAAGTCAAATAAAGAATGTCTTTCATAAGAATAGTAGAGAACATAGAGTATGGAATTTTGAACATTAGTTATAGTTTCTTGCCCCATCACTTGGGAAAAGATATAAGAAAAATCTCTGAACGAATCTAGAAACAAGGAAATATCATAAGGAACCTGTGAAACCAGTATGATTAATTCTTGAATGACATTCATCCTACCCACCTTAGAGCCTAATAAAATACAATTTCAGTCACTTGTTTGGTTTTCGCAACTTAAATATCTTTCTAAACACTTTAGGGGTGAGATTAATTGGATGCCTCTTCACTCCCACTTTTAGTATTCTTATTTTTGGATAAAAATTCTTTGAAAATATATAAACGATTTACTTGAAGTCAAAAACCTCAGGAACACATGCAACATTCGCCACTCCACTGGTCCAAATTTTGTTTTTGATTTTCTACTCAGCAGGAAAGTTCACATGACATTAGTATGCAGTTGTTGATAGTGTTGGATGCCACAAATAGCTAGGGGGTCTCCCCAGTGTGAAGTCTCAATTAGACCTCTCACCATTTGGGATAAGAGCTCCATCTAGTATGTGGGCATGGCTTCTTGCAGGAAAATCTAGCTTTCTCCATGCAAATTGGCATCCCTCGCCTCCAAAAAAAATAACATTGTTCATATAAATGTGCAGAAAAATAATAATGCTAAAAACATGATAGACTAATTAAAAGTAAAACATTAATTTGGACCCCTGTATAGTCCCATTTTGTATGATGGTGTTGTTAGAGCAGGTGGCTTTCATGAGGTCTTGTTAGGCTTCCTCAACTATGTTTTTCATTCATAGACCTACTATCATCTTTGAACAACTATTGAATGCAATTTCTTTATCTTTTTGCATGAAGATGAATGTATTTAAATTATAGGATGCTCACTCTTTTGATCCTATTTTGGGTACCACATTACTCATTAGGCTCAGGACTTTCTTTTCCTCCATCATCATCATTTAATGTCCAAAGATAATGCTTTCCAATGATCCGGTGAGTCATCTCATCAAATTCCTTGTTTATATCGACAATCATTGCCACATATTCCTTGTTAGTGTGACTTCACGCACATCTACAAGAAACTTGGATTTTCAAGTGCTTTAAAATATTTGATGAATTTTTTGATATTTCTCATTTGAATTGTCACTATTGAAAATGAAGCAAATAATAGCATTTAGGGCTTCTTTTCCAATCACAATGCATATATAAATATGTTAAATAACTTCCCAACAACATCCAAATTGACACTGTCATTTCGTGTGTAACCATGAATCTCCTTTATGTTCCAATCCACTTCAATTAGTAATCATGGGGAATATATATAAATAATTGTGTCCAAACTTCATGATCTTAGAAAAAACCAATTTAGTGATTATGGGAACAATCCCCTTTGCAAAAACATGGGTGCACCTTTAGATTGCCCCATAGGTCACATTTTCTAACTTTGTGCTTACTAGAATCTACAAGTGTGATTTATGACTTCATAAGCCCGTCCTCAAGTCAAAGACTGACTATGAGTGTAAATCACATCATTGAAATCCATTCATTATGTGACTTTCAACCTCTAGGTAGTGGCACTCCAAATTTACATCACAAATCACAATTTTTCAGTTGTGTCTTACGAATGTGATTTGTGGTTCACCAAGGAGGGAGCCCAATCCAACTTGCTAGTCACACACATACATTGGAAGTTGAAGGGCATGTGATTAGAGGGTATGAGAAATGGTTCTCATCTCCAGTGAGGAATTTGGCGACATCCATCGCCTGCAATAGAGTCATATTAGGTCGCATAGTCACATTATAGTGTATGTCCCACCTCCTAACTGTATGTTGAATCTTTAGATCATGACTTTGGGACATGTAGATGATTTAGTCACACATCTAGCATACAAGAATGTGACTTGTGGAGAAAAGGCCTCCTAAATCCAGGTCGCATAGTTTAACTTTGGTGAAAATCACCATTCCCTATTTCTTATCTAAGGCTCCCCATTACAACTTCACAACTTGGAGAGAGATATACGAATTGAGGGGAGGACTAATGGGAATGGAAACATTGCTATATTCCTTCAATTTAATTTATGACTTCGATCAACAACACAAGGTTTTCTTCAAAATATTAGCAAAGCTGAGTCACACCTTTGAAGTAACTCTAAATGGTATTTTTGGGTGCCCTCGACACCCCAAGTACCTAATGTGCCTTGATGCAATTCCCCTCATTTAGCAGTGATTACAAGCACCTTTATGTCTTGGATTTTTCACATTGCGGGCTAGACCTATGCACTCCCCTCTCTAACTCTCCCCAACACATTTGGAGACTTATGTTGTCCATACAAGGCAACCTTTGCAACAAGATTAATCAAGATATGCCAGTCCTTATCACATTTGTAATGTTTTGTCTAAAACACTATGCAAATTGCACATTGCAATGGTTACTTTCCTCAGCAAGCCTTTACTGATCATCATTGCATGGTTCAAAGGTGAAATGCATGCTTAATGCCTTGTTGGAACAACTTTTAAGTTGGCCATTGTTATCCACCTCCACAATTTTTCCACTAATATGTAGCTTAACTACATGATTAACAAACTTTAAAGATGGACCTGCAATAAAAATGAATGACCAAATAATAATTTTCATAGGTTATAGGTATGGGGGTAGGTCCAAGTAAATGGAGCGCATCACTTGTACATATGTTATGACTAAGTCATATCATAATGAAACTACATCCATATAGGAAAACACTACATAATTTTATAGTCGTTAGTCTCTTCGAAAAATGGTTGTGACGACCATCACATTAACGCAATAGTATAGTCCCCCCACTGCTACCGTGATATCACATGTGATGGTATCCTTGACTTTGACCAAGTCGAACTCATGTCTGCAATGGAACAACAAAATTTTTCATTGAACAAGTGCAACTTTTACCAAGTCTCAATGTAGTTTTTTTATTTTTGGCGTGGTGTAAATTTGCATATGAGTGAATATTTGATCATAAAAATCTAGCTAATGGCACCCAATGATTCCTCCACCAAGAGCACACATAGTGTGCTTGAGCTAAAACCAACTTTGCCCCAACTGTTTTCTCTCTTTGGTTGCCACATAGTTAAGCTCTTAATAGATGTTGCATGTAATTTCACTATTTCCATAGTATCCAATGTGATCATCATAAAACCCTCCCCATAATTTCACTCTTGCCATAGTATCCAACGTGATCATCATAAAACCCTCCCCATGGTATAATCTCTCATGTGCATATGTATTTCCTCTCATAATTCAAGTGTTGGCCACTTTTCACCTTGCTACATGTCATTGTTACCTTTCCAAAGCATGTGTATTTTTGTATGGTCATGTGTTACATTCATATATGCAATGCTACATATGATATAATTAATCCCAAAACCATGTGTCATGGTAATGTACTCCCATTTGCTACCTATTTATTTTTTTCAATGAATATGCATGCATGGCGTTTAAAGAGATGATCAATTCCTCTCTAATGTGATTTGAGCACCTAGTCCTGATTCCTTTGTCATATGGATTCTTTGCAAAGCATTTCTTTAAGAAAAATCTAAAGTATATGAGGCCTTGTATTTTGGAACTTTGTAAGATATCCTCTTGATATCTTGTTATATTAAAATAACACCTGCTTTATTTAAAATATGATTTGTGGTCCCCATCATCTATTATAATGAGCTAAAGCTGATATCAATCATTAAAACACCATTCCCTTTTGTCATGGGTAACATCTTATAAATACATCCTTTTGTTGTCTTAAGGGGGATTTTGGGTGGGTTATCCACTCACCTTGCCCTGCAATTCACCATGTAACTATAGATTAATTAAACAATGTTTATGTAATATTGTTCTATAGTTTTAAAATTAAAAGCTAGGATACGTGAAATTATACACATGCATCTAACAGATTTAATCTTCCCTGCATCATGGGCTTGAAATTAAAGCATGTAAATAGCCTTGAAAATTATGTCCTGTGTTTTTAGCATACAATATAGGTGTCATGCAATGTCTATTGAATCGCATCCTAAAGGCTACGATCAAAAAATTAATTGAGGTGATTTAGGGTTTTAAAGGAGCATGAACAAGGTGATAGTTTTACTAATTTTAATGAGTTTGAAAGGATGAGAACCATGGCGAGGTAAGGTTATTGACATGTGGTACTCTTGTGAACCCTTATGCATGTATGTGATAAATTTTCGAGGAAATCCCGAAAGAGTAAACATCAAAGGGAAAAACATTTAGGGTTTGATGACAATTGGGTCATGTGGAGGTTGACCAACTGAACATGTAATCGTGGCCCAACTGGCCTAGGGCTAGTGGAGGGGGACCCAAAATTTTGAATATGCCTAAAATTTTGAGTGTTTGTATAGCAGCTACAACAATTAGTGAACCAATGGTAGAACCCAACATCTCTTATTATGTTCCTACCATATATTGTCTCGTGAATGACACAAGATGGTATTGAATTAGGTACTATGGGTACCCCTAGAATTGCTTGACCTTTTAGAGATATTCCCTTCCCTTATGTCTTAGCTATGTCCGATTAGTCATTAAACACCACATTAGAAGTTCACGCATGCCAGTAGTTAATGGTGTTGCAGAGAACAAGACAGAGAGCTTATTGTATTCAAAATTTTAAAATAGGTTTTTGGTGTTTCTCCATTGCCAATAGGCCTAGACAACACCCCTACAGAGTCACTTTAAGAAATCACAAGCATTTATCCATTGCCAACAAGCCTGGACAGTACCCTGACAAAGCCATCACATCACCTCTCTCCATTGGAAGCCTTTCTCAATCCTTTACCCTTTAATTTTATTTTCTTATACTCTCATGGGAATTATTTATTGGTCGTTTATTATTCTAGAGAAAATGAGGGATCCCGACTTATTTTATGACCAATATAAGTTTTTTATTGTTTGAAAAAACTTGAAATATATTTTGATTTAGGTTTTCTATCATCCACTATTTCCACATCACATATTTGATTGACAAGTGAACAATGAACACGAAATAGGGAATATCCAGGAGCAAGCCAAAAAGAAATTTTAGGTTACAGATATAGGTAATTTGAACTAATTAGGGTTCCCCATGGGTACCTACTCATATTTTCCTTGTTAATGAGATAGACAGAAAGGTGACATGTTTTGGATGCAGTTTCAATTATTGTTTCTATGAGAGGCTTCCTTTCAGCGAAACCATTACAATTGCATGCAAACGTTAGGGTTAGGGTTTCAAAATTAGGGCAAGGTGACCAAGGAAGCTCTTCTAGGGTTTCAGCATGTGAAATTATGTCAAATAAATATTCCTTTAGGGTTTGAGCTTGTGCAAATCATGTAAGAAATCTTGTCACAACACTGAAGGTTCGAACGACTCTAAGCTTGTGAAATCTCATGTAGTGGCATATAGCAAAGCAAGGCTAGGTAAAAAATGAGTGTGTGCTATTAAAGAAGATGAATGCACAAGATAATGTAGCAAGAAGGGCTACAATGCAATGAAATGCTATGTAAACACAAGGAATAAATGAACAAATTGTAATTAAAATATTGTTGCAATGCATATGCAAAGATTTCACAAATGCCATGCAACAATGAGAAATGCAATAATAGGAATGCAAGCTAGAAGCATAATATGATGCAGAAAAATGAACTACCTACAACAAAGAAACAAAATAAAGCATATTTAAACCATAAATAAAAGCTTCAGAAGAAAACCCTAATTAGGAAACTTGCAGAAGCAAACCTTAATTAGCAAATTATTAAGAAGAAAACATAAACCTATCTAGTGTAAACCCTAAAATCCTAATTTAATGAGAGAGGAGGGTGGATCAAGTGAAATCAAACTTCGAATGCAACCACTGTAGAAATTCGCGACCTACAATGACAAATATGTCACCGGTTAGAACTGACATAAAGAGTTGTGCAAAACCACAATGATTACCTATGAAACATGCATAACAGCAAGAAGGTCATGGCTACTAGTATGGAAACGTGTCAAGAAATATTATTCAAGACAAGCTACAGTCCTACCGTGGTAAACATAATGATATACTTGAAATCCATGATCGTACAACCACAACACACATATATTCATGCTTAACCCTATATTTAGTCCAAGTGATGCAAGATGCCACCTGCATGTAGAGGAATTTCCTAGATAAGATCCTTCAAACCATTCAAAAATCCTATCATGATATTGGGGGTGATCAGCTTGATGACCTTGAAAAGTTAGTCATTTGCCAAGTGCAACTAAGATACTAGAGGATTCAAGCGAAAAAACCCTAGTTTTAAGTTGTTCATGTATTTTGTCGAGGACGTGAGGACCTTACATAACCATCAACAAGAGCTAAAGTACCCCACTTTCCTAAAAAATCTCAAAACCTCTAAATAGTAGGTCATCAAATGTTGGTGGTTTTCTAAGATCAACAAGAGAATGAATATGGTCATCATTAGTTGGGACAAGACAACCATTTGTGAATATATTGTTGATTTTATTAGATGCCCAAACACTAATAGGTTGGCAGTTCAAAATATCAGATTATTTAGACTCCCAAGAAGGAGTTGAATCAACCGAAAGAGTCTTAGGAAAGAGAGAAATCAGGTGATTGGTTCCCTTAGTGGATTTTAAGACATCACCCGCTTGTACCTAATCGTTGAGAAAGAGTCAAAAATATTTGAGACAATGGTTAACATACTTTATTCATCAAACCAACTAGGGTATAGAGGTTGATGCATATCAGCTGAAAAAGAATGGAAAAATATGCTGGAGATACATCACTCGAGTCAAAGACTTTATGAGATGAGCTTCCATCCAAAAAGATTATGCTGAGAGGAGAGTGGAGTGTTGAAACCCTAATTATAGAAACCCTAAGTTGATTTCTTTCTGGGGTCTCATTAGGATCATGAAAACCTAACATAACCATCGACAAAAGCTAAAGTGCCTCAACTTCTTGATGAGTCCCTGAACCTTCAAAAGGTGAACCATAAATTTCGGTGGCTTTGTAAAATCAATAGGTGGCCATGAATGACAATCATCAAGGGCACTAGTGAATATGTTTTCGATAGAATGAAAATTGTTAAAGCCACGAGCTTGATCAAATAGTGTATGTGACACATAAGCCTCTTCTTGGACTAAGAGTGGGGATAGATCAATAATAGGACTATCTTGAAGTTCCCACAATGTAGAATCTTCTCCTTCAATTGGTAAATATTACAGATTGAAAATATTACAAATAGGGGATTCACTATTTCCATCCATTGATTATGAGTCAACACTACCATGTACCTGATCAACATCAAAACCAACATGATGAATATCTGATGAGTTTGGGAAAAATCCCAGTTTAGAAGACTTATCGAAAAATCAGTAGACAATAGATGGAACGATTCAAGAAAAGTAAAATCCATTGGAGTTAAACTAGATCTATGATTCACACCTTGCACATTAATTTCAACCTGAGGAAAAAATGACTCGGCATGCATGTCATGCTCAGTGGATTTGATAGGACATTTAGCTTTATATGAGACATGACCTAAGTCATTGCGAACAAGTGAATGAAATTCAAGAAACTATTTGGGTATATATTTAATGGGATTGAGTTGGGTTTCATCAATAGGAAAGGATGTTACGTCAATTTGTTTCTCAGGTTCAAATTCAATAGGATGTGTGAGAGCTTTAGAAGCAGGATAAGTTGGTTCTTCATCTTGCAAAAACTCTTCATCATCTAAACTTTTTATGGCTAAACTTTTGTTAGGTGATGAATATAAAGGAGGATGAGAAATTTCATTGGAAGTAAGTTCGTCATTGAAGGATTAAGGCTTTTCCCAATTCATGAAGATAGGAAAGACAAGATTAGGGATGATATCTGGCCAAATTGTAACTTGTAGGTTATTATGATGCTCAAAAGAATTGAGATTTGTTTTGTTAGAAAATTATATATTACGGAGCAATGGAACACATAAAATATTGTAGAAATATAAACACAGAAAACGCAAAAAACACGAGAGACACAGATATACGTGGTTCACCCAGTTTGGGCTATGTCCACCCCGAACAGCTAGTCCTTCCTTTCTATTATCCAGCAAAATGAAGAGACACAACCTACAGCAAATCCGCTGTAATATCCTCTGTTTTCTCTCACAGTCTCACCTCTTTGTTTCTCACTCACAAAATACACATCTATTTCACAGCCTCAAATACAATACCCTCATACAAGAGAGGGGTTGCCTTCTAGGGTAAAAAACCCTAAACTAAACATAAGTTCTACCGTCAGATCATCCGCCTAATGAACTGCCCAGGTTGACTAGAAATTACTATACTTTTACAAGGCAATTTTATATTTGTTTTTAGCTTCGGGGGTGCTGCCCCCGAGCCCCCGCCGGGGGACTGCTGGCCCCCAGACCCCTCAGCCGGGGGGATCGGCCCCCCCAGACCCCCGCCGGGGGACAAGTCCCCCCCGCACCCCCCCTGCGTGGAGGGGTGTACAAACTTCCTGGGGTATACATCCAGCGGAAACAAAGACCTCTGAAAAATCATGCTCCACACACAACATGTTTCAGATTGAAGGTGTTTCAAATAAATCATAACCAAATGTTGAAATTCCTCACTCAAATGCATCCAATCAACGTCTCTTTCATAAAATTCACAGTAAAGGTGAAAAAACGTCACAACAAAATCCTCCAATGAATCTTTAGGTTTCATTCTAAGTTGATTTATCCTTTTAAAAAAATCTTCAAAATTGTACCTGTCAAAGGCTTGTCGAATCTCACTAATGAGTTTCTCAAATGAATGAATTGAATCAGCTAGTAACATGTGGCACCATTGATTCATGCTACCTTCAAGCGTGAGGGTACAACACCTGGAAATAACATCTTTATTATGTATTTAGTTAGAGTAAAAAAAATAAATAACTTTAAGCATGTTGGGTTGTGTTATATTCCTTCCATGACTAACCCACGTAGTTAACCGAGGGCTTAGAGGAGGGGGGGAGCCCCCCTTCGTTGCATCGATTATGTAGCAGGGGGGTCACAGGGGGTTTGAGGCATACCCGTAACCCCACTTTATGGGGTTTGGGGTAGTGCCCCAGAAAATTTTGGTTTTCGACCCTATGTTAGGATGGGCAGACCCACCTATGGTTTCGTGCATGATTTTTACACATGTTTTTGGGCACGATGGTTTTTGGTCCATGGTATTAGATGCGATGGTTTTCATTTCATGGTATTGTATGCTTCAGCATGTATAAATATGTATTATAAAATTGAAAGGAACGTAATGAAAAATCAAGCTGGTAGTCCCAGTTTTGAGATCCAGGGGAAAATCTCTGTGTATATGTGTTTTATGTGTTATGCTCTTGCATTGTTTACTTTCTGTTTTTTAGAATTCGTATGCAGGTAATTTTTGTATGGGGTTAAAACCTAAAAAGCATGTGTCCAAAAACTATTGTTTGACCCTCACCATCAAACTTCCACTGTGACAAGTGATAGATTATTTCCCTAGGAACTACAACATTTATTCTTGTAGAAAAACAACCTAGGAAAGAGATTCATGACAAAGCCATTTACAGATATGAGAATAAACTATAGGCTCCAAGGGCTTAGCTTGTCATCTAGCCCTCCTAGCACCAAAATCTATTGATGGTGTTAGGTGTCGCCAACAGCTAGGGGGTCTCCCTAATGTGAAGTCCCAACTATACCTCACACCATTTGGGATAGGAGCCCCATCTGGTAAGTGGGCTCGACTGCCACCATGAATGTTTCACCCTTGCATAAAAAATGAAAAAGATGTGAGACTAAGGACAAGAATGAAATTCCCAAACAATGAAACAAAGTCAGCCCAAGGCTGACAAACTACAACAAGAGATACAAGAAAATCACAAAAAAAATAAGAAGAAATATGCCATGAGAAGGATCAGTAAGCCCAAACCCTACCTGACGTACATGACAAGAACATGCTAGATGTTAATTACAAATTAATTCACAATAGATCACCAAAATGACATGGAATAAGTAAGAAAAGATTCAAAAGCAAACATTCATGCAATGACTACAAAATAGTTCATAACATATTATGTGCATGAAAGAACACATACAAACGCAGTGAGAATATCAGACAACCAATACAACCACTATGAATAAGCATGGGAATTACTGCCATGAATGAAGAAAATCTTCTTAATGTTGTTTCAAATACAATTACATATTCTTCAATTCATCAAATCCCAACATTGGAACATAGGATGCTCATACCATTGTCCATTACGAAACCCTAGCCTCACTTCAGCTCACCCTACTAGATGCCAAGAGTTGAGTGCCTCTATCTCTTCAAGAATACATCAATTATGTACTCCTAGTCTCTTCTCAAGTGCAAAATCCACCCCCATACAAATGAGGCATGAGGGTATATTTATAGAAACGATGAGAGTGACCTTTCACCTCCTCCTATGACCTTTCTCCTAACCTCATGATTGTTAACCATCCTCACTTTTCTCTTGTGCCCATTGACTATTACATGCCCAATTGATTTATGCATAGTTGGGGGCATTATGATGATCAATATCTACATATTAATAGAAGAGTAAATGTAAGGAGAATCAATAGGTTACTGGAAACCCTAATGTGGTCACATAGTCAGGATGAAATACTGAATTGTGTTGTGATCCATTTGTTGTGTTGAATGTTGATTTGTCTGCTACTATTCTTGCCATCAGGTTTGACACAGTGCTTCAGGAAGTTACATGGATCTAGATAACCTGTTTGTAGAAACATTGATTGCATGGTTTCTTGCAATAAACTCTATCCTTCTCCATGCAAATCAACAGTCCCCACTTGCAAACAAAAAAAATTGTTAAGATAAATATGTGGGAAAATAATAATGCTAGAAACATGAAAAAATAACTGAATGTAGCACATTAATTTGGACCCTTGTATAGCCCCATTTTGTATGATGGTGTTGCTACAGAAATTGGCTTTTGTAGGGTCTTTCTAGGCTTCCTCAACAATGTTTTTTGTTCATACACTTATTATCGTCTTTGAACAATTCTTTAATTCAATTTATTTTTCATGTTGCATTAAGAGGTATGTATTTAAACCATAGGATGCCCACTCTTTTGATCCTATTTTGGGTACAACATTTCTCATTAGGCTAAGGACTTTCTTTTCCTCCATCATCATCATTTGATTTCCAAAGATAATGCGTTCCAATAATCTAGTGAGTCATCTCATCAAATTCCTTGTTTATATCGACAAGTGTTGCCACATCTTCCTCATTAATTACTTTAGGCACATCTACAAGAAATTTTCATCTTTAGGTGCTTTAAACTATTGGATTAAGTTTTGGATAGTTCTCATTCAAATTGACACTATTGAAAATGAGGCAAAAAATAACATTTAGGGATTCTTTTTCAAGCACGGTGCATAGATAAATATGTCAAAGAACTTCCTAATAACATCCAAATTGACACTGTCATTTCGTATGTAACCATGAATCTTCTTTATGTCGAAATCCCCTTTAATTAGTAATCATGGGGAATATATTAACAATTATGTCTAAACCTCATGATCTTGGAAAAAACAATTTAGTGCTTATGGGAACAATCCCCTTTGCAACAACATGGTCACACCCTCAGATAACCCCATGGGTCACTTTTTCTAATTTTGTTTTTACTGGAATCTGCAAGTGTTATTTATGGCTTCACAATCCCTCCCTCAAGTTTCAAGACTGAATGTGAGTGTAAATCACATCGTTGAAACCCATTCATTATGTGACTTGCTACCTGTGGGTAATCACACTCCAAAATTACATCATAGATCAAAATTTTCAATTATTTTTGCTTATTCTCATTCATGGTTAAAAAAAACCATTTTGTAAAGGGAAAGACAAGTCAGTGAAACTTGAGTAAAGAGATAAAGGAGAATTAAGAAGTGACGTGTGGAGATGAGATGAGCTTATATGTTTGGGAATATGAATTTATACAAAGGAGTGATGGTAACTTGTACCTTAGTTGAAATGATGTGCGAGGCTTTCTTATGTAGGAGCATAAATCCAATCCCCCTACCCAAAAAACATTTATGATGTTTGGAAGCCTTTGGAAGGCACATCATGGGAAATGTCTCAGATTATGTAAATAATAACTAATATTAGGAAGCCTCTAGAAGGTGCATCACAACATGACGACACAATTTCCTTTAATTATGTAATTGATAGGATTTGTGTTGTCATTTTTATTATTTATATGTAGCTTGCAAATGTGTGAAGTATGAGGAGTAATGTTGGATCAGGATGAGAGAGTGGCAAAGCCCTAAGGGAGCATAATATGTAAATGATTTTATTTTGAATATATGAATCTTGTGTTTTTTTGAACTTGTATGTGGTTAACATGTGTTCAAAGCATTTTCAATTATTATGTTTTCCATGTTCTACTTGAGTGGAGAGATTGAAAAATAAAAGGTCATAGGCCTGGAGGTGCAACAAAAGTGACATAAAAGATCCACTATTGATCATTGTGGGAGTGATGGTGATCTAGTGAAAATAGTGTTATGAGACCCTAGAAGTGGGTGTTATCAAGATTGTTGGGTGATCTACCACTAAGATCACAAAGATGCCAAAATTTCTTACTGTCAAGAGGCCTTCCACCACTGCTAACTTGGAATGTTAAAGGTTGAAGTCCACTGATAAAGGAGTTCTGGACCCCATCAAATAATAGGTTCAATAGATGGGAAATTATTCTTCGATTTTCAACACCACCATCGCTCCTTGGGGAGTTGTTGAGTTAATGGAAAGTGTTGGACAGGGGAGTGTGGGGTGCTCCCATCAAGTAAAAAAATTGTAAATGACACAATTTTTGTCAATTTCTAGATCATCTCTCGGTCTCGGGGTTATGAAACATTGGGATATTGGGTGATATTTATAGTTATTGGAGTGGTTTGCCACTGTCTATTTGTTGTATACGATGTCTGGGAGGGCAGCGATATAGGATTTCACATGGCTTGGGGTTTAGAGAGTGGTTCTATGCACATTATTCTGGCCAAATGCCTGGAGCTATCACAAATGAAGGAAACTTGAGGCTTAGATTAAGTCATAGGGTTGGACATAGATGAAGCCAGGAATTCCATTGTAGCCAAATATAAGATCAACCAAATCTTGTGGGACCATAACCCATAGTTTAGAGACTGAAACTAATAGGGGTTTGATTTTATCAAATACCTAGAATCAATTTTCATCAGGTGATATAATAGCAGGGAAATATTTCCTACTATTTCGAGAGAAAACAACAACTTCTAGCTATGGTTAGGTATAATTTGTTGAGGAAATTCTACAATTGAAATTAAGGGTAGAATTTTCAAGGGAAGTGAGAAGTGTAGAAGCCTAGATAAAGGAGTGCTCAAGAGGTTCTATAGGAGAGGATCTAAAATACGAAGAGGTCCCGCTTAGGCGAAATATTGATGAGGCATTGGGTAGTAGGTGCAAAGGCTTACAAGAAAGAAAGGCTTGGTTGCATGTCAATATTGAGTATGACGAGAAGCTTAGTTATAACCAAGGAGAAATAAGACTAGTATTGAATATAGATTAGTTACAACAATGATGTCTCATGATCATGAAATCATGAATATTTTCAACCTTTGGAGTCTCATGTAGGAGCATAAACCCAACACCCAAATCATATATATATTTGGAAGCCTCTAGAAGGCACAACAAAGCAAGGGGACATGATTTCCTCAAATTATGTAAATCATAACTAATATTATGAAGCCTCCAAAATGTAAAGGTTTTTTTTATTTTTAAGAAGTTTTCAAGACTACATTTATGCATGGCCGTATATGTAAAAGGTTTAAATGAAGTTGCAAATGGACCTGGAATCTTGCCAGCATCAACCGTTGTTCTTAAATAAGGGTTGATACTACCATATAAACAATCATTTAGTATATCACCATCTCTAGAGGCATATGTAGATTAAACCAACTATAGCTTAGATCCACTTGATCATTGGGACATCCCTACAGTCATCAAATGTGCAGAATAATGATTTGCTCAAACATGTATAGTAGAATCAATAATGATATAAGATTGTAGACCTACACATTTGCAATTGCATCCACCATTTCACTTACAAGAATTTTCAATAGGAAGTTTAAAAATTATATTGGTTTTATGCAATATCTTGTTATCTCATCATATTAATAGTAATGTTGGAGTTATGAGCTCTTTAATGCGGTCTTAGATTACATCTGTTGACATGCCCTTTGATAATGAATCATTTTCAACACCAAAGGGCCACAATGCTCTAGAATAAGGTGATTATGAAGGGAAAGTAGTTATAGTTTTTTGGGTGACTTCAACAGAGCATGGATCCAGTGAATTGTTTTATGGAACACAATTAGAAGCATTGTGCAAAAGGAAATGTTACAACTTATATATTCTTTAACTATACATTTGGGTTTATTTGTCACTATCTTATTAGTGACCTTGAGTATGGAACCAAATACTACTATGGAATTAGAAATGAGAGTATTGTTGAGGAGCTTTCATTTTCAACTTCCCTAAAAGCTGATCCAGATGTTGCTTACACTTATGGAATTACAGGTGACATGGGCCAAAATTTTCGTTTTCTCTCCACTTTTAACCATTACTGACAAGGAAATGGAAAGGCACTACTATATGCTATAAATATTTCATATGCTAATAACTATAAATATGATAAAGGGATTAGTTGGGATATGTGGGGTAACTTTATTGAGCCAATTTTTACTTATCAACCTTAGATCTGGACTACAGAAAATCATGAAATAGAGTTTAGACCAAAACTGGAAATTTTTTTTCCCTTTGAGCCTCGTTTGCATAGCTATCAAGTTCCTTAAACAACATTTGCTAGCACCTCACCTCTTCAGTATTCAATCAAACATGCATTAACACATGTCATTGTACTATCAAGTTATTCATCATTTGTGACTCAATACTCCTTAATGGGTATGGCTAAGGACTGAGTTACAACACATGGACAGAGAGAAACCAACTTATCTTATTCTTTTTAGGCATGCTCCACTTTATAATAGTAAAAATTTCCACTACATGGAAGAGGAGAGTATGTGACCTATATTTAAGTTCTAAACCATAATATACAATGTAGACATTATTTTTGTAAGACATGGGGCAAGGTAGTTGTTTTTATTGTAGGCAATTTCAACAACACTCCTTAGAACTCACTTTATAAGTTTATGATCTCTTTTAAGTTGGAACTTCTTGAACATGACCAAAGAGAAATTACTAGTTAGATTAATAGTATTCCTAGCTTTTACTTGGGTATCCCAAAATGAAAACACATAATAAAAACCTCCTCTAACACATAAGATGAGACTGATGTAATTGAATTAAAAAAAAAAAGAGGGCATGAAATATTCAACATGTTTGTTTCTTTTCAGAAGCCTGAAAACAATTTTGAGCATTCATGAGCCTATGCCAAGTGCACTTGATCCAGAAATTCTTGTATCAAGGGTGACACATTTGGGATCTATATCAATTATCCTCAAGTCCCCATGTCCAAAAGGAATAGTCTTGAAAAATAAACATGCCTCCATGTCCTATAAAGATTTTATTTTGTAATACTTATGAATACTCCAATATGACTACATGAGAACCAAGATATAAATATTGACTAAAGGCATGAGGAAGACTCTCAAAGGGCCTAGATTTGCATCACTTTGTAGCTAAAGTTTCCTTAGATCTTATTGTTTTGGAGACCATACTTCTCCCACAACGCAAAAAGGGACCTTCAACCAATGGATGTTAAAAATACTATCTACTGACAACCAAGCCAGGGGACAACCAATGGTTGTGAAGAGACCTTCAACCAATGGATGTTAAAAATACTATCTACTAACCTCTAAACATACCAATATTTTGAAGATAGAAGCCAGTGACAATATTTGGATAGCTCAACCAACACCAATGTTACCCTAGTGGTTGAAGCTTCTTGGACCGTTGACGATTATATGAAATTACAAGTTGCGACATCGAAGTCTGTTACATTTCCTTTTCTCATATTGTAAATAATATTTTGTAATATTCATGAAAATAGAAAACGTCAAAATCATCTAAGAATCATTTGGAATATGAAAAGTTTTTGGATTCTAAAGGTCATTGGGAAGCTAAAATATCATGGGGGAAGATGAAGGATCACTTATCCACTTGTATATATGTACCCTCATTCCGCTAATGTAGGGGATTTTTACAGTAGAGTCTTTTAGCATAGTTATGAGAAGTTAGGTAGTTATGAGCATTGCTCTTGACAGACTGTAGATTGAGCTATTGTGAGGCAAGGAGCTTGTATTAGAGATTATATGAGCAACCTACATTCCAGTACTTCATTTTGATGGACTTGGTGTGCATGTACCGGGATTTGTAGCATAATTAATGAGGATATATTCACTTTTGGCATAGATTCTCGTACATTCCTCTATTGGTTGTAATGGCTAACTAATACTCCAATCATGTGTGCATGTGTACTTACATATTGAATAAGTTGATGAACTAATTCATCGCTATTGTTTACATGTTTTATTTGAATCTTTTATCCCTCATTCCACGCTAATGCTAGTAATCTATTGTTAACTAGTTCACAATTAGCCTCTAGTACTTTTCTATTTTTGTATGTCTTAGATAGTTTTAGCTTGTTGACACTTTATTAAGACACACTCCTCATTGTTTTGTTATTATATGATTATATCTTATGCTGTAAATTTTCGTCGTGGTAATTGCATCCCCATTCTCTTAGTATTTCATACTTTTCCTCACATCAACATATCTTCATTTGAAGGCCAAGAGGAAAACAATCATGGTGTAAGTTGGTCCACATGCTAGATGGGTCTCCTATCCCAAATGGTGTGAGTTCTAATTGTGAAATCACACTGGGGACCCCCTTACTATTCGTGGTATAGTTTACCCCATCAACATATCGGTAGAAGTTATTGACGCAATTCAACAATTTTGATTGTGGGTAGAATTTTCAAGAGAATGGAGAATGTGGAAGCCCAGAGCAAGGAGTGCTTAAGAGGTTTTATAGAAGAGGACCTAAAATACCAATAGGTAAAGCTTAGTGTTGGATAGTTTCCATTTCCTAGATGCGTGGTGATAGCAAATGTGTTTCCATTTATGAAAAAAGTCATGCTGGTAGATCTCTTTAAAAATTGGCATCGTTAGATTGCTACTGACAATAAGAGTGTTCGCATTGATGTGAACTATATTAGAATGTATGTCAGTTGCAGTAGATGTGATACCATGATGTCCACTAGCATAATTGTGATTGTAACTGGGATATTGTTGATGTGATTGGTGTATCAAGATTAGGGGGATTCCCATGGTTTTTATAGTCTCTTGTAGAGAATCATCAGAAGCTTATTGAAGAAGCCATAAAATAATGGCTATGATGCTTGGGAGTCCCAGAATTTGGAGGAGATTCTTCCTCATTAGATCAGCTCAAATACTCATAGAGATAGAAAAATTATTTAGTGCTCAGAAAGATCTTTCCAATGGTATGTGGAAGTCTACAAATGGTCTCCTGGATCAGGAGTTATAGTCAGTTGAAGTTGGTAGACAAAAAAGCTCATCCGCTCAGGACTTGGGCAGATTTTGATCTAAGGTTGGGACTTAGGTGAGTCGGGCCTAGTCAAAGGTTGAGATGCGTAGTAGAGTTAGTAGGTTAATAAATATTTGACTCCCAACCTGCAACCTATGTGGGACGAATTCCTAGTTGGCAGTTGGCCTAGCCAGGACTAGTCAGAGTTCGAGTTGTTGCAACAATCTTTAGAAGGAGAAAATTCTCCGACTCCCAACCCTCAACCTATGTGGGACCTATTACAGGAAAAAAAATGGAATAATGTGATTTTCTCACAATGATTTATTTACAACAACGTGGAATATTGCATCAACATGACATCACAATACATAGGATGCATGGTAGGAATATTTGGCATTTTTAAATGGCTTAATGGGCCAAATATGGGTGACACATGTCACCATACAGAAGGTGCCACGTGAACCAGATGAAGTCAACATGATGTAATATGATTATGTCGGAGATCCTTGAAGTTTGATCCAAGGGGTTTTTTTGTGAATTGTTTCCTGTGTATTTGGTCTTCAGAATTGAATCGACAAAATGAGCCTAGAGCAATGGAAAGGGCCTTTTTAGTCAGGTCTATAGGCAAGTTAAGGTTGAGACAAATGTAGGTGCATAAGAAAATAGAGTGGGTCAAATTCTAATCTCTTGACCTACATTGGAAGTTGTTTCCAACATTAATGGTGATTACGAGGAACAGAGGCACAAGGCATCAATGACCATGATTGCACAGATGCTTTAGTAGAGTCAATGGAGACTGTTGTAGGTAGGAGACAGAGATAGAGAGGACCATGATTTTCAGAAATAGAATTTGACTCCATAAAAACAATGTTTGAGCTTTCTTGCACACTACAAGGAATCAATTCAAAATATGGTTAGGTGTTGAAGAGCTTGTTGATGAGATGACATCTTGTGGGCACTGTGTGCCATAGCTAGCAAATATGCTAACTAAGTTATTCACCGTAACTTGGGTATAATGGCATGGATGAGTGGGAAACTTTGAAGAGAACTTCTCTGGATTTAGTAGGTATTCCCTATTTTTCCATCGCTATGTCCGTAGTTGGAAAATGAAAGGCTACAAATAGCTAAGAAAATCTGCACAGTAAGGTTGGTTTCGCTGGAGTAATGGGACTGTAGAGATTGTTGAGTCAAGGAAGAAAGGACCATGATTTTGCAGGATGATTTAAAGGATTCTGTCATGAGCTGAGACAAGCCATCCCTGATCTTGCTTTTGTTCTACGAGGAATTGAATGACAATCAGAGCCTCAAGTATAAGAGATTTGTTCACATAAAGAACAAGAGCCTTGCTGGAGTGTGCAAGTTGACTGAGGATTTATGTCTGAGCATGGGAACACTCAGGTGACCATCATCATGTGTAATGCAACAACAATGGGTGAGTGAATGGAGCCCATTATCAATGGTTAATGAAGTTACAATGTGTATGTATCAGACACAATAGAAGGAAGGAGTTCCAAGTTTAGGAGTACGTTCGGGCAGTGTGAATGGAGAAATGATGGTTGATAGAGACAACATTTATCACTTTATTTCAGTGAAACAAAACCCAGGATTGCAGTTGATAAATTGGGGGGAAGCATCATTGTTGCCAATGAGCTATGTGGAGAGCACTCTCGAGAGATCTCTATGTGAGTGCGCTGTTGAGGAGAGGCCAAGTGAGCATGTGTTATAGAAGGAGGCCAAGTATGCTAGTGTTGCAAAGAAAAGGGGCTAACTAGGCCTATGTTGCAGAAAGAGGCCAAGTGTGCTAGTGCTTCAAAAAGGGGTGGTGTGTTGCTATGTTGTAGATAAAATGAGTTGAGTGAGTTGGAGTTGTTGTGTGAGGTAGATAGAGCCTGTGGAATGGTAAAGAGCCAAAAGTAGTAGTATGATGTTACGAGGTGGGAAAATTGCAGAGAGTGTTGCATATAGTGTAGATTGTCAAGAAGACAAACAGGGTGTTGTAGAGTGTGGAGAAGACATAATGTTGTGTGGGCCAGAAGGTTTTTGAGGATAACACAGCTGACAATAGGTAGAGAGGCTCCCAATTACAGTGAGAAGTAAGTTTTCTTTTGAGTGTGGATTGGAGCCTCCTTACAAGAAGATGGTGCTTCCATCTCTAGTGGGTGTCTAAGAAGGCTTGGGGGTTTGTTCCTCCTACAATTTGGTGCTTGCATAAATCCAAGGAAATGCAATTCAGTGCTCACAACAAATCCAGGAAGTTCGTTCTTCAAATGGTGCTCTTGGTAGGTTGATCAAGCATTGTAAAAAGGACGGAGTTGGTGCTTCCCATGAGTGCTGTCTCACAAATAGATTGATGTAATAGAGTAGGTGCTCTTATTTTACATCAATAACAAAAAAACGCTTCGGTGGTTTTTCTCTCAGAAGGGTTTCCATGTTAAACCTTTGTGTCTCATGTGTCTGTTTCTCATGATCTATATGCCTGTATTGGCTGATATGGATGTTGTTATGGTTTGTTAATGTTTTCTCTTATATAATTGATTCCATGTTTGAATGAGTAAATATAAACTGGTATAAAAGTTTAAATTAGCCTTAATACTGATTCACCCCCCCCCCCCCACCAGTATTAACATTGTTTCCAACAATTACTATTAGAGAAAGGTTTCTTTAGGAATAGCTTAGCTACTTGAAGGTAGATCAAAATGAAGCAATGGCTAATTAAATAGAGCTTACATAAGAAGGAGTTCCATTTTTAAATGAACCATAGTATGTACTCTGGAAGATTAGAATGGAAGCCTATTTAATGGATTTAGATATTGAGGTATGGTGCTCCAACTAAATGGAGAAAATAGTGAGGATAATGAAGAAGCCAAGGAAATCAACTTGTAAGGGTTTGTCTAAGCCAGATGCCGAGAAAGTAAGGCAGTGTGAGATAGAAAAGGAAATGTTGGAAAAATTGCAATGTCTATATGAAGAAGATTTCAATGTGGCTCAAGATAAGGTTGAAGAACCTTGTTTCTTAATTATTGAAACAAGACATGTAGTTGTTGGTGATCAGAAGAAAAGGAAGAAAAAGGAGAAGACATCTAAAAGGAAAGATGTTCAAAAGATTGAATATATTTCTTCCCGTGAGAAAATTCTTGATATTCACTCCAAGGATGGTGAAGAAGAAGACCTAGATGAGAGGCAATGCGGGTCATAAGGTAAGCTATTTCTTTGTGATAAATGTAGATAAATAGGTCACTCATTATCTAGATGTTCATGTGAATCACGTGAGGATAGAGATAGTCATGCATCTAGCAGTAGTAATGAATATAGACCTACTTTAGTAGCAATAGAAAAAGAGGGATCCTCTAGAGAAGAAGAGGGATCCCAAGTGTGCTCATCCATAGAAAAAAATAAGAATACCCCTAGTAATGATGAAGAAGGGATACCCCTCAAACCTATGGAAGATGCCATGGACACAGAGATGGATTTAGATCCCTATGTTGGTTCATCCAACACTATTATAGCGAATAAAATGATCTATATGAAAGGATCTACTTGAGAAAAATGTTTATCTCTGAACTAAAATAGATCAAGGAGCTATCAAAAGAAAATCTCAAGAAAAAGGAGCATTTTCATGAGTATGATCCTGAGAATGAGAAGATGAGAAAAACAATAGTTGATTTAAATTCTCAACAAGAAGAGGCTACCATATTGAATGGGAGGTTAACCATTCAGCTAGATGAAAGAGAAGCTCACTGTGAGAGACTACAAGATGAAATAGTCCCATTGAGAAGGGACTTAGAAAAGTCAAATGAAGAGTTGTCTCAATACTAGAAGCGTGAGGAGAGAATAAAGGCTTTGAATGAGATGCTTGTTAAGAAGAGATACCTGCTCATAAATTTTGGTTTGAGTTTCGAAGAAAGAATCAAGCTCCTTGATGGAAAATATGAAGGGTCATCTATCCAAGTAAGGGAATTTGGAGGTTCCAACAAAAACAAGGTAAAAAAGGTTGTTGGACAGTAGCAGCAATAGCAATAAGAGAAGAAAAGGAATCAGTAGCGAGGAGAGGAATAGAAGAGAGCCATGGAGTGACAAAAAAGAATGCCTGGAAGTAATGAAAAATTCCATGGAAGGCACATAAAGAACCAAAATAAGTCCTTTCCCCCTCAAGGAAAAAGCCTTCAAAGAAAAAGTAAATTCTGTCATCAAAATCATTTTCATGGTTATTGTTTTTCTTGTAATAATTTTGGACATAAATCCATAGACTATAGATGGAATGTAAGAAAGCAAGATGTGTTGGATAGTAGCAACCCAAAAATGAAAACATTGGTCTGGAAAAGGTATTTTGGTAGTAGTGGAGGTTTTGACAAGATTTCTGGAGGATATGACAATTCTTTTTCCCCATTTGTAAGCCAAATGGAATGCTACAATTGTGGAAATTTCGGGCATGAGGTAGCATGCTGCAGATATAGGAAGAAAAAACATGTTTCTCAACATATGCATACAAATGTAGCAACCTCAGATTTGAAGACAAGAAGAAACAGTGGAGTAGAGGAAAACAAATTTGTATTCAGTCCTCTATGTCAAAAGGGAAAGATGAAAATAGGAGGAAGAAATTATAAGAAAATTAAAAAGAGTGATCCTCTTGCTCTTGTAGCAAACCCATCTGTAAGGAAAAAAGGTAGCAAGAGGATTTGGGTGAAGAAACAAGAGTTGGAGGAGAAGATTCCTCTAGCCATGCACAACCAAGAGAAAACCCAAACATGGGAAAATAAGAAGCTAAAAATTAATGCTCCTATCATGACTCATCCATTGAAGGTTTGGAAGAAGAAGGAATATGATTTTCTCGGGGGGAGTAGATCCTCTGTTTATCTTCAATAAAGGAAGAGAATGGTCTCAAGGGAGGTGTCAGATGCATAAAGATAGAAATAATAGACAGAAAGGTGCATCTGATTGTTGAAGGTATGGTCAAGTCCCCTTGTTGATTATAGTAATGTATTTATTTATTTCAAATGTATCAGCATTGAAAAACAGAGGAGTAGTGCAACCATCCAAATTTTGTCTGAACAAGAAGAAGAGCTGCAACAAAAGTGTGGAATGACAAAAGGTCCATAGTCAATTCAGGACCACAAGATCTATCCTCATGTAGATGCAAGGAAATGGATGTAGGAGATAAAAGTTCATTGACTCAGGGGGAGCTGCTTCATTAAGAAGTAGAAGAAACAATTGTGAGCCTCAGGAAGAAAGATTGTGCAGGAAATGAAAGTTTTACATCTTGGGTGAAATATCATTATTTCATAAAATTTGTGAATTTGATTTTGTCTAGCAGTCTTGTGTTCATCAAACATTATAAGTACAAGCTTTGAATGTCCCTTAGCTTTCAATTGGTACCATTATGTCAATTGGTGGTCTGGGTGTGTATGGAGAAGACTTTTGTGTGAATGGGCATTTCTTTCTAAAAGGAAGCATTAGATTTTTCTTGGTATAACATCCAATTTGCATCAATTTATTGATGAAATTGGTATTATTTAAGCAACAGTCCATATTGTAGAAGTATGATATCAAGGGGAGGAGTGTGGAACATGCTCAAGGGAAGTGAGCGTAGTATTAAAAATAGCAAAAACAATGAACAAAAGCTCAATGCATCATTAATGGGTGGTATTTTCATTCAGCAACAATGCCATGAGAAATTTTAATTGGTGTTAATTCCTTTTAAATTTCTACAAAAGATGCATTAGCAGAGAGAGTATTCATTATATAGCCATAAGGTGTCAAAAAATTGGAGGCATTCAAAGTATAGGAAGTATACGTTCAGGGGGAGCATATCACATATGTCCAATTATAGAATAGTAGTAGTTATCAGTCCTTGAAGAGAAGTCTGTAGAGTAGAATGTACATCAACAACCATACCCTCGGTCATTAACAGTAGGTGATTACATGGGGAAGAAAACTGAAGCTTGTAGCTCTTTTCCTTTGATTTCAAAGGGGGAGAGAATTATTGGAGAGAAATTTGTGCTAGCCCAAGATGAGGAAAGAAATACATTGGTGGCTCATGCAAGGACATGTGTGGAAGCATCATGAGGATTGGTCATCAATGTGGAGAAGTGATGAGGCCTTGCCATCAATGCCAAAGGGGAAGATTGTTGGACATTTGAGATTACCTGGATGGCTGGTGGTAGTAAATGTGTTGGCATTGATGACAATGGTCATGCTGTTAGATGTGTTGAAAAGTTGGCATTTCCATATTGCTAGTGACAACAAGAGTGTTGGAATTGAAGTCAACCAAACTAGCATGGATATTGGTTACAACAGATGTGCTGGCATGATGTCCACTAGCCTAGCTATGATAGTAACTAGGCTAGCATTCATGCGATTGGTGTATCAAGATTAGGGGGAGTCCCATGGTATTTGCAGTCTCTTGTAGAGAATCATCATAGTAGAAGGCTTATTGGAGAAGCCATAAAATGATGGCTATGATGGTTGGGATCCCATAATTTTGAGGGTAGTTTTCCTCAAGAGGTAGGATTATGTTAACTACCTATACCAATAGGTTTCATTTTCATGATTGGCAGGGGAAGTGCCAAATATGCTCTACTTTGGTGATGCAAAGATATCATATTTTTTGGGAAACACTTACCTACAGTTGTTTGATGTTGTCCTACTTTTGAATGGGTGATCCAACAGTCTAAGCTGGGTCATGCCATATTTCAATTTTTGTTGTAGATTAGAGAAAGAAATCTGTCCAAACTGTTCAATCTTGGCAGATCAGTAGTCAGGTAGAGAATGAAGGTTCCCAATTGCTTAATCTGGGGCCTTGGAAGTAATAAGGCTAGCCTTAGATAGAAATCAAAAGAAAATGGAAAAAGAAAAGAAAAAGAGCAATTGAGGGTTTGCTAGTCTAAGTGCACCCTCCTTGAAGTAAAAAAAAATTCTAGGCAATAGAATGGGTAGGTAGATGGGGTTGCAGAAGCATGATTTCTTTCAAATCTCTGGCCTAAACAAAGGAAACACATGGTGGCCAGTGCAGATCTTCCTATTCAGTAGCTTTGTAGCAACAAAGTGAAGCATGTCTAACTTCCCAATCATTCCCCATCAAACTCCTTGCTAACATCCCACTATCACCTTGGTTCATGAGAGAAATCAAACTCATTTGTTGATCCTTGTTGTATAGAAGAGCCACATTTCTTGTGTAAAAATATTTTCATTTTGATCTACTCTCCTAACTAAGTTTGTTCCCTAAAAACTTAGTGTTTGCCTCCTCCCTTCCATATCTCCCATCCAATACTAACTACTAACTCTATCTATACTTAACTCCCTATGTTCCCCTTTCCTTATTACTATATCACTATTGTGTATAGAAAACCCAAAATATGTATATATCCCTTCCCCTATGCAGTATAGCCTTATAGTTCTAAACAGTCAGAGTGCAAAGAGATTAAGGCGCTAAAGGCAAAATAGCGCTAACATGATGTCTTGGGATTAAACCAAGATCCGCTTGGTTTAGCAGCCCTAACCCCTTGTTATGAATAAACAGTGATAAACTCAATTGTTCTGAAAAACATTACAAAACCCACAAATCCGTCGTTGTCCTAAGTTTTGTTCCTGGCGCGCATTTCTAGAAATATAATTGTTTATTGCCCGCTCCCTGCCGTATTGTCCTATCACTTTCACAGCCCGTCGTCCGTCGGATCTGGGCCTTCCCATCCGGCGGCTCACATCAATATCGGACCGCCTCCGATGCCCGGATGATAGCGCCTGAAATTTGTTAGACCATGACGTCAGGGCTCGGACACGCGTCGCTCCTGAGTTGTATCGGGCGGCCTCCTGCCAAAACCACGCCTGTACCTTAAGCAGTCCGATATTATCGCTTACCCCCTTTCGTTTACCGCCCACCACGTGCCCTCCATGTCACCCCCATGTCACTGCCATCACAGCATTACATTGCCGCCCCGTTCGCCCTTGCTCCGACCTGTCTGCCACGTCCCCCGTCCACGTGGACCACTCGCAGATCACCACGTCATCATTCCATACCATGACCCCACCTATGACGTCATGCTGACGTCATCCAAGAAAAGCGCGCCAAAGGCCAAATTTCCTATATTTTCGCCAAAAATCACATTTTTCACATTTTTTCACCAAAAGACTGTTGCGCCTCCTGCATGCAATTTCACATCGTCCTCACCGCCAACCTGCAAAAAGTTGATTCAAAGCCGTGGCCGCCCAGAATTTAGCTTGGATAAGCCTCCACCATTGCCTGAGTATACCAGGTATTTATCAAAATTTCCCCTACGCGCCTGGTTTTTCACATAATTCACTGAACAAGCTAAGAGAAGAAAAACACAGTAAGTTTAAGAAATTCTCATGAACCAGTGATCCTCTTCCACTCTGTAAGCCCAATTTCCCTCACAGAAGTCCCCATTGTGCCGAAATTCCACAAATTCGCAGTCTGTTGGCGCATTAGCAAATCCAAACCTCTGCTAGATAAATTCACCGGGAAAGCAAGTCCCAAATCCCGGCATTTTCTCTCTGAATCTATCTTAGGAGCAATTTGACTTATTTTCACCCCAGTTTGCCTCTTCCCCTCTGCAAATTGCCCTGCTCCTGCAAAATTCATTGCTCTGTGTTGCTGTGCCCAGAAAAACAAGTTCATATACAATTCAAAGTACCAATTAACCATGGAAACTCCAGTGGCATTGAACATTGCACCCTTAAATGCCCCACAAAGAGAGATAGAATGGCTGGCCCTGGCTTACAGAGACCACCAGATGGCAGAAGTAATTCCACTATACAGCAAGTATCATATTCATGTACTCAATGAGCTGAAAGCCAAACACCTCAATGGAACTGATATTCTAGGGATTTGGGACTCCAATTTGCCCATTTTCAATCTTCCTCAAGTCAATGTCCTCCCAGATTTAATTCATCGATGCAGTGCCAACTATGATCCATGTCAAAGAGCTATCCTCAGTCCCTCAGGTTCAGTTTTGTTCCATGTCACCCCTGAGGCTATAAATCAAATGCTCCACTTTCACAGTACAAAGCCATTGACTCCTCTGTCCATGATGCACTTAATAGACCAAGGAGGCAAGTTGTCCAGTGCCCAAATCATAAAGATTAATCAGCTATTCATTGAATCAGGCTCTCAAACTGTGAGGACCCCTCCTATAGGAAATGTATATTTCAATGAGTTGGGCAAGTTGCTTGTGGATATGATCAGTTATGTCCTGGGTTACAGGTCAACTGAGGATGCTGATGAAACCATTCTGGCAATGATGTCTATCTTCTCCCCTGGAAAGCCTCCTTCTGTTCACTATGATTATGCTGCATACATTTCCAATAAAATTCATGAGCAATTGATGAATCTAGAGAGGGAAAGGATATTTAGATACACTTCTTACATCTATCACCTGTTCCTATTTTACCAGCCTGATAGCTTCCCTATTACTCTCAAGAAGTTTGATGCTCAAGGAAACCAAAGGTCTGTGGTATTTTGGTCTTCAATCTTTCATCACACATCTTTTTCACCATACAGCTACTGTGAATTCATAGACCTTTTTATCCATCCAGCCATGTCCTTGATGTTGAGTTCCCCTCCTCCAAGATTGACAGATGAGATGCAAAGAATCCTTCAGCTCTCAAAGGCCTATAGCATTGGGGATTGGTACTTTTACAGAACAGAAAGAGGAAATGGCTGAGGCCCCTGTATCCACATAGAAACAGGCTCAAGAAAGTGTGCCCCCAAGGCAGGAAACAACAGTGGATACCTCAGTGCTCCAAACCCCGTCGAATGAAGAGAGAACCAGGAAGAGGGATAGACAGCAAGAAACTCCCCTCACTACATCAGCAAGTCAACAAGGGGAGAAAAGGCAAAGATTAAATCCTTTTTCTGAAGAAGAGATGCCTATTGGGCCATCCATGGGTATGGGCCCCCCTAGCATGGAAACATCAGCCAGTTCCTTTCAACAGGAACAAGAAAGACCACTTGGAGGAGAGGTCAGCTCCTCAAGCCAGCAAAGAAGGGAAGAGTCCAGCATTAAGCAGCAATTTATTGATATTAAGAAAAGGAATGAGCCAGTCAGACTCTAGCTTTACAATCACTTGCTCAAAATGGCTCCCACAAACCAACAGAGGCTCATGTCAGCATATAACATTACAGAAGGGAAGATGACTATGAGCCATTTCATGCCTACCATGATGCAGCCACAGTCAGCTGCAGATTATATCAGAACCAACCTAGAAGTGTTTGCAAAGGACATCCACCCAATGGACCAAATAGAGCTACATAAGCAAACGGGTGAGATGGTCTACTCCACTCTTGCAGACAAAACATTTCTAGCACACAAACTGCAAAACTCTCTCTACAATACTACTGCCCAACTAGAATTGGAGAAAGCTTCTTCTCAAGCCAAAGACAACAGGATTAGGTCTTTGTAAGATATCATTATAGAGCTTGGGTATGACCCAAGTGATCCTAAAGCTGTGCAGACGCTCATGAAGAAAAAAGGTGAAGATATAGCAGCTTTGAGGAAGATGGTCAAAATTCCAGCAACCCTTCACCCCCAAACAGAAGATGTTGCTCAGCAGAGAAAGGACCAAGATGTAGCAGCCATGCTGCTGACATTACACAAACAATTGGTAGAAACAGAAGGGAGATTGATAGCAACAGAGGGTGCATTACAGGCAGCCCTAAAACAGAAAGAAGGAGGGTAGATATCTCAGCCTCCTCAGCCAGTAATCAACCTTGAGGAACCTCCTCAAATTATAAGTCCTCCCACAAGAAAAATACCAGAGGCAGGCCCTTCAGCAGCAGCACCAGCAACAACATCAGGACAGGCACCCAGCCTTGATATGCAAAATATGATGAAAGAACTTCAAGCTCTGGAGGCCCAGATGGCAGAACTAAATGAGGCCAAGGAAAAATTGGCTACACTTAATGAAAAATATGATAAATCAAAGCAAAGTGTAGCTGAAAAAACAAGAGAGGTAAGGGCTCTTGAGAAGAAGATAAAAGAACTGGAGAAAGTGCTCTCTCTTGATAAAGTTGTGGCTGAAATCAAGAAAGTCCTGTGGGCAAATATTGGTCAGTCTATAACAAATCAATGGCAATATATTGAAACCATCCATGAGCACATAGATCTCATACGCAGGGCCCAAAAAGAAAGTCAAAGAGCAAGGGCATCTCTAGGCAATATGCCTGAGATATCCAATAGGATGATCAATGTCCTTAATAATCGCACAGGCCCCCAGCTGGCAGCAATGGGCATCTCTAACAGAACTGATACCATTTTGCTAGTAAAAAGGGTGCTCACTTTGAGAAATCATGTGCAAACATTGGATAGAAGGTGCCAGGAAATGCAGACAGAGGTGAACAAATTCATGGAGAAATTTACAGCATTGCATAACAGAGGCCTTCTCAGCTTACTAAACAGTGCAGGAAGGTTACTATCCCATGAAAACTATGCCAAGAGGGTAAATACATTTGTTACAAATCAGATCACTGCAGCATCAAGTGCCCCAGAGGAAACAGGGCCTGCATCTGGGCAGAGTCTCTATGACAGAATAGAGAATTTGTTTTTTATCATGAATGAGATTAGACATCTATTTGAAGTGCCTCCAAATTACTACAAATATACTGAGGCAGATGAAACATTAGGCACAATTTTGAGACATCAGTTGCCTACTCAGGAATGGTGGACAAGCATGATACAGACATTGCTGTGAAGAAACAGATTTTTTCACCAGATTTTTGTACATCAATTATAAGTCATCATGTTCAGAAAATTGATATATTCACTATGACTGGAGAGGAGTGGACAGCGCCAACTCAGCAAACAAATTTGGCCACTAAAGCAACACCGACAGATGCAGATGACAGGGTCGAGATAGCTACAGCACGACAGAGCAATAAAGGGCGTATTATTCAGAATCAATGCAAAGCACCCTGCAGAGCCAGTTGCCCTCAAAAGTCAAGAACTTTTGACAAACAGCAAGCAGCTGTTGTATATTCATTAAAGTAGCTTTAAATTTTGTAAGAAATATCTTTGAAAGTTGGTAAGAGCAGTTATTGTGCAATAACTCAGAACTAAGATATTTTTGTGATATTTTGTATATATGCACCCCCGCATAGCTTATTGGTGGTTATTGTTACTCATTTTTGTTCAAGAGAACTCGGCTGTATTTCCTCTGAAAGATATAATACAAAGGAGCTGTTGGTTTCCAAAGGAATGAGTTTTGCTTGGAGCTGATGTGATGAAATTATTGACTGCTGCAGGATTCGCGTGTTATGGCGTGATACAATAAGTGTTCTCTAACTGTATTTGTGTTTCACATTCTTGTATAATTTGTCTGTGATGTATGGTGATTAATCTTAGTAGAAAGGTAAAAGATTAGTTCAGGACTTGTCCATTAAATACACCCTAAACTCAATCCTTACTACTAAATATGTTTTCTTCAGGATTAGCTGCAACTATGGAATTCTTAAATGCTCCTGTTTGCTCTAATCATATGATAAGTTTTTATTCAGCAATTCTCACTTGCTGCTGATTATCACTTGTCTGTTATTCTCTATTACACTGTGAAAGAATTATTAACTGCCTTTTACTGGTGTAATCTATACTTTTTATTGTCTAAAAAAAATCAAACTTTGTATCATGAATACCCATCTGGCCTTGCAGTGAACCTCTCTTTATCACATATATCAAACACTTTCATTTCTGGACTCCACATGCCCAATGGATTAAACTCTCTTTGATATTTGCATGCCCTTCCTTGAACAATAGCCTGCAACCAAAATTCAAACAAAAATCCCATCTCATAACTAGCCTAAAATCTTCAAAAAACAAAGTTAAAACTAAAAGAGAGAGCCCTCTCTGATTACAGGTAGGCTAGAACCTATAATCCAAAGCTTGGTTAGTGGTTACCCCGGCTGTATTCCCTCAGGAGTCAAAGGGAACAACCTGGGTGTTAACCTAAATGGCGACTCCACTGGGGACCTGAATGAAATTTATAAACCCCTGTCTGATTCTTAATACTATAGATAAAGCCTGAGTGACAGCCAGACAGCCTTAGAAGCTGCCTCTGCTTTGCATTTGCAGGAGTATATAAAAGCTGCCTCAGTCAATCTTTATTCAGTCTTAAGTTCCATACAGTTGTGCTATACTTGACCAGTCCTTGTCAAACATCAATACTTATTAGAAAATTCTCCCAAAGAAAATCATAAAAACTGGCTCCTAAGAAGAAAACTCGTCATACAAGATCTAACCCGGATCCAGATCCATCACCTGAGTTCCAAAATCCAAACTTGATTTCAAGAATCCTTAAGAAACACAAATCAGAAGGGACTTTATCAGATTCAAGTTTTGAAGCAGGATTTCAAACTAATATTCCAACCCCTGCTAAGGTTTCTTTACATCCTCATACCACTGTTCCACAACCTCCTAGTTCTTCATCCACTTCACAAGGTGTCCTTTCAACCCCTCCATCAACTACACATACCCTTCTCACCCCCTTTCCTCCCCTTGTCCCATTCGTTCCTGTTATCCCTATTGTCCCACCAAACATGGCTAATAGATATGCTCCACTGCAGTTACCTGCCAATCCAGGGCCTATGCCTCAAGATTACCAAAGCAAGATTTCATATTTTGATGGTACTGGCTCTTATCCAGCCCTTCAACATACTAAGAAAATGCAGGACTATTTTGAAACTTATGAGATAGATGATGATGGGGTTAGAATGAAATTTTTTTTGCAAAGCCTAACAGGAGATGTAAGATCATGGTTTAGGTCACTCCCAGCAAACTCCATAGCTGACCCCGAAGCCCTGTATCAAACCTTTATCAATAGATGGGAGAAGAAAAAGGATCCACTTCATATTTTATCTGAATACAATACCATCAAAAGAGGTCCCCAAGAAACTGTCTTGGACTATTGTGCTCGATTCAACAATGTCTACAATGCTATTCCCCAAAATCTCAGACCCCCACCTGATCTAGCTCTATACACCTTTCCTGATGAGTTTGATTCAGATATGGCATACCAATTAAGAGAAAGAGCTCCCCGAACTTTAGCTGAGATGCAAGATATAGCAGTTAGTGTAGAAGCCAATCTGATAGCTAAGAGAAATAGGACCAGAACTGAAAGAAAGACTACCTTCAAAGAAGAGCCTTCAGGCTGGGATCAGAAATTAGATGAAATAATCACTAGTATGCATAGATTAGGTGACAGAGTAGAATCAGTTGAGAGGAAGTCATCATGGGAAGCACCACAAAATAATCCTATCAGGAATCCCAATTTTAGAAGAAATCAAAATCCTAATGTTGGCAAGGCCAGCCCTGAACCAGAGATTAGGCCTCCGTTCCAAGAAAACTATGCTGAAGCATCCACTTCTAGTGAGCAGATAGATGATACCCACATCAATTTGATGGGCCTGAATGATGATCAGCAAGTTTTTTTGAGTCAAGAAGATCATGAGGATAATGACATCAGTCAGTTCCAAACTAGATCAGGTGAATCATTTGATTTCAAACAGGGCTATGACACAGTTGTTTTTGAAGTGCATAAACAGTACAAATTGAGAAGCAGAACAATAAATGTGACACAGCCTGAGAAAACAAAGGATAGCCTGCATGGATAATTTTAGGGGCTAATCTTCGCCCAGTGGGCTAATTTTCCATGATTTTTCCACAAAATGATTCGCCAATTTCCAATTTTTATAAAAGACGATTCGCCCAAATTTTAGAATATAAAATTATTTTACCTTAAAAATCGCCAACATTATATAGAGACTACATATATAATCATTATAAATTTGAATAATTTTACAAATATATCAATAAACATTTTATAGTTTGCATATTAGGGATTAGTGAGATTCGCCAATGTTTTTAAACTTCAAGAAAATTTTCCATCCTTAAAATTTTCCTTGATAGCCTGCAGCCTAAGAACGCTATTGTCACAGAGCCAATTGACAAAACTGATAGAATTACAAATGAAGTAACAGTTGAAGAGGTAACTGAAGCATTTCCCTCAAATCAACAACCATTGGCTGCACCACCTTTACAGCACAATCCAAGCAACACTTTCCAAAAGATGAGTAAAAAGGACAAACCTCAAGATCAGATTGAAAGTCAAGAAGAAGCCTCCAAAAACTCAATTGAGAAAGAAAAGGTTGTTAACCAGAACACCAAGATCCAATCTGAAAAACCTTTTGACTTAGAAGCTGAAATTGGTAAATTAAAGATAGCCATTCCTCTTTCAGAGCTAGCTAAACATAACATCTACAAACAACAAATCAAGAAATCCCTTCAATTGACCCACAATAAGGATGATGTTAATGTGTTGGATGATACCCCAGAATTGCTTTTCGGTCCAGAAGTTGATGGAAAGAATGGAGGTACTGGAATCTTACCTTTTTATGTCAGCTTGCATGTTCATGATAAGATATTACACAATGCAATGTTTGATTCAGGCGCCTCTCATAACCTGATGCCTAAGTCAGTAATGGAAAGATTGAATCTAGACATCACAAGACCATATAAGGACCTATTTTCATTTGACTCCAGCCAAGTTAAGTGCTTAGGCTTGATAAAAGATCTATGTGTTTCCCTTGTCTAGTACCCAAATAAAACAATCTTAATGGATGTTGTAGTTGCTGATATCCCACCCAAATATGGAATGTTGTTATCAAGATCATGGGGAGCCAAACTCCAAGGTTCCCTGCAATTGGACATGTCATATGCCACCATCTCTGTCTTTGGGCAACCAAAGAGGCTATACAGAGAGTCACTCATGAAATACATGGTGAGCAGTGAAGAAAAACCTCAAAATTTCCCTATTTATGCAGTCCATTCAGACATGGATTCTTTCATTCTATTCAATGATGACATAAGTCCAATAAGTGATGACAAATCTGTCATACTCAAACAAGATCTGCATATGAGTGAGCAATCAAGTTCCCAAGAAATCAAGGCTGGGCAATCAATTGATGAAACCATTCTAGAAGACAAACCAGATGAAAAACAAGATCTCCAACTTATAATCCCAAGTCATAGAGACGTTGTTAAACCTACCCCAAATCAAGAAATCCTTTGGTTTCTTGAGTTTGATGGATCAGTCAACAAAATAGGGGCAGGAGCTGGAGTGTGGATTCATAACAAACAAAGTAATCATGCAGAAGGTCGAGCCTATAGGCTTAATTTCAGATGTACTAATAATATGGCATAGTATGAGGCTCTTCTACTAGGCCTCAAACTGGTAAAATCCTTACAGGCCACAAAAGTTTCAATCATGGGAGATTCAGACCTAATTATTCAACAAGTGAAAGGCAATTTTGTCACCAATGACAAAAGACTAAGATCATACAGGTCTGCTGCTATTGAAATACTTAAGGCTTTCACTGAATTTCAGATGACCAAAATATCTAGAACCCACAACCTTCATGCACATAGTTTAGCTACATTTGCCAGTACATGCAAATTGCCTTTTGAACCCAACCATTGTTTTACAGCTGAGATAAAACACAGACCTTCTATCCCAAACAATGTTAAAGATTGGCAAGTATTTGAGGATGACACACAGATAAATAGTTTCTTGACCTTGCAGCATGAATTTTCAGGTTTGAACATTGATGTTGATTCTATAAAAGACACACAACCACTAAGTGAACAGGACCAAACAACTATATCACCCAAAACAGCAAATCAAATACTTTGCCCAACAACCTTTGACAAGGTAAATATACATGAACTCAAACAATTACATTTTGATGAAATAACTGGTGCAGAGGCTGAAATCATACAGCTAAAAGACAATTTTCTACCAACAGGCCTGACTCCGTTGGAGGACATTTTTGACTCAAATGATGTTCCTAGAAAACCAAAAATGCAACCCCTTAATGCTGCCATTGAAGAATGCAACATTGGAACTACTGAAAAACCCAAGATAATAAAATTATCTGCATCTTTACCTCCTGACCAGAAGCCCAAGTACATCAACCTCTTTAAAGAGTTCCAAGATGTGTTTGCATGGAGTTATGAGGATTTGAAGTCCTATGACACCTCTGTTATTCAACACACCATTCCTCTCAAGCCTGATCAAAAGCCATTCAAGCAAAAATTAAGAAGAATCAATCCTATGCTTCTCCCTTCAATTGAGAAAGAGGTACAAAAAATGTTTAAAGCCGGTATCATAACACCAATCAGGTTTTCAGACTGGATTTCAAATTTGGTCCCCACAAGAAAGAAAACTGGTGAGATTAGGCTTTGTGTTGATCTAAGGAATTTGAATCAAGTATCCCTCAAAGACAATTATCCCTTACCTAAAATGGATCACATTCTCCAAAGAGTGGTGGGGGCTTCAAGAATCTCATTACTTGATGGATTTTCAGGCTTTAATCAGATCCTAGTCCACCCTGATGATCAGGATAAAACAGCATTCACAACCCCATGGGGAACTTTCAAGTATGTCAAAATGCCTTTTGGGTTGAAAAATGCAGGAGCTACATTTCAAAGAGCAATGGATATTGCTTTTGCTAAAGAGATTCGTGACTTCCTTGTTATTTACTTAGATGACCTCACACCTTTTTCAAAGTCTGACCAAGAACATCTGAAACACTTGAGACAAATATTCATAACATGTAGGAAATATGGAATTTCCTTAAATCCTAAGAAGTCTCTATTTGGTTTGGAAGAAGGTAAGCTATTGGGTCATATCATTTCAAAGGATGGCATTAGAATTGACCCAGAAAGAATACAGGCCATCTTGCAAATGCCCCATCCAAGAAATATTAAAGAATTACAAGCCTTCTTGGGAAAGATCAACTTCTTAAGGAGATTCATCCCAAACTTAGCAGAATTGATCAGATTGCTTAACAACATGCTAAAAAAGGATTCAAAAGTAAAGTGGATAGTAGAAGCAAATCAAGCTTTTGAAGGTATTAAATTGGTCCTTACCCAAACCCCAGTCTTAACAAATCCTCAATTTGACAGAGAATTTATCATTTTCTCTTTTTCCTCCCAGCATACCATTGTTGTTGTCTTATTGCAAAAACATGATCAAGGGAATGAAAAACCTAATGCTTTCTTTAGTAGAGCCCTTACAGATGCACCTCTGAAATATCAGATCATGGAAAAGCAAGCTTATGCTTTGGTCAAGGCCATCAAAGACTTTAGGATTTACATCATATACTCCCATGTTATTGCTTATGTACCAAATCCCATTGTGAAAGACATACTGACTCAAGAAATCCTAGAGGGCAGAAGAGGAAAATGGATTGCTAACATTTTAGAATTTGACATTGAAATAAGGCCTATAAAACTGATAAAGGGGCAAGGTTTGGCTAAATTGATGTCTGAAGCAAACTTCCAAGCCTTGGATATTAACCAACTGGACAATGAACCGGAGCTGGCGACTCCAAAGATCAATGCAGCCTTTGAACAATCCCTGTGGTATTCTGATATCTGTTATATATTGCAAAACCTGTGTGCTCCCCCAGGATTGTCCAGAACCAAATCTAGATTTCTAAAAATGAAAGCTTCAAGATTTTGTGTTATGGATGGTAATTTACTATGGAAAAATCATGAAGGTATACTGCTGAATTGCTTGAATATGGATGAGGCTAACAATGTTATGAAAGTATTCCATGCAGGTGATTGTGGTCGACATTTGTATTGGAAGTCCACTGTGGATAAGATATTAAGGGCGGGTTACTATTGGCCCACTCTGTTCTCTGATGTTAAAAACTTTACCACTTCATGTCACAAGTGTCAAGTGTTTGAGGGAAAAAGAAAGTTACTACCACTTCCCTTAAAGCCTATTGCAACAGAAAGGCCCTTTCAGCAATGGGGCTTGGACTTCATTGGGGAAATTCATCCTTCATCTTCAGGCCAACATAGATGGATCCTAACAGCCATAGATTACTTTACTAAATGGATTGAGGTTGTTCCATGCAGACAAGCAAATGATTCTACTATCATTCAGTTCCTGGAAACTAATATTCTCTCCAGATTTGGTTGTCCTGACAAGATTATAACAGACAATGTTGTTGCTTTCAGATCCAAGAAGATGGTGAACTTTTGTCACAAATTCCATATTACTTTGGGCCATTCTACTGCATACTACCCTCAAGGTAATGGTTTAGCTGAATCATCTAATAAAAGTCTTATCAACATCATTAAGAAGATATTGGAAGAGAATAAGAAAAATTGGCATAAGAAGCTTGTAAATGCCTTGTGGGCAGACAGGCTAACAACTAAAAGATCTATTGGGGTCAGCCCATATGAGTTGGTTTATGGAATGGAAGCCAAATTCCCGTCATCATTAGGGGTCCCTGTCATGAGGCTACTTCAAGAAAGTCAAGCTGAACCAAATAACATGCAAAGAAGAATCAACCAGATAATTTTTTTACAGCAAACTAGAGATCAAGTGTACAGCAGAGTTCAAGTCCTACAAGAGAAGCTGAAGAAAGCCTTTGATAGAAGAACCAAGGCTGAAGATTTCTTTATTGGTGATAAAGTGCTCAAATGGGATTCAAGAAGAGAAGACAAAGGAAAACATGGCAAATTTGACTCCCTTTGGAGGGGACCCTTTGTAATTCAAGTAGTACAAGGAAATAACACTTATTTCTTGAAGAATTTAGATGAAACTGAAGCTGAAGAGGGCTCGGTGAATGGCCAGATGTTAAAGCATTACTTTGACTACTTTCCATGTATATAGCATGGCCTTGCCCTGTACATTATCAGTTGTATATAGTATTTTCTTTCAGCATATAGATAGTTCAGCTTCAGAAGTTTTGTAAATAAGAAGGAAAAGGCTTTTTGTTTCAGAGGTTCCACAATGATGAAAGGTTCCAGTTTTGAAATCCAAAGAGAAAGCTTTCAAGTTTTGATGAGAAGTCAAGAGCCAAGGCATCCTGACCTGCTGTTCATGGTCTTTCAAATAGAAAAACCATCCCCAAGTGGAGCCACTGTTAGCTACCTATACCAATAGGTTTCATTTTCATGATTGGCAGGGGAAGTGCCAAATATGCTCTACTTTGGTGATGCAAAGATATCATATTTTTTGGGAAACACTTACCTACAGTTGTTTGATGTTGTCCTACTTCTGAATGGGTGATCCAACAGTCTAAGCTGGGTCATGCCATATTTCAATTTTTGTTGTAGATTAGAGAAAGAAATCTGTCCAAACTATTCAATCTTGGCCGATCAGTAGTCAGGTAGAGAATGAAGGTTCCCAACTGCTTAATTTGGGGCCTTGGAAGTAATAAGGCTAGCCTTAGATAGAAATCAAAAGAAAATGGAAAAAGAAAAGAAAAAGAGCAATTGAGGGTTTGCCAGTCTAAGTGCACCCTCCTTGAAGTAACAAAAAATGCTAGGCAATAGAATGGGTAGGTAGATGGGGTTGCAAAAGCATGATTTTTTTCAAATCTCTGGCCTAAACAAAGGAAACACATGGTGGCCAGTGCAGATCTTCCTATTCAGCAGCTTTGTAGCAACAAAGTGAAGCATGTCTAACTTCCCAATCATTCCCCATAAAAATCCTTGCTAACATCCCACTATCACCTTGGTTCATGAGAGAAATCAAACTCATTTGTTGATCCTTGTTGTATAGAAGAGCCACATTTCTTGTGTAAAAATATTTTCATTTTGATCTACTCTCCTAACTAAGTTTGTTCCCTAAAAACTTAGTGTTTGCCTCCTCCCTTCCATATCTCCCATCCAATACTAACTACTAACTCTATCTATACTTAACTCCCTATGTTCCCCTTTCCCTATTACTATATCACTATTGTGTATAGAAAACCCAAAATATGTGTATATCCCTTCCCCTAGGCAATATAGCCTTATAGTTCTAAACAGTCAGAGTGCAAAGAGATTAAGGCGCTAAAGGCAAAATAGCGCTAACATGATGTCTTGGGATTAAACCAAGATCCACTTGGTTTAGCAGCCCTAACCCTTTGTTATGAATAAACAGTGATAAACTCATTTGTTCTCAAAAACATTACAAAACCCACAAATCTGCCATTGTCCTAAGTTTTGTTCCTGGCGTGCATTTCCAGAAATATAATTGTTTATTGCCCGCTCCCCGCCGTATTGTCCTATCACTTTCACAGCCCATTGTCCGTCGGATCTGGGCCTTCCCATCCGGCGGCTCACATCAATTTCGGACCGCCTCTGATGCCCGGACGATAGCGCCCGAAATTTGTCAGACAATGACGTCAGGGCTCGGACACGCGTCGCTCCTGAGTTGTATCGGGCGGCCTCCTGCCAAAACCACGCCCGTACCTTAAGCGGTCCGATATTCCCGCTTACCGCCTTTCGTTTACCGCCCACCACGTGGCCTCCATGTCACCCCCACGTCACTGTCGTCATAGCATTACATTGCCGCCCCGTCCGCCCTTGCTCCGACCTGTCTGCCATGTCCCGCGTCCACGTGGACCACTCGCAGATCGCCACGTCATCATTCCGTACCATGACCCCACCTATGACGTCATGCTGATGTCATCCAAGAAAAGCGCGCCAAAGGCCAAATTTCCTATATTTTCGCCAAAAATCACATTTTTCGCATTTTTTCACCAAAAGACTGTTGCGCCTCCTGCATGCAATTTCACGTCGTCCTCGCCGCCAACCTGCAAAAAGTTGATTCAAAGCCGTGGCCGCCCAGAATTTAGCTTGGATAAGCCTCCACCATTGCCCGAGTATACCAGGTATTTATCAAAATTTCCCCTCCGCGCCTGGTTTTTCACATAATTCACTGAACAAGCTAAGAGAAGAAAAACACAGTAAGTTTAAGAAATTCTCATGAACCAGTGATCCTCTTCCACTCTGTAAGCCCAATTTCCCTCACAGAAGTCCCCATTGTGCCGAAATTCCACAAATTCGCAGTCTGTTGGCGCATTAGCAAATCCAAACCTCTGCTAGATAAATTCACGAGGAAAGAAAGTCCCAAATCCTGGCATTTTCTCTCTGAATCTATCTTAGGAGCAATTTGACTTATTTTCACCCCAGTTTGCCTCTTCCCCTCTGCAAATTGCCCTGCTCCTGCAAAATTCATTGCTCTGTGTTGCTATGCTTAGAAAAACAAGTTCATATACAATTCAAAGTACCAATTGACCATGGAAACTCCAGTGGCATTGAACATTGCACCGTTAAATGCCCCACAAAGAGAGCTAGAATGGCTGGCCCTGGCTGACAGAGACCACCAGATGGCAGAAGTAATTCCACTGTACAGTAAGTATCATATTCATGTACTCAATGAGCTGAAAGCCAAACATCTCAATGGAACTGATATTGTAGGGATTTGGGACTCCAATTTGCCCATTTTCAATCTTCCTCAAGTCAATGTCCTCCCAGATTTAATTCATCGATGCAGTGCCAACTATGATCCATGTCAAAGAGCTATTGTTGGGTCCTTATAATACTAGTGAACCCCATTACTATTGTAGTTATACCCCTTATTTATATTTTTGTGCCCCTATTACCCCCATATTATTATTTCTGTGCCCCATAGAATCCCTCTATTGTTATTTTTGTGGCTTTATATTATTATTGTTAGGTCGTCTGGATTATATTGTGACTCCTTAGACTCCTATATATAGAAAGGAGGTTTTATCATTTGTATCAGCTAAGAATTGTTCATTTATATAATGTAAAGGAGGTTGCCCCCTCGAAGAGGCTGAATTCTAAGGCGTTGATCTATCTTTCTATCTTTTCTTGAGCTGGTTTCATAACATTTGGTATCAGAGCTTTGGATTCTAGGGTTTCGCTGCTCCAAACAAGTCATCGTGGCATTTTCGCTATAACGTTTTTTCTGTGACGTTTCAGAAGTCGCAAAAAAAACCCATTTGAGAAGAGTGGTGCTGAATCTTGGGTCCTAATTTCAGAGCTTTTTTCGTGATATTTTCGGAGATATGATCTGAGGAAGTTGGTCTTTTTGCAGACTCCTGAATTACATTCAAAACAGGCGACCTGGGGAAAATCGTCATAACTTTCTCTTTGAGGATTGGATTGAAATTTTGTAAAAATTTACAGAAAGAGGACGGACTGTAGTTTCTTGTGGGTGTTTTTTAGATCCAGAGGTAGAAACAGTGACTCGCGGCACGTCGTACAAGTTAGCTCTACTGAACTAGTCTATAATCAAGTCACTGTGGGGGATTTCGCATAACTCTTCCTTGGAGAATCCAATTTGGGTCAGACTTGTGGCATTGGAAAAAGGACATAGAGAGCTACTACAGGTCACAAGTTCAGAAGTAGATGACTGGAAAGTATAGAGATACATCAGAGGCAATATCGAGCTCCTACAAAGTGAAAAAAAGGTGTGTAGATTTTTTTAAATTTTTGCTTAAGCTTGGTTTGAAAATTTATTTTGAAGGAATTCAAAGGGAATAGTAGAGCATTATTATCGGTAATCGATGTCCCGAGGAAAGAAAATGCAAACACCTAGTAAGGAACCTGAAAGCTCTAGCATGACTCATGAAGAAGAGGAAGAAATGCTACATGATATATCAAAATTACAAGAACAAGTGCAACAAATGTCACGCTCACAAAAGTTAACAGATGCTAAGATAAATGGCATGGAAGCTAAGATAAATGGCGTGGAAGCTAAGATGAATGGCATGAAAGCTAAGATGGACAATTTGAAGATAGATTTGAACACAAATTTGAAGACAGGCATGGCAAAGTTGAAGTCAGATTTGACTAATTTTCTACAAGAAATACTTACTAATGGTGAAAAGGTAGTAAAGGAAACTCATGATGAGAACAAAAGAAATGTTAATCATGATTCCATAGATGCTAATGTTGGATCAAAGAATCACCACATTCCAAAAATCGATATGAGGAAGTTTGATGGCAAGGATCCCGCCACATGGATATTACAGATGGAGCAATTCTTCGATCTCAATAATGTGCAAAACACACAAAAGGTACGTATGGCAACTTTATATTTGGAACCAAATCAGTTTGTATGGTATCAATGGCTTTGTTCTCGTAAACAATTTATCACTTGGGCAATTTTTACGGAAGAATTGATAGCACATTATGAGGATACAAAAAGCAACACTTTTTTTAGCCAATTGATAAGTCTCAAACAAAAGGGTTCAATAATGGAGCACATTGAGGAGTTCCAAAAATTGAACATAAGGGTAAAAGATATTCCAGAGGAGCATAGGATTGATGTGTTCATAGGGTCTTTAAAGGATAATATCCAACATGATGTGCGCCTTTGGGAACCTGATTCATTAGAGAAGGCATTCAGGTTAGCAAGAAAAATGGAAAGAAAAATTATGGCAACTAGGAAGCATACCATTCACAACTATAAAGACGGAAGTGTTGTTGCCCATAGTCTTCCACAACCTACAAGGTTGACACCACAACAATTGGAAGAAAAAAGAGCAAAAGGGCTTTGTTACAATTGTGATAGCAAATACACAAAAGGTCATAAGTGTGCTGAGAAGAAATTATTCTACATAGATTGTGAAGAGGAAGAAGAAAAGGAGCAAGAAAGGTCAAAAGAAGAGAATATATTCCAGGAACAAAGCCTAGATGAAGAGCAAATAAATCCGACCATATCTTGTAATGCATTGGCGGGAATTACCACTCCTCAAACCATCAAGATAGAAGGACAAATCAAGAAGAAAAAGGTAATAGTGTTGATTGATTCAGGAAGCACCCACAATTTTATTCATTGTAGGGTAGCAAAAGAATTGAATTGCTTCCTATATCCAGCACCAGAGTGTCAAGTGATGATTGCAAATGGAGGAACAATAAATTGTTCTGGAAAGTGCCATAATATCAAGCTATCCATGGGAGAATATGTATTGACTAGCCCAATGCTTTCCATTCCAATGGGAGGTGCTGATGTTGTACTAGGAGTCCAATGGCTACAATCCTTGGGTACAATAGCTTTTAATTTTCAAGAACTTTTCATGAAATTTTCTGTGGAAGGAAAGGAAGTTGAATTAAGGGGTATTGCAGGGAAACCAGGAAAGATAATCAACTCTAATGGCATGACAAAGCTTCTAAAAAAGGAGCAAAGAGGTGTAATTGCACAATTATGTTCGCTAGATGTTTCCACATTGGAATCATCTATTTCTCCATATCTCCAAAAAGTCCTGGACAATCATTCCAAGGTATTTGAGACTCCCAAAGGTCTCCCACCTATGCGTGATCATGATCATGCTATTCATCTGATTCCAGGAAGTGTTCCTCCAAACATCAGGCCGTACAGATATCCATATGTCCAAAAAAGTGAAATTGAACGTATGGTTGCAGAAATGCTAGAGGCTGGTATAATTCAACCGAGTCAAAGTTCTTTCTCAGCTCCAGTAGTATTGGTGCACAAGAAGGATGGATCATGGTGCATGTGTCCAGATTATAGGGAGCTCAACAAGCTCACTATTAAAGATAAGTTCCCCATTCCTGTCATTGATGAATTACTGGATGAATTGCATGGATCAATTTACTTCACCAAGTTGGATCTTCGTTCGGGATATCATCAAATCAGAATGAAGATTGAAGACATTCCGAAAACGGCATTTAGAACTCATGAGGGTCATTATGAATTTTTGGTCATGCCTTTTGGCCTTACCAATGCACCTTCAACATTTCAAGGTTTGATGAATTCAATTTTCAAACCATTCCTTAGAAAATTTGTGTTAGTATTTTTTGATGATATACTAATCTACAACAAGTCTTGGAAGGATCATGTTGAACATGTTGACAAGGTGCTACAACTATTGGAGGAGAAACAATTATATGCAAAAAGATCCAAATGTTTCTTTGGAGTCCAGGAGGTGGAATATTTGGGTCATATTGTATCTCATGAAGGAGTTAAGGTAGACCCTAGCAAAATTAAAGCCATTAAGGAATGGAAAATCCCCACATCCATAAAGCATCTGCGAGGATTTCTTGGGTTGACAGGGTATTATCGCAAGTTCGTTAAGAATTATGGGAGAATAGCAGCACCTCTAACAACATTATTGAAGAAAGATTCATTTTCATGGACTCGGGAAGCAACAAAGGCCTTTAAACATCTTAAAGAGGCAATGTGCCAAGCACCGGTCTTAGCTACACCGGACTTCACAAAAACCTTTATTGTGGAATGTGATGCTTCAGGAAATGGAATTGGTGCTGTTCTAATGCAAGATGAAAGACCCATTGCTTTTGAAAGTCGTCCAATCAAGGGAAAGTTTTTAAGCAAAGCTATTTATGAGAAGGAAATGTTGGCAATACTCCATGCACTTAAGAAATGGCGACCCTACCTAATGGGAAGACACTTCAAGGTAAAAACGGATCATGATAGCCTTAAATACTTTTTAGAACAAAGATTATCCTCTGAAGAGCAACAAAAGTGGGTCACAAAGATGTTGGGTTATGACTTTGAAATCATCTACAAAAAAGGGAAGCAAAATGTGGTGGCAGATGCACTCTCAAGAAAGGATGAGGATATGGAAGCATTGTTGTGTGCCATTTCTATTATCCAACCAGATTGGATAAACGAAGCAAAGGAGGAATGGAAGAATGACGAAGAAGTGTGGGCACTTATTCGAAAGCTACAACAAGATTTCAGTACTTCTGATACATTTAGCTGGCAAAATGATTCGTTATGGTACAAAGATCGCTTATACCTCTGTAAGAATTCCCAGCTAAAACAAAAGATTCTTATGGAATTGCACACTTCTCCCTTAGGAGGGCACTCAGGATTTTTAAAAACTTACCACAGGGTTAAGAAGGAATTTTTTGGGATGGCCTTAAATCAGATATTCAAAAGTTTGTGGCGGAATGTTTGGTTTGCCAACAAAATAAAGTTGAAACAATTAAGACACCGGGTCTATTACAACCTTTATCCATTCCAAGCCAACGTTGGGAGGAGGTTTCAATGGATTTTATCACAGGTTTACCCAAGTCTGAGGGAAAGAGTGTCATCATGGTGGTAGTTGACAGACTTACCAAGTATGCACACTTTTGTGCATTATCACATCCATTTAAAGCCAGTACAGTTTCTACTGCATTTATGGAAACAGTTCAAAAGCTACATGGAAACCCAAAGATTATTGTAAGTGACAGAGATCCCATTTTCACTGGAAATTTTTGGACAGAATTATTTTCTTGTCTGGGTACTCAGTTAGCTCATAGCTCATCTTATCATCCTCAATCTGATGGGAAAACTGAGATAGTAAACAAATGTTTGGAAGGATATCTTCGTTGCTTTGTATCTGATAAACAGACACAATGGGTCAAATGGTTGCCTCTGGCTGAATGGTGGTATAACACTTCCTTCCATACAGCAACAAAAATGACCCCATTTATGGCACTTTATGGCTACCAACCACCATCAATCACATCATATTTAAGAGAAAATTCTAAGGTTCAAGCAGTGGAACATCACATCAAACATCAACAACAAGTCCTCCAACTCTTAAAGGATAACCTCGTGTTGGCACAAAATAGAATGAAACAACAGGCAGATCAACATCGCAGTGAAAGAAGTTTTGATGTAGGTGATTGGGTATTCCTACAGCTACAACCATATAAGAAAATGTCCCTAAAGCAAGCTAAGAAGGATAATAAATTATCACCAAAGTATTATGGTCCGTACAAGGTGTTGGAAAAGATTGGTACTATGGCATACAAATTGGAGCTTCCTGCAGCTTCTTGATTGCACCCAGTTTTCCATGTTTCATGTTTAAAGAAGGTTATAGGCGACAAGCTCCCAGTTCAAACAATATTGCCAGAACTTGACGAGGAAGGAAAAATTATATTGGAACCGGAAGCAGTCACAGAAACAAGAACTCGACAACTACGAAATCGATCAATTTCAGAGTATCTTATCAAGTGGAAGAACTTATCCGCTGAAGATTCCACATGGGAGGATGAGAATTTTATGCAAAAGTATCCAGAACTACTCAAGCGTTGAGGACAACACTTTTTTGAAGGAGAGGGGCATGTTGGGTCCCTATAATACTAGTGATTACCCCATTACTATTGTAGTTATACCCCTTATTTATATTGTTGTGCCCCTATTACCCCCATATTATTATTTCTATGCCCCATAGAATCCCTCTATTGTTATTTTTGTGGCTTTATATTATTATTGTTAGGTCGTCTGGATTATATTGTGACTCAGACTCCTATATATAGAAAGGAGGTTTTGTCATTTGTATCAGCTAAGAATTTTTCATTTATGTAATGTAAAGGAGGTTTCCCCCTCGAAGAGGCTGAATCCTAAGGCGTTGATCTATCTTTCTATCTTTTCTTGAGCTGGTTTCATAACAGCTATCCTCAGTCCCTCAGGTTCAGTTTTGTTCCATGTCACCCCTGAGGCTATAAATCAAATGCTGCACTTTCACAGTACAAAGCCATTGACTCCTCTGTCCATCATGCACTTAATAGACCAAGCAGGCAAGTTGTCCAGTCCCCAAATCATAAAGATTAATCAGCTATTCATTGAATCAGGCTCTCAAACTGTGAGGACCCCTCCTATAGGAAATGTATATTTCAATGAGTTGGGCAGGTTGCTTGTGGATATGATCAGTTATGTCCTGGGTTACAGGTCAACTGAGGATGCTGATGAAACCATTCTGGCAATGATGTCTATCTTCTCCCCTGGAAAGCCTCCTTCTGTTCACTATGATTATGCTACATACATTGCCAATAAAATTCATGAGCAATTGATGAATCTAGAGAGGGAAAGGATATTTAGATACACTTCTTACATCTATCACTTGTTCCTATTTTACCAGCCTGATAGCTTCCCTATTACTCTCAAGAAGTTTGATGCTCAGGGAAACCAAAGGTCTGTGGTATTTTGGTCTTCAATCTTTCATCACACATCTTTTTCACCATATAGCTACTGTGAATTCATAGACCTTTTTATCCATCCAGCCATGTCCTTGCTATTGAGTTCCCCTCCTCCAAGATTGACAGATGAGATGCAAAGAATCCTTCAGCTCTCAAAGGCCTATAGCATTGGGGATTGGTACTTTTACCAACACCATACAGTGATCAGAATATATGGTTGTGAGTTAGCCCCATATAGGCTACCAAGATATGTCCCTATGAGACTCTTTGCCTTAGAGTATTTCAGACAATTTGGAAATGCAGACATGGTCCATTTCCACAGCAAAAATAAGAAGGTACAACTCAAAGTCAGAAACCAGCTAGGCCCATTTATTTATAATAAAAGAGAAGAGGCATGGCAAGAAGCAGATAAGATCCTAAAGTGCCTCGAGTTGCGAACCAGTTTCCTCTAGATACCCTATGATCCCAATCATTTCATTAGTCTTAGAAGGGTCAAATATAAGTTGGCTAGCTATGATCATGTCAGGTTGCCTCATATTGAAAAATATGCAAATCTGTTAAGATGGAAAGAGGGCACTCTAGAAGAGGCAAGTACTAAAGAGGAAATAGCACAAAAAGAAGCAAAGAAACTTGAGAAGGAAGCTGACTTGGAATATTGTGGATAGGTTTCTTCTTCTTATCATACTCAACTTGGAGCAACAGCCTCATCTTCTACAGCTCCCCAGCAAGCAGCTCAAACTACTCCTCAAGCAGCTAGCATAGATAAGGGAAAAGAAATGGAGCAGGAGCAGACACTCCCAACAACAAAACAACAGAAAGAACAAACAGAACAACAAGAGGAAATGGCTGAGGTCCCTGTATCCACAGAGCAACAGGCTCAAGAAAGTGTGCCCCCAAGGCAGGAAACAGCAGTGGATACCTCGATGCTCCAAACCCCGTTGAATGAAGAGAGAACCAGGAAGAGGGATAGACAGCAAGAAACTCCCCTCACTACATCAGCAAGTCAACAAGGGGAGAAAAGGCAAAGATTAAATCCTTTTTCTGAAGAAGAGATGCCTATTGGGCCATCCATGGGTATGGCCCCCCCTAGCATGGAAGCATCAGCCAGTTCCTTTCAACAGGAACAAGAAAGACCACTTGGAGGAGAGGTCAGCTCCTCAAGCCAACAAAGAAGGGCAGAATCCAGCATTAAGCAGCAATTTATTGATATTAAGAAAAGGAATGAGCCAGTCAGACTCCAGCTTTACAATCACTTGCTCAAAATGGCTCCCACAAACCAACAGAGGCTCATGTCAGCATATGACATTACAGAAGGGAAGATGACTATGAGCCATTTCATGCCTACCATGCTGCAGCCACAGTCAGCTGCAGATTATATCAGAACCAACCTAGAAGTGTTTGCAAAGGACATCCACCCAATGGACCAAATAGAGCTACATAAGCAAACGGGTGAGATGGTCTACTCCACTCTTGCAGACAAGACATTTCTAGCACACAAACTGCAAAACTCTCTCCACAATACTACTGCCCAACTAGAATTGGAGAAAGCTTCTTCTCAAGCCAAAGACAACAGGATTAGGTCTTTGGAAGATATCATTATAGAGCTTGGGCATGACCCAAGTGATCCTAAAGCTGTGCAGGCACTCATGAAGAAAAAAGATGAAGATATAGCAGCTTTGAGGAAGATGGTCAAAATTCCATCAACCCTTCACCCCCAAACAGAAGATGTTGCTCAGCAGAGAAAGGACCAAGATGTAGCATCCATGCTGCTGACATTACACAAACAATTGGTAGAAACAGAAGGGAGATTGATAGCAACAGAGGGTGCATTACAGGCAGCCCTGAAACAAAAAGAAGGAGGGCAGATATCTCAGCCTCCTTAGCCAGTAATCAACCTTGAGGAACCTCCTCAAATTATAAGTCCTCCCACAGGACAAACACCAGAAGAAGGCCCTTCAATAGCAGCACCAGCAACAACATCAGGACAGGCACCCAACGTTGATATGCAAAATATGATGAAAGAACTTCAAGCTCTGGAGGCCCAGATGGCAGAACTAAATGAGGCCAAGGAAAAATTGGCTACACTTAATGAAAAATATGATAAATCAAAGCAAAGTGTAGCTGAAAAAACAAGAGAGGTAAGGGCTCTTGAGAAGAATATAAAAGAACTGGAGAAAGAGCTCTCTCTTGATAAAGTTGTGGCTGAAATCAAGAAAGTCCTGTGGGCCAATATTGGTCAGTCTATAACAGATCAATGGCAATATATTGAAACCATCCATGAGCACATAGATCTCATAGGTAGGGCCCAAAAAGAAAGTCAAAGAGCAAGGGCATCTCTAGGCAATATGCCTGAGATAGCCAATATGATGATCAATGTCCTTAATAATCGCACAGGCCCCCAGCTGGCAGCAATGGGCATCTCTAACAGAACTGATACCATTTTTCTAGTAAAAAGGGTGCTCACTTTGAGAAATCATGTGCAAACATTGGATAGAAGGTGCCAGGAAATGCAGACAGAGGTGAACAAATTCATGGAGAAATTTACAGCATTGCATAATAGAGGCCTTCCCAGCTTACTAAACAGTGCAGGAAGGTTACTATCCCATGAAAACTATGCCAAGAGGGTAAATACATTTGCTACAAATCAGATCACTGCAGCATCAAGTGCCCCAGAGGAAACAGGGCCTGCATCTGGGCAGAGTCTCTATGACAGAATAGAGAATTTGTTTTTTATCATGAATGAGATTAGACATCTATTTGAAGTGCCTCCAAATTACTACAAATATACTGAGGCAGATGAAACATTAGGCACAATTTTGAGACATCAGTTGCCTACTCAGGAATGGTGGACATGCATGATACAGACATTGCTGTGAAGAAATAGATTTTTTCACCAAATTTTTGTACATCAATTATAAGTCATCATGTTCAGAAAATTGATATATTCACTATGACTGGAGAGGAGTGGACAACGCCAACTCAGCAAACAAATTTGGCCACTAAAGCAACACCGACAGATGTAGATGACAGGGCCCAGATAGCTATAGCACGACAGAGCAATAAAGGGCGTATTATTCAAAATCAATGCAAAGCACCCTGCAGAGCCAATTGCCCTCAAAAGTCAAGAACTTCTGACAAACAGCAAGCAACTGTTGTATATTCATTAAAGTAGCTTTTAATTTTGTAAGAAATATCTTTGAAATTTGGTAAGAGCAGTTATTGTGCAATAACTCAAAACTGAGATATTTTTGTGATATTTTGTATATATGCACCCCCACATAGCTTATTGGTGGTTATTGTTACTCATTTTTGTTCAAGAGAACTCGGCTGTATTTCCTCTGAAAGATATAATACAAAGGAGTTGTTGGTTTCCAAAGGAATGAGTTTGGCTTGGAGATGATGTGATGAAATTATTGACTGCTACAGGATTCTCGTGTTATGGCGTGATACAATAAGTGTTTTTAGGAATTTACAGGGTAAGTTCCTTAGAAAGAACACCAAAAGGACACCGCTCACAACCAGATCACAGATCAATACACCAGTATTTTTGACATGGTTAAAACCCTCAAAGAGGGAAACAGTCCACGGCCTGTGCCAACGTGGCTACTACAAGCAATTTAATAATCAAAGAATGAAAATTTACATAAGCTTCTCTCATGCACGGATTACACGAACAATGACCCTCCATGCGCTTTAAATAGAACTCATGGACCAATCGGGTGTCAAGCCATGGACCAAGTGTCGGTAATGCTGAGGAGAGAGTGAACCGTCGGATCACTACATATCGTGACCGTCGGATTGTAAGTTACAAAATGTACAACAGTAAAGAAACACACTTTACCTAACTCTATACCTAACTCTATACTAGACCAAGTTGAACTTAACTATTTCCTATGTGTCGGAATATCCTAACATCCCCCCTTAAGAACAACTTGGGATAGGATTGAAGGATTTACAAATATGACACAATAGGAGAAGGAAGGAGGCACTAGAGCCTATCCCCCCTTAGTGACAACTTCCTGAACTCCAAGCATATATCGAAGTTTAGTGAACTTCGCCTCTGTGAGAGCCTTTGTGAAGATGTCTGCAACCTGATCATTTGTTGAACAATATTGCACTTTAAGAACATGGTCATGAATGAGCTTTCTGATGAAGTGCATGTGTAGTTCAATGTGTTTTTTGCGCTGATGCTGGATTGGATCTTTGCATAGCTAAATGGCACTTTGATTATCACACCAAAGTGTGGTTGGATGCTGCTGCTCAAAGCCAAACTCTGAGAGGATCTGCCGAAGCCACAAGGCTTCCTTACTAGCTTCCACGGCACCACGATACTCTGCTTCTGCTGACGAAAGAGAAATGGCAGCCTGTTTCGTACAAGCCCATGTAATAGGTCCTGAACCAAGAGTGAAGACATAACCGGCAGTAGACTTCTGATCATCAGGGTCACCAGCCCAATCAGAATCAGTGAAACCAACTAATAGAGGAGCTACTTTGGCACTGTAATGAATCCCAAACTGTACTGTACCTCAAACATAACGAAGTATTCTTTTGGCTACTTTCCAATAACTTTCACGGGGGTTTTGCATAAAACGAGCAACAAGGCCAACAGCAAAGGAAAGGTCAGGACGAGTATGGGTTAAATACAAGAGTTTTCCTACAAGTTGACGGTATAAGGTAGCATCAACTTCAGGAGAAGTACAAGAGACTGAAAGTTTGACTCCAGACTGAAAGGGAGAAGGGGCTGGCTTACAGTCTTCCATGTGAAAATGACAAAGAATATCAGAAGCATACTTGGACTGGGAAAGGGAAATGCCCTCCTTGGATTGCAAGACTTGAAGACCGAGAAAATAGTGTAAGTGTCCTAAGTCTGTCATTTCAAATTTCTTTTTAAGGCTGGACTTCACATGGTTTATAAGGTTGGGATCACTACCAGTAAGAATAATATCATCAACATAAAGAACAAGGATGATAAGAGAGTTGCCCACTTTCTTGGTGTAGACAATATTGTCAGAATAACACCTAGAAAAGCCAGATTCTAAAAGAAAGCTATCCATTTTGGCATACCAAGCCCGAGGAGCTTGCTTGAGACCATAAAGAGATTTCTTAAGTCGACATACAAGGCTGGAGTCTGTTTGGATGAAGCCAATGGGTTGTTCCATATAGATTTCTTCATGCAAGTCCCCATGCAAGAAGGCAGATTTAACATCCATCTGATGGACTTCCCATTTTAAAGAGGCAGCAAGGGAAAAAACAAGGCGGATAGAGTTCATTTTGGCAACAGGGGAGAAGGTTTCAGTGTAGTCAATGCCTTCAACCTGTGAAAAGCCCTTAGCAACAAGACGAGCTTTATGTTTATCAATTTTCCCATCTGGTCCATACTTGGTTCTGTAAACCCATTTACATCTAACAAGTTTGCGTCCCTTTGGTAGAGGAACAAGATCCCATGTATTATTTGCCAACAATGAATGATATTCTTCATTCATAGCTGCTTCCCAATGTGGATGGCCTGAAGCTTCTGCAAAAGTGTCAGGATCATGATTTACTGGAGCTTGAGCCAGTAAAGAAGAGGCTCTTTCAAACTGAGAACGTGTACGTCGCTGATCTGTAGGATCACCGATAAGATCACCTGCTGCATCCCGAGTAGCACGGACCCATCTTGGAAGTTGAGGATCCTGAGAAGGTGGGGGAGGATTTTCATCCTCACTTTCATCATCTGAAGAAGAAATGTTTTCAAAAGTAGAAGAGATAGGAAGAGGTGGCACATCCGCCGGACTAGGCTCGCAGGCTGATTTATTTTCATCAAATTTTACATCTCTTCTAATGATAACATTTTTGGACTTAAATGGAATAAGTCTATAACCTTTTACATCTTCAGAATATCCAACAAAAGTACATTTCTCACTCTTAGGTTCTAAAGCTTTATGCTTTTCATCTGGAATATGGGCCCATGCTTCACTTCCAAAAACACGAAAGTGACTTACATCTGGTTTAATGGAACTCCAAGCTTCTTCTGGAGTGATATTCTTTAGAACCTTAGTAGGAGTGCGATTGATTATATAATTTGCACAATTAATTGCTTTGGCCCAAAAACTAAGACCGAGTCCTTTAGATTGCAGCATACAATTAGCCATTTCCTTTAAGGTGTGATTTTTCCTTTCAGCTACACCATTTTGTTGTGGAGTGTATGGAATAGTATGTTGCATTTGAATTCCATTTTTGGTGCAAAAGTTGATGAATGTGTTTTTAACATATTCTCCACCATTATCAGTTCTTAGCTTAAGAATTTGATGTCTAGATTGTTTTTCAACAAAGGCTTTTAAGGCCAAAAATGTGTTAAATACTTCGCTCTTGAGTTTTAAGAAGTATACCCAAGTGCGTCTGGAGAAATCATCAATGAAAGTTAAGAAATACTTGCAGCCAGAGAATGAAGCAACAGGAAGTGGACCACATAAATCACTGTGCACAAGCTGTAAAGGGGCTGAGGCATGCCAAGAGGCACGTTTTTCAAAACTGTCCCGATGATGTTTTCCGAGTACACATCCGGAACACACACCATCTCTGCAAGATACCATAGGATGACCTATCACCATATTTTCTTTACATAGATGTTGAAGGGAGCGATAGTTTAAGTGACCAAATCGCTCATGCCAAAGTTTGCTCACTTCATCATTATGAGCAACAAATACTGAGGGAAGATTTGATGACCCAAAGTTGTGAAACTTATACAACCTTGTGGAATCATCAGCAATACCAGTAGCTAGAATATGTTTAGGATCTCTCAGATCCTTGATTACAACATCATGAGGTGAAAATTCAACAATTTTACCTTCACCTGAATGAGTTATCTGATATACAGATAGAAGGTTGCAGGATAAGGTTGCAACACATAATACATCATTAAACTGACCATTGTCTAGATGAACAGTTCCAGTCCCTACAACATTAAGAGATCTATCATCACCAACATATATATTTTTGGTGTTACAATCATTTAAAGAAGAAAACATGGCTTGGTTTTTGGCCATGTAATAAGAGGCTCCAGAATCAATGAGCCACTCATGAGAATGAGAAGAAGAAGATACATTTAATGCATAACCAGACTGAGATGATTGACAGCGACATGCAGAAAGTGCCATTCCTGAAGATGAAGTTGAAGTTGAAGTTCAAGAATGCTCCACATGGATGTTATGTTTCTTCATTGTGGCTTCCAAGGCTTCCATCTTCTTAAAGCATTTAGATTCTAAGTGGCCATCTCGATTACAAAAGTTACAATGTCTATCAGTCTTCTTCCATTTGTTTTTATTGGTCTTATCATTTTGCTGAAATGATCTTTCATTTTGAGGCTGAGTTTGCTTAGGACCCTTGTTTGGTTTAGGACCATTCTTTTTAGGATATGACTTCTTAGGATTCTTTGAATTTGGTTGCTACTGGGCGGCTAACGCTTTCTTGGAAGAGTTTCCAAGATTAAGAAGACCAAGGTGTAAGAGTTTTTCTTGTTCTCTTATTAAAGAATCACAAAAAGAGTCAAAGGAAGGGGCCTTGTAGTCTTTTCCTTGACAAATGAAAGCTTCCCTTGTAGAATGGAAGGTGGAAACAAATACAGAGTAGGCTGGTCCCAACTTAGTAAGGATGGAATAAATAAGGTTACTATCTTCTTTCTTAACCTTAACACCTTCCAAGAGATATCTAAGGGTCTTGAATTTGGACAGGAAATCTTCAATGCAAGAAAAATTATTAGGATCCAATGTAAGCAACTCATTTTCAAGTTGATGGGCTCTAATTTCATTTTTAATCCCAAAAACTTTAGTGATTTGTTCCAATGCTTCATGAGGAGTTTCAAGTTCTGCAATATGGAATCTAAGATCAGGAGAAATAGACATCCCTATCAAACCACGTGCTTGATCTTGTCTATTTTCCCATTTTGCAGCCTTGTCTTCATCTTTTGGTTTCTTCTCTTTGCCTGTGGCTATTCTGTAGAGACCTTTACTTCTAAGTAAATCTTCCATGTAGGATATCCATTGGAAGTAGTTAGTGCTGTCAAGAATGACTTGGCATGGACTTTCCATTTAAAAAAAAAAAACTGAAGCTGAAGATGATGAAAGTAAGTGTTCCAATGGATAGATCTCGAAAAATTAGGCTGTTTAAAAAAAAAAACGGCTCTGAAAAAGGCTTCCGGATGAAGAAGTTATGGATTTTTGAAAAACATTTGTTGAAGTTGCCGGCAAAGTGCGCGAATGTGCGGGAATGAAATAATCCGCCCCCATAAAATGAAGACTTGAACCCAAGACCTCTACTCTCTTAAAATAGCTTTGAACCAATTGATCTATACAAAAAATTTGAGAGAGAGAGAGAGAGAGAAAGAGAGAGAGGGGGGGGGCCTTGGTTTGCGTGCTTGCCTTGAGAAAGCTCTTTTTCCCTACAAAACACAAAACACAAAACCCAACATGGACATGCAAAGAAAATGAACCTTATGGCTCGAAGTTAGCTTTAGCCAAAAAACTAGATATTTTCAAAAATGAACCTTGCGGCTCAAAGTTAGCTTTAGCCAAAAAACTAAATATTTTTCTCAATGTTTCTGATTTTCCGAGATCACACTAAGGTGCAGGGAAAAGAGCATACACATGAGAAAAATCCTTCCTTTCTGTTTCTGATTTGCCCAGATCGAACAGAGTCATAGGGAAAAGAGCATACGTAGAAATAGAAGGTATAGATCCGGTTAAAAAAAAGCTAAATAAACCGAAACTGAAATAAGCAGAGAGAAAATAACAGTAAACTGCAAATAAAGACTGTATACCTCCAGATCTTAAAAATGACGCAGCTAGGGCTACCGGAAACCTTTTCGCGTGAAACGAAAGGGGTTCCTCACTGGAACAGATGCTCCGAACACAACAGAGCAGTCCTCTCAGCCCGAAAGCAGTGAGAAATAGTAGATCTAGGAAACGGCAGTCGGATGCAGTTTTACCGGCTTCAGATTTGGATCACCAATGGACGCGGCCCTCAAATAGCTCTGATACCATGTAGGAATTTACAGCGTAAGTTCCTCAGAAAGAACACCAAAAGGACACCGCTCACAACCAGATCACAGATCAATACACCAGTATTTTTTACGTGGTTAAAACCCTCAAAGAGGGAAACAGTCCACGGCCTGCGCCAACGTGGCTACTACAGGAAATTTATTAATCAAAGAATGAAAATTTACATAAGCTTCTCTCATGCATGGATTACACGAACAATGACCCTCCATGTGCTTTAAATAGAACTCATGGACCAATCGGGTGTCAAGCCACAGATCAAGTGTCGGTAATACCGAGGAGAGAGTGAACCGTCGGATCACTACATATCGTGACCGTCGGATTGTAAGTTACAAAATGTACAACGGTAAAGAAACACACTTTACCTAACTCTATACCTAACTCTATACTAGACCAAGTTGAACTTAACTATTTCCTATGTGTCGAAATATCCTAACAGTGTTCTCTAACTGTATTTGTGTTTCATATTCTTGTATAATTTGTATGTGATGTATGGTGATTAATCTTAGTAGAAAGGTAAAAGATTAGTTCAGGACTTGTCCATTAAAGACACCTTAAACTCAATCCTTACTACTAAATATGTTTTCTTCAGGATTAGCTGCAACTATGGAATTCTTAAATGCTCCTGTTTGCTCTAATCATATGATAAGTTTTTATCAGCAATTCTCACTTGCTGTTGATTATCACTTGTCTGTTATTCTCTGTTACACTGTGAAAGAATTCTTAACTGCCTTTTACTGGTGTAATCTATACTGTTTATTGTCTAAAAAAAATCAAAGTTTGTATCATGAATACCCATCTGGCCCTGCAGTGAACCTCTCTTTATCACATATATCAAACACTTTCATTTCTGGATTCCACATTCCCAATGGATTAAACTCTCTTTGATATTTGCATGCCCTTCCTTGAACAATAGCCTGCAACCAAAATTCAAACAAAAATCCCATCTCATAACTAGCCTAAAATCTTCAAAAAAACAAAGTTAAAACTAAAAGAGAGAGCCCTCTCTGATTACATGTAGGCTAGAACCTGTAATCCAAAGCTTGGTTAGTGGTTACCCCGACCGTATTCCCTCAGGAGTCAAAGGGAACAACCTGGGTGTTAACAGATTAGATACTCATGGAGATAGAAAAGTTGGTTAGTTCTAGGAAAGAGATTTCCAAAGGTATGTGGAAGTCTACAAATGGCCTCCTAGATCAGGAGTGATAGTCAGTTGAAGTTGGTAGAAAGAAAAGCTTATTCGCTTAGGACTTGGGCATATTTTGATCTAACGTTCGAACTTAGGTGAGTCGGGCATAGTTAGAGGTCGAGCTGTGTAGGAGAGTTAACAGGAGAAAAAATCTCCAACCACTAACCTCTGAACTATGTGGGACCAGTTCCTAGTGGGCACTCTGCCAAATTGGGACCAGTTGGAGGTTGAGCCATTGCAACAAATTTTAGTAGGAGAAAAGCCCTAAATCCTCACCCTTGACCTATGTGGGGCCTACTAAAGGAAAACAAATGGTATAATTTGATTGGCTTATGGTAATTTTTTTGCAGCAACGTGGTATATGACATCAACATGACATGATAGTACAGAGGACGCATGGCAAGAATATTTTCCATTTTTTTTGGCCTAATGGGCCAAATCCTGGTGACACATGTCACTATACAAAAGGTGCCACATGGCCTTCATGATGTCAGCATGATGTAATCTAATGATGTACAAGATCCACGAAGTTTGAGCCAAGGGATTTTTTTTTGAAGTGTTTCTGGCATATTTGGTCTTCGACATTGAATTGATAAAACATGCCTAGAGAAAAGGAAATGACCTTTTTAGTTGGGCCTATAGGAATTTCAAGGTTAACACAAATGTAGGTGCATAAGAGAACAGAGTGGGCCGACTTCCAACATCCTGAATTACATTAGATGTTCTTTCCAGAATTAATGGCGATTGTGGGGAACATAGGCACAAGGTAATAAGGACCATAATTTCACAGATTCTTTAATGGAGTTACTAGTGATTGTCGTAGGTAGGAGACATAGATAGAGAGGACCATGATTTGTAGAAGTAGCAGTTGACTCCAGAAAACCCATGCCTGAAATTTCTTGCACACTACAAGGAATCAATTGAAAACATGGTTGGGTGCAAAAGATCTTGTTGATGAGACAAAAACTTGTGGGCATTGTGTTCCATAGTTAGCAGATATGCCAACTAGGTTATCTGCCATAAGTTGGGTATACATCCATGGATGAGTCAGTAGATTTGAAGAGAATTTCTCCATATTTAGCAGGTATGGCTTATTTTTCCATAGCCATGATCATAGTTGGAATCAGCAAGGCTTGAGCGGCTAGGTAAATGTGCACGATAAGGTTGGTGTTGTTGGAGTAATGGCGACTACAGAGATCATTGAGTAAAGAAAGCAAGGACCATGACTACACAGGATGATTTAAAGGAGTCTGTCATGAGATGGGATAAGCCATCCATGATCTTTCATTCATGCTACGAGGAATTGAATGAAGATAAGAGCCTTAGGTATAGAATATTTTTTTACATAAACAAGGAGAGCCTTGTTGGAGTGTGAAGGTTGATTGAGGATTTATGACTTAGCATGGAAACACTCAGGTGCCCATCATCATGTTTAATGCAACAAAAATGTGTGAGTGAATGGAGCCCATTTTTAGTGGTTAATGAAGTTTCAGTGCCTATGCATTAAACATAATAGCATGATGGAGTGCCAAGTGCAGGAGTAATCTCAGGTAGTGTGAATGGAGAAATAATGACTAACAAATACAACATTGGTCATTTTAGTTTAGTGAAACAAAACCTAGGATTTCAATTGAGAAAATAGGGGGGAGAAAAATTGTTGCGAGTGAGTTGTGTGGAGAGCACTATGGAGAGCTCTGTGTGTGAGTGCGCTGCTGAGGAGATGCCAAGTGAGTATGTGCTACAAAAATAGGTCAAGTGTGCCAGTGTTTCAGAAAGAGGCTGTGTGTGCCTATGCTGTAGAAAAAAGGGGCTAAATGAGTTTATGTTGTAGAAAGAGGCCAAGTGTGCCAATGATGCACAAAGAGGCTATGTGTGCCTATGTTGTAGAGAAAATGGGTTGAGTGAGCCGGTACTGCTTTGTGAGGTCCAGAGAGATTGTGGAATGGTAGAGGGCTAAGAGAAGTAGTACGATGTTGTAGAGTGGGCAGAGTGTAGAGGATGTTGTGTATAGTGTATATTGTGGAGAAGAACAATGGGTTGTTGCAGAGTGTGTTGATGAGATATTTTTGTGTGTGCCAAAAGATTGTTGAGGATAACAGAGCTGAAAATAGGTAGAGAGGCTTCCAATTACAGTGAGCAGTAAGTTTTCTTTTCAGTGTGGTTTGGAGCCTCCTTACATGAATTTTGTGCTTCCATCTCTAGTGGGTGTCTGTGAAGGCTTGGGGGTTGGTGCCTCCTGCAACTTGGTGCTTTCATAAATCTAACGAGTTACAATTTGGTGGTTGAAACAAATCCATGAAGTTCATGCTTCAGATGTTGCTTCTGGTAGGTTGATCAAGTGTCTAGAAAAGGGGGGAGTTTGTGCTTCCTAATAGTGGGTTCCATCAAACAATCAAAGGGAGTTGGTGCTTCTGTTGAGTGGAGACTCACAAACAAATTGATGTAATAGAGTAGGTGCTCTTATTTTACATCAATAATAAAAATGAGCTTTGGTGGTTTTTTCTCTCGAAAGGGTTTCCACTTTAAACCTTCGTGTCTCATGTGTATGCTTGTATTGGTTGATATGGATTTTTTTATGGTATTTTAATGCTTTCTCTCATATAATGGATGCCAAGTTTGAATGAGTAAATATAAACTCGCATAAAAGTTTAAATTAGCCTTAATACTGATTCACCCCTCCCTCAGTATTAACATTGTTTCCAACACTCAGGAGAAAGCTTGATTAGGTATTGGGTACTAGGTGCACAGGATTACAATAGAGAAAGGCTTAGTTGCAGCTCAATATTCAGTATGAGGAGAAGATTAGTGATACCTAAGTAGAAAGAACACCAACATTGAAGATGAATGAGGCATAGCAATGATGTCTCACAATTATGAGATCATGAATATTTTAAAAATTGGGAGTATGATGCAAGAGCATAAATCCAACAATTGAATCATATATGATATTTAGAAGACTCTAGAAGGAACAAAAAAACAAGGGGAAATAGTTTACTCATATTATGCAGATAATAATTGATATTAGGAAGCCTCTAGAAGGAACATCATGGCTACTGAGTTACGAAATGGGTATGTATTTACTATTAATTTCATCATCTTTTTCCTTGATTATTATCTTTTCCATATCTTAATGTGCTAATATATTGGGGAATTATGGTGAGAAAAACATGAGTTATTTGCAGTTATGATTTATCTAAATTTTACCCTTCTTTATGCAGGAAAACGACAAAAGGAACAATTGTTGTTCCCTAGCAATGGAAGCAAAAACTGACAAACAAAGGAAGGAATGTGTCAGTTGTGGACAAGGCTAAGGGGGAATTAGAGGGATTATCACGAAATAGGAAAGGTGTCAGAAGATAACAATCGGTTGCAAATCCCGAAGGATCGAGAGATCTTGAGGGATTGCATTTACCATTTCTCTTTACCCCTTTCTGATTATAAAAGAAAATTCTTGTAGGAAGAAAGGGGCAAATCTCTGTTATTTTTTGAATTGTAATTTTAATTATAGACTCTCGCTGTTGAGAGAATGTGACTATATTGTAAAGCTACTTAAGTTCCATGATTAATATATAATTGAAGTTGTTGTTCCCTTGCATTATCTGAAGTAGCTCAGCAATGTTTTTTGGCAGCTAAGGGCCCAGCCTCTGGTGGATTGAACCGCTTTCTTGTGTTATATTTCTGATTCTCATAAATCTTGGATTGGTTTGATAATTTTCCCATTTCTGTGAGTTTACTTTATTCGTTGTTTATCGCCTCCCTGTATTGAAGTAGTATATGTTCTTTATATCTTTTACAGTGTTGTCATTTGATTCGAGTTATGTTTATTACAGAGTAAATTGTTTAGATAGTGAATCACATTGATTTAATCAGTTGTAAGAGTTTGGTTATCACTATTGGACTCTCATATTGGTATCATTTCTATTTTGATTTCTTTATAGAGGTTGAATATAATTTAGATTGAATCAGCCAGGATGAGGTGAGTTATTGCTATTGTGCTCTCAACTGATGCTGTTGTTATTTGAATTGTTGTAAGATTTGATTTCAGTAGAGGATTGAGTTTTGAAGCTAGATGTCATATTTCCTTTAATAATTGCAATTTGAGTTTATTAGATGTATCCATTTATTCTTGTGTCAAATATATATACTACAATTTAAGAAACATTACTCTCTGAATTTATAGCACACACATATTGTGTACACTCTCGAAATAAGAGGACTTGCCCGAGTTGATGATTAATGTGGGATAATTAGGAGTTTTAAGAGGCACCATTTATCAACCAACATTTTGGTGCCGTTTCCCAGGAGAGTGTAGCCATTTTACAAAGAGTGATGTATATCTGATAATTGTTGTTGAGGAAGAATTGGGTATCGAAAATGGAAGGTAAGAACCTACGTAACGAGCAAGTAAAGTGCTTGCTCTTCCGCCTACATTTCAGCACAATTACATAAAAGTGAAGTAGGTGTTTTATGCTTGTTTATTGAGAGAGAATTGGGTATTAAAAACGAAAGGTAAGAACCTGCATACAGAGCAAGTAAAATGCCTGCTTCCCCGCCCGCTTTCTAGTAGAATTACTAGGAACTTAAGGTAGAAATAAACATTTGAATTTTTGCATGAATGACTAAGAAGAAAATACCAGAAAATAATATAGTTCCAGATCCAAAAACTAAAAAATATAAGGGATCGGTGACCCTTGGATGATCAACTTTCATCGATGACATCTTAAGAAAAGCTAAATCTCAGCCATCAATAGGTCCCGAAACCGTTGCTTCTAGACAAACTACAGTCTCCCTAAATATCAGGACTATTGCAGATCTAGGGAACTAAAAGATGAGATATTCCAAATGGTAGCAAGACCTAGTGAAACATTGGAAGAGTATGTGGAGCGTTTCCAATATAACCTCCAAAGGTCTCCCTACGCAACTCTGCATCTACCTAATAATTTTCTAAAAACTACATTGATTAAAGGGATGAAAGACCAATGGATGGAGACATTAAATATTATTGGTAAAGGTGATATATATCAAGAAGACTATGCTAACAATATTAATTTGTGTATCGGGTGCTCAAGAGGCAGTACGAGACTGAAACTAGCTAAATGCAATATGACCACTAGGGATAATAAAATCTCTGGCGGAAGCATTACTCGTGCAAAAATCGGTAACCTACTGGAGGATTTCAAAACAAATATCCTAGGAACTTTGACAACATAATTAGACATCATGCAAGCCAAGCAGAAGCAGGCTGAAATAGAACAGAACCTGGCGATCTTTTTCCCTCGATGCAGGAAGAAGCATAGTCATAAAGAATGCCCACTAGATATGGTACAGACCTGTGCCATATGCACTAAAGATCATGCCACAGAAAATTGCCCATCGCTCCCAGGGTTAAAAGCAGTCTTCAAAGAGGCAGAGGAAGAAACAGAACTAGTCTATCTGTTAAATCAATGTCGCTAATGGCAAGCACGACAAACAAGTATGCCTACTGACCCATCCTCATTCTTTCATCCCTCGCAATATAGTACTCAACAATGCATAGGAGCTACATGGTAGAACCAACCACCTTTTCCTAATTGGTCATCGTAAGCATTCTCTATGCCACCATGGTCCAATCAATCAAATCAAAACAATAGTTGGCCAAATTCCTCTTACTTTCCACCATTCTGGCAGAACAATACATATCCATCCCAATGAACCCCCCTCCACTTCACAAAACTAGAACTAGCAGTCAAGATGGCAAAGGCCTACAAACTAGCAAGCAGGAACAATCCCCCTACCTCAACCTACACTACCAGCACCTTACACATTGCAGCAAAACCCTCAACCCAATCTACGACCACAGCTCCCAGCCCAACCCAACCCGAATCCCAACAATAGACCAGTCCAATCGGTACAAATTATTGAAGGGTTGGAGCCAGAAAATGAGTTAAGAGAGTGTAATGAACTCAAATTGAGGTCTGGATGGATAATTGAGTTAGAGGGGGATAAAAATATGCAATTAGAAGAACCATTGCCCGTAGAACAAACACCTCAAATGGAGAATACGATTAAACAGAAACATCACGATCAAACTATTACTTCTTCTCCACCCTTCCCAGAAAGGTTGATTATACCTCCTCAATACAATATTCTAATTTTGATCTTCTAGGAGAATTAAAAAATGTTTGTGTAAAAATACCCTTCGTCCAGGCTATTCAAGACATTCCAATTTATGCAAAATCTATTAAGGACTTGTGTACTAAAAAGCTTAAGAGGAAAATAAAAACAACCCCAACTGTCCACGTATTCGGAACTTTGTCTGATTTATTATTAGGTAGAGAAGCACCAGTCAAATATGAGGACCTAAGAAACCCTATAGTCACAGTACAAATAAATGGATGTTCCTTTCCGAATGCATTAGTTGATCTAGGAGCAGCCATTAATATTCTCACAACAACAGCCTATCTGAAACTTGGCATTACAGCCCTAGATCCAACTACGACCCTGTTGGAACTTGCTGACCGATCGGTTTTCAAAACAGAAGGGACATTATAGGATGTAATGGTGTCTGTAGATTCTTGGGAATACCCAACAGATTTCTTGATTATTAATCCTAGAAACCAGCTAGATGGACATCCCCTAATTCTAGGAAAACCTTGGCTAGCGACCACATATGCTTATATAAGTTGTCGAACAAGTAGTATGACTATAGCAAGAGGAAGTAATGTGAAGAGTCTAGATTTATATCCTCCAGCTCAGCCAAGCCTAACAATAATAAAAACTAGGAAAAAACTTGTAACATATTTAACTAAAAATATTCGATCACCACTAACTGTAGCAGATGCTCTTAAATTTAAGAATCAAACAGAAGATGACATTATCAACACTTACATTAACCACCCAGATTCCATATCTAATCTAAAATGTCACATGATTAAAGCAGCCCTGGATAATGAAATTGAAGAAGATCCTGTAAAAGATATCAATGACCAAACAATACCAACAACAACTGTTTATAATAGAAAACCCATTGAAATTGAGCCAGGGAAAGTCCTAAACATTAATAAAAACCCGACTGATGACCAGTAGTAGAGTCTTGTTCAACTCCATAGAAAATATAAAGAGGCTTTCGCTTGGGATTACTAAGATATGAAAGGGATTGATCCCCAATTATGTATGCACCACATCTATACTAAGAAATATGCAAGACCCATTCGACAATCTCAACGAAGGTTAAACCCTCACCTAAAAGATATTGTTAAAGATGAACTACAAAAACTGTTAGATGTAAATTTCATCTATCATATATCTGATAGCAAATGGGTTTGTCCATTAGTTGTGGTTCCTAAAAAGAATGGGAAGTGGTGTATATGTGTCGATTATAGAGATCTTAATAAAGAAACCCAAAAAGATCATTTTCCCCTCTCATTCATCAACTAGGTTTTGGACACATTGGCAGGTAAAAAATTCTTCTCCTTCCTAGATGGCTTCAGCGGCTACAACCAAATCCAAATTGCCCCTGAAGACCAGGATAAGACTACCTTCACCTGCCCCTGGGGGACGTTTTCTTACAAGGTATTACCTTTTGGACTGTGCAATGCACCTGCCACATTCCAGAGAGCCATACTCAACATTTTTTCAGATTTGATAAACGAGGGACTCGAGATGTACATGGACGATTTTACACCATATGGAGATGACTTCGAGCTAGCATTACAAATGCTAGAGAAATTCCTGCAAAGATGCATTGCTACCAGGCTCTTCTTAAGCCACGAGAAATGCCACATGATGATGACCGAGGGCCTAATCCTAGGTCACTACATATCAGCAGCTGGAATTTAGGTAGATCCAGTAAAAATTTAGATAATCCTCTTAATACCTACCCCCTGCACACAAATTGAGGTACGCAGTTTTTTGGGATTTTTTCGATATTATAGAAGATTTAAAAAGAATTTCTCCCAAATTGCTACACCATTATATCCTTTGATAGGAAACATTGTTTTTTTATGGACTGACAAATGTGACATTTCCTTTGAAGAGTTAAAATGGCTAGTATCAACAACCTCAGTTTTACGGGGCCCAAACTGGGATTTACCATTTCAGATCTCATTTGATGCATCAAATACGGCCATTGGAGGAGTTATTAGCCAAGAGGAAGATAAGAAACCTTATGCGATATGCTACATCAGTAAAAATTTAACTCATGCTGAGTTGAATTACACTGTGACCGAGAAAGAGTTTCTAGCTGTAATCTATGCTATTAACAAATTCAGACACTATATAACAGGATACCCTGTGGTTTTGTACACTGATTACTCTACTATCAAATATTTAGCTAATAAACCTGCTATGAATGGAAGAGTGACACAATGGTTAATCCTTTCACAGGAATTCGACATAACAGTTAAGGATTGACCAGGAAAGGAAATTCTAGTGGCAGACATCCTCTCATGGGTGCCAAAGATAGACAACTCGACAGCAGTAGAAGACCAGTTCCCTAATGAGCACCTATTTGCTGTAACTGTGAAGACACCATGGTACCCAAATGTCTCAAACTACCTAGAAGTGGAAAAATTACCCAAGCACCTAACGCCCAGTGAAAGAAAACGAATCGTTCAATGCAGCACTCGATTCTCCTGGATTGGAGGATACCTCTTTCACGTAGGAGCCAATATGCATATCTAAAGGTGTGTTAGGGAAGATGAAATCTTCAGCATCCTAAAATCTTGCCATGATGGGCCTTGCGGTGGACATTTTTCAGACCACAAGACTAGGCATAAAGTCTTATAGATGGGCTATTATTGGCCCACCATTTTTAAGGATGCCAAGAAGTTTGTCCAGCATACAATAGCTGCCAAAGAATGGGCCGCCCTGGCCAGTCTGACGAGATGCCCCTGCATCCACAGTTAGTCATTAAACCTTTTGAACACTGGGCATTAGGTTTGATTGGCCCAATAAACCCATCATCTAATCAAAATACATATACTGGTTGCAACAGAATATGTGACTAAATGGGTGGAGATAGAAGCATTACCAAGGGCAACGAAGGACACAGTAATCCACTTTCTTTTCCAAATTTTCATGCGGTATGGTTTTCCCATAGAAATAATCACAAATAGAGGGCTACAATTTGTAGTCCATAATATTGCTGCTACATTAAAAAATCATCATATTATTCATAGAATCACATCTCCATACCACCCACAGGCAAACATCCAGGTAGAAAGTACCAATAAAGTGATCAAGGCTATACTAACAAAGACAATCGCCTTACATAGATGTGAATGGGCTACCCAATTGACAGAATCCCTGTGGGCATATCGCACGACTTGGAGGAATACCACAGGATACTCCCCATATCAGCTAGTGTTTGGCAAAGAACCTATCATCCTAATAGATTTGAAATTTAGACATTGAGGATAACTCAAGAAGTAGGCCTAGATCTGAATGAAGCATAGATTAACAGACTACATCAAATTAATGAATTGGATGAAATCTGGCTATCAGCTCTTCAGCATACTGCACTGATCCAACAAAAAAGAGTGAAATGGCATGATGCCCTCATCAAGAAAAATATCTTCCATGAAGGTGATTGGGCACTTCTGTATGATTCTAGGTTCCAGGATTTCCCAAGCAAACTCTAGACTAGATGGTTAGTCCCCTATAAGATACAAGAGGTGCACGATAATGGCACCCTTACATTAGCCACCATTGATGGTTCTGGCTACTCTTTTAAATCAAATGGACATCGAGTATGCCTCTATCACAAACCGCTCACAAGGGAATCCTTTTGCCAACAATTACGGGAAGATTCCACAATACAAATTCTTGTTGAGTAGGGCAACCCTTTCACAACACCAGTCCGGTGAAGATTTTTTTTTTTTGAAACCTGTACATAAATTTTCCTTTTTGTTTTCTTTCTATTTAATTGGATTTTCATGGATAGTATATTGTATATTAGTTTTTTTCTCTATTTTTCCTTTGTTGTTCCCTAAAGGGAATAGTTGTTGTTTCGTCTAGGGAACAACACTCTTCTGTATGTATTTTGCTTCATATGCATTTTCCCATCTTGTTCCCTATAGGGAATAATTGTTGTTCCCTACAGGGAACAACTATTGTTGCCTATAAGGAACAACAAGTTTTGTGTGCATTTTCTCTTGTTGTTCCCTACAGGGAAGAGTGATTTTCGTGTGTATTTTGCCTTGTTGTTCCCTACATGTTATAGACATTTTTGTGCCTTACAGCTTTGAGCATGAAAAGTCCATAATCCAAGGGATCCAAAGTCCCTAAAAGTGTTGTTCCTGCCCCTAAAGGAACAAGGTCAACCAATGACAGCTTCTCCCAGAAGTTCTCCACCAAAAACCACTCAGAACTAGTCAAATCAAGATCAATTTAGATGCTCCACTAGCTACATGCATTGCATAGCACCCCAGTACACTAGCTAGGTGTGTTGTAATGCACCTAAATGCACTACCAAGGTGCGCTGAGCGGGAAATGCCAAATGGCAGTGTCATTCCGCGAGGTTGACAGACAATGGAAGCTTCCAGAATCTTCCTCAATGACACTTGCCTTACTGAGTTCGACCAAGGATGAGTAAGAGGCTCTCAGCCTCCAAGTGGAAGCAAGAACTGACAGAGAGAAGCCACAAGTCAAAACATAAGCTGACTCATCCTCTCTGCTTGCATCTATATATGGATCCCTCATCCCAGAGATCCAGAGGCTGGAATTTTGTACTTTGCAGAGAATTGCTGTTGGTTTGAGATTGAGATTAGTACATTGGGTGATTTATGCTTTGTTGGAGGTGAGGAAGGGATTCCTTTGCTGGGAGGTAGATGTTGGATTGGGACTCACTTGGTTGTATCTCCTCTTGGACTTTCTTATCATATCAATAAAACTATTTGAGTTTCTCCTACATGTTGTGTATCAATGATGTTTTGTTATCTTTGCATGTTTAGCTTAATCTGATCCTAAGATTTTTATGAATGTAAATCTATATCTTCGTGTAGTTTCTCTCTTCTGTGATCTTGCAGGAATTTGGCGAAGCTGGGCCGGTAATGGAGCTGGGAGCTGGGAGCTATCGAAGAGAGGAGAAATTGGATCAACAAACTAGTGCAAGACATAGGTTAGTTTACCCTTCCTCTTCGTTTACATTTCATAAAGAAGAATTCTCAAGTAGTTTTCCTTGTTTGTTGCTAAGGCACACTCACACATTAGAGTGGGATAGGGGCGTTCTGAATAGATACTTTTCCCAACAACAAATTGGCGACTCCACTAGGGATTGTATCTTGTTAGTTTACTTGCGTTTCTATTGTTGTTCTTCTCATAAACTTAGGAGTGGCGAATCGAACTGCATTTGCCATTTACAAATGCAAAGTAGAGATCTGCTACTCTAGTCCATTCACTGGGCCTATTTATGATCTGAACAGCTGATCCACAAATGCTCTAACTGCCCTTTGTGATAGCTCTTAGTCCTCCTTTAAATCATCCTTCTAATTGTACCTTATTGATAGCTTTTATCCGGCCAAAATCCATAGATTAAACTGCAAACCGTGACCCAGAACCCAGAAAAAATTCTCGTTTCTGCTTCAGCGCAGGCTCTGTGAAGAGGTTCTACATTTCAACACAAGTCCCGAGAGGGCTACCTGTGCTACAATTCAGTTTCTTTGTACAACAGGTGCGCTGATCAGCCTTTGCCCTGTGCAGTTGTGGTTCTTTGCTTCATTTTGTTCAGTTTTATCTCTGATTTTTGCAGCCTGTTATCAGTGTGTGTACCTATCTGAAAACCCCTTTTCTTTGCGTTAATTCTGCCTCAGTTGTATAAAATAAACTGTATTTGTTTTTGTGTATTTGTTACATCATTTGCAGTTTCCCATTACAAAAGTAGACTAGTCATACTGTCGCCCTTAGATCTAGACCTGTCGTAAGTGTCGTTTTGATCTTAGGAGAAAGTTTGTTTGCTGTTGACAGTTGATTGCGCTTTTACTTTTGTCTTTTGGTTTGAATTTGTGAATTTCTAGTGTCGAAACAAGTGTTTACTTCAAAATCATAAAGTGTTGTAATCGTCTTTTTGATTTCAAAAAGAAACTTTGTGTTTTCACTTGAAATCGAATTCAAATTTGTACAACAACTTTCTTTTTAGGCATCAATATTAAGAAAGTGAAAACAAATACATGCACAAGTGCATTTGCATTTTGACAGTTTGTATGGTTTGATTTAGGAAAAGTGCATTTACAGTGTGCTCTATGCTCTTTGAGAAAAGATTGTGTCTTTCTTTTCCCTTGTAGCTAGGATTTTCATTGTTGAAAAGAGATAAAAGCTTGCTTATCATCTTTAGACTGCATTTAGGAATTGTATCTACATCTCGTGGTGATCCAAAAAGGCAAACTTCTAAGAAAGATCAACCTAAAATAAATTGAATGAACTTAACAACGCATTGGAACTTAACGCACAACATAGAGGTCTAGGCTAGAGACGTGTTCCGGCGTCGTAAAACCTGGTGACTGTCGGCCTCACTGATGGTTGGGTGATTCCTCCTGAGAGACGATAAGTGCCAGTACGGATTGTGCTCCCACGTACCGTCGAGTATATATTGGGAGACCCCTATAGGCATAAAACATTTATCCATAGGAAGCCGTGTCGGCCGCCCTACTGATTGCAATGCATTGAACACAGCATTCGGGAAGATTGACCGCCCGTACCCTAAAAAGTATTATGCGGTTTTGCGATTGGTTTGGCACACCCTCTACCTAGAACTCCAGAGCAGTCCCTTTTGTTCCTTTTTAGACTCCTTAACAGAAAAGGTCCATCTGAGCACTTTTCACTTCAGGCTCATTAAAAATCGAAGGAGACTAGAGTCATCTTTTGCTTTTTCTCGACTCTTTAAAATTGAAAAAGCAAGTTGTGTCCAAGCGTCGTTAAAATTTATTTTAAACGGAATATTCATACCCTTTTTCCTGCGTTGATCTTTAGGTTGAGAAAATGGAGCCTACCAACTAAGGAATTCCCCTTGGTGGAAATCCTAGTCCCTTCTCCTCTTGGGGAGATGTTGGTGTGCCCCATATGGCCACATTGTCGCTTCCAGGACTGACAATTGGCTTGCCATTCTGTCTCTTCTCAACCAATGTCGTTCAGAACACCACTATTCCTGAACAATCGAATCAGTAGTTAGACCAGTCCAGAGTTACCGACCAACCTTCTACCTCCTCTAATTCTTCCTCTCCTCCTTCCTCTTCGCTTGATGGGGCTGGCAAAGCCAAAAGTCAAGTTCCTAAGGAGAAGAAGGAAAAGAAGAAGAAAGAGAAGAAGAAGAAGGAGCTAAAAGCGACTGGGGGCAAACGAGTGTCGTCTAACGAAAATCCACACACTGCATTGACCAGGCCTAAATCGCCATGTGTCATTTGCAAGGGAGACCACTTTCACAGAGATTGTCCCTGCATCCCTCGGATACTAAGGAACTGGTCCCCCCGTTTGCACAATCCGGTGGCGTCAACCTCTGATAGCCATGTTGAAAGCACACCGTCAACTAGCGAAAGTGAAGTCCCAGGACAAAAAGGGAGAACTAGATCTCCCTGTAAACTGTGCGAAGGCAATCACGCCATCCACTGTTGTCCCTTCTTAGACGAAGCTAATAGATTTTTGGATGATCGTCCGGTTTCACCGTTACGACTTCCTCCTGGATATAAAAAACTCTTGCCGAGTCCTTCGTTAGTTGAGAATCCGGCTAGCCCGCTCAAGTGGTCAGCTGAAGCGTCGGTCATTGAAGATGAACCAGCTGAATCCATACCCGACGAAAGTCAAAAGGTCGAGGCGGCAGTTGACCCGGTCTTGCCTTCAGAGGATTTATCTTCGAATGACAGAGTCACTGAAGAAAACAAGGATGACACCATCCAAATTCTCTTTATCAACACAGACTCCGACGAACACAGGGCCAACCCACCCATTCCTTTATCGCAGGAAGGAAGTTCGTCAGAGCCGTACCCGGCCGTCTACTCGGTCCCACCTCCAAGCAACCTAGTTGTCTCCTTCGACTGAAATCAACTAGGCAGACCCCGTTTACCAGCAAGCATACCATTCAGAATTATCGTCCAAATATACAGAATGGTCATGGCTGGCACCATCATTGATGAGGGGGCATCTGTGAGTATCCTTTCCTCTATTGCTTGGAAAGCGCTTGGTTCGCCATCGCTTTTGCCTGAAATGAGAAATCTGACAGGCTTTGATAAAGGAACCAGTCGACCTTTAGGGATCCTCCCCAATGTGCCCATAACATTGAAAGGGAAGACTGTTCAAATGAACGTGATGGTCGTTCAAGGACCCTTGGATTATAACCTACTCCTTGGACGAGACTATCTATATTTCATGGGAGCCATCGTCTCCTCACTCTTTAGAGTAATGAGTTTTCCGCACGAAGGAAGAGTGGTCAAGCTCATGGACCAACTTTCATTTCTCGGATCACGCATCGCAAATAGTCATATACCATCCCTAAATGGTCTCTTCACACAATAAATGTCTCAACCCATGGTCCGTCCTCCCGATGAGCGCGAGTAATTCGGAAGGATATGACTGGAACCCAGGGGGCATGCGTCCTGGTCTGCTTCGGCAGGAAAACTTCGGGTATAGAGTAGGTTTCCGCGGGAGAATATGACTAGTCCTTACCCCGTCCGTGATTGGAAGAGGGGTTGTTCTAGAATAAGATTCTTTTGTCAAAGTTATGTGAATCGGCGGGCACCGTCATTCACCTTTGTTTATCCCGGTAGACATCGCCGAAGAAGTGTTTTGTTTGTTGCGCAAATGAGACAATCTTTGGTAACCTGAAAGAGGTAGGCCTTTCCTGGTAGAACAAATGTTTTATCTGCAAATCGAGGGGTAACCTTGAAATCGTACTTTATACCTGGGGGCATGCAAACCTTTTGGAGTGCAAGCAAGGGGCGGCTATTTATTTTTTAAATTTTTAGGACCTCTAACCCTTTAAACTCGTAGGATTAGTCGTTCCAAACTTGCATAAAGAAAGGATGTGGGGCATATCTTTGTAAGGCGCAAGCTCCATAAAAAATGGAATCTTACATGAGACATTCTTATCATATGACTGGATAATCGAGCAGTTTTAGCACATAGTTCATGCTCGTTAAAAAATAAACATAAGATCGAGCAAGTGTTTCAGCCCGCGTTTAAGCTCGTTAAAAAATGAACTATCCTCCGGTAAATAACCACCGTGAATGTAACATTATCAGCCATTAAAGACTTGGTCATGTTTGCACCGTCACCTCCACTTTTCCATTGGCCGATCATTCACCTCCATTTGATTGTTTACCCATTTTGAGGAACAGCTGCGAAGAGTGATTTCACTAGCCATCCTTGTGACACTGCCGTGCTTGGAAAATTCCAACCCTTACCTGGAATCCGCTGCTACCCATTTTATCACTCGTTCCTCAAAAGACGAGTATTCTTTAAGCTATTTTCATCTGACTCGTAAAATATGAAAAGATTGCCGAGTTTTGGCCTTCCAGCTCGTTAAAGTGACCGGAAGTGCTATCCCTCCTCTAGATTTTAATCTTTTTGGACCTAAGGGATTATTGCACAAACAGATCGAGCGCTTGTTTTGTTCAGCTCGTTAAAATTATCGAAATTTCATCCCTTCTGTATTGTTTTATACTTTTTCGGACTTAAGGGATTAGATGACGAAAAAGGACTTCTGGAGTTACCTTTACGTTCCTTTTCAGACTCCCTAAAAAGGAAAAGGACCGAGTTATCTTTGTCGTTAAACTCGTTAAAAACATTAATAGCGACAAACTTGTCTTTAGACAAGAACGAGTTTCACTATCACTAGGCTCGTTAAAACATAGCGATGGTTTTGCCCGAAGGGAAAATTATAGAACAAGCATATGTTATCCTCCTCAAGCTTGACAAAAATAAAGAGGTACTGGTCAGCAATGACTGGGGAAAAATTGGGAAGAAACTCAAAGAACCTTTATTGGTAGCAAGTCGCTCTTGAACATGACACTTCCACTCCGTGCCTGAGTCGGGTTGGGTTGTTTCATTCACCGGTCACATCACCATGGTCTCGCCATACCATCCACCTTTGGGGTAAATGCTACCAATCCATCATACAAGTGTCGCCGATATGTTCAAGAGAAGTCACCCGTGTCCCATCCACTACCATACATTATACTTCATTCTTTCATGACCGCCACCCTGAACCATATATCATCAAATCGTTTTCACCTCCATCAAAATCATTTGCTCCGTTCTGTGTCACTGATGTGGGATACATTAAGGCCCTCCTTTGACGGATCGCTTCTTGTCGACATCAGCTCATTATCCGAGAAGTTGATCTAGGAACACCCCCTTCAGTACTTTGAAGCTTGCATGCCTCAATGGCAAGTTTCTCACTTCCGGCGACAGGTATACATCAATGACCTTCGACCGAAAGATTTTGCATGGTGTTCGACACCAAGTCCTTTATTCACACCACGTGAATTGTACTGCAATACCTTGAGGGTCATTATCATTATCGGTGATTCCTCTCGCGCTTGTTAACAGTTTACATCATTGACTGGTAATCAAGCGATGTCTTTCCATGTTCGACTTCAAAACATTTCTCACATGGATCGACTTGTACTTAGAGTGAAGATCGGACGAGATTGAAGACCCCGGATCTAGTTTCATCCATCCGGGCTGCGATATATATTCAGGAAAAATAAAGACATTAACATGTACAGCATTGCAGAACAGATAATCATCCTACCAAAAGGATGATGATTTCATCAGAATCATCAGTCTACCATCAGACGATTGTCTGTCCTATGTACATAAAAAATGAATTTATAAAGCTGAGCATGGGAATGCCCGCCTCAGCTAGATCATGAAAATAGTATGAAAAATAATGTATTGTATTGTATCTTATTACAAGTCTCCTCCCAGCATTGAAAGAACTTCGGATCCTCCTAATAAAGCATTTCACCCGATAAACGGCCTCATACTTTAGGGGGAAACTGTTATAGACATTTTTGTGCCTTACAGCTTTGAGCATGAAAAGTCCATAATCCAAGGGATCCAAAGTCCCTAAAAGTGTTGTTCCTGCCCCTAAAGGAACAAGGTCAACCAATGACAACTTCTCCTAGAAGTTCTCCACCAAAAACCACTCAGAACTAGTCAAATCAGGATCAATTCAGATGCTCCACTAGCTACTTGCATTGCATAGCACCCCAGTACACTAGCTAGGTGCGTTGCAACGCACCTAAATGCACTACCAGGGTGCGCTGAGTGGGAAATTCCAAATGGCAGTGTCATTCCGCGAGTTGGACAGACAATGGAAGCTTCCAGAATCTTCCTCAATGACACTTGCCTTACTGAGTTCGACCAAGGATGAGTAAGAGGCTCTCAGCCTCCAAGTGGAAGCAAGAACTGACAGAGAGAAGCCACAAGTCAAAACATAAGCTGACTCATCCTCTCTGCTTACATCTATATATGGATCCCTCATCCCAGACATCCAGAGGCTGGAATTTTGTACTTTGCAGAGAATTGTTGTTGGTTTGAGATTGAGATTAGTACATTGGGTGATTTATGCTTTGTTGGAGGTGAGGAAGGGATTCCTTTGCTGGGAGGTAGATGCTGGATCGGGACTCACTTGGTTGTATCTCCTCTTGGACTTTCTTGTCATATCAATAAAACTATTTGAGTTTCTCCTACATGCTGTGTATCAATGATGTTTTGTTATATTTGCATGTTTAGCTTAATCTGATCCTAAGCTTTTTATGAATGTAAATCTATATCTTCGTGTAGTTTCTCTCTTCTGTGATCTTGCAGGAATTTGGCGAAGCTGGGCCGATAAGGGAGCAGGGAGCTGGGAGCTATCGAAGAGAGGAGTGATTGGATCAACAAACTAGCGCAAGACACAGGTTAGTTTACCCTTCCTCTTCGTTTACATTTCATAAAGAAGAATTCTCAAGTAGTTTTCCTTGTTTGTTGCTAAGGCACTGTCACACCTTAGAGTGGGATAGGGGCGTTCTGAATAGATACTTTTTCCAACAACACTACAGGGAATAGCAATCCTTGCATGTATTTTCCTTTGATAGGGAACAACTATTGTTCCCTTTAAGGAACAACAATTTTTTTGCGTGCATTTTTCTTTGTTGTTCCCTACATGGAACAACAATTTTTAGCATGTATTTCCCTTATTGTTCCCTACAGTGAACATCAAATTTCGTGTGTATTCCCCTTGTTTTTCCCTACAGGGAACAACATCATTTTTCGTTTTTTTTCTTTGTTGTTCCCTACAGGGAACGATTGTTGTTCCCTATGAGGAACAACACATTTTTGTGTATTTCTCTTTGTTGTTCCTTACAAGGAACAACTTTTTTTCCCTATAAGGAACAACACTTTTTGTGTGGGTTTTTATTTTGCTATTCCTTTCAAGGAACAACACTTTGTGAATATTTTTGAGAACACCTTTTTCTTCATCCTTGCATAATCATCCCTAGACCATCCCAATTCACTCCTTATGATCCTCTTAATGGCATAAAAAGTATGATACATATTTAAGGACAACAAGTATGGAGTCTATTGGAACAGGCAAATATCTTGAATACTATCATCTTTAACAAAATTCCTTTGTGATGATCAAAAAAAGAAAGGACACAATTATCTATATCACTTCACTGTCCTCATTTCCACTATAAACCAAACTGATTGATTATCTTTACCATGTTGGTTCCCCCTTTCCCGTATAACTCTCTTTGCGTATTACCAATAATATTATGGGTGTATTTCTATTCTATTGATATGTTCAAACTTCTTCCGCCATCCCTACTCTTAGGGAGTGATGAGCCACCCTCTATGTATAAAATGGGGAATGTATATATATATATATATATATATATATATATATATATATATATATATATATATATATATATATATATTATTAATAAAAATATATATTCACTAATAGTTTTATGATTTTTTTGCACATATGGAGGATAGGGGGTCTCATCACGATCTGACCTAACCACTTTCGCTACTTCCCAATGAATGTCAATGTGTTCACCTGGTTACCATGCCAGCACATTGGTCTCTACTATGGACATCATAAGGCACTTCCCCAATTATACATAGAGGATCATGGTTCCCAAGGGTTAGAAAGCAACTTTGTCGAGGCTATGGATGCCTACAGGAGATAGAAGCTCTGCTGATGGTATTGAAGCTTTATTTTACATCAATAATTATTATAATACCCTCTTCTTATGCTTTTTTTTTTTTTTTACTGAGAGATTATTTCCCTAAAGTACCTTGAACATTTATACATGAGTAATCTACTTCAAATCAATCACAACAGTTTTAAGTGGAATAACAACAGTAAAGTATTATTTGTTAGGATATTCCGACACATAGGAAATAGTTAAGTATAACTTGGTCTAGTGTAGAGTTAGGTAAAGTTTGTTTCTTTACTATGTACATTTTGTAACTTACAATCCAACGGTCACGATATGTAGTGATCTGACGGTTCATTCTCTCCTCAGTATTACCGACACTTGATCTGTGGCTTAACACCCGATTAGTCCATGATCTCTATTTAAGGAGCATGGAGGGTCATTTGTAGGGTAACCGTTCATGAGAGAAGCTTATGTAAATTTTCATTCTTTTTATTAATATATTGCCTGAAGTGGCCGTGTTGGCTCAGGCCGTGGACTATTTCCCTCTTTGAGGGTTTTAACCACGTCAAAAATACTGGTGTATTGATCTGTGATCTGTTTGTGAGTGGTGTCCTTTGGTGTTCTGTTTGAGGAACTTACCCTGTAAATTCCTACATGGTATCAGAGCTATTTGAGGGCCACATCCATTGGTGATCCAAATCTGAAGCCAGTAGAACTGCATCCGACTGTCGTTTCCTAGATCTACTGTTTCTCACTACTTTCGGGCCGAGAGGACTACTCTATTGTGTTGGGAGCATCTTTTCAAGTGAGGAACCCCTTTCGTTTCACGCGAAAAGGTTTCCGGTAGCCCTAGCTACGTCATTTTTAAGATCTAGAGGTATACAATGTTTATTTGCAGTTTACAATTATTTTCCCTCTATTTATTTCGGTTTCGGTTTATTTAGCTTTCTGTTTTTTTTATTACCAGATCTATACCTTTCATTTCTGCGTATGCTCTTTGCCCTGTGACTCTGTGCGATCTGGGCAAATCAGAAACAGAAAGGAAGGTTTTTTCTCATGTGTATATGCTCTTTTCCGCTGCGCCTTAGTGTGATCTCGAAAAATCAGAAACATTGAGGGAAATATTTAGTTTCCAGCTAAATCTAACTTCGAGCCGTAAGGTTCGTTTTTTTTTTTGTATTTCCATGTTGGGTTTTGTGTTTTTTGTTTTGTAGGGAAAAAGATCTTTCTCAAAGTAAGCACGCAGCCCAAAGCTTCAGCGACTAAAAAAAAAAAACACCCCCCTTCCTCTTTTCCAAAAATTACTAAACTTTTAGTTTAGCTCACTTGGTCCAAAGTTACTTTATGAGAGTAGAGGTTGTTGTGGAGGTAAATCCCCTCTGCGGACAGAGGCGATCCCTACTAGCCCAAATGGGGTCTAGCAACAATCAAACAATGCTAACACGCAGGTTCCTAATTGCAAATCAAAGTCCGATGATGAGGGCCTACCTGGATTCCAATGCTAGTACTTGTAGAAGAGTCGTCGCTCTCGTTCCTTTGCTCTAGCTGGTCACAATCCCCATGATCCTCATGAACGAACACCTGCACATGCAAAGAATGACACAAATACAAGCATAAAATCCAATAGATGCAACTATATATCAATCAGAAAGGATATAACTCAATCATCATTACAAAAGACAATAAGAGTGGAACCATAATGATAGTCGTCTATTATTGATAAACAAAGAAGAATACAACCATAGTTCTGATGTCAAATCCTCCTTTGGCTGGGTGATCAGCAGCACATGCCTTGCAAAGCTTGTTGGGAATGGGGAACAAGCCTCTCTCTCCTTGGTCACTTGGATAAGAATCTCCTCACTTAAGATTTAGCCTCATGGGAATGAATGAGGCTCCTTGTAGCATGAACTTGGCAATACTCAGACTTTGAGACTTAGAATTTGGAACTTGGAGACTAAGTTGTCAAAGGAAAAAGGACAAGATTTTATAGATAGAGGAGAAGGAGTTAGGGTCATCCACAAGATTCATGGGATTGGCTTTATCACTAAGAAGCTTCCATGAGAGGTGGAGAACTACTTCCCTTCTATGGAGATTCAAAGCCCAACCGAACTAACTCAAGCTGGAATCAGTTCATGAATAGGTTAGGAAGAACCTTCGTAAGTTTGTTTTTTAAAAACTTTACCCAACTGGGCTGGCACGAGTGCGACTCTGAGATAGAGCACCAGCTGGCGCGCCCTCTTTGGAGGATTTCCCCCATTGGCGCAAGTGATACACAGTGGGACCGCCCCAATGGAAAAAGGGCTATTTTTATGGGAATTTTGCAGAAGGTGTCTTTAGGGCATGTGAAGTACATACTCAAGGGGATACAATGCAAGTGTTTTCAGGTTATGTCACTCCTCACAGGTCTCGGAATAAGTCCTCCAATGTGCGGGAGAAGGGGTAATAGGGACGGTGACAAATTACTGTGTAACAAATGCCCCCTAAAGCATGAGGCGAGAGAGAGAGAGAGAGGGGTGAAATGCTTTACAAGAACATGGCCAACTGAAAACACTGCCGCCGGAGAACCTGCATGAAGAAGTACAATTGATATCTCAAGTACATGATATATGTGGTACGGGCACAGCCATCCATAGTAGAGTACATAAAAATCCAGATCCAAGGTATGGGCGCAGCCATCTAGTAAGGATCGATAAGTAGACTCAGGCATGGTCGCAGCCATCCAGTGAATGAGTCATGTAATGATCATAATAATCCACAATCGCAACCTGGATCTCAACAGACAAAATCCAGGGTCTTGCGCCCCATCTGGACCCGAACAAAGTACAATTTCAAGCATGCGAATATGGGAGTCAAAGTCGAACATGCAAGAACATCGTCTGATTACCAGTCAATGTTGAAAACTGTTAACAGACGCGAGAGGTACCACCAATAATGAAAATGGTCCTCAAGGTACTATAGGTACAATCTATGGCATGCGAATCAGTAAGTCGGCGTCGAACACCCGTAGAATCATTCGATCGGAGGCCAATGATGAAAACCTCGCGTCAAACACGAAGAACCTGCCATTGAGGCATGTAGGCTCCAAGGCACCTGAAGGGAGTCTCTAGGTCAACTTCCTGGATAATGAGCTAAAGTTCGATCGGAAGTGACCTTGATCGAAGGTGGGCCATAATGTTTCCCACATCATCGACACGAGACAGAGAAGGATAAGATGTTTTGTATGAGGTATCAGAGGGAGGTGGAGTATTCTACAGAGATCAACTTCTCTTGAACATATTGGCGGCATGACAGTGGACTTGGCAGTATTTGACATCAAATGATCAAGGGTCATGGTGACGAGGTAATGAGCAGATGAGAGGTCAAATAGGATAACCCAAACCCATGGAGGCAAGTGTAAAAACAAGATGAGATGTCCCCACCCAGACATGAATGCAGACAAGTGCCATGTTCAAGAGTGACATACTGCCGACATGACAATAATTTTGGTTCCATTTTGCCCACCATTTCTGGTGAGTACCCTAGTTATTTTTATCAACAAGCTTGACGGGGATAGCATATGCTTGAAAGGTGTCATTTCGACAAAATCCAATGTCATCAAGTTTTAACGAGCCTGACAGAGGAAGAAATCGGCGTCTTTTCATGTTTAGAGAGTTTGAAAAGACAGCAGAAAAGGAAACTCCAGGGGTGTCCTTTTTCGTAAAGTTGTGTCTCTCGAGCCCGAAAAAGTATAAAACAATGCTCGAAAGAACCACCCGACCATTACGATCGAGGAGTACTTTTCATGAGTAGTGATTTCGATCTGAAAAAGTAAAAAGGTGATTGAAACCACATCGCTTCGTAACCGTTAACGAACCTGAAACGACAAGTGTCCGATGATCTTTTCGTCTTTACACGGTCGGAAAAGAGTTTAAAGATGACCGCCTCTTATTTACATTTAACGAGTCAAGAAGAAAAACTCGGCAATCTTTTCGTCTTTAAATGGTCGGAAAAGAGCTGAAAGAAGACCTCCATTTTTATTCTCTTTAACGAGTCAAAAAGGGAAAAATATTCGGCAATATTTTCATATTTTACGAGTCAGAAAAGAGCTTAAAGGTGACTCATCCTAGAGTAACGAGTGGTATAAAGGGTAGCAAATGGTTCTGGCAATGGTGGAACTGATCAAAACATGTAATGGTTAAGAGGCTGGCTAACAAAACCACTCATCGTTGCAGTTCCTCAAGAAAGGAAAAACAACCAAGTAAAAGCATATGATTAGCCAAAGAGATGGCGGCGATGGAATGAAACAACCAAGGCTCATCTAACAGAATTTAGCGGATAAACGGCAATCACGAGATGTAAATCGGGTATGGGTTCATTTTTGCACAAGCTTGAACCATGGAGAACTTTGCTTGGATTCGGTTTCATGTTTACACAAGCTTGAAACAAAAAACTATGCTTGTTATAAGTTCGCATGCCCCTAGCATAATGACGCAAAACAAGGTACATGCCCCCCAAGCCTCATTGCATTCAACAAAGTGGATGGAATGAAGGTTCACTCACGAGATCTATGAAAGGCTCGACTTGTATTTTACGAGATATTAATCAAAAGACTCGATTTGGAAAGGGAGTTGTTTCATTTTTTGATGAGGTAGACACAGTAAAAGAACTATCCTCATAACCCTTGTTTCATTTTTTAATGAGCTTGACACAAGACAAGGAACCATGCTCGAACACCTTGTTTCAGTTTTTAACGAGGTCGTCACAAGATCAAAACTATCCTTGGGACACCTAGTTTCATTTTTTAAGGAGCTTGACACAGGAAATGAACTATGCTCCGACCAGACCCAGTTTCATTTTTTAAGGAGCTTGACATAGGAAAGGAACTATGCTCTGCCCGAACTTCATCATAATGAACAGGAAGTTGGGGCTTCCAAGAGTGCCACTCCCGGTGGAAGGGCAACACCTTGGAAGTCAGGACCCAATGCCCCCAGGACACTATGCACAATGGCATCATCATGGGATATAGTCATGGGATAAGTAGCCACGTAGTTGACCTGCGGTGGGGCACACACAACCGGTGGATAAAAACCAGGAGGGGATGGCAGTTGCGCAAGAGGCACCGGGGGACTAAAGAACGATAATTGATCTATAGTCACGATTCTTCCATCATGTGGAAAACAAACCACACGGAAAAGTGAAGAGACGAGGGCCCACATGGCATAAACATAGTCACGGCCAAGGAGAAGGCTGAAATCTGGAGCACCTTGGGTAACTAGTATGTCTATATAGACGGTTTTGCCTCCCAAGGTAACAGGAAACTTTGGGAGGATCCCTAATGGTTGACTGGTTCCTCCGTCAAACACCAACAGATTCTGTGCGACTAGCACAAGCTGTGGGGAGCCCAAAGCTTGCCAAGTAGTGAAAGGCATGAGACTGACAGATGCACCCTCATCCAAGACAGTGCCAGGTATTGCCTTATCATAGGCATGTACTGTAATCTGGAAAGGCACATGGGATGGAAGGTGGAATGTATTAAAATGACTCTAGTTGAAGGAAATGACTAAACTACTTGGTGGGGGAATCGTGTGATTGCCCCCCTGCTCTGTAGGAGCCGAGGGAGGACCCCCTTGATCAGCGAGGATAGGAGGGTCGTTCTCGGACTTAGGAGAATCTGAGGAGACGAGAAGAACATGAGCAGTAGAATCATGATGCTCCTCTGGAACAGAGTAATCAACAGGTGGTGAACCCAAGTCGACACTCTCTCCGACCAATGGTTGGTCTGGAGCAGGCTTGGCACAGCCAGGTTCGGAAGGAGGAGGATGGACAAGAGAAGAATCTAAGTCAATCTTGTTGTCCACAGGGAGGGGGTCAGAAGAGAGCCTCTGATAACCAACAAGAAGTTGGGGTGAAGAAGCTGTAAGACTTTCCAAAACAGCGGAAGATTTATCCATGAGCGGACAAAGGTGAAGGGGATGGTTTCCTTCACATAGTTTACAGGGGATTCAAATCTTCCCTTTCTCTTTAATTTTGTGAGTCGAGAAGGTAGCATCACCATGAGCTTTAGAGGATGATGAGGGGCGGGCCGAATTGCGAGACCATACTTCTAAGCTCCTGGGAATGCCAGGACAATCACGAAGAAGGTGGTCATCCTTGCACAATCTACAAGGCAATTTGACCTTCCGCAGAGGAGCAGAAGGTGGCTCGACTTGAGTTGTACTTTTAACCTCTCGCTTAGGAGACTTCTTCTTCTTCATCTTCTTCTTCTTCTTCTTAGCCACCTGGTTACTTGAATCTAGACTTTCACTAGGCGAAGTAGAAGATGAGGACGCAAAAACAGGCGAAGAAGGGGAGGGGTCCACCTTAGAATCAACATGATGTTGTTCAGGTGGAGGAACTGATTGACCAGCAGTTGAGACGGTAGGGACAAAAGAGGTTGAGAACAACCAAATAGGCAACCCAACAGTTAACCCAGGAAGGGACAACGTTTCCATGTAAGGAGCACCAACATTTCCAAAAGGAGGGAAATGACCAGGATTCCCATCAGAGGGGATGCCTGGGTCGGTAAACTCCAGAAAAGTTGGGCCATCACAAACGAGAAAGAACCCTACTCAAACTAACACAAACATGATCTAATTGGGTAAATGTGAATCGTGGCCGAATAAATTTTAAGACGCAAGGACATAACTTAACCTTTTCATTTTTTAAGATTCAAGAAAAGGAAAAAAGGATGACTCTAGTCGCCTTCGAATGTTTAATGAGCCTGAAGTGACAAATGCTCAGCTCAGCCTTTTCTTTTAGGGAGTCTGAAAAGGATCAAAAGTGACTACTCTGGAGAACTAGGCAAAAGTTTTACCAAACAAATCCGTAAAACTACATATACACCTTGGCAATCATATGAAAACCAAGGACTTTCCGTACGGCAATCAATCTTCCCAAATGTTGTGTTCAGTGCGTTACGGCTTGTAAGGCGGTAGACACGGCTTCCTATGGATAAAGGATGATAACCTAGTGGGGTCTCCCCATATACTCGATGGTACGTGGGAGCACAAGTCCGTACTAGACCACAATTGAGTCACAAAAGGAGGAATCACCCAACCTTGAGTGGAAACAAAAGTGACTAGGTTTAACGACGTCGGAGCATGTCTCTAGCCTAGACCTCTAAAAAGTGTGCGTTATGTTCCAATGCGTTGTTAGATTTATTCAGTTCATTTTAAAGTTGATCTTGTATTAGGTTTCAGTTTTCAGGCCTTACCATATGTAATCTCTCAAAATTCCCTAAATGCAAACTATATGCCAAAATATGTCATTTCATTCGATGAATGTTAGTTACGAGAGGGTTTGAGAGCTTTCATGCAAACGAAATGATCACAAAACAACAAAGAACTTCTCTAATGCAGCTAATGGAGATTAACAAACTTTTCTTTAAGATCACTAATCACTAATCAAAATGAAAAGTTCTAATTCTCATTAACTAATACAAAGCAAAAGAGATTTTTTCTTTTATGTTGATGGCAAAACACACTAAACAACTTTGAGAAATGACAACAAACAAATTCTATTCAATACAAGCACATTCAGTTCCCTAAATCACCAAGAAAACCTCCAAATAACAAGAAAAGTCCCAAAGAGACCAATGAGCCATGTAATCTAGGCTCAAAGTGAGACGAAGCAGAATTCAAGCGAAGACAAAGCAAGTCAAAAAATAACGCAACAAAACGATTTACAACCACCAAACAAGTGCAAAGGAGTAATCAAAGAATCGACTGGACCACTAGAAGATCAAAACACCTGAGGAAGGCTCGACACACAAATCCACTAGATGCCCTATGGCTAGAAATGTGAAATCGATAGAAAAAAGCAAACACCCAAAGGGTAAAGATCAAATCCAGTCAAATCACACTCCAACACACTTAAGTAGTCTAAGAAAGGTACCCAAAACAAAAACTAAGCTCAGAGGTCTCACAGCCAAGCAAACTTCAAAAGTTCCCAAGCCTGGTGCGACTGTCAGGCTGAAACTAATGCCTTTCAGGTATTGGCACAGGCTGTCAATGTGCAACATGCACCAACTGGTGCGACTGTAACACTATAAAATAGCGCCAGCCGAGTTTGCTATGGAAAAATAAAAACAAATGAGCCAAAGCTAAGTCAACAGTACCCAGGTACACCAAGGGGCAAGAAGCAATACAAGAACTCAACCCAGAAAACTAACCAAGAAGGAGAAACCAAGAAACAACCAAGAAACAAGGCAAGTTCCAAGTTGTTCAGCTCGTAAACCAAACCGGAGATGGACTGAAGTGGCGTTGATCTACTTTGCTAATGCGGAGGAATAACGTTTCAAAGGCTATCTGGTCGTACTTCAGGCTCCGTCTAAAGCTTACAAATCAAACAACAAGACAAAATAAACAACAAGGCAAAAATCCAACTCCCCAGCGGAGTCACCAAATTGTTGTGGAGGTAAATCCCCTCTGCGGACAGAGGCGATCCCTACTAGCCCAAATGGGGTCCAGAAACAATCAAACAACGCTAACACGTAGGTTCATAATTGCAAATCAAAGACCGATGATGAGGGCCTACCTGGATTCCAACGCTAGTACTTGTAGAAGAGTCGTCGCTCTTATTCCTTTGCTTTGGCTGGTCACAATCCCCATGATCGTCGTGAACAGACACCTGCACATGCAAAGAATGACACAAATACAAGCATAAAATCCAATAGATGCAACTATATATCAGTCAGAAAGGATATAACTCAATCATCATTACAAAAGACAATAAGAGTGGAACCATAATGATAGTCGTCTATTATTGATAAACAAAGAAGAATACAACCATAGTTCTGACGTCAAATTCTCCTTTGGCTGGGTGATCAGCAGCACATGCCTTGTAAAGCTTGTTGGGAATGGGGAACAAGCCTCTCTCTCCTTGGTCACTTGGATAAGAATCTCCTCACTTAAGGTTTAGCCTCATGGGAATGAATAAGGCTCCTTGTAGCATGAACTTGGCAATACTCAAACTTTGAGACCTAGAATTTGGAGCTTGGAGAGTAACTTGTCAAAGGCAAAAGGACAAGCTTTTATAGATAGAGGAGAAGGAGTTAGGGTCATCCACAAGATTCATGGGATTGGCTTTATCACTAAGAAGCTTCCATGGGAGGTGGAGAACTACTTCCCTTCTATGGAGATTCGAAGCCCAACTGAACTAACTCAAGATGGAATCAGTTCATGAATAGGTTAGGAAGAACCTTCATAAGTTTGTTTGTTAAAAAATTTACCCAACTGGGCTGGCACGAGTGTGACTCTGAGACAGAGCGCCAGCTGGCGCACCCTCTTTGGAGGACTTCCCCCATTGGTGCGAGTGATACACAGCAGGACCGCGCCAATGGAAAGAGGGCTATTTTTATGGGTATTTTGCAGAAGGTGTCTTCAGGACATGTGAAGTACGTACTCAAGGGGATACAATGCAAGTGTTTTCAGGTTATGTCACTCCTCACAGGTCTCGGAATAAGTGCTCCAATGTGTGGGAGAAGGGGTAATAGGGACGGTGACAAATTACTGTGTAACAGAGGTCTTGAGTTCAAGTCTTCTTTTTGTTGAGCTAATTAGATTAAGTTTGGAAAGGGGGCAGATTTTTTTTTAACATTATCATTCATTTCCGCACATTCCCGCACTTCATTGGCATCTTCATCAAATTTTCTTCAAAAATCCATAACTTCTTCATCCGGAAGCCGTTTTTTGAACCAGCTTAATTTTTCGAGATATTTCCATTGGAACACTTAGTTTCAGCATCTGTAGCCTTAGTTTCTGTTAAAATGGAAAGTCCATGCCAAGTTATTCTTGATAGCACCAACTACTTCCAATGGTGGTCATACATTGTGGATTTACTTAGAAGTAAAGGTCTCTACAGAATAGCCTCAGGCCAAGAAACCAAACTGAAAGATGAAGATAAGGCAGCTAAATGGGAAAATAGGCAAGATCAAGCACGAGGGTTGATAGGGATGTCTATTTCTCCAGATCTTAGATTCCATACTGCAGAACTTGATACTCCTGAGGAAGCAATGAAACAGATCACTAAATTTTTTGGAATTAAAAATGAACTTAAAGCCCATCAACTCGAAAATGAGTTACTTACATTGGACCCCAACAATTTTTCTTGCATTGAAGATTTTTTGTCCAAGTTCAAGACCCTTAGACTTCTCTTGGAAGGCGTTAAGGTTAAGAAAGAAGATAGTAACCTTATCTATTCCATTCTTACTAAGTTGGGACTAACCTATTCTGTGTTTGTTTCTACCTTCCATTCTACAAGAGAAGCCTTCATTTCTCAAGGACAAGCCTACAAGTCCCCTTCCTTTGATTCCTTTTGTGATTCTTTAATAAGAGAACAAGAAAAACTCTTACACCTTTGTCTTCTTCATCTTGGAAACTCTTCTAAGAAAGTGTTAGCCGCCAAGCAACAACCAAATTCAAAGCATCCTAAGAAGTTGTATCCTAAAAGGAATGGTCCTAGACCAAACAAGGGTCCTAAGCAATTTCAGCCTCAAAATGAAAAATCATTTCAACAAAATAATAAGACAAATAAAAACAAAGGGAAGAAGACTAATAGACATTGCAACTTTTGTAATCGAGGTGGCCACATAGAATCCAAATGCTTTAAGAATATGGAAGCCTTGGAAGCAACAATGAAGAAGCATAACATCCATTTGGAGCACTCTTCAACTTCAACTTCATCTTTAGGAATAGCACTTTCTGCATGTGGTTGTCAAGCATCTCGATCTGGCTATGCACTAAATGTATCTTCTTCTTCTCATTCTCATGAGTGGCTCATTGATTCTGGAGCTTCTTATCACATGGCCAAAAACAAAGCCATGTTTTCTTCTTTAAATGATTGTAACACCAAAAATATATATGTTGGTGATGATAGATCTCTTAGTGTTGTAGGGACTGGAACTGTTCATATAGACAATGGTCAATTTAATGATGTATTATGTGTTCCAACCTTATCCTGCAACCTTCTATCTGTATATCAGATAACTCATTCAGGTGAAGGTAAAATCGTTGAATTTTCACCTCACGATGTTGTAATTAAGGACCTAAGAGATCCTAGACAGATTTTAGCTATTGGCATTGCTGATGATTCTACAAGGTTGTATAAGTTTCACAACTTTGGGTCATCAAATCTTCCCTCGGTATTTGTTGCTCATAACGATGAAGTGTGCAAACTTTGGCATGAGTGATTTGGTCACTTAAACTATCGCTCCCTTCAAAATCTATGTAAAGAAAATATGGCGACAGTTCTTCCAATGGTATCTTGTAGAGATGGTGTTTGTTCCAGATGTGTACTCGGAAAACATCATCGGGATAGCTTTGAAAAATGTGCCTCTTGGCACACCTTAGCCCCTTTACAGCTTGTGCATAGTGATTTATGTGGTCCACTTCGAGTTGTTTCACTCTCTAGCTACAAGTATTTCTTAACTTTCATTAATGATTTCTCCAGACGCACTTGGGTATACTTCTTAAAACTCAATAGTGAAGTATTTAACATGTTCTTGGCCTTTAAGGCCTTTGATGAAAAACAATCTGGACATCAAATTCTTAAGCTAAGATCTGATAATGGCGGAGAATATGTTAACAACAAATTCATCAACTTTTGCATTGAGAATGGAATTCAAATGCAACATACTGTTCCATATACTCCACAACGAAATGGTGTAGCTGAAAGGATGAATCGCACCTTAAAGGAAATGGCTAATTGTATGCTTCAATCCAAAGTACTTGGTCTTAATTTTTGGGCAGAAGCAATTAACTGTGCAAATTACATAATAAATCGCACTCCTACTAAGGTTTTAAAGAATATCACTCCAGAAGAAGCATGGAGCTCAATTAAACCAGATGTAAGTCACTTTCGTGTTTTTGGAAGTGAAGCATGGGCCCATATTCTAGATGAGAAGCATAAAGCTTTAGAACCTAAGAGTGAAAAATGTATTTTTGTTGGATATTCTGAATATTTCAAAGGATATAGACTTATTCCACTTAAGTCCAAAAATGTTATCATTAGAAGAGATGTAAAATTTGTTGAAAATATATCGGCCTATGAGCCTAGTTCGGAAAATGTGCCACGTCTCTCTATCTCTTCTACTTTTGAAAATATTTCTTCTTCAGATGATGAAAGCGAGGATGACAATCCTCCCCCACCTTCTCAGGATCCTCCTTCAGCTCCTCAGCTTCCAAAATGGGTCCGTGCTACTTAGGATGCAGTAGGTGATCTTGTCGGTGATCCTACAGATCAACGACATACACGTTCTCAGTTTGATAGAGCATCTTCTTTACTGGCTCAAGCTTCAGTGAATTATGATCCTGACGCCTTTGCAAAAGCTTCAGGCCATCGAGATTGGGAAGCAGCTATGAGTGAAGAATTTCATTCATTATTGGCAAATGATACATGGGATCTTGTTCCTCTACCAAAGGGACGAAAACTTGTTTGATGGAAATGGGTTTACAGAACCAAGTATGGACCAGATGGGAAAGTTGATAAACATAAAGCTCGTCTTGTTGCTAAGGGTTTTTCACAAGTTGAAGTCATTGACTACACTGAAACCTTCTCCCCTGTTGCCAAAATTAACTCTATTCGCCTTGTTCTTTCCCTTGCCGCCTCCTTCAAATGGGAAGTCCATCAGATGGATGTTAAATCTTCCTTCTTGCATGGGGACTTACATGAAGAAATCTATATGGAACAACCTATTAGCTTTATACAAATAGACTCCAGCCTTGTATGTCGGCTTAAGAAATCCCTTTATGGTCTCAAGCAAGCTCCTCGAGCTTGGTATGCCAAAATGGATAACTTTCTTTTAGAAAATGGCTTTTCTAGGTGTCATTCTGACAATACTGTCTACACCAAGAAAGTGGGCAAGTCTGTTATCATTCTTGTTCTTTATGTTGATGATATCATCTTGACTGGTAGTGATCCCAACCTTATAAACCATGTGAAGTCTAGCCTTAAAAGGAAGTTTGAAATGACAGACTTAGGACACTTACATTATTTTCTTGGTCTTCAAGTCTTTCAATCCAAGGAAGGTATTTCCCTTTCCCAGTCCAAGTATGCCTGCGATATTCTACGCCATTTTCACATGGAAGACTGTAAGCCAGCCCCTTCTCCCTTTCAGTCTGGAGTACAAATTTCAGTCACTTGTACTTCTCCTAAAGTTGATGCTACCTTATACTGTCAACTTGTAGGAAAACTTTTGTATCTAACCCATACTCGTCCTGACCTTTCCTTTGTTGTTGGCCTTGTTGCTCGGTTTATGCAAAACCCACATGAAAGTCATTGGAAAGTAGCTAAAAGAATACTTTGTTATGTTTGAGGTATAGTTCAGTTTGGGATTCATTACAGTGCCGAAGTAGCTCCTCTATTGGTTGGTTTCACTGATTCCGATTGGGCTGGTGACCCTGATGATCGGAATTCTACTGCAGGTTATGTGTTCATTCTTGGTTCAGGACCTATTACATGGGCTTGGAAGAAACAAGGTGCCATTTCTCTTTCTTCAGTAGAATCAAAGTATCGTGGTGCTGTAGAAGCTAGTAAGGAAGCCTTGTGGCTTCGTCAGATCCTGTCAGAGTTTGGCTTTCAGCAGCAGCATCTGACCACACTTTGGTGTGATAATCAAAGTTCCATTCGACTATGCAAAGATCCAGTCCAAAATTAGCGCAGTAAACACATTGAAATACACATGCACTTCATCAGAAAGCTCATTCATGACCATGTTCTTGAAGTGAAATAGTGTTCAATAGATGATCAAGTTGCAGACATCTTTACAAAGGCTCTCACAAAGGCGAAGTTTACTAAACTTTGATTTATGGTTGGAGTTCAGGAAGTTGTCACTAAGGGGGGATAGGCTCTAGTGCCTCCTTCCTTCTCCTATTGTGTCATATTTGTACATCCTTCAATCCTATCCCAAGTTGTTCTTAAGGGGGCATGCTAGGATATTCTGACACATAGGAAATAGTTAAGTATAACTTGGTCTAGTGTAGAGTTAGGTAAAGTGTGTTTCTTTACTATGTACATTTTGTAACTTACAATCCAACGGTCACGATATGTAGTGATCTAACGGTTCATTCTCTCCTTGGTATTACTGACACTTGATCCATGGCTTAACACCCGATTGGTCCATGATCTCTATTTAAAGAGAATGGAGGGTCATTTGTAGGGTAACCGTTCATGAGATAAGCTTATGTAAATTTTCATTCTTTTTATTAATATATTGCCTGAAGTGGTCGTGTTGGCTCAGGTCGTGGACTGTTTCCCTCTTTGATAGTTTTAACCACATCAAAAATATTGGTGTATTGATCTGTGATCTGTTTGTGAGCGGTGTCCTTTGGTGTTCTGTCTGAGGAACTTACCCTGTAAATTCCTACATAATTTCCTGCATATGTTGTCCCTTTTTCTTTATCATATCACATCATGACATCCTATCACTTATTGATAATTCTCGGTACAATCCTTGATTTCACCACTCTAATATCCTTTATGATCCTTTCATTAATATGCGTACCTTGCAAATCCATCACCCCTGTACTTCACCACCAGCACGTTATCCTTTGATTCATTTGGTCATAGGTGACCTATTATTTCAAAGGGGGGTGGGGACCTCTAGTGTACTTATGCATGCATTTTCATCTTTTCATTGGATTTTGTAGAATGATACGACATTCCATGATCACAAAGCATGTGGCATTATAACAATCCTTAATAACGATATTTATCTTATAAATTATCACATGATAGAGCTATTACAACCATTTTTTGTTCCATCACTTGGTTGATTTCGTCGTTGTGCTTTCCCCACTACACTTATCGTCTACAGAATTCAAGCATTATGGGAGGAAGAACAGTACATTAAGAACCTCTAATACTAGTTGTTTCCGATGAAGCCAGGGAAATTTTAGCTCGAGCAGGATGGATAACATACTTACGAGATTTCAACCACCCAACGAGGAAATTTCCATCAAATTCTTATGGAACCTACAGAACAGAAAATCCATGGTAAGAGGTAGGCAAATCACTATATCAAACATTGTGATAGCAAAAGTATCTGGGTTGCCAGCTGAAGGACCAGTATGTGCTAACAAGCAATTGAAGCTGCATGACACTATCGAGGCTTTTAGGGATGAAGGATAGGAGCTAATCAAGAAGGGCAAAGGTATTCGGCCATCTTCTCTTGGAGAACCATGGGGAGAATTGGCACGGATTGTCCATAACTACATTACCTGCAATGGGTGTAAAGATGTGGTAAGGCTGTAGCAACTCAAACTTTTAGCAGCTCTAAAACAAAAGTGCTATGTTAATTTACCTGCATTGTTGAATTCTTTATTGCATGATACTGCCGAGAGGCTAAGACAATCCCAACACATAGAAACTGCAGAGATCCACCACTGTCTTATCAAGTTAATAGTTAGCTATAACCTTGCCCAACAACAATCAAGCTGGGATGATCTAATATTAGCTCTCTAAGGAGGTTTACCCCTACTAGCATCCGATGTTATTTCAAAAAGAAAGAGGACAGCCATTTCAAGGAACATACCTCACAAGCGAAAACAATCCACAAGGTTGAGGTCAAAGCTGGGAGCGTCTGAAAATCCTCAAGGGAGCATCAGTCAACCCATATAATTATCTAGCCCAATAAGTGAACAATACTTGTACCTAGAGTTAGAAGGATAGGATAACCCTAAATCAGACCATGGGGAAGGAATAGGGCATTCTGGAGATGAACAAAGAAATGAATTGGGACTTCCCTAGACACAAAATATGAATCCCCAAGTTGATTTGTTGCACGATTTCGAATTGGCCCAGGTCCTGGCCAACATGAATGTTTACATGTAGCCTGAAAGCCCACTCAATCTTAATTTAGAAGTAACCCAATCTCCTGAGAATTCTGGCGATACCAGAATTCTATCTCCATCAAAAGATGCAAGCCGTGAAGTGGAGACAGCTGCAGAGGCCATTCGGGAAGCATAAAACCAATCTAGTGACACGCTCCCAGTGGAAAACAACCAAGTAGGCCTAAGCATAGAGAACATAGGCCAAGAAGAAGTAGAGACAGAGATAATTTTGGAAACCGATAATCAATCAAGAGACATGGTCATATTAGAATAGAGCCAACGTGTGCAACCTATTGGAAATAATACTGAGAGGGGAGGTGAATTAGTATTATTAATTCAAATGTTTTCTTTTTCAAATTCAGATCATGTATGCTACTTCAGTTAATACAAACAGCATATATACGCAGCTACAGATAAATAAACCCGTGTATATAAAGCAGACTTATTATTTGATTTATCTTTCAGATGTTAGTCACTAATCTGTGAATCAGAAGCAAATAAATAGTACCAGAAACAGTGAAATAGAGCAGAAGATAGTCACACACAAGAACACAAGATATAAGGAGGAAACCCAATGTGGGTGAAAACCCCCTGCTGCAATTCGTCTCTATCTTGTTTTTAATTAGAAACTTCTCTTTACAATGTTTTGTACTGGTGCAGACTTTACCAGTACACAAGCTGCAACCTACAGAGAGCTACAACTCTCTCTCATTCTCCAGCTTTCCTGGAAGGGAGCTCCAACCCCCTTAGCCCTTGTACTAGCCTTGAGATACTAGTATGTAGGCTCCTACCTGCGGAAGGCTGCAACCTTCTTTTTGCTTTTTGGGATCTCGTTTCATTAATTTTCAGACTGGATCCACAAGTAACATCAATCAAACTTCAAGAATTTCTGCATCAACCAAACTTCTTTTCACCAATCAAAGCTGAATCAAATAAACCCTTCTCTCACCACTGTACCCAGAACACAGTAACAGTAACCAAACACCGAATTCTGAACCTAGAACACTGTAGCAATAAAATAGAAGTAGCTAGAGCATAAATCTAGATATGTACGCTATTTCACTATTAAGAAACCTGCGAGTATACGCTTCTGTACCACAACCAACCTGCGTATACGCTTCTTTTACTTACAGAAAAAGCGTGTATACGCGCCTGCACTTCGCTAAAGCCGCGTACAGATCTATAAAGGGTAATTCATTCTTTTAAACATTCAGTTATTAGTTAACCCATATTATTAGATTTATAGATTAAGTGTGCGCCACATATAGCAGATCAAAATCATACAGAGATACCAATGTTCAAGCCTTGAGATTTTGATCCATCAATTGAACTTATCCTTCTTGCGCTCAGGTTCCTTCTTCCTTTAGATCTAGATCTGCATCATAATCCAATCACCAGTATCCCAGATCTAGCACAATATCATATATTCAATAATTCAAATCGTACTTTTCCACATGATCTCCTTCCTCTTTTATAGTTTTAGACCTTCCACAATACCACGGTCCAAAACCATAATAAACCAATACCACGGACCCAATACTTGGGATCAACACTTCTGACGAGGTACCATGGTCCAAAACCATAGGTTCAAATATCAAGGACTAACTACCACAGACCAAGGGTAAGTTCTCCAACATATACACGCATTTCCTTGCATGAAAGTGTGTGTATACGCATATGTGCCTTTGAAACGTCTAACCCGCTTGTATACGCGTCTTCATCTAGATGAACCTACGTATATGTCTTTTCCTTCATTCTGAAAGCCTGAACTGGGATATGTTACCAAAGAGAGTTGCCATCAAGGACAACACCTGTGCCATAGATCCAAACCTGTGTCATAATGCCAACAATCTCCCCCTTTGGACTTGATGGCAACTCAAAATCCTCAAAGTCATTCTCCCCCTTTGTCATCAAGGGCAAAGGGTTGTGCTCCCCCTGAGTGCATGCTGAAATTTCTGCCCTGCTGTGCTGACCATGCTCCCCCTAACAAGATCTGCAAAAGATGTTCTTCAATAAGAACCATGACTTATACATTATAAAAGACCTCCCTATCACCAAAAGACTCAATACATACATCCATCACCCAACCAAGTGGGGATACATTAGAAAAATATGACAACCAAGTTCATTACATGTTCATCCCAGGCATAGTGGGCAAACCAAGATAGGCCGTTACATGACCTTGACACCATAAAAGAGATACATGACATAGAGACAAAATATCTAGAACAAGACTTATAAAGTCACAAATAACTGATAGCAGCAGCATCTGTCAATCATAATTTAGATCAGAACCAAGATTTCCTTCTATTCTCCCTCTGCCTCTGCTCCACCTAAACCAACAACAGTTGTGAACTAGAACCAAAAGCTTCTAAGATAATGCCAACAATGCATTATTAGAAGATTATCTGCTCCCCCTGAACCTATGCCAGATGGTCTCTATCAGACCCATATCAGAATCTCTTCAACCAGAGTCTGTCCTTGATGATTTTCTTCAGAACTCCATATACGTGACTGCACCTGCATAAATCGGCATATGTACGTGGATCCTCCTCAGGAAACTCGTGTACACCCATTTTTTTTCTGAAACAGATGAGTTTTAACAGCAAGATGATGCATGAACTACTCCCAGATTCTGTTTGAGGTATTCAAATGTCTCCCTGGGCAGTGGTTTGGTGAGAATATCAACATCTTGTTCCTTAGAAGGAACATACTCCAATTTGACCTTTTGTTCCAACACTTGTTCCCGGAGAAAGTGATACTTGATCAGTATGTGCTTGATCTTTGAATACATGACTGGGTTCTTTGAAATGTTGATTGCACTTGTATTATCACACAAGATGGAGATAGGTGGTGTACAAGTGATTTGAAAGTCTTGCAAGGTTTGCATCATCCAAAGAAGTTGAGTGCAACAAGGTGCAGCAGCCACATATTCCGCTTTAGCTGTAGATAAAGCAATCGAACTCTGTTTCTTGCTTAACCAAGATACTAATCTGGAACCCATAAAGAATGCACCACCACTTGTGCTCTTCCTGTCATCCACGCTTCCGGCCCAATCTGCATCTGTATAAGCATGAAGTGTGAGATCTGTATCTCTAGGATACCATAAGCCATAGTTTTGAGTTCCTTGAAGATACTTGAAAATTCTCTTCACTGCCTGAAGATGAGTTTCCTTTGGATTTGCCTGAAATCTTCCAACTATTCCCACTGCATGCATGATGTCTGGTCGGGTACCTGTCAAATAAAGTAGACTTCCAATCATAGATCTATAGGTTGGTTGATGCACTGTTGTTGATTCATCATTTGCACTGAGACTGCATCCTGTAACCATAGGGGTACATACTGGTTTCAAATCTTCCATGCCATACCTCTTCAGAATCTGCTTGAGGTACTTGGTTTGAGACAAGAAGATACTTCCTTCATTTTGTTGGATTTGTAATCCAAGAAAGTATGTCAGTTTTCGAAGCAAGGACATTTCGAATTCTTTCTGCATCACCAAGGCAAAGCTTTGACTCATAGCTTCTTCATTGCTTCCAAAGATAATATCATCTACATACACAACAAGTATTAGCAATTTGTCATTTTCAATTTTTATATAGAGATTGCTATCTGTTGATCCTTTTGAAAAACTTTGTTGATGAAGATATTTGTCCAAACGATAGTACCAAGCCCTTGGAGCCTGTTTAAGACCATAGAGAGCCTTTTTTAGTCTGCATACAAGATTTGGATCATTCCCAAGAATGAAACCATCTGGTTGCTCAATGTACACTTCTTCTTCTAAGTCTCCATTCAAAAAGGCTGATTTCACGTCCATTTGAAATACATTGAACTTTTGAAAGCTTGAGAGAGCAAGGAACATTCGGATGGCCTCAAGTCTAGCAACGCGAGAAAAAGTTTCTTCAAAGTCTATTCCTTCTTGTTGAGCATACCCTTTACACACAAGTTTGGCCTTGTTTCTGATTACTTCTCCATTTTCATTCAACTTATTTTTAAGGATACATTTTGTCCCGATGACATTCTTATCTTTTGGTCTAGGAACCAACTCCCAAGTGTTGTTCTTTTCGATTTGCTCAAGTTCTTCATCCATTTCTTTGACCCAACATTCATCTTTGGATGCCTCTCTTACATTTTGTGGTTCAGTGGAGGAGAGCAATGCCAAATAGCTTGAGGCTTCTGCAATTGTTCTTCTTGTTTGTACACCTGCTTCTTTCTGCCCCAAAATCTGAGATTCTGGATGATTCTTCTGAACGTACCTAGATGGAGTCTTCTCTTCTATCTTTATTTTCTCCTCAGGTGCCTCTTGAGGTTCTTCTTCATCATCTGTCTGATTTGGAGAGTATTCTTCATCCTCTTCAATATTTTCATGATTTACTTACCTAGGGATGTATCCTTTTTCATCAACCACTACATCAATGCTGTCAACAATTCTTCCAAGCCTTTTATTGTAACACTTATATGCTTTGCTGTGGGGAGAATAACCAAGGAGAATGCCTTCATCTGCTCTAGGTTCAAGTTTGCCAAGCTGTTCATCAGTATTATTAATATAGCATTTGCTCCCAAAAATTTTGAAATGCTTTACCGAAGGAGTCTCACCATACCAGAGCTCATGTGGAGTTTGAGTGCTGTTCACTCGGACATTTGTTTTGTTGAGAATAACAACCGCAGCAAATGCAGCTTCACCCCAGAAGGTTGCGGGAGTTCCAGACTCATCAAGCATAGCACGAGCCATTTGTTGAACAGTTATGTTCATCCTTTCCACCACTCCATTTTGTTGAGGAGTCCTAGCTGTAGAGAATTCCCTTCTTATTCCATGTTCATCACAGAAATCGAAAAATTCATTTGAGGTAAACTCCCCACCTCTATCCGACCTGAGGCACTTAATTTTGTGATCTGATTCGTTTTCAGCCAAAGCTTTGAAGGATTTGAATTTTTCGAACGCTTCGTCTTTGTGCTTCATAAGTCCTAACCAAACCATCCTGGAGAAGTCGTCAATGAATAATATAAAGTATTCTTCTCCTCGAGGTGACCTTGTCCTAAAGGGACCACATACATCTATATGGACTAGCTCAAGAGGCCTGCTAGCTGATCCTTCCTTTTCAGGGAAGTTAGTTTTGGTTTTCTTACCAAACTGACATGATTTGCATATTGTGTTGTCTGGAATTTTGATATCTAGAAGACCACGAACTGCCTGATATTTGCATGCTTTCCTTATTTGAGAAAAGCTTAGATGCCCCAACCTACGGTGCCATAACCAGTGTTCATCATCCTTGCTCAAATAGCATTGTTGTTGTCCTTCTTCAAATATGTATAAATTATTTGGAGTTCTTCTACCTTTGATCACTGTTTTTCCTGTATCAAGATCACGAACACTACATCCATTTGATTGAAATATTACCTCGGTTCCTTGATCGCACATCTGAATGACACTCATAAGATTATGCTTCAAGCCATCAACATACAAAACATTTCTAGCTTTGACCTTTTCTTTCAGCTGAGCAGTGCCTTTTCCTTTTATGGCTGCAGGGGTATCATTTCCAAAAGAAACTTTCTTTCCTTTTTCTAAAGCAGTATATGGTTCAAGTTTTTCTTTATCACCTGTCATATGCTTTGAACATCCACTGTCAATGTACCATAGATTTTCCTGTCCTTATGCATAAAAGGTTATCCCACATCTTTCTGGTTGAGGTTCCTTTACTCTCCATGTTCTGGTGCTTGAGGCTTGCTCCTTTGTCTTCTGAAACCTGCTCCTGCATTTAGAATCTTCATGACTGAAGTTATTACAAATAGAACATTCAATTTCATTTTCAAGTGCTGAAAAGTTTTTATAGGTCCTTTTCGTAATCCCAGTCATACTTCTTTGTTTTTGAGCTTCTCTAGTCATGATTGTGTTATAGGCAACACATTGAGCTACTTTGTGACCAAAGTTATGGCAAGAGAAACATTGGCCATCGAAGAAACTTCTGCGATTATCAAATCTACTAGCCAAATGATTGTAATTTCTATTGTCATCCATTCTTGAAGCAAATTGAGAAGTTTTTACCTGTGGCTGATTATAGCTTTTGTTCACCCGTAAGATGGATTGCCCCTGGTTTACCTGGTATCTTTGTTTTTTCTTGATGTAATTCGTCCCTATTTTACCTGGTGATCTTCATTGGGCTTTTTCTCATTCCTCCTTGCTGCATCAAGATAACTCCTTGAGGTGGATGCTTGATATGTTTCTCCGTTATAACCTAGACCTGTCTTGATTAGTGGAGAACGTTGTACATTGATAATCTCATCCAGAGTTTCAGATCCTTTAACAAATTTAAGATTAAGAGCCTTTGTTTTCTCAATTTCTTTTCTAAGGCCAACAATTTCACATTCTAACTTCTCAAGAGATTTTTCTTTTTCATCAAGTTGGAATTGCAGAGTATCAATGATCATATCTTTTTCTTCTAAACATATTTTGAGTCGAGAAATCTCTTCTATAGCGTCCATGTAATCGTCATCTTCAAAGGCCATTAAAAGTTTATAATCATTACCTCGTTCATCTTTGTTACTATTTGATAGGCCATCATTGTCTTCATGAGTGTAGTAACTTTTCTTAGTTTCATTCTGTTTCTTGTTCCATCTAACAGGTTCCTTCCCTTTGTCAATCTTATCCTTGTGAGGACATTTGGTAGCATAGTGACCGACTCTTCCACAAGCAAAGCATTTGAAAGGTAACTTACCTCGAAACCGTCCAGTACCCCGTTGAAGATTTCTGACAAAATTTGATTCTTCTTCTTCTTCTGACACATGTCCTGATTCATAGTACTCTCCTTTGCCTAAAGCCTTGAAGGCAGCTTCTCTCCTGTCTGATGGACCTCCTTTCCTCATTTCATAAGCAGTTAGAATTCCGTGCAGCTGTGACATTTTAAGGCTTTGTAGATTCTCTTTTTCTTCTATAGCAGAAACTTTAGATTCAAACCTAGGGGACAAAGATCTTAGAACTTTTTCAACCACAACAGCCTCTTTTATTTCTTCACCCAAATTTTTCATACAATTAACAATCTCATCTACATGAAGAAAATAGTTAGCCACACTTTCATCATTATACATCCTGAGATTTTCATACTGAATCCTGAGGGTTTGAAGTTTTGCTCATTTTACCTGATCATCTCCTTCATAGCTCAGAAAAATCTTGTCCTATATCTCTTTTGCAGATTTAAACTACATTACCTTGACAAATTCTGATTGAGATAGGCATCCTAATAGAGTATTGACCGCCTTTGCATTAGTTTCATATTTCTTCTTCTCAGCCGGATCTGTAGGAGTTGCTGATGGAAAAGTATACCCTGTATCTATGATATCCTAGACTTGTGTACCAAGGGATTGAAGATAGGCAGTAACTCTTACCTTCCAATAAACGAAGTTTGTCCCATCAAAAATCGGTGGCCTGATTGATGCTTCCCTCTCGTAGTTGCTCATGATGAAGGATCTTTCTTCAAGCGATCAAGCTTCTTCTGAAGAACCTGCTCTGATACCAATTGTTGGAAATAATACTGAGAGGGGGGGTAAATCAGTATTATTAAGTCAAATATTTTCTTTTTCAACTTCAAATCATGTACGCTACTTCAGTTAATACAAACAGTGTATATACACAACTACAGATAAAGAAACCCACATATATAAAGCAGACTTATTATTTGATTTATCTTTCAGATGTCAGTCATTAATATGTGAATCAGAAGCAAATAAACAGTACTAGGAACAGTGAAACAGAGCAGAAGACAGTCACACACAAGAACACAAGATATAAGGAGGAAACCCAATGTGGGTGAAAAGCCCCTGCTGTAATTCGTCTCTATCTTCTTTTTAATTAGAAACTTCTCTTTACAATGTTTTGTACTAGTGCAGACTTTACCAGTATGCAGGTTGCAACCTGCAGAGAGCTACAACTCTCTCTCGTTCTCCAGCTTTCCTAGAAGGGAGCTCCAACCCCCTTAGTTCTTGTACTAGCCTTGAGATACTAGTACGCAGGCTCCTACCTGCAGAAGGCTGCAACCTTCTCTTTGCTTTCAGGGACCTCATTTCATTAATTTTCAGACTGGATCCACAAGTAACATCAATCAAACATCAAGAATTTCTGCATCAACCAAACTTCTTTTCACCAATCAAAGCTGAATCAAATAAACCCTTCTCTGACCACTGTACCCAGAACATAGTAACAGTAACCAAACACCAAATTCTGAACCCAGAACACTGCAGCAATAAAATAGAAGCAGCTAGAGCATAAATCTAGATATGTACGCTACTTCACTATTCAGAAACCTGCAAGTATACGCTTCTGTACCACAACCAACCTGCGTATACGCTTCTTTTACTTATAGAAAAAGCGTGTATACACGCTTGCACTTCACTGAAGCTGCGTACAGATCTATAAAGGATAATTCATTCTTTTAAACATTAAGTCATTAGTTAACCGAGATTATTAGATTTATAGATCAAGTGTGCGCCACATATAGCAGACCAAAATCATACAGAGATACCAATGTTCAAGCCTTGAGATTTTCATCCATCAATTGACCTTATCCTTCTTGCGCTCAGGTTCCTTCTTCCTTTAGATCCAGATCTGCACCATAAGCCAATCACCAGTATTCGAGATCTAGCACAATATCAGATATTCAATAATTCAGATCGTACTTTGCCACATGATCTCCTTCCTCTTTTATAGTTTTAAACCTTCCACAATACCACGATCCAAAACCATAATAAACCAATACCACGGACCCAATACTTGGGATCAACACTTCTGACGAGGTACCATGGTCCAAAACCATAGGTTCAAATACCAAGGACTAACTACCACAGACCAAGGGTAAGTTCTCCAACATATACACACATTTCCTTTCATGAAAGTGTGTGTATACGCATACGCGCCTTTGAAACGTCTAACTCGCTTGTATATGCGTCTACGTATAGATGAACCTACATATATGTCTTTTCCTTCATTCTGAAAGCCTGAACTGAGATCTATTACCAAAGAGAGTTGCCATCAAGGACAACACCTATGCCATAGCTCCAAACCTGTGTCATAATGCCAACACAACCAGGCTCTTTAGAAGCATAAACTATTAATGAGACTGTCAGTAGAACAGTTTCTCCTCTGAAAAATTATAGAGCCAAATTGAAAAATCCTAGGAAAGAACAACAGAAGCTTCGCAAAACAGTCAAAAGGCTCAGAAGAAAAATAAAAGAAATCGCAGTGGTAAAGGTTCCAGACAAAACCCCGGAGACAGTAAATGTTACTATACTGTTATAGACATTTTTGTGCCTTACAGCATGAAGCATGAAATGTCAATAATATGAGGGATCCAAAGTCCCTAAACATGTTGTTCCTACCCCTAGAGGAACAAGGTCAGCAAACCACAGCACTGAAAATCAGTTCTCCACCTGAAAACACTCAAAAACAAGCTAATTCTGGATCATGTCAACTGCTCCACTGAGCATCTGCGCTGAATGTCAACTGCTCCACTCTGTACCTGTGCTGGTCAAATCTAATGAAGGCTACCTGCGCTGGGCGAGATTGGCCAAGTGGCACAGTCATTCTGCAAGGTGTCAAATGCCCAGGAAGCTTCCAAAATGACACTTGGATCAGGGAATTCGCCTTGTGATGAGTAAGAGGATCTAGATCTCCAAGTGGAAGCAAGAAACTCCAAGTGGACTCAAGAACTGAAGTATAACTGAAGTGGGAGAGGACACTAGTCAGCTTCATGCCAGCCTCAAGCTGACTCATCCTTTCTCAAAACTCCTATATATAGAGCTCTCTCATGAGGTCTAGGGGGGCTGGAATCTTGTGAATGTAAGGAAGTGCTGTTGGTTTGAGTATAGAACTATTGGGTGATTGCTTTGAGGGAGGTGAAGAGGAGATTTCTTTCTGCTGGGAGGTGTTGCTGGATTGGGCCTATTATGGTTGTAACACTCTCAGAACTTTACTTCTTCCATTAATAAAGTATTTGAGGTTCTTCTATATGCATGTGTCTCTGTGGCGTATTGATGCTTGTATATTTGATTTATTCTAATCCTTGAATAAATTATGGATGTATGCTTCTTGTAGTTTCCCTTTCTTGTGCTTTTGCAGGATCTTTGTGTAGCTGGGCCAGTGAAAGAGCAAGGAGCTGGGAGCAAGCAGCAAGGAGAGAAGATTGGATCAAACATTAGCGGAAGACAACGGTTAGTGGATCTCTTTCTCCCCTCTCTTACATCTCATAAAGAAGTAATCTTGAATAGCTTTGCATTCGGTTGTTGCTGAGGTACTATCACCCTTAGAGTGGGATAGGGTCATTCCGTATTGGATACTTTTCCCAACAACAAATTGGCGACTCCGCTGGGGATCGTATCTTGTTGGTTGTTTGTGTTTTTTTGCTATTCATTTCATAAACAAAGGGAGTACCGAATCGAACTGCATTTGGATCTTTCAAATGCAGAGTAGAGGGCAACTACTCTAGCTCAGTTTCTGGTCAATTTTATGATTTGAAGAGCTGATCCACAAGGACTCTAAATAGCTCTTAGTGATAGCTTTTCATCCTCCTTTTCATCCCTTAGTGTGTACTTGACTGATAGCTTCTGATTTGGCCAAACACTGTGAATTTTTGAGCAATCTGTGACCCGGAAACCAAGAGAAACGAAAGTTTCGTTCTTCAGTGCAGGCTGTACAAAGGCTGTCTGCATTTCAGCGCAGTTCCCGAAGGGGCTACCTGCACTGAAGGTCAAACAGACAGTGTCCCACCTGTGCTGGACCAGTCTTGCTTTGTGCTACTGGGGTTTCCTGCTGTTTCTTGCCCTGTTTTCACTCTTGTTTTGCTGCCTGTTACCAATCAATGTGCCTATCTGAAACCAACTTTCCTTGCCACTATTCCGCCTTAGTTGTATAAAGAAACTGTGTTTGTTCTTTGTGTATTTCTTATATCATTTACAGTTTCCCATAACGAAAGTGAACTAGTCTTGCTGTGGCCTCTTAGATCTAGACCTGTGATAAAGTGTCGTTTTGGTCTTAAGAGTTAGTTTGTTTGCTGTTCATAGCTGATTGAGCTTTTGATTTCATCATATGGTTTGAATTTATATATTTCTAGTGTCGAAACAAGTAAATCTTAAGGTGTCTTTTGATTTTGGACAAGCTTGTTTGCTTTCACTTGAAATTGAATTCGAAATTATACAACAGCTTTCTTTTTGCATTATGCCAACATTATGAAAGAGAAAAGAAATACTTGCATTGTGCATGTGCATTATGAGAGTTTGCATGTTGATTTAGGAAAAAGTGCATTAGTGTGTGCTCTATGATCTGTGTGAAAAGATGTTGTCTTTGTTTTCCCTCAGTAGTTAAGATTTTCAAAGTTGAAAGATTGAAAAGCTTGCTTATCATCTTAGACTGCATTTAGGAGTGTTACTATACATCTCGTGGTGATCCATAAAGGCAAACTGCTAAACAAGATCAACCTTAAAATAAATTGAATTTACATAACAAGGCATTGAAACATAACGCAAACACATAGAGGTCTAAGCTAGAGACGTGTTCCGGCGTCGTTAAACGTGATATCTTAGCGTTGAGTGGTTGGGTGATTCCTCCACGGTGAAGCGATAAGTATCAATACGGACTTGTGCTCCCACGTACCGTCGCGTATATATTGGGAGACCCCTATAGGAACAAAGCCTTTATCCAATAGGAAACCGTGTCGGCCGCCCTACTGATCGCAATGCAGTGAACACAGCATTCACGAAGATCGACCACTCGTACCGTAAAACATATTCTGTGGTTTTGCGAAAAGTTTGGCACACCCTCTGCCTAGAACTCCAGAGCAGTTTCTTTTGGCCTTTTTTAAACTCTATAACTGAAAAAGTCCAACCGAGCATTTGTCACTTCGGGCTCATTAATACATCGAAGGAGACTAGACTCATCTTTAGCTTTTTCTCGACTCTTAAAAAGTGAAAAAGCAAGTTGTGTCTAAAAGCGTCTAATAAAATTCATTCAATTCGGAAACACAAATTTCCCCTTTTAATATTTTAGTTGATCGAGTAATCCGCAATCGTGGAAGAAAGTCAATTGAAACCCCGTCGTTCGCGGAGGCTTACGAGTCAACCATCTTTGTCTCCGGAATCGAAAACAGTACGGACAAAGCGAACTCGTTTAACCAGTTCAAAATCTCCTATAAAAGTTAGAACAAGTGTTCCAACTGCATCTGAGGTTCCGGTTACTCCAAACATTTCTGGAAACCCTGCCTCTATAGAAGAAGTTCCACAGCCACAGAAGGACAGTAATACTGATCCTAGTCTGGGGGCAAATACTTGTATAACTGAACCAGTTCCATCTGTAACCGGTCCAGAGAGTTTTGTTCCTCAAACAACTGTCGCTGTCGAAGCAACCACTTCTTTGGCACCAGAAATATTTTACGGACCTGATGGTCTTCCTCTTCCACCAGGTTTGATTGCGATAGAGGAAATTGCAGAGGATCCGCAAGCAAGTACTCCAACTCATTTTGGAGTCGGGGTCACTCTATTTCCTTCATCAGAAGTTAATCCACCACAAGTGGAAGTCCCTGTAGAATCGCTAGGCAATCTATTGGATAGACTTAAAATGTCTGAACAACCGTCATCATCTAGCACTGTGTCAAATGACACAGCGACAACAGAAGCCCCTGCCGTCACTCCAACGATGTTTGCCGGCATACCAGCTGTCCCAACTAGCTCTCAACAGCTAGAAGGAGTCCACCAAGGGACTATTTCGACAGTATGGTCTGTTCCAGTTTGTTCATCCGGAGTAATACCCGGTAATTCTTATGTTGAAACTCGCCAAATTGATCCATTTGGAGGTCAATCTGGGCAATCAATCCCCTTTAGTTCAGGATTGGTACCGTATGGGGGGCAGTATGCTCTTTCATTACCCCCTCCGGGAGGGTACCCATACGTGAGTTCACAACAATGTTCAGGTTATACTAGAATTGCATCAAGTAGTTGGGTACCTATGCTACCTCAACAACCAAGGATTGTATATTCTATGCAACAGTGTGTACCTGTGACGAACATCCCAACCACGCCGGCTATTGTAACCGTGTCGCAAGTTCAAGCGATACCTGTTACATGTCAACCTCAGATTCCTCAGGTTGTAATGCAACAGTCGCTTGACCATGGGTCACAACCACAATCGCCAACTAGTGGGTCGACACAAGTACAAACGGGTACAATTACCCCACACCTTGGTCCAATGGTTAGCATGGCACAACAGAACATGGCGTCACAACCATGGCTTGTACAATATCAACAACCGCAATTCCAACAAGTGTACCAAGGTTCTGAGCAGCAGATCTTTGCGAACAATGGACAACCGTATATCCAAAACGGTCAAAACCAACCACTTTACAGTGGTCAAGTCCACCAACCGTATCAGTCATACCAGCATCAATTACATTACGCTGGTATGCAAAGACCCACTGCTCAAGCGATCCCATCGTACCCTGGTTACACTTCGCCTAACCTGAATCAACAGTTACCATTCGTGGCAACTTTAGAGTTACCCGATTTACACCGTTTAACCAACGATCCGATTGCTTATGCCCCTTGGTGGCCAGCGATTCCTCATAAACTTCCATCTGACATTCCTAAATTCAATGGAAATCCAGGTGAAGACGCATCGAATCACGTGATGACTTTTCATATGTGGTGTTCGTCGAACACCCTTAACGACGATTCGATAAGACTTCGCCTTTTTCAGAGGACATTGACAGGTCCAGCGGCTAAATGGTATATTGAATTGCCAAGAGCCTCTTTCGACAATTTTAGTTCCCTAGCCACGAATTTCTTAACCCACTTTCAATTACCGATAAGGTATGAAACGGGAATAGAAATATTAACCAACTTCAAACAGACTACTGCTACCCATATATTTGATCATATACATGAGTGGCGTCGTCGTCGTAGGATGGTGAAAACATATGTTCCCGATCAGCTATTAGCTGAATGGTTTATAAAGTCGTTACTTCCGGCTATTACGGAAGATGTGGCCAAGGGGGGAGTCGTAACAGAGGAGCAAGTCATTGCGTGTGTGCAATATTTGGACTTAGTTTATACTCAGTCCGGCACGCTCTATGACAAAATACCTGACGCCCCTAGACCGGAATTTTCAATTCCTCCCCCTCCTAAATCAAATAGTAACTCTCATGCCGGTGATGGCGTGATTGGCACAGCAAACACGAAATCGATAAAGGCTTCGTCAAAGAAAGCCCGTAAGAATTCGGATCAAAATGCAAAAGAAGAAATTCTTGCTTCGGAAGTAAATGCCATATCCGAAGATAAAGGCAAAGAAACCAATCAACCAGGAAGCAAGAAGAAACAAAACAAAGGGAAGAAGAAGAAACAGGGTGAGTCATCCCCTGGAAAAAATTCTTCAAACCCTCCTGGCAAAGGGAAACAAAATTATCCATGTCTAATATGTGATGATAAGGATCATACCACAAAGAATTGCCCATTCAAAGCTGAGTTAAAGAGGTTCTTTAAAAGTTCCCAAACCTCAGTTGTGTTAACTGATCCATTTCCCAACCCAGGTCAAAATCTGGTTGATAGTGGAAATGCTTCCCCGTCGCAAGTCCTTATGTTGTCGGTTTCAAAACAGTAGAATGATGCTTTGATTTCGACAAGGAACAAAGATTATGGCAATCCTCAGCTGTCGAACGAAAAAGGTAAAGATCAACCAAGTAGTTCGACAACAACTTCGACAGAAGTTGTAACGCCCACCATCCCTGAATTAACAATAAAACCGCCAAAGGGTGTAGTACACAAGTCGACATTTAATCCTCTTGCCAGAGCGGCGCAACATTATAACATAGTGGAAGATTTGGCCCAATCGCCATCCGCTATGTCGACTCTTGAAGTGCTACAAAATTGTCCAACCCAAAGGCAGGCGTTGTTATCGGCAATTGGTGGGGTTGATCCTAAGGATTCCAATCTTGTATCCTTTAATCACAAGGGATATGATCCTCAGTTACCAGCTCAGCTAGCTTTCCTTATTCAAGTGAAAGCACTCAACAAAACTGTCCACAAAACAATAATTGATGAGGGAGCCTCGACATGTATTATGTCAATGAGTTGCTGGAAAACTTTAGGATCTCCAACCTTGTCGTGATCTTCGACGACATTAAAAGCTTTCGACGGAAGGACTTATACCCCATACGGTATCCTTAATGACTTGAAAGTTGAACTAGGAGGAAAGACAGTAGAAATTGATGTAGAAGTCATTGATGGAAATCTTGACTATAACATCCTACTGGGTAGACCATGGATTTATGCCATGGCAGCTGTCATGTCGACTTATTTTAGGAAGATCGCATTCCCGTTTGAAGGAGGGATTACGATCGTCGACCAACAGAACTTCCTCCCTAATGGTTCACAAGTTACAGGAAGCATTCCCATGATCCATGAGAGCAACCATTCAATTCAAGATATCGGAGTAGGATTATTGAAAGACCCCACATTGATGGGAACTTTCGCGCTACCACCTCCTATTTATATAGGAAATGTACCATTTGTAGCAACATGCAACATGATATCTTCCACGAAGGTCAACATGGATCATTCAATGGTTTTGCCCCCAAGCCCTTTAGAAATATTGTAGCAATCAATGTTTCAAGCATGGGAGGCGAACCCAAATCAATGCTCGTCAAGCGTTTGGGTAGATAGGTCTAGAGAATATGGAACCCCATTAGATCCTTGGTCGAAAGTACATGGGACTGATGAAGGAATCTTACAATCAATGATGATTGAGGGGGCACCATGGAATGATCACCACCATCGTTCCCTTCTTCCGGAATACGAAGAAGATACTCAAAGCGACCTTTATCACCCTTCAGTATTTGAATTCCTAACGAATAATGTAAACACGGTGGATTCCGAGCGAAACCTATCCAATATTGAAGAGACTATAGCCATAAATATCTCGACTAAAACAGATGTTGTAGAGAATATTTATGTCGGCAAAGGTTGTTCCCCTTCAGAACTAGAAATATATAACGCTCTTTTTCGTGAATTTAGAGATGTCTTTGCTTGGTCATATGATGAAATGCCAGGCATTGACTCGAGTATCGTTGAACATGAAATTAAAATGTATCCTGATGTCAAACCAGTAAGGCAACGGCTTCGGCAAGTGCACCCAAAGAAAGCCGCTGCCATTAAGGCGGAAGTTGAAAAACTCCTCCATGCTGGATTCATCTACCCGGTTCCTCTAACCGATTGGGTATCGAATATTGTCCCCGTTATGAAAAAACAAGGGATGATTAGAGTGTGTGTTGATTATAGGGATGTAAACCAAGCTTGTCCAAAGGACAACTACCCTACACCCTTCATCGACCAGATAATTGATGAATGCGTCGGATGTGAAATCTTTTCATTTATGGATGAATTTTCCGGGTATAATCAAATAAATATCTGCCCACAGGACCAGTCAAAGACTGCATTTACTTGTCCGTGGGGCACATTCGCTTATCGAAAATTACCCTTTGGTTTAAAGAACGCAGGGGCGACGTTTCAGAGGGCAATGAATTATGCCTTCCATGACATCAAGAACATCGTTCAACCTTATCTCGACGATCTTCCGGCTCATTCGCGAAAGCGGACTGATCATCCGCAGCATTTAAGAGCGACATTTCTACGTTGCCGACACTACAAGATAAGACTCAACCCGCACAAATGTGTGTTTTGCATCGGTTCTGGTCGTTTACTTGGCTTTGTAGTCTCTAAAGATGGGATTCGTCTCGACCCCTGTAAGGTTCAGGCAATCATTAATTTGCCTCCACCTTCAAATTTGCTTCAGATTCAGAAACTCCAAGGGAAAGCAAACTTTCTGAGGAGGTTCATTCCAAATTACGCAGAACTTGCTAAGGGTTATACTCGTCTTTTGAAAAAGGATGTACCTTTTGTCTGGGACCAGGTGGCGCAAGCTTCTTTTGATGCTCTAAAAGATTGTCTAGTAAAAGCATCATTAATGTACGCCCCGGACTATCAAAGAGATTTTAACCTGTATCTAGCTGCAGCGGATACAACCATTGCGATGGTTTTAGTTCAAGAAGTCGATGGAATTGAACATCCTATCTATTATTTAAGTAAAAACTTAAACGATACAGAAAGTAAATATTCTTATGTTGAAAAACTAGCGCTTGCAGCTGTTCAAGCGATTCAAAGGTTTCGACATTATGTCCTCTTTCGGAAAACTACCATCTTGTCAGATTGCAACCCCATGACTTATATACTGTCGCGACAGTTGCTGGGGGGCAAATATTCAAAATGGATAGCGATCCTTCAAGAGTTTGATCTGGAATTTGTGAAATCCAAATCAAAGGAAGCTCTAGTTTTCGCAGAATTATTGTGCGATCTCCCATCATCGTCCAACGATGAAACATCGGAAGAATCAATCGTGGACGAAAGTTTGTTTCTAATATCTGTAAGCGATGAGTGGTATGGAGATATCATAGTTTATCTCCAAACCCAAAAGTTCAGGCCTAACACCTCTCGCTCCGAACAAAAACGTATACGATACCAAGCAAAAGACTACATGATCGTCGGTGATACACTTTACCGTCGTGGTGTCGATACAGTTCTGAGGAGGTGCCTTACCCATGAGGAGGCCGAAAAAGCCCTGAATGATTGTCATTTAGGCGCGTGTGGGGGGCATCAGTCTGGATATGCAACAGCATAAAGAATCTTACGAGCAGGATACTTCTGGCCAACCATGTTCAAAGATTGCATAACCGCAGTCAGAAGTTGCCATGCTTGTCAAATCTTTGATAGAAAAACCAGACGACCACCCGCACCTTTACAGCCAATAGTTGTTGTTGGGCCCTTCGCCAAGTGGGGCATCGATTTCATGCAATGTAACCCCACCTCGACCGGGGGGCATGGGTATATTATAGTCGCTATTGACTATTTTACCAAATGGGCCGAGGCGATGCCTACATTGGATAACACTGGTGAAACAGCTGCCCTTTTCTTTTTCAATCATGTAGTCGCCAGGTTCGGCGTACCGCAGGCTATAGTTACAGATCATGGGTCACATTTTCGCAATCACATGATGGTCGAATTAGCTGCCAAGCTAGGGCTATCTCACGACAGCTCTACCCCATATTATCCGCAAGCCAACGGACAAGTTGAGGCAATCAACAAGGTCCTGAAGCGTATGTTGCAAAGGATGATTGGGGTTCATAAAAGAAGGTGGCACCTAATCCTGTACTCAGCCTTATGGGCTTACCGAACGTCGGTAAAGAACACAACCGGGTTCACACCTTTTCAACTGGTGTATGGCCTGGAAGCAGTCTTACCAATCCAGTGCGAAATTTCGTCGCTTAAACTCGCAATCGATCTTCTCCCCGGAACTTCAGAAGAAGAAGCTCATTTCTTGGAACTAATCCAATTGGATGAAACCCATCGTGATGCTGCTTTGGCTAACGAAGCTCATAAGAAACGAGTCAAGGCTCAGTTCGACAAAAATGTCAAACCCCGTGTCTTCTCAAAAGGTGATTTGGTCTTGCTTTATGACCAAGAATCCGATAAATTGGGAGCAGGTAAATTCAAGTCCTTATGGATGGGCCCCTATATTGTTAAAAGGGTGTTAGCAAAAGGAGCCTACGAGTTAATGGATTACGATGGAATTCCACTGGCGCAGCCCCGCAACGGGTTGTACCTCAAGCGTTACTATGCTTAAATAGTAACCTGCATGCTTTTGTTGTATTTTGTTTTCACTAAAGTGTTTGTCCTGGTCGAGTGATCCACCTTTTCATTTATTGCAGATGCCGAACCTTCTGGAAACATGTGTTGGATATGCCGACGGAGCGAGTCGTAGTTCGAGGAACCTATCCTCCGCAGCCTGGGCCATTTTTGATCCAAGCGGCGAGTTAGTAAGTTTCAGAGGTGTATGTATTGGGAAATCAATGAATAACATCGCTGAGTATAGCGCGTTGATAGAACTACTCTCTGATGCCATCACACGTGGCATACGCCGACTAATTGTCAGGCTAGACTCACAGCTCGTAATAATACAACTCAATGGTATATATTCTGTTCGCAATCCAGCTATTTATCGCATGTTCCTAAGGGTTAAGATCTTGGAAAGACAATTTGATTCAATTCAATATCAACATATTTCAAGAAACTTAAACACATTAACTGACTCATTAGCAAACTATGTGTTAGATAGACATTTGCAACATTTATGAAAAGGACACATCATCAAAGATTGTACATATGGATCACGTAAATCAACTAGAATAAAACTCGAAAATCAAAATATATTTAAGTTGTTTATAAGTTCATACATAATTTTCTGTAACCAAGACAAAATTGGTCATATGACCTAAAAACTCAAAAAGATGCTAGGGGGCACCCTAGCCTAGTGGTGCTCATGATAGTACGTCACGGCCTGTGCAATCATGCGCAAGAGACGAGTCCATCGTCTAGGCACACCAATAGTATGCCGCTGCAGCTGTAAAGGTAACTCGTCAATCTATACATCCGGAAGACCGTGAGTAAGGCTCTCAACCTGCTCCTGCACAGCTGTAAGGGTCTCAGTATCATCCAGATCGCGAATAACAACCCTCCTAGCAGGCTCCACTGCCGGGGCAGCGACTGGTGATCTCGGACGAACTGCTGGATGAACAGGACCAATATCTGCATGCACCCAAGAGTACAATTAAAAGTCTTGATAGAGTAAAGCACAGCAACATTATGAATAAGAACAGTACACAGTAATATGGTCAAGGAATTTACCAATGGTGCCCCACTGTTCGCCATCCGGTAGCACCAAATCCGGATCACCTCGGAAATCCATGCCCACATATGGATACTCGGAAAACACCATCTCCTGGCACTCGAACCACCTAAAGAAGGCCTCGGTAAAAGTAATCTGAGGTTGACCAGCATGCCTAGACATGTGGTCGACCCACCTCTGCATGCGTGGCTCGGTCGGAGAAGGCAAGTCGAGAATAATGTACTGAGGCTGCATCAGTGGGATTTTCTCCAAGGCGAAGGCAGTCAGAATAGAACCAAATCCAAAGTTCTTCAGCTTCCTGTCCTTTACCTTGGTCAATTGACTTTTCATCTGAACAAGTACTGCATCACACCAGTTGAATACTTTCGGTTGGAGACACTCCAAGGCGTGCTGCATATAAGACCTGTTGGCAACATGTAGAGCTGCACTGCCGGCCATCCTACCAATAGTGAACAGAATGGACCTGACAGCCCGATCAGTAATCTCACGGATAACAATCTTGCCGTCTCTGCTCGGCTGAGAACCTTCCCTGCAATACTGGCGGACATAATCTCTGGTAGAGTCAGTCCCCCGGGCCGTACCTGACAAGGAAATGGGGGCACCTCGTCTTGACAGTCCAGTCAAGAAGTACATGTCCTCTATGGTCAAGGGGATGATCTTTCCCCTAATCTGGAACACTTGGTTAACAGGATCCCAAGCATCAAGCATGTACTGCAGTAAAGAAATCTGTGCTCTCATGCTAGAGATACGGAAGAACTTCAGCAGGCCACAGTTCCGCAGCGCGTTCACCGTGACCGGGTCATGGAGGGCAATCATGTCCTCCTCTTCATGTTCTCGTTCTCGCCATGTAAGGGACATTTTGTTCAAGGTTCCCTACAAATCAAACAAGAGAAAGAGTGAATTCCTGATTTGATGAAAAACTGGCGAAAAAATCATCAAAAATGACCTTAAAACTCAGTCTTTTTGAGCCCAGCGCAGGCAGAAGGTCCTCTACCTGCGTTGAGGGTCAGACTGCCTTAAGGCAGATTGACCTTCAGCGCAGGTTTCGAATGGGGAACCTGCGCTGAACCTAGGGCGCCCTGGCAAAACCCCAGCGGCTCAGAAAGACCGGAAAACAGGCAAAAAACAGGAAAATGAAACCGTGAAAAGAAAGAGCTATGGTTTAGCTCCTACCTGGTCCAGACGGCGCCGAAAATCGTCCGCAGAATATCCCGGAATTAGCTGCTGAAAATCAAGGGGGAAGAGGCACCTCCAGAGCTCCAACAAACCAAATGCAAATGAAATGGTAAATGAGAGGTAAAAACACCTTTTAATGGCTTTTTACATAGTACAAAGTGAAATATTAGGGTTATAATCTCATTTTCATGCAAATATTATTCATTTCTAACAAAGTTTGTTGTAGCAATTGAAAAAGCAGTACTATATTTGAAAAGAGAAAAGCTAGTAATGGTAAAAAATCAAAATTTGACCATATAATCGAGCAGTTTTACCGCGGAATTTATGCTCGTTAAAAAATAGAAAAGCGAGATCCGAGCAGTTTTAACACGGAATTCATGCTCGTTAAAAAATAAACATAAACATTGAGCAGTGTTTTGGCGCATTCAAACTCTTTAAAAAATGAACCCAGTGCTGGTAAATAACCATTGTGATCATAAGTTTATTAGCCATAAAAGCCTTGGTCGTGTTTGCACCCACCACCTCCATTCCATTTGGCCAATCGTTCACCTCCATATGATTGTTTACCTATTTTGAGGAACAGTTGCGAAGAGTGATTTCACCTAGCCATCCTTGTGACACTGCCGTGATTGGAAAATTCCAACCTGTACCTGGAATCTGCTGCTATCCCTGTTTATCACTCGTTCCTCAAAAGACGAGTCTTCTTTGAGCTCTTTTCATCTGACTCGTAAAAAATGAAAAGTTTGCCGAGTTTTGGCCTTCCAGCTCGTTAAAAGTGACCGGAAGAGCTATCCCTCTTCTAGATTTTAATCTTTTTGGACCTGAGGGATTATTGCACAAAAAGGTCGAGCGCTTGTTTTGTTCGGCTTGTTAAAGTTATCGAAAACTCATCCCTTCTATATTGTTTTATACTTTTTCAGACTTAAGGGATTAGATGACGAAAAAGGAATTTTGGAGTTGACTTTCTGTACCTTTTCAGACTCTCTAAAAATGAAAAGGACCGAGTTTTCCTTGTCGTTAGACTCATTAAAATGATTAAATAGCGACAAACTTGTCTTTAGACGAGAACGAGTTTCCCTATCGCTAGGCTCGTTAAAACATAGCGATGGGCTTGCCCGAAGGGCAGGTTATAGAACAAGCATATGTTATCCTCCTCAAGCTTGACAAAAATAAAGAGGTACTGGTCAGAAATGACTGGGGAAAAATTGGGAGAACCTCAGAGCTTTAATGGTAGCAAGTCACTCTTGAACATGACACTTTGTTCTCCGTATCACATCGGGTTGGGTTGTTTTCATTCACCGGTCTCATCACCATGGTCCTCGCCAAACCATCCGCATTTGGGGTAATGCTACCGATCCATCACATCAGTGTTGTTATATGTTCAAGAGATGTTGTTCAGAAAGAGTCAACCGTGTCCCATCCACTGCCATACATTATCCTTCATCCGCCCATGATCGCCACCCTGAATCATATTTCACAGATCGTTTTCATCTCTACTAAAATCATTAGCTCCGTTCCGTGTCACTGATGTGGGATTCATTAAGGCCCTCCTTTGATGGATTGCTTCTTGTCGACTTTAGCTCATTATCCAAGAAGTTGATCTAGGAACACCCCCCCCCCAGTGCTTTGAAGCTTGCATGCCTCAATGGCAAGTTTCTCACTTCCGGCGACAGGTATACATCAATGACCTTCGACCAGAAGATTTTGCGTGGTGTTCGACGCCAAGTCCTTTATTCACACCACGTGAATTGTACTACAGTACCTTGAGAGTCATTGTCATTATTGGTGATCCCTCTCGCGCTTGTTAACGGTTTACATTATTGACCGGTAATCAAGCGATGTCTTTCCATGTTCGACTTCAGTGCAATTCTCACATGGATCGACTCGTACTTAGAGTGAAGATCGAATGAGTTTGAAGACCCCGGATCTAGTTCATCCATCCGGGCTGCGATATATATTCAAGATATAAAGACATTTGATATGTACATCATTGCAGAAGATGATCATCCTACTCAAAGGATGATAATTTCAGTAGAGAATTATCAGTCTACCATCAGACGATCGTCTGTTCTATGTACCAAAATGAATTTATAAAGCTGAGCATGGGAATGCCCGCCTCAGCTAGATCATGAAAGCAGAATGAAAAATAATGTATTGTATTGTATTTTATTACAGGGCACCTCTCAGCGATTGAATGAACTTCGGATCCTCCTGATAAAGCATTTCACCCGATAAACGACCTCATACTTTAGGGGGCAACTGTTATAGACATTTTTGTGCCTTACAGCATGAAGCATGAAATGTCAATAATATGAGGGATCCAAAGTCCCTAAACATGTTGTTCCTACCCCTAGAGGAACAAGGTCAGCAAACCACAGCACTGAAAATCAGTTCTCCACCTGAAAACACTCAAAAACAAGCTAATTCTGGATCATGTCAACTGCTCCACTGAGCATCTGCGCTGAATGTCAACTGCTCCACTCTGTACCTGTGCTGAATGTCAAATCTAATGAAGGCTACCTGCGCTGGGCGAGATTGGCCAAGTGGCACAGTCATTCTGCAAGGTGTCAAATGCCCAGGAAGCTTCCAAAATGACACTTGGATCAGGGAATTTGCCTTGTGATGAGTAAGAGGATCTAGATCTCCAAGTGGAAGCAAGAAACTCCAAGTGGACTCAAGAACTGAAGTATAACTGAAGTGGGAGAGGACACTAGTCAGCTTCATGACAGCCTCAAGTTGACTCATCCTTTCTCAAAACTCCTATATATAGAGCTCTCTCATGAGGTCTAGGGGGGCTGGAATCTTGTGAATGTAAGGAAGTGTTGTTGGTTTGAGTATAGAACTATTGGGTGATTGCTTTGAGGGAGGTGAAGAGGAGATTTCTTTCTGCTGGGAGGTGTTGCTGGATTGGGCCTATTATGGTTGTAACACTCTCAGAACTTTACTTCTTCCATTAATAAATTATTTGAGGTTCTTCTATATGCATGTGTCTCTGTGGCGTATTGATGCTTGTATATTTGATTTATTCTAATCCTTGAATCAATTATGGATGTATGCTTCTTGTAGTTTCCCTTTCTTGTGCTTTTGCAGGATCTTTGTGTAGCTGGGCCAGTGAAAGAGCAAGGAGCTGGGAGCAAGCAGCAAGGAGAGAAGATTGGATCAAACATTAGCGGAAGACAACGGTTAGTGGATCTCTTTCTCCCCTCTCTTACATCTCATAAAGAAGTAATCTTGAATAGCTTTGCATTCGGTTGTTGCTGAGGTACTATCACCCTTAGAGTGGGATAGGGTCATTCCGTATTGGATACTTTTCCCAACAACATATACAAACAGAGTTATATGAAGGTAGGGATACAGGGACTCAAACTGAGCCCATACCCACTCAAACAGTCTTCACTCAAGAGGAACAACATGCAATTTTAGTAGATGTAGCTACTCAGATAGAGGAGGTACCCTCTTATAGTAGGGCTACTCAGATGGAGGCTTGGACTTCCCATAATAATGAAATTCAGATAGAAAACATCCTTTCTCATAGCATAAGCACTCAGACATGCATACAAGCCAAAGGTATCATGACACACAATGACCCCATTATACTAAATCTTCAGGAAGAATTAGCACAGGCTCGAGTTGCGTTAGAACGATTTGAACAAGAAACCGTTTCCCAACAGAAATATCAAGAGTTGCAGAGACAGATTTGGGAAACGAATGCAACAGAGAGCGAGACCTTCAACAGATATAGAAAAGTAGAAGACAAAATAGAGAGAATCAAGCTCAAACTAGATAGGCTCATAGCTTGGACAGACACCATCTACTCATTGCATACAAATGTCTTGGCATGCAAGGCTCCCACCACCAATTATGCCTTGTTTTTGTTAGAATGATACTTGTTGAAAATTAAAGCTGTGAGAGCTAGAAAACCAATTGAATTAAAAATAGTTGAAGATTTTGTAAATTGCTATAAACAACATGGTGTAAAGGTTCAGAGGTTGCTTTGTGAATTTTACCTACACAATTTTGTATTAGAGAACAAGGTGGAAAAGAACCCTAACCCTTTTGTGGGAGATGTTCAATTCTAGGCCTTTATTTCATTTTCAGTTAACCAACTTAAATGGTTTAAAGCTTATAATGCATTCCAACAACAAGAGCATGGATTGGTTCTCTGGGTAAGAAGTGAACCCAAGCACCCTTTGCAAATGCTAGCCAACCATAAGAGTCTGATGACAAGGGAAGGGGTGATTAAAATTTTAGGGCCTATTCATAAGGAGATTGTATAGAACGGAGTATCATATTTTCAATCCATTCAAGAAATCTCTCTAGCTGCATCCAAGCTTAGGTGGATGGTCTCCACTAGTAGTGCGCAGGATAGGGAGCCATTTAATTACATAAATTTTAAAGTAGCTGAGGCCCGTTTTGTGACCTATAGCAAACTTATTTTGAGAGAGGGACCTTATTGGTTAGGATTTCGGTTTCGTAGCCCCATCATTTGGTATCCTCCTAAAGGTTATAAGGCTACCTACGAATTGCCTGAAGGAAAGGAAGGACCTGCCTTTTTGCTCCTAGCTCAATGTCATGGTTTTAGACCAATTTTTGATGCTCCTTCTCCAGCCTACTCTTTAACTGCACTCCATCAAAATTACTTACTTTTCATGAGGACATGAAACAGGGTAAGCAAAGGAGCATGTTGAATTATGAAATGGGTATGTATTTACTATTAACTTCATCATCTTTTTCCTTGATTCCTATCTTCTCCATATCTTAATGTGCTAATATATCAAGGAATTATGGTGAGAAAAGGATGAGTTATTTGCAGTTATGATTTAACTAACCTTCACCCTTCTTTATGTAGGAAAGCGACAAAAGGAACAATTTCTATTCCCTAATGATGGAACAACAAAAACCAACAAATAAAAGAAGGAATGTGTCGGTTGTAGAAAAAGCTAAGGGTGAATCAGAGGGATCAATGGGAAATACGAAAGGTGTCTAAAGTTAGCAATTGGTTGTGAATCCCTCAGGATCACGAGATCCTGAGGGATTGCATTTACCATTTACCCTTTACCCCTTTCTGATTATAAAAGAAAGTGCTTGTAGGAAGAAAGGGGAGAATCTCTGTTATTTTTTCAATTTTAATTTTAATTAGAGACTCTCATTGTTGAGAGAACGTGACTATATTGTAATGCTACTTAAGTTCAATGATTAACATATAATTGAAGTTGATGTTCCCTTGCATTATCTGAAGTAGCTTAGTAGTGTTTGTTAGCAGCTAAGGGCCTAACCTCTGGTAGATTGAACTGCTTTCTTGTGTTATATTTTCCATTCTCATAAATTTTGGATTGGTTTGATGATTTTCCCGTTTCTGTGAGTTTACTTTATTTTTTGTTTATCGCCTCCCTGACTTGAAGTAGTATATATTCTTTATATCTTTTACAGCACTGTCATTTGATTCGAGTTATGTTTATTACAAAGTAAATTATTTAGATAGTGAATCGCATTGATTTAATCAGCTGTAAGAGTTTGGTTATCACTATTGGACTCTCATATTGATATAATTTCTATTTTGATTGCTTTATAGAGATTAAATATAATTTAGATTGAATCAACCAGGAAGAGGTGAGTTATTGCTACTGTGTTCTCGATTGATGCTATTGTTATTTGAATTGCTGTAAGATTTGATTTCAGTAGAGGATTGAGTTTTGAAGCTAGATGTCATATTTCCTTTAATAGTTGCAATTTGAGTTTATTGGATGCATCCATTTATTCTTGTGTCAAAGATCTATACTACAATTTAAGAAACATTGCTCTCTGAATTTATAGCACGCACATACTGTGTACACTCTTGAAATAAGAGAACTTTCTCGGGTTGATGACTAATGTGGGATAATTAGGAGTTTTAAAAGGAACCTTTTATAAACCAACAATGGCATGAGGACACGATTTCCTTGATTTATGTAATTGATAGCGTTTTTTTTGTCATTGTTATTATTTGTATGTTTCCTGCTATTGTATGAAATATGAAGATAAATGTAAGATTAGGTCGGGAGGGAAGCCAGACCCTAAGAGACCATAATATGTAACTGAGCTTATTTTGAATCTATGAATCCTATGCATTTTTGAAATTGTATGTGGTTAATGTGTGTACAAACCTTGTTCAATTGGTATGTTCTCCCTATTATAAATGAGATGAGAGAGTAACATAAAAAAATGTCACAAGCTTGGAGGCATAGTGGAAGTGACAAAAAGCATCCATTGTCGATCATGGTGGGAATGACAGCGATCTGGTGAGAATGGTATAGAGGGAACATAGAAGATGGGGGCACCAAGACTACTAGGTTCCCTATTTCCAATGTCACCAAGGTGAAAAAAATTCATACCATTGAGTGCCCTATTGCCACCATCCATGTGAAAGTGTTAAAGGTTGGAGTGTCTCAACAAAGGAGTTGGTAGCCACATCAAATAATAGACTCAATAGAAGGGAACCAATCAATTAATTGTCACCATTTCAATTGCCCACTATGGAGTTTTTGAGGTAAAGGAAAGTGTTGTGTGAGGGAGCATGAGGCGGTCTCATCAAGTAACCACTCAACAAATGGCACAATCATTATTAATTGTCAGACTATCTCTCAATATTTGTTTTTCAAAACATTGGGATCTCAAGTAGTAGTTATAGTTGTGGGAGTGGTTGGCCATGGTATTTTTGGCATAAAATTTTTTTGGGATGGCATTGATATAGGACTTCACACAACTAGTGGTTTAGAGAGTGGTTCTATGCAAGCTTTTTTTGCTAAGCACCTAGAGCTAGCACAAATGGAGGAAACTTGGAGTTTATACTGAGTTACCAAGGTATACATAGAAGAATCCAATGAATTCGATTTCTTCCAAATCCAATATTAACCTAATTTCATGGGACCATAACCCACAATTTAGGGGATCAAACCAATAAGGATTCAATTTTATCATATACCTAGAGTCAGTTTTCATTAGGTGCATGATCAATTATACCCTACACCCCAAATATTTTATCCAAGTAGTTTAGGTTGTTTTCCCTAGGTGTTTGGTAAGCATTGTTGAGTTAATCCTACATGAGTTAGTATGTAGCGTGTATCCCTCTTTTGATCAGAGATGATATGACATCAAATTGTGGAATTAACCACTTTGAAGGGTACGATAACTAATGTATTTGATCTTTATGTGAAATCAACGAAATTGAATATTTGATTAAATGGGGAACAACGAGATGGAAGAATCTCAAAAAGTGATTTGGATTTATTTTTATAGAAATATATAATTATTTTTATGTAGGTACAAAATGAAACAAAAAAAGGTTCAAGGATGAAGCTCAAGTGAAGACAATAAAAGGTAAATGGCAGTGGACATCAAACTCTTGTGGTGGAAATGAAGATGGTAGCATACAAGAACAAATAATAATGGGAAATCAAAGGTAAACATTTATGAGTGTGAGTCATTCAATGTGTTTTTAATAAATTCTATGGCATCATGCTTGACTTGTTGTATTGGTCAAAAGAAGTATACTTGATTATGTATCTGGGATATCAGTCGATGGAGTATGAGAATTGTATATACCTAAGTCAAATGTAAGCATAACAAGGGATTGTGCAACCTGATGTAGTTTATGGTAATCTTAAAATCATATTTTAATACAAGATTTTAGTTAAACCATAAACTAACTGACAGAGACAAGTTTATGGTAAAGCAGAAACCATTTGGTGTGATGGTCTAGGGTCATCTAAAACCCCTTGATGTGTTATTTGTGGAAAGAAGAAACCATGTGATAATGTGATGAAGAAACATATGTTTATTAGAGATATGGAACATATGGATGGGGATTGTATATTATATTTTTCTTCTTTGGAATCTAATATAGGAGCATTGGGAGCATGGTTACTAGTAAGCAGAGAAAACACAGAGCATGGTTGAAGGTAAGCCTAGAAAACCCAAGATGATGATGATGGTAATGCAGTGGGAGTTTAACATATAGTTATGAAGAAATGTAATGATTGAATGATCCATGTACATGAAGGAAATCATAGTAGACTATCAGTTGATTACCCATTTATTTTGATGGATGGTTGTTCCTTTGTATGGAAATCTATATTTTGGTAATATTTGTAAATGTCAATTTGGACGAGGCATAGAATATTCCAACCAAGAGGTTTGTTAGGTCATGTGTCATATGGAAGAAAATATTGATAAAGGCATTAACTAAGGGATATTAAATCAAGTTAAGTGTTGTAGAGAATAAATTTTTCCATGAAAGGGAGTGGATGACTTGATGGCAAAAATGTATTGTTCTAATACATTAGAGTTACAATGCATTCTTCTAGAGAGTGTTGTTTTCAATTAAGTGTGTGTTGTAATCATGCAGGTGCCATTCTCATTTCAATTTTAATTGGATGTTATAGTTATCTATTCTAACCATCCCATTACTATAAATATGTGATCCTATTTTGTGTTATGCAATGAATTGAAACTAATTAAATGGCTCTACAAGAGATTTTGTATATTGTGTTTTGCTTCTATTTTTCCAAGTCTAATATATATGTATATGCATATGTATATATGTGTGTGTGTGTGTATACATATATATAGCTATATATATATATATATGTATACAAGAGAGAGAGAGAGAGAGAGAGAGAGAGAGAGTAGATCCCTCTTAACTCTGGATCCAAATTTATCCAAATCCTTCTTAGCTATATATATATGTATACAAGAGAGAGAGAGAGAGAGAGAGAGAAAGAGAGAGAGAGAGAGAGAGAGAGAGAGAGAGAGAGATTAGATCCTTCTTAACTCTGGATCCAAATTTTTCACAAGGATAAGATCCCTCTATGTGCAAAAAATCATTTTAGAATGTGAAACTTGAGAAAAAGGTTTTCATTGCAAGGGACTTGATCCCTTTGTGTGTTTGAAAGATCGAAAGTTAAGATGGATCATTACAACCTAATATTAAGGTGATATGTAATTCCATTCGTGATTAACATAAGTTGACATGTGATAGTTAAAAAATATTCCACTCTCGACCATAAGCAAAATATTTGAATATCCATGTTAACTAATATATTTTAATATAACTTTCTTATATATCTCTAATAAATTTAGAAAAAAATAATATTTGAAAGTTGTCTTCAGATAAAATATTCCAGTACCCATATTAATAAAATTATTTTATCTCAACTTGGTATATATAGAGAAAACATAATTGAAATTAATAAAATTAATTAGTTCTTAATAAGAGGTCAAATTTTAATATATATTTGATATTTGGTATTTAAAATATATTAATAGCAAAAAGAATTCAATATGGACCATATTTCAATATGCATCGTCGATGGAAAAAGAACAGAGAGATGACGGAGAAATAAGCGTGAGGCTAAATGATGAACCCTAACAACCTTGACGCCGCCTCCCTTCCTTCGGTCGCCGTCTGGCCTCTGCTCGGCCCGGCTGTTGATGGAGACGCGCGATTCAGTCTTGGAGCGCTGGCTTCCCCCTTCAACGGTGATCTGCAGGTCTTCCAATTTCTTTTGAGCGCCCCCCTCTCTCCTTTATGTTCTGTTCGGGTCTCTGGGGTAGCCAGTTTGCGGCCCTCTGTTGCTGCGTCTCGCACCCGCCGCCCCCTTCAGATTGCAAACGCAAAAGTTAAGGATGAATAGCTAGATTATACTCACGATTCACCTCAGGTGGTAGCTACTAGGAAGACATTCCATGACCTGGAAGGTTGCTCAACCTTATTACTACCTCCTCTGTCCCCCAAGAATAGCCAATACTCTGTTTTTAATCTTCAGAATTCCCTCAGATCCCTGGATCTACCTGGATGGTCCATCTGGATGCTTTATGGGGTGAACAACAACGACAGACTCAATGAAAATGGGATACTCCCATCATCTCCTCACATGCCCCTGCGGCAAGTTCAGAATAAGAAAGCCCTGCAAAGCTCCTGCCTCCTCTCGTCTCAGATCTGCAGTGGAAAGAGGAACTCTGATATTTCTGCCTTGTTTCAGATCCAAATCAAACTCATCTCTGGAAAAACTCTGCTACAATGGGTGAGCTCATCGGATCTAGTGCAGGACCTCAAGCATGCTTTGGAACTCAAACTGGGGATACCCTCTGCAGCTCAACGACTTCTCCACGAAGGTAAACAACTTGAGGATCTCTACCCCCTTTCTTTTTACAACATTAAGAGAAATGCCTCCATTATTTTTGCCCTTCGTTTGAGAGGGGGAGCTGTAGGACAGTCATCCTCAGCCAAGGCATTTTCATACAAAGATGTTGTCCATGCACAGAAGCAGGAGAAGACAGTTCCACCAGTTCAGGCTCCCAAACCTTTTCTGGTGGACAAACTGGAGGAAACCCCCTCCATTGAAATAGTGCATCCAACGCTGGATGAGCAAACCCAAAAGTATGCAGAGCATGGCATTATTTGCAGGTTCAATGGGCTATGGCCACGCATAGCAGACCTCTACTAGTGGATTCACTCTAACTGTACCAACAATTTTCAGGTTCTGTTATGCTCAAAGGGATTTTTCATTACAGTGTTTGCTTTTGATGAGGACTACAAAAAAGCTTTAAAAGCAGGGCCATGGTTTTGGGTCTCAGCAGGTTTATTCCTCACCCCCTGGTTCCTAGACTTCGATCCATCTACAACAATCATCACCAAGCTCCCAATCTGGGTCAGACTTCCTAATCTCCCAGTGCATCTATGGCATTTTGTTGTATTCCAAGGGATTGACAATTTTCTAGGCTGCTTTCTAGACACTGACATTTCTAGAGGGGAAAAGGGCCTATACACCTTTGCTAGAATCTGTGCAGAAATAGACATGAGCAAAGGTCTCCCTGACAAGATCAATCTCAAAATTGGAGACTTCCATTGGAATCAGAACTTGGATTATGAGAACACAGCCTTCCGCTGCCGCAACTGCCATCACACAGGGCAACTTCAGAGCTCTTTTCCCTCGATGCTTGCCCAAAAGAAGAAAGCCAATCCTAAGCAGAAATCCAAAAGTTGGAAGCCTCATGACCCTCCCCCCATGGACGATTTTGACTTCAGCTCGGATGAAGAGGAGGAGAATGAGGAAGGAGTGGAAACAAAGATGGCACAGGATCCACCCTCAGCCGGCCCTGAGGATTTGTCTGTCCAGCCAATCTCTCAGAAAAGGAATCATGAATCCTCTTCCTTAGATTCAGATAAGGAAACCTCTTAGTCAGCCTAGCTCAGTTTGCAAATCATGCCAGCTCAGCAGTGCCCTCCTGAACGGGTCAAAGTTGGTAAAAAGAAAGGGAAAAAATGCCAAATAGTTGATTCTTCCCATGTTGGGTAGAATCATATGCTCTATTTTTGCTCCCCGGATCTTCTAGTTACTTCCTTCTCAACTCTGCTCTCTTCTCTTCTCTTCTAGGAGCCGAGGTGGATAGCCTATCCTTTCCAGCTGTCTGTGTTCTTGCTTTTCTTGGCTGTAACTTCTTTCTGTACTATATGTTCTCTTAATAGAAATAGTTTTTACCAAGAAAAAGAAATATGCATCTTCAATGGGGTGCTCGATGTGGTATATATTTGGGGGGGTGGGAGCAAGGATTTTTCATCATCTCACTAGTTATTAAAGGGGCTGGACATGGTATTTCATTCCCCCCATGATAGTCAATATGACCATCCCATCAACCTTGTTTTCCATGGGTATTAACATAGCCTTCATGATGACGATCATTTCACTTGAGTTTGCGTTATTGTTGGGTATCTCTTGACACATTATTAGATCTAGCTGGTAATGGTCCACTGTCCTTATCTATCATATGCCTTAATCTAGCTTGGTCTCATGGTGCACACAGTGCATGCCTAGAGGTGAGAAGATCTCATTACACCTAGTGCCTCCACCTTGTGGACCTAGAATATTAATCATAGCTAACATGAAGTGTCATTTAGAATTTTATAGTTCATTATGAAAAGGATTTATTTTTCTCCATTGGCTCAACTTCAAGTATTTCTATTGGTGGTATTTTTTCATTCACTATTTTTTCATTTCACATTGCTCTACCTTAACCTCCTAGTGAGGGTTTTCATTCCCTATGTTGTTTTGGTTTTGGTTTGTAGGTTTTCTTTGGAAAAGTGGTAGTCCTCCCATTCGCTTGCCTATTGCATCGACTTAGCATTTTTTTTTTTATTCCATGAGATTCCATAGACTTCAGGCCTTCTTAGCACCCTAAAAGTGTCATTTCTCCCTCTTATTCTTATTATGAACTCTCCCTCTACTACATTTCCATCCATGTTCTTATCCTCTCTATTGTTGTCTTCTTTGTGCTTCCCTCTCTCCCTAGTCATGATCCATTTCCTCATTCAATGATCAGCATGCCTTGCTAGCATAATCATGTTAGGAATGGCGGGAATTATTATCAGGAGGAGGGAGGATCTTGTGCCTAACATCAAACCAAGAGCCCCACTTCTTATTTTATATAACTCACTCTACCATAGATACATTAGGAGTTGTGCCAAGGTTCTACCAAATTATTATTTGGAAACCAACTTGTGTTCAATACCAAATTTTACACAATCATCCAACTAGATTGCAATCTTATTTGGAAAAATAAATAAGAATAAACCCATTCACATCCATTCTATTTCCTCAACAATTGATAGTAAAACTTTGGTTTTAACAATATGATTTCGAAGACTTAACAACCAACCGAAATTATTCTCCATACTACCTATGTTTAATTTTCTGTGATGTAACACTGAATTAACAATCATTAATTAACCATATTAGAAATTATTGAATTTATTCTATGCATGCAACTTGACTACAACAATATTAGCACTCACATATAAATTTTATAGAGTAGTTAATAAAAGGTTGGATCATATCAATTCAATCGACTAGTATGCACAAATTTTAACAACCTTTCATTTTGTTCTAATTCCATTAGAAGAATCGTGGGAAAGAGAAGCAAATGGTTGCTTGGAATATGCATAAAATCAACAAGTGTGTTGCCTATATACTCATTTACAACACTCCACCAAACCAAAATGATATCATATCCTGCAAAATATATTACAAAAAGATAGTTCTTTTCCTTCAATGAATCAAGAGAAGCTTCATAATGGAAATAATTAGCTTAATACTCCTCTTACACACATACTTCCAATCCTTCTCTAGTTCTCCACATAATTTATAAAACTCATTCTAAATCTAAAATAGGATCAAGATCCATAAGAAGTGGATAATACCAATTAGTTAAGTAACTAATTTGGAAAAATCTTTACTACGAATACTTTTTTATTTTTTGCTAGCCTAATCCATAATATTCGATGATAATGTTTCTAGAGTCTGACTAATTATTCCAAAATTAAAATCATTGCATGAGGAACCCAACTTCGTCAAAATAATAATAATATCTAATAATGTTTATAAACAATTTCTGATGCTCCTACATTAGACTCCTGAAGAACTAAATATTCCTCGACTCCTCTCGAGGAGATATTTAACTCTTTGTTGTAACTTGTCTTTGGCTAAACAAATTCATGATGACTTAAATTTCCTCCTACATCCCAAGGTTATCCATTAAATAAATTAATTCTATTTTGGTGTGCTCTTGGAAACTTAGCTCTCTCATTTCTTTTGCCTAATTCCTTCAGAAACTTCTTTGTAAGGACCCGAACCTGTACAATAGAAACCATCTTTCATGTGAATGAAACAAAAATGTCATAATTAATTTGAAAATTCTTCTTTATCTTTCCCAAGGAACTTTCTCTATTTACTACTTCCATTTCTTGTCCAAAATACTTTTCATTATGATTGTCTTCATATGGAATTTGAAATTTTTCACGCATTAACTTCTCGTTGGTTTGCAAACCAACCGTCTCCTTGACATTCTTCTGTTGTTCATTAATTAAAATATCTTCATTCATAACCCTTTCTTCCATGCATACTCTTGGATTATCTCTATTTTCTACCATAAAATTTTCATTTATTGTCATATTATCATATTCATTGAACAAATCTTGCTTTTCTAAAAACAAGTGATTTACCTAAATTACTAGTTCACATTCCTTGCATTCTACTCCATCTTTCAAAAATAATTTCTTATCCAACATTAACATATGATTACTACATGCATCCTTTAATGGTAGAGGTGTATGTAATTTACGATGTTTCTCAAAATTGTAAGTTTTTTGGTTCCCATTATGTTTTACGTCCCTGTCATATTGCCAAGATCTTCTTAGAAAAATATGGCAGATGTCCATTGGAAAGATATCACACACAAATTCATCTTTATAACTTCCAATTCTAAATTATACCTTACATTGCTCAGTAACAAAAACTTGATGATCCTTTTGTAACTAAGAGACCTTATAATGTGTAGGATATTGTGTCTACTTTAAGTTTAACTTTTCTACCATTTCAACAAAGACTAGATTATCTTTGCTACTGCTACCAATCACAAGTTTGCAACACTTACCTTTGGACTTACACATAGTTCTGAACAAACTCCTCCTTTGAGTTACTTCTTTGGTCTTTTTTCTGCAATGGATCAACACTCTTTTTAATAGCAAATATTCACCTTCCTCGAGATAATTTACAATGGAAACTAGATCTCCATCCTCCCCCTTTGAATCTACCACATGAGCTTCCCATTGGCTTGTTTATCTATGTTCAAGACATTCTCAAGGCATGTGTCGTAATTTTTCACAATTGGAACATTTGGATTGATAATCTCTTCCTCGACCTCTGCCTCTAGAAAATTATCTCCTTCCTCTAAAATCACTTTCTCTTGGTGTTTGTGTACTAGAACTTCCCTCTTCTTCCTTTGGATACTGAACTCCTTACTATTGGGTTATCCTTTATCTTTTATTAAACTTCTTCCTCTACTCCTCAATTTTTGCTTCTAGGAAATCTTCTCTTTTATTGTGAAGGCTACTTGATATGCATCTTCCATTGTTTTCAAAGAAAACAAGCTAATTTCATCTTGAATCTTAAACCTTAAACCAGTAATGTACGTTGCAACATTTTCATCATTATATTCTACATGTCCAACCCTAATGTTTAACTTGTAAAAATGCTCAGTGTATTATTTAACATGGATGTTCCTTTATTTAAGGTTCTGTCATTGCTTAAAAATATTAATACGATAACCCATAGGTAAAAATTTACCCTTAAGTTTCACCACCATATTTTCCCTATCTTTAATTTTGGATTCTCCTTTCCTCCTTTATTCATCTTGTACATCATCCCACCATAGGGTTGCATGTCCTTTAAGTCTAGTCAATGCATAATTGACTTGATTATCCTTGTCAACATATCATAGTCAAAGTAATTATTTAATTTTTGATGGTGTTAGAACCTCCAACATTCAGGGGATCACCCTCGTATGAAGTCCCAACTAGACTTCACACCGTTTGGTGTGGGAATCCCATCCGATATGATGGCCTGGTTTCCATTGTCTTAAGGATTTACCTCAACTCTTGCTTGTCAAAACAGGGGAGTGGTTCACTTTGTCTTCGAGAAGTGAGGTTCGAATGGTTGGTGAGTGTACTTATCACTTGTGTCAATGGTTCTTTCACTATCGAGGAAGAGGGTGAGAGTGAGTTCCAGGTCGATTAGGAGTAGTCCCAACACTGCTAGGAACACACAAAAAACAGGACATGCATAGCTTCCAGTGGAGTAGTCCACACGGATGTGGAAGTCACAACATACAAGGTGATATAACACGTACAACACTCATGGAACAATTTGAACGAGTACAATGGTTCTTACAGCAAGCTTCATGTGAAATTTTTGTCTAATGTCTAGGAGAGTAGTCTACATGAGCAAGACAGTGTTAATAGCATATACAACACATTTCCATTAATATATTATGCATTACAAAAAATGAATTAGTTTAGATGTAGAACACAGGTTAAAGAAACATGCATTACAAGTGTTAAAGATCAGTCTTACAACAGATACAATACATGTGTGAAAACGTGCTCGCATGTTAGAAGGCTTTTGAATTAAGCAAAAGTTCCAAGAAACATCATTACACCATACATCACTAACCCTGACTGTAGGGCGTTGGAGCCACTAAATACTCCTCAAAGAAAATATTACAGAATCTCTTGGTTATGTGGGATCTGAGCTGAAAAGTCCTTTGCATGTACAAATGAGGGGGTATTTATAGCCAAGGGTGAAACTGACCCTTGTGGTTGTTCAAATACCCTCATGAGCATTTGACTTACATGACTCTTTGATCAACAAGTGGGTCTCTTGGACTTCCACGTTAACTTTACATCACATTGATTGACAACAAGCCCATAATGGAGATGTGGGTGACATGACTCATGACATGACTCGACATGACTTGACATGACCATGTAGGTACATTGGTGCTACTGCTGGAGTGCATGTTGAGCTATAGTGCTGCTGAGTGATGAATTTCTTCATGGAGTATCATAGCTTAACCTCGACATGGTGAAGTGCACAAAGGATTTGATGGTCCTTGGTTTAGTTAATTAAGCTTTAGCATGTTGTTCCTTGCTTGCATGATGGAAGTCTTAACAGGCTCATCTATTCACAAAGGCTCATGTTCGTCTCATTTGTCCACTTCGCATGCTTCATTATTTCATCCATTGGTGAACTTGTCCTTCTACATGTGCTTCCTTCATTCGTCCCATTCGTCGTCTTGCCATGTTTGTTGGTGTACCTATACCTGCACTCACTCATGACAAAATGACATCAAATCCAAAACTTCCTAGTCTACCATGACACATGATCATTTAGGATGTAGGTGACTAGGAGAGGTAGTAAGGCTATGATGCGGGATGATGGCTCTAGGAAACTGCTGATGAAAACTGTGCAAGATTCATTGAGAGATGGAGACAGGAAATCTGAGTCGACAGTGACTATCTCCAAGGTCTAGCTCAGCTAGGAGGAAAAATTGTGTAAATTTGGGCGGAATAGTATGGGCTACTGGAAGGTAAGGCAAGCATACTCTGAGCATTATTCAAAATGAACGGGAAGTAGGCTTGGATAGCCAAATTTGTATAAATTTCTAGAGGAACGGTTCGGGCTGCATGAAGGGTCAGCAGGCAGGGATTGTGCAATTTTTCTGGGGAACTACCAAGGAGACTAACAACCAAAACTGTGCAATTCCCAAAAGGAACTGCCAGCTAGCGGTTGGGGTCACTGGTAGCCAAAACTATGCAATTCCCAGAGGGAAAAAGCAGTTGGATGCCTAGGAGACTGGCAGTAGAAATTGTGCAATTCCTAGAGGGAATTAGTAGTCTGCTGCTAGGGTCTGCTGGTAAGGAAAACTATATTGAGGCTAGCTTGCCGATCATCTTTGCACAATTTCTGAGTTGAGCTGACTAATGGGTAGCATAAGGCTTGCTCATGAACATTGTGCAATTTCTGAGATGAAGAGTTGGTCGACTATCGAGATGATTAACTGGGAAAACTGCGCAATTTTCTGAGGGAGACATGGATGGGAACTTGGTGTCTATCCGACATGTCTATGCAATTTCCTCAGTTAGTTGAGTGGGTGAGGTTAGCGGCCTCTACGCAAATTTTGGGGGGAGTCAGTCCCAAGGTGATTGATGGGTCTAACTGTCTGGGTGGCCAGCGTGAGAGGTGATCGGATTGCTTGCGGGTAGCGCATCTTGAAAGGACTAGCTTGGTGCTTCTGCACTGTTCTGGTTTACAGTCGATCGAGTCAATGGCAGGGTGATGGTACGACTGTCAGAGGGGAGTTTTGTCATCAGAACTTCCATCAAAATGGATAAGTTTTTGAACAATTGAAATATGCATAAGTGATCATATGAACACACACACGCATGACTTGATGACGAAACAACCAAATCATCTAGATATACATGTTCAACATGACTGACCGATGGTGTAAGTGACAAGAACGATGCTCATGATTGATTATTTGTTGATCGATATGACACTTGCGTGATAGTGAATGTGATGCTCTGTGTGAGTGCGAGAGATGCTTTCATAGCGAACACAACAAGCACATATGAAGTGAAGACTTTGAGCATAACCAAAACATGGTTTCAAGCATGACTTAGATATCAGCATGCAGAGACTTGAACGCAATGAATAAGAAAGGCGATTATAAACACTCACACGAGCTCATGGAGTGAACTCAAGTATGTGTAGTCATCAAGTGAAACTCTTTAAGGGAGGCTCTGAAATTGGTGTTGGCCAAAATTTTGGAGGGTGGTTGTAGCCGCTACAACACTTGGCGACACACTGGTAGAACTCCAGCTTCTCTGTTTCTATTCATTTCTAGCATAGGGCCTTGGTCTTTCGGGGGACATTGAATCATTATGCAGGTTACTTTAGTTTCTCCACTTACCCAATGGACATACATGGTTCACCCTTTTCCAACTCAGTCAAAACAATCAAACTTTCAACTTGAATCTCAGTGTTTCGAATCTGGGAAGGGTAGTTTAGTTCGCGAGTTAAAGATTTCCATAGCATAAATTTTCATCTCTTTTGTTGCTCCGTTGCTAGTAGGCCTGGATGGAACCCCGTCGAAGTCACATAGGAGCACACACATTGCTCCACTGCCAGTGAGCCTGATCAGTACCCTGGTGGAGTTGCATGCTTCACATCTTTGCGTAGGAATCCTTTCTCTTCTTTCGCCTTTATATTTTTCAAGAGGACTATGCATAGGCACTTATTTGTTTTTAGGGTGGAAGAGGGATCCCCACTTATTGAGAGCAGAAGAGGTTGTTCCTTCAGAGAAGCATGTAATACATCTAACATAGTTTTGCTCATTTAGATTTTCCCATTCTTCATTTCTACTAGTTGGATGAGCTTGAACACACAGAGCAGAAGGTTGACTACGGGCATGGGGCTTCCCAGTGTGGAAATAGGTTCACGGTTGGACCAAAACTTCCCATGTAGACAATTCGTATTTTCCATCAAGAATTCATCGGCCGGAGGTTACAACCAAGCATAGAGAAGGCAGACACAAGATTGGACAAGAGTTGTAGTGTCATGAGTTTCCTCAAATTTCAGCCTCATACTCTATTCAAAAGCCAAGACGAAGTAGTAGGCAACACTTATTTCTGGAAACAAAAATAGTAATATATCAAACAAACAAAATGAATGTGAAAAAAAATAGTAAGAAAAATCGAATAAAGAAAAAGCAAAGGTAATAAAAAAACAAACCAAATGAAACAAAAAGCAGCAAACAAACTATGTACATGGCACAAGCGCAGCCCGGCCTACTAAAAATAATGTTTGAGATCTTGGTCATTGGTAGGGAGGTTTTCCATCCTCCTGCCCAATGACTGCAAATGATACGTGTGTGGGCCAAGCTTTTCTAGGACCAATGCATGTCCGTCGGGTTCCACTACTGGAACCCAGTGGCATTTCAGAAGACCTTCAAGTGAAGACAACACCACTATTTAAGGTATTGTGTGCAACATGGGCTTGGATGGTGGCATGGCGTAGTTGTTTTTATTCCGGGAAAGGTTCAAGTTTTTGAAGTTAATGCATAAGTGGACTTTCCCATATTTCTTATGTGCATGATTTAAATTAGAAAACCAAGTGTGATGACGAACTTTGCAAGTAATCCAAACACTTAAAATGTTAGTCAACCTTTTCAGTCAAAGGAGTGAAAACAACATGTATGTGTTACTTGTTCTTTGCTACAATTGTTTGTCTCCTCCTTTACTTCGAATCTCATGTTGGATTTCTCACGTGTGGTGTGTACTCAGGTCATCGTCTACTCATGCAAACCCATCCCAATACTGTTCACTCAAGGAGTCAACGATTTATCATTGTTGTAGTGTGTAGATTGTCCCAGGATTGGCCATCTTCAGATCGTAGTAGGTTCCTAGGTTGCTTTGTTCATTCATAGTGTTGGTCCTTTATGTGTTCAACATGAGTGCTTGATACTCAACATTGTTTTTTGTGACTTCAAACTTCAAACAACTCAAAATCATGCATTGTTCATTGTTTTTGATGACTAAGATACACTCGGTCCTTGAGACATCATGTGTCCCTGATTTGTCAAAAATCATAGCCCACAACATGTCTATATATGGAATGTTTGGCATGGTGGTATTACTGCTACTATTGGAAAAACAAATTGTACAAGTTTCATTATCATCAGTTGGGTGAGGAAGGAGTCCCAACCACTTGTATGATGAGGTTGGAGCTAGCCATGCAAGATAAAACTCCAATGTCTTTTCCAGGAGGCAGTTACGAAACATGAGTTCTGCGAAGGCCAACTGTTTTTTATCGCCATTGAGGGGAGTGACATTGTGTTTCATATACCTCTCAGATAACACCAAATTTTATTGCATCTTCCCTTGTACGGAAGCCACATGTGAGACCAGTATGTAGAGAAATATCCATCTAGCTTGCTGGAGCAGTCTCTGCTGAGTAGCAGACCATATGCTTCTGATATGTCCACAACAATTATGTTGATGCACTAGTGGACTCGACCATCATGGGATAGTTGGATGATCACATCTCAAAGTTCACTAATGGCTAGTATTGAGCTTCTCTCAAGTTGGATGATTCTCGTGGATGTTTCATTCCATTATGCATTGATCTTATTAGCAATGGAGAGTGGCATGATGTTGGTTGTCGCGCCAGAATCAACCAAGCCATTGTGAACATTGTAGATGAAAATTTTGAATGAAAGCAGGAATGGGGGCCAACCTGGGCTTCCTTCTTCCATCTAGAGTGTATTGAGCACAACATATAGTGATCCGAGAGCTGTGCTTTCTCCCTTATTGTTAGAGGTTGTGTTGTCTTCTGTTGTTTGTCACAACGCATGCAACATGATATCTCACTGCCTCTAGACTTTCTCTAACTCGAACAAATTGATGTTTTCCCGAGTTTTCTCCATGTCGTCGACTATGTTGTAGTCCAAAGGTGGTAGACTCACCAAGGTGTCTGAGGTGGAATGGATGTTTGTGCTGTCCGGCAGAGTGTTCTACAACTTGCTGCTCATGGATGTACTCTTATCTATCACTTTATTCTTAGACTTTCTTTGTGTATATTCCTTCGAGGCAGCCAGTGGATTGACCTTCTTTATCAGTTGCCTCACTTTCTCTTACATTTACCCAAGTGTAGGGGGAGCCCCTTTACTCCTAATATTGTAACAATCATTTTTCTTTTGGGGCTGATTCTCAGTGTTCATCTTCAAGATTACTTGAGAGCACTGATAAGTGTTCACCACATGCCTAGAACTTGGTCTTTCGTCAGGTGCAACCTCTTTACTATCGTTAATGTCTTCCAGCTACTCCTGCATATCACCTTCCACATCAAATGTATGACCACAGACTGAGGTAACAACTCGCTTCCAATCTGAGCAAGAGTTCTCACGATGGAAATATTCGTGGAACAAATAGAAATTAGGATCAGTGCAATGATTGAGTTGGAATACAAGCTTCTGCGCAAATTTGGAAGCCAACTAGTTTTTGCTTGATGATCTAGTTTATGAACTACTTTCCTGCATCTATCTAGGTAGATGGCTACTTACGAATGTGTCCATTTTCCATTTCCTAAGTTCAGACATTTCGGTGGCCAAGTTCTTGACAAGGTGAGTAAGGGTCTCAATATCAGTTGCTTCCTTGTCTCTACCCTTGCTCTCCATTGCTTGGGGCTTTTTGCTCGCATGCTTGGAGTATTTTGTTGATTTTTCATCTTTGATGACTCCAATTGTGCACAAGTCTCTTTCAACAACAATAGCCTCTTCACAGCTTTGTAAAAGTGTAGGCTTCATAGCTCGCTTGACGAATTGCACAATGGTGGTCGACAGTGCAAACGTGTAATAGTCAACAGTGAGGGAGACATGAGGTTTAGTGTCTGCTACAAATTTGTTCAGAATATGCATAAACCTCATATTGAAGTCTTTCAATTTCTCTTTTCCCTCCATCCTGAGGTTTCCCAATTCCTTGAGCAGCATGGGTGGGGTCTTGTCATCAGCAAACTTTTCGAGGAACATACATTTGAGAGAACCCTAGATCTGTATGGAGTTGGGTGGAAGGCTATGATACCAAGCAGTTGTGTGGCCATCCAAGGTACATGGCAACCGTCTACATGCTACGTCATCATAACGTACCTCTAGGTTCTACAGCTATAGGTAGAATTTGTCTAAGTGATCTTTTGCCTTGACTATGTTGTCAAGGTTGAACTTGATGTTCATTCTCTTCGCTCGCTTCGAGATATTGTGTAGAATAGCCAGGAGAGCCAATTGTCCCTGAGTCATCCATTCAACATTTGGGTTAGACATCTCTTCATCTTCTTCATATTCTTCCTCTCCTTCGGAGTCTAATGGTTCAAGATCTAAGTCTGTTGGTTTGTCTCCGCCTCCACCTCCTATATTGGAGTTCGACACCAAGATCACAAGAATGCCTTGTTCATCTTCAAGGAAGATTGGGGGTTCCTCTCCATCTTCAATAGCTTCCTCTAGACCTTCAAGCATGGAAAGGACTGCTTCTTCCACCGATGATACAACAACTCCTATGGGAATGGCTTTTGGCTTCCTAGTTGTGTGTGGAAGATATTCTATGCATGGGATGAGTCCGACAGCTTTAGCGAATTGGCCAATGATGGGACGGATGGAGCGAAGGTGTTGATATGAAATCTCATGTTTAATTCTGGGAGGTGAGAAGTAACCAACTGTAGAGTCATGTGAGAGGGAGTGTGAGTTACTTCCTTGACCAGATGATTGATGAGTGAGTGTGAGGGAAATTTCAACCATGTACAACTAGCTTCCCTCCTTCTAGCACCCGAAATGTTGACGGTGCTAGACCTACCAACATTCATGGGATCATCGCAGTATGAAGTCCCAACTAGACCTCACACCATTTGGTGCGGGAGTCCCATCCGGTATTATGGCCTAGTTTCCATTGTCTTAAGGATTTTCCTCACCTCTTGCTTGTCAGCACAGAAGAGCGGTTCGCTTTATCTTCGAGAAGTGAGGTTCATGTGCGTGGTGATTGTAAGTGTCACGGTGTCAATGGTTCTCTCACTATTTCAAGAGAGGGTGAGAGTGAGTTCCAGGTTGATTGGGAGCGTTCTAAACACTACTAGGAACACACAACAGAACAAGATATGCACAACTTTTTGGTGAAGAAGTCCACATGGATGTGGTAGTCACAACATAGAAGGTGAGATAACATGTACAACACTCATGGAGCAGTCCAAACGAGTGCAACGGTTGTTAAAGAAAGCTTCATATTAAAAGTTTGTCTGATGTCCGGGAGAGCAGCCTACAAGGGAATGATATCATTAACATCATATACATGGATAATTTTAGGGGCTAATCTTCGCCCAGTGGGCTAATTTTCCATGATTTTTCCACAAAATGATTCGCCAATTTCCAATTTTTATAAAAGACGATTCGCCCAAATTTTAGAATATAAAATTATTTTACCTTAAAAATCGCCAACATTATATAGAGACTACATATATAATCATTATAAATTTGAATAATTTTACAAATATATCAATAAACATTTTATAGTTTGCATATTAGGGATTAGTGAGATTCGCCAATGTTTTTAAACTTCAAGAAAATTTTCCATCCTTAAAATTTTTCATATACAACACATTTCCATTAATAGATTATGAATTTCAACAACCGAATCAGTTTAGATGTAGAACACAGGTTAAAGAAACATGCATTAAAAGTGTTAAAGATCAGTCTTACAACAGATACAATACATGTGTGAAAATGTGCTGGCCTATTAGCAGGCTTCTGAATTAAGCGAAAGTTCCAAGACACATCATTATAACATACATCACTAACCTTGAGTGTGGGGCATTGGAGCCACTACTTACTCCTCAAAGAAAATATTATCTCTTGGCTAAGTGAGAGGAGATGAGGTGAAAAGTCCTTTTCATGTACAAATGAGGGGGTATTTATAGCCAAGGGTGAAATTGACCCTTGTGGTTGTTTGACTATCCTCATGACCATTTGACTTCGATGACTTTTCAACTTACATGACTCTTTGATACACAAGTGGGTCTCTAGGACTTCCACGTTACATCACATTGATTGAAAACAAGCCCATAGTGGAGATCTGGGCGACATGACTCATGATGCGACTCGACATGACTTGACATGACAATGCTAGTACATTCGTGCTACTGCTAGAGTGCATGTCGAGCTATAGTGATGCTGCTAGGTAGTGGATGTCTTCATGGCATATCATAGCTTCACCTCCACATGGTGAAGTATGTAGAATCTTCAATGGTCCTTGGTTCACTTGATGAAACTTTAGCATGTTGTTCCTTTCTTTCATGCTGGAAGGCTTGATAGGATCATCTCTTCATGAAGGTGTATGTTCGTCGCATTCATCCACTTTGCATGTCTTCTTTGTTTGTCTATTGGTGAACCTGTCCTTCTGCATGTGCTCCCTTCATTCATCCCATTCATCATCTAGCCATGTTTGTTGGTGTACCTGTACTTGCAATCACTCATAACGTGACAACATCAAATCCAAAACCTCCTAGTCTACCATGACACATGATCATTTCAGATGCAGGTGACTAGGAGAGGTAGCAAAGTTGTGATGCAAGATGATGGCTCTAGGAAGATGCTGATGAAACTGCAATAGAGTCACTGACAGGTGGATATGGGCAATCTGAGTCAACAGTGACTGTCTGCAAGGTTTGGATTGGTTGGGAGGAAAAGTCCAGGCTAATGGAAGGCAAGGCAAGCATGCTCTATGAATTTTTTAGAAAAAACGGGCAGTGGGGTTGCACAACCATATTTGCACAATTTTCCAGAGGAACAGGTCAGGCTGCATGAAGGGTCAGTTGGTAGGGATTGCGCAGTTTTTATGGGGAACTTCTCAGGAGACTGGCAACCAAAACTGCACAATTCCCAGAGGGAACTACCAGTTGGCTATTGGGGTCACTGGTAGTCAAAACTGAACAATTCCCAGAGGGAACTTCCAGTTAGCTGCCCGGGAGGCTGGCAGCAGAAACTGTGCAATTCCCAGAGGAAAATGACAGTCTGTTGCTAGGGTCTACTAGTAAGGAAAACTGCACTTATGCCGGGAGGTCGGCCTACTAATCATCTCTGTGCAATTTTTGAGCTGAGATGATTAATGGGCAAAGGAATGCCTTCTCATGAACATTGCACAATTTGTGAGATGAAAAGTTGGTTGACTGTCAAGATGACTAACTAGGAAAATTGCGCAATTTTCTGAGGGGACAAGGATGGGCACCTGGTGTCTGTCTGGCCTATCTACGCAATTCTTGAGTCAGTTGAGTGGATGCGGTTAGTGACCTCTACAAAATTTTTGAGGGGAGTTAGTTTTGGGGTGATTGCTCGATCTGACTATCTAGGTGGCAAGCATGAGAGGTGATTTGATTGCTTACAGGAAGCGTAGCCTGAAAATACTAGCTTGGTGCTTCTACGCTATTCTGGTTGACAATCAATCGAGTCGATGGTAGGGTTATGGTCTGGCTCTCAGAGGGGAGTCTTGTCATCAAAACTTTCATCAAAATGGCTAAGTGTATGAACAATTGAAAGATTCATAGGTAATCATATGAACACACACTTGCATGACTTAATGGAAAAACAACCAAACCATATAGACATACAACATGACTAACCAATGGTGTAAGTGGCAAGAGCGACACTCATGATTGATTGTTCATTGATCAAGATCACACTTGTACAACAGTGAATGTGACTCTGTGTGTGAGTGTGACAGATGCTTTCATAGCAAACACAACAATCACATACGAAGCAAAGTCTTTAAGTATAACTAGAACATGGTCGCAAGAATGACTTAGATATTAGCATGACGAGACTTGAATGTAATGAACAAGCAAGGTGGATGTAAAGACTCACATGAGCTCATGGAGTGAACCTGAGTGTGTACAGTCATCAAGTGAAACTCTTCAAGGGAGGCTCCGAAATTGGTGCAGGCCAAAATTTTGGAGGGTGGTTGTAGCCTCTACAACACTAATACATGTATCTAATCCATTAAATCATCAACAGTTAAGTTACCTTCATATAATGGTACTTATATTTTTAGCCTGGTAGACATCTTCGTGAAAATATTCAACATTTTCTCCTCTGTAGTTCCCTTTGCTTCTTCCTCACTAGAAGCCTCTTCTTTAACATCATTCACATCTCCCATGTTAGTTCCTAATTTTTGTGCAAATTCCAAGGCTACCATCCTCTCTTGAAGTCTCTGCAATTCTACCGGAAAAGCCACATTGGTTGCCGGCATGGCCACTCGTTCTCCCCAAACTGCTCCTCTTGTTTCTCCTCTTCAATTTTCCATAACTATTGTCATTACTCAGATACCAATTGATGCCATGGTTCTACCAAATTATTCTTCAGAAACCAATTTTTGTTAAATACCAAAGTTTACACAGTCATCCACTAATATTGTAATTTGATTTGAAAAAAATAAAGAATACTAAATTGTTGGGATCGGGTCCCCAGGGGTCCAATTGAGTAAATCTAGTTAATTTTGTAAATAATGTAAATTCTCTGCAAAATGTGGATGCAAAGCGCACAGATAGATAGGAGTCAAAGGGGTCTTAGCCCCTTATTTTGGTCGGTTTTCAGATTCGGTTTTGGTCAAGTCCTAGAAAAATTTGGATAGGAAAAAGATAGAGATATGAATGAATGATGATGCTATAAGGGTTTGATAGACATGAAGGCATATTCTTATCAGTAACAAAGGAAAGGCTCCACAACTGAGTGCGTGGACCCCTACAGCTAAGTGCGTAGGGTAGTTGAAGTCTATACTGAATCGATTCTAATTAATAAAGACTGATTTTGGGTTGGAATTACTTGCTCTGTTATTTATCTATTTATATTTTTATCTCACTTTGAATATTGTTTTCTTGAATTAATGTCTCTTACCTGCAAAAATCAGGTTAATTGAATATGTTTATGCTTAATAAGAGGATTAAATAATGTATGCGAAGTTCTAGATCTAAACTAAGTTGGTTTCGGGTAAAGAAGATAGATCTGCAGGACAATAGATCTAGATCCAAAAAGCCCTAGAAGACTTGTCTATGCGTGTGAAAGTAGCAGTTCTAAGCTCTTAGGATCTGAATAAGGAAATCGATTGGTTTCGTGAATGATTGAAAGTACTTAGGATTGAGTTTAGGGTTTAAGCTCTGTCGGAAGGTTAGATCTGTGTGGATTAGATCTAGGGAATTAAAAGATATCACACTAGTCTCTAGATGCAAAAACTTATTTCTTGCATCCCCCAATACTACTTCGAGTTAGACTGCAACCTGTGCTACACAAGTTGTTTCCGAAAGGGCTAGCAGTGGAAGGTTTTGTTGGTTGGTGCAACTAACTTTGAACCTAGGTCAGGACCCCTTAAGACAACAAATGGTTCCATTTCTGAGACCGGGATCTGCTTAAAAATATGTGTGATGTCACATCGTTGGAATCCCACTAAGAAAGAGATTCAAAAGTTCTTAGATCAGAATATTCACGAGTTCGCAGCTCAAGAAAATAGGAATCCATGCATGTCAAAGGAAGATTGGTTGAATAGATATTTTTATGTAGAGATACAAGAAATTTTCTTTTGCACTTTTCCATGTGAATTATATGAGTGGTTAGAAAAAATGGCAGATGGTAAAGGGAGGTGGAAGCTCGATAGTCCTATAGTTTGGACTCTAGAATTGGTGCGACGACTAGAGTCATCTAAAAACAAGATCGCACAAGTTGTACATCATTGGCTTGATCGAATTCTGGGAGGGTTTGTTACTGACTTTTCAGTTGATACCTTAGTAATCTATAGTGAAACAGAGCAAAGATTCTTCAAGGGACTATGAGGTAAGTACTTGAGGTCATTTAGTACTTGGATTAAAATGATATTATGTGAATTGAGGGTAATTCCATTACCTTAATATTTGGAGCTATGTGAATTGGTAGATTCTTTAGAAGTAATGGATCAAGTCCATAGTATAGTCCATTAATCGAACCTCCTTCAAGCGACAATGAAGGGGCAGTGCTAACTACATCGCGAAGTGTTGTTCAATTAATAACTCAATGTATCCCAAGGATATCTCATCCATCCACTCCACCCCCACGTCGACCTCCACTGCATACACCTTCACCTACCCCTTTGACTCCACCTCCACCATTCATCATGGCGAACAAAATGAAGATGTGAATCTTCAAAGGAATAGGAAGTAAAGATCTAGAGCAATTCTGGTTTGTTGCGAATGTTGTATGGACACCGCAACAAATCACCGATGATAATAATAAGAAGGTGTAGTTGGTTACTATCTTACAGCATTGCGTGCTAACCTGGTACATTAAGTATTGCATTGATAATCCTCAGGCATCGTTAGTAGAGACTCAGACAACTTTGAACAAAGAATTTAGTAAGCCTAAATTTGAGGTGCAGTCGGTAATTGAATTTAAGGAGATCTGAATGAGAGCTAATGAGAAACCTTGGGAATTTTATCAGAGGTTAAAGTGCCAGATTAGACAGGCTAATATGCAAATCTCAGATACCTAACAACGTGACTGGTATACAAAATTGCTTTTGTCACACTTAAGAATACCTCTGTCATAGTAGAAGAGAGCAACACAAGCAAAAGCCTTAGAGATCACAATGAGGCTGCAAGCATCACCTATTCAAGATACAAACCTATGGGTACAACAAATCCACTCACAGTTAGAGAGCCTGCACCTAGAATTACAAATTCTAAAGAAAGAGAAGGAGACTAAGATCGAAGGGCTAGGGCCAAGCATAGGAGCTGTGCTATGGTGCACCATTTGTCAAGTTATTGGACAACATGTGACAAATAACTACCACTTACTTCATAAGTTCGTTCAGACACCCCAAAAATTATTTTGCAATTTCTGTAAATTTGTGTGCCATAATGAGTACCACTGTCAAAGTTATGAGTTGATGATGGAAAGAACCCCTATTTAATGTATACAAGAAGAAACTCAGCCTGTAGATCAAGGTGTAGGAGGAGCACGTGGGGGTTTTCAAGGTAGAAGACAAGGAGGAGGAGGAGGACCTGGTAGAGGTCATGGTTAGATTATCTGCTACAACTGCGGACAGTCTGAGAACTTCGTGCAAGATTGTCTAAATCCGATGCACCCTTTGTGTCAATACTGTAGACAACTTGACCATGCCATAAAAGACTATCCAGTGCTAATAGCCAAAATGCAGGAGAAGATAATGCACCCTCAGTAGCCTACATAAAATTTACAAATGATGAGGGTTGAGCACCGCAAGGAAGATCAAAGCATTAATATTGTACTAAGAAGTGGTATGACGATTGGCGCAGATAAAGGTAAGCAACCTAAGGAAGATGGATGGGTCTGCAAAGCTCCTGATAAAGAAGCGACCTTTGACCTCAATCGCACTAAGGAAAAATTCATGGAAGCAAAGAGGAGCTTCGTTGAGGCCTCCACCTTAGGAATCCAGTAAAAGACACCAGAGAATTGTGCAACACAAGTGGTTGATCCTTTTGTACTCACTACTTTTTGGGAGACCTGCATGAAGTTACTCCGTGATAGAAAGGTTATGGAAGGATTGAAAGAATTAATAGAAAAGTGTGCCAATAAGGAAAAGACTCCTATTAAGCAGTGCACAGTTAGAAGGATTGGTAAGTATAAGGCATGAACAGGACACAAGATGTGGCTAATGGCACAGATAAGCGATTACAAAATGGACCAGATAATTTCGGATCTGGCGTTTGATGTGAATGTTCTACCAAAACAGACATGGGAAAGGATGTGGATACCTACAGTGTACTGGTCTCTAATTCAGCTCCGAATGGAAAATCAACAGTAAATCATCCCCATGGGATGATTGTATGGTGTGATGGTCGATATTAAAGGTGCAAGTGCATTAGTGGACTTCGAAGTTATATAAATTGTCGATGACAATAATCCTTAATTCACTCTCCTAGGAATTGACTAGGCTATTGATATGGATGGGGTCATTAATTTGAAGAAGAGGAAGATGAAATTCGGAAAAAAGTCACTTAGGGTTGTAGTGCCACCGGATCCTATGGAAGGAGCATGCTATACTGAACTTGTCCATGATTATGTAGAAAGTGATGCCAAGCTGGTCAAATATACAAGATAACAACACGAGATCAGGATTGGATTAATCCAACGATAGATGGATGGATCACATGGGACTAGGAGAGTTCATGCACTTTTGACTCAAATGAGGAATTAGACCATTGGAAAAACTACTTACATGAAGTTTCTACATTGTGATGCAATATGATGACGATATCGTTGCGTTGTGTTTCGTTGGAGGGAAGAAAGATACCTTATTATGATGGTCTAACTAATGTAGATTTTTTTTTAGATGAATTTGAGCATGAAGTCCCTGAACACCATTTCTCTCAAGCATTGGATTTGCTACTGCACGCATAAAGAAATCTTTGCTGGATGGAGGGATTATAGGTGAATGATGAAGTTACAATTTGGGCATGCTAATACCAGAATGAATGACAAGTATAGTGGGAAGGATGATTTGCGTGATCACCTAGAAAAATGGACTAAGGTGTGGGGGATGGAACCACAGTTAGAATGGGTACATATATTTTGTCATACCTTGGATACAATTTCCATGAACTAGTATCTCGAAACAGAGCTCTGCCACAGCACTCTCGAATGGGATGTATTGAAGGAAGGTTTCTTATTGACTTTCAGCTTCGAGGATGGGTTTGAAAGCGTTGAAGAAGTTCTTCAAGAGATTAAAGAAATTATCTTTAGGATGCCAAAGGAACCTATGGAATGGACCCAACCCGTTTGGTGCACCTAGATACGCCACACATTGGAATGTTATAATGTGACCGCTGAAGAGGAGGAAGAAGATTAGAGGAATATCAATATTCTAGAATGATTCGAATTTAAACATGAACGTAAAAAATTACGGATACAACCATAAATACAGAGATGCAGCAGAAATAACATTATCTTTCATTAGTATCAAATAATGAAATATGCTTATAAACAGAATGGAAATGATACTAGCTTGGGCGATGGTAGCTTATCTCTGAGAAGAGATGTGGTGGCTACATGCCTCTGAAATGAGTTACAATGAGGCTCAAGGGCCTTTTTATTATTGAACAATAAAATAAAACCCTAAACAACTAAAACCCTAACCCGAGGAGATGTAACACCAAGATTTTATGGGTCCCGTTGGGGTTAGTTGGGCAACCAACTTCCTGGGGTCGTAACTTGATCATATTACCTTTGTTTGATGTGCATGATACCTCGTTGGAAAGATATCTCTAAGGACTACCACTGAAAATTTGATTTCACCAAAATTTGTTAGAGGAATATTACCAAAAAATGTCGTTTAGGGCCTCAAAATGGCTTCAGAAGTTTAGGACCCGAAAAACTGCCAAAAATAGTAAATTGTGCTACAATTAAGGAAATCGAAAAAAATTAAATAAAAAATGGGCAGGGTCCACGTGGAATAGGTGGGTGGCCACCAATATCCACCTAGATCATTCACTCCCCCTTAGGAAGCAATGGTCTCCACTGCGTTGAGTTCCTCCATGAGATGAGGAAACTTCTGCTGAATTTGGTCCCTAATGAGCCATTTTATTTGGTGCAGGAGTTGGCCCACTTTGACAACTAAATACATTTGGATCTTCTATTGGTGAGTGTTCTTAATCTATGTGTCCATGACCTGATCAGTTGCAGCTTGTTCCATGCAATCTGGATTTAACTTTGTTGGTGTGAGCTATTCTACAATGCCAGACGTGTCCAGTAATGGTGGAAAGTATGGTCGAAGGTAATCCATATTGAACACTGGGTGCAGGCCAAGGAATGGGGGAATTTTGAGCTCAAAATCATCATCTCCCACAACCTTGGTGATGGTGTATGGCACATATAGAAGCGGGTGAATCTTGTGGTGGGGCCCAGTGAGGTGCTCCTTCTACAAATGTAGCCATACTTTGTCACGCACCTAGAACTTGTGTGGAACCCGATGTTGATCATGTTGCTGATTGTACTTATCATTGGCTTTGTCCAATATATCATGGGCCTATTGGAAGATGTGTTGAATGTGCTCAATGAATTTATTTTCCTTGTCGATTTTGGACTGGACATGAGCTGAATCTACCTGAGTCGCTACAAATGGTATGGCCACATTAATGGGACATAGTGGTTGGAATCCCAAGCCCACCTAAAAAGCATTGTGGCCAGTTGAGATGTGAAGAGCCCAATTGTAGCTGTGCTAGACATAGGGGAGGCTCTCATCCCATGTGCGTGGATGTTTTAAGTTGTACATGAGCAGAACGTGTATGATCATCCTGTTGACGACCTCTGTCTGGCCACCAGTTTGGGGATGCAAAGTTGTGGACTTAGTGAGATTGGTGTCTAGCATCGATTAGATACTAGACCAAAATGTACTGAGGAACCTGCTGTCTCGATTTGAGATGATAGACTACGGGATCCCAAAGTGTACCAACACATGTATAAAGAGGAGTTTACTAGTGGCTTCTGATGTGATACCCTTCACGCAGACCACCATAATGGCCATCTTCAAGAGTTTATCGACAACCACAGAAACATAGTCGTTTCCATGCTTAGTAGAAGGAAGGCATGACTTATAATCCCTTGATATGGATTCCCAAGGTCGACTAGGGGTAGGCAGTGGAGTATAGAGACCTTGCTTCTTGATGGTCAGTTTGTCAATAATGCAAGAAATGCAGGATTTGATGTACTTCCCGACATCCTATCGAAGATTCAGCCAATATAAATACTTCTACAGTACTGGCACCATTTTCTCAACCCTGAAATGCCCAGCGGCCCGACTATACTGCACTTCCCAAATCATCTTCACATGCTCACTTGAAGGAACACAAAGGTGTTCCAGGTGGCATAACAGAGCATCATGGAGGTGAAAATATAGAACTTGTTGACCCTCCAAGAGCATATGGTATGTGTGGCCGAATTCTGGGTCACTTTTGTAGAGAAGTGGCCAAACAGAAGTCTCGTTCCCACAAGATTTGAGCACAGTGGTTAATGCCATGATCAGTGTTTGGCTAAGGTAGTGTGCAACATTATTTTTGTTTCCCTTCTTGTACTTGATATTCAAATGGAACTGTTGTAGGTATGTGGAGCAATTTTGATGCAAATCATTATGACACTTCCCTTGTGTCTGTATGAACTGCAGGGGTCGGTGGTCTGTCTGGATGACCGTTTCCTTCCCCAATTATTCCATTGTTGGCATGCTTGCACAATGGAATACATCTCTTTGTCATAAGTGGGATACTTTTGGACTGCGTCTAAAAGTGTCTCACTGTGATATGCCACTGGATGCCCTTGTTGAGTGTGGAATGCCCCAATAGCATAGTCAGAGGCATCTGTCTCGATCTCAAATGGTTGTTGTAAGTCTGGTAATGCGAGCACTAGTGAAAAGAAGAGGCAATGTTTCAACTCTACGAATTCCTTCTGTTGAGATTCAGACAAAAATAATTTTTCTTTCGCTCCTCCTTTGGTGACTTGACTCAAGGGCCAAGTGATATGAGAGAACCCCAACACGAACTTGCGGTAGAAATTAACAAGACCCAGAAAATTGCAGAGCTCCGTCAAAGTGGTTGGGGTTGGCCAATCCTGAATGAATTGGATCTTGGCTGGATCCACGTGCACCCCCTTTCATCAATAATGTTTCCCAGATACTGAACCTGAGTCATGCCAAAAGTTCATTTCTCCAAATTGGCACAGAGCTTGTGTTGCTGCAATGTTTGGAGAACTTTTCGGATGTGGTGGAGGTGCTCTTCTCAACTCTGGCTGAAGATCAAGATGTCATCCAAATATACCACTACAAATGAGTTGGTGAATAGCCACAAGATGTCATCCATAAGCCTCATGAAGGTTGTAGGAGCATTCATCAACCCAAAAGTCATAACCAACCATTCGAAAAGGCTCTCCTTAGCTTTAAAGGAAATCTTCCACACATTAGAGGGTTCGATTGGTAGCTAGTGATATTTGGACTTCAAGTCTATCTTGCTGAAATATTTTGCCCCCTTGAGTTGGTCCAGAAGGTCATCAATTTGTGGGATCGAGTACCTATTCTGGACAGTCATCTTGTTCAACACTTGATGGTCAATACTGAGTCTCCAAGTCCCATCCTTCTTCTATACTAACATGATCGGGCTCCCACAGGGTGATGAACTCAGCTGAATGTGTCCTTTCTACAGTAGCTCCTGAAATTACCTCTTGATTTCATCATTCTCCAGAACGAAGCACTAATAGATTGGTCCATTGGGCAATGATGCACCTAGGGTTAGATCGATGGAGTGCTTGACCTAACAATGCAGAGGCACCCTTGCGGGGGAGGTGAAGATTTCCTCGTACTCCTCCACGAACTTTTCCATCTATTGTTGTCGTATGGAGGGGCCCTAGCTGGAGGTCATGGCCACTGTATTCTTCTTTCCTTGAGGGCATATCATCAGGGAAAAAAATTTCTTGGTTTTTGAAATGAGCTTACTGCATTGTTTTGCATTAACCAAACAGATGGCAGTAGGTGGTTCTACCTCTGGTATGTTGTACAACTTATTTACCAATGTAAAAATAAGAATGTGAGGCCTTGAATCATACACATCATGTTGCTTCCATAAGTATGGTTGGCCTAATAATACATCACAAACATCAAGGGGAGAAATGTGACATAATACCTCATCCATAAAGGGCTTGATGTTGTATGGAAGGTGACATTGTTGGCTCACGCGCAGATCTTGTCCTTGTTGAAGCCACTAGATGGTGTATGATTGTGGGTGTGTTGTGGTCGGTAAGCCCAGCTGCTTCATGATCTCTACTCCAATGAGGTTCTTTCGGCTCCCACTGTTGACAATGAACTATAGCAGGGAACATTTTACCCACATCTAGGAGTGGAAGAGGTGCTCCTCCTCCTCTGGATCTTCGGGTTCCTCCTTTTTGATATTTGTGTTGGCGATGGTGGCATTGGGCTACACATAAATAAGCTTCTTCCCTTTGTCATTCCACTTTTCATGTTCTGACTCAGAGTCAAAACATGCATCTGATTTTGAAGACTTTAGTTCAACCAGCAGTGACTGGTTGGCTTGACACTCACTTGTGTTGTGGGTGTAGCTCTTATGGAACTCACACCACTTTCACGTGTCCTTCTTTGGCTTCACAGTGTTGTCCTTTTCTTGTGGCCTTGGAGAGTTGTCCTAAGTTTTCCTGCCTTGGATTTTTCCTTTATTTGACGGTTTGATGGCACCTTTCCCTTGCTTTAGATTCATAGATCCAAAGTCTCACTTCTTCTGTTTAAACTTTTGCTCGATCTTGACACCGTATCATTACATCATGTCGAGCGAGGAGATGTCTAGGAACTCCATCTCATCCTAGATGTATCTATGTATGCAGCCACGATACTTGAGTACCAAATGTTTCTTCTAAGAATCCTTGATACTGAACTTCGTGCGCAGGGTATGAAAAAAGTTGGTAAACTATGACACATCTTGGTCCCTTCCCTGCCACAGCTTGGTCCAATTTATGTATTTGTCCTCGTAGCTCTCTACAGGGTAGTATTGCTCCTTGAATGCATCCTGGAATGAATTCCAAGTGGGAGCAGCTAAAGAAAGTGAGTTTTTACTTTCATCCTCCTATTCACAATAGGTTTCCCACCAGTCCTTGACGTGGGGGGCAGCTTTCAGAAAAAAAAAAGAAAAAAAAAAAAAAAAAGTAATGTTTTCTCGACTAAAAAAATCATGAAAAAAAATATCCTTCTATTAGATTCAGCAATTTATCTACTACGTGTGCATCTATTTGGCCCTCAAATATGGGAATGTCAAAGTTTACTTGTACCTTAAAAGGTGTGGAGCCTTCAGAGTGGCTATTGGATTTGGATGCATCATTAGTGGGAAACCATTGAATGATTTGATAAAAGTTATCCATCATCACATTCCTTTGTTTCTCCAGGGCATCCTCAAGAAATATTTGGATAGGATCGCCTACTCCCTCATCTTTCATTTCTTCCCCCATGGGAGGCTGCCAGATTTCTGAGGTTGGTCTTGCAAAGGTTCGACCAGTTCGAGCCTTAACTCCTTATGTCCCGACCTTGTTGGGGACATGTAAAGGAAAACAAAGAAAGAGCAGATCGCTTTGATACCACTGATCCAACTTTAAACAAGAACAAAAAATATTATGGATATAACCATAAATACATAGATTCATCATAAATAACACTATATTTCATTAATACAAATAATGAAATATGCTTACAAATAGAGTGGAAATGAGACTAGGTCGGGTGATGGTAGCTTATCTCTGAGAAGGGATGTGGTGGCTACATGCCTCTAAACTGATTTATAATGAGGCTCAAGGGACTTTTTATTATTGAGCAATAAGAGAAAGCCCTAAACAACCAAAACCTTAACTTGAGATGTAACACCAAGAGTTTATGGGCCCCGTTGGGGTTAGTTGGATAGCCAACTTATTGAGGTCGTAACTTGGTCATATTATCTGCATTTAATGTGAATAAAACCTCATTGGAAAGATCTATTTGGGGACTACAACTGAAAATGAGATTTCAATAAAATCACTTCGAGGAATATTGCCAAAAAATGTCTTTTAGGGCCTCAAAATGACTCGAGAAGTTCAGGACTCGAAGAACTGCCAAAAATAGTAAACTATGCTACAATTAAGGAAATTAAAAAAATTGAAAGAAACAATGGTGGGGGTCCACGTGGAATAGGTGGGTGGCAACCAATATCCACCTAGATCACAGAGATAGAAGGGCATCACATAATATAAGTACCACAAGTAGAGGACTGAGACATCTCTGCACCTTTGAAAAAAAGACAGTTAAACATTAGCACTGAGGAGGAACCATAGTTCGTGAAGGTTGGAGATTATTGGGATGATGTTATAGTAGACAAAGTTGTTGAATTATTTCATGAATACCAAGATTTCTTCCCCACTAATTTTTCATATTTAAATGGCATACTTGGCGATTTGGGCGTTATGCGGATCACACTAAAGTCGGATGTGAAGCTTGTCAAATAGAGGTCTTATCACCTTAATCCTAAGTATAAGGAGAAGGTTGTCCAAGAGATGGATAAAATACTGGATGCAGGCATTATAGAACATGTTGAAGAGTCTGATTGCGTGAGCCTGATGGTAGTCCAAGAGAAGAAACAAAAGGGCGAAATAAGGATGTGTGTAGATCTGCGAAAGTTGAATGATGTATGTGTTCATGATCCATTTCCAACATCATTTACAGATGAAGTGTTAGACAATGTAGGAAGGAATGAGGCCTATTACTTCACTGATGGGTTTTATGGTTATCATCAAATTAGGATTGTGTCAAAGGATCGAAGAAAAACCACCTTCACGACAGAATGTGGGTACTTTCAGTACACTATTATGCCTCTTGGATTAAATAATGCACCTACAATATTTTCCCATGTAGTCATAGCCGCATTCAAAGAATTCATTCATAAGTTTCTGGAAGTATACTTCGATGAGTGGACCATGTTTGGATTGGTGAAATTCCATGTATCAAGTCTGTACCTTATGTTGGATACATGTCAAAGATACCATATAGCGTTGAATTTGAAAAAAAGTATATTTTGTGTTCCTTTTGGGATCTTGTTGGGTCATGTCATGTGTAAGTAAGGATTTATGGTGTACCCTACAAATATCGTAGTGATTTTGAACTTGGAGGCCCCTAGGAACATCAAGCAGCTGCGAACAATGCTGGGACACACTGGATACTATAGAAAATTCATTAAAGCCTATGCTCAAATTACCGTGCCCATGGAAAAATTGTTGAAGAAGGATGCGACATTCTATTGGGATGAGGAATGTCAACGCAACTTAGATGTGTTGAAAGAAAAGATGGTGACCATGCCAATCCTAGTATTTCTCGATTGGAAGAAGGAGTTTCATGTACATGTGTATGTTTCTTGCATTGCACTAGGTGTAGCATTAACACAAGCAAACAAAGGCAAACTAGACCATCCTATAGCCTTTGCAAGTACGAAGTTATCAAAAGCTGAAAAAATTATTCAACGACAGAGCATGAGGTGTTGGCCATGGTCTACACACTGCACAATTTAGGCATTATTTGTTAGTGGGGAATTTCAAGATGTATACAAATCATTCTTCCTTCAAGTACCTGGTCAACAAGCCTGTGTTGGGGAGAAATCTTTGCAAGTGTTTTTACTATTTCAAGAATATGATTTTGAAGTTATTGTGAAGCCTGGTCAGTTGAACACTGGTCCAGACCACCTGTCGAGGATTGAAACAGGCAAAGAACCCAATAATTTGGAGGACGGGTTATCGAACCTATGGCTCTTAATGATACGTGTCACAAAGGACCATTTTGTTGACATTATTCAATTATTAACTACAGGATGGTGCCCAAAGGATATACAACTCAGCAGAAGAGAGAACTAGTAGATCGCGCAGTAGATTGTTTGGTCATTGCGGGATATTTGTACAAAATGGGGGGTAGGAAATATTGTGGATATATGTGCTGGAATATGAGCGCAATAACATTCTCACTAAATCTCATGGGGGAGATATGAGAGGCCATTATGTAGGGAAAGAAACTATGCAAAAGATTTTGTGCGCAAGATTATGGTGGCCAACATTGCACTAGGATTTAGAAAAATATTGTAAGGCGTGCAACGCATGTCAAAGAACTGGAAGACCATCGCAGAGGGACGAACTACCACTACATCCTCACAAATCCTTACAGGAATTTTTGAACTAGGTGATTGATTTTATTGGGCCAATTCAGCCACCTGGAAAGAAAATGGGAGCACGTTACTTTATAACTACCACAAAATATTTAACGAGATGGGCAGAACCACAACCAGTGAAGGATTGTACAACAGTTACTACAGCAAAATTCTTATTTGAATATGTCTTAACATGGTTTCGATGCCCTAAATTATTAATGGGTGATAGGGGAACACATTTTCTGAATGAAACAATTAGTGCGATGATAGATGAATTTCAAGTCTACCATTGAAAGAGCACACCATATCACCCACAGGAAAATGGGAAAGTTGAAGCTTTTAACAAAATTTTGGAGAATGCATTGACAAAGCTCTATAATGTGTAATAGAATAACTGGGATGTGCATGCACCTGCAGTTCTATGGGCCTATAGGGTAACTTGTAAAAATATGAAATGGAAAACACCATTTAGATTAGTCTATGGCATCGAAGCGATGATGCATATGGAGTACGTTGTACCTAGTCTATGTGTAGTATCTTTGACGGATATGGCGGGATTCCACCAAGTGCAGAAGGAACGTGAAAAAGAATGGAACAATTTCCATATCAAGCTTTGCACTTTCAAGATAAATGATCTTGTGTTGTTATATGATAGCAAGTTCACCAAATTTACGGGTAAATTCCAGATGCATTGGGTAGGACCATATCTTGTCAAGGAAATTACAAAGGGTGGCATAGTTCAGCTCGCAAAGATGAATGGTGAACCATTTCCAGGAAAAGTGAATGGGAGTCAGTTGAAGCTGTATACAGGGGATCCTGCCCCTGTGCATGACTATATGACTGCAGGACACTCTTAGTGCTCCAGGCAGTTCCAAAGGAGCGCAGTACTATAAACTACACTACATGATTTAGAGGACAAGGCAACAACTAGGTTGCGTGAAGACTAATGAGGGTGCACTAGATGAAGCTGCATTCAGGACGTTGCGCCATGAAAGTGGGTGCTACACAGCCAAACCCAAAAATAGTCGTTGGAGTCATTGTAGCTGATTGGTCTAAGAAACTCTCATTAGGAGGAGTGGGTAGGTGGCAATTAAGGCAAAAAAAATTGAAAATCTGCCACCAAAGGTGCATCTATGACAAAGTTATGGAGGGAAAAGTCGGATTTCAATCCAAAAATCGCTATAAATATCTTGTGTTGGTATGCAAAGAAACATTTTGTTTCCTAAGAACTTCTTGCATGCCCCGAGAAGAGTGGGAGAGTTTGTTCAGGAACCCCGAGCTAGTTTATTATTCTGATATGTTGCACCAAGTTTCTTTGGAGAAGAGATCTGAGCCTATGAGTTCTGAGGCTACGGTGTCTGAGGCCCTAGCTCTGAAAGCTACGGGCATAGAAGCTACACTGGCAGTACCTACAATGCCAAGGTCACCTAGGCCAAAACATTCTGCTTCTAAGGTAATGCAAAAGAATCTAGCCTCGAACCAGTGCATCACTCAACCCAAAAACATCTACAGGAGGTGCAGTATAAGGGAAAAATGGATAAGAAAAAGAAACCTCTTGTGGCCCTAGATCTAGATGAAGAGTAACTCTGACGGGGGATTGAGGATTTGGATGCCGAGGACGTGAAACCAATCACTATGATTCCATCATATGTGCCTCCGCGAAGAGGATAGAAGAAGATGACCAAAGACCCTGATTCTAGCAAATTTTCAATTGCTACACCATTGTTCCCATCTGAAGTTCAATTTGAGGGTACGCTCTTAGTATACATACCAGCGTTAAATATGGAATACTGGGACCTCGTTGACCAGGAGAAATTTCCACATTTAGCAATGAATCAGTATATTAACCGCATATACTATGAAGAAAAAGGGGACAGGAAGTTGGAACCAATGAAATGGGTTTGCAGAGTTGAGCTGGCGGGGTTTTTACACATGCTATTCGTACCTCATTTTCACCGCTCCAATATCAATACAGCATGTGTGCATCAGTTTCTAACTTTAGTGCATGATGGGTGTTTATCGCTAGGTGAGCCTATCCCCATCACGGATATGTTAATCCATATGATTACTAAGCTACCATTTAAAGGAGTAGACCTAGAGTTTGTGGGAAAATCCCTCAAAAAAGAAAGTGTAGACTGCATAAAGACTGAGTACGGGGTGTTAAAGGGAAAGCATGGATATTCTATGCACTCCATCACAGACTGAGCAGTACAGTTTTCCATGTAGATCCTCATAGACAAGATCATGCGGAAGCACCGCGTAGATGAAGTGCCTACGCCGGTCATTTCGTTAGTACTATAGAGATTGGATAGGGTCTACTATAACTAGGCCCAATATCTCTATAATGAATTTTTGGCTAAATATGTTAGCATTATGATACAGGTGTTGTCCTTGATGGCAACTCACTCAGATGAAAGTTCACAGTGCAGTAGGACAACAGAAAAGAATTACAGATCAGACTCCAAAGAATAAAGAAAGAGAGGTATATGCTAGTTCACTTTGTCCAAGGTGCGTATACACATGGTTTAACAGAACAAAAGTAGTGTATAATGTATACACGCACTTTCACAGGAGGAAAATCACGTACATGTTGGAAAACCAAGTTTGTTGTCCAAGGTATTTGATCCAAGGTATTTTGGTCCAAGGTAATTGGTCTAAGGCATTTGGTCCAAGGTATTGACCCTAGGTATTAGGTTCAAGGTATTGGTCCTAAGTGGTTTTGGTCCAAGGTATTGAGAAATGCCTAAGAGTATATAAGGAGGAGAAGATCATTAGGCCAGGGTGTGCAAGCAATGAGATTCTAAGGAATACTTTTATCTGAAGTATATATATTACGTTGCAGGGTTATGTTTGGGACTGGATCTGAAATTTTCATGTGCACCTTGAGTTCAACATTGGATCAGGAATCATGAGACTTGAAATGACTTATTCTTGAATGATCTGATATTGGTTGAGACTAGATCTGATGTTTTGCACCCGTTCTACTTTTTATCTATCATGATATGGGTTTGTCTAAAATCTGAAATTGTAGCAAAGCTCTGAGTCAAAATTTGAAGATCTGTACGCAGGTTCGTCTCGGCGAAAATGCATGTACATGCAGGTTCGACTCTTTCAAGTAGTGTATACAAATAGAAAAACTTATGTTTATATCTAACTGATCTATCTAATCAAATTCTATTGTTTTATAGTTGTCTGTCAATGAAGTCCTCTTAGATGTGAATGTAGAATTGTTGTATAAGGAAATTGAGTCTGATTGATTAATTGATTGAGAAGGAAGGGTGATCCTTGCTTCTATCTGTTTTGAACTCTCTAATATGGTAGTAGATCTTCAGAATGTCATTGATTGGTACAGTCTGTAGTTCAGAAGTTTATGATTCAGTATCTTTAGATATATACGCAGGTTGGGTTAAAGGAAGTAATGTATACACGCAGGTTTGGTTCAACCAAGTAGCGCATACACTCTAATGCATGATTTTTGATGTTACAGTTGGTTCTCGATGATGGTGTAGGTTCTGGGTTTAGCACAATGTTCTGGTGTTAGTAATCTGACTGTTTAGATTAACTGAATATTGGTTCATGCAATTTAAGTTTAAAAGACTTTGATGGGTGCAGTGTGAAAATTTGATGAAACGTGGCCTTCAGCTTGTGGTGTTGTGATCCAGGAGTACCCAATCTAAAAACTGGTGAAACGTGGTCCCTGGTGGAAGAGTGGAGTTTTCTGTAGGCTGGCACTTACATACTAGTAAATATACTAGCTATTACAAGAGCTAGGGGGTTGTAGCTCCCTTCCAGTAGAAGTTGGAAAAAGAGAGAACGTTGTAACCTTTTGCAGGTAGAATCCTGCGTACTGGTATGAGTCTGCACCAATACAAGATTGTAAACAGATTTTCTTATTATTGAAAGAAGATAGAGACAACAGTTGTAGGTGGTTTTTACCCACATTAGGTTTCCACCTTAAATCTTGGTGTTCATGTGTGTTTCTTATGTGTGATGCTTTATTATGATTTTTATTGCACTGTCTAATACATCTCTGATATACTGGTTTAAGCTTAACACATGATAAACTGTCTAAATCACAATTTATTTGCATATATGCTAGTTTCTTTGAGCACAATCGTGTGTACACGCTAGTTCACTTCACTAGAGTAGCATATATAAATCTGTTTGGGAAATAAAATTATTGATCTAATAATACTGATTCACCCCCCTCTCAGTATTATTTCCAACAATTGGTATCAGAGCAAGTCCTTCAGAACAAGCTTGATCGCTTGAAGGGGTATCCATCAACATGAATAATCAAGAAAGCATGGGATCCATCAAACCACCAATCTTTGATGGGAGAAACTTTTTTTATTGGAAAATAAGAACCACAACGTATATACAATTGCTTGGAACAGATGTTTGGGAAATTGTGGAAGGAGGATATACATTTCCAACAGAAATTCCTACAGATACGGCAGGTAAAACGCAATATGAAACCAATGCCAAAGCTGTCAATACTTTATTGGGAAGTCTGTCACAATCATAGTTTGTCAAAGTCATGCAGCTCAAATCAGCCAAAGAAATATGGGACAAAATCGTTCTGAGCTACGAAGGAGACTCTCAAGTAAAACATGCTAAGCTTCAAACTCTCAGAATTCAGTATGAAACTCTTAAGATGCATAGTGATGAAAGCATAGCTAGTTACTTCCTACATATAGATGAGGTTGTCAATTGTATGAAGAATTTGGGTGAAGAAATTAAGGAAGTTACCTTAGTTGAGAATGTTTTTAGATCCTTGTCTACTAAATTTGAATCCAAAGTGTCTGCCATAGAAGAAAAACAAGATCTACAGAACATCACTATGACACAACTTCACGGAATCTTAATTGCCTTTGAGATGAGAAAAGGAGGACCATCAGATATGAGAGAAGCCGCATTCAAAGCTTCAGCAAAAGGAAAGGAATAACACAATGAATCAAGACATATTTAATAAGAAGAAGATGAAGTAAACTTTTTCAAAAAGCTTCAACAGGGTTCTGGAAGATTTAGAGGTAAGTTACCCTTCAAATGATTTTCTTGTGGCAAAGTTAGTCATTATGCTGCCAGATGTCCTCATAAAGATAAATTTGAAAAAGGAAAGGATTATGCAAAAGGGAATAGAAAACAAGTTGTGAATAAAAGGAATTAATATACTCATGAAGATAGCGATGGTTTATCTAATAGTGATGAAGATGAAACTAGACAAGATTACAGACTTCTCATGGCTTATGACGATGATAATTTTTGGGATGCTTTAGAGGAGGAAGACCTTCATGAAGAAATATCTAAACTCAAAATATATTTAGAAGAAAATAATATGATTATAGATACCTTGACATACCAACTTGCTGAAAAAGAAAAACACAATGAAAAACTAGAATGTGAAATTGTCGGTCTAAAAAAGGATCTGGAGAAAACAAAATCTCTCAATTTTAGATTTGCTAAAGGATCATAAACTTTAAATGAAATTATCAAAGTTCAATGTTCTCCTCTGATAAAGATAGGTCTTGGATATACTGAAGAAGCATCTAAATCACACAAGCTGTCAACCTCCACCAAAAGCTATCTTGATGCAGCAAAGATCAGTGAACAATATGAAAATCGTCAGCAAAGGCATAAAGCTGATTACCAAGTAAATAAGACTCAATTTACTCCAAGGATAAATAGAAGCCACAACCAACCTCAGGTAAATCATCTTCAATTTGCTCCAAGGATGAATATCAATAGAAACTACAATCACCAGGTCAATAGATTTGATAATCGCAGGAACTTCTTTAATGGGCAATGTTTTTCATGTCATAATTTTGGACACAAAGCTGCTCAATGTGTTGCTTACAAAACCATCATGACTAGAAAAGCATAGAATCAAAGGAATGTACAGGGATCAAGAAAAGTTCCTATAATAACTTCTCTCTTCTTGAAAATGAAATAGAATGCTCAATCTGTAACAACTTTGGTTATGAAGAATCTGAATGCAGGAGAAAATTTCAACAACCATCACAAAAGGAGCAAACTCCATTAAATCCCAAGATATGGAGAAGGAAATAATCTCAAACAGAAAGATATGGTATAGCCTTGTATGCAGAAGGACAAGAAAATCAGTGGTACATCGACAGTGGATGCTCAAAACACATGACAGGTGACAAAGAAAAAATTCACTCATATAATGCCTTAGAAAGGAAAATAATGTCTCATTTAGAAATGACAATCCTGCTATCATAAAAGGTAAAGGCTCTGTTTTCTTGAAAGAAAAGGTTAACACTGGAAATGTTATGTATGTAGAAGATTTAAAGCATAACCTATTGAGTGTCAGTCAAATGCGTGATCAAAGAAATGAAGTGGTGTTTCGATCAAACGGATGTGTTGTTCATGAGCTTGATACAAGAAAGACCATGATTAAAGGTACAAGAACTCCAAACAACTTATAGATACTCAAGGGAGGATAACAACAGTGCTATCTAAGCAAAAATGATGAAAACTGGTTGTGGCATAGAAGATTGGGACATCTAAGCTTCTCTAAAATAAGAAAAGCATGCAGATTCAAGGCTGTTCTTGATCTTTCAGATATCAACATCCCAAAAAATACAATATGAAAACCATGTCAATTTGGTAAGCAAACCAAATTTCACTTGATGGAAAAGGAAGGGTCAGCTAGTAAGCTTCTTGAACTTGTCCATACTGATCTATGTGGACCATCAAGGAAAAAGTCACCTCATGGAGAAGAATACTTTATTTTGTCATTAATGATTTTTCCAGAATGTGTTGGATACATCTTCTAAAGCATAAAGATGAAGCTTTTGAAAAGTTCCAAGCCTTCAAAGCTTTGGTTGAAAATGAATCAAATCTAAAAATCCAATGCCTTAGATCTAATCGAGGGGGGGAATTTACCTCGGATGAATTCTTTGACTTTTATGAACAACATGGAATAAAAAGGAAATTTTCCACCGCAACGACTCCTCAGCAAAATGGTGTGGTTGAAAGAATGAATAGAACAGTTCAACAAATGGCTCGAGCTATGCTAGATGAATCTGGAACTCCTACAACCTTCTGGGGTGAAGTTGCATTCGCTGTCGTAACTATTCTCAACCAAGCAAATGTTCTGTCAGTAGCACTCAAATGCCACATGAACTTTGGTATGGTAAGACCCATATTATAAAATACTTTAAAGTTTTTGGAAGCAAATGTTATATCAAAAGGACTGATGAAAAACTTGGTAAGTTTGAACCCAGAGCAGATGAAGGTATTCTTCTTGGTTATTCTTCCAAAACTAAAGGATATAAATGTTATAATAAAAGACTTGAAAAATTTGTTGAAATCATTGATGTTGTAGTTGATGAAGAATGTAAAAATCCAAGACAAATAGAATCAATAGAAGTTTATCACAATGAATAAGATAGGGATTATTTTCCCACATCAAATCAAAATCATATTGAAGAAGAAACCAATGAAGCACCAGAAGAAGAGATAATGGTAAAAGAAAAGACTTCGTCCAAGTATGTTCAGAAAAATAATCCAGAAACTCAAATTTTAGGGGAAAAAGAGGCAGGTGTATAGACAAGAAGAACTATTACAGGGACCTCAAGCTATCTATCATTACTATCCTCCACCGAACCTCAAAATTTAAAATAATCATGCAAAGATGAATGTTGGGTCAAGGCCATGGATGAAGAATTTGAGAAAATTGAAAAAAATGATACTTGTGAATTAGTTCCTAGACCTCATGATAAAAATATTATAAGAACTAAATGGATATTCAAAAACAAGCTGAATGAAAATGGAGAAGTCATTAGAAACAAGGCTAGGTTTATTTGTAAAGGGTATGCTCAACAAGAAGGTATAGATTTTGAAGAAACGTTTGCACCGGTTTCTAGAATTGAAGCCATAAGGATGTTTCTCGCTCTTTCTAGCTTTTAGAAATTCAAAGTATACCAAATGGATGTAAAATCAGCCTTCCTAAATGGAAATTTAGAAGAAGAAGTTTATATTGAACAGCCAGAAGGATTCATTCCTTGAAATGATGCAAAACTTGTATGTAGACTCAGAAAGGCCCTATATGGTCTGAAATAGGCTCTAAGGACATGGTATTACCGCCTTGAAAAATATCTACACCAGCAAAGTTTTACAAAACGTTCAACAAATAGAAATCTATATGCAAAGATTGAAATTGATAAATTTCTAATTATTATTGTTTACGTTAATGATATCATTTTTGGTAGCAATCAAGAATCCATGAGTCAGATTTTTTCTTCAATAATGCAGCAAGAATTTGAAATATCCTTGCTTGGTGAAGTTACCTATTTTCTTGGTCTACAAGTTCAACAAAATAAAGATGGTATTTTTCTTTCACAAACCAAATATCTCAAACAAATGTTGAAAAGGTAAGCAATAGAAGATTCTAAACTTGTATGTACCCTACTGGCAATAGGATGCAGTCTAAGCTTAAATGATGAATCAACAGTAGTACATCAACCAACTTACAAGTCCATGATTGGCAGTCTGCTTTATCTAACAGGTACCCGACATGACATCATGCATGCAGTAGGAATAGTTGGAAGATTCCAAGAAAATCCAAAGGAATCACACCTTTAGGCAGTCAAAAGAATTTTCAAATATCTTCAAGGAACTCGGGTCTTTGGTTTATGGTATCCTAGAGATGCAGATCTTACTCTTCATGCATATACAGATGCAGATTGGGCAGAAAGTGTTGATGACAAAAAAAGCACTAGTGGTGGTGCATTCTATTATGGGTTCCAGGTTAGTGTCTTGGTTCAGCAAGAAACAAAGTTCAATTTCTTTATCTACAGCTAAAGCAGAATATGTGACTGTTGCATCTTACTGCACACAACTACTTTGGATGATGAAAACCTTGCAATACATTCAGATCACATATACTCCACCCATCTCCATTCTATGTGGTAATACAAGTGCCATCAGTATTTCAAAGAATCTAGTCATGCACTCCAAGACCAAGGACATACCCATCAAATACCATTTTCTACATGAACGAGTGCTTGAACAAAAATTCAAATTGGAGTATGTTCCCTCCAAAGAATAGGTTGTTGATATATTCACTAAATCGCTGCCTAGAGAAACATTTGAATATCTCAGGAAAAAGGTAGGAGTAGTTGTTGCATCATCCTGCTATTAAAATAATTTTTCAGAGAAAGGTTATTATATGCATGTTTCATGAAGTTTAGTTGCATACACACGTGGGTTTCTGTGGGTCAAGGAGCATATATGTTTTTCAGACAGGAAAAAAAGTGCGGCAGGCTCTCATATGGGTGCTCTGTCTGATGTTGATGATTACAGTCTATTTATATGCTATGTTCATTAATTTTTATCTAACTGACAAAGATGCCTTGATCATTGACTTTTTAACAATGCACAGGCAGCACCGGTTTAAGGGGAGAATTAGCCTTCACTCGCATTTTGCATTGTTGGCAATATGGTTGTTGAGTCTAGCTATGGCTTCAGATATTTATATCTTTTGTTGCTTAAGTCATGTAAAAGTCTAGGGTGTGATATGTCTTCTCATACATTTGAATGAGTCCTATTGGACAAATGATGTAATTTGTATCCCCACTTTGCATGAGATGGATGATGTAATTATATTTCTGTCATGTATAAACAATTGGTATATCCCCACTTGGTTGGGTGGATGAGTCAAATTTCATATATCCCACTTGGTTGGGAGATGAATGTATGTATGAGACATTGGTGATAGGAAGGTCATACTCACATAGTTGAGTTATAGAGTCATGCTGTTTTTTTGGAGAATATTTTTGCAGACTCTGCTTGTGCTCAGGGGGAGCATGGATGGTTTCAGTACATCTCAGCATGTACAAAGGGGAGCTCAATCAGACAATTCAACATGTACTCAGGGGGAGCATGAACAACATAGGGGAGAGAATATCTTGGTCCACTCTTTGCCCTTGATGTCAAAGGGGGAGAGTGTCTTGGTGTTGTTGTTGCCATCAAGTCCAAAGGGGGAGATTGTTGGCATTACGATATAGGTGTTGTCCTTGATGGCAACTCACTCAAATGAAAGTTCACAGTGCAGCAGGACAACAGTAAAGGATTACAGATCAAACTCCAAAGAATGAAGAAAGAGAGGTATATGTTGGTTCACTTTGTCCATGGAGCGTATACACACGGTTTTACAAAAAAAAATTAGCGTATAACATATACACAGACTTTCACAGGAGGAAAAGCACGTACATGTTGGAAAACCAAGTTTGTGGTCCAAGGTATTTGATCCAAGGTATTTTAGTCCAAGGTAATTGGAGTAAGGCATTTGGTCCAAGGTATTGACCCTAGGTATTGGGTCCAAGGTATTGATCCTAAGTGGTTTTGGTCCAAGGTATTGAGAAAGGCCTGAGACTATATAAGGAGGAGAAGATCATTAGGCCAGGCTGTGAAAGCAATGAGATTCTAAGGAATATATATATTATGTTGCAGGGTTATGTTTGGGACTGGATCTAAAATTTTCATGTGCACCTTGAGTTCAACATTGGATTAGGAATCATGAGACTTGAAATGACTTGTTCTTGAATGATCTGATATTGGTTGAGACCAAATTTGATGTTTTTCTCATGTTCTACTTTTTACCTATCCTGATCTTGGTTTGTTTGAAGTCTGAAATTGCAACAAAGCTTTGAGTCAAAATTTGCAGATCTATACACAGGTTCATCTCGACCAAACCGCATGTACACACAGGTTCGACTCTTTCAAGTAGTGTATACAAAAAGAAAAACTTATGTTCAGATCTGACTAATCTATCTGATAAAATTCTATTGTTTTACTGCTATCTGTCAATGAAGTCCTCTTAGATCTGAATGTAGAATTGTTGTATAAGCAAATTGAATCTGATTTATTAATTGATTGAGAAGGCTGGTCCTTGCTGCTATCTGTTTTGAACTATTTAATATGACAGCAAATCTTTAGAATGTCACTGATTGGTATAGTTTGTGGTTCAGAAGTTTATGATTCAGTATCTTTAGAGATATACATAGGTTGGGTTAAAGGAAGTAGCATATACACGCAGGTTGGGTTCAACCAAGTAGTGTATACACTCTAATGAATGATTTTTGAGGTTATAGCTAGTTCTAGATGATGATGCAGGGTTCTGAGTTCACACAGTGTTCTGGTGTCAGTAATCTGATTGTTCAAATTAACTAAATATTGGTTGATGTAGTTTAAGTTTAAAAGACTTTAATGGGTGCAGTGTGAAAATTTGATCAAACATGGCCTTCAGCTTGTGGTGTTGTAAGCTAGGAGTATCCAGTCTGAAAGTTCATGAAACGTGGTCCCTGGTGGAAGAGTGGAGTTTTCTGTAGGCTGGCACCTACATATTAGTAAACATACTGGCTAGTACAAGAGCTAGGGGGTTGTAGATCCCTTCCAGTAGAAGCTGGAAAACAAGAGAAGGTTGTAACCTTCTACAGGTAGAAGCCTGCATACTGGTATGATTCTGCACCAGTACAAGATTGTAAACATATTTTCTTATTATTAAAAGAAGACAGAGATGATAGCAGCAGGTGGTTTTTACCCACATTGGGTTTCCACCTTAAATCTTGGTGTTCATGTGTGTTGCTTATGTGTGATGCCTTATTCCACTTTTTACTGCACTATCTAATAAATCTCTAATATACTGGTTTAAGCTCAACACATGATAAATTGTCTAAATCACAAGTTCTCTGCATATACGCTAGTTTCTTTAAGCATAGTCGCATGTACACGCTAGTTCACTTCACTGAAGTAGTGTATATAAATATGTTTGTGAAATAAAATTATTGATACGATAATACTGATTCACCCCCCTCTCAGTATTATTTCCAACAAACCTTCGCGAGGCCCAAGAGAAGAGCCAACCATTCCACTATGCTTGGATCTTATTGCTAATAGTTTTGGTGGCATGCAGGCTTTCAGAGGACAGTCAGTTTCTTCCGTTGAATGAGACCCTCCCAGAGGCATCGAATTTCGCTTCACTGTGGCAAACAAAAGATGTGGCACGAAGTACAAAATCGAAGGCTTTTTGGGTCTTCATGGAGAAGGACATCTGCATGGATGTAAACCAAAGGCCAAGGTTATCTCGCACCTTATTCGAATATATGAGGGCTTTCACAGAATTTAAGGCAGACTTTCACAATGTGTGGATTCACGTAAGGAAAGACCCTTAAGAGGTATGGCACCAGCTGCCTTACTTGGTGGCCGACAGAGATATACAAGAGGTTATGGGGGGTGGCCAATAAAGTGGCACGAGCCTAGCCAGTTGGATGTCAGGACAAGCAAAGAAGGAGAAATATCCTCCGCACAAACCTCTGCTGCGAAAAAGAAGAAAGAACATGATGAGGGATTCACGTGGGAGAAGGTTTCCCAGTAGAAGAAAAAAGACATTGTTGCTAAGGCAGCTACAGAGGAAGCGCGGGCTACGATAGAACGCGCTACTAAAGAGCATGCTGAGAAGGAAAAACAAGATACCAAAGAAAGAAATAGATCGTCTTCATAGTGCACTAATGAGTAGGAAATATCTACACATGGCAGTAATGGGGGAGAGGAAGTGTCCACCCCCTTTAAATTCTAGAAGTGCACCAAGGAACCAATGGCAAGTCCATGAAAGAAGCAAAAATTAGATAAGAAATTGCAAGTGGACCCTCTTGTGCTCACAGAGGGTGATTTAGATGAAATCAGTGACAAAGTTAGAGATACCACGCCAGAGCTATGGTCACACTTTGAACAACAGTATATGAAGACACTCGGAAGCGTCCAGAAGGATCTACGCAAGCTGCAAATCTAGGCTAGTAGGATCCAGGCAAGCGTTGGGTAGGTGAACTGGTGCAAACGAGCATGACTGTTCCAGAAGTGGAACAGATCATGCACTTAAGGGTCATTCCTTTACTAGAAGGATCCTTATGAGAAGATAACCAGGATGACCGCACCATGCTAAAAATGATCAAGGATCTTGGAATCAATGTGGCCACGCTGCCACTCCCGACCCTCCATGCATTGCATCAGGAAGTCTCACATGTGTTGCAGATTCGGGAGCAGCGCGCCCTTGCGGTCCTCAGTGAATGAAAATTCAACAATGCACAAATGTACGAGGAGAAGACACAGGCGCTAAAAGAGAAAGAGGAAATGAAAGTACAGAGCACAAACCTAGAATCAATTATTGAACAAGCCTGTAAGACAGTTCCAGAATTGCGTATCCTAGATGATGCATAGGCTAGGACAAAATTCAAGAAGTTAGTTGCTACAGTGTGCGATGCCAAAGATGAGGTTTGGCACATCAATTTTGAATTCTAGATGCAGATATCCGAACTCAAGCTCAAGCTTCAACCAACCACACCACCAGAAGTTCGGCAAAAAAGAAGCACATTTATAAAAGATTCCATGGGTCAACTAGATGTTGCAATTCAGGGTTGTGACCAACTATTCATTCAAGTAATGGGACTATGCGATACATTACAGGAGGAACCTACACTACAACAGTTGAACACAGAGATCAGAGAAGCACATCCACAATATGATGAGATCAGTACGATGGAGAAAACATTGGTGTTAGTCGAGCACTTTGTGCACTTGCAGGATGGGAAAGAGATTTTGATACACATGAAGGGTTTGGAGAAAAAGAATTCCTTGCTAAGAGACCAATTTCAACCTTGGACAGAGGAAGCCAACCAACTTTCAAAAAAAATTCATGAGAAGCTGAAAGCCATGTAGTAGACCCAGAGGACTATGCAACTTGCAGTGGAGGGGCCAACCATAGAGAAATTGGTCCAGGAGGTATAACAAGCAACATAATAGAGTACCATGGAGCTTTAAGCATTGACCAAGGCAGCCAGCGAACTCTACTAGAAAGTGGAACAACCAACTGAGTGACTTGAGGGTGGTTCATGATCTTTGTGTTGGGGGACTATTGGGATGGGGTCCCTAGGAGTCGAATTGAGCTAAACTAGTCAATTTTGTAAATAATTTTGTAAAGAATGTAAAGTCTCCATGAAATGTGGACGTGGAGCCCGCAAATAGATAAGAGTCAAAGGGGTCTTGGCGCCTTGTTTTGGTTAGTTTATGGATTTTCCCATGGTCCACAGACCATGGTATTGTATGAAGGAAAGCTCTAAATAGTTGTTTCATAGCAAGTCTTAGATAAATTTGGATAGAAAAAAGATAGAGAGATGAATGAATGATCATGTTGTAAGGGTTTGATAGATAGGAAGGTCTGGTCCTCTCAATAGAAAAGGAAAGGCTCCGCAGCTGAGTGCACGGAGGCCTAGAAGAGTCCACAGCTGAGTGCGTGGACCCCTAAAACTGAGTGCGCAGGGTAGTTGAAGTCTGTACTGAACTAATTCTGATTAATAAAGACTGATTTTGGGTTGGAATTACTTGCATCTGTGATTTATCTGTTTAACTGTTTATCTATTTATCTTGCTCTAAATATTATTTTCTTGAATTAATGTATCTTACCTACATGAATTGGGTTAATTGAATATATTTATGCTTAATAAGATCATTAAATGATGTATGCAAAGTTCTAGATATAAATTGAGTTAGTTTTAGGTAAAGAAGATAGGTCTGCACAACGACAGATCTAGATCCTAGAAACCCTAGAAGACATGTTTATGCATGCGAAAGTAGCAGTTCTAAGATCTTAGGGTCTGAATAAGACAATTGATTAGTTTTGCAAAGGATTGAAAGTACTTAGGGCTGAGTTCAGGGTTTCAGATTTGTCGAAAGGTTAGATCTGTGCGGAGTAGATCTAGGGCACTGAAAGACATCACACTAGTCTCTGTATGCATAAACTTGGTTCTTGCATCCCCCAATACTACTTTGGTTGAGACTGCAACCTGCTCTACGCAGGTTGTTTCCGAAAGGGCCAGTAGTGTAGGATTTCTTTGGTTGGCGTAGCTAAATCTGAACCTAGGTTAGGACCCCTTAAGCCAACATAAACCCCTTCAAATCCATTCTATTTCCACAAAAAATGATAGATCAACTTTGGTGTTAACAATATGATTTCGAAGACTTAACAACCAAATAGAATCATTCACCATACTACCTTCCAATGTTAAATTTTCCATGATGTGATACCTATTTAGGAATTAGTAATTAAACACTCTAGAAATTATTGAATTTCTTTTATGCATGCAGCTTGAATGCAACAATATTAGCACTCACACACCAAATTTATAGAGTAATCAATCAAATTTTGGATCATATCAATTCAATCAACCAGCATGTAGAAATTTTAACAACCTTTCATTTCATTATAACTCCATTAGAGGAACAACTGGCGAGAGAAGAAAATGGTTTCTTTTCATATGCATCAAATCAACAAGTACATCGCCTATATATCCATTTACAATACTCCACCAAACCAAAATAATATCATATATTGAAAAATATATTACAACAATATAGTTTTTCTCCTTCAATGAATCAAGAGAGGATTCATAGTGGAAATAATTAGCTTTATCCTCCTCTTACCCACATACTTCCAATCCTTTTCTAGTTATTCACATACTTACTAATTTATAAAAATCATTCTAAATGTAAATAAGATCAAGATCCATAATAAGTGAATAAGACCCATTATTTTAGTAACTAATTTGGAAAAATCAGAACTACGACTACTTTTTATTTTTTGTGAGCCTAATCCATAATATTTGATGATAATGCTTCTATACTCTGACTAATTATTAAAAAATTAAAATCATTGAATGAGGAATACAACTTGCTCAAAAAAAAAAATATCGAATAATGTTTATAAAAATTTGTCGATGATCCTACACAAAGGAGATTTCTTAAATGGAATGTGACATTTTGGATGAAAAATGATACATGATAGAATCCAAGATTCTTGTAGGGATGGTAGATTTATCCCTTGCATGGTAAATTATATAGGTAATTACAATCACTACATTTACACCATATGTATTTACTAGAATATGAAATTTCTCCTAAGACAAGTGCTTCTTGGATGGAATGAGCTAGAGAATAGATTCCCCTTCTAGTGGATGACATTTAGATGCATATGTGCTCAATGCACTACATATTTGGGAGAATTTAGACCCACCTTAGACTATCTCTTTCTCCAAGCCGCCCTCTCTAGCAAGTAACAAGGAGCCCATTATTTTTTAGGAATTTGAATCTGACAAATCTTAAATGGTTTTTTTGTTACTACTTTTTACATTTTAGTACTAGATTATCTAGTTTTCAACTTAGAAATGGCTCTAGAGGCTATGTATCCTAGATAATTTTTTCTCCTTTTTTTTTCGATCAAACTCCATAAAAACGTTATCGAGTTACCATGGAAATTGAGATTATATGTCTAGTTTGGTTTCCCAAGTAAGAAGCCAAGATATAATTCATTGAATTTTGATGTACATTTGTGATTTTCAGTGTTATCACCAAAAGAGTGATCATCTAGCCTAATTTACTAGATGGATGGAAGTACAACATATAAAGCCAATTTTACCATAGTAAAATTGCTTTCACTGTGATAAATTACTTAATAAACCACCTTTGTTAAGTAATTTATAGTTAAACCCATGAAGAATAATTAAATAAATCACTGTTTATTTGATTTTCTTCCAAGAATAATTAATTAAACCATTGTTTAATTATTATTCCTTGTCATATTTGACCCAATCATGAAAAATAAATAGATAAAACATTAATTCTCTTATTTTTCTCTAAGAATAATTAATTAATTAGTAATTAATTATTATTCTTTGTCAAATTTGACTAAATCCCTTAGGAATAATTAAATAAATCATTATTTGTTTATTATTCCTTAACTAATTCCTTGAGATGATGTATAAATACTTTATTTATCTATTATTTCTAAATAAAAGTTTAAATACTTTTTCCTTCCTAAACAAATATAATAAAATATTCCAGTGGTTATTCTAAGAATGGGATCAATAATTTTTTATTACTGCTCATTATTCGAGGATAACTCAATATTTTGTTATAAATAGAAGGGTTTTCCATTCATTATTCACTTTTGATTATTTTTATTATTGCACTCGCTGTTGTAACTTTTGATTATTTTCTTTGTTGCACTCATTGTTGTAACTCTGATTATTTTCATTGTCATACACCATATTTTGTTGGGTTTACACATTATAGAGGAGAGAGACTATACACAAGCTGAAGATGTTTGAGGATATCCAAGAACCCATCCCATAGAGGGGGACTGGTAAAATCTATTTGGTCCCTTCACAGGTGTTATAATAAAACTATTATTTGTATATCTGGTTTCCATTAGATGATTGGAGTTATTACTCTTTCCTTTTGTTGTTTAACTATGATTGTGGCATAGATCTGGTTTTTGGCAGGTTTTGTTTCTATTAGTTGCTACATAGCAGCCATTTATATTGTTGAGATTGTTTGTCATCCACAATTTTAAGTGGGTTCTTTTCGTACATCTTTGAGCAGAAAATACTACAACAAAATTGGCAACTCTGCTAGGTTTATACATCAAATCCAGAAAATTGGGTGATCTTTGGCTTTCAGCATAGGGTTTCTTCTTTTTTCAATTCTCTTAATGTTTCCTAGTTTTTTAACCCTAGATCTATTAAATTTCTAACTTCCGCAAGTTTTCTGGTCTTTTTTGTAGGTCACAGGAACTAGCTGCGACAAAGGCAACACTTTTTTCTGAGATTTGCCGACCGGGATCCACGCAGAAGAAATCACACTTTTTGGCCCAAAAAGTGTGATCTAGAGGCCAGAGTACACTTATCAGCCCAAAAAGTGCAATCCCTAGTGGAAAACAGGTCAGTACCTGTGATTTATGAGTTTTAGGATTTTTCCCAAATCTGTTTTTGGGTTTTGTAGAGAGTTGTCTGCTAGGTTGTCTGACCTCTGTCTCATCCTACTTAGGCCTTGATCCACTCTTATTTACTTGTCAAAGTCAAATTTAGCCTCCCCTAGGGCTTCTAGTACGCTTCCACCTTTCTAGGAGGAGTTTAGATGAGTGAGTAGTCTGAGTTTTTGTAGCGCTTTCAACCACATTTTCCAGATCTATACCCTTCTATTTCAGATCTGTAAAGATAGGTTGTTACCATCCATAGTTTCACATTGAAACTTGTCTTGTCATTGGCCTTAGGGTCCCATCAGTTGCCCTAGATGTTTCACCCATCTCCCTATCTTTTTGCAACAATTTTCCCCTCTGGTTTTTTGTTTTTGCTGCACCACTTTCCAGTAACTTAGTAATTCTTGATCCCAGTCACACCAAAATTTAGATTTCTTGATTGTTTTAGTGTATTTTCCATTGATTTAGCCACCAGCCAGCACAATTTTTGCAAACCAGTTTGGGTGGGAGAAAGTTAGTTGTTTTTTTGTTCATTTTATGTTATTAATTTCAGTTCATTCTCAGCAAGTTTTTTTATTTCTTACCAACACGGTCTAGGCTTAATCAATTAATACACTTGCACACACAAGCACACCTTAAGCAAAGGGCGCTTGGTTTACAATGCCAATCTAAGACTTAAAATAATAAATTTGTCTCCCCTCACTGAGACAAAGGCATATTGTTGATCTCCCTTCACCATTTTGATGTCACGTGTGTCCTACCACCATTGTTCCACCAAGGCGTTTGTCATGAAGTCTATTAGGCCTTCACCCCCAGTTTCTGCTTGGGCATATTACCCCTCCCTGTCGGGCTTGATTTCATAGCCCTTCGAGTCCCCACACCAACTCTTCTACTCGTTCAACCGATTCCTCATCTGAGTCCGAACCTCCTTCACCTCATATTGTCACCATGTCTAAAACCATAGCTTGTGAAGGAACCCAACCTAGTGTTGGCTCAGGTTCTATATCAGTGGTCACATCAAGTGAAACATCCTTAGGAACCATTCCAGAAACCCCCATGCTCCCCTTTATGGTTGGGTTAAGTATACCAGATTGTAACAACCTCCGGGGTACATGTGCATATAAACAACATAATAGGAACAAAAATACAATAACATATCAACCATCAAAATCCATATATACGTCAGTACATTTGCACATGACAATCCAAGGAATGAATTTTTTTTCATTAATAAATGAAATTAACCAACCAAAGATGGGACTACCACATTCCACCCGACCATAGATTGACTGAGCCAAGTCTCTCTTCAGCCAATCACCCCCGTGCCATATTCCGAGCATGAATGTGGGATCTCATAGAGCACATCAACCAAAACTCATCTAGGGCTTCCAGAGGCCACCCACCTCAACCCATCAAACAGTGATTCCACCTCACGGTTGGGCATCACCAAAAATCATTATCAAATTGGTCTCCATCCAAGCCTTCCAGGGCTTCGAGAGAGCATTTGTCCAACCAAGGCTTCTAGAACTAGTAATTCAACCCATAACTTATACAGGGCTTCCAAAGCGTTTGTCCAACCAAGGCTTCCAGGACTAGTAGCTCAACCTGCCAAGGGCTTCTAGAGTGTTTCTCCAACCAGGGCTTCCAGGACTAGTAACTCAACCCAAGCTGTTACAGGGCTTCCAGAGCTTTTGCTCAACCAGGGCTTCCAGGACTAGTAACTCAACCCAATCTATGGAAAAACTGAGAACCAACCAAAACAAATCAATGAAAGTAAACCCACAATCACCATGGCTATGCAGGAAATGGCAAGACTAGGCAATCCTCCATGCCAATGACAGATCATAACCAAGAAACCACATGCATGTGCCATGCATGCCAAAACTAGTGACGAAATCATACATGCAACTTGATACCTGCAAGCAATTTGATGTAGTTGTCGATGTCGATGCCATGTTGTGCTTTCCTTCTCTTCCTTTAGCTTCTTTCTCCAAGAATCCAAGTATGCCACACCCTCCAAGAGTGCTCCAAGAAAAATATAAGTATCCAAGAGTATGAGAGAGAGAGAGAGAATAATGAGAGAGCTCCAAATCTAAACTGACCAAATTTTTCCCACTAATCCCCATAAGCCTTTTTATTAATGAGGCCTCTATTTTGTTCATTTTCCATTATTTTCCTTCAATTTCCTCCTCACATGCAACCTGTGACCTTTCACCTTCCTTTTCTCCTAATTTCCATTATTTTCATAAATAAATGTGCCAAAATTCCTTTCTTCCTCTTTAATGCCTTAGCCATCGCCTTTGCCAATTTCCTTAGCCATAAACAACCAAATGAACACCTCCTAGGATGTCTTGCCCACCATCCAACTTGGAATACGTGTCCCATCATCTGTCTTATTTATATATTTTTAGATGGAATTTCCACCGGGGCTTTTACACAACCCTCCCCCTTGGGGGACACCATCCTTGGTGTTCAATCACACATATATATCAGCAACCTACTGATAGAAAACATACTCCTCATGGAGCTTTATAACCCAACTCGATGCAATATTTACAATGAAAGTTCTGCTCAAGACATAACATCATGAAACATGACAACATACCGCATATTGGAGCTTTATAACATAGCTCATTACGGTATTTACAATGATCATCCTACTTAAGAACTCATATGACATCATAAAATCATGATAACATAACCACACGATAGCATAATAACATAACACCCATACCGCATAGTGGAGCCTTATATCATAGCTCATTATAGTATTTACATCCATACATGGGTGTACATATAAAAACCTCATCAAAATATATATACCAAAACATATGCCAAATAATATACCAAACATATATCAATCATATGCTAATCATCATATAGCATCTATCAAAACATCATAAGGCATATATCAAAACATCATATAGCATGTATCAACCAACATAAAGCATATATAAAATCATCATAAAGCATATATCAACCATCATAAAGCATATATCAATCACCATAAAGCATATACTAAACCAACATAAATCAAATACTAAACCATCATAAAGCAACTACCAAACCACCATAAGCAACCACCAAACCACCATATCAAGCTGCTAATTCTTGTAGTTGATTTCAACTACCCAATTGGGCATTTCATGATTCCTGTACTATGCACATAACTTCCATCAGTTTTAAAATAATTTAAAATAAATTCACATCATACCTCATTGGTAGCTCATCAATAAGGTAGATTTGCAATCATGTTCACTTCTTCTCACAATAAGTCAAACTAGCATATTTGACCAAATCAAGATGTATAAAAATATCACATTAGATTAGCTCAAAACATAACCATCAAAATCATAAATGACATATAGCCATCATAAATCAAAATCATAGATCAAATGTAATCATCATAGACCATAATTATAAATCACATGCATACTAAAACCAAAATACAATATTGATACTTATCCTTTCATCAATCCTTAGCTTCTACCTTCGTCTTTATTCCGTATGCACTCTGTATCAGTTGCTACACTCGACAAACACCCACTACCTTCTCCTCACCCATGTGCATAGACACATAGTGTGCAACACACACATACAACCACATGGCATACCACACCATGCAATACATGCATCTACACCTGACATACAACACATACACCTACACCCAGTATATACAATACAATGCATCCATCTACACCTGATGCGCAATACCACCCAATACATGTACCTACATAGATTACAACACAACGAGTACACACATTGCAATGCCACAACTACATGATGCACATACATAATATCGTATGCTAATAACACAGCATGGATGACATGCACACAATACCACATGTACACCAGTACCATATGTACAACATGTACACAGTACCACTTATACACTGCACCACCTGCACAACATGTTCACAACATCACATGTACATGGCGGAACCTACACAGCACGTACACAATGCCACATGTACACTACACCACTATACAACATGTACACAATACCACATGTACACAGTACCACATGCACGATGTATATGCAACACCATATGTACATAGCATCACATGCACGACATGTACATAGCATCATCCATACATAGCACTGCATATCCAACAAGCACAGAGCACCATATACACACACACACCACATATACATCATGAAGATAGCACAATAAATACACATCAACCCATATCCAACATGTACATAGCACCATTTATACCCATTATTGAATATGTAACATTCATACAACACTATCTATACCATCTTGTACATAACACTGCATAAAAAACATGTACACATACTATATATACACAACACTGCATGTGTATGCAGCATATATGAAACATGTACAACATATACAATATATGCACAACAGTAATACCACACATCCAAAACCATATTGTCCTTACCAAGAAACCTTGCTTCCCGTGTCTTATCCATGCTTACCCTAGCATGTCGTAAACCACACTACTTTCACCTTACTGATGTATCCTTCAATATTACCTATCATAACATAAACATAGGCATAACACAAGTATATAATACCAAATCATATCCACATGATACTGACCCCGTATATTTGTGGTGACTACTCTTCCCAATTGATTTCTCATGAACCAGGAATCTCTTCATGCCATTCACCTGCATAAGAAATCATTCCACCACAAGAATGATCCTTGAAAACCCTGTCAGACAGTAACATAGATACATGGATATGTACATACATATATAAACATTAGCATAAAAAATCATGATGCTGTCAGACAACGACATACATACATTCATCTATACATATATAAACATCAGCATAATCATGATCATAACATAATTACCAGATAACATAAGGTCTAGGTTTAGAGAAATTCCTTTATTCATGCAACACATGCGCAACATTGAGAACAATATTTCCCAACATAGACAAGGCATATGACGCCTCAAATCCATTTACTTTACCTTTTCTGGTTATATTTCTTGTGTCTACACTACTACTGTCCATTGACCATAAAAGACCCAACTAGTCCAACCAACTTTCATGGTCTTACCTTCGGCTACGCTTACTCATAGAAAGAGCTTCATCTGGGTCTTATATCATCGGTTGGGTACCACACATCTCTCTTGATTTCTATCAACTTTCCTCTTTCCCATCCAATTCCCAAGACTCAAAACATAAAAGGCAAGGCAAGAAACAAAAAAGAATAAGACCATAAAAACCAATAACAATATGACTCCACAAACAAAGTGGTATGGACATACATTAGACATAAAAAAAGCCACAAATCAAGCTCAACAATTCATAAAAGACCAAAAGGACAAGACTAACAACAAACACCATAACTCAATCCCCATGGTTCCCAAGGAAAGCTCAACCTAAGCCTTCTTCAAGATTTCATGGCAACGTCCCTTGCCATGCAACTCCCTGCATCATGCTCACACATGTCAACCACATGTTCCAAATATCAAGACAATCATATTTATCAATCTGAAATCAACTTTTACAAAAAATAATGTCATAATCCATATTCAACTCATAGTAATCAATCATAATATTACAACTATCACCTACTATACTCTACTACATATCAACTATCTCAGCACATATATTTAGTACAATCATCTTAAAAGAAGATCTTTTGAACACATCCTCATATTATGCAATTCATCAAACATTCATACCATGTTAAATAAATCAACTATATGACATAATCAATAGTCAAGCACCAAATATATGACATAAGCAAATCCATACCTTAGTGTACCTCTGGGGAGGCTATCTTGTCTACATAATCAATTTAGTTAGCGAGATATAACTTTACAACATGTCAACATAAATCATGATATCCATAACAATAACTAACTAACATGTTCATATTACAAGCTTATAAGCATCTATCGTTCATGCATAATAATCAGATATGTATGATCAGTCTAGATTAGTACGACACCATATCACAAATATGTCAGCTCATACTTGAGTATCACAACCATAACCATCTGCATAGGTCAAACCAGGTTAACAAAATACATATAACATCAAGATCTTCAATGCAGTGAACATAACCATCATGCATATGACCAATCCAAATTACAACATTAGGATCTCAATGAAATAACCCTAATGATCAAGTTAATAGCACATAACATAATAAGCTATATATCATGCTCATCACAACATAAAAATTAATGATCAATCTAACTATCCTTGAACATAGTCAACAACAATATATAACATAATCATCAATGTATCTAACATAAACAACAAAGGCAATGCATACAACCACATGTTACTATCACTCATGACTATCTAACACATGTTCATATAACTACACGAATCATATAATATTTATCATGAATGTAACCATAAAATAAAATGCATATACATAAACCTAATGTATATAACCCTAATGCATATAATAATCCTGAAATTACATACCTGCATGTCGAACATAAAATATATGTATGATGATCTACTCTCATTATAATGATCTGCATCTCCTGCTCTTTCTCAGCCAACACATTACTATCATAACATCCAATAGCACCATGATGACCTAAATTTCATACAATGACTTCACAAGGCATGTCTTACCTGCTATACATGCATAATCATAACCAAAACCATACATGCATAACAACTGCATATACACACATAAAAAATGTGTACCAAACCATATACACATCATTCTAGCTAGAGTCTAGTCATCAATGTATGACCATGTCAAGTACACAAACCATGACATCATGCATGACAACAACCATTACTCCATTTTACGCATTGCCACATGCAACCAATAGTATGCATAAGCAATGCCAAATCAACTACACCTACGCATAAACCCATGTAGTCGAACATAAGCGATCAATTCTTGTAATCAACCTACAAGACTGATACATGTAATCAAAATATCGAAAAATGTAACCGAACATACAAGGATGTAAGTAGGTATCATGAAATCAACATGTAAGCGACATATAATTCATACAAATTCAGTCAAATCTTCCAAAAATCAAGAAATTGTGTCTATTAATTTGAAATCAGCATTCACCAATACTAACAACCTATAAGCATACCCCTTACTATCCATGGTCCACACTAAGGTAGAAGGAGGAAGCTACTATAATGGTCTGATCTCCAACGTCCAATTATGAAAATGGGATCTCCAAATCTCTATTAAATTTAGCCATACTTGAAAAGAAATTGATTTTTATTTCTCATACATTTGTATGAGACTAAGTCAAAAACATTGCACTTATTCCACTTGTAACATAATAACTAAAAACATGCCACTTTTCCATTTCCTTACATGCAACTTTTCAAATTCATTGCATGCAACCTTTCAAATTCCCTACATGCAACTCTTCAAATTATTTACATGCAAATAGGCATATATTAGCTACATCCATATTATCATACTACAATACTATCCCATCCAAGAAAAAATAACATTTTCTTCAAACATTTACCATACTTTTACATTTTCCACAAACAACTGCTATAATATTACATTTGCTTGTAAACATTTATTTAAACACTTTACATGCAAACTAATATAGAAAACCATTTGCATACAAGTAAGAATATATCAACTACAAAAATACTATTACAAATCAATACTATCCCTAACCATAAACAACATACTCATTGGGGCATTTTATCAAACAGTTTGTATGCAATTAATCATTGAACCATTTAAGCATTTCATCAAACACTTTGTATGCAACTAATATAGAGAATGATTTAATGCATATATCCTAAACTGTAGTAGTACAAGTTATGGAAACAGAACCATATGATCAGTGGAATTATTCCTGACTATGGTTCAAGTTTCAGCATCTGAGATTTCATAGATGAAAAGTTATAACAAAATACCAACAAAATCCTATTTGGTGCACAATTCTAGGAGTATTCAGAAAGCTTGATTTACACTGGTCATGTCTCCTACAATATAGCGAATAAATGTCTAAAATTTTTATCACAATATAAATGGAATTTCCCCTCGTTGTGGAAAACATTTCAGCTCCTGAGAGTGCCCAAAATAAAATTTATAACAAAAATGTCAGCATGACCTATTTGAGACCTAATTTTAGGAGCAGTTAGAAGGCTTGACTCCCTCTGCTCATATCTCGTAAAATATTTCGACCCAATATCAAAAATTTCTACCACATAATCATTGCTATTTCCCCTCAATGTGGATGATTTTTCAGCTTCTGAAAGCCTACAGAATAAAAGTTATTGCAAATGCCAACATGACCTATTTAAAGGTACATTTAGGAAGGTCATCTTCCTTAGATCATAATTCCTAAAGTATTGTGGACCAATATCTAAAAATTTTACCACATTATCAATGGGATTTAACTTCAGTATCGACAAATTTTCGACTTCTAATATTCCACAAAACAAAAGTTATAACGGATATGATAGAAAGGTCTAAAATTTAACCTTTGTTCTTCATTTTACCTATGATAGAGCCCATCCATTCCAAGTGTTTGAACCATGCTCTGATACCACTCTGTAACAACCTTCGGGGTAAATGTGCATATAAACAACATAATAGGAACAAAAATACAAGAAACATATCAGCCATAAAAATCGATATATACATCAGTATATTTGCACATGACAATCAAGGGAATGCATTTTTTTTCATTAATAAATGCAATGAACCAACCAAAAGATGGGACTACCACGTTCCACCCAACCATAGATTGCCTGAGCCAAGTCTCTCTTCATCCAATCACCCCTGTGCCATATTCCAAGCATGAATGTGGGATCTCATAGAACACATCAACCAAAACTCACCTAGGGCTTCTAGAGGCCACCCACCTCAACCCATCAAACTGTGATTCCACCTCACGGTTGGACATCACAAAAAAGCATCATCAAATTGGTCTCCATATAAGCCTTCTAGGGCTTCTAGAGCATTTGTCCAAACAAGGCTTCCAAAACTAGTAACTCAACCCACATCTTATACAAGGCCTCCAGAGCATTTGTCCTACCAAGGCTTCCAGGAATAGTAACTCAACCCGCTAAGGGCTTCCAGAGAGTTTGTCCAACCAGGGCTTCCAGGACTAGTAACTCAACCCAAGCTGTTACAGGGCTTCCATAACATTTGTTCAACTAGGGCTTCTAGGACTAGTAACTCAACCTAAGCTATGGAAAAAATGAGAAGCAACCAAAACAAAGAAATGAAAGTAAACCCACAATCACCATGGTTATACAGGAAATGGAAAGGCTAGGCAATCCACCGTTGATCCAAGTAATACTCCATGCCAATGATAAATCATAACCAAGAAACCACATGCATGTGCCATGCATTCCAAAACTAGTGAAGAAATGATACATGCAACTCAGTACCTGCAAGAAATCTGATGTATTTGTTGATGTCGATGCCCTATTGTGATTTCTTGCTCTTCCTTTGCCTTCTTGCTCCAAGAATCCAAGTATGCCACACCCTCCAAGAGTGCTCCAAGAAAAATCTAAGTATCCAAGAGTATGAGAGAGAGAGAGAATAATGAGAGAGCTCCAAAGCTAAACAGACCAAATCTTTCCCAGTGATCCTCGTAAGCCTTTTTATTAATAAGGACTTTATTTTCTTCATTTTCCATTATTTTCCTTCAATTTCCTCCTCACATGAAACCTGTGACCTTTCACCTTCCTTTTCTCCTAATTTCCATTATTTTCATAAATAAATGTGCCAAAATTCCTTTTTGCATCTTTAATGCCTTATTCATTGCTTTTTCCAATTTCCTTAGCCATAAACAACCAAATGAACAGCCCCTAGGATGTCTTTCCCACCATCCATCTTGGAATACGTGTCCCATCATCCATGTTATTTATATATTTTTACATGGAATTTTTAGCAAGGTTGTTACACAGATTTTAACCAATTGATAAATGACCCATACACCACAATGTTGGTTAGCCTTCTATGCCAACTAAGATTCCCTCAGACATCCCAAAGTTTGAGGGTGATGCTGGGGAGGATCCTACCAACCATGTTCAATCCTTCAACATTTGGTGTTCGTCCAACTCCATAACCGATGACCCCATTTGTCTTCATCTATTCCAATGCATGCTCACTCGAGATGCTAAAAAATGGTATGTAGACCAACCCTCCGCATCTCATTCTATTTTCATGACTCTTGCTAAAGCGTTCCTTTCATACTTATAGTTACCTCTCTGGTACGATACTATTACAAAGCTATTGACCTCATTATGTTAGTCATCGGCCACTCGCCTATCAGACCATGTTCAAAAGTGGCATTAAAGGAGGAGCACATGTCGTTCCCCACCTTTCGATGACCGTGTGTATCTACATTGGTTTCTTAGGAGCCTTTTAGAACCCATTGGAAAACATGTCGCATACCATTTTCCTCATACCTAGGAAGAAGCTCTCCAAACCGCTCTAATATATGACCTGATTTATGCATAATCCGGTTATGTCTATACCTCCCTCATCTTGGAAGTGCCAATGCACCAGGGGCATCTCACACTGTCGATGGTATTGTTGGAAATTTTTCACACCCTTCACCATATACTCAGTAAAGTTATGGATATCCACAGGGGGGCACCAGTTCCTCCAACACTTAGGCCCCTCCTGCTAGCAACATGTTTTTAGGGCCTCAACCTATGTACCAAACCTTTTCTCCTCCTTATGCACATCCAAGCACTTTAGCCCCTCAAGCATTAGCGTCATAGCCTCCCATGCATCCTCAGCCCCAGTAGCCACCACCCCCTCAGGGTCACGTGTTTGCATAACAGAGTGTGACCAATCCCAAAAATTCAAAGAAAAAGAATAAGGGGAAGGGTAACAAGGGTAACCAGGGTAATCAAGGTAATCAACCTAGTGAACCCCAAGGGAACCAACCTAACACCAACAACCAACAACAAGGAAGCCAACCCAAGAAGAATAAGGATATTTGTATGAAAAAACCTTGTGCATGTTGTGGTGTACATGGCCATTATACACATGAGTGTCCTCTCTTACCCAAGATGCACCAAATATGGGAAGCTCAAGCAGCTTCTAGAGGTCAACAATCACCCCTAAATCCTATGTCATCTCAACCAGCAGTGCTCACAAATCCTTTCCCTCAAAAAGAATTTATTGTTTCTCAACCTCAACGAGGTCAAGTAGCCCATCCCCCCCAACCTTCTGGTCTTGGTGACTACCAGATCCTTATGATGAACTCTGATGAGATTAACCCCTCCAATAGCAACCTACAAACTCGGTCGTGTCAATATGACAAGCCCTTGAATCTGTCTACCACTGAGTCCAAAACCAAAGCATCTGTTGAGCCTCTTACGAAACCAAATGGTCCATTATAGTTCCCTCAACCTAAATTTGAGGCCATTCCCAAGATCCCAAAGGGACCATTACACTATAATGCGGCTTCTAATTGAGCTGCTCATACATACAGTATAGTAGACGACTTGGTGCAATCACCTGTTGCCATGTTGACGCTGGAATTCCTCCATTCAGCCCATCTCAAATTAAATCTCTACTAACTGCCTCGGGTGCAGGAGATCCTTCTGATGATCATCTCATTGTCTTCATGGTTGATACATCAAAGCATCGCCCATTGCCTTCCTCCATTTCTTTCCAGATCCCAATCTGACTCCATAATGCCATCATCTCTTGATGCATTATTGATGTTGGTACATCCACCTATGTGATGTCTGCTACTATTTGGAAACAACATAACTCACCTGAGTTTTCCCCCTCCACCATCACTTTGCATGCTTGGGATGGGCACTCCTCCCAACCCCTTGGTATATACCGCAACTATTTAGTGACTCTTGTGAGAAAGACTGCCCATGTCGACATCAAGGTTATTGATGACCCTTTGGATTAAAGCATTCTCTTAGGTCATAGTTACACATATTCCATGTTAGCTGTCGCATGTGCAGTGTTCTGCAAGATATGCTTCCCCCATGAAGGGAATATTGTTACCATCGATCAGTTGACTTACTATGAGCTGGCATCCATGACCTCCTCCGAGTCCATTATCTTGTCAGTGTCTGATAAATATCCTTTAACTCCTCTCATCAGTGTTTCACTGAGAGTCTATAAATATTCCACATTTTTGGGTGCTTTCCCTAGTCCTCCCCCTCCCATATCAAAGCCTAACTCTATGAGTGTTTGCATGTTACAAGCATCACGAGTTGCTCTAAAGTAGTCTGGTACATCTGATCAATAGCCAGCTCCTCAACACCCTGTTGTTTCCATTCCAGCTGAACCCTCTGGATCCACCCCCCCGGGACCTCCTCCATTTGTGGGTGCCTCCCCTACATTTCCACCAAGAATTGTTCCTCTAGGTCTCAACCATCCAGGAGCTATTCCGCCAGGACATTACCCTGCAAGACAGATACCTTTCTTATTCTCCCCTCTGGGAGTATTTTTTTTCCCTGTCATGGCTTCGTTAATCCTTCCTAACATGACTCTGGGGATCCCAGTATGGTACATTGATCCCCCTACAAGCATTCTTCCTAGTCAGCTAAGACCTTATCATGCTTTGACCCCAGTCCAATCGGTCCCTATGGCCCCTGCCACTACTTCAGTTCCATCACAACCTCAATAGGAACCCACTCCTGTTGTGAAAGCATTTGGTTAGGGGGGCAAAGCTAAAAGGAAAGAATTGAAATACAAGGCTCCCCAATCTCCTCTAGCCCCTAAGGCCCCAAAGTCGTCACCTTCGTTCTCTTTGGGTAAAGTTGTTGGGCACGCCACCAATAACTGTCCTGAGCTTCCTCAACTCAAATATTTGGTTCATGAAGCATTCTGTAAGTCAAATATCCCAGAATTCCATGTTAACTTGCCCAACCCACCCAAAAAATTCAAAATGTTGCACACAAATCACCCTTGTGCCATGCGTGATCATCATGGTCATTATTCCCATTATTTCCCTCATCTCGATGAATTTCACGATTTCCTTGGGGCACTTCGCCAATACAAGGACACTCGTAGTGGATCAACTATTCCCTGACCTATGGATTCTAGTACCACTAATAAACTAGAATAGGGGGACTCTAGTCCCACCATCATGATACCTCCCCCTAATGTCGAGATTATGGACACCACAAGTCATATCCTTTACCTGTCGTCATCCTTGAGTTCCTCAAGGAAAACCTTTCTGAGGTTTCTGCATGTGCTTCTATCAAACCTATTTCAACAGAATCCCAGGTTTCAACATACGTAGATCCTCCATTTACCAACTCATCATCTGCCATTCCAGATGATGTGTATGTGAACCTTCTTTCTCAAGTTAATGCACCAGGTAACATCACCGCATGATATAGTCATCTTCCTCCCATCCACCCATCTCCGAACCTGATGAGGACATCATGGAAGATATTTCTATCCCTAACTACCCTTGCACTTAGGCAACGGGAGATTCCTTTCGGAGGATTTTGGAGGCCATTTTCTTCCTAATTCTCCTAATGTTCACTAGCTCAATAAATTTTGTGCGTAACACATCCCTTTGATTTGCATGTCTTTATTTCTTCCATGAAGATAGGTAGATTGCATCATCTCATCCATTGTCTTTTGCACCTTTTATATGGATCCATCATCCACATCGTATATCAGTCATGCTGATGGTGCGAGTCACTTCTCTAGGAATATAGCTTGTGCCACTTTTATCCCCTTGCATACGTTAGTCCTTTCGAATGGAGTGTGCATTGGATTTTCCACCAATAGCCAAGTTGAATATCATGCAGTGATAGGTTTGTTAGTTTATGCCCTTGCTCATCGCATCCTTCATCTTCATGTTTATTTAGATTCCTTACTACTTGTCATGCAATTGAATGGTGTGTATCTTGTGCATAACCAAGTCCTATTTAGAAAATATCTACTAGTTAAGCTGTTGACACGTGAATTTGAAGCCATTACATTTAGTCGTGTTCGTAGAGCCCAAAATAACTATGTATATGCCATTGCAAATAACATTCTAGATTGGAATTTATTGCATGTATACCACAAAAGATAACCACAGACAAAACAAATGGCAAACCATCATCATCATATAGGATGCATAATCATATTATGTATCGTATAAGTGTTTGGAGTGCACCACGCTAAATACATCTAGTATGGCCATAGCATACTAGGGGGCACAAAGGTCCCTACATATCCTTTGGAGGATCTCGTGCCAAGTTGGGTCGAGATGCTTGAATCCCTTTTTTGGGCACTTAGAACAGAATCCCGCTCCACAAACTCCTCCTGCTAGGGCAAATCATTCCCACCTTTGCATACCAGATCATTCCCCTCCATCACATGTGTTTGCAAGCAACATCCCATGCTTGGGGGCATTATGGTTTTCCCCTAGCCATCTTCTCAATTGATTAACATAAGTCTCGGCCTAGATCCCACTAGATCTAGGTATGGTTATCCTCCCATTCCTTGGATAGTTTGTCCTACTAACCTCTCTGATGATCCATTTGCCCATCACATATCGTAGACATTTAATACCACATTTTCAAATATTCTACTCTATGTCCATGTAGTCCCCCGTGTTTGACTTAGTGGGCGAGAATGATTCTAGACCTCCTCTAGTAGTTCATTCTTGTTTTCCTCTTCCCTTAATTCTTCACTAGGAACCATCATTCCAAGAAGCATTAAGGCCATCTTTAGACAAGTAAGGTCACATGCTTGAAACTCACAAATCTCGATTTCGATGGTCAGTTTGTCTGCTACGATCTCCACAAGATTTAGGGCCTTCTCCTCCTCTCAAATTGGAGGGAAAACACCCTTTTATAGGAAAACCCATAGTTTTTCTATCACACATTGCAATGATACCATAACTCCATTTGATGAACCATCTACATAGTTGGGAATATCTCATTGAGAACTATAATGGGTCTTCTTTAGTTTTTGATGATTTGACACTTCACCGGGAAGTCATTTTTCCAAGAAGGGTCACTTCATCGCCTCTCAAAATCAAATTTCATCGTAAAGAGACACTTGTAATTTTATATCATCCTCCTCTGAATACTTTTTGTACCATGTGTCGATTTTCATCATGAGTAACCATCATTTACTCATGTTTTGATGGTCCCCACTGGGCCTACTCTATGTGGCAGCGTCATCGAGTCAACCTTGTTCAGAGCATTGGCAATGAGTCACCCTTACACTCTTGGAGTCTATTTCATGTCCCATTATATCATGTCATAGTATTGCATCCATATTTTCATACCATCATCCTATGTCACCCATTTGGCCTCGAGTCATACTATCCCCATCCCCTCCGGAATTCAGTCATTTGTTGCCATGTCAACCATGCACTTTATGCTCTCATAAGCGTAGTTGTATGTTTGTCCCTCAGTCCCACTTTTCTCCATTATACTTGGTGTTAGTCCATCAGTCACATTAATATTTTCCCTCGTGCTTTAGTTGAGGATCCTCATTTCCTCATCTATCCCTAGCCCTATTCTATTGACATCAACTCATTTATTCCAGAAGGATAGCCTAGAGGGCAGTGTATCTTGGTTCCAGCTTCCATTTTTGTTCGGTGCCTTCGATCGAGAAGAGGGACTCATCATTTCCCTTTGAATTGGTTGTTTCATGTTCATGATTCATACACTTGATGGTCGTGATGTAGCAAATTGTACCTTTGATTCACGAGTGTGTGTGAGATGTTTCAGATCTCATGAGGGGATGGTCCTTAAGGTAACCCTCCACATGCCCAGATGCATACCTACTATGCTACAACCTCAGATGCAATTTTGCAAAGTTGATGGGTTCGGTTCCTACCAATTGTAGTGTTCATAGCATGCACATCTCCTCCAGATGGTCCATTCAGTTTTGTAGAGCCCTTCCTTGTTCAGCAGGGCTGTTATAGACATTTTTGGGCACTACAACCCCAAGCATGAAATGTCCATAAACCAAGGGCTCCTAAGTCCCTAAAAGTGTTGTTCTAATCCCTAAAGGAACAAGGTCAACTGATTACAGCTTCTCCCAGAAGTTCTCCATGAAAAACTGCTCAGAATTGGTCCAAACAGGATCATTTCAACTGCTCCATAGGCCAGGTGCGTTGCATCTCACCTAAGTACATTGTGTGGGTGCGTTGAATTTCAAAAATCCCTTCTATGGGGTGCGATGGGCGAGAAATGACAAATGGCAGTGTCATTCCGCGAGGTGGAGAGGCAATGGAAGCTTCCAGAAACTTCTCCTGTGACACTTGCCTCTTTGAATTCGACCAAGGATGAGTAAGAGATCATCAATCTCCAAGTGGAAACAAGAACTATCAGAGGGAAGACACTAATCAAATCACAAGCTGACTCATCTCCCTTACAGATATCTATATATGGATCCCTCATCCCAGAGATCCAGAGCCTAGAATTTTGCATATTGTAAGGAATTGTTGTTGGTTTCTTGAGACAAACATCAGATTGTTGGGTGATCTAAGCTTTGTATGAGGTGAAGAGGGGCTTCCTTGCTGAGAGGTTGATGCTGGGTCAGAACAACTGGTTGTAACTCCTCTTGGCTTTTTCTTGTTTATCAATAAAAGCTATTCAAGTTTTCCTCCATACTCTTGTGTCATTTATGTTTGCTGCATTTGTATGGTCAATTTACATCTGATCCTAGATTTTTTATGATTATAGATCCATGTCTTTGTATAGTGTTATGCTACTGTGATCTTACAGGTACTCTATGAAGCTGGGCGTGCAAGGGAACAAGTAGCGAAAGACTATCAAGGAAGAGAGGAATCAAACCAGGAGATTAGCGCAAGGCAGAGGTTGGTCTTCTTTGTTCCTCTCTATCTATACTTTATAAAGGAAAAATGAAAGTAGCTTTATTTTGTTTGTTTCTAAGGTAGCTATCACACCTTAGTGGGATAAGCAGTTCTGAGTAGACACTTTTCCCTGTAACAAAATGGCGACTCCACTGGGGAAAAATTAGTTTGTTTGTTTATCTTCCTTGTTTTCTATTTCATAAACTTACAGACGGAGTCTGAAGTTGTGCCAGGTAGCATTCGAACTGCATTTGCCATAGCAAATGCAAAGTAAATTATGCCACTTCAGTCCACCTCCCGGATCTATTTATGATTTAAACAACTGATTCACAAACTCTCTGATTGCCCTTGTGATAGCTCTTAGATCCTCCTTAGTTATACCCCTGATTGTTGAATTACTGATTACCTTTTTCTCGGCCAAAACCCATGAACTGAACTACAAACTGTGACCCGGAACCCAAGCAAAGTCTCATTTCTGGCCTAGCGCAGGTACTGTTCTGAGAATCTGAAATTCAGTGCACTTCCCGAGTGTAGAAGGTGCGCTGCATTTCAAATTCCCTGTGTTACAGGTGCACTGATCAGGCTGAGATTTATGCAGTTTTGGTTTTTGTGACTCATTCTTTCCAGTTCTATTCATGAATTTTGCTGTCTGTGATCAGTATATGTCTGTTTGAAACCCCTTTTCCTTGTTGTCATTCCGCCTCCTTTGTACAAAAGAACTGTAAATGTTTTTGTGTGTTTGTTGAGTCATTTGCAGTTCTCCTTTACAAAAGTAACGTAATCGTACTGTCGTCCTTTCATTTGAAAGTGTCGCAAGTGTCGATTTCAATCATAGGAAAAAGTTTGATTGCTGTTGATAGTCGATTATCCTATTACTATTGTTTTTTGGTCTGAATTTGTAATTTTTTCTAGTGTCAAAAACAAGTATTCATTTCAAAATCGTAAGGTGTTGTGATCGTCTCCATTTTTGATTTCGAAAAGAAACTTGTTGATATTTGTCGCTTGAAAAGAAATTCAGATTTGTGCATCAACTTTCTTCTTATCATTCATATACTAAGAAAGTCGAAAACAAATACATGCATGTGCATTTGCATTTAGACAGTCTGATTGGTTTGATTTAGGAAAGTGCATTTAGAGTGTGCTCTTTGCTCTTTGTGAAAGAATTCTGTCTTTCTTTCCTTAGTAGCTAGGATTTTCATTACACAAAGAAGATAAAAAGATTGTTTATCATCTTAGATTGCATTTTAGGAATTACATCTACATATCACAGTGAACCTGAAAGGCAAACTTCATAAATAAGATCAACTATAAAATAAATTCAATGAATCTAACAACGCTTTGGAACCTAACGCATAACATTTAGACGTCTAGGCTAGAGACGTATTCCGGTGTCGTAAAGCCTGGTAACTGTTGTTCTCACTGATGGTTGGGTGATTCGTCCACTTTGAGACGATAAGTGCCAGTACAGACTTGTGCTCCCACGTACCGTCAAGTATATTTTGGGAGACCACAATAGGCTTAATCCTTTATCCATAGGAAGCCGTGTCTGCCGCCCTATTGATCGCAATGCACTGAACACAGCATTCAGGAAGATTGACTGTCGTACCGTAAAAAGTATTTTGCAGTTTTGCGATTGGTTTGGTAATCCCTCTACCTAGATTTCCATAGTAGTCCCTTTCGTTCCTTTTCAGACTCTTTAACAGAAAAGGTCCATCTGAGCACTTGTCACTTCAGGCTCATTAAAAATCGAAGGAGACTAGAGTCATCTTTTGTTTTTTCTCGACTCTTAAAAATTGAAAAAACAAGTTGTGTCAAAGCGTCTAAAATTTATTTTAAACGGAATATTCATTACCCTTTCCTACGTTGATCTTGGGTTGAGAAAATGGAATCCACCAACCAAGGAATTCCCCTTGGAGGAAATCCTAGTCCCTTATCCTCTTGGGGAGATTTTGGTGCACCCCATATGGGCACATTGTCGCTTCCAGGACTGACGATTGGCTTGCCTATATGGCTCTTCTCAACCTCTATCGTTCAGAACACCGCAATTCCTGAACAATCGAGTCAACAACTAGACGATTCCAGAATTATCCACCAACCTTTTACTTCCTCCAATTCTTCCTCTCCTCCTTCCTCTTCGCTTGATGGGGCTGGTAAAGCCAAAAGTCAAGTACCTGAGAAGAAGAAGGAAAAGAAGAAGAAAGAGAAGAAGAAGAAGGAGCCAAAAGCGAATGGAGGCAAACGAGCGTCGTCTAGCGAAAATCCACACACCGCACCGACCAGGCCTAAATCGCCATGTGTCATTTACAAAGGGGACCACTATCATAGATATTTTCCTTGCATCCCTCGGACCTTAAGGGACTGGTCTCCTCATTTGCACAACCTGGTGTCGTCAACCTCTGGTGATCATGTTGAAAACACACCATCGACTAGTGAAAGTGAAGCCCCAGGACAAAAAGGAAAATATAGATTTCCTTGTAAACTGTGCGAAGGCGATCATGCCGTCCACCGTTATCCCTTCTTAGACGAGGCTAAAAGAGTTTTGGATGATCGTCCGGTTTCACCGTTACGACTTCCTCTTGGATATAAAAAAACTCTTGCCGAGTCCGTCACTAGTTGAAAATCCGGCTGGCTCGCTCAGGTGGTCGGTTGTAGCATCTATCATTGAAGACAAACCATCTGAACCCATACCAGATGAAAGTCAAAAGGTCGAGGCAGCAGTTGACCCGGTCTTGCCTTTAGAGGTTCCATCTTCAGATGATACAGTCACCGAAGAGAACAAGGATGACACCGTCCAAATTTTTTTCGTAAGCACAAACTCCAATGAACATGGGTGAAATTTACCCATTCCTTTACCACGGGAAGGAAGTTCGTCAGAGTCATACCTGGCCGTCTATTCGGTCCCACCTCCAAGCAACCTAGTTGTCTCCTTTGATTGGAATCAACTGGGCAAACCCCGTTTACCAGCTAGTATACCATTCCAAATCATTGTTCAAATATATAGAATGGTTATGGCTAGTACGATCATAGATGAAGGGGCTTCTATGAGTATCCTTTCCTCGACTGCTTGGAAAGCGCTTGGTTCACCATCGCTTTTGCCTGAGATGAGAAATCTAACAGGCTTTGATAAAGGAACCAGTCGACCGTTAGGGATCCTTCCCAATGTACCCATAACATTGAGAGGAAAAATTGTTCAAATGAACGTAATGGTAGTTCAAGGACCCCTGGATTATAATCTACTCCTTGGACGAGACTATATTTATTGCATGGGAGCAATTGTCTCCTCACTCTTTAGAGTAATGTGTTTTTCGCACAAAGGAAGAGTGGTCAAGCTCGTAGACCAGCTTTCATTTCCCAGATCACACAGAGAAAATAGTCATATACCATCCCTGAATGGTCTTTTCACGCAAGAAATGTCTCAATCCCCAGTCCGTCCACCCGATGAGCGCAAGTAATATGGGGGACATGGCTGAAACCCAGGGGGCATGCATCCTGGTCTGCATCGGCAGGAAAACTTTGGGTATAGGGTAGGTTTCCGCGAGAAAATATGACTAGTTTGTACTCTCGTCCATGATTGGAAGACGGGGTTATTCTGGAATAATATTCTCTTGTCAAAGTTATGGGGGTTGGCAAGCATCGCCACTCACCTTTGTTTATTTCGATAAACATCGCCGAAGAAGTGTTTTGTTTACATAGTAAATAGAACAATCTTTGGTAACCTGTAAGAGGTAGACCTCTCCCGGTAAAACAAATGTTTTAACGGAAGGAAGAAGGGGTAACCTTGAAACTCTGTTTTATACCTGGGGGCATGCAAACCTTTTGGCATGCAAGCGAAGAGCGACTATTTATTTTTTTAAATTTGTAGGTCCTCTAACCCTTTAAACTCGTAGGATTGGTCGTTTCCTAACTTGCATAAAGAAAGGATGATGGGCAAAACTCTAAAAGTTGCCGTTTTTATATATGAGACATTCTTATCACACGACTGGATTAATCGAGTAGTTTTAGCGCAGACTTCATGCTCGTTAAAAAATAAACATAAGCAATGAGCACATGTTCCTCCAGAGTTTAAGCTCATTAAAAAATGAACCAATTTCCGGTAAATAACCATCATGAATGTAATACTTCAGCCGTTAAAGCCTTGGTCGTGTTTGCACCATCACCTCCACTTTTGTATTGGCCAATCATTCACCTCCATTTGATTGTTTACTTATTTTGAGGAACAGCTGCGAAGAGTGATCTCACTAGCCATCCTTGTAACACTGCCATGATTGGAAAATTCCAAACCTTACCTAGAATCAGTTGCCACCCATTTTATCACTCGTTCCTCAAAAGACGAGTCTCCTTCAAGCTCTTTTCAATTGACTCGTAAAATATGAAAAGATTGCCGAGCCATTGGCCTCTCCAACTCGTTAAAGGGACCGGAAGTGCTATCCCTCCTCTAAATTTTAATCTTTTTGGACCTGAGGGATTATTACACAAAAATATCGAGCGCTTGTTTTGTTCGGCTCGTTAAAAGTATTGAAAATTCATCCCTTTTGTATTGTTTATACATTTTCGGACTTAAGGGATTAGCTGACGAAAAAGGGATTTCGGAGTTTCCTTTACGTTCCTTTTCAGACTCTATAAAATTGAAAAGGCCTGAGTTATCTTTGTCGTTAAACTCGTTAAAATTTTAATAGCGACAAACTTGTCTATAGACGAGAACGAGTTTCACTATCGCTATGCTCGTTAAAACATAGCGATGGGTTTGCCCGAAGGGAAAATGATAGAACAAGCATATGTTATCCTCCTTAAGCTTGATAAAAATAAAGAGGTACTAGTTAGCAATGATTGGGGAAAAATTGGGAAGAAAACTTGAAAAAACTTTGTTGGTAGCAAGTCGCTCTTGAACATGACACTTTCACTCCGCATCCAAGTCGGGTTGGGTTGTTTCATTCACCAGTCACATCACCATGGTCCCATCATACCATCCACATTTGGGGTTAATGCTACCAATCCATCACCTCAGTGTCGTCGATATGTTCAAGAGAAGTCATTCAAAGAATTCACCTGTATCTCACCCACTACAATACATTTATACTCCATTCTTTCATGACCGCCACCCTGAACCTTATATCACCTAATCGTTTTCACCTCCATTAAAATCATTTGCTCCATTCCGTTTCATTGATGTGGGATTCATTAAGGCCCTCCTGTGACGGATCACTTCTTGTCGACATCAGCTCATTATCCAAGAAGTTGATCTAGGAACACCCCATTCAGTACTTTGAAGCTTGCATGCCTCAATGGGAAGTTTCTCACTTCCGGCGACAGGTTTACATCAATGACCTTCAACCGAAAGGTTTTGTGTGGTGATCGACACCAAGTCCTTTATTCACACCATCTGAATTGTACTGCAGTACCTTGAGGGTCATTATCATTATCGGTGATTCCTCTCGCGCTTGTTAACAGCTTATATTATTGGCTGGTAATCAAGAGATGTCTTTCCATGTTCGACTTCAAAACATCTCTCACATGGATAGACCTGTACTTCGAGTGAAGATCGAACAAGATTGAAGACCCTGGATCTAGTTTCATCCATCCGGTCTGTGATATATATTCAGGAAAATAAAGACGTCAAATGTACATCATTGCTGCACAGATAATCATCCAATAAAATGAATGATGGCTCTATCAGAATCATCAGTCTACACTCAGACGATTGTCTGTCTTATGTACATGAAAATGAATTTATAAAGCTGAGCATGGGAATGCCCGCCTCAGCTAGATCATGAAAATATTATGAAGATAATTTATTGTATTATATCTTATTACAGGTCTCCTCCCAGCTTGAAAGAACTTCAGATCCTCATAATAAATCATTTCACCCGACATCAAAAGATTAACGACCTCATGCATTAGGGGGCAACTGTTATAGACATTTTTGGGCACTACAACCCCAAGCATGAAATGTCCATAAACCAAGGGCTCCTAATTCCCTAAAAGTGTTGCTCTAATCCCTAAAGGAACAAGGTCAACTGATTACAGCTTCTCCCAGAAGTTCTCCGTGAAAAACTGCTTAGAATTAGTCAAAACATGATCATTTCAGCTGCTCCACAGGCCAGGTGCGTTGCATCTCACCTAAGTACACTGTGTGGGTGCGTTGCATTTCAAAAATCCCTTCTATGGGGTGCGATGGGCGAGAAATGACAAATGGCAGTGTCATTCCGCGAGGTGGAGAGGCAATGGAAGCTTCCAGAAACTTCTCCTGTGACACTTGCCTCTCTGAATTCGACCAAGGATGAGTAAGAGATCATCAATCTCCAAGTGGAAGCAAGAACTATCAGAGGGAAGACACTAATCAAATCATAAGCTGACTCATCTCCCTTACAGATATTTATATATGGATCCCTCATCCCAGAGATCCAGAGGCTGGAATTTTGCATATTGTAAGGAATTGTTGTTGGTTTCTTGAGACAAACATCAGATTGTTGGATGATCTAAGCTTTGTATGAGGTGAAGAGGGGCTTCCTTGCTGAGAGGTTGATGCTGGGTCAGAACAACTGGTTGTAACTCCTCTTGGCTTTTTCTTGTTTATCAATAAAAGCTATTCAAGTTTTCCTCCATACTCTTGTGTCATTTATGTTTGCTGCATTTGTATGGTCAATTTACATCTAATCCTAGATTGTTTATGATTATAGATCCATGTCTTTGTATAGTTATGCTACTGTGATCTTACAGGTACTCTGTGAAGCTGGGTGTGCAAGGGAACAAGTAGCAAAAGACTATCAAGGAAGAGTGGAATCAAACCAGGAGATTAGCGCAAGACAGAGGTTGGTCTTCTTTGTTCCTCTCTATCTATACTTTATAAAGGAAAAACGAAAGTAGCTTTACTGTGTTTGTTTCTAAGGTAGATATCACACCTTAGTGGGATAGGTAGTTCTGAGTAGACACTTTTCCCTGTAACAAGGGCTTCTCTAGTTGTTCTACCCTCCCTCCCACCCATTTTTTTAGGGAATGGGATTTGTATCTCATGTACTCATATATTATTGTATTCAGCCCTAGATCATGTTTTTTCCAGGTGCATTGTGTATATGGGACAGATTGTATTATTTTATGGCTCTGTTATGCCAGCATGTCATGTACCATTTAGCATGTACTTCATTGCTCAGTTTTATATTTCTTGGCAAACCATTATTTTTGTACTAAGTTATATAGGTGGGTATGGGTATGCATCCCACACCTCATTGAGGTTCAGTACCACAACATAAAAGGAGACTTGCATTAGTTTCTCCCCCTCTGTCCCTATCCTCTTTCAATTCAGCTTCATTCGACTCTCTCTCTCTCTCTCTCTCTCTCTCTCTCTCTCTCTCTCTCTCCCCTGTGTTTTCTAGTGATTGTGTCTTTACAATGTACTTTGGTCATACGTTTTGCTCCTAACACTCGTACGTTGGGGGGAAATCTATCATGACCAAAAAAATTATCATGTAGCCTAATTTACTAGATGGATCGAAGTACAACATGTAAAGCCAATTTTACCATAGTAAAATTTCTTCACCTTTGTTAAGTGATTTATAGTTAAACCCATGAAGAATAATTAAATAAATCACTATTTATTTGATTTTCTTATAGGAATAATTAGTTAAACCATTGTTTAACTATTATTCCTTATCATATTTGATGCAATCATGAAAAATAAATAGATAAATCATTAATTATCTTATTTTTAGAAATATAGTAAAGATTTATTGGAATTATAAGTTTAAGTGGTTTAGTCTACACAAATTCTTGAAATCCCCCTAGGGTTAAGATGCATATATCATGTAGTTGATATATCTTTTCATTTTTGAAAAGAAAAAATTGTATATATTTAATTATGGAGTGAAATATATGCATATAGTTTTTTGACATTTGACATCCTTGACTATCTTAAAATTAGCTTCTATGAGACCATCTTGCTAGATTGGGTTATATGGAGCTCTATAGTCATTAAAACTCAAGAATTCATCCAAAAAATAGGGGATTTTTTTCTTGAGATATCAACATCTAGAGATCCCACCTAAATTGTATCATAGTGATTACTAAGCTAAGGAAATAACAAAGGTTAAAACTATATCTCATTACCATTTGCAAATTCATATAGACCTATAGATCTGTTGTCACTACAACAACACCCTCCGAAATTTTGGCCTACATCCAAATTTCAGAGCCTACATTAACTTTGCATGACGTCATCACAAGTATTAAGAGTTATCACATGCGTTTTTTCTAAATATTCTTGTCCCATTTAGAATAAAATTAAAGTGTCATCTTTTAGCATGGAAAGCATCCCACATCACATATATGTAGATTTGGTTTGTTTCAATGGGTAACCTTGGTGTTAATGAGTCATTATTACCATGCAGAAATGTATCGCACTCATTCCCAAAGTTTCAAGGCACAAGTGTCGCCACTGTCGTCGCAAAGTGTACCTTTAGTGTTGCACTTGGGGAAAGTCGTCACATTGATGGAAGTACATTGTTCATGTGTTTTGAGTGATAAATGTTGTGTCGTAAATTTTTCTAAATCATAATTTTTATCATTGTTCACTTCGGTCTCATTGGTCCCACACTTAGCCAAATCTGGAAAAGTTCCTCCCTAAGCAACTTGGCCTCACTCAGCATTCCCGAACTGTACACAACCTCAGTCCTTAAAATTCAACCTTTCTCCTTGGAAATACACAATGTGTATTATTTTCCTTCCATAAATACACACTATGCAGTTTAAGAGATCAGCCTCCGCCCTTGAGCTCCAAAATATGTGCAACCCCTGCCTCCAGTCATCCTCTTCTACGCACTGTGTAGTCTCAAGCATCAAGCCTCGGCCTTGACCTCTTGAACTGCAAAGTGTCCATCTTCAAGCCTAAATCCCTTATCCTCACCTATTGAGCCCCTCAATTGCATAGATGAATAACCCTCGCCTACCTAAACTACACATTTCATTGTTGAATAGCTTAGTCCTGGCCCCTAACCTCTTGACCTACATGACTGCACAATCCTTGAGCTTGTTTCCCAACCTGTCACCCATTATTTCCATCTTATTTTCATGAGTGTATTCTAGTTGTAGGTATTCTATCATGTTATGACAAGATGATGATGAAGGAGATGGAGAAGGAGACTCTGCTATTTGTAACTATAAAGGCAAGTTGATCAATCAAGAAATACAAAGTGACACCAAAACTATGACAACAAATGGAAATCAATATTATAATGAAGACTCCCTACCTTCAAGCCATATGGAGGAGGAAGAAGAAGAAGGTGTCCCATCCTTCAAGACTACACAAGGAAAGGAGGAGTAAAGAATGGTTTCACATTGCCATGTCATCATGCAGTCCATGTCATCAGTGTCATGTCATATCACGAGTCATCATTTTCCTCATCCTTTTCGGATTATGTAAATTCAATATTGAAGAAATATAATGTAAAGTGGAAGTCCAAGAGTCATCCATAGAATATGAAAAGTCATGGAGTTAAAGAGTCATAGAGAAGTCAAACAGTCATGAGGGTAGTACAATAGTCACAAGGGAGGTGTATGGTCACCACATTTGTTAGATATACACCCTCATAGCTCATGTAAAGGACTTTTCACCTTGTCTCCTCATACCAAACATTATAGAGGAAAATAGTTCTTTTGGAGGAGAAAGTGGTTGTTATAATGCTCCAGTATTTGTTGTAGTGGTGTTCATTGTCTTGATGTATCTTATAACTTTTGATTAATTCAGAAGATGGTTGATCCAACACACTTTCATGTGTATGTCATAAATATTGTAAGACTATTATTTGAATATTTTTGATGTATGTTGTTTGATCTGTACTTAGGAAATTGAACTATTTCAGTGGCTTTTATACTTATCTTGTTGAATATGTGTTTTATGTGTTTTGAAATTTTTGTGTTTTATGTGTTTTGAAATTTTTTTCTTCTATGTGAACTATTTCGCTAGTTATCCAATGATTCATTCATATGTACATGCTTATGTGTATTTTCTACAAGGATACTTTTAGGGGCGAATGTTCGCCCTTTGGCGAAATTAAGGGGTTTTAAATTTTTAGTGGGCAAATATTTTGTATCATAGTACATTTTTACAAATCACCTCAAATAGCCCACCTTATTTTAAGGGAGAGGGTAAAAAAGGTAAATTTAGCCCTTGAAATTAGGACTTACAACCTTCCATTCGCCCATTTTCAAGAATAGGTTTTATTTAAGTGAATCCATTCGCCCATTTTCAAGAATAGGTTTTATTTAAGTGAATCCTATGGGCCAAATACCATATTTATAAAAGAGGTATGGTAAATTAATAAAAATATAAATAAATGAGAGGTATGGTAAATAAATAAAACATTTTTTATATTTACTCCATAAGTCACCTTACATACATGTAAGGGTGTAAACAAATAAAAATATAAGTAAAGTGGAGGTATGGTAAATAAATAAACGTCTTTTTATACTTACTCAAAAGGTATGGTAAATAAATAAAAATATAAATAAACTAGACGTATCATAAATAAATAAAACCTCTTTTTATATTTAGTCCATAACCCTCATTCTATTTATGAAGGCTCAAGAAAGAGGTTTTATTTAAGTGAATCCTATGGGCCAAATACCATATTTGTAAAAGAGGTATGGTAAATTAATAAAAATATAAATAAACGAGAGGTATGGTAAACAAATAAAACATTTTTTTATATTTACTCCATAAGTCACCTTATATTTACGAACACTCAAAAAATGGGTTATATTTAGGTGAAACCTATTGCCAAAATACTATGGGACAAATACCATAGACTAGATTGTTATTAATACCATGCAAAAAACCATTATTAACCCTAATATTAGAATTAATAAAAATAAAAATTGCACATGGTATTGACCCATGGTATTCACCAAAATGGCACATGGTATTGACCCATGGTATTCACCTGGAATGTAGCCTATTTAAATGGGGGAATTAAACTCGCATGTAGCCTATGCTAAGATTCACTAGGACTTTACAAATTTGTATTATTTAGTGAAAGACTCGCCAAGATCTTACAATATTTTATAATTGAGTAAAATATTCGCCATGCCTGGTGAGAGATTCGCCAAAAAATTATATATACATATTATATTATTGATAAAATCGCCTTCCATTTTTCCTATATACCATGGAGATTTTCCCATTTATTATATTTATAAATTTAGGGGGGGTTCTTAAAATTTTCCTTGATTTTCTATAATAGTACTATTATTTGTCTTTAAAAGACTCACTAGAAGAACCTTGATAGATTCCACAACATAACATTCTAGAAGGCATACTCACTTGCTAATTTGAAAGTACATGTGCATTACACTCTCGTGTTGAACATTGTAAGCAAGGCATATATCTAAGAATATATGGCAGTTAGACCTTATTTCTGTGGGTTCCCACACCAGACAGTGTGCAGTCTAATTGGGTCTTTTCACCAGGGAGACCCCGTTGCATGTCGGTGGTACCCAACATTGGGTATTTTCACCAAGGAGACCCCATTGCATGTCGGTGGTATCCAACATCGTCAACATTTTGGTGCTAGAAGGAGGGAAACCACCTTTTTACGGATGAAAAATCACCACATCCCAACAAGCAAACTTTCACACAAGATAAAAACATTCGCATTTCCACTCCCACTCATACTCCTCAAAATGAATAAATTGTTCAATCTAGCTTGGCACAAGCCTTTGAGGTTACTTATTATCAACTCTAGACTATATGACCCATCACTCGTCAGTTTGTGAGAGCTCTTGGTCTAGCACTCCCCATCATTGTGATTCTACCTCCTATGCCTATAAAGAAAGAAGTAACTCCTAGTGGCATAATTGTTTTGCTAGTGGAATATTTGGTCATTGCAACCCTCGAAGAGTTGGTTGAACCTACAAAGAAGAAATGGGAACTTCTACCTATTGAGGAGAATCTAGATAGTGGAGGGGAAGATTTTTTATTTTCCGACGAGGAGCACCTTGATTACATCATAGATCTGAATGGTGATGGAGATGCTTCTTTAGATTCGAAATAAGAGGAGGAGGAAATAGATGAATACATGGCTAATGAAAATTTGGATTAGATGGCCCAAGGGCCACTCGCTCTTTTGTATAATATTCACAAGATTCCTAAACATCAAGAACAGTTGTTGTGAAAGTTTGATCTGGATAAGAATACCAAAGTTGAAGATCATATAAACACGTTCTACATGCATCTCTAGATGCTTGGCTATGTTTCGATGATGTTTCTTGTAGACTTTTTCCGTATATTTTAGAAGGTAGAGTGTCTGTATGGTATCATAGTCTTCCATCCATTTCAATCCAAAACAAAAGGGAGTTTAAGAAGTTGTTTCTTGAAAATTTTGATGACAATAAGACTCTCACCACGTTGTTGAAAGAACTTGGGAATATGAAAGTGGGGGATAAAGAAAGAGTCAAATATTTTAATCAGATAATTATGTGACTGTTGAACAATTTCCTCATTTATGTGAAACCTCATGATGACATCACTAAATATTATTACACATTAGCCTTGGTAAACAATATTTTCATTTTCGTAAAGAGAGTTGCAATGTGTTGTCTCTTATTATATAAAGGAGTGTAAGTTCCTGTCATAGAATACATCCATGTACACCTACTAGCCCCAATAGTGGAACATTACAGCCACATCTGCCTGCTCCTCTAAAGAGATGTACTAGCTCCATGCAGTGGAGAAGCCAATGCACGTTACAATACTTTCCAAGCTCTCTCCAGGATTGTTTTGGAGAATTTAGTATCTACGGATAAATACTAATTCCCTAGATAAGTAGCCATATATAGAACAATAGTTTAAAGTGTTTTAGAATTTTCCTATAAGCAATAGATAAGATGAGAAGATAGAAGGTCTACTTGTGGTTCTTCTTTCCTCTCATATCCCTTGTATCGATTCCATCACTCCTTCCCGTATTTAATCTGCTTGAGAAGTACCCTGTAAACACAATAGAAGACAAAAACCGATCAGAGCATACGATCAATTGAATATAAGTGAAATAAATCAGATACAATACACACACATAAGCATTATAAAACAATACAAACATATGGGAAAAAGGTTCAAACACATTATTAGATAGAAGAATGAAATACAACCATTGGTGTTTGATTCAAAGCCATTCCTCCAGCTTGGATCCCATCCACATCACATCAAAAGCATGACAAACTTGTAGCATCACAATAATTGCTTCAAAGCCAAATCTCATAGCAGCATTATCTCCTTAGAATTCAACATAATCCAACCCCTGATCACTTAGATGAGTGGTCAATTTATAGGAAGATGAAGGCAGTTTTGTCATTAGTGGTGGCATTGAATGGCCTTCTATACTTAGAATTAGTTCCATGGAGGAAGGGATGAGAGGATAGGATACACCTTAACTCATTCCTCATCCATTTTCGAGCTCATAGGAGTTGATAAGTGAGGGAAACTTCTAGATGACTCCAAAAGATAAAAATATTCCCCAAACCCTATGTGAATTTCGCTCATTCTCGTTCAACGTAGGTGAAAGGAAGCCTAAGTGCTCTACAGAGCACCCTGGCAGTGGACTTAACTGCTCTGCAGTGCACCTTCATAAGGGTTTACCTGTGCTGGTCACTCTAGAGACTATTTCTATATGTCTTCAAGTCATGAAATTGTCTGGGAAGGAGGCATTCAAAGGGGTCACCTATTTAGGGCATGAAGAAACTGATTTTAGGGTTTGATGAGCCCTAAAACATTGATCTGGATGTTAGGATTTGATGTGCCCAAATGGATCTGTAACAGATGCCCCCTAAAGCATGAAGCCAAAAAAATGCCAATGTCGAATGAAATGCTTTACGATGTGATGAGGAGGTATCAAAGTGGAAGGTGACATGCATCAATTACAATACATATATCATGATATTTGATTTTACATGAACTGTTGAAGGCATAACCATGCTCATCTTATAAAATTTCATTACAGGTACATAAATAGTCATAAGCATATATAGACCCAAGATCGGAATGACCATCAATGTAAATCCATTGTACCTATGATTTAGTACTCCTGAAATTGCAACCCGGATGGATGAAACTAGATTCAGGGTCTTCAATCTCGTTCAATCGTTCACTCAAGTATGAGTCTAACAATGTGAATATGTGATCTAAAGTCAAACATGGGAAGAAACCATCTGATTACTAGCCAATGATGTAAGTTGTTAATAGATGCAAGAGAAATTTTTGATAATGATAATGATCCTCAAGGTACTGTAGTACATTCTGCATGGTGTGAATGGGAACACCATACAAAGTCTTTCAGTCGAAATCCATTGATGTATGCCTATCACTGGAAGTGAGAAACCTGCCATTGATATATGCAAGCTTCAAGGTATTGAATGGGAGTTTCTAAGTCAATTTCTTGGATAATATGCTAATATTGACAAGAATCAACTCATCACAGGAGGGCTTTGATGTATCCCACATCAACGACACAAAACAAGTGTAGTGATTTTAGAGATGGAATTTGACTGACGACACAAGGTTCAGGAATGGTAGTCATGAAAATGAGGTTTATGGTATTACAAAAGGATGACTTCTCTTGAACATATCGGTGACACTGAATGAATTGGCAGCATTGACCCAAAACCAAAGTAATGGATGGTGTGATAGACCATAGGTATGATAACCATCAAGAAGATAACCCAACCCAAATAGTCTAAATGAATTGGTAGCATTGACCCAAAACAAAGTGATGGATGGTGTGATAAACCATAGGTATGATAACCATCAAGTAGATAACCCAACCCAAATAGTCATTGAGATGAAGTGAAAGTGTCATGTTCAAGAGAAACCTGCTACCATAAAGTGGTTTTCCCCTTTTTCCCATTTTCCCCAGTCATTGCTGACCAGTACCTCTTTATTTTTATCAAGCATGAGGAGGATAAAATATTCTTGTTGTGTAATTTCACCCTTCAATCGAAACCATCACTATTTGATGTTTTAACAAGTCTAGCGAAGGTGAAACTCGGTCTTGTCTAGATGGACAAGTTTGTCATTATTTGATGTTTTTAACGAGTTTAATGACAAAGATAACTCGGTCCTTTTCATGTTTAGATAGTTTTAAAAGGGACAAAAAAGAAAAATCCACAAGTTCTTTTTCATAAATTAAACTCTCAGGCCCGAAAAAGCATAAAATAATACAAGAGAGATATCATTTCCAATCCGTTAACGAGATGGAAAGGACAAGCGCTCAAGAATCTTTTCATGTTTAGAGAGTCTAAAAAGGGCTTAAAGAGGACTCCAATTTGAGGAACGAGTGGTGTCTAGGATAGAAATTGGTTTTGGTGATGTTGGAACTTCTCAAAACATGTCAATTTATGTGAAGAGGCTAGCTAATAAGACCACTCATTGCAACTGCTCCTCGAAAAAGGGTAAAACAACCAAGGCTCATCTAACAAAAGAGGGTGATAGAATGGCAATCACGAGGGTTAAAAATGGAAATGGGTTCATTTCTACACAAGCTTGAAACAAATAACTATGCTTGAGATTGGTTTACATGCCCCCAGCATGATAAAAAGGAGAGTCTCCTGTAACCAGATGGAAGTCGCTACGGTGAAGCAGGACGGTTATCCAACACCTTTTTGGCTTCATCTAGATAGGGAAAAAGGTGAATAGGGTGATTCCCTTCACATAACCTTCAGGGAAGCTTACCTTTACCACTAGGTGCATGCCCCCCAAGCTTCATTACATTCACCTAAGTAGACTACTCGCGGCTATGAGGTGGATGGAATGAAAGTACTTTTACGAGATCAAGTGAAAGATTCGACTGGGATTTTACAAGATCTAATCAAAGACTTGACTTGGAACTTGGGACCTTGTTTCATTTTTTAATGAGCTTGACACAAGATAAGGAACTCTGCTCAGATTCCTTGTTTCATTTTTTAACAAGCTTGACACAAGACAAGGAACTATGCTCATACTCCTTGTTTCATTTTTTAACGAGGTTAACATAAGACCAGGAAGTATCCTCATATTCCTTAATTCATTTTTTAATGAGGTTAACACAAGACCAAGAACTATTCTCATACCATTTGTTTCATTTTTTAACGAGGTTGACACAAGACGAGGAACTGTCCTCGTATTCCTTGGTTTCATTTTTTAATGAGGTTGACACAAGACAAGGAATTATCCTCATGGGAGCTGTTTCATTTTTTAATGAGGTTGACACAGTAAAAGAACTATCCTCATGGGCCTTGGATCACAACTCATAAGTGGTCATGAAGGAGAGATCTGGTTCCGATGCCTCCAATACATGATGTACAACATCACTGAATTGATCGTCAGTTGATGTAGGTATGAAATGGGTTGCCACATAATTAACCCGTGGTAGGGATGATACTATTGGTACAAAAGGACCATTTAGGGAAGATGGTTGAATGGGAGCCATATTTGGACTGGGAAATGAAAGCTGGTTAACGGTGACAATTTTTCCTTCATGCGAGAAACAAATCACTTGAAAGAGTGTTGAAACAATAGCTCCCATGTCATAAACATAGTCACACCCTAGAAATAAATGTAATCTAAAGGGCCTGGGACTACCATCACATTCAGATAAATTATTTTTCCTCCCAAATTAATGGGCAACTGAGGAAGGATCCCTAATGGTTGAATGGTTCCTCTGTTAAAAGCCAACAGATTCTGGGTAACAGGCACAAGCGGTGGCAAACCGAGCGCTTGCCAAGAATTTGAGGAAAGGATACTCACAGATGAACCTTCATTTATAATAGTTCCAGATACAATCATATTACAAACTTTTACTATGATCTAGAAAGGCACATAAGAAGGAAGACAAAATCCTGCCAGTCGATTCCAATCAAAGGAAATGACCAGACTACTTGGAGGGGGTACTATAGAAACAGGAGAATTAACCCCTTGATTTACGAGAGTGGGAGGATTTTCCTCCTGTCTTGATGGAACAAGAGGACTGCCCCCAAGCTCATTAGAATATGAAGAAACAAAAAAAACTTAAGTGGTATCATATTCACTCTCTTCGAGAAAGGTACGATTAAATGAAGGTGAAATTGGGTCAACTGTTTCCTCGACCTGTTGATTTGGGTTGGGTATAGACTCATAGGATTCACTTTCAGGGAGAGTGGGTTTGACTGATAGTTGATTTTGGTCAGTCAATTCATCAACTAGTGAAGGATTTTGGGAGAGTTTCCTGTAACCAAATGGAAGTCAGTGCAGTGAAGCAGGAAAGTTATCCAACACTTTTTTGGCTTCATCCAGATAGGGACAAAGGTGAATGGGGTGATTCCCTTCACATAACCTACAGGGAAAATTAACTCTACCCTTCTTTTCATGAAATTTACTACCACTAGTTGATGGTGTGTCACCATCATGATCTCTAGAAGTTGATGACACAGGATGATGTCAATGAGAAGACCATTCTTATAAGATCTGAGGAATATCAGGACAATTTCGAAGAAGATGGTCTCCCATACAAATTTTGCATGGATATCGAACTTTGTGAAGCTTGATGAATGGTTTCTCATCAGATGTTGCATTCAAAGCAATGGTTTCTTGGTTTCCCCTCTAATGAATTTGCTTCTTCTTCTTCTTCTTCCTCCCTTTCTTCTTCGTCTTAGCCACCTGGTTACTAGTACCACTATTTTCACCAGGCGAAGAGGAATAAGGGGAGGAAGAAACAACCGAGGAAGAAGGCAAAGGGTCAACTTTAGGATCAACTAGAGGTTGATTTTGTCCAATTGGAGGTGTACTCAATTGCGGAGAAATCACGATATTTTCAACCAAGGAGGTTGAAAACAACCATACCGGCAAGCCAATGGTAAATCTTGGAAGGGACAATGTAGCCATATATGGAGCACCAATATTTCCAAAAGGAGGAAAAGGACTAGGATTCCCATCAAAAGGAATTCCTTAATCGGTGGACTCCGATTTGTCGCCATATGTCTCAACCTAAGATCGACTCAGGAGTGAGCGTGGAGGATGTTATCCATGGTCAATTAATTGTATTTTAATCAAACTAACATTACAAAACAAAAGAGGGATAATCTAGGCCAAAGGTTTACCAAGCAACTGTGAACTACAGAATACCTCCTGGCAAACCAAGAAGTACGGGCAGGCAATCTCCCCAAATGTTATGTTTGGTGTATCATAGTGTACAAGGTGGCCAACTTGGTTACCTAAGGATGGATAGAAAACTAGTGTTTTCCTCCTATATATACCCGAAAGTACGTGGAGGCCCAATCCATATAACCTCTGTCTAATGCAAAACCGCATAGTGAGAGCATTCCCATATACTTTACGTACTGTAACACCGCCCTATATACCCAAAGGTATGTGGACGAGCTATGATATACTCATGTACATGGAATGAGGTATCACACTCAAGATGTATTGTAGACAAGTTAGCGACAACTGCTTTGTTTTATGATGTCGGAACACGTCTCTAGCCTAGACCTCTAAATGTTTTTCATTAGGTGACAATGCTCCATTAGGTAAATTCAAATAAATTTTAAGTTGATCTTCTTTAGAATTTTCCTTTCAAGGTTCACCACGTGATGTATGTTTGCAATTCCTAAAATGCAACTAATATGATAAGCATTCTTTCCATTCAATTGAACAATGAAAACCTTCGCTCGTAGGGATAGAGCAATCAGATCTTTGACAAAGAGCAAAGAGCACAACTAATGCAATTTCCCTAGCTATTCCTTTCAAGCATTCACAAACTACAATATGAATGATGCAATTTTTTCTTTTTGAATCCCTTAATGTTATGATGAACAAAAAGGAAATATGCACATATAATCAATCAATCTTTAATAAGAACAAAGACTTTGACGACAATTCTGTTTCGAAGGAAAAGAAGACTTTACGACACTTTATTTCAAACAAAGATTAATCAACTATATTCTAGCTTTGACTATAGACTGATAATGACAAAGAAAGCATTTAAGAAACATTAATCATTAAAGTCAAAGTAGGGTTGGCAAAGGAGATAAAAACTTGTTCTTTGAGAAATGACATTCATTAATCAATCAACAAGAAAACAAATAGAGAAAAGTTGGAAAAAACACTTTCCAAAGGTGGGAATTTGACATAAGGTTGATCAGCATAGGTCAAATAGGGCCTAACTATGCTACAGAGCATTGTCTCTCACTCAAGGGTGCTCTGCAGAGCATTGTCCCCTGACCAAGCCTGCGTTGATTTCTGAGAGGCCACTCAAGAGTCATCTAACCTCGATATTTGACCGAAATTCAATGCAAAAGAGCAAAAATATAGTTAATGAACACAAGTAGGATCTACAAGAATGTCCTAGGAGGTGGATAAGCTACTAGGAAAGAGGATTCTTCCTCAGCGAAGTCACCAATTTGTTTTGGAGAATTTAGTATATAGGGATAAATACTAATTCCCTAGATAACTAGTCGTATCTAGAACAACAGTTGAAAGCGTTTTAGACTTTTCCTATAAGTAATAGATAAGATGAGAAGATAGAAAGCCTACCTGTAGTTATGCTTTCCTCTTGTCTCCCTTGTATCGATTCTGTCGCTCCTTCCTGTACTTAATTTGCTTGAGAAGTACCCTGTAAACATAACAGAAGACAAAAACCAATCAAAGCATACGATCTATTGAATATAAGTGAAAGGAATCAGATACAATACACACACGTAAGCATTATAAAACAATACAAACATATCGGAAAAATGTTCAAACACTTTATTAGATAGAAGAAGGAATTACAACCATTGGTGTTTGATTCCAAGCCATTCCTCCAGCTTGGGTCCCATCCACATCACATCAAAATCATGACAAACTTCTAGCATTACAATACTTTCTTCAAAGCCAAATCTTATAGCAGCATTATCTCCTTACAATTCAACATAATCCAGCCCCTGATCACTTAGATGAGTGGGCAATTTATAGGATGATGAAGGAGGTTTTTTCATTATTGGTGTCATTGAATGGCCTTCCATACTTAGAATTAGTTCCATTCCTCATCCATTTTCGAGCTCATAAGAGTTGATAAGTGAGGGAAACTTCTAGATGAATCCAAAAGATAAAAATATTCCCCAAACCCTATGTGAATTTCTCTCATTCTTGCCTAGCGCAAGTGAAAGGAAGCCTAAGATCTCTGTAGAGCACCCTGGCAGTCAACTTAATTTCTCTATAGCACACCTTCGTGAGGGTTTACCTGCGTTGGTCCCTCTAGAGACTATTTCTAGATGTATTCAAGTCATGAAACTATCTAGGAAGGAGGTAGTCAAAGGGGTGACTTGTTTAGGGCATGAAGAAACTGAATTTAGGGTTTGATGAGCCCTAAAACATTGATCTAGATGTTGGGATTTGATGTGCCCAAATGGATCTGTAACAAGGATAGTCTTATCGGAAGCTTGGTTGACCAAAATCCTATAAAATTAGTTATGAAGGATTTTTTATAGCAAAGGGTGGGTGACCCTTGACATTACCCTTTGTGATAGTTCAACTACCCTCATGACTTTTCACCTACTCTATGACTGTTACATCCAAGTATTGACACTTGACTTACACTTGAAATGACTTAAAATTACAATGCACATGTACTCATGTGAGACAACATGACTTGAGCAAGCCATGCAACACATCACTGACACGCGGTCCATTGTGATGAGACCAGCTCTTAAACATGCTTGTGATGGTGAAGGTGGTGAGATGATGCCAAGCTTGGTCGTCCATGATGGTGCACATGCACCCCATGATGACATCTCGCTGAAGTGAACTCTTGCCTCTGTTGCAACCGGTGCATTGGTTCGGCTAATTCACCCAACTCATATGCTAACATGCACATGGTCTTCTTGGGTGAGGTTGAACTAGCAACGCATTGATGCATAGTATCCATGTTGATCTTCGAGTGTGTGTTAGTGGTCATGCACATCAACTTACCAAAGTACATGTTCAGCTCCAGTTGGACTTGCTCCTTCTCGTCAACTTGGTGCATGTGCTGAATGGGTTGGATCGCATGTGTGTGCACAATGACATGCATGTTGTTGAATCCCTTGCATGCAATCAACAACAATTTTCACCATGTATGCTCCATGCCAGCTACTGGGATGGATCTTTAACTTGTACAGGCACAGTTTCATCCGTGGGTGCATGTTGAGCCTACTGCGGTTCTTATTCTTCCTACAACTCATTCGTCTGTCTGTGCAGCTTCATGTTCTTCCTTGAGTTTCTACTTCAGCACATGAAACTCCTTCTTTGTTCCATTCTTTGTCTTCACACAATCTTCATGTCGCACCATAACCTCACAGCCTGGGTCTCCAAAGTTGCTTTCATCACCAGTGGATCTGCTTGATCTTGCAACTTTGTTCCACCTATGTGTTGTCAACAACCTTCCTCTTGCATTCGATATGATGCCTTTAGCTATTTTTCATGATGCTTCTCACTGTGATGCTACTGTTGTCATATCTTGATGTCCTTGTCTATGAACAACTTGATATCTTCATGAGTAGGCAAGCTCATAGACATTTGATCGACTACATCTCCAAGTGTTCTCTGAATGGTGTCTTCGACTCTACTCTCTTGGAAACCATTGTACCTACATTGTTGAGAGGAAGATGAACACCTCCAATTCCTGTATACATGGCAACAATCATGGCAAGAAATCTGCTAGTCGAAAACTAAAATGAACTTGAGAACTGACTTGCAACATACCTGTGTGACTGATCGTGAAGGTTGCGCAATTTTGGCTAGGAGGTCAGGAGACTAACTGCCAAGACTGTGTAAGGCAAAGTATAGGCTACTGGGAGACTAACTGATTACTAGAATTGCACAATGCATAGTCCAGTCTGGTTGTTGACTACTGGAATTGCACAATGTGAAATCTCAGCTGGAAATGGATGTAGGCTCAGTGACTGCATTGCACAATTTTCTGGGCCAGCAGTCATTGTCCCTCAGAAATGTGAAAAATAGTCATGGAGGATAGTGCCTAGGTAGAAATGCACATTTCTAGAGAGGAATACTGAGCCTTCCTTCCCCGTATTATGCAATGTTGTCTCAGTGAAGGGAAAGTCTGGACAAGGTTGCCTAGACTCGCCAACAGGAAACTGAACATGAATGTGAGTGCAAATGCATGGTGATACTGAGTGTAAGAAAAATTTAATGATCATGCATGAAAATGGTGCATGACAGATTCAGAAAACGGAACAACATGCATGTGGGTGAGGCGAGTCACCGAATCGGCGACCATTTGTGAAAAATAGCTTCATGCATGCGACAGTAGTGAGATAACAACAAAACTTGAAATGGTGCCAGTACAAGCTAGTATGTATCAAAATGACAAAAAACGCTCATTGAAATCAAGTAGGCAACAATCATATGAAGCAAAACACAGAATGCGCCAGAAATGCAACACAAGCCATGGAAAGCAAGCTTACTCCAAAATAGATGAGTTGAGTGTGCCGACAGCTCCTAGATGTGATGTGGGATGTTAGAGATGCAACGTTGATGTGAGGAATGAGCTCTACAACGTCCGGTTGATGAGTTTTGATAACACCGAGTTTGTGACATGCATGCCACAAATTTAGGGAAAGCGACACTTGGTTAGAGGTTTCTGAAATGATCCTTGCATGTAACCTCCAACTACTAATAATAGATCCCTAAAACAAGGGATGCCTTTGCATGTTGCCTTGGGAGAAGTAGCCAATGCATGCAAGTCTGTTTTTCTTGGTCCTAGAGGGAATTGGTCAACTTAGCTGCACATGCAAGAGGTTGTTCGACTGCTGGGAGAAAATGCACATTTCTAGATAGGAGCTGGGTTGGCTTCCTAGGAGATTTGTGCAATTTCTGGGTAGAGTAGCTGACTGCTACCCAAATTTGTGCAAATTCTGGGCTGAGCATCCCTGCTGGGGAAAATTGCGCAATTTTCACTGTGAGCATTGACTTCCAAAATTACGCAAGCTTGGAGCCCAGCAGGTTGCCAGAGAGGATTGTGCAACTTCTGGAGGGAAGGTTGGTTGCCCTCCAAAAATTCATAATTTCTTGTGGGAGCTTCTCAACATGTAGTTGGACCATGTCCAGGTGAATAGCCTGTGAGGGGAATCGATAGGCTTCCTTTGTGCAAGCAAAACACTGAAGCTTGTGAACTTGACAAAGTAAGACAAGCTGCTGTGAAAAGTTGGTAGGGAGGCTCCAAAACAAAGTTAGGCAAAATTTTGGAGGGTGGTTGTAGCTTCTACAACACTTGGCAACACATTGGTAGAAATCTAGCTCTCTAAATGGACCTTGTTTGTGAAAAGAATTCTAACACCTCTGAAATTATTGTTCAGTTCTCAACTCATATTGGTTTCACACTAGATTGATTGTAAGATGTAGCATCTTCGAAGCTCTTAGTCGACTGACACACATTCCAAGCCAAGGAAACATAGTTCTTTCGATTGGGGTTGAGGGGTATATTGGTGCACAAGCGATATAGTCATCAAGGTCTTAGTTTCATCTCTGGTGTTGCTCCGCTGCTAGCAGGCCTGGATAGTACCCCGCTGGAGTCACATAGGAACACAAGCATGGCTCCACTGCCAGTGAGCCTTGTCATTACCCCGGTGGAGTTACTTGCATCACATCCCTATGAAGGAAGCCTTTCTCTTCTTTCACCTTATTCATTTTTTATTTTCATTTTGAACGTTTTTCACTTTTCATTTTTTCATTTTCCATTTTTTCAACTGTGCATAGCACTTATTCATTTCAAAGGCAGAAGAGGGATCCTGACTTATTGAGAGAAGAAGAGGTTGTTCCAATAGAGAAGTAGTTTATTGTATCTTTGATGTGCCTGTTAAGGTTTTCCCCCTCACCTTACTCTACTTGACTGAGCTGATAAGCGTTAACCCAAAAACAACCGACTAGAGAAGGTGACTCTTGTTAGCATGCAAGCATTGTGTTTTCACCAAGGTTCACTTCGAATAGTACGTATTTTCCTTCAATGTATCATGGACTAAAAGTAACAAGTTCTTCATATAGAGGCAATATGACAAATAACCAAGTAGTGATAGTTGTACAAGCCCTCTTGTACTTCACCCATCTCACTTTAAGAGTCATACATGGTTTCATGTGAAACTAACCTACAAATGAAACAAGCGAAATAACAAACAACAAAGCAAAGCAAGAGCAGAAGTGAAAGCTGAAGCCAAGCAAGTAAGTAAACAAGCAAGCAGACAAACAAGAAAACAAAGTGAGAAAGAAAACAAGCATGCAAGCAAACAACTGAAAGAAAACACTACTCCTACTCCTACACTAATGGTGCATGGGCATGATCATGTGAAGTGATATTTCCAATGCAGCCACTGATGCATTAGTTGACCCAAGTTGGTGAAATCTTGGTCCGCGAGCAACCCAGTTGTGTGAACCAGAAAGCAAGAAAGATATAACAATGAAGACAACCACACTTCGTGTTTCAAAGTGTCCACTAGACATAAGTGAGTGCAATCACATGATGAGCAATCCATGGACTTATCATAGTTTTGTGTGACACTGCGTGCAACTTTGAAACATAAGAACACTCTTGACTATGACATGCATGAAAATGAAAGAAACAAAAATAACTTGCATCGCAAAAAAGTGCGTGCAATGTAAGATTCCTCTAGGTCATGAGTGATGGGATTGTGCAGTTCAAGTGGAGTAAGTATGATCTATGTGTGAGATGGATCTTCAATGTATACAGATGAGTGATGAGGAGCCTTGGGTGATTGAACCATTTCATGATCGAAAGTGAGACTAACCCCAAGAGAGATAGGACCTGACATAACCATCAGCTCAGGCTGAAGTGCCTCGATGGTCTTGGGTGTTTCAATTTCATCATCAGATAGATTATCATAAACTGGTGTCTTTTAAAGATCAACAGCTATAGAGTCATTATCGTGATCAAATATGGAAACAAATGAATCACGACCACCAAGATCAGAAAAATCAATGAATTCATCGACATCCTCATGATCAGATGAATCAAATAGAGGGGTAGATGAAAAGTGGACAAAATCATCCTCTGTGTTTTTGGAAAAGACAGATGAAATATCAAGTGGATTTTCAACGAATAACTTATCCTCTTCGTTATCAAATGATGGACCAACATCCGGTGAGTCCTGTGAGTGATCAACAATGGGTGCATTTGTGGATGAAGACACACATGTGAAATCATGGATGGTAGGTTCACCAAAGATGTTAGGAAAGAATGGAGGGGGCTTGGATGGAAGGGATTCATCCTTCGCCGAGAGTTGATGCTCAACCTCCCACTCATACTCTTCGTGAATGATAGTGCAAGTTGGTTGTGCAACACCATCTCCGTCAGTGGATTGTTCCTCGTTCACAACAAGTGAAGAGTACAGAATGGATGAACACAAGATAGTATCATCCATAGGAACACCCAAGTGCTAAGACAGATGTCGTAGAATAGAATGCATATGAGAACTCGAAGGACTCACAACCAAATCTGTGTGAAAATTGAGTGAAGTGATGTTCGGAGGATGTGAAAGTTGAACAAGTACGTGAGCATGATCCTCAACATCACTTAGCAGTGGTGGAGGTATTGAATGAGGGGAAGGAGGATAGTCAGTTGAGACAGTGACCACATCCACATGAGATTGTACAACTCCCTCACTAAAGAATGTTGATGTTATGAAACCAGCTCACAAAAAGATAGAAAAGATAGAACAACGCCTTAGAATTCAACCTCTTCGAGGGGGCAACCTCCTTTACATTACATAAGTGAACAATTCTTGGATGATACAAAGGAAAAGACCTCCTTTCTATATATAGGAGTCTAAGGGATCATAACATAATCAAAGCCAACATAACAATAATAATGTAAGGGCACAATAATAACAATAGTGGGCTTATATGGGGCACAATAGTAACAATATGGGCACCACATGGGTACATCAATATAATAAGTGGGTTGTACTAATAACAATAAAGGTTTACACTAGTAGTATAGGGGCCTAACATGCCCCTCTCCTTCAAAGAGCATTGTCCTCAACGCTTGAGTAGTTCTTGATGCAACTGTATAAAATTCTTGTCCTCCCATGTGCAATCTTCAGTGGGTAAGTTCTTCCCCTTGATGAGATAATCTGAAATTGATCGATTTCATAGTTTTCGGGTTCTTGTTTCTGTGACTGCTCCAGATTCCAATATGATTTTTCCTTCCTCTTCAATTTCTGACAATATTGTTTGAATTGGGATATTTTGCAACTTTTGAATAAGTGGCCATACTTCTTCGTCCTTCTTCCATTCATCTCTTGCTTCGTTTATCCAATCTGGTTGGATAATAGAAATAGCACAAAAAGAATGCTTCCACATCCTCATCCTTGAAGAGTCTTCCCATTCAGTAAGGTCGCCATTTTTTAAGTGCATGTAGTATTGCCAACATTTCCTTCTCATAAATAGCTTGCTTGAGATGTAGCAGTAAAAATACCCAATCACCTACATCAAAACATTTTTCACTACGATGTTGATCTACCTGTTGTTTCGTTTGATTTTGCACTAAAGTGGTGTTATCCTTTAAAAGTTGGAGAACTTGTTGTTGATGCTCGATGTGATCTTTCACTACTTGAACATTTTTCTTCTTGATATGCCCTTCTATCTTGATAATTTGAGGAGTGGTAATTCTAGCCAATGCATTACAAGATATGGTTGGATTCATTTCTTCTTTCTCGATGTGATATTTCACTTCTTGAACCTTTTTCTTCTTGATATGTCCTTCTACCTTGGGAGTTTGAGGAGTGGTAATTCTTTCCAATGCTTTACAAGATATGGTCTAATTCATTTCTTCTTTCTCTAGGGTGGGGTCCTGGCGTATATCTTCTTCTTTTAATGTTTCTTGATCCTTTTCTTCCTCCTCTTCATATTCTATGTAAAATATTTTCTTCTTAGCACACTTATGACCTTTAGTGCATTTGCTATCACAATTGTAACAAAGCCCTTTTTCTCTTTTTTCTTCCAATTGTTGTGGTGTAACCCTTGTAGGTTGTGGAAGGCTAGGAGAAACAACACTTCCATCTTTATAGTTGTGAGGGGTATGCTTCTTGATTTCCCTTCCACTATGTCACAAAGCCCTTCATACCATAAAAATTGATCCAATTCTAAATATGAAGATGCAATACATACCTTTTGTAATAGTGGTACACCATGTAGATCAAAATATTGCTCCATCTGAAGTATCCAATTTACTGGATCCTTGCCATCAAACTTCCTCATCTTGCTTTTTCTTGATTTTAGGAGCTCGATCTTGAAATGACTGTAACTCTGTACTTTCAGATCTTTAAGTTCTGAAATTGCGATCTGTAGTAGCCCTCTATGTCCTCTTTCCAATGCCACCAGTCTGATCCAAATTGGATTCTCCAAGAAAGAGTTATGCACAATCTCCCAATATGACCTGATTATAGACCTTTCCAGAAGAGCGAATTTGTATGAAGTGCCACGTGTCACTGTTTCGACCTTTGGCACTGAAAAATATATACAAGAAACTACATTCCATCCTCTTTTTGTACCTTATTACAAAATTTCAATCTGATGCTCAGAGAGAAAGTTATGACGATTTTCCCCAGGTCACCTATTTGTAATTTAATTCAGGAGTCTTCAAAAAGACCAAATTCCTCAGATCATATCTCCACAAATATAGTGCGAAAAGCTCTAAAATTTGGACCCGAGGTTCAGTGCGATTTCTTCTCAAATGGGTTATTTTTTTTAACTTCTGAAACATTGCAAAAAAAAAGCTATAGCGAAAATTCCACGACGACCTATTTGGAGCAATGAAACCCTCAAATCCAAAGCTCTGATACCAAATGTTATGAAACCAACTCACAAAAAGATAGAAAAGATAGATCAACGCCTTAGAATTCAGCCTCTTCGAGGGATGTTATAGACATTTTTTGGCACTGAAACCCAAAGCATAAAATGTCCATAAACTAAGGGCTCCTAAGTCCCTAAAAGTGTTGTTCTAACCCCTAAAGGAACAAGGTCAACTGATTACAGCTTCTCCCAGAAGTTCTCCATGAAAAACTGCTCAGAACTGGTCAAAACAAGATCACTTCACCTGCTCCATAGGCAAAGTGCATTGCATCTTACCTAAGTACACTTTGTGGGTGCGTTGCATTTCAAAAAGCCCTTCTATGGGGTGCGATGGGCGAGAAGTGACAAATGGTAGTTTCAATCTGCGAGGTGGAAAGGCATGGACTCTTCCAGAAACTTCTCCTGTGACACTTGCCTCTCTGAATTCGACTAAGGATGAGTAAGAGATCATCAATCTCCAAGTGGAAGCTAAGACTATCAGAGGGAAGAACTATTCAAATCACAAGCTGACTCATCTCCCTTACAGATATCTATATATGGATCCCTCATCCCAGAGATCCAGAGGCTGGAATTTTGCATCTTGTAAGGAATTGTTGTTGGTTTCTTGAGGTAACATAATAGTGTTGGGTGATCTAAGCTTTGCATGAGGTGAAGAAGGTCTTACTTTCTGATAGGATGATGCTGGGTCAAAACAACTGGTTGTAACTCTCTTGGCTCTTTCTTGATTATCAATAAAGATATTCAAGTTTTCCTCCATACTCTTGTGTTATTTATGTTTCATGCATTTGTATGGTCAATTTACATTTGATCCTATATTGTTTATGATAATAGATCCATGTTCTTGTATAGTGTTATGCTACTTTGATTCTACAGGTACTCTGTGAAGTTGGGTGTACAAGGAAGCAAGTAGCAAAGGACTATCAGAAAAGAGAGGAATCGAACTAGGAACCAAGCGCAAGATAGACGTTGGTCTCCTTTATTCTTCTCTCATCTATCTTTCATAAAGGAAAACGAAAGTAGTTTTACTTTGTTTGCTTCTAAGGTAGCTACCACACCTTAGTGGGATTAGCAGTTCTGCATAGACACTTTTCCCTATAACAAAATGGCGACTCCACTGGGGAGCGACTAGGTTGTTTGTTTATCTACATTCTGTTTACTTTATAAACTTACAGACGGAGCCTGAAGTTGAGCCAGGTAGCTTTCTAACTGCATTTTCTATGCAAATGCAAAGTAGATAAATGCCTCTTCAGTCAATCTCCAGCTTTCGTTTATGAATTAAACAACTGATTTACAAACTCTCTAATTGCCCTTGTGGTGGCTCTAATAACCTCCTTAGATCTACCCTTGTTGTTGATTTACTGATTACCACTTGCTCGACCAAAATCCCTGAATCGAACTGCAAACTGTGACCCGGAACCCAAGCAAAGTCTCATTCCTGGCCCAGCGCAGTCTCTGTTCTATGAATCTGAAATTAAGCGCACTTCCCGAGTGTAGTAGGTGCGCTGCATTTCAAATTCACTGTGTTACAGGTGCGCTGATTGGACTAGGCATTGTTCCTGAATTCTGGTTTCTGTGTTCATTCTTTTTAGTTCTATTCATGAATTTTGTTGCCTGTAGTCAGTACACCTCTGTTTGAAACCCCTTCCCTTGCTGATATTCCGCCTCCCTTGTGCAAAGAACTGTAAATGTTTTCGTGTATTTGTTGAGTCATTTTCAGTTCTCCTTTGCAAAAAAGTAATGTAATTGTACTGTCGTTTCTTGATTTGAAAGTGTCGCAAGTGTCGTTTTCAGTCATAGAAGAGAGTCTGATTGCTCTTGATAGTCGATTACCCTGTTACTATTGTATTTGATATGAATTAGTAGTTATTCTAGTGTCGAAAGCAAGTCTTCATTTCCAAATCGCAAAGTGTTGTCATTGTCTTCATTTTTTGATTTTGAAAAGAAACTTGTTAGTAATTGTCGCTTGAAAAGTAATTCAGATTTGCGCATTAACTTTCTTTTTATCATTCACATATTAAGAAGGTTGAAAACAAATACATGCATGTGCATTTGCATTTAGACTGTTTGATTGGTTTGATTTAGGACAGTGCATATAGTGTGTGCTCTTTTCTCTTTGTTGAAAGAATTCTGTCTTTCTTTCCTTAGTAGCTAGGATTTTCATTGCACAAAGAAGATAAAAGACTGTTTATCATCTTAGATTGCATTTTGGGAATTGTACATCTACACCACGTGGTGAACCTGAAAGGAAAATTTCTTAAGAAAGATCAACTATAAAATAAATTTAATGAATCTAACAATGCTTTGGAACCTAACGCACAACATCTAGAAGTCTAGGCTAGAGATGTATTCCGGCATCGTAAAGCCTGGTAACTGTTGTTCTCACTATTGGTTGGGTGATTCCTCCACTTTGAGATGATAAGTGCCAGTACGGACTTGTGCTCCCACGTACCATCGAGTATATTTTGGGAGACCACAATAGTCTTAATCCTTTATCCATAGGAAGCAGTGCCTGTCGCCCTATCGATCGCAATGCACTGAACACAGCGTTGGGGAAGATTGATTGCCGTACCATAAAAATTATTCTACAATTTTGAGATTGGTTTGGTAATCCCTCTGCCTAGATTTCCAGAGCAGTCCCTTTTGTTCCTTTTCAGACTCCTTAATGGAAAAGGTCCATCTGAGCACTTGTCACTTCAGGCTCATTAAAACTTGAAGGCGACTAGAGTCATCTTTTGTTTTTTCTCGAAATTGAAAAAACAAGTTGTGACAAAGCGTCTAAAATTTATCTTAAACGGAATAATCATCACCTTTCCTACGTTGGTCTTAGGTTGAGAGAATGGAGTCCACCAACCAAAGAATTCCCCTTGGAGGAAATCCTAGTCCCTTCTCCTCTTAGGGAGATGTTGGTGCACCCCATATGGCCACATTGTCACTTCCAGGATTGACAATCGGCTTGCTCGTATGGCTCTTCTCAACCTCTGTCGTTCAGAACACCGCAATTCCTGAACAATCGAGTCAGCAACTAGACGATTCCAGAGTTACCTCCCAACCCTCCACTTCCTCCAATTCTTCCTCTCCTCCTTCCTCTTCGCTTGATGGGGCTGGTAAAGCCAAAAATCAAGTATATGAGAAGAAGAACGAAAAGAAGAAGAGAAGAAGAAGAAGGAGCCAAAAGCGAAAGGGGGCAACCAAGTGTCGTCTAACGAAAATCCACACACTGCACCGACCAGGCCTAAATCGCCATGTGTCATTTGCAAAGGAGACCACTATCATAGAGATTGTCCCTGCATCCCTCGGATCTTAAGGGAATGGTCTTCTCGTTTTCACAATCTGGTGTCCTCAACCTCCGATGATCATGTTGAAAACACACCGTCGACTAGTGAAAGTGAAGCCCCGAGACAAAAAGGAAAATATAGATTTCCTTGTAAACTGTGCGAAGGCGATCATGCCATCCACCATTGTCCCTTCTTAGACGAAGCTAAAAGAGTTTTCGACGATCGTCCAGTTTCACCATTACGACTTCCTCCTGGATATAAAAAACTCTTGCCGAGTCCGTCATTAGTTGAAAATCCGGCTAACCGGCCCAGGTGGTCGGCCGAAGCACCTATCATTGAAGACGAACCATCTGAACCCATACCAGATGAAAGTCAAAAGGTCGAGACGGCAGTTGACCCGGTTTTGCCTTCAGAGGTTCTATCTTTAGATGATACAGTCACCGAAGAGAACAAGGATGATACCGTCCAAATTCTTTTCGTAAGCACAGACTCCAATGAACATTGGGGCAATTTACCCATTCCTTTTGTTAGCCTCCTGCTGCAGCAGGTTAATCATCTTTCATGATCGACAGTTTTACATGCCAAATATGTCGTGCTATGCATGCTGCAATGCTCCATATTTGCTACAGATGGCCAGAGAGTATCCATGAGAGTAGGCTGGTCTAAAGGCCACTGCTGTGTTCCAGTTTTGATAAAGCAATCCATTTTTGCTTTGAGGCAGTTTTTCAGTTGGAGGCACTCAGGCTGGAGTTCACTAACATCTCTCTTTTTCTCATCGCCCTTATTATGTAACTCCCTATTAGTTGTTCCCTCCCCCTATTAAAACCATGTATATAAATCCCCCTATGTAAATACCCCTCCCTGGAAATATAGCCATACTTTCTACTAAGTCCGGGGAATCTCAGTCCATCTGGGACTGTTTTTAGCCCATCCGCGTCATTAAGGAGCTAGTTCGACATCTGGTCAGCTAGTAACCTCTCCCTTAACCCGACAAACCCCCAAAAAAAAAACCCATGTTTTCATGTTCCCCTTGTAAAACTTCACCCCACCGCTATAAAAACCCCTTAAACCCGTTTCCCTAAGTTCTAACCCATCCGTCGCGCACATTAAACTCTAAATATTCTTGCGAATATTCCCTCCTGTTAACCCCCTGTCCCATCGCGTTCGCCGCCAGTCGTCCGATCCACAGCCCCGCAGATCAACGGCTGGCGGGCATCCTCATCCCCGACGCGCCCGGCCTTTAACGTCCAGGAGTTCGGCGGTTTTGCCGCCGTACTCCCGCCACGCGTCAAGCGTCAGGCTGTGGCGGAGCCCCTCCCTCCGAAACTGCCATCCCCCATAAGCGGTGCGCCACATATCGCTTACCGCCCGGTGATGTCACAGCCCACGTCACCCCTGCACAGTCACCAGCCCACGTCACCCCCCTGTACAGTCATCCAATGAGTCACCCGCCTGCGTGGCCTCCTGCCACGTCACTGCCATGTGTCCCGCCACCGTACCTACCATGTCATCGTCCGTACATGATGACGTCATGCTGACATCATCCCGCCACGTCGCCATGCTGACATCACCCGCCGTACAATGCTGACGTCATCAGCCCTTTTTTGGACGCAAAGGCGCGAAAATCACACTTCGGAGCCCCGGAATCGAATTCTGAGGCAGTTTTTGATGAGCGATTTGTGCTAGCGCAAATCAATCATCGCAGGATTTTTTGGGCCAGAATGGAGAATCTTCAGGGAATCTTTAAGGAATCTTCGCCCCATGCGGCCCCAGGAAGCCCGAAAAGGCGCAGAAATGATCTGTTTTCTTCGCAGAGCATACCAAAATGATCAGAAGACAATTCCAGATGATACGGAGGCCGAACAGCAGCCATTTACTGGTGATTAGACACGCAACACAGTAGATCAGCAGCCCAGATTTTGTCAAAGAGTATCAGTGGAAGAAAGGATGCCAGAAAGAATCAGTCATGACTTTTTAGGGGCTCGAGGCACCTAAACATTGATGAAGCCCCCAGAAAATCAAATCGATAAGCATCAGCCCATCCTGGTTTTCAAATCACCGTCAAAGACATTTAAGGCACCAGGACAGCAAGGAAGCAGAGACCCATACCCATTTATTGCAGAAAGCACTGCAGCAAGCCACCGAGGACAACATCATTCATTCAGTTTTGACACATCGGCCCTGAGCACGGCCCGAGACATTCTTTGCATTTATTTCTAGATAGGATTAGGTCAAGTAGTCATTTTTATGACCTAATTAGGTCAAAATGTAATAAAGGAAACTCTGCAGAGAGTTTTTCCCTATATATACTACCCTCTGTATAGTTTTAAGGGTTGGTCAATTGATAATTTTCACTAGAGACTCGCTGTATATACCTGAACGTTTCTGTAATCAAAGATTGCTCAAAGCTCGGAGAGCGAACTGTCTATTGTTGATGAATGTGTTGAAGAGTTGGAGATGGAATTCCTGCACTGCAGCCTGAAGCAATAAGTGCCTCTTATCTCTGTTTATGTGTTTTCCATTATCTAAATAGCAGGAAGAAAGAATAGCCTAGAATTAGTTAAATACTCTCTATGCTCAATTCCTGCTGTTTCTTGATGTTTTCTTCTGAATGAATTGGTTATGAACATTGAATTCCTTCTGGCTCATGTTTACCCTAGTTCACCTGTGCTGGCCAATTATCTAGGAATTCTTAACTGCTCCTAGGTAGCGCCTTGTTGTTTCCTCTGCTAATCTGTTGGAGAGATTCTTAACTGCCTCTCTTTCTTTAGCTTTCTTGCCATCCCTTGAACCTGAAAGTTGCTTCTGCCTCAGTTATCTCGCTCCATTTTCCCCTCACTGTTATTAAATAAAAACACCAGCAGTTCCCCTCCTCGACTCCACGCCCAATGGTTTGAAACATTCAGACTATACTCAGCCTCTCTACCTGCAAGTGTTAGTTTTCCAGCCAAAACTCAATCAAAACCCTGTGCATCATATCTAGCCTAAAATCACCCCTTTCAACAAAGCTAAATCATAAAGAGAGAGCCCTCTCTGACTGCAGGCAGGCTAGGGCCTGCATCCAAAGTTGGTTTGTGGTTACCTCGGTCGTATCCCTTTGGGAGTCAAAAGGGACAACCTGAGTGATAACATAATGGCGACTCCACTGGGGAAATAAATCATGTGTTTATTAGTGCAAATCCTCAATTTTGACTAGTTCGCCTCGTTTTCTGGAGAAAGTGTTCCTTTTCTTCAGGGTTTTTCATGTTCAGCTCTGATCTGTAATGGTGGACAGAGATCAAGCACTTTAAGGTTACGTCATCCACCTGGCGACTCCACATCATCCCCATAATAAAGACTCCGCTGGAGAAATGAACCCGAAGGAATTATATAAGCAGATCAGGCTCTCGACTTGGACTATCGTCCAAGAAATCATGTTCTTTCTCTTGCACCAAATTTTGTTGTGCATATTGTAGTTTAAAAGCGATTTTATGTCAATTTTTTGTGTTTTTCCTTTGGAAGAGATTGTTGAAAAGCCTCCTTGCACATCAGAGCAGCAGCTTTCAAATGCTGTTAAAGATCATCATACAGTCAAGGAGGAACCAAAAATAGAGCCATTGAATATCAGATTGAGGAGGACCCAGAAGCGGAAGCATATGACCAGATGATCCAAATGGATCCCCTGCCTCTTTGTTTTCAGCCATCTGAATTATTCAAAGAAGAAGAAGACCAGCAGCCCGCACAGATCAGTCCGGCCCTATTCGAGCCAGATTGTAATAAATTACAAGCACCTCTGCAAGTACCGAATGACCTATCTGCTGGCAGGCAGAATGGTGAAAGAAATCAGTGCACGACACCATCAATAGGCTGCAAGGCTCAGTATCGAGTTGACAATAATCTCTCGACTCCAAGGCATGGTAGTGATCTTGAACCTTTGTACAGTTCTTTAATTCAGCCAAAAATTTGTATATATATGTTGTAGGACAGTTTTGTACAGTATTTAAACACCGTAAAAGAGGTCAGTAGCTTCCTGATTTTCTCAAAGATTGACAAAGCCACAAAAAATTGCAAAATCGCGGTTGATGTCACTAGCAAGCATAAGCAGCAAAGCCCACTCATGTTATTATTACTTAAGTGGCTGCATTGGTTATTTCACTTCACCTAACAGCAAAGTAAGTGCTGGTTAGGGTAGGTAGGTAGGTAGGATTAATAAGGCAGCCAGCCAAGAGAAATTTGCAGAACACAGTAACAATTTAATACAAGGCAGTCTGACCTGCTGTTCTTGACTTTTCACAAGGAAAAGCCATCCCCAAGTGGAGCCACTGTTAGCCTCCTGCTGCAGCAGGTTAATCATATTTCATGATCGACAGTTTTACATGCCAAATATGTTGTGCTATGCATGCTACAATGCTCCATATTTGCTACAGATGGCCAGAGAGTATCCATGAGAGTAGGCTGGTCTAAAGGCCACGTTGTGTTCCAGTTTTGATAAAGCAATCCATTTTTGCTTTGAGGCAGTTTTTCAGTTGGAGGCACTTAGGCTGGAGTTCACTAACATCTCTCTTTTTCTCATCGCCCTTATTATGTAACTCCCTATTAGTTTTTCCCTCCCCCTATTAAAACCATGTATATAAATCCCCCTATGTAAATACCCCTCCCTGGCAATATAGCCATACTTTCTACTAAGTTCGGGGAATCTCAATCCATCTGGGACTGTTTTTAGCCCATCCGCGTCATTAAGGAGCTAGTTCGACATCTGGTCAGCTAGTAACCTCTCCCTTAACCCCACAAACCCCCAAAAAAAACCCATGTTTTCATGTTCCCCTTGTAAAACTTCACCCCACCGCTGTAAAAACCCCTTAAACCCGTTTCCCTAAGTTCTAACCCATCCGCCACGCACATTAAACTCGGAATATTCTTGCAAATATTCCCTCCTGTTAACCCCCTGTCCCGTCGCGTTCGCCGCCAGCCGTCCGATCCACAGCCCCGCAGATCAACGGCTGGCGGGCATCCTCATCCCCGACGCGCCCGGCCTTTAACATTCGGGAGTTCGGCGGTTTTGCCGCCGTACTCCCGCCACGCGTCAAGCGCCGGGCTGTGGCAGAGCCCCTCCCTCCGAAACCGCCATCCCCCATAAGTGGTGCGCCACATACCGCTTACCGCCCGGTGACGCCACAGCCCACGTCACCCCTGCACAGTCACCAGCCCACGTCACCCCCCCTGTACAGTCATCCAATGAGTCACCCGCCTGTGTGGCCTCCTGCCACGTCACTACCACATGTCCCGCCACCGTACCTGCCACGACATCGTCCGTACATGATGATGTCATGCTGACGTCATCCCGCCACATCGCCATGCTGACGTCACCCACCGTATAATGCTGACATCATCAGCCCTTTTTTGGATGCAGAGGCGCGAAAATCGCACTTCGGAGCCCCGGAATCGAATTCTGAGGCAGTTTTTGATGAGCGATTTGTGCCTAGCGCAAATCGCTCATTGCAGGATTTTTTGGGCCAGAATGGAGAATCTTTGGGGAATCTTTAAGGAATCTTCGCCCCATGCGGCCCCAGGAAGCCCGAAAAGGCGCAGAAATGATCCGTTTTCTTCGCAGAGCATACCAAAATGATCAGAAGACAATTCCAGATGATACATAGGCCGAACAGCTGCCATTTACTAGTGATTAGACATGTAGCACAACAGATCAGCAGCCCAGATTTTGTCAGAGAGTATCAGTGGAAGAAAGGACACCAGAAAGAATCAGTTATGATTTTTTAGGGGCTCGAGGCACCTGAACATTAATGAAGCCCCCAGAAAATCAAATCGATAAGCATCAGCCCATCCTGGTTTTCAAATCACCGTCAAAGACATTTAAGGCACCAGGACAGAAAGGAAGCAGAGACCCATACCCATTTATTGCAGAAAGCACTGCAGCAAGCCACCGAGGACAACATCATTCATTCAGTTTTGACACATCGGCCCTGAGCACGGCCCGAGACATTCTTTGCATTTATTTCTAGATAGGATTAGGTCAAGTAGTCATTTTTATGACCTAATTAGGTCAAAATGTAATAAAGGAAACTCTGCAGAGAGTTTTGCCCTATATATACCACCCTCTGTATAGTTTTAAGGGTTGGTCAATTGATAATTTTCACTAGAGACTCTCTGTATATACCTGAATGTTTCTGTAATCAAAGATTGCTTAAATCTCGGAGAGCGAACTGTCTGTTGTTGATGAATGTGTTGAAGAGTTGGAGATGGAATTCCTGTGCTGCGGCCTGAAGCAATAAGTGCCTCTTATCTCTTTTTATGTGTTTGCCATTATCTAAATAGCAGGAAGAAAGAATAGCCTAGAATTAGTTAAATACTCTCTATGCTCAATTCCTGTTGTTTCTTGATGTTTTCTTCTGAATGAATTGGTTATGAACATTGAATTCCTTCTGGCTCATGTTTACCGCAGTTCACCTGTGCTGGCCAATTATCTAGGAATTCTTAACTGCTCCTAGGTAGCGCCTTGTTGTTTCCTCTGCTAATCTGTTGGAGAGATTCTTAACTGCCTCTCTTTCTTTAGCTTTCTTGCCATCCCTTGAACCTGGAAGTTGCTTCTGCCTCAGTTATCTCGCTCCATTTTACCCTCACTATTATTAAAGAAAAACACCAGCAGTTCCCCTCCTCGACTCCACGCCCAATGGTTTGAAACATTCAGACTATACTCAGCCTCTCTACCTGAAAGTGTCAGTTTTCCAGCCAAAACTCAATCAAAACCCTGTGCATCATATCTAGCCTAAAATCACACCTTCCAGCAAAGCTAAATCATAAAGAGAGAGCCCTCTTTTACTGTAGGCAGGATAGGGCCTGCAGTCCAAAGTTGGTTTGTGGTTACCTCGGCCGTATCCCTTTGGGAGTCAAAAGGGACAAGCTGAGTGATAACACCTTTACCACAGGAAGGAAGTTTGTCAGAGTCATACCCGGCCGTCTATTCGGTCCCACCTCCAAGCAACCTAGTTGTTTCCTTTGACTGGAATCACCTAGGCAGACCCCGTTTACCAGCTAGTATACCATTCCGAATCATCGCTCAAATATATAGAATGGTTATGGCCGGTACCATCATAGATGAAGGGGCTTCTGTGAGTATCATTTCCTCGACTGCTTGGAAAGCGCTTGGCTCGCCATCGCTTTTGACTGAGATGAGAAATCTAACAGGCTTTGACAAAGGAACCAGTCGACCGTTAGGGATCCTTCCCAATGTGCCCATAACATTGAGAGGGAAAACCGTTCATATGAACGTAATGGTAGTCCAAGGACCCCTGGATTATAATCTACTCCTCGAACGAGACTATACTTATTGCATGGGAGCCATTGTCTCATCACTCTTTAGAGTAATGTGTTTTCCGCATGAAGGAAGAGTGGTCAAGCTCGTAGACCAACCTTCATTTCCCAGATCACACATAGCAAATAGTCATATACCATCCCTGAATGGTCTTTTCACACAAGGAATGTCTCATCAATCCCCAATCTGTCCACCTGATGAGCACGAGTGATTCGGAGGACATGACTGAAACCCAGGGGGCATGCACCCTGGTCTACTTTGGCAGGAAAACTTCGGGTATAGGGTAGGTTTCCGCGAGAGATATATGACTAGTCTGTACTCCCATCCATGATTGGAAAATGGGGTTAGACTGGAATAAGATTCCCTCATAAAAGTTATGTGAGTGGAGGCGTCTATGCCACTCGCCTTTGTCTATTTCAGTAGGCATCGGTGAAGAAGTGTTTTGTTTGCAGTCCAGATAAAACAATCTTTGGTAACCTGAAAGAGGTAGGCCTTTCCTGATAAAACAAATGTTTTGTCGGTAGAATAAAAGGTGACCTTGAAGCTTTATTTTATACCTGGGGGCATGCAAACCTTTTGGCGTGCAAGTAAAGAGCGACCATTTATTTTTTAAATTTGTAGGTCTTATAACCCTTTAAACTCGTAGGATTGGTCGTTTCCTAACTTGCATAAAGAAAGGATGTGGGGAAAAACTCTAAAAATTGTCGTTTTCATATATGAGACATTCTTATTATACAACTGGATTAATCGAGCAGTTTTAACGCGGACTTCATGCTCGTTAAAAATAAACATAAGCAATGAGAAAATGTTTCCCCCAGCGTTTAAGCTCAATAAAAAATGAACCAATTCCCGGTAAATAACCATCGTGAATGTAGTAATTCAGCCTTTAAAGCCTTGGTCATGTTCCCATCATCACCTCCACTTTGTATCGGCCGATCATTCACCTCCATTTGATTGTTTACCCCTTTTGAGGAACAACTGCGAAGAGTGATCCTGCTAGCCATCCTTGTAGCACTGCCGTGATTTGAAAATTCCAAACCTTACCTGGAATCAGCTGCTACCCAATTTTATCACTCATTCCTCAAAGACGAGTCTCCTTTAAGCTCTTTTCAACTAACTCGTAAAATATGAAAAGATTACCAAGCCATTGGCCTCTCCAGCTCGTTAAAGGGACCGGAAGTGCTATCCCTCCTTTAGATTTTAATCCTTTTGGACCTGAGGGATTATTACACAAAAAGATCGAGCGCTTGTTTTGTTCGGCTCGTTAAAAGTATCGAAAATTCATCCCTTCTGTATTGTTTTATACTTTTTCGGACTTAAGGGATTAGATGATGAAAAAGGATTTTTGGAGTTTCCTTTACGTCCCTTTTCAGACTCTCTAAAATTGAAAAGGACCGAGTTATCTTTGTCGATAAACTCATTAAAACCTAATAGCAACAAACTTGTCCATAGCAAACAAGAACGAGTTTCACTATTGCTAGGCTCGTTAAAACATAGCGATGGGTTTGCCCGAAGAGAAAATTATAGAACAAGCATATGTTATCCTCCTAAAGCTTGACAAAAATAAAGAGGTACTGGTCAGCAATGACTGGGGAAAAATTAGGAAGAAAACTTGAAGAAACTTTGTTGGTAGCAAGTCGCTCTTGAACATGACACTTTCACTCCGCATCCAAGTCGGGTTGGGTTGTTTCATTCACTGGTCACATCATCATGGTCCCATCACACCATCCATATTTGGGGTTATTGCTACCAATCCATCACGTCAGTGTCGCCGATATGTTCAAGAGAAGTCACTTAGAGAATTCACCTGTGTCTCACCCGCTACAATACATTTACGCTCCATTCTTTCATGACCGCCACCCTGAACCTTATATCACCAGATCGTTTTAACCTCCATTAAAATCATTTGCTCCGTTCCGTGTCATTGATGTGGGATTCATTAAGGCCCTCCTATGACGGATCGCGTCTTCTCGACATTAGCTCATTATCCAAGAAGTCGATCTAGCAACACCCCTTTCAGTACTTTGAAGCTTGCATGCCTCAATGGCAAGTTTCTCACTTCCAACGATAGGTTTACATCAATGGCCTTCGACCGAAAGCTTTTGTGTGGTGTTCGACGCCAAGTCCTTTATTCACACCACATGAATTGTACTACAATACCTTGAGGGTCATTATCATTATCGATGATTCCTCTCGCGCCTGTTAACAGCATACATCATTGGCTGGTAATCAGGCGATGTCTTCCCATGTTCGACTCCAGAACACCTCTCACATGGATCGACTTGTACTTTGAGTGAAGATCAAACGAGATTGAAGACCCCAGATCTAGTTTCATCCTGTTGAAATTTGGTACCGGAGGACAGGTGGTTCCCTAAGGCTTTGATCTTTGGCCTAGGGAAAAGTGTCCAAAAGAATTTAATTTTTCTCCTAAAGTAACTTTATAATTTTTATAAAGTTAAATCTAATTTGAAAGTGACTTTAAGTGATAAAGTTACTAAGTCTAATTTTAAAGTGACTTTATAAAGTCAATGAAAAATTAGAAAGGAAAAGTGACTTTGGAAATAAATGACTAAGTGGGTCTTTATTAAAGTGGGGTGAATTAAAAAATAGAAAGTGAGATTTAAATGAGCATTTAATCTCAGCCATTGATCTAAATCTATTTCAGCCATTGGATTTAGGGATCACCCAAAAGTCATTTAGGGTTGGGTTAAGGGAGGAAAAGGTGGAAAAAGATCATTCATTTCTTTCATGAGCAGATTGGGAGAAGGAGAGCAAGAGAGCAAGGGAGATTTCTGGACAAGGAGGAGAAAGAGGCAGCAGTTTGGCACACACACCAAGGCAGCACTTCAGCAAATCCGAACAGCATAAAGAACAAGCAGAAAAAGGCAGTTTTGTGAGCAAAATAGTGGAAAAAAATATTTTTCAGCACGAATATCGAGGAGGCGATTTTCTGCACTTTTTCCGAGGGCTGTCCGTACATCCGTACGGTCCGTACAGCTCTTCCAGCATTTTTCAGATTGTCGTTTGGGCTGAAAACAGATAAGTTTTGCTTGCTGGAAAATTTCTGTTTTGCTGATTTTTTGCTGAAAAATTTTCTCTGTAAAAGGCATTTTCCAGAAATAAAGAAGAGCTCTCAAACTGGTTTTCCCCAAGAGTTGTAGGGGGTTTTTCCAGGGTCAAGTTGACCAAAAATCACTGAGTTTAAATGTGTTTTAATGGCTGTTTTAATTGCTGATTTTTTATTTCTGCAATTTCCAGCACTCTGAAAAAATTTCCAGAATTTGTGTTTTCAGCAATATTTATTTTTTCAGTCTGTTAAATGTATGGCTATGGGAATGGGCATTTAACTATATGGGAGAAATAAGGTGAAACTGAAAACCGGGGTGGGAAACAGAAAATTTTTACATGGTATCAGAGCTTGAGTGCTGAAGGGCAGTTTGGGACAGCAAAAGAGAAAAAATACAGCTGCTGATTTTTTCACTCAGAAAATTCCAGCAAGCTGATTTTTCATAAACAGCAGTTTTATCTTTACCACAGCAGTGCTATTTTTCAGTTTTAGGACAGCAAGATGTCATTGGGATTGAGGGTGGAGGATAGGTTGGATGGGCATACAAATTACAGCGTTTGGAAGGAGAGAATGCAGAGTATCTTTGAGGAGGCAGAAGTCTGGGATATCATGGTGCATACAGCACAGCACCCTGTTGTTGTGCCTACTGATGCTACTCAGTTGGCAGCTTATAATAGAAAGAACAACAAGGGTAAGAGGTTGATTCTAGACGGAATCAAAGACCATTGCATTCCTCATGTGAGAGGAAAGAGCAATGCCCATGAGATGTGGACAGCATTGTCCAATCTCTACCAGAGTACCAATGAGAACCGGAAGATGGTCCTGAAGGAGAAGCTGAAGAACATTAAGATGGGGAATGATAGTGCAGCTGGATATCTCACAAAGATTACCAATGTGAGAGATGAGTTGGCAGCGATTGGAGAGGCCATTCCATCCACTGAGTTGGTGCGTATTGCAGTGAATGGCCTCCCCCGTTCATGGTTGAACTTTGCTGATGGGGTTTGTGCACGTGAGACCCTTCCCACATGGGAGAGGTTTTGGGATGATTGTATACAGACAGAGATCAGGAAAGGACAGCTTGGGGCAGCCAAGCCAGTTGAGCAGGATGAGGACGTAGCACTGGTGGCAGGAGGCAAGAAAGGCAAAGGGAAGAAGCAGGCTTCCACAAGCGGTGGTGGAGGCAAAGGCAAAGGTAAAGGTAAACAGGGTAACTCACAAAAGGACTATTCCAAAGTGAAGTGTTGGAATTGTCAGAAGATGGGACACTATGCAGTTATGTGTCCTGAGAAGAAGAAGAAGAAGGGGAAGACCCAGGATGTGGCAGCGTCAGCTGAGATTGAGGACTTTGCAGGTCGTTTTGACCGGGAGTTTGCGTTCACTACATGTGAGTCCTCTAGTGCAGGATCACCTGCCACACAGGTTCAGAGGGAGCATGCTTTTCCCTCGATTAGCGGAGCATCTACAGGTATCTGGTATGTGGACAGTGGGGCTTCACGTCACATGACAGGAGTCCGGGAGTACTTCTCAGAGCTTTCAGAGAGTGGCACTGATATTGAGGTAGTACTCGGTGATGACAGAGTTGTTAGAGCAGTCGGGGTGGGGACAGTGACATTTCAGAGGGAGTCCAAACCTCCCTTGAAGGTGTCAGAGGTTCTTTATGTGCCAGGGATGAGGAAGAACCTCATATCCGTCTCAGCGTTGGAGGACAGAGGATATGAGGTACTGTTCAGGGAAGGACAGGTGTTGATGTATCCCAAGGGCTCTCCAACTGATTCAGCTAGAGTGATAGGTGTACGCCATGCAAAGGTGTACAAGTTTGCATTCCAGCCCCCTTTGGCATTGAGCTGTAGTACCGACAGCAGAGCTAGCAGTTCTGAGCTATGTGAGATTTGGCACCGCAGGATGGGGCACATGTCTCATGGAGCCTTGAGGACATTGCGGGAGATCACTACAGGTGTGCCAGATTTCAGTACTGATCACCATGATACTTGCAGAGGTTGTGCGATGGGCAAGTTTGCCAAATCCCCTTTTCCCAGCAGTGACAGCAGAGCGACGGGGATACTTGATTTGATTCATTCCGATGTGAGCGGTCGGATGTCTCATGTTTCCTTGAGTGGATATGAGTACTATGTCTTATTCATTGATGATCACTCCAGGAGGACCTGGATTTATTTCTTGAAGACCAAGAGTGAGGTCTTCAAGCGGTTTCAGGAGTTCAGAGCTCTTGTGGAGACTCAGACAGGTCGAAAGATCAAGTCCCTGAGGTCGGACAATGGAGGAGAGTACACCCTTGGAGAGTTTGTTGACTATTGTGCAGAGGCAGGCATTAGGAGGGAGTTCACTGTTCCTTACAACCCCCAGCAGAACGGGGTTGCAGAGAGGAAGAACAGATCCATCATAGGGGCTGCCAAAGCCATGTTATATGATCAGGGGTTGCCATTGTTCTTGTGGGCAGAGGCCTGCAACACAGCTGTTTACTTGCAGAACAGGAGTCCGCATCGTGCCTTGGGGCACATGACTCCGGAGGAGGCTTTCTTTGGGAAGAAGCCTGATCTTGGTCATCTTCATATCCTTGGATGCATTACATACTCCTATATACCCAAGGAGGAGAGGACCAAACTAGAGCCCACCGCAGAGAAGGGTATCTTTGTGGGCTACAGTGAGACCTCAAAGGCCTTTCGGATTTACATTCCTGCACAGAGGAAAGTTGTTGTCAGACGGGATGTGAAGTTCGAGGAGGACAGGGCCTTTAGGAGGTCACGGGAGTTAGAGTATCTGGATCAGCCAGACCCTCAGCAGCAGTTGAGTCAGTCGCAGGGATCCAGTGGGCAGGGATCAGGAGGATCCGGAGGTACATCTATGAGGATGTCAGGTCCATCAGTGAGCAGTGGCTCGCCGAGCCAGAGGGGTGGTGCTCCGGGCAGCATACAGAGCAGTTCACAGAGCAGTTCACTAGGGAGTCCACTGATGGACAGTTCACACGGTACCTCAGCTTCTACAGGTTCAGGTGCAGGCAGGAGGACAGCAGACAGACAGTCAGGAGTTCAGGCTACTGATGGGGATGAGGAGGAGGAGTTTCATTCTCCTATGGGAGAAGCATGCTCACGGAAGAGGAAGCCCAAGTGGCTTCAGGACACCTTGAGAGATGCCACATCTGTTGCTGAGCCGAAGAGGCCGGTCAGAGAGAGTAGACCACCTGAGAGATTTTGTAGCTATATGGCGATGGTTACCAGCATCCTTGACTCTGAGCCTTCTAGCTATGAGGAGGCAGCTAGCCAGCAGGTCTGGAGAGAGGCCATGCAGGAGGAGTATTCTTCTATCATGAAGAATGATGTTTGGGAGGTGGTGCCGAGGCCTGAGGGCAAATCCGTGGTTACTTCCAGATGGCTTTACAAGGTAAAGCATGCTGCAGATGGCAGCATTGAGAAATTCAAAGCAAGGTTTGTGGCTAGAGGGTTCTCCCAGGTAGAGGGAATTGATTATGAGGAGACCTTCGCTCCCGTGGCTCGATATACTTCGATCCGCTCCATTATATCGATAGCAGCAGAGATGGGTTGGAAGATCCACCAGATGGATGTGAAGACCGCATTTCTCAATGGCTTCATACAGGAGGAGGTGTACATTGAGCAGCCACAGGGCTTTGAGGTGCATGGGAAGGAGTCCCATGTGTGCAGATTGAAGAAGGCCCTTTATGGCCTGAAGCAAGCTCCCAGAGCTTGGTACTCCAGGATAGATGCATACTTGCAGGGGATGGGTTTCACAAAGAGTGAGGCAGATCCGAACCTTTACTTTATTGTGATTGGTGAGGAGCCTCTCATTCTGGTGCTGTATGTGGATGACTTGATCATTACAGGTGCAGAGAGACTCATAGAGCACTGTAAGAGAGATCTTGCAGCGGAGTTTGAGATGAAGGACATCGGCTTGATGCATTACTTTTTGGGTTTGGAGGTGTGGCAGGAGGAGGGGCATTTCTTCCTGGGGCAGGGGAAGTATATTGTGGACATCCTTAGCAGATTCCACATGGAGGATTGTAGACCCATGTCGACACCGATGATCACCAACTGGAAGAAGCTTCATGCTTCGAATTCCGAGTTGGTGGATCCCACATTGTACAGGCAGCTGATTGGTTCCTTGATGTATTTGGTCAACACCAGACCAGATATCTGTTTTGCAGTCAACACGATGAGTCAGTTTATGTGTGAGCCTAGGAAGGTTCACTGGGTGGCTGCAAAACACATTTTGCGGTACTTGCAGGGGACAGTGGATTATGGTCTGGACTACAGGCAGGGAGATGGAGTGAGATTGGCAGGATACACTGATTCTGATTGGGCAGGTTGTGCTTCTGATAGGAAGAGCACTTCAGGGTGTTGTTTTGGGTTGGGTTCAGCAGTAGTGTCATGGTTCAGCCGGAAGCAGCAGTCAGTAGCACTGAGTTCAGCGGAAGCAGAGTATATGGCAGCCAGTCTAGCTAGTTGTGAGGCCATCTGGCTTCGCAAGATGTTGTTTGGCTTATTTGGTCAGCCGTTGAGACCTTCAGTGATTTACTGTGATAATCAGAGTTGCATTAAACTCACGGAGAATCCAGTATTTCATGACAGGTCAAAGCATATCGGGATCAGATATCATTTCATCAGAGACCATGTTCAGAAGGGAGCTGTAAAGCTTGAGTATATTTCCACTGATGAGCAGGTTGCAGATATTCTTACCAAAGCCTTACCACGGGGCAAGCATGTCTACTTCAGAGACAAGATGGGTGTGGTGAGGAACACCTTCCTCGGTAAGAGGGAGTGTTGAAATTTGGTACCGGAGGACAGGTGGTTCCCTAAGGCTTTGATCTTTGGCCTAGGGAAAAGTGTCCAAAAGAATTTAATTTTTCTCCTAAAGTAACTTTATAATTTTTATAAAGTTAAATCTAATTTGAAAGTGACTTTAAGTGATAAAGTTACTAAGTCTAATTTTAAAGTGACTTTATAAAGTCAATGAAAAATTAGAAAGGAAAAGTGACTTTGGAAATAAATGACTAAGTGGGTCTTTATTAAAGTGGGGTGAATTAAAAAATAGAAAGTGAGATTTAAATGAGCATTTAATCTCAGCCATTGATCTAAATCTATTTCAGCCATTGGATTTAGGGATCACCCAAAAGTCATTTAGGGTTGGGTTAAGGGAGGAAAAGGTGGAAAAAGATCATTCATTTCTTTCATGAGCAGATTGGGAGAAGGAGAGCAAGAGAGCAAGGGAGATTTCTGGACAAGGAGGAGAAAGAGGCAGCAGTTTGGCACACACACCAAGGCAGCACTTCAGCAAATCCGAACAGCATAAAGAACAAGCAGAAAAAGGCAGTTTTGTGAGCAAAATAGTGGAAAAAAATATTTTTCAGCACGAATATCGAGGAGGCGATTTTCTGCACTTTTTCCGAGGGCTGTCCGTACATCCGTACGGTCCGTACAGCTCTTCCAGCATTTTTCAGATTGTCGTTTGGGCTGAAAACAGATAAGTTTTGCTTGCTGGAAAATTTCTGTTTTGCTGATTTTTTGCTGAAAAATTTTCTCTGTAAAAGGCATTTTCCAGAAATAAAGAAGAGCTCTCAAACTGGTTTTCCCCAAGAGTTGTAGGGGGTTTTTCCAGGGTCAAGTTGACCAAAAATCACTGAGTTTAAATGTGTTTTAATGGCTGTTTTAATTGCTGATTTTTTATTTCTGCAATTTCCAGCACTCTGAAAAAATTTCCAGAATTTGTGTTTTCAGCAATATTTATTTTTTCAGTCTGTTAAATGTATGGCTATGGGAATGGGCATTTAACTATATGGGAGAAATAAGGTGAAACTGAAAACCGGGGTGGGAAACAGAAAATTTTTACACATCCATCCGAGCTGTGATATATATTCAGGAAAATAAAGACATCAAATGTACATCATGGCTGCACAGATAATCATCCAATCAAAGGGATGATGGCTCTACCAGAATCATCAATCTACACTCAGACGATTTTCTGTCTTATGTACATGAAAATGAATTTATAAAGCTGAGCATGGGAATGCCCGCCTCAGCTAAATCATGAAAATATTATGAAGATAATGTATTGTATTGTATCTTATTACAGGTCTCCTCCCAACTTGAAAGAACTTCGGACCCTCATGATAAAGCATTTCACCCGACATCAAAAAATATTAACGACCTCATGCTTTAGGGGGCAACTGTTATAGACATTTTTGGGCACTGCAACCCCAAGCATAAAATGTCCATAAAGCAAGGGCTCCTAAGTCCCTAAAAGTGTTGTTCTAACCCCTAAAGGAACAAGGTCAACTGATTACAGCTTCTCCCAGAAGTTCTCCATGAAAAACTGCTCAGAACTGGTCAAAACAGGATCATTTCACCTTCTCCATAGGCAAAGTGCATTGCATCTCACCTAAGTACACTCTATGGGTGCATTGCATTTCAAAAAGCCCTTCTATGGGGTGCGATGGGCGAGATGACAAATGGCAGTGTCAATCCGTGAGGTGGAAAGGCATGGACTCTTCCAGAAACTTCTCCTGTGACACTTGCCTCTTTGAATTCGACCAAGGATGAGTAAGAGATCATCAATCTCCAAGTGGAAGCTAAAAATATCAGAGGGAAGACACTAATCAAATCACAAGCTGACTCATCTCCCTTACATATATCTATATATGGATCCCTCATCCCAGAGATCTAGAGGCTAGAATTTTGCATCTTGTAAGGAATTGCTATTGGTTTCTTGAGGTAACATCATAGTGTTGAGTGATCTAAGCTTTGCATTAGGTGAAGAAGGGCTTACTTGCTAAGAGGATGATGTTGGGTCAGAACAACTGGTTGTAACTCTCTTGGCTCTTTCTTGATTATCAATAAAGCTATTCAAGTTTTCCTCCATACTCTTGTGTTATTTATGCTTCATGCATTTTTATGGTCAATTTACATCTGATCCTAGATTGTTTATGATAATAGATCCATGTTCTTGTATAGTGTTATGCTACTTTGATTCTACAGGTACTCTGTGAAGCTGGGTGTACAAGGAAACAACTAGCAAAGGACTATCAGAAGAGAGAGGAATCGAACTAGGAACCAAGCGCAAGACAGAGGTTGGTCTCCTTTATTCTTCTCTCATCTATCTTTCATAAAGGAAAAAGAAAGTAGTTTTACTTTGTTTGCTTTTAAGGTAGCTACCACACCTTAGTGGGATTAACAGTTCTGCATAGACACTTTTCCCTGTAACAAGGGGGAAACCTCCTTTACATTACATAAATGAACGATTCTTGGATGATACAAATGAAAAGACCTCCTTTCTATATATAGGACTCTAAGGGGTCATAACATAATAAGAGCTAACATAACAATAATAATTTAAGGGCACAATAATAACAATAGTGGGCTTCTATGGGGCACAATAGTAACAATATGGACACTACATGGGTACATCAATATAATAAGTGGGTTGTACTAATAATAATAAGGGGTTACACTAGTAGTATAGGGGCCTAACAGTTGAGCGAGGCTTGATCTCAAACTTCTTCTTGGGACGAGAAGATTTCTTAAGGCAATACTCAAACAGTCCCAAAGATAGGCGTATTTCTTCTAGCTCCTTGAAGCTTGAAACTGCAAGTCATGGAAGTGCTGCCAGAAATATATAACCAATTCATGCGGAGCATTCCGTTGTTGTAACAGTTTTTGGTCTAGATAGTCTGGATCAAAATGATATAAAGTGTATTCAATGAGATCACAAAAGTGCTCAAGTGAGTGCACGTTGTCAGCCGATAGGCTAATCAGCCATTGACGTGAGGACTTGCAAAGTGTGTGTGCAAGCAGCAAGTTGGCCTATTTGTCAGAACACCCATCTTCCTCATGAAGCATGGAAATAAAGTCATGTAAGTACTTAGGCCAAGCCACTTCACCTTCACCATCATACATGTAAGTGGACAAGAGATCAGAAAACTCCCCTGTGATGGAGACATATTCCTGATTCGAGAAACATCGCAGAGAGAGAGGAGTGCAAGAATCCATGAAAGGTATGCAAAGGTTCAAAACTAGATGAGAGGACACAGCTTGTCATCAGGCCCTCCTTCTAGCACCAGAAATGTTGACGGTGCTGGACCTGCCAACATCTCAAGGGATCTCCCAAATAAGAAGTCCCAATTAGACCTCAGACCATTTAGTGTAAGAGTCCCAATAGTGGGCCATATGGTAATTCCTTGAGCACAATTTTTCATAGAGGAAATCAAGATAACTCTATTAGTAGCAAGGGTGTGACCGCTGTAGTGAGTCAAGGAAGGTGCATGGGAGGTTCTAACACTGGTGGGTTGAGATGAGTGCACACCTTGGCAACTTGTAATAGTACTCGGATGGCAAGGGAACACACGAGTGAAGATGCATCAAAAGCTGGAAAGAAAGTCATCTGGGAATCCAAAGTGATGGTTAAACTAATCAACACATTTCAGAAAGATTCATACATGCTCATACAAAACAGTCCATACATGCGTGCGTAAGAAATAAAATTCATATGCCATTTAGAGTAAACAAGATAGCTGGAATACAATACAACATATGCATGAAAAGTGTTGGCTCTTATTATATAAAGGAGTTTAAGTTCCAGTCATACAATACATCCATGTACACCTGCTAGCCCCAGAAGTGGAATGTTAGAGCCACATCCAATATTTTCCAAGATCTCTCCAAGATAGTATTATCGGAAGCTTGGCTGACCAAAAGCCTATACAACGAGTTATGAGGGACTATTTATATAAAAGGGTGGAGTGACCCTTGACATTCCCCTATGTGACAGTTCAACTACCCTCATGAATCTTCACCTACTCTATGGCTATTGCATCCAACTATTGACACTTGACTTACACTTGACATGACTTAACATTACAATGCACATGTACTCATGTGAGATAGCATGGCTTGAGCCAACCATGCAATACATCACTGACACTCAGTCCGTTGTGATGAGACTAACTCTTGGACATGCTTTTGATGGAAAAGTTGGTGAGTTGATGCCAAGCTTGGTCACCTATGATGGTGTGCATGCACCCCATGGTGACATCTTGCTAAAGTGAACTCTTGCCTCCGTTGCAACTAGTGCAATGGTTCAACGCCTTGATCCAACTCATCTGCTAACATACACATGGTCTTCTTGGGTGCAACTAAACTAGAAACACATTGATGCATAGTGTCCATGCTAATCTTCGAGTGTGTGCTGGTGGTAATGCACATCAACTTGACGAAGTACATGTTCAGCTCCAGTTGGACTTGCTTCTTGTCTTTGCCTTGTTGAGTGTGCTGAATGGGTTGGATCGCATGCATGCGCACAATGACATGCATGTTTCTGAATCCCTTGCATGCGATCAACAACACTACTCACCATGATTGCTCTATGCTAGCTACTAGGATGGATCCTTAACTTGTACGGGTGCAGTTTCATCCGTGAGTACATGTTGCACCTACTGTGGTTCCTGTTCCTACTGCAACTCATTCATCTATCTGTGCAACTTCGTGTTCTTCCTTGAGTTACTACTTTAGCACATGCAACTCCTTCTTTGTTCCATTCTCTGTCTTCGCATGATCTTCATGTCACGCCGTCACCTCATAGCCTAAGTCTCCAAAGTTTCTTTCATCACCAGTTGATCTGCTTGAGCTTGCAACTTTATTCCACCTCTGTGTTGTCAATAAGCTTCCTCTTCCATTCACTACATTTTTTGCATTCGATATGCTGCCTTCAGTTGTTGTTCATGATGCTGCTCATTGTGATGATGTTGTTGTCATATCTTGATGTTGTTGTCTATGAACAACTTGATATCTTTGTGAGTAGGCAAGCTCATAGACATTTGATCGACTACATCTCCAAGTGTGCTCTAAACGGTGTCTTCGACTCTTCTCTCTTGGAAACCATTTCACCTGCACTGCTGAGAGGCAAATGAACACCTCCAATACCTGGAAACATGGAAACACTCATGGCAAGCAATCTGTCAGTTGAAAACCAAAATGAACTTGAGAACTGACTTGCAGCAGACCTGTGTGACTGATCATGAAGGTTGCGCAAATTTCGACCAGGAGGTCGAGAGACCAACTACCAAGACTAGGCAAGGCACAGTCTTGGTTGCTGGGAGACTAATTGACTACTGGAACTACGCAATGCATAGTATAGTCTGGTTGCTGACTGTTGGAATTATGCAATGTGCAATCTCATCTAGCAATGGCTGCAGGCTCAATGACTGCTTTGTCCAATTTTCTGGGCCAGTAGCTACTGTCCCTCAGAAATGCACAAAACATTCCTAGAGGATAGTACCTAGGCATAAATGCACATTTCTAGAGAGGAAGATAGAGCCTTCCTTCCCCGTGTTGCGCAATGTTGTCTTAGTGAAGGCAGACTCTAGGCCAAGGTTGCCCAGACTCACCGACAGGCAACTAAACATGAATGTGAGTGCGAATGCATGGTGATACTAAGTGTAAGAAAAATTGAATGATCATGCATGCAAATGGTGAATGACAGATTTAGAAAATGGAACAACATGCATGTGGGTGAGGCAAGTCACTGAATCAGTGACTGTTCGTGAAAAATAGATTCATGCATGCGACAGTGGTAAGATAGCAATGAAAACTGAAATGATGCTAGTACAAGATATTATGTATCAAAAAAACAACAAGCACTCATTGAAATCAAGAAGACAACATTCATACGAAGCGAAACACAAAAAGTGCCAAAAATGCAACACAAGTCATGGAAAGTGGGCTTACCCCAAAACAGCTGAGCTGAGTGTACTGACATCTCCTAGACTTGATGTGGGATGTCAGAGATACAAGTTTGATGTGAGGAATGAGCTCTGCAGCATCCGATTGATGAGTTTTGTGAACATGAAGGTTGTGATGCACATGCCACAAATCTAGGGAAAGCAACACTTGGTGAAGGTTTCAGAAATGATCCATGCATGTAACCTCCAACTGCTAAAAATAGATCCCTGAAACAAGGGATTCCTTTACATGATGCCTTGGGAGAAGTAGCCCATGCATGCAAGTCTGTTTTTCTCAGTATTGGAGGGAACCGGTCAACTCAGCTGCACATGCAAGAGGTCATTCAACTACTGGGAGAAAATGCACATTTCTGGCTGGGAGCTGGGCTGGCTGCCTAGGATATTTGGACAATTTCTGGGCAGAGCAACTGACTGCTACCCAGATTTGTGCGAATTCTGGGCTGAGCAACCCTGGTGGGGAAAATTGTGCAATTTTCACTGTGAGCATTGACTTCCAGAATTTCACAAGTCTGGAGCCCGGTAGGATACCAAACGGGATTGCACAATTTCTATAGGGAAGGCTAGTTTCCCTCTAGAAATGTGAAATTTCTTGGGGGAGATACTTAACCTGTAGCTAGACCAAGTCTGGGTGAACAACCTATGAGGGTAATGCATCGATTTGTGATCAAAAGACTTCCTTTATGCAAGAAATACACTGAAGCCTATGAACTTGACGAAGTAAGACAAGCTGCTATGAAAAGTTGGTAGGGAGGCTCCAAAACGAAGCTAAGGCAAAATTTTGGAGGGTGGTTGTAGCCACTACAACAGAATTGCAGTGACCTTAAAAACCACAAGAAGGGTATTCAGAGAGCAAGGTGATGACACAAGCCTATGTCTGGATGAAAAACCATTTACTTCACCACACCATAGCCATTCCTTTCATCACCATGTCGCCCCTGCATCCATCAAAGAAATCAATTCAAAAAAATAGAGATTACAAAAGAAAAAGTAAGAGAAGAAAAAATAGAAGAGAGAGAGAAGAGGGAAAGAGGAACCATACCCAAAGGCAACATCCCTCACTTACCATTCCCTATGCTTCAGAGTTGAGGAAAAATATGAAAGTTTAAGGGAGAGGCAGCTATAGGACATCCTGTAGGCATCCTGTAGGAAATCCTATAGCAACCTATCCCACAAAGGAAACCATGGCAATTGGAATCATCTTTAGAATAGGGACTACAAGGATGAAGAAGCTCCTCTAGAGCTCAGCAGTAGAAAGAAGATCACCAAAAACAATATCCAGCACTTGCACATCAAGAGGAACATAGCATCAAAAGAGGAAAATATAGAGTGAAAATATGCATATTGAAAAGTAGAGCAAAGAGGAACCACTCTCTAGCATGCATCATCAATGAAGCACCTTACCCATAGGTATGTCATCTTACTCATGCTCTCTTGTTAGTGTGATATGATCAAAATTGTAGGATTATGCGAGAGTTGATTTTATAAGTAAAGGTGGCCAGTTAACTTGGCCACCTTCAACGAGTCAACGAGAAGAAAAGAGTTATACCACTCCACACGTGGAAAAAGTCAAATCAAAAGGAAAGGGAATATAGCAAAAAATGGTTAAATTACTGACGATAGGAGTGGGAGATAATTACGAGGTAAGGTGGAATGATGCACTGATAGTGGGACCAACAGTCCAAAAGGAGGTGCTCGTACTTAGCTAGCACACCACCCCACACGATCATCCATATATGGAAATAAAACATTGATTCCCATTTGAAGAAATCAAAATCAACTTCGAGGATTCATCGAACGAAGAGGTTGCTCTCGGCCTTCCTAAAATAGCACCTACAGGGTATAGTCAGCATCTACAGTGCAAGAAACCTACAGGAATCCTACAAGATACAAAGGAATCAGCCCGCAGAGTTATCAGTGGGCACTAAGAGAGTTCAAATCGAGGGTTATCCTCACCAAACGTATCAAACTAAGGTAGGAGCCATACCCTCCATATTTTCCATTTGAAAACAAAAATAAAATCCTTAATTTCGTTAGGAACTTGCAATGCATCTCAAAATATTATAATTGTATTGCATGTTACTAAAATTTAAAATTCAAAACTTCCTCACCTACGATAATTCTTCAACTATATCCACACAAGCCTCTACAATTACTAGGGAAAGATGATAGGAGGTTCAACAAGAGACAACCCACAAACACAGCAAGGATCCACCAACATCCTCTAGTGGTTGAAATTTTCACAAGGCATCAATGGATGGGGTTCTTTGCGAGGATGAGAGGATACAATGATGATATGGCTAGATAATTTGCCCTCTCACTCATACCCCTCACTAGGACCAATGCCACTGTTGTGGTGAAGGGTTTATTAGTAGCAATTACCCCTGAGGTTATAAGCAGAATCACTACACTCCCCCTAGGGTTACCATGGAGAAAATAAGACAAGGCTAACAACACCCTTGCAAAGAAAATTTTCTTTTTGGAAGGAGAAGAAACAATAGAGGACAAAAATGGGGTTAGAAGGGAGAGAATTCCATACCCTTAGAATGAATTCAGTTACCACCTCATTAAATATATTTAATGTGAAGGGAGATACAATGTAGTGTATGGATGCCACTTCAGACTTCTCCAAGAACTGAGATTTGGAGAGAACACACCTCCTCATAACAGATTTAGTATACCCTACTTTCTTCTACATCCCATGATAGACATGAGAATCAAAGTATAGGAGGTAAAACATCAGCAACTAGCCCATCATGGGTTGATCAAACTCATCCTTGAAGATGCTCTACAAAACTTAAGATTCCCTATTGCATGGACAACATTTACAGACATGTAGGCAAAAGGGGAAATTCAAGCTATTGAATATGGCAGAATCCCTACTACTAGTGAGGGAGAATAAGAAAAATAAGAGGAAAATGAAGAAGAAACAGAGGAGGAAACAAAATAAGAAATAGATGAGCATAGTGAATAAATAGAGGAAAAAAAAGAAGAGGAAGAAAGAGACAAAGAAGAGGATGAGAAAGAAAATGGAAAAGAGGAAAAAGGATAGAAGGATGAATAGAGGTCTACAACTCAAGATAGAGAGGAAGAAGAATCACCAAGGGTATCTCCAAAGCCTACAGAGAAAGAGGCAACAACTGCTCTTATTGCCCTAAGTACACCTGTCAAATCAAAGGGGAAGAGGCAAAGAAAAACCCCACTGTACTTCAGGACAAGAAAGAGAACTAGGATTAGACAAGGAAGACCTCAAACCCCCACCAAAACTCCAATTGTCATTGAGGATTCACCAAAGCAACAAGAAAAGGCAGCCCCTCTAAAGAAAAATGAAGGATAAGGATCATCAAAACAAGATTCTCCCAAGTCTCCAGTTACCTATGTTAGGAGGCATGTCACAAGGTCAACCTCATCAAGGGGAAAAGGTCTCCTACAGGAGACACACACAGACCTACAGGAAGCTGAGGCCATCCTATGGGAAACTCTGTCAAACCTAAAGGAAACACATAAAAGAGACAAGGAAGGAATTACTCAACAAGAAACAAAGGAAGAAGGCCAAGAACCGAGAGAACCTAGCTCACATCCAAACCTCAACTCCTACTACAGGTTCATTGAAGGAGGTAGGGTGATACCACAGAAGTTTTCCATTTCCCCTATTATTTGAACTTAAAAAAGAGAGGGCAAGGGCACACATGTGGATGCAAATTTCCAAATCAAAAGGGGTCATGGATGTAGGCCACCTGGAGGATAAATAGCAGGAGAAGGGTAGAGAACTAAGCAACATAAGAGATAGAGAAGCAATGATGAAATCTCAGCTAGAGGTTGAGAACACATGGCTAAGAAAGTAGCTACAAGAAAGGGAAATCCAATTGGAAACTATGGCTAGTTTGTCCATGGAGGCAATCTAGTGCGGGATGCTAGCAAAGTCTTATGCCTTGTACCTCAAGGTAAAATGGCTACAGTTCCAGATAAAGACCCTAGAACAAAGGGGAACTATGCCCTTCCAAGACTATAGACAATTCATTTATCTCTGTGATCAAAGCACCTTGGAAGATAGAGTAAAAATATCTGATTTTTACCTACACAATTTTGCCTTGACATATTCAAATGTGTGGGACCGAAATCCAAAGTTGCGGGACTTGCAATTGATGGCCTTAGCATCATGGATGATTCATGAGGAGGAAAGAGCTACATAGATGAAAAAGGTAATGGCAAAAGAATAGATAGAACCCCTGATGATCAGAGCAGGACAATTTAACCCAATGGTTGTCATTAGCACCCACAACCTCAATGCAAATGATCCCAAGCTTGCACCAAGGTACCTTGTTGTACAAGAACATGAAGTCACACACTTTGAAGACATGTTCAGATTGCTAGGAGATGATAGCCAGCAAGCCTACCAAAGGATATGGAACACTTTTCCTTATAGCCTAAAAATTAGAGAATATCATTCTCCTGACAGAATGAGAGAGGCACTAAATAGAACCCTAATGTATAGGAAGGCACTGCAAAGACTCAAAGTCTATTGGATTGGCTTGAGGCTCGGTCCACCATTACTTTTGGGAATGTTGGAAGGAAGGAAATAAGAAGAAGAAAGCAGTGGGAAGAGATAGATAAGAAGGCATGATTTTATTCACATGAGGAAGAGACTATATCAGAAGCATGGGATGTTAGGGAAGCCACCAGAGCAATGAAGGACATGGATATAGATTGAGTTCCTTAGAGGATGAGCAACAATTTCAGTAGGGGTGATGATGAGGCTCATCATTGGGTAAAATATATGCACTTTAATACACCTCCAAGCTTACTAAAATAAACTCTTCCAATAATTCTTTACATGTTTTAATTATATTTTGCTTTATGAGATGAGTAAAAGTAAGATGTTGTATCTAGTGGTCTAATGTGCATTGGTTGCAGGTTTTAGGGAGAAAATTATGGAAAATTATCACTAATTAGGGGGAAGGAACTCGAATGATACAAGAAGGAGAGATTATAAGAGATGGATATTCCTCATGTAAATCCTCACTCATTCACAGATCCCTCAATCAAATCACACCAGCTCGGAGTTGCAGGAAGCCGAGTCATGTGGATCATTGGAAACCAAGCCAATGATAGTTAAAGAACCAGTTTATCTTGAGATTGGGAGCCAAGGCTCCCTAGATTTAAGGAATTTGTTGGAAACTTCATTTGTATAAGTAAGGAGGCCTAGAACCTCATTTGGATTCAGTTTTTTTATGCAATATAACTAAGCACTTTCGAGTTGAAGGATTGTGACAAAACATTTTTATGTATTTTTTTGATATGTTAATGAAATTGAGCATTCCCTTGATCCAACACTGAGTTGACTTAGAGGTCTGAAGCTCTTGGTTAGGGCCCAACCCTAGTAGAATATGTTCCTCTTACCGTACTTGTATGCTTATGTTATTCCATAGATCACTTGTTGAATTGATTTTGGCATTGTTACATTGCAAGTATTAGTGAATTCGATTAGTTTGCTTCCATTTGTGCATAGCTTTAACAGTAGCTTTAGAGAGATAAGGAAATATCAAAAGGGATGATAACAGATGTATCTCGCCTCATTCCTCCCTTCAAGGACCATGGTTTGAGGAAAAACTCTCATTCGGCCCAAAAAGACAAAATTCTGGTTTCTTATGAAATTATGGTTTATCTACTAATTAGTTCAGCATCTTTCAGTTTTAAGAGATAGGTTGCAGTTGCCATTTTTGATATCTTAAGATTTGGATTAGATTTCATGGTGCTTTCATAATAGGCTCCAAGAATTTCCATGCATGAACCAGGCAATTAAATGATGAAATTCTGTTTTACTATGTTGATGTAAACATTTCTTGTTTTCACATGAATTATGGATAAATGCCAACAATAATTTATATGTTGCAAGAATTTCAATATTGCAGGAAGACCTTTTATCATCAATCTCAGCCAACCCACACATGATCTCCAAAGGCCACTAAGTTCACAATCTGAGTTATCATTTCACAAGGACAACTTGCCATGCTTGTTGAGCAAATCCAACCATCATACAACTTGCCATGCTTGTTGAGCAAACTCCTACAAGGGTTCTTATAATTATTGATGAGTTACTAGGAAAATAGGAAGAAATAGGGCCTAGTGAGGGAAACTTTGAAGAGGTCACTCCTCCTAGAACCAAAAACAAATCACCCATAGCACCTATGAGTAGGCCTACCACTAGGTCTGTCACCTTCAAGAAGCCAAGGCAATAATCTACGTTTGAGGAAGAGGAAAAAGAGAAGCTACAAGAGAGACGATGTTTGCTACATGAAGGGAAGAATTTTCTATAGGCACAAAAAGGGAAGCTACATGAGCCCAAGAAATATTCACAAGAGGTAGCCACCACCTCAAAACCTATTGGAAAAGACATACAAGTGCTCCAATAACCTAGTGCACAACCTAGCTTGAGCTCCTACTACAAACTAATTTAAGGAGGGAAGATTATCCCCGAAAAATTTGCAGTCCCACTCCTTTATGAGCTAGAGATAGAAAGAGGAAGAACCCACAGGTGGATGCAAATTTCTAAATATAAGAAGGTAGAGGATGTAGGCCTCATGGAGTAAAATTTCATTGAAATGAGAAAATATTTAAGTGAGCTAAGAATGAGATAGTCTATAATGAAGGAGCAGCTATAGGAAGAAAATATGAGGTTGAAAGAGAGACTGCGGGAGAAAGAAACACAACTTTCCTCCATGGCAAGTCTCTCCATGGAAGCATTGCAATAAAAATAGGAATCAAATTCTTATGCCCTCTTTCTCAAATAACAGTGGTTGCAATTCAAAGTCAAAACCTTGACACAAATTGGATCTATGCCCTTTCAAGATTACAAACAGTTCATTGAGTTTTGCAGCCAAGCTAACATGGAAGGCAAAGCGAAATTAGTTGAATTTTACATGCACAACCTCACTCTAAAAATATGAATATTTGGCATCCCAATGCAGGGTTGGGAGATATGCAGTTGATGGCCTAAGCATCTTGGTTAAATCATGTGGAGACAAAAGATGAGGAAGTGAAAAGGGTAATGACAAAGCAAAAAAAGGAACCATTGTATATCAGGGAAGAGATAGTGAGCCCAAGGGGTGTCATTAGCAATCATGACCTCATCTCCAATGATGTTGCTTTAGAACCTAAAAACCTTTCCAACCAGGAGTAATCCATCATATGCTTTGAAGACACATTCAGGTTGTTGGGAACAGAAATCATGTAAGCTTGCCAGAGGACATGGCATTCCTTACCCCAAAGTCTACAGATTAGAGAATATCACTCTCCTAAAAGGCCAAGGAATGCCTTGGAGAGAACACCATTATACAAGAGGATCATGCATAGGATGAAGGTTAGGTGGATAGGACTCAAGTTCAGTCCACCCTTGCTGCTAGGCTTACAAGAAGGAAGAGATGAAGCAGGAGAGCAGAAGGAGTGCATAGAAATAGATAAGAATACAAGATTTTACCCCTAAGAGGAGAAACCATCTGAGGATCCTTGATATGTCAAGGAGGCCACCAGGGTCGTGAAATAGCTACACATGTATTACTGAGTTTCTTAGAGGATGAGAAACATCCTCAACGTGGGGGTATGATGAGTCCCATCAATAGGTACATTTCTAAGATTAATATGCCATCCTCCACCCTTAAAACTACCTGTGTCTTGCATTAATTCACATTTTTCGTTATATTATTCTTAGTAAGTGGAGTAGAAGGTGTTTATCATAGTATACAGCCTAATGGGTGTAATTGCGGGACAATGAGACTTTTTTGAGCTATTATTATCCAAGGGCTCAATGGAGACAACTAGGAGAGAAACTAGAGGGTTTGTACACCTTATTACCTCCCTAAACTTGGCTTGGGATCACCATATCCTCTCTCATGAGCTCGATTTCATTGGCAGTTGAGTGACTCCTAGTCCAAGTGAAGATCAGGGAGCACAAGATCCACCATTTTCATGATCAAGGAGGGAACCATTCCTATTTTCATGGGAGTTGCTTCAACTGCCCTTTTGTATAAATAAACTAGAGGAAGAGCTCATTAGGATTTGAAGTCTTTTTTCAACTAGTTGTAGCTATTGAGCTCCAAGAATTGACATTTTTATTTGCAAATTTTATGTGATGTATTAGACCTGCCATTTTTTATAATGAGAAGTTGTATTTTCTGTTACATCTGAGTTAATTTCAGAGGGCTGAGACCCTTGGGTTTGGGCCCAACCCAAAGGATTTGGTCCCCCTTCTTGTACTTATCTTTCTTCTTGATTCTATGCAATTCAAAGTTTCTTGCATTTCAGTAGAAGTTAACTGATAAAATCTTGTGGTTCCAACCTCTACATCATCTCTCTTGTGGGAGAATGAGTGGAAGGATTCATGGCAAAAACCCAAAAGATATTTTTTATGATTTTTTGGAAATATATTAGTATTGGTTATCCTATTTTACATTTTCTTTTTGTAGTTTAGAAGTTATTTCAATGAGTAGATCAATGGTTTGCATGAATTAGATGTCCTTTAAATTCAACACATCTTTTCCATCATATGTTATTTCATTTTTCAAATGATAAATGGATGCATGCATGTGATTTATTGTAGGGTTGATTTATCTATAGGGAAGGGAACCTTCATCACTTCCATCCTGAGCTCTTTCACCTTCTCCTTCCACTTCCAAGCTTTGTCCCAAAAAAATTGTTTTATAAGCTATTTTGTCTAGGTCATCGAGAGCACAAATCTTGGTGTAAGACAGGCCACCAAGAGGTCCTGAGCTTGGCTAGGGGCTCAAACCAACCTTCTTTCATTTTCTTCAACTACTATTCACCTCTCCATACTCTAAATCCAATGTTTTCACCTTCAAAAACCACTTGGATTCCCTCCTGTAACATTACAGTCCTTCTTGTAGCATTATTGTCCTGCCTGTAGCATTATAGGCCTCCTGTAGGAATTTCTTGTAGAAAACATGTAGTAACCATTTTATTTATCAATTTCAACCCACACTTCAACTTTGCATAGCATAGATGCATAATGACCTCCAACTATGCTAGTACGATCAGGAAAATCTCCTAGGCCACTTCAAACCTTCCTTGTTTTCATTGTAAAAACATAGTAGAGTTAGTTTCTTTATCATCCAAATGGGTTATTAATTTATGAGAAAGTATGAACTAGGTAGATGGTACCTCTAATTTTTATTAGTAGTTTGATTAATTATGCAAGATACATTAGCTTCTTTTCTGCAAGTAGATGAGGTAGTGTGATGAATTCTGCAAGATAACATAGCTTCATTTCTGTTGGGTCCCTATAATACTAGTGATTACCCCATTACTATTGTAGTTATACCCCTTATTAATGTTGTTGTGCCCCTATTTCCCCCATATTGTTATTACTGTGCCCCATAGAATCCCTCTATTGTTATTTTTGTGGCTTTATATTATTATTGTTAGGTCGGCCGGATTATATTTTGACTCCTTAGACTCCTATATATAGAAAGGAGGTTTTGTCATTTGAATCATCAAAGAATTTTTCATTTATGTAATGTAAAGGAGGTTGCCCCCTCAAAGAGGCTGAATTCTAAGGCATTGATCTGTCTTTTCTATCTTTTCTTGAGCTCGTTTCATAACATTTGGTTTCAGAGCTTTGGATTCTAGGGTTTCACTGCTCCAAACAGGTCATCGTGGAAATTTCGCTATAACTTTTTGTCTGAAACGTTTCAGAAGTTGAAAAAAAACCCATTTGAGAAGAAATCACGCTAAACCTCGGGTCCAAATTTTATAGCTTTTCGCGCTATATTTGCGGAGATATGATCTGAGGAAGTTGGTCTTTTTGCAGACCCCTGAATTACATTCCAAACAGGTGACCTGGGAAAAATCGTCATAAATTTCTTTCTGAGCATCAGATTGAAATTTCGTAAGAAGTTACAGAAAGAGGACGGACTGCAGTTTTCTTTTATATATGTTTTAGAGTCAAAGGTCAAAACAGTGATACGTGGCACTTCATACAAGTTCGCTCTACTGAACTAGTCTATAATCAGGTCACTACGGGAGATTGTGCATAACTCTTTCTTGGAGAATCCAATTTGGATTATACTAGTGGCATTGGAAAGAGGACACGGAAGGCTAATACAGGTCACAATCTCAGAACTGGATGATTCGAAATTACAGATAAACATCAAATTCAATATCAGGCTTCTACAAAGTGAAAAAATGTGTGTAGTTTTTTTTAAATTTTTGCGTAAGCTTGGTTTGAAGGAATTCAAAGGGCATGGTAAAGCATTATTATCAGTAATTGATGCCCCGAGGAAAGAAAATGCAAACGCCTAGTAAGCAACCTGAAAGCTCTAGCATGACTTATGAAGAAGAGGAAGAAATGCAACATGATATAGCAAAATTACGAGACCAAGTGCAACAAGTGTCACTTGCACAAAAAGGAACAAAATCTAAGATGGATGGTTTAAAGAATGATGTAGAAGCTAAGATGGATGGTTTAAAGAAAGGCTTAGAAGCTAAGATGGACGATTTGAAGATATATTTGAAGACAAACATGGAAGAATTGAAGAAGTTGCTACAGGAAAGGGTCAGTAATGGTGAAAGGGTAGTAAAGGAAACTCATGATGAGAACAAAAGAAATGTTAATCATGATTCCATAGACTCTAATGTTGGATTGAAGACCCACCATATTCCAAAAATCGATATGAGGAAGTTTGATGGCAAGGATCCCGCAACATGGATATTACAGATGGAGCAATTATTTGATCTCAATAATGTGCAAAACACACAAAAGGTACGTATGGCAACTTTATATTTGGAACCAAATCAGTTTGTATGGTATCAATGGATTTGCTCTCGTAAACAATTTATCACTTGGGCAATTTTTATGGAAGAATTGATAGCACATTATGAGGATACAAAAAGCAACACTTTTTGTAGCCAATTGATAAGTCTCAAACAAAAAGGTTCAATATGGAGCACATTGAGGAGTTCCAAAAATTGAACATAAGGGTAAAAGATATTCCACAGGAGCATAGGATTGATGTGTTCATAGGGTATTTAAAGGATAATATCCAACATGATGTTTGCCTTTGGGAACCTGATTCATTAGAGAAGGCATTCAGATTAGCAAGAAAAATGGAAAGCAAAATTATGGCAACCAGGAAGCATACCACTCACAACTATAAAGACGGAAGTGTTGTTGCCCCTAGTCTTCCACAACCTATAAGGTTGACACCACAACAATTGGAAGAAAAAAGAGCAAAAGGGCTTTGTTACAATTGTGATAGCAAATACACTAAAGGTCATAAGTGTGCTAAGAAGAAACTATTCTACATAGATTGCGAAGAGGAAGAAGAAAAGGAGCAAGAAAGGTCAAGGGAAGAGGATATACGCCAGGAACAAAGGCTATATGAAGAAAAATAAATCTGACCATATCTTGTAATGCATTGGCAGGAATTACCACTCCTCAAACCATTAAGATAGAAGGACAAATCAAGAAGAAAAAGGTAATAGTGTTGATTGATTCAGGAAGCACCCACAATTTTTTTCATTGTAAGGTAGCAAAAGAATTGAATTGCTTCCTATATCCAGTACCAGAGTGTCAAGTGATGATTGCAAATGGAGGAACAATAAATTTCTCTGGAAAGTGCCATAATATCAAGCTATCCATAGGAGAATATGTATTGACTAGCCCAATGATTTCCATTCCAATGGGAGGTGCTGATGTTGTACTAGGAGTCCAATGGCTACAATCCTTGGGTACAATAGCTTTTAATTTTCAAGAACGTTTCATCAAATTTTCTATGGAAGGAAAGGAAGTTGAATTAAAGGGTATTGCAGGAAAACCAGGAAAGATAATCAGCTCTAATGGTATGACAAAGCTTCTAAAAAAGGAGCAAATAGGTGTAATTTCACAATTATGTTCGCTAGATGTTTCCACATCGGAATCATCTATTTCTCCAGATCTCCAAAAAGTCATGGACAATCATTCCAAGGCATTTGAGACTCCCAAAGGTCTCTCACCTATGCGTGATCATGATCATGCTATTCATCTGATTCCAGGAAATGTTCCTCCAAACATCAGGCCGTACAGATATCCCTATGTCCAAAAGAGTGAAATTGAACGTATGGTTGCAGAAATGCTAGAGGCTGGTATAATTCAACCAAGTCAAAGTTCTTTCTCTGCTCTAGTAGTATTGGTGCACAAGAAGGATGGATAATGGCGCATGTGTTCAGATTATATGGAGCTGAACAAGCTCACTATTAAAGATAAGTTCCCCATTCCTGTCATTGATGAATTACTGGATGAATTGCATGGATCAATTTACTTCACCAAGTTGGATCTTTGTTCAGGATATCATCAAATCAGAATGAAGACTAAAGACATTCTGAAAATAGCATTTAGAATTCATGAGGGTCATTATGAATTTTTGGTCATGCATTTTAGCCTTACCAATGCACCTTCAACATTTCAAGGTTTGATGAATTCAATTTTCAAACCATTCCTTAGAAAATTTGTGTTAGTATTTTTTGATGATATACTAATCTACAGCAAGTCTTGGAAGGATCATGTTGAACATGTTGACAGGTTGCTACAACTATTGGAGGAGAAACAATTATATGCAAAAAGATCCAAATGTTTCTTTGGAGTCCAGGAGGTGGAATATCTGAGTCATATTGTATTTCATGAAGGAGTTAAGGTAGACCCTAGCAAAATTAAAGCCATTAAGGAATGGAAAATCCCCACATCCATAAAGCATCTGCGAGGATTTCTTGGGTTGACAAGGTATTATCACAAGTTTGTTAAGAATTATGGGAGAATAGCAGCACCTCTAACAACATTATTGAAGAAAGATGCATTTTCATGGACTCCGGAAGCAACAAAGGCCTTTGAACATCTTAAAGAGGCAATGTGCCAAGCACTAGTCTTAGCTACACCGAACTTCACAAAAACCTTTATTGTGGAATGTGATGCTTTAGGAAATGGAATTGGTGCTGTTATAATGCAAGATGAAAGACCCATTGCTTTTGAAAGTCGTCCAATCAAGGGAAAGTTTTTAAGCAAATCTATTTATGAGAAGGAAATGTTGGCAATACTCCATGCACTTAAGAAATGGTGACCCTACCTAATGGGAAGACACTTCAAGGTAAAAACGGATCATGATAGCCTTAAATAATTTTTAGAACAAAGATTATCCTCTGAAGAGCAACAAAAGTGGGTCACAAAGATGTTGGGTTATGACTTTGAAATCATCTACAAAAAAGGGAAGCAAAATGTGGTGGCAGATGCACTCTCAAGAAAGGATGGGGATGTGGAAGCATTGTTATGTGCCATTTCTATTATCCAACCAGATTGGATAAATGAAGCAAGGGAGGAATGGAATAATGACGAAGAAGTGTGGGCAATTATTCGAAAGTTACAACAAGATTCCAGTACGTTTGATACATTTAGCTGGCAAAATGATTTTCTATGGTACAAAGATCGCTTATACCTCTGTAAGAATTCCCAACTAAAACAAAAGATTCTAATGGAATTGCACACTTCTCCCTTAGGAGGGCACTCAGGATTTCTAAAAAATTACCACAGGGTTAAGAAGGAATTTTTTTGGGATGGCCTTAAATCAGATATTCAAAAGTTTGTGGCGGAATGTCTGGTTTGCCAACAAAATAAAGTTGAAACAATTAAGACGCCGGGTCTGTTACAACCTTTATCCATTCCAAGCCAACATTGGGAGGAGGTTTCAATGGATTTTATCATAGGTTTACCCAAGTCTGAGGGAAAGAGTGTCATCATGGTGGTAGTTGACAGACTTACCAAGTATGCACACTTTTTTGCATTATCACATCCATTTAAAGCCAGTACAGTTTCTACTGCATTTATGGAAACAATTCAAAAGCTACATGGAAACCCAAAGATTATTGTAAGTGACAGAGATCCCATTTTCACTGGAAATTTTTGGACAGAATCATTTTCTTTTCTTGGTACTCAGTTAGCTCATAGCTCATTTTATCATCCTAAATCTGATGGGCAAACTGAGATAGTAAACAAATTTTTGGAAGGATATCTTCATTGCTTTTTATCTGATAAACAAACACAATGGGTCAAATGGTTGCCTCTGGCTGAATGGTGGTATAACACTTCCTTCCATACAACAACAAAAATGACCCCATTTATGGCACTTTATGGGTATCAACCACCATACATCACATCATATTTAAGATAAAATTCTAAGGTTCAGGCAGTGGAACATCACATTGAACATCAAAAACAAGTCCTCCAACTCTAAAAGGATAACCTCGTGTTGGCACATAATAGAATGAAACAACAGGCAGATCAACATCGCAGTGAAAGAAGTTTTGATGTAGGTGATTGGGTATTACTACGGCTACAACCATATAAGAAAATGTCCCTCAAGCAAGCTAAAAAGGATAATAAATTATCACCAAAGTATTATGGTCCATACAAGGTGTTGCAAAAGATTGGTACTATGGCATACAAATTGGAGCTTCCTGTAGCTTCTCGATTGCACCCAGTTTTCCATGTTTCATGTTTAAAGAAGGTTATAGACGACAAGCTCCCAGTTCAAACAATATTGCCAGAACTTGACGAGGAAGGAAAAATTATATTTGAACCGGAAGCAGTCACAGAAACAAGAATTCGACAGCTATGAAATCGATCAATTTCAGAGTATCTTATCAAGTGGAAGAACTTATCCACTGAAGATTCCACATGGGAGGATGAAAATTTTATGCAGAAGTATCCAGAACTACTCAAGCGTTGAGGACAATACTTTTTTGAAGGAGAGGGGCATGTTGGGTCCCTATAATACTAGTGATTACCCCATTACTATTGTAGTTATACCCCTTATTAATTTTGTTGTGCCCCTATTGCCCCCATATTGTTATTATTGTGCCCCGTAGAATCCCTCTATTGTTATTTTTGTGGCTTTATATTATTATTGTTAGGTCGGCTGGATTATATTTTGACTCCTTAGACTCCTATATATAGAAAGGAGGTTTTGTCATTTGAATCATCAAAGAATTGTTCATTTATGTAATGTAAAGGAGGTTGCCCCCTCGAAGAGGCTGAATTCTAAGGCGTTGATCTATCTTTTCTATCTTTTCTTGAGTTGGTTTCATAACAATTTCTATAAGTAGGTTAGCCTTTATCTTTTCATGAATTGAGTAATTATGCTTTTACAATTTGTGTGAATGGAATTTATTTTTTTGTACTTAGAAGAAATTTCCAATTTGTCCTATTATCAAGCTTTTATTCTAATTTAGTAGAAGGAAGGTTCTTTGCGAACTTTTTTATCTAATGTCATAACTAAGGGTGGAATGAGTGGAATCCTATCTATTGTGCATATAGCATTGTCACCTCGAAGTTTGTACGAACCCCTACTTGATAATTTGAATTGAGGAGCCCTTAAGAGTTGTAACATTCTTGGTACAATACCAGGGCTCACCACTCTCTGACGTCATTGCTAGGGATGTTTTTAGGTAGATGTTGTTTATGCTTAATCGTTGTTTTTTGTTTTGCATACAATTTTGAATAACATAAAATAAAAAGAGAAAAAATATCTTTCATGCCTCATAGAAGTAGAGATACTCAAGGAAAATTCTTACCAAAATCCCCACACCCTCAAGCAATCAACCCTCACCCTTGTTCGATAACTGTTAGCTTCCCTCTCTAACAATAGGGGACTTAAAAGACCATCTAAGTGAGCAACCTAAATTTTTTGAAGAACCTATTAGGGAAGAAAAAAAACCCACTTCAGCTACCCAAAATAAAACTGAAAACAGGGACAATGAGGTTTTCGCTATCAGAGAGACCAATGGAGAGGCTAGAATAAAGAATATAAGCCCTACTGCCCTTCCACACTTCCATGAATTAACCTCTGAGGATCCTAATACCTTCATGTTTGAATTTTTTCTTATCTGTAGGAAATATTACTATGCCTCTGATGAACATAAGATGAAGTTATTCGCCTCTACCTTTATGGATGTAGCCTTGCACTGGTTTATGGGTCTACCTGGGTGTAGCATCACTACCTAGAACGAAATGAAACAACCCTTTAATAACAACTACAGGGACTACTGTAGGTCCAAAGAAACCAAGGAATAAATATTTGGGGTGACTCTTGGACTTGATGAATCGCTAGAAGACTATGAGGATAGATTTCAACTCAATTATAGGAGGGCCACCTGCAGCGTTGATCCTTAATCACTCAAACTAGTTATTCTCTAAGGGATCATGGAAGGAATGTTGGATACCCTCAACATGTTGTCTGGGGGAGATATCTATCAGTTATCCTATGATGACATTACAATTGTGTTCAAGAATCACTGTAGGGCTACTATAAAGAATGGTAGGCTTGGTCAAGGCTTGGTCCGTTGAGAATGAGATAGGAAACATGTTGGAGGATTTCAAGAGTGAAATTATGCATAACTTTTCACTACAAATGGATACCATGCAAATCAAAATAAAACAAGAAGAATCAGAAAGGGAACTAGTTGTTTTCTTCCCATGATGAACCAAAATACATCCTAGGAACGAGTGCCCCTTAAATGTCATAGAGGTCTACCTAGTCTGTGAATAAAACTATGCAACACACAAGTGCCCCTTAAATGTCATAAAGGTTTTCCTAGTTTGTGAAGAAACCCATGCAATAGACAAGTTCCCTTCTTTTCCAGGACTATAAGTTGTATATCAAGGAGTAGAAGGGGGGTTAGAGAAACTTTGTTTCATCAATCAAAAAAGACCTCAAGGACCTAGGCCATATCAACAAGGCATGCAAGGTTCACACTAATATTATTATAATCTAAATCAAAATACACCCTTTCAACCTTAGTATTCTTCCACTCACCCATCCTGGTCCACAAACCATTCTTTGCCTTATGCTCCTACATATCCTTCTCAACCTATCAACCATCCTTTTTATCCATATCCACCCCAATCTTCTCAATAGGGAAACAAATCACAAGGGTGGAGGCCTCAAGTTAACCAACCTCCTACTTTACTACCCCCACCACAACCTCAACCACAACTCACTCATCCTACTCCACCTAAGAAACCTCAAATGCCTGCTCAACCAAATCTAAACCCGGAAAACAAGCAATCCTAACCAGTCTACAGTGGATATATATCTTACCCTCCTTATGTTGTGGAAATCTAAGAGATCAACCTTCAGTCTGGGATAGTTCTTCTGGATAACCACCCACCTTCTCCACCTAATGAGCTTGAAGGAGAGAAGGAAGAGAGTTTTCTTCAAGTCAATCCACCTCCTTTTCCTAAGAGATTGATCCACCCTAGCCAACACACCCCAGAAGAGGTTGAACTTTTGGGATAATTGAACAATTTGTGTGTTACGATACCTCTTATCAATGCTAATAAATATGTTCACATCTATAATAATCTCATCAAGGACAAATATTTCAAACATCCTAGGAGAAGAAAAAGAGACACCCCACTATAAATGTTGTTGGGTAATTATCTGATTTGATGCTTGGGAGGTTAATCTTCCCAAAATATATAAACCTTAGAAGCTCTGTTGTAGATGTGCACATTGATGGCCTTATAGTCCCTAACACCCATATTGATATTGGGCTTTCCATCAATGTGATGACTAAGGAAACAATGCTAAAGCTAAACCTTGAAGGAGCTTTGAGAAGTACCATCATAGTGTTGCAGCTTGCAGATAGATCGAAAGTAGCTCCTTAAGGAGTTGTTGAAGATATTATGGTCTCCATTGACTCTTGGGAGTATCCTATTGATTTCCTGATTCTCCAACCCAAAACCATGTTCAATGGCTATCCTCTCATATTGGGAAGGCCTCCGTTAGCCACTGCTAATGCTTACATTATTTGTAGGGTTGGGAACATCACCATTAAGAATGGACATTTGTCTAAACAAAAAGTATTTTATCCTCCTGCTCATCCTTCCATTGAGTGTGACCTACCCTTGTGGCTAGAAGAGGAGGAAGAAGGTGAACTATATCACACCACCCCTCACCCAATATGCACTCTAGACATCATTATAGGAGGGGGGAACATGATGAAGATGATCTCATTGACCAGATCCTTCAAAATCAACCTCCCACTCCCATAACCGTTGATGAGTTGATGAAAGGATCTGAGAGTAATCCTTGGGTTTAATTATGCCCTATTGACTCAAGACTAGACCATGTCAATACTATAGAGTATGGCCCATCCAAAACCTTAAAGATCAACCCTTCTCTCTCGGAAAAACAATAAGAGAAATTATGTACAGTGTTGGAAACACCTAGATGCTTTTGCTTGGGACTATAAGGAAATGAAAGGTGTGCATCCCTCGGTCTCTACCCACCATATTTACATCAAGGAGGGATGAGATCTTGTGCACTAACCCCAGAGGATTATGAACCCATATCTTAAGGATATTGTGAAGGAAGAACTGCAAAAACTACTAATGTAGGGTTCATATACCTTATTTCACATAGTGAGTGGGTATCACCTCTTGTGATAGTTACAAGAAAGAATGGGAAGTGGAGGATCTATGTTGATTACATGGAGCTCAACAAGGCCACAAACAAGGACCATTTTCCCTTGCCCTTTATTGATCATGTCCTAAATGGCCTTGCAGGGAAGAAATTATTCTCCTTCCTGGATGGATTTAGTGGATATAATCAAATCCAGATTATCCCCGAATACCAAGAGAAGACCACATTCACATGTCCTTTGGATACCTTTTCTTATAGAGTCCTTCCATTTGGTCTGTGAAATGCCCCTGCTACTTTTTAGAGGGAATTTTTGAGTATTTTTTCTTAATTGGTTCATGACTCTGTGGAAATCTACATGGATCATTTCACTCCTTATGGATGTGACTTCCATGAAGTTCTCTCCAATCTATGTAAGGTTTTAGAAAAGTGCATTGAAATGAATCTCTCTCCAAGCCCTGAGAAATCTAAGTTCTCGATGAATGAGGGGACTAACCTTGGCCATTTCATCTCCAAGGAAGGGATACAAGTGGACCCAAACAAAATTTCTATCATCAAAAGGGTCCCTACCCCTCAGAAGAAAAGGGATGTTAGGAGCTTCTTGGGACTAGAAGGGTATTATATGAGATTAATCAAAGACATTATTAAGTGGATTCAACTTTAATTTTTTTATTGGCCAAAGATGCATATTTATGTTGGACCAGCAGTTGTCAAGAGGCGGTTGAAGTGTTGAAATAAAAGCTGACCACTGCACCCATCCTAAGAGGTCCCAACTAGGCATTTCCTTTCCATATCCATACTGATGCATCAGAAAAATCTGTGGGGAGAGACTTGGGATAAGTTGCCTTATGTTGTGCATATATCATTGTCACCTTGAATTTTGTATGAACCTCGGGTTGATAATTTGAGTTCAAGATCTGTTGGGAGTTGCAATATTCTTGGTGAAATGCTAGCACTCACCATCTCTCCTCATGTTTTTTTTAGTAAATTAATTATTAATCATTTTATGACATTATAAATGATGATACAACTTTCATTAGAGACCTTGTCTTCTTGTTATTTATATTTTCTGGGAATTTCATCAAGTTCTAGGTACAGGCTTGAGTCTCAACCCTAAAAAAGTGGCTCAGATTTCAAGGTCGTTGGCACAGAACTATCTAAAAAATATTGCAATCACATGGAGGCCTTGTTGTGGGAGTGACTGGATGGTTTTAGTCTCATTGAGGGCTTGTCATGGGAGCAACTGGGGGTCTAGTTCAATTAAAAAGAAAGTTAACTCACGGGTTAGGCACCTGGAGTGGTTGGTTACCCCCAGGGGCCCTATGGCTCCCAAGGAAGCTCAGTTTGGTTTTTGGTGTGTCGATTCATCTTCCTTAACTGTACATGGGGAATTGAATCATATAATCATAGTAACTCTTTGTCACATGTTTACCCCAATGGATTGGTTAGCTTGTGTAAATGTGGGAGTAGTGTGTTACAGAACAACATATGCAAACAAGTCCCAAAACAATGATCTCACACTCAAATAACATCAAGACAAGCCAAAATAATTCATAGTACCCAAAATCAACAATCATACCTTGAAACAACAGCAATGCGACACTTATTTCTAAGTGTGATAGTTGAAACATAGCTTTGTGACACTTAGAATACAAGTTATGACAAGAGTGTCGACTGCAACTAGAAAGTGTGGTAAGTTATGAGAAAGTGTCTAGCACATATTCTTATGATATATATGATCAGTTAATGTAGAAGAGTGCACTAGAGCTTCTTCTAGTGATGTGTCAAAGTGTGACACATGCGGGAGTGAATGCAATGAAAAGCGACACTTGTGACAATAAGAAAACATGAAAACGAGCCTTGCAAAAGCTATAAAAGGTGAAGGAAACACATTCCAAAGTGAAAATAAAGAAAAAGTAACACTTTTTAAAGTGAAAGCAACAAAAAATGACAGTCGAAAAAGTAATAGCGACACTTGTGAAACTAAAGGTGCACAAAAGTGAGTTAAGAAAACTTACTAAATGATTATACAATTACCACTAAGAGTGAGAGAGGCTGTCAAACAATTTTGCACATTGACTGTTGACATGGATTGCACAATTATTGTTCTTATCGATTATGTTGAATCCCTGAATTGTCCTTATTTTTACATAATGTTTCCCTTTATTTTCACCTATTCCATATCTTCTTTTGCCATATTTACAAGTTATAAGGTCATCCAAGTCATCCTCAACTATAACATAAGGTATCATTCATTCGTAAATGATAATATATAATTTATTTTTGAAATTGATTGAAATATTGCTATGGCTATTGAAATGTACATCTTCCATAGTTAATCAGAATTTTTGCAACCAAGTCCAAGGTTGAATAGGTTCTAAAGAGTTTGAATACTAATAGGATACATGTATAAGCACCAAATTTCAAGTGCAAGGATATCCACCAATCACACTTACCTAGAAGATCATACAATTTGAGAATATGATTGGTCAAAGAAGAAAGAAAACTTGGATTGTTCTCACACAGTACTTCAAGGGAAACCATTTCCTCATTAGACAAGCGAGCGAGATTCTCGATACGAAAATGATGATGTGTCGAATGAGAACCTTCATGATTTTCTCTTCTTATAGCAAATCATGAAGAACAGACTTTATTTTTTAATTAGGAAACCTATGTGTCGATTGAAGAACTTGCCTCTTGGAATTTTTTTCTTATAAGTTGTTAGTTAATAATAGTATAAATTACTTTGATCTAAAGCAAATACATCTATTTTTTAAGCTCTGTAACTATTATTACTCTCTCACAATTCATTTTTGGTGAATGCAATTACTTTTTTCCTATACAAATGATTTAGTTGTTGATTTTAGTTTTCACACCTCATGCTCACTAGGAGGTCCCCCTGATGAGTTGTGAGATAGTATAGTATTATTTGATTTCATGTTTCTTTGGTAGTTCTTTTAAATCTAGTTTTCAAATAGATTGATAACTTTACTTTGTTGATGCTCTGTTTTCATGCATAGTTTACTCATTACCATTTAATTGCAACAAGTTGAGTGCTCAACATCAAAAATAAAACACCAAAAACTTTTCTTTTATTAGTTTTCTTATTTAAATTCCTGGCTTAGTCTCAAATTTAATTTAATTCTTGGATTAATTATCATTTAAGTTACACACTCTAGTAATGAATAAATAATTTCAGTTTTGTTAAGAAATTTACTGCAAAACATAAATAATTACTAAGAGGAATAAATATAAAAAATAACTAGCAACAAGCATAAACACATAAACGCAAATGTTTATCCAGGAAAACCCCAAATCTGGGGAAAAACCCAACCTAATAAGATCTCATTAGCATTAGCCAAAACCCTGACCAATCCGACCAAGTGAGCCTTTACCGCTCACCTCCAGGTCTTGCATTACAATGAAGTCCTGCCAGCCTTTTATAAGCTCCATTACATATAATACCACGGGTAGAATATTATGGGTGCACAATACCATGTGCCCCAAAACCATCACTATTTAACCTGGTCAACTTTGACTCTATCCCAAGTCAAGTTTACCTAACAATTCCCCCCTTAAACTTGACTTGGGGTTCCTTGACTAACTCCAGCCAAACCTACTAAGTGAGACAATCCCGCTCACTCTAGCCCTTACCCCCCTTAGATTTTTTACCCGGGGTATTGTTAACCCAACATCCCCCCTATCACCTAGGTCTAACCCAGACTTTGACGGTGATAACCGAGGGGTACATATGCCTTACCAGGTCTTACAGTAGTATGCCCATTTACATGCAATAATTTTGACTTCATTAATTTTTTTTGTTTATTACTGCTGCGATTCCATCCTCTCTCAATTTGATTTGCTCAAAAAATTTCTATCAAACCGCTCCAACTGCGAGCTCGAGAACCTCGTAGATTCCAGCACCGATGGCCTCATGTAGCAGAAAACAAACAATTTACGAAACCGCATGAACAATTTTCTTCTGCTGACCTTCTTTAAATAGCCGCATGAATCCCAAACAATTCGTCAGCATGTTCCAAACCGATAAATACCGCAAATGCATTGCAATCCCTGGCAGTTAAGGCATTATCTTCCGCACATTCTCCTCGAGGTTCTTCTGCATACGATTCTTCCACCATTATTTTCACACCCAGATCTATAAAAAGGCTGCAATGATCTCATCAGGCACTATAAACCCCTGGCATCAAAGAATACCTTTGAAGCCAATATCTAGCTCTAATACCAGTTGTTAAGAAATTTACTGCATAACATAAATAATTACCAAGAGGAATATATATAAGAAAATAACCAGCAACAAGCATAAACACATAAACACAAATGCTTATCTGAGAAAACCCCAAATTTGGGGAAAAACCCAACCTAATAAGATCTCATTAGCATTGGCCAAAACCATGGCCAATCTGACCAAGTGAGCCTTTACCGCTCACCTCCAGGTCTTGCATTACAATGAAGTCCTTCCAACCTTTTATAAGCTCCATTACATATAATACCATGGGTAGAATACTATGGGTGCACAATACCATGTGCCCCAAAACCATCATTGTTTAACCTGGTCAACTTTGACTCTATCCAGAGTCAAGTTTACCTAACAAATTTGAATCATTACTTTTTAATTCAATCACTTCCTTTCAAGTTAGTTTCAGTCATGTTGAATCCCTAAATTGTCCCCATTTTGACATCATTTTTCATTTATTTTTTTCACCTATTCCATATATGTTTTTTCCATTTTTACAAGTTATAAGGTCATCCAAGTCATCCTCAACCAAAACATAAGGTATCATTAATTCATAACTCATGATCTGTAATTTCTTTGTGAAAATGATTTAAATATTGCTATGACTACCAAAATGTACATTTTCCATATCTGCAGCCAACTCTAAGGTTGAACAGGTTCTCAAGAGTTTGAAGACTAACAATATACATGGATAAGCACCAAATGTCAAGTGAAATTATATCCACCTATCACGCTTACCTGATAGATCATAGAATTTGAGAATCTAATTGGTCAAAGGAAAAGTCAAACCTGTTTTGTTCTCATGTAGGGCTTCAAGCGAAACCATTTCCTCATCAGCTAAGAGTGGAATCAACCAAACCAGATTCTAGATCTAAAGATGATGATGTGTTGAATGAGAACCTTCATTATTTTCTCTTCTCATAGAAAATCATGAAGAATATAATTTATGTTTTAATTAGGAAACCTAAGTGTCAATTGAGGAACTTGACTCTTGGTATTATTTTCTTAGAAGTTGTTAGTTAAGAATAGTGTAAATTTATTTGATCTGAATCAAAGACATCAAAGTTTTAAGCTTTGTAATTATTATTACTGTCTAAGACTTAAATTCAAATGAATGCAATTACTTTGTTCCTATACGAATGAGTCAGTGAAATTATTTTTTATTCGATTTTTCACACCTCATGCTCACTAGGAGAGCCCCCTGTCGAGTTATGAGATAGTATAGTATTGTTTGATTTCATGTTTCTTTGGTAGTTCTTTCAATATAGTATTCAATTGGATAGATACCTTTACTTTTTTGATGCTTTGTTTTCATACATAATTTACTCATTATTCTTTTGATTGCAACAGGTTGAGCGTGACATAAAAAATAAAACGTAAAAAACATTTATTTTATTAGTCGTTTAACTTAAATTCCTCGCTTAGTCTCAAATTTAATGTAATGCTTGTATTAATTCTCATTTAATTTGTTCACACTACTAATCAATAAAGAATTTCAATTGAATCATTGTTTTTCAATTGAATAACTTCCTTTCAAGTTAGTTTCAGTCATGTCGAATCCCTGAATTTTCCTCATTTTGACATCATTTCTCCCTTTTTCACATATTCCATATGTGCTTTTACCATTTTTACAAGTTATAAGGTCATCCAAGTCATCATGAACCATAACATAAGGTATCATTCATTCATTACTCGTAATCTATAATTTGTTTGTGAAACTGATTGAAATATTTCTATGGTTGCCAAAATGTACATTTTTCATAGCCAATCAAAATTTCTGTAGCCAACTCCAAGGTTGAACATGTTCTCAAGAGTTTGAATTCTAATAGGATACATGGATAAGCACCAAATGTCAAGTGCAAGGATATCCACCTATCATGCTTACTTGGAAAATCATAGAATTCGAGAATCTAATTGGTCAAACAAAAGTCAAACATGGTTTATTCTCATACGGGAACTCAAGGGAAATAGTTTCCTCATCAAGCGAGCATGGGATCAAGCAAGTGAGATTAGATATCCAAACATGATGCATTAGAGTAAATTTTAGCCTAAAAATTCCCATGAAATTTTCACGTAATTTCCATGTCATAATATGTAAACCAATCAAAATCTTTTAAATTTAAAAAGAAGTACATGTAAATATTTTGGAGGGAAAAGGAGAAAAACTACTTTTTTTAATTGTATTTTTGGCTTATCTCGTTATACATTTACTCAAATTTCCAGTGTATAAACTTGTTGGATGCTTAATTAAATTTCACATCCAATGAGTACCCATTATGCATACTTTTGAGAAGCTCTTCATTGATAAAAATTGCAGATACATTAAAAAAGCATGTTCAACACGTTTTTTTAATATATATTCAATTTTTATAATGTGGATCTTCTCAAAAGTATGTATAATGAGTACTCATTGGATGCATAATTTAATTCCCCATCAAACGAGTGTCTGCACTTGAAATTTGAGTAAACTTGTAAGGAGATAAGACAAAAATACAATTAAAAAAACAATTTTCTTCTTTTCCCTCCAAAATTCATAACTCTTATTTTATTATTTTAATTATTATTTTATTATTTTTCCTTAGGAGGCAACTTTTAGCCTGAAATTTCCTCTAATGATGTGTTGAATGAGAACCTTCACGATTTTCTCTTCTCTTAGAAAATAATGAAGAGTATACCTTTTGTTTTAGTTAGGAAACCTAAGTGTCGATTGAGGAACTTGCCTCTCAACGTTGTTTTCCTCGAAGCTATTAGTTAAAAATAGTATAAATTGCTTCCATATGAAGAAACAACATCTAATTTTTAAGCTATGTAATTATTATTACTCTCTGAGAGTTAATTTACAGTGAATGTAATTACTTTGTTCCTATATGAATGCATTGGTGATATGATTTTTTCACTTGATTTTTCATGTGTCGTGCTCACTAAGAGGGCTCCCTGGTGAGTTATGAGATAATATAGTATTGTTCTATTTCATGTTTCTTTGGTAGTTCTTTCGATCTAGTTTTCAATTAGCTAGATACCTTTAATTGGTTGATGTTCTTTTTTCATGCATACTTTACTCATTATCATTTAAATTTCAACAGGTTGAGTGCTCAACATAAAAAATAAAACACCAAAAGAATTTCTTTTATAAGTATACCTATTTAAATTCCTCGCTTAGTCTTATATTTAATGTAATGCTTGGATTAATTCTCGTTTAAGTTGCACAAGTAGTAATTTGTAAATACTTTCAATTTGAATCTTCTATTTTCAATTCAATTACTGCCTTTCAAGTTAGTTTTAGTTCTGATTCATAGTTAGATTTCCTTGTGTTGTTAGAAAAAATAATTTCAAAGCACTTAAAGTAGTTTCATTTCAAGTCAAGTAGAATAGATTTATTTCAAGTTGAATAACATGTACTTTTAATTATACTCAATAGAATATCTTTCCATTCATTTCACTAGCATAAAGTTTTAATTATGCTCAATAGAATATCTTTCCAATTCCTGCTCTTAGAATAGTTTTCTCTACTTACTCACATTCTAGCATAGATGTTATTTTATGTTTCTCTTTGTTAGGCTCTGAATATGTCATAACATTCATTATATAAAGTATCCATTCATAAGTCGTATTCTCACATTTATGACACTTTCCACAACAATTATACCACCAACTTCTACTAAATGTACCTCTTTCACCTTGTGGTTAACTATGATGAAGTTTTTATCTTTTTAATGGCTAAATGTATTTTTAACATGGCTTTATCAATGTTGGTTTACTAATGTAGTTATGTGGCCAAGAAGCACGTTCGAATATGAAAATTTCTATTTCTCTACCAACTCAATAACAATTTGGTAGTTTAGTATTTGGTTCGGTACCAATTCAGCAATTCGTTACTTAATTATGTACCTGCACGAATGGAGAAAAAAATTCAAAATTATAAAATATGTTTTTGTTCCTCAAGTCATGACATATTAGGTACCACATTGCCTTAATATGTTGGTACATACATTGGACTATACCCAAGTCACATGTGTGGGATCCTAGCACATGATTTAAGCTACAACAAAAATAGGTAACAATTTTGAAAGTGCCATCTTTTGCCTCGATTTATGTGCTAAGAAATATTTTTCTTCAAAACATAGAAATTTACTTGTATCTCAAGTCATTTCACAAAACTCAATACTATTTCAAAGTTACAGTTGGTTCTTCAAAAAAGTTTTATACAAAATTTATGCAAAACCCATGTTACACAAAATATTGTCACCATGACCATTTGCAGTCATTATGGGTCTATCATCATTCATACTGTCCTCCTTAGCAAGTCTCAAACCTCAGCTCTTCATGTCAAGCTTTGAAAATGAGAGAAAGTCCTAAAAAATCAATAAAGCTCTGATTCCGCACTTTCTCTCACTGTTGCCTACGGTCCCGCACCCCTTGTTCATGTTACCTGCAGACCTGCCTGCTCTGTCTCTAAAGGAGTGGGTGCGGACCCCTGTGAAAGTAAAAAAGGTGCAATTTTATTCTTAAAAGCTCACTTGTGGTTAATTCTGGATGATTCTAGAAGGAATCTTGACGTGGATGGTTCGCTCCTAGGTGGTTCATGCATCCCAAAACTAAAGGAGCTAATCCCTTGATGGGAGGAGCTTATCCCTTTGAAGGAGGGCTTTATCCCTTTGAAGGTGGACTTAGTAACTTCCCTCCATTGCACTATAAATTAAGGCATTGGGCTGGTTGCTAGGGAGGTTAGAAGCTGAACATTTTTTAGGGTAAATGTTGTTGGAATTGAGACTTCCTAGTTAAGCTTGAGAGGAGAGATTACATACCTTTTGGCTTCATTGGGAAGAGAGTGAAACTTGTCAAAGAAGAGGAGATTCTTGTTGGACCCTGGGAAGAGCTTGTACAGCATCAAGGCACCAAGGTTATAAAGTTCTTCTTTGATTAAAGGTAATACAATCATATTCATTTTATGTGATTTGTTTCATGAATTCCTTGATCATCATGATAAATATGCTTTATTATATTTGCTTTTCAGGTGCTATTTAATGTGTGTGCTTGTTTGTGTTTGCGGATTCTTTACAAGGGAGCTCATTTGGATCAACGGAGTGTGGCTTCCACAAACTTGCACTCGACCCAAGGTAGGCCTAAAACAATTGTTTGCCTTTATCTATAAATTGCATATTTAGAGAAATATAGAATTTGTTTGGTTTGCTTGTCGCTAGATATCATTAGATACTAGGGAGGTTGGTCTTGTCCGCAAGAACGTCTTATCCGGCCGACAAAATGGCGACTTCGCTGGGGAACTTGAATTTTTGATTTTTGTTTTTCTTTTACTTTGACTTGAGAAACTGTATCTTTGTTTATGTTTTTGGCTTGATGTGTGTGGGATTGGGTAGGTTTAGTAGATCTTGAATTATTTTTTTTTTTTCCTACTTTTGGGAGAGGACCGCACCCTCTGCTTATAACACAGTGCGAACATACCTGCACTTTTGCTTTACACACAGAGCAGTACCGCATCTGGGTGAACCGAGGGCCTGCGGACCCTGTCAAAATTTTGAAAAACTTAAGATTTTCTCTTTCAGTCAGCTTAGGATTTGTTTATGTGTTTTTAGCCTCTGCCCAGATCTGCACGTGACTTGTCAGGAACTTTTCTTAGGTTAATTCCATTGGCATTAGGGTTTTAGGTGAAATTCCTAGAAGTTTTGGTTGTCGGGCTTGATTTTCATTTGGTCTTATAGTAACTCAGAGCTTAGAAGCCTTAGAAGCCTCAGATCACCTTGGTTTTTATTTGCCTTCTTAAGGGTCTGACCATTTTGCAAAATCTGCCTTTTGTTGAGGAATCCATCTTATTTTTCTCTTTGCGAAACTTCGAAAGGACTTGTGTTGAAAGTTTTGGATTTCATTTTTAGAAAAGAAAACAAAAATTGGTTGTTTTTTTACTGATTTGTGATTCTGGACAAATTAGTCCTTAGTTTGCTTATAGCTAAGTAAAACATCCTTGAAAAGAAATCTTGTAAGTTTTTATTTCAATTAGTTTTTTTAGAATTTATAGATCTCAAGATTAGACTTTTCAATAGTTTTGAGTGTTTTATAAAAATAAAAAAATCTCTTTTGAAAAAGTTTGTTTCAGTAGTATTTGAGTATTTGAAAAGAAAGGGAAATTTTCATGAGCATAACTAGTTGTCTCGTTTTGAGTGTATTGGAAAAGACAAAAAGCTCTTCTTTTGATTTGTTTGTTAAGGAAAGATTTGTTTTTACAAGCATTTGCATTCTCAACTCTCTCTTTAGCTAGAAATTCTTTGAAGGGAAAAGATTGCTTATCATCTCAAGTGCATTTTTTAGTGATTTGGAGTCGAATCTTCACACCATAAGTTTCATCTCTGCACCTTTTGACTTAAGAAAAAACCAATAAAAATAATGCTTAAAGTAAAATCTATCTAGTAATTTTTTTATTTCTAGGGCTCTTTATCACCAACATAGCTTAGGCTAGTATCTTGGAGTAGGTAGTAATTAACTCTCCAAGATAGTAAAACAAACAAGTAGTTGTATCTTGCTGTAGGAGATAAATTCCAATCGTTACATCTATGCTCTGGGAAAGCTCCTCTTAAAGGAGAAGCACGAGATCATATCTGAACCAGTGTGGGAATCAATCCTTCCTCATTGGGAACAATAGAAGATATTCACGTATTAAAAATGGTAAACCTCGGATTGACCATTGTCGAGGAGCCTGGGGTTACTTGTTGGTAAACCTTGGATTATGTCAAGGAGCCTTAAAGGGGATTGAGCTTGTTACTCTACCCTTGCATGCGTATCGGATCGTAGACTGTTCCCCCAGGGATATTTGTTTCCGTTGGTAACCATAGTAACCATATTCTATAGGATTCCTTCCTAAGGTGACGATGGAGGGAAGATCCCACTGTACCTGGAGCAGATGTCGGCTAGACTCACTTGGATTTTCTGGGGGGTTCTCTTCACTCGAGATGGTTTAGTGGAGAAACCTGTGCCAATCTATTCATTAAGAAGGCTACCGGGGTAACTGTTCCAACCGCCATTTCTATATTGAATTCTGCAACGTTGGATTTCATCACCAACTAGTTTTTTCGGTATGGAAAGTTACTGTTTGTGTGTGGTTTGACCTCCTAGATTCTTTGGTTCTTTAGAGACTTTAGGTGGTTTTCATTGAGATTTTTCTTTGTTTGTGTGTGAAGTAGTTAAAATATTTAATCATGGCTGAATTACCGAGGAAGTCCCGTAGACTTCGGGGCCAACCTCCTGAGTTTTCACCGAGCCAGCTTGAAGGGCTACGAGCCCTTGTAACTCCTAGTGACAGTAGATTTGGGTCACCTGAAGAAGGAGATTCTTCATTGGCTGTACATCCTGATTATCAAGCTATAGTAGCAGATTATAATCCACAATCTATTTCATTTTCCGAAGTTACTGGTAGTTTTTCATCTACTAGTGATTTAGCTGAGGAACCTGAAATATCTGAACCTGAAACTGAACCTGCTGCTACTCCAACATTAGGATCTTCCTCTCCAACTTCCAGTGGTCTTGGTTCACCCAGGGTAGAAAGATTCATTACCCAAAATCTTCCTTCTGGACTTATTGCTATTGAAGAACTTGTTACTCCGGAAGAAGGTATCCCTATCCCTGAAAATCAACCAGTTATAGAACTTAGGGAGCATGAATCGATCTTTTACAGTCCACCTAGGAGGGACGCTTGGTATCTTTCATTGACCAATTTTTTGGAAAACCCGGGACTAAGTTTTTCACCACCTCGCATTCCTTTTCATCCCACACCTAGGGTTATTATCCTCTGTTAAATATGTCAAGACAGTCGTCCATGTTTTCTCAATCTCCAGAAACCTTTTTATATGGCGGTCCTTCTGTTCCCTCTAGGTATCAGTCACTTACTGGTACCTTTTCGGGAGCATCTCCTCAACCTATTGAGCAAGGGTTATTAACTGGTAATAACAGAACTAAGACGTTGAGTGTAGAAGATATTCTTATGATGTCAGGTACTATTCCTAATCCACAACCTCAAGGTTGCCAATTACCACCTGGGGGGCAGCCTCAAGGTCCTCAATTATCGCCTGGGGGGCCACCTCAAGGTACCCAATTACGGCCTGGGGGGCAACCTCAAGGACAGTACATACCTACGGGATAGTACATTCCTCAAGGTCAACCCCAGAGTCAGTATGTACCTCAAGCTCAAACCTAGTATCAATATGTACCTCAAGGTCAACCCTAGTATCAATACGTGCCTCAAGGTTATCAACCTCAAGGTCAGTACCCAACCCAAGGTTTCCAACCACCTTCTGGTCAATCATTAGTCCAAGGAGCTGGAAATGTACCTTTGAATTACCAACCCTACCCTCAACCCGGTTATGGTCCTCAATATTCTCAACCTGCTATGGGTCCATACCCCGGAATGAATTTAGTGTGGGATCCATCTCAATCTCAACAGATCTTGCAAACGAATGTGAAATTGTCATCTCAAACTGGACAACCTTTGGTTTCTGGTTCACCCCAGCAACCTGTCCAGTCTACTATTCAAACTTCTGCACCTTCTGTAGTTTCTCAGCCTGGGCCTAGTACGCCTCATACTCCGCCTCAAACGACTGCTGCAATTGCTGCAACATCTGTTCAATCTACCCCACCTACTTCTGGAGCATTGACAGCTCTAGTTTCTACTGTTCTTGTATCAACTCCTCAAGCATATTTACCTCAGTCTGGATCCATAATTTAGACTTCGGTTCAAATGCCTATAGGACAACCTGGTCCAAGTACGGTTGTCACAAGTTAACCTTAATTTACTTATCAACCATACCATGGATAGTACCAATTCTGTCGTGCTATGCAGCAGCCAGTCTATCAGTATCAACCGTACCCTGGATATACATATCAACAACCTCAACAACCCCAGTACGGTCCGGTTAATCCTGGTTTTCTGGGAGGATATAATATCCCAAATGCAATTCCAATTCCTAGTTATCCTAGATATCCTCCTCCTGGGGCTGCTCTCATGACCCAGGGTTTCAGGGACCCTAATCGCTAGTTACCGTTTATTGCAACTTTGGACTTACCTAACTTGTCGCGCCTTATGAACGATCCAATCAACTATCTTCCGTTTTGGCCGCCAATGCCGAATAAGTTGCCTAGTGATATTCCTAAGTTTGAAGGAAAATCAGGAGAGGACCCGTCGAACCATGTGATGACTTATCACCTGGTGTGCGTCTAACTCCATTTCAGATGATTCAATCCATTTAAGGCTTTTCCAATGCACTCTAATTGGTCTTGCGGCCAAGTGGTACATTTAGTTACTGCGAGCCACTTTTTATAACTTTAGTCAGTTAGCTACTTTGTTTTTAACTCATTTTCAGTTGCCAGTCAGTTATGACAATGGCACGGAATTATTAACTTCATTAAAACAGCCAATGTCCACTTACATTTCTGATCATATTCATGAATGGAGACATCGACGACGTTTAGTGAAAGTTTTTATTCTGGATCAGATCTTAGCTGAATGGTTTTTCAAATCTTTATTACCGAAAATCACTGAGGATGTAGCTAAGGCAGGAGTCGTTACTGAAGAGCAATTAATTGCTCAAGATTAGTACCTTGACTTAGTTTATACACAATCAGGTACGTTACACGAGAAAATCCCTGACCTTCCTAAACAAAATCAAATAACTGCAGCTCCTTCAAGGTCTCATGCCGCTGATGGTATGATTGGTATGGTTAATACCAAAAGCAAGAAGAAATCTTCCAAGAATTATTCTCCTATCATAACTTTACCAGATTCCCCGACAGGAGATTCTTCCAATATTCATGTTGTAGAGTCATCTACAGCCAAATCAAAATCCAGTGGTAAAAAGAAAGGGAAGAAGAAAAATAAAACAGATAAAAATTCGAAAGAGAAACCAGAAAAAACGGAATCTACTGATGAAAAACGCAAACCTCATTATCCTTGTCTCATTTGTGACGAAGAGCATTTTACAAGACACTGCCCTCATCGCACTGAGGTTGCAAAAATCGTCAAAGGTTCCCAAACGCCTGTTGTTTTGAAGGATCCTTTTCCTAGTCAAGACAGTAAGATGATAGGTTCTTCCTCAAATGCCTCAAAAGAACCCATAATGATGATGTCCCATGTTAGGATTGTGACTCGATTGCAAGATTATGGAAGTAAAATTCTTGTTGGTGGTAAGGAAGCATAATCTTCTAATTCGAACCCATCAACTTCAACTCCCGGTTCTGATCCACTACAGATCGAGAAACCTAACCCAGACTTAGTAATCAAACTGCCCGCCAAGGGTATACTTTGAAAGTCAGCTTTCAATCCACATGCGAGAGCGGCTCAGAACTATAACATTGTTGAAGATTTGGCTATTTCACCTTCAGCAATGTCGGCTTTGGAGGTGCTGCAATAATGTCCAACACAGCATAAATTTCTATTGTCGGCTATAGGAGCTGTTGACATTCAGGACTCGAAACTTATAATTTTTTATCTAGAAAATAGTACACCTCGCTTACCTCATCAAATGGCTTTCTAGATTCTAGTGTTAGTAAAAAACATACCTTGTTATAGGACTGTGATTGATGAGGGAGCCTCAACGTGTATTATGTCGATCCAGTGTTGGAGATCGCTTGGTTCTCCTACACTTAATCAATCCCCGATGATTCTAAAGGCCTTTGATGGCCGTGGGTTCCATCCTTTTGGCATTCTACAGGATTTACCTATAGGGGTTGAAGGAAAAACTATTAATGTAGATGTGGAGGTGGTTGATGCCCCTCTAGATTACAACCTTCTCTTGGGTCGTAGTTAGTCTTACGCTATGACATCTGTTGTTTCATCGGTCTTTCGGCTTATAAAGTTCCCTCATAATGGAAAGATTGTAACTATAGACCAGCTAACTTACTTTTCATCTGACCCAGCCTCTTTTGAAAGTATCCAGCATGTCGGCAAAACAACTATCCCTTATAAGGATGTTGGAGTAGGACTAGTTAAAGATTCTAGTTTACTAGGAACTTTTCCTTTTCCTCCTATCAACGCATCATCTTCTACTGCAACCATTCATATGATTTCATCAGACACTATGTTTTATGATGATCCTTAGATCGTACCTTCCGAATCTGAGATAGATTCATTTGGTGATGTTATGCCTTCGAGTCCATATGAAATTGTGTATCATGCCATGCAGTCGTTTTCCGACCATTCTTCAACCGAAATTGACTTAATGAATGTGGTCCATGAGGAATCACTTTCAACATCAAACTCAGATTCAACAAGGTTTTCCGAACTTGTTCACACTGATGAGCAAATTTGTGAAATCCTGTGTGTTGATGATTTACCATGGGAAGATCTTCATCATAGATCTTCATTTTTACCTGAGATTGATTGCTTTGAAAATGATTTCTCATCTATTTTTACGACTGAATATGTCAAGGAACCTCAAAATCCAATGAAAAATCCTGATTCTGAGTTAAATTTGGGAAAAATTTCTCGAACTATTCATATTGATATTTCGGTTAAGCCTGGAATTGTTGAAAACATTCATATAGGTGCCTCTTGTACGGAAGATAAAATTCAAACATATAAGGCCCTATTTCAAGAATTCCGCGATGTGTTTGCCTAGTCATATGAGGAAATGCCATGAATTGACCCAGCAATTGTTGTTCATGAAATCAAAACTTACCCGGATGCTAAATCTGTCCGGCAACGTTTGCGTCAAATCGACCCCCGAAAAGTTGCTGCTATTAAAGCAGAATTTGGAAAATTACTTAAAGCAGGTTTCATTTATCCAATTCCGTTAATGGATTGGGTATCGAATATTGTTCCTGTTAACAAAAAGAAAGGAACAATAAGAATATGTATCGATTATAGGGATATTAATCGAGCCTGTCCAAAAGACAATTACCCAACTCCCTATATTGATCAAATCATTGATGATTGTGCCGGCAGTGAAATATTCTCCTTCATGAATGGTTTTTCCGGATACAATCAAATAAATTTTCTACCTGCTGATCAACCAAAAATGGCTTTCATATGTCCATGGGGGACATTTTCTTATTGCAAATTACCTTTTGGGCTCAAGAACGCCGGGGCAACTTTTCAAAGAGCCATGTCTTATGCGTTTCATGACATCAAGCACATTGTGCAACCCTATCTCGATGATTTACCTGCTCACTCATTACATCAAGATGATCATATCATCCATTTACGAGCAATATTTATGAGATGTAGGCATTATCGAATTAGGTTGAATCCACACAAGTGTGTTTTCTGTATAGAAACGGGTCGGTTACTGGGGTTTGTTGTTTCGAAAGCCAGCATTCACGTCGATCCCTCGAAGGTTGAAGCTATTGTCAAATTGCCTCCTCCTTCGAGTCTTCGCCAAATCCAAAGTTTGCAAGGGAAAGAAAACTTTTTACGTCGATTCATTCCTAACTACGCCGAGATCACAAAGGGTTTTACCCGGTTGTTGAAACAGAATACTCCATTCTTTTGGGACAAGATAGCTGACAAATATTTTGATGCACTAAAACACGCGTTGACCCATGCACCGTTATTGCATCCTCCCAACAACAACCAGGACTACTTCTTATATCTCGCTGCCTCGCATTCCACCATTGGAATGGTGTTAGTTTAGGAAGATGAATTCAGTAGTGAACATGTGATATATTACCTTAGTTGAACTTTAAATCCAACTGAGTTAAAATATTCACATGTGGAGAAATTGGCATTGGCAGTTGTTCAAGTTGTCCAACATTTTTGTCATTACATTTTACTACGCAAAACTACAGTAATTTCCAATTGCAACCCTATGATCTATATTTTGACCAAACAATTGCTAGGGGGAAAGTACTCCAAATGGATTGTGATCCTACAGGAGTTCGACTTGGAATTTGAAAAGTCTAAGTTGAAGAAATCTTTTGTTTTTGTGGAGTTGATGTGTGACTTCCCGCGTGCTGACACGGAAACTGTGGCGAAGGAGCCCATTGTGGATGAATCCTTGTTTCTAATCAACAATTTAGATCCATGGTATGGAGATATCATCATTTATCTCCAGACCCAATCCTTTCGGCCAAAAATTTCAAGATCAGAACGTCGGAAAATACGATTCCAGTCCCAACAATTCAAAATTATTGGAGATACACTTTATCGTTGTGTGGCAGACTGTGTTTTCCGACGTTGTTTAACTCATGAGTAAGCTGAAAGGGTTCTAAATGACTGTCATTTTGGAGCGTGTGGTAGTCATATTTCTGGGTTTGCCACAACCCAAAAGATATTGCATGCTGGCTATTTCTGGCTGTCTTTGTTTAAAGATTGTATTAACGCAGTCCGAAAATGCCACAACTGCCAAATTTTTTATCGAAATATGCGTGCTCCACCTGTTCCTCTCCACCCTATAATTGTCGTCGGTCCTTTTGCGAAATGGGGTATCAATTTTATTACATGTAACCCTCACTCGGCCGGGGGGCATGCGTATATCATCCTTGCGGTAGATTATTTTACCAAGTGGGCCGAGGCAATGCCTACATTTGAGGCAGACGACAAAACTGTTGTGATTTTCATGTTCAATCATATAATTGCTAGGTTTGGTGTTCCACAAGTGATTATCACTGATCATGGGCATCGTTTTCGAAATATTATGATGACTGAACTTACAAACCAACTTGGCTTGCGTCACGATAGTTCAACTCCATATTATCCACAAGCTAATGGTCTAGTTGAAGCCATCAACAAAGTTCTAGTCATCATGATCCGACGAATCATTGGGATTCATAGGTCGAATTGGCATAACATGCTATTTTCAGCGCTTTGGGCGTATCGAACCTCAGTAAAAATGTCAACCGGTTTCACTCCTTTCCAACTAGTTTATGGTCTGGAAGTTGTGTTACCTATTTAATGTGAAATCCCGTCATTGCAAATGGCCATCGAATTACTTCCAGTCACTTACAAAGAGGAAAAACGTTTGTTTTACTTGGCTCATCTAGATGAGAATCGACGTGATGCTGCATTAGCAATCGAAACTCATGCCAAACGTATTAAAGCTCAGTATGATCGAAATGTTACCCCTCGTAATTTTTCGGAAGGAGACCTAGTCTTATTATACGATCAAGAAAATGATAAATTAGGCGCTGGAAAATTCGTACCCATGTGGCATGGTCCTTATGTTATTAAGCGAAAGCTGGCAAAAGGGGCCTATGAATTGGTAGACTTTGACAGGGTCTCTTTAGTTAAACCCAGAAATGGTCTTTACCTGAAGAGGTATTATGCTTAAATCTGGGTGTGGATATTTTTAGTTAGGTTAGTTTTCTTTCTAGTTGGTGTGTTTTAGATAAAAAAGTGTTCTTAGCTTAGAGAGTGTTTTTTGTCATTATTCCTGCTTATCTTGATTTTACTCTTGATATTGAAGATGTCGACACCTCTCCAAACATACATTGGTTTTGCTGATGGTGCTTGTCGTAATACACGGAACATTTATTCCGCAGCTTGGGTTATCTATTCGCCCTCTAATGAGATGGCATCTATGCATCGGGTAAGCCTCGGTCAAACAACGAACAACATTGCCGAGTATAGTGCAGTGATTGAGTTATTATCTGAATCCATCTCATTTGGGATTCGGAGTTTGATAGCGAGGTTAGATTCTAAACTCGTTGTATTACAACTTAATAGAGTATATGCCATTAGAAATCCAGTGTTATTGAGATTATTTTTGAGAGTTCGTCTCTTGAAACGTGAATTTGACTATATTGAATTTCAGCATATTCCAAGATATTTAAATACATTAGCAGATGCAATTGCTTCTCGAATGTTAAGTAGACATTTGCAATAATCAAACAAGTAAATTTAAAAACATTCCATAGCATGTTTTACAAGATAAGCCGGTAATAGTGATATAGAATAGCATAGAAGCATGTCCAATATACATCGTCTTCGATCATAGGTTGAAAAACACCTTATGATCGGCAAAAATGATATTACAAAAAGCAAAAAATGTCATGTGTGTCTACAACAGGCGATCATCCTATCACTGGTGATGATCACGATAAGAAACCACTATATGGGCCACCCTACAAAGGAACCTCCTGAAAGGTCTTGGGACCCCAATCACATAGCACTATAGCCTAAGAGGGATGTCATCTATGCTGGTCTCTGGAATGTCTGCTGTCAAACGCTCTAGATGACTCTCCAATTTGGCCAAGTTCACTGTAGATTCGTCCTGTGGGGTTGGTGCTGCTGCACCTGGCTGTTTCCTCTCATAAGGCCAGAGAGTGGCTGGTCGTCGTGGACCTACATCTGCATTTGAAACTTTTACTATCAATTTTTGGACGAGATAAAATAAAAAAAAAAAAAAAATTTAAAAATAAAAAAAATAAAAAAATAAAAATAAAAAATAAATTAGAAAATGTTGAAAATGATTTTACCTGAGTCATCCTATTGCTCTCCTGGTGGAAGAGCCATGTATGGTTCACCACGATAATCTACACTAGCATAAGGGAAATCCTGAATGGAAAATACTTGGTTCTCCAACCAATGAAAATACTCAAGAGTAAATCGAACGACTTATGTTCCCTCCTCAGGATGACGGGCCATAACTGCAACCCAACGCATTAGTTTGGGCTCTCGGGGAAGTCCAGCTCCACCGGTAAGATGCTGTAGGACCAACATTGGGACCCTCTCCAGACTAAAGCTCACAACTAAAGCACCATATCCAAAGGTCTTCAATTTTTCGTTCTTTGCTCTAGTCAGTTGGCCTTTTATATTAGCCAACACAGCCTCACACCAGTTGAAGATGGTGCCTCGAAAGCAGTCTACTGCCATACGCATTTGGGATCTAATGGCTATATGTAGTTCTGCGCTTCCGCAGAGCCTAGTAACAATAAACGCAATCACTTTGAGCTCAGGAAGGGATATGGTTTTGATATCAATCCCTTTGTCTCTAGTTTGGTCGTTACAAAACTCTAGTCGGAGGCTATCGACAAATTGGCCACTTGGCCTAGTCCTGAATAGAATCAAATGTTCACTTCTCTTAGGCAAACCAGTCAAAGAGTAAATGTCTTCCAGCTCCATTTCGAGCTAGTGGCTACCAATAAAGAAGCACTGGTCCTGTATGTTCCACCTGTCTACCAGCCACTGCAAAAGTCCACCTGGGCCCTCATGCCAGGTATGGCCCAGAATTTGTATATGCCGCATGCCTTCAATGCATCAATCGAAGGTTAATGATTAATCGCGGCGAGATCCACATCCTCGTGCTCCTGTTCCCGCCAATCAAGCATGGTGTATACCCTAAATTCAATAAAAAGGCGGATTAGAATATTTAAAATCAAAATTTTTGGGTGGAATTTGAAAAAATTAGGTTTAAAAAACATTGCTACGGGGACCGCACCCTCTCTATTAGAGACAATGCGTAGGTCTGCGCTCTGCCTTCACAGCAGGTGTGGACCCCTGACTCTTTTCCTTTTACGAAAAAGTCAGGGTCCGCAGGTTTCCTATGCTATGCCTGCGGACCCCCGTGCGCAGGTTTTTAACCTAGAAATTTCCTAAAAAACAAAATAAAGCCCTAAAAACAATTTTCAAACGGATTGAATGAAAGAGTATGATGATGTGGATTACCTGGAGGAGACGGCATTCATTTCCAACGAATGGATTTTCCGCAATCTTCACGTGAAGTTTCTAACCAAAAGCTCTCTTTTCTCACTGTGAAGTCAAACAGTAAAAATGAATTTACAAAAGCCCCTTTTATAAGCTTTTTTGAATAAATGAGTTTTTAATTTGTTTATTTTTCACTTTAAAGAGGTAATTTTTGAAGCATTTTTATCCATTTTAAACAGGTATGAGTAATGTTTGAGTTTTTGTGCAGGATAATGGATTTTTTGGGCAAAATCGGTCATTTTCGACAAAAAACATTAGAGTCACCTTTAATCTCTTTTTTGACTCCTAAAACATGAAAAGATTGCCGAGTTTTTCTTTTTAAGCTCGTTAAAACGGAACTAAAAAGATGGTCCACTTACAGCTCTTTTCTGACCATAAAAACATGAAAAGATTGCTGGATTTTTGTCGCTTCAAATTCGATATTGATTATAAAATGACGTGTCATTGATCGCTTTTTTACTTTTTCGGATCAAAGGCACTAATTATGAAAAGTACTCCTTGGTCGTAATGATCAAGCGGTTCTCTCAAGTATTATTTTATACTTTTTCGAGCTTGGGAGACACAAATTTACGAAAAGGACAACCATGGAGTCTTCTTAAGTTTTTTCAGACTCTCTAAAATTGAAAAACATTGAGTTTCTCCTATACTAGACTCGTTAAAATTTAATAGTAAAGGACCTGTTCAATTACAAACAGGAACGGACCACTCCTTCTTAGGGTTCGAATTTAAAATAAGTTGGACTCATCTGAAGGATGAGCTTATAATCAAGCAAATGTTATCCTCCTCAAGCTTGTTAAAAATAAAGAGGTACTTGCCAGAAATGGTGGGGGAAAAGAGAGAAAAATGAGCCTGTTTGTCATACTTTGTAACCACTCTTGAACATGACACTTTTTTATTCACCTGGGTTGGGAAATCCTTTACCTAATAGTTGATCAAACCATATTGAAAGTCTTCAGCCGGTTTCTGGGTATTAACTTTGGGACAATTGTCACCAAACCATCTGCTGTGTCGTTATGTGTTCAAGAGGTCAATGCAAATAAACCATTCATCTGCAAAATATCTGTCATCCATCTTGACGATCCCTGAGTCAATCCTTGCAACTAAATTTCTTCAAACTTGATCTATGATTTCGTGTTGTGGGCTTGCCTACGACGGATTGCTTTCTATCGACTTCAGCTCATTATCTAGAAAGATGATCTAGAAATCGTCAGTACCTTGGGATCTACATGCCTCAATGGCAGGTTCCTCGCCTTCGACGATAGGTTGCATCATTGACCTTTGATCAAAGGATTCCGTGACATGTTCGACATCAACACATCTATTCACATCTCATGGATTGTACTGAGTACATTGAGAGCCATTGACATTACTGGTGGTTTCTCTGACACTTGTTAATAGTTTATATCATTGACTGGTAATCAAGTGGTTTCTACCATGTTCGACTTTGACACATTCGTTCACATGGATAGAATTGTACTATTTCGGGAAGTAGAAATCAAGACCCTGGATCTAGTTTCCACCATCCAGGTTGAGAGGAATTTTGTATTCATTATATAATGGACTATTCATAAACAGATGGCTGTGTCCATACTATGTCTACATGTGTCTATACTTGTGATGTATTACAAGATAATTCCTATATCAGAGCAGTAGTTAGTTTTCTAGTCAGTTTTGATCTGAGTATGGGAATGCCTACCTCAGCGATGATATGGTCTCCTATATATATTTTGCATTGAATGTTTTTACAGGTTCTAACCAGGCTCTCCACAAGATGATCCTCGAAATGATAAAGTACTTCACTCTTCTTAGATGATAAATGAAATCCTCATCTACTACAGACTTCACACTTTAGGGGGCAATCTGTTACACAAAATAATGTCACCATGACCATTTGCAGTCAGTATGGGTCTATCATCATTCATACTGTTGGACACCTAATCCTCAATGGGTTAGTGTGGAAGCCGAATGGACAAAAGGAGTCCAAGAGACCTTGGGATGTGAATCCCAACGGTCACAACAATGTACTATAAATGTATATTTCCTGTTAATAAAATAGGTACTCACATGATTTATCTTTCCTATTTTATGTTTCCCATGTGTGTTTGACATGGTATCAGAGCAGGCGTATTCCTGCCCTGCATAATTAATTTGAGCCATTATTTTGTGGCCTTTGTAAATTTGAGCGTTTCTCCTTATCAGTTTTGTGCCTTTCTAAACTACTTCACTGAAACTTCGGTTCTTTTCTGCATTGGATGCTCATGTACCTGAAAATCTGGTTGTTCTCTCTCCTGAGCTACCCAATGGCACAACTGTGCAGCAGCTATCATCTTCCATAACCGCTCCTGCATGAAATCATTTGCTGTCCAAGCCATTTCCTCAAACTATGCCTACTTTAACGCTCTGAAATCTGTGCCTACTCCCTGGCTCTAGTGGATTCTGGAAATGCTCTCTGCCTCTGTCATTCTGTCTCTGCGCTGTTCCTGACATAACGCTCTCTGGCGCACCAGCGCTGCCTCTGTCCTGACATAATCTGCTCTCTAGAATTTCACCAAGAAGCAGGCGAACAATTTCAGCCTATTTATTGCACTGAATACGGAAGCCCCGAGCAGATGCTGGAGCTTTACGAGCTGCTTGTAATAGACTCTCTTTTGCATCTGTGTACTCTAGCTGTATTGTTCGTATTCTACAAATATCGACAAAATTGTTGATTTGAATGAGCTACAAACCGCGGAGCTTTGGATCGTAATTTCTCTGCCTGGTCATAAAGGTTGTAGTGCAAGTAATTTCGAAGCAGGAGATTCAGCAATGTTTCCTGACCCAGCTCATCATGTTGCAGTGTTAGAATATCAGGGATAGCAGAACGGAGCACCTGCAGAGAGATCGGGAGAGGCACGGTCCACCGCCTGCTCTACCCCACCGCTGAGCATCATAAAGTCGTAAGAGGTTTGGAACCTGGGAAATCTAATTCCCGGGCGAAGTCTATTATCAACAACACGGGAGGGAACCTCAGATCCGCGTGCGCCTGTTCAATTGCCGGATCCTCCTCCATCGACGCAGTGGATTCCAGTCCATTCCAAATAAATCTTGGAAAACAGTGAACACGTAATCAAGCAAAGGATCTTCGAGAAGAGTAAAGGTATTATCACGTATGCGATTCCTAATTACATTTTGAACACTGAGGAAGTCTGGATCCCCTTGAAGGCGTTGCTCTATACTCCAAACCAGACTCTCCATTATGGACTCCTCCACAAAGTACCGTTGGTAATTCAACGCCAGCAAAACGTTTTGCAACATTTTAAGCTTCGCCTGGTAGGGAAGGTGCAGCAGGAGGTTTTGAGCTTCGGCTGCTATGGAAGCCGCAGCAGGAGGTATTGAAACACTTTACTAGATAATAATTATCATCTCATCTAGATATCTCATCTCCAATTCATTGTCCCTGCAATCGTTTCGACTGCTCTCTGGCTTAAGTATTTTACACAAATATTGTCTTTGAGGCTGATTTTGGTTTCGTTTCTGATTAAAGGGAGCATCAAAACCTCATCTAAGTTTGAATCCTTGTAGTTACGTTCTGAATTCAGGATTATGATCAGGAATTGTGGTACTTACAATTTACAGCATTGATTTTGCTCTGGCATTATTACATAAATGATGTCTTCATGAGATCGATTAAACAATGTGAAGGTTCCATGTTGCGTGGCGGTAGTTGTTTTACGGTGTAGAGCAAGAAGACAAGTGCGCAGCACAGACATTGGGAAACCCTTGTATATTCAGATCTTTGAGAATAAACTCGCAACAATTTTTGATGTAGCACTTGTTACAAGCAAAGACCCTTTTCCAATCTAATATTACATCTGAAGTGTATGTTTGCAATCAGTATAGCTCATCTATCAAAAGGATTGTTATGAGATTTGCGACTTGGTTATGAAATGATTGAAATTTTGAACTAGTGCGATGAAGCTTTAACACTAATATCATTAATGCATATAAATTAGTAACCTTTGCGATACACAGATCTTGTATGCAAGGCATATTATAGTGAATAGTGCCAGATCTCATACCAATGCATTTTGGCAATGAATTAGAGGCCAAAAAAAAAACCACATGCAACTTAACCTACGATGGAGTCATACTAAGCATTCAACCAGTTAACGACTTCAGTTTTCCTTTCTGTATATTTAAACAATTCTGCTTTGCAATAGCGTGGAAGTGTTTTGAAAGGATTTTGTAAAACTGTGATGGTTATATATCCATGTAGATAGAAGTCCAACTGCAGGTTTTGAAATCGTGGACTTCACATAAACTAGTATCCTTATTACTCAGCAACCGGCTTCAATAGTGACTCTGGTTTTCACTGTGTGCTATATAAACTTCTAATCAAATTCAATTAATGTTGAATTCATAGGCTGTTTGGTTCGTTGTGGGACCATTGCTGTATTGGGTTATATGAATGTGAATTCAAGGTGTCTGGTGGGCGTTTATTCTTGAACAGATTCGAGTTGAATCTGCTAATATATACATGATTGATATTGGGTCGAAAATACAGAGTTTTGTGCTGGTTGGGTCGATTAATAATGTCGAATGGAATATGGGCGCATTGTTTCATGGGTTCAAGTCATATATGCATGAATTAAGTCATTGGATTTGATTGAAGATTTCAGAAGTTCTAAATTTGCCATGAAAGAGGAAACTCTCATATACAGTGATTGATTGATTGTGAAATGGTTTTATTATCATAATCTGAAAGATAGCGTCTGCATATAAAAGGGAAAGTGTGAATTTGCCAGTAATTGCGATTTGGGTAAAAGCGTGGAGTTCCTCCCGTTCGGCGGAAAACGAAAACTGCTCTTCAGCAATAGAGAGCGACTTGTCTAGTTTGCAGAACAGTGAAATGGTTTGGTAGCGCTAGAGAAGGCATACAGATCAAAGGAAGATATGTATTGATTTGATTCCTAATTAGCAAGTTTCATGGTATTATAGACCGAATTAGTGTATTTTCTTAAAGGTTGTTCATATCAGAGATTTTTATTGAAGTGTTGTCTGGACAAGTTCCCTTGGATTCAAGGCTGGTACAGGAAAATATCTTTTTGAGACCTAAATTGCTTATAGCTTTATTGGAAGTTAAATTCTCACATGAATTGAAGAAAATTCATTTTTGAATGAGGAGCCTGTTTTCCGGATATCACCATTCTTTGTTGAATCTATTGCAAGCTGATTGATTTGAAGTTGTTGCCATAAGTTTATATAAAAGAGCAATTGGTGTCCATCTTTTCCTCATTGTTTTACTATTTTTTGAGGTTAAAAATGGCTCCAATTGGTGCAATATTAGAGTTAGTGGACAATCTAATACTCTCTACTATGGATAATACAGTCAAAGTCAGTAAGGAAACTCTTTTTAACATTCAAACTTGCTTGCAAAATGTACAAGAAAAGATCGATTTTTTGCAGCTTGAATCACAGCTACAGCAAGAAGAGCTACATCAAAATAGACACCATTCTGAACCTGTTTTTTTTCAGAACATTGAGACAACCACCCATCAGTAGCATGTTAATATTGTTCAAGTTCATTCAGATCCAGTACCCCATAAAGCAGCAGTTGTCCATGCAGATGCAGAAACTCAGCCTGCACTTCCCAAGCCCATCATCAGACCTTGGGAACAGCTTGTCCACAACAAGCACAGAACTGGTCTTGGATATGACAAGGACTTGTCCTTTCATATTCTAGACTATGCCAAGCCCATTCAATTTTAGACTGCTGGATTCATTCATGACAGTTCATCTGCTCCTCATAACAGTTCAGCTTCAGCTGTTCCAGATTTTGCCCCTCTTCCACAGCAACAACAACAACAACAGATAGTGAAATGCCAACACTGTGACCGAGTTGGCCATTTGAAAGATCACTGTTTTGATCTTCATCCATGTAAGCACTGTCATAAAACCAGCCATTCTTCACACAGATGCTTCAGAAATAAACATCCTGCAAGAACAAAGATTCATCTTGGATGGATCGCTTCTTGGCAATGGGCATCAATAGCCAAGAAGATATTCTAAACACATGTCAGAACTTGTTCCAGAATATTGAACAGTCTTGCAGTTGAGTTTTCTCCATCTTCTCACCTTGTATCTGATAGGGGGGGAAATGATGGTCATCTACAAGCTTCAAAGTCACATCAAGCGAGCCTGAGCCACAACCTGCCACACCAGTTTCAGAGTTGTAGCCAGAGACAAAGATGCCCGTGAACATGCCTTCAGTTGGAAATCTGGGACACTTCCTCTAGCATAAGACTTCAGCTTCTTGCCAGCTTTGGAAGAATTCCAGGAACACAATTGAGAACACTTCCTCTAGCAGAAGACACCAGCTTCTTGCCAGCTTTGGAAGAGTTCCAGGAATTACATTAAGCATTCCAGAGTTGTTGGTTATCCTTAAACCATCACAGGTTGAGACTTCCCTTTTTAGGTTGAAGTTTTACCTTTTATGCGGGGTGAGACCTCCCTTTTATGGTTGAAGGTTTCCCTCTTTAAAACAATAGGATCACTTCCTCTAGCAGAAAACTTCAGTTTCTTGCCAGTTTTGGAAGAGTTCCGGGAACTGCACTAAGCGTTCTAGTGTTGGTGGTCATCCTTAAACCACCGCCCTTTATACCAACATTTCATAGAGCACATTCAGCCTAGTGCTGCCATGCATTTTTTGCACATTTTGTATTACAGCTCTCTTCTTGGACTCATACATAACCCTTCGGATTAAGGGGGGGAATGTTGGACACCTAATCCTCAATGGGTTAGTGTGGAAGCCGAATGGACAAAAGGAGTCCAAGAGACCTTGGGATGTGAATCCCAACTGTCACAACAATGTACTATAAATGTATATTTCCTGTTAATAAAATAGGTACTCACATGATTTATCTTTCCTATTTTATGTTTCCCATGTGTGTTTGACACATACTGTCCTCCTGAGAAAGTCTCAAACCTCAGCTCTTCATGTCAAGCTTTGAAAATGAGAGGAAGTCCTTAAAAATCAATAAAGCTCTGGTTCCGCACTTTCTCTCACTGTTGCCTGTGGTCCCACACCCCTTGTTCATTTTACCTACAGACCTGCCCACTCTGTCTCTAAAGGAGTGGATGCGGACCCCTGTGAAAGTCAAAAAGGTGCAAGTTTATTCTTAAAAACTCACTTGTGGTTAATTCTGGATGATTCTAGAAGGAATCTTGACGTGGATGGTTCGCTCCTAGGTGGTTCATGCATCCCAAAACTAAAGGAGATAATCCCTTGATGATAGGAGCTTATCCCTTTGAGGGAGGGCTTTATCCTTTTGAAGGTGGACTTAGTAACTTCCCTCCATTGCACTATAAATTAAGGCATTGGGCTGGTTGCTAGGGAGGTTAGAAGCTGAACATTTTTTAGGGTAAATGTTGTTGGAATTGAGACTTCCTAGTTAATCTTGAGAGGAGAGATTACATACCTTTTGGCTTCATTGGGAAGAGAGTGAAACTTGTCAAAGTAGAGGAGATTCTTGTTGGACCCTGGGAGGAGCTTGTACAACATCAAGGCACCAAGGTTGTAAAGTTCTTATTTGATTAAAGTTAATACAATCAAATTCATTTTTCTCAACAAATTGTCTTATGTGATTTGTTTCATGAATTCCTTGATCATAATGATAAATATGTTTTATTATATTGGCTTTTCAGGTGCTATTTAATGTGTGTGCTTGTTTGTGTTTGCAGATTCTTTACAAGGGAGCTCATTTGGATCAACGGAGCGTGGCTTCCACAAACTTGCACTAGACCCAAGGTAGGTCTAAAACGCTTGTTTGACTTTATCTATAAATTGCATATTTAGAGAAAGATAGAATTTTTTTGGTTTGCTTGTCGCTATATATCATTAGATACTAGGGAGGTCGGTCTTGTCCGCAAGAATTACTTATCCGACCGTCAACCCAGACTGGCAAAAGTATGCAAACAGTCAACTTCATGCATGATTTTTGAGACCACGGAATCGAATCAGGAAATTACAAGAGAGGTGTTTGATGATAATATGTCAAATTAGACTCCATAGAAACATATCTCCAAAATAAATCATGGTCGAGAATATACGGTTGGTTCTTTAACACCAATTTGTATAAAATTAGAAAAAACCAAATTTCTGAGATTTTCCTCGCAAGTCGTAAATTTGTTTTCTGAGTTCAGGGAATTGGATATTATCATTACCCACCAGTTTTATTTATAATAATTACTCACGGGTCTAAGGAAGGGGATCATGAGTTTGTAATTGAATATTTTGTGCGGGAGAGAAATCATCATTTGGAATTCTTTGTAAATTGTATTTTTGTTGAAGGTTAATAAAACTCACAGTTGATGATTCACTAATTTTTTGAAGCATTTAAAACTCTGAGTTCTTAGATACTTTGTTGTTGTCAGAAAGGGCCCATTGATCCATCTTGATAATCTATTATACATGATTCTTTTTTTTGTACTTGTTCTATTATGTATGCTAATATAGTTTTCTTATTTGGTACCTATGTTACAGTCAAGTTCATACAGTGAAAGCAGGGTGTCAAATGTTTATGGTTAATTATATTTGTAAATATGTGATCAAGTGATTCTCTTACATGATTGATCTTGTGTGAATTTAATAGGTGAGTGGTGCACCAGTTTTCTTAGGCCATTACAAGCAGTCCACTTTAGGGTAGTTTTATACATTTATTGAGATTTGTTTATTGAATTTCTAGAATTGTTTCCTTTCCAATCCCTTGCAAAATTGCTTTGAGATTTATGTTTCAAGTGTGTTTCTACAAGAACAATTCAAGGTTCCATCTTTCGTACTTCATGAGCTAGTAAATGGAAAGCCTTCAAATGATTTAGTCAATTTGCAGAAACATAGTGGTTTCTAGATTGCATGTTATTCATTAGATTTCTTTCCTTAAGTAGTGTTATTTAGTTTTGAAGGGTGTGTGAAGAATAGAACAAGGAGATTTCAGTTTCTATTGTGATTGAAGCATTTACCTTTGAACCTATTTTACATTATATTTTAGATCTAAGAATGCAACTAGTGCTTGGTTAATTTATTATTTAATAGACTTAGAATAAAATTTCCTTTCAAGATTTTAAAATTCGTTTTGTATTCTTAACTAGCTTAACTTAGGCTCTAATCCTACATTTCCTGTACTTTCATCTCTAAGTCTTATTACCCCAGATTGATAATTAAATGTTGGAATTAGAATACATATAATTTTGCCAACATTTTTGGTGCCATTGTCGTCGAGGTGCTGAAGGGATTAGAGCATAGTTTCTTTCACAAGTTTTCTGAATGATCTTAGTTGCAGGGATTCAACTAGAGGGAAGAGAAAGATGGTAACATGTGAGTGAAGATCCATGTATCTGCTTTGCTTTGGGTTCACTCCAAAGTGTGGTTGTCTCTAATTGATTTTCTAGATTCTTTTTCATATGTGTAGAATTAAATGTAGGATCCAAAGCCTCATTTTCTTTATTTTTATTTTCAATTGTGTTTTCCTTTAGATTGATTCATGAAAATAAGAGAAGCCTAACTTGTTTGAATGAATAACTTGGTGATAATAGGATTCTAGTAGCACGGTGGAGCTTCGAGTAAATAATTGGTTTGCTTGAAAAAAAATTAAGTGTGTTTTCTTCTTGTTTATTTAGGATTTTTAATAAGAATTCCATACACTTATCCATGTGTAGGACCCAGATTAGGAACCAGCAAAGCAATATTCAAGGAAGATCAAGATTTTGGGAGAACTCTCTCAAATCCTAGCACCAGTTGGGATATTTTCTTCTCAGGAAGAACAAATCTTTACAGTAGTCAAGAACTTATCTGCCTCCCCATAAGTGATAGAAGAACAACAAGACCATGAACCACATCCATGAGAAGATCTCACCCTTGCAATATTTTCAAAGAAAGTAAAGAATCATTTACCACGTCCAATGGAGAGAAACAATTAGAACTTGAGACTAAAGAATTTTTTACATGTCTATCTATGGATCCTCTAAGCACACAAGAGGATAATAATCTAGTGCTATAATATCTACATGGCATGGTAAAGGAGAATATGATCAATGAGCCAAATAAAGAGGTAAACCAATAGCATTTTGATTTTGATGAAAGTTGGTTTCAACCAATTATAAGGCCATACCACTCCTTCATTCTTCCTTACTTCTTGATATCATCATTAAAATAGTTGGATCTTCATACTCAAGTATGCATTGAAGATTATATTCTAAACTTGAGTATGAATGCATTTTTATACCTATTACACACATGGTTACATTGGAAATACTCATATACTTGAGGAAATGAATTTCTTTTTCTTAGGTAGTGAAGGATAATAAATAATTAAATAAATAAGTTTTTGCATATAATAGTTAGCTTAAGTTCTAAAATATAGTGGAACATATTTCTCATTATTTTGTATAAGTGGGGATGTTAACAACTAAAAAGAAACTAGTTGAAAATAAGATATCTATGTTCCTATAACATATTTCTATTGAGCTTTATTTCAGCTGCAAATTATTTTACCACTTAATCTTATTTCAAACAGCAACACGGTTCAACTATTACATTTCTTTCCTACTTATTATTTCTTTCTGATAGTTAGAGTTGTGTCTAGTTTTTCTTTTCAATAAAGTAAGCTATGACCAATATGTTTGGAATATTATATGAAGTTGGAAATGATTGCATTGCAATATTGTCTAGTATTGCATAAGAATTATTTGGTACCTTGTTTTAGCTAATTAGTACCCAGAATTTTGTTACCAATTTTTTGTTTTGCAAGACAAAGAAGGATTCAAGGATATTGTTCATTTGGGATGCTTAAAGACTAGAAGAATATTTTCAAAAGTGGAAAATACATCTTTGTCAACATAATGGAACACTTAGGGGAGTATTTGATGACATATTTCCTTCTTCCTTAAGTTGTTAAAAATGATGCATTCATGCTTTATCATTAATACCACTATTTCATGAATATTATCTAATATTTTTCATAAAATGATAATTCCAAACTATTCATAGCTGATATATCTTTTCTGTTTTAGGATTTAATTTTTGTAATTCATATAGATTTCTGATTATCAATACAAAGTAGTTGCTCAAAATATAGTTAGCAAAACATACTAAGGGGATTATAACAAATTTAAGAGGTCCATACAATGATACCATTGAAAAAAATCAACTTGAATACTATAACCATAACACCAAAAAATGATATCTGAGCATCTTTATTAAGACTTGCAGAAGAGTTATTGAAGTCTCTACTCATGGTGGAACACTACTTTAAAAGTGAAAGAATACATGGAAACTATGATTAGTGATAATTTAGGTATCTTTTGGTTATTCTTAGGCAGCCTCATTCATCTCACATTAAAAATGGCTCATTCATGCTATGTCCTTTGAGTTTCTATAAGTACCTTATGCGTCCAAGACATTATGCAGGTAATCTAATTCACACTAGAAGGTATCATCCTATGCCTTTAAGGGTCTTTATGAAGCCACTCCCCCATCTACTAATAGAAAAAGTAATATTCGTAATATAAACCTAAAATGGTAGGAAACATGGGACTAGATCCTTCAGTGTAAAATAGGTTTAAGAGTTTAACCCGTCGAGGCTATGGATGTCTACTAGCAGTGGGTACTAACCTATGATACCACTAGGCAAACCTATCGAGGCTATGGACGCTCGTGGGAAATGGGGAATTATTCCTAAATAAGTGTCAACCAAACCAAGGTTTTTTTCTACGCATATGTTGGTTACTCTATAATGTTACAATCAAAAGGAAGCATGTGTGAATGAATTCAAGGGTAAAAATGAACTCCATAAATTTGCTAGTAAAGAATGGCCTTGAGGTAAACTTGAGTCCTATATCGTTGGTTTTTCATACTATATTTAAGATTTAATTTCCTTAGAAGTAGGACCTATGACCACAAAGAATTAATAAAACTCAACTGTAAATCTTATCTGTAATACTTGGATAACTATAAGACTTTGGGATTTGGTTAGTAATGACTAATTTTTCATTGGTTCATCATTTTTTGTGATCATAAAAAAAGCCTCATTTTCTGCAAAGAAGGAGAGCCCCTTAAATTTATAAAAGGATTGTCTTCTTGAGCATAAAAATGTTAAGAATTGATGAAATCATATGTATTGAGTGATTTAGCATTTATTTTATTCTTGTGTTAGTTTTCCATCATTTTAATAAATTTGAGATGACTTATTTTGTTTCGGTTTTCATCTCATTAGTTCCATTGTTTTTTTAGGTTCTTTTGTACTAGAGCCATCTTAGCAACCCTCGTCACTTCTTTAGTACCTCACCTTATTTGCATGAGGACATGAAAAACCTCAGGCATGGGGGAGTGGTTGTTGGGACCTTTTCAACATCTTCAGTTCATTTTCTTCATCTTCCTTCAACAGATCATATTGACACTCATCAACTCCATCTCTTCCAAATCATTCCAAACTCTCAGTGTTACTCTGCCTCATCTTCAGTGCCATACAACTTCCATTACATCCTGTGGCACAAATCAATATTCAAAAGGTATACATGAGTTTAAACATGTTTAAAGTCTCTTTAACTCATTGAAATTTAAGGAATCTTGATGATTAACCACTTCCTATTCCATAAATCTCTAATTTTCTTAAACCGCCATTAAACCCCCCATTTCCAAATTCATCAATTCTTATTTTAGTAAGACCATAAGAATGAAAAAAGTATTATGGTACATGAATAAAGCTACATGTATAGTGTTTTCTCCCTCTACATCATAAATCATTCATAAAATCATCATCTGAATGCTCTCAATAGGCGGATGAAGTCATTGTTGTTTATCTAAGAAAAGAACTGCAAAGTGAATAATGGTCTTACAAAGTTTCTAGCCCTTATCCTCATCATTACCTTATATCATCCACCATCACTTCCTAGTCTGTATTTTTTTCTTGAATTTTTGCTAAACAATATCAAGTCTATGATGGTATGACATTTCACCTTTAATCACCTACACCAAGAAACAATGTCATAAGCGAGGATCTTGTTTGCATGAGGGCATGCAAAATCTTAGGCATAGGGGAATGTTGGGCTCTGAATATGTCATATCATTTAGTATATAAAGTCTACATTCATAAGTCATATTCTCGCATTTATGACACTTTCCATAACAATTATACCACCAACTTCTGCTAAATTTAGCTCTTTCACCTTATGGTTAATTATGATGGATTTCTTCTCTTTTTAATAGTTAAATGTGTTTTTAACATGGTTTTATCAATGACGATTTACTAATGTGGTTATGTGGTTAATAATATTGTTTGAATATGAAAATTTATATTTCGTTACTAGCTCATTAATAATTTGGTAGTTCAATACTTGGTTTGGTAATAGTTCAGCAATTCAATACTTAATTTTGTACCTGTACGAATGGAGAAAAAAATAAAAATTATAAAATATGTTTTTGTTCCTTAAAGCATGACATATTAGGTTCCACATGGGCTTAATATGTTGTTACATACATTGGAATATACCCATCTCACACATGTAGGATCCTCGCACATGATTTAAGCTACAATAAAAAAATAGGTAATAGTTTTGAAATTACCATCTTTTTCCTTGATTTACATGCATATGGTGGAAAAACTCAAGAATCCAAGAAATGGATTTTTTCAAAACATATAAATTTACTTTATCTCAAACTATTTCCCAAAATTCAATATTGTTTCACAGTTACATCTGGTTCTTCGAAGCATTTTTGTACAAAATTTCTGCAAAACCCAGATCGGCAAAAGTATTCAAACAATCAACTTCATGCACGATTTACAAGGCCATGGAATCAAATCAAGAAATTCCAAGAGAGGTTTTTGTTTATAATATGGAAAATTAGACTCCATACAAATATATTTCCAAAATAAATCATGGTCGAGGAGATATGGTTTGTTCTTTAACACAGATTTGTATAAAATTACAAAAAAAACCAGATTTCTAAGATTTTCCTCTAAAGTTGTAAATTTGTTTTCTGAGTTTAGGGGATTTGATATTATCCTTACCCACTAGTTTTAGTGTATCAATAGTGCCTCACAGGTCTAAGGAAGGGGATCATGAGTTTGTAATTGAATATTTTTTGAGGGAGAGACATCATCATTTGGAATTGTTTGTAAATTGTATTTTTGTTGAAGGTTAATAAAAGTCACATTTGATGATTCATTGAGTTTTTGAAGCATTTAACCCTGTGAGTTTTTTGTTACCTTGTTGGTTCCAAAAACGACCCACTGATCCATCTTTGTAAGTTATTGTACATGATTATTTTATATTTCTTATTTTTGTACTTGTTCTATTATGTATGCTAATATAGTTTTTTGATTTGGTACCTATGTTACAGTCAAGTTCATATAGTGAAAGCAGAGTGTCAAATGTTTATGGTTAATTATATTTGTATATATGCGATGAAGTGATTCTCTTATATAATTGACCTTGTGTGAATTTAATAGGTGTGTGGTGCACCAGGTTTCTTAGGCCATTACAAGCAGGCTGTTTTAGGGTAGTTTTATAAATTTATTGAGATTTGTTTATTAAATTTCTAGAATCGTTTCCTTTCCAATCCCTTGCAAGTGTGTCACTACAAGAACAATTCAAGGTTCTATCTTTCGTACTTCATGAGCTAGTAAATGGAAAGTCTTGAAATGATTTAGTTAATTTGCAAAAACATAGCAGTTTCTAGATAGCATGTTATTCATTGGATTTCTTTCCTTGAGTAGTGTTATTTAGTTTTGAAGGGTGTGTGAAGAATATAATAGGGAGATTTCAGTTTCTATTGTGATTGAAGCATTTACCTTTGAACCTATTTTACATTATATTTTATATCTAAGAATGTGACTGTGCTTGGTTAATTTATTATTTAATAAACTTAGAATAAAATTTCCTTTCAAGATTTTAAAGTTTGTTTTGTATTCTCAACTAGATTAACTTAGGCTCTAATCCTGCATTTCCTATGCTTGTGTCTCTAAGTCTTACAACCCCAGATTGATAATTAAATGTTGGAATTAAAACACATATAATTTTTCCAACACAATTTAAAAAGTCTTATAGAAAATAACATGTGCTTACACTTAATAAGGACTGGCCTTGAATAAAGTAGATTTACAAAAAAACAAATTATATTTTGATTAAAACAAAATCCTAGCATATATTTTGCATGTACACTTCAAAAGTACAGAAGCCCTGGTTGATAATTTAATGAATTAATTTAATCAACAATTAAATTACCCAACAGATTGCACAAACACCATGATCAAAAACTGCACAATGCCTACCACTGAGAACTGTGCAATCATTGTTTCCAAAGATTGCAAGGGCACTAACTTTAGAGATTGTGCAAAAAATAATCCCAAGGACTGTGCAAGCATTATCCTTAAGGACTATGTAATGGTTTTTATATAAGATAATCATTGATTGTTGAGCTTGCATAGGAAAGGTTCTCGTATGAATACATCAAGAACTCTGCATGTGTAAGAAAGTGGTTCTGAAAGTTAGAATCTTAAAGAAGACTTAAACACATAGAAAATCATAACCAATAATGAAGTGACTAAGAACAATCAAGGAACAAAAAATCATAGGATCAGAAGGAGGCTCCAAAATTCAAGTGTAAGCAAAATTTTGGAGGGTATTTGTCGCAGCGACAACAAGTCCATATGCATACCTTTTACATAGAAACCTATGTTTTTGTTCTCTAGAAGCTTCTACCATTGGATATCTAGAACAAGTGCTATACAAAAAAATGACCTCCTCATCAACTTAGAGGTGAAAGACATTACTGAAGCAAAGACCACAATTGCAAGCCCTAATTCCACACTAAGGTTGGTTGCACACTAAAAACCTACTTTATAAAGCTTGTTACCAAGCCTAAGGGAGCGTTAGTGACCCAACTAACTCATGTTACTAGTGAGGGGAAAACGTTAGTGAAACTTGATGAAGTTAAATGGGTTAAAGGAACGAATTGGCTCATAAATATCTAGATATTTGTTCCTAAAATTATTCAAGAAAAGCAAGGAAACATCCAAAATTGAGATATTTGGAGGATTTCTAATCCAAGAAAAGGAGGCAAATTGGAAAGAGTTGAAAAGCATGGCAAGTTCATTTCTTTTTCCCTAGTGAACTCAAGGAGGAGCTTGGAAACCCTAACTCAATTGCTATATAAGCAAGGTGAGGGTTATGGTGAACGAGGTTAGAGCATTTGAAAGGATAGCCTACTAAGCTGTTGTGAACTGTCACATACTTGAAGAAGTGAGCTAGAGAGAGAGAGAGAGAGAGAGAGAGAGAAGCGAAAGGGGCAAAGAAAGACTGATACAACACATGGTTGTAATCACTCTTCCGTTATTAATACAAAACTACAGTTGTGTTCCCTACTCCATGTTGTCGGTAACCTTGTTCATTCAGTTGTTCATTTGGTACTTGTTTAGATGAGTAGTTTAGTTATATGCAAATAGATGTTCATTGTGCATTCATATATTGGCTTTCAAGGTTGTATGCAGTGATTATGTTTGCCTTTCCTTTGTGCAGGAATTGATTTGGAGCCGGATTTGAAGGAGTTCTTCTTGGCTGCATTGAGATCTCCAAACAAATCTAGAAGGAGACTTGAGGTAATCCTCTTTCCATACTTTGTTAATTGATATTGATAGATGAACATGTGTATAACTTGGTAGCATCTACAGATAATCTTACAGTTTTTCGAAGGTCTCGGGAAGGCCTTTGAGGGTAGTTTTCATTCTCCATACACCGTGCATTTTACCCCATAGCAGAATTGGCGACTCCACTGGGGACTATACATCTAGTTCCCGGTTTACCCAGACTCTTCTCTCTTCTCTCTTCCTTCCAATAGCTCCCTATTCTTCAGTAATCCTTTTTCTGATCCACCAAATATCTTTTTGCATCCTACTAGTATACATTCATCTCAAAAATTGATCTTGGAAACCCTCTTTTTGATAGATTTCACACACTAATGCAGGTTAGCAAGCTAGACAGAGCTTTATAAAGCATTGTGCCTGTGTACAGGGAGTGTTAGTGGGCCTACTAACTCTCTGTAGCCACTGTTACAGAGCGTTAGTCTCCCATTGCCTTGATTTTCAGTAGTATCTGTGGACCAAAAGGGATGGAAAATCTTCTCATGGGCTGAAATAAGATCTGTAACTGTATTATGTCAGCAAAATTAGTGTCCTAGAAATTTATTTTTAGGAAAAAAGTCTTGGTTTTCTCTCTTAAAAACAATTTTTCTAAAAGAAATACTGACAAATTATATTCATCCTTATGTTTAAATAGTTGTGATTTGCTTCATTTTTGTTTCAAGTAGTTGTTAGGAAATATTGGAAAAGACTCTTTTGGTTATGCATGTGTTGAAAGACTAAAGATGCTTGGAAGAAATTATGAATATGTGAAAATTATGAATATGTAGAATACAGCTTGTTTGCATCAAATTGAAAAAAAAATTCAAAGCATTGTTTTCGCATGATTTATTGAGTCAGAGTCTCATCACATTTCATACGTCAACTCCCCTACCGAAGACAATAATCAAGTACACATAAAATTTACCTAAAAATCAATTAGTAACTCTTTATTTGAGCAAACAAACATTAGTTAGGCTAGGATCTTGGGATAAGCATGTGAGTGAACTACCCAAGGTCGAAAACCAAACTAGTGTCATTAAAAGAGAGAAAAATTCCTTCTGCACTCATACTACTAGGACCACTCTAGTCAAAGCGAAGCTAAATACGAGACAACATCGAACTATAAGTGATGGTAGCCCACCTTCTCTTACAAATACTTTGGTTATTCTATGTATTAGGGATCCCTTCGAGGATTTCAGAGCTAAGTCAGGGACTCAGGTATCCTACCCACATAGTGTGTTGTCTATGACTATGTCCCCCCCAATGGTGTCTATGATCTGAGGTATCTTTAGTGGCCAAACTTATAGGGACTTACACAAGGTGACTGGGACGTGCTATCTTGGTACCTAACATAGACGAACCTACTTTGTCTTTAGTTTTTGGGAGGGTGATCGTCTTCACGAGAGTACTTGGCCCTCAATATGAGGTTTGGGCGAAGCTTTAAAGCAACTGTAACTGTACATCTGGCCATCCTTCTTTGTTATTCATTGAGATACTGAGTTTCATCTCAGGTGATCGGTGCTTATCAGACAAGGTATTTTTCCTCTGTTTTTTGATTGATAAACTTAGTGTATTTTTTATATTAGGTACCCAAGTGTTATCATTTTGAGACTTTAACGAACATCACAATAAAATTTATTGGTAAAATTAACAGTCACCGTGGCTACATCCAGCCCTCATCGTCACTCTAAACGATTGTTACGACTTCCTCCACTCATTGTGGAGGATCCGCCGAGCTCCAATTAACCGGATTCCCCATATTTGGGGAATTAGTCTCCCAGATCTTACACGGGATCTGTTTGGACAACTAACAATTCAAGTTTGCCAGAGGATTTCTTCACGAAAGGATTTCTTCCTAATTTTAACCCTCCGCTCATGAACCAGTTGGACCCACTCTTGATTCCAGTGGAACCAGTACTACCTGCTTCAGTATTTGGAACATGTCCATTTGTCCAGTCAACGACTAACAGGTTGTAGAACTTTAGGGACACTTTTGGTCCTTCAACACTCCCCCAGTTGACAGTCACCACAACACTAGTAATTGTGAATCCCGGTATCCTGTTTTTCCCAAGTACAATCACTCACATGAAACCCTATACGAGTGGAACCCAGCAGATGCCAGGTTCCACCCCGATGGTGCCAAAATGCATACCTTCGACAAGTGCCACATACAGTGCGGTTCCCATTTACCAACAATATGGTTAGCCGCCAATGTACAGTTCAAACCCCTAGACTCATATACTTGGGGGGGTTCCCAATATGCACATGCTAGTAGGGAAGGTAACAGTTCCCCCTCCTTTCTCAGGCATGCATGGTCAGTCGCTAATTGACATGAGTGTTCCCTTTGTCAATCAAGGACAAATGGTTAGTTCTATGTCAGGCAAGAATCCTCAAGAAGTTCCCAACCAGTCCATGAGGGCACCCTACTCCCATCTTCAAATGAGTCAAGGGGGCACTGCTTATACTGGGGGAAATTCCATACCCCAGTATCAAAATCCTCATGGAAATCCACTCTACAACACCATACCTCAAAGCAGCTGCTACACCACACAACCCATGTATAATATGGGGAACCCAATGATGGGAGGAGTGCAAAGCTCCTCAAGTCATCCATCATCACCATGGTCCTAGTTTGGGGTACCTAACGCTCTGCCTTTCTTGGTAACGTTGGATATACCCGACTTATACAAGTTGACAAACACCCCCATCTATCACAACTTACAATGGCTACTGATCCAACATAAAATACCAACAGATATCCCAAAGTTCGATGGAAAACAAGGGGAGGATCTGGGCACCTACATCACCACCTACCATCTCTGGTGTATTTCAAACTCTATGGTGGATGATAGTGTCCGGTTACGTCTTTTTACCCGCACCCTCATTAGCAACACAGCGAAATGGTATATTGAGTTAACACATGCATCAGTAAACACCTTTGACACTTTAGTAATGGAATTCCTAAAGCATTTCCAGTTACTAATCCGCTATGAGACTGGGAAAGAGCTAATCACTTCATTTCATCAGGATACCACCACCCACATCTTTGATCATATTCATGAATGGAGACGTAGGCGGAGGTTAGTAAAATCTCCCATCCCAGACTTTCTCTTAACGGACTGGTTCTGCAAGTCCTTACTCCCACTAATCGCTAGAGATGTCGCTCTAGGTGGTGCAGTCACAGAAGACCAATCCATACGTTGTGCCCAGCACTTAGATCTAATATATTCACTATCTGGCACTCTTTACGACATAATCCCCAATGCTCCTGGTAACCCCAATGTTTCCGCCACTCAGCACCCTGGAGTGCACGCTGACAGGATTGTCGGCGCAACCTCTGGGCAGCTATAAAACAACTCAGTGGTAAAATTACCAAGCTAGCAGTGGACCTCTCTACCAATACGACTGCTCTTCCTGCCATTGTGATAAACTCTGTGCAGTCTACACAAAAATCCGATGGTAAGAATAAGAAGAATAAGAAAAAGATCGCTCCTTATGAAGAGCAGTCACCAAAGCAACCCAACCCAAAATAGATGGCCGATGCGCCTACTGATGAGGGAAAGGACAAACCCACCAAATATCCATGCAAACTTTGTGTTGAAGACCACACGACTTGGCGTTGTCTGCGGCTTCAAGAATGCATATAATACCTTGCCAAAAGGGATTCTGGTAAGGCCCCCGCTATCCTTAGAAATCCTTTTCCCACTCAACAGCAACAAAATATTATTTCAAACCAACCGCAACCCCCACAAGGGGGCAATGATGGTTCACAACATCCTTCCACTAGTGAAGGATCTTCTACCATTTACACATTTGAAATGGTAGAACTCACCACAAGAACCAAATCATATGGAGCTCCTGTCACTCCTGCAGCAGAACCATCCTTAGGTCAAAACCCACCCCCACCTAACGATTTGCATATCGAAAGTCCAGTTGAGGACCTTGTAATTCAACCCCCAAAAGGGGCACTTCGATACATAATGCACAATACATCTGCACGTGCCGCCCAAAACTACAACATTGTAGAGGATTTGGCACAAGTTCCATCGGCTATGTCAATGCTCGAAGTATTACAAACATGCCCGACACAATATAAAGTTTTGCTTTTGACTGTTGGAGGTATTGACCCAATGGATTCCATGCTTGCTATTTTCAATATGGACAAGTGTAAACCTCCCCTTTCTCACCAACTTGCATTCTAGGTGCATATCACTTAGAAAGGTAAAGTTATACACATAACTACCATCAATGAAGGTGCTTCTACCTGCGTCATGTCTGCTTCGTGTTGGGTCGCCCTAGGTTCTCCAACACTAACCTCACCGTCGAACTCCCTGAAAGCTTTCAACGGCCACACCTTTATCCCAAAAGGATACCTAGCCAATTTCCCCATCACTTTGTATGGGAAAACTATAACGGTGGACATAGAAGTCGTGGACAAAAGACTCGACTATAATATCTTGCTGGGCCACAGTTGGACATATGCCATGATGGTCATCGTATCTACTGTCTTTTGCATCATCCAATTTCCATTGGATGGAAAGGTAGTTACAGTAGATCAGTTTTCTTTCTACACCCCTAATTATTCATCATTACCAAGTGGCTCTGTACCCCTAGTAGGAGGTGGAACTGACTCTTATGTCAGTTTAGGTACTGGTCTACTGAAGGATTCTTCCCTCATGGGTTGTTTTCCTCTTCAGCCTCCCAAGGTTTCACAGACAATCAACATGCTTTCATCTATTCCTCATGAACTGACCGATCCATGGATCCTGTTTTCTCCTTCAAACCTTGACACATTCAGAGAATAGATGTCGCTATCACCAGCTAAGTTGGCCTACCAAGCCATTCAATCCACATCCAAATCTCTGGTCATGTTGGTTACTACCGATGGTACCACCGCCCCTCCCATAACAACTCCTCCTTTCGATCCACTTGATCAAGTCCTACCTACGGATGAAGCTATTCGAGAAATCATGAGTTTAGGAGAGCAACCTTGGGAGGATTGGCACCATCGTGTTTCAATATCTGATTCAGACACGATGCCTCTTCAAATCTTGTCCCCTAACATACCAGAAATCATTTCCTCACCCTATATGACCATCCAAACTTTGGAGGTGGAAGGAAACATGGGCAATATTTCAAAGACATTGCTCATCGATATTTTTGTCACGACAGGCATCGTGGAAAACATCCAAATTGGAGCTGATTGCAATCCTGAGGAAATTGCAAGCTTCACCTGCCTATTTAAGGAATTTCGTGATGTATTCACCTGGTCTTATGAGGAAATGACCGGCATAGACCCTTCTATTGTCGAGCATGAGATCAAGCTTTACGAAAATGCAAAACCTATCCCTCAAAGACTTCGATCGGTCCATCCCCGCAAAACAGCAGCCACAAAAAATGAAGTAGAAAAATTGTTACATGCTGGTTTCGTCTATCTTGTTCCTTTAACGGAATGGGTTTCCAATCTTGTTCTTGTCGATAAAAAACAAAGAACCATCCGCGTATGTGTCGACTATCGAGACTTGAATGCCACGTGTCCTAAGGATAATTATCCGACACCGTTCATTGACCAAATCATCGACGACTGTGCCAGTTGTGAATCATTTTCATTCATGGATGAATTCTCAAGATACAACCAGATTTCTGTAAAACCCAAAGACCAACATAAAACTACCTTCATCTGCCCATAGGGCATCTTTGCCTATTGGAAACTCCCATTCGGATTAAAGAATGCTAGAGCAACTTTTCAAAGAGCTATGGACTATGCATTTCATGATATCAGGCATATCATTCAGGCTTACTTAGATGACCTTCCAGCCCATTCCAAGCTCTGAACATAGCACCTAAACCATTTAACAGAGATCTTTCTGAGGTGTCAGTTTTATAACATCTGCCTGAATCCACATAAATGTGTTTTCTTCGTCGAATCTAGATGCTTATTTGGATTCATTGTCTCCAAGTACAGGATTAGGGTTGATCCTGATAAGGTAAAAGCAATTATTCAATTGCCAGAACCACAATCCATTCTATAGCTCCAACGTTTGCAAGGGAAAGCAAACTTTTTATGAAAATTTATTGTAAATTATGCCTAATTGATGAAAGGCTTCATGCATCTACTTAAGAAAGAAGTGCCATGTCTATGGGATGATCAAGCTCAATGATCATTTTATGCCTTGAAAAAGGCACTTATTTCAGCCCCACTCCTCAGCGCTCCTGACTATAGTTGCGACTTTCTTCTTTACCTAGCAGCCTCGCCATCCTCTCTTGGAATGGTCTTGGTTCAAACACACCATGACCAAAGTGAACATGTGATCAATTATTTGTCCAAAGGCCTGGCTAAGCCCGAACTCCAATATTCGCATGTGGAAAAGCTGTCATTGGCAGTCGTCTTTGCTGTCAACCGTTTCAGACACTATATACTATTGCAACAGACTACTGTCATCGCCTTGGAGAATCCCATGAGACATATTTTGTCTCATCAAGTAATATGAGGTAAATATTCAAAATGGATTGTAATCCTCCAACAATTTGATCTGCTTTTCATTGCTGCCAAGGCAAAGAACTCCTTAGTCTTCGCTGAACTTTTGTCGGAACTTCCCATCATCGATCCAAATGAGATAGCCCACGATCCTCTCCACAATGAATCTATCTATCTTATCAACACCACTGACCCTTGGTATGGACACATTCTTGTCTACCTCCAAGCACAACAATTCCACCCTGAACTCACGTCAGGTAACGATCGTCACATCCGTCACCAAGCGCGATACTATCTAGTGATTAACAATACATTATATCATCGTGGTGCGGATACAGTTCTTCGGTGTTGCCTCACTCATGAAGAGGCGGAGCACGTTTTAAATGACTACCATGCTGGGGCATGTGGAGGTCAACTTTCTAGCATATCTACTGCATAGAAAGTCTTGCGCGCATGCTATTACTGGCCAACCTTGTTCAAAGATTGTGTCAAGGCCATCCAGTAATGCCATCCTTGTCAAGTATTCACAAAGAAAATGCACGCCCCTCCAGCCCTACTGCATCCGGTGATCTCTGTTGGCCCTTTTGCCAAATGGGGGATAGACTTCGTCACCTATAATCTCGTTTCCTCTGTTGGACACAACTGTAAGTTAATCTCGTTTCCTCAAGTTTCTCTTTATCTGAGTTCAATAGATTAACTTATGGAAAAGTAACCGATCTGAGTATACTATTAACCTTTTGTCGCACCCGGTTAAAAACTATGACAAAGGGACCACCATGGAGTCTCTCTTTACGATCTTTTCAAACTCTCTAAATATGAAAAGACCACTGAGTTGTCTAGTCTAGACTGTTTAAATTACACAGACAAGATATAGAGTCATTCTTTTTACAATACTTTTCAGGCTCTTAAAAACATGAAAAAATCGATGAGTTTTCCTGTCTGGACTCGTTAAACTAATCAGATAGGGAAAAGAGTTGCTCTTTTTTTCGGTCCTTTTCAAACTCTTTAAATATGAAAAGATCGATGATTTTACCCGTCTGGCTCATAAAATTAATCAGACGAGGAAAGTGGACAATACAACTGTATTCTGTATTTGAAAGCGTGGTTTGGCAGCAGTCGTTCCCTTGATCATGGCACTCCCTCAGATAAACCTCCTTTTTGATGGCCTCTCAATATGAACCCTACCATCCTATGAGTTTTAGCCTATATACCCTATTGGAATTGTGTCTCTGTATCCTAGCACTCTGTAGTGTTCATGAGTCTAATGTTGTCTGGTTAAAACCATTTTCATGCCTTCTATTGTTCAAAGGTTACCCATTTGTTTCCTCCATCAACCGATCAAACATATCCTTTCATCATGCCCTCCGTTGTGTAGACCCAAATGCTCAAAAGATTCCTCAAAAAACAAAATCATTCTTGTTCCATTTCACGTCAATTGATGTAGGACACATTATTGCCTACCTTTCGACAAGTTTCTTCCTATCAACTTCAACACTCTATCTCAGAAGACAACCCAGAAACACATTTAGTGCCTTGGTACTTGCAGACATTAGTGGCAAGTTACCTTGTGTTTAATCAGGGGTTCTCATTATTGACTCCTGGTTGAGCGATTCTACGGGTGTTCGAAGACAAAGACATCTTTCACACTCGTTAGTTTGCACTGTGCATCTTGGAGACCATCACCATTATCGATGACCTTCCTCACATCTATTAATGGTCTCCCTTATTGACTGGTAATCAGATGATTTCGTGCATGTTCAATGTCAATGCATATTTTCACATGTATTGATCTATGTTGTTCAGTGAAGCAGAAATCAAGACCTTGGGTAGAGGCTTGCATCATTCAGCCTTATTTCCTCTCCCAAGCTGCGGATATTGTTTTTTGGAGACAACTATTTCAGGATGATCCTATTATGACATTGGACCCGCATTGTGCTTATCAGTGGCCAGTATCATCATATCGCTTTTGAGAGGATTACTCTGACATGGCTACTGAGCATGGGAATGCCTGACTCAGGACATGATTTTAGCAATTATATATATATATGTGTTGTATCAGGTTTCCCTTGCCACCCGAAGCTTCTCTCTCTCTACATTTTGAGAGGAATTACACTTTCAGTAAAGTATTTTGGCCATCGTCTCTACCTCTGATCTCATACTTTAGGGGGCATCTGTTATACAACAGAATGACCTCCTCATCAACTCATAGGTGAAAGACATGATGACTGAAGCAAAGACCACAATTGCAAGCCCTGATTCCACAGTAACGTTGGTTGCACACTGAAAACCTGCTTTATAAAGCTTATTACCAAGCCTAAGGGAGCATTAGTGACCGCACTAACTCATGTTACAAGTGAGGGGAAAGCGTTAGTGAAACTTGATGAAGTTCAATGGGTCAAAGGAATGAATTTCCTCATAAATATCTAGATATTTGTTCCTAAAATTATGTAAGAAAAACAAGGAAACATCCAAAATCGAGATATTTGGAGGATTTCTAATCTGAGAAAAGGAGGCAAATTGGAAAGAGCTGAAAAGCATGGCAAGTTCATTACTTTTGCCCTAGTGAACTCAAGGAGGAGCTTGGCAACCCTAACTCAATTGCGATATAAGAAAGGTGAGGGTTATTGTGAAAGAGGTCAAATCATTTGAAAGGACAGCCTACTAAGCTGTTGTGAACTGTCACATACTTGAAGAATTGAGCTAGAAGAGAGAGAGAGAGAGAGAAGCGGAAGGGGAAAAGAAAGACTGATACAACAGATGGTTGTAATCACTCTTCCGTTACTAATACAAAGCTGCAGTTGTGTTCCCTACTCCATGGTGTCGGTAACCTTGTTCATTAATTTGTTCATTCGATACTTGTTTAGATGAGTAGTTTAGTTATATGCAAATAGATGTTCATTGTGCATTCATATATTGGCTTTCAAGGTTATATGCGGTGATTTTGTTTGCCTTTCCTTTGTGCAAGAATTGATTTGGAGCCAGCTTTGAAGGAGTTCTTCTTGGTTGCATTGAGGTCTCCAAAAAAATCTAGAAGGAGACTTGAGGTAATCCTCTTTCCATACTTTGTTAATTGATATTGATAGATGAACATGTGTATAACTTGGTAGCATCTGTAGATAATCTTACAATCTGTTGAAGGTCCCAGGAAGGCCTTTGAGGGTAGCTTTCATTCTCCATACACTGTTCATTTTACCCCATAGCAACAAGATAGTTCTTGGACCATTGTTCACCCTTAGCGGAGAGGAAAGTAAATTCAACCACAAAATCAACAACAACCGCCATTTCCAAGTCACCAAGCTTAGCTCACTTTCCATTAAAAGTGGAAGTGAAAGCTTTGAAAATGCCACTGTTAAACCCTTGGAACTATGGTATAAATTTTTACCAACCAACTTTCTGAATAGGGAAAGGTATTCTTCATAAATCTTGGTGGTCACTCCCTTCGAGTTCCATTCTAGCTACAAGCATGGGTTTTGACAAAAATGAAATATGAGTGAGGGTTTAGCTTAACAGACTAAAATCAAGCGTATGAAAGGTTGAAATATTGGAAATTTATAGAAAGACCAAGAAAGATGAAGAGAGAAACGAAACCAGAGAACTTTCCAAAATGAAAACCCTACAGGGTAACTCAAAAGACCACAATGCATAGTTTCAAGAATATACCATAGCTCTTTCATGAAAATAGGAAATTTTATTGATTTACAGATTGAATTATGGCTACAGGTTACGGTGTATACAAGTGTTACGAGGTGAGAGCACCAAATGGGAAACACAATATCTAATGCAAATCATACCCAATCCATCTCGCACCACCATATATCATTCAGGATATGGAAATGATAAATGTCAATATCACAGGTTTAATTGCACCAAAACATTACATTATCACATAAATCATACCATAACCATAGTTTCAACAAACCCAAAGTTATATATATGGATTTTTAATACAAGTCATGACCGCCATAATAATACATTAATTCATGCATTGAAACAAATATCAACCAAATATTTTTCCCATTCAAAAACAACACAAATGAAAATATAAAAATTTTAGAATCATTAATGAGAAATATATAACCAGATATGAACATATAAAATGAAATCACCATAATATATAATCAAACTTTGAATCAAATCATAAAATCAATGTTGTTATATGATACAAGGCTAATGAAATTTCATAAGGCCTATTGTAATGCAACATTTTTATTATTTATATGAAAGAAACAATTACACACAAGGATCTAGACCAAAATCGGCTGGAATCTTAGAAATTATAACCTCATGAAATGGCATTAAAGCATATATCATATTGTTGTTACAAAACCAAAATAAGGGAACAAAGTACTAGAAAAAAAAATAAAAATTGTTTATTAAAACCACATAACCAAATTCACAAGGATCCAAATAACAACCAAAACTAGAAATGTACATTTTCAACAATAAAAAGAAAGGAAAAATGCAAACAAATAGAGGGGTACATATCATTTCAAAAATGAGAGGGGAGTCGGTTGTGTTGGCAACAACTCTATATAAGTCAACAAGATTTCTTGGTCTGATAATACATATATGGGTGTCGTCAACCCTGGCCCTTTCTCTCCTCTTACCCTCACTCTCTCACTTTTATCTCCAACTAATTCAAGCTACTCTACCCAAGCTTCCTTGAGCCACTCTCCTAGACAAAAAAGAAAAAGTATATGATTACAAAATGGAGGTTTCTTAACTAGTAGTTCTCTCTCTTAATTACACATGTCTTATATCTATAAGTTAGGTTCCACTCTATCCTCACAAAATTTCTACATTTTTACCTCAAGGACAACTTAACATAACTTCTTATCAATGTAGATCCTTCTAGATTAAAATATATTACATATTAAAGAAATTTCTAAAGGGAACCAACTCCCTTGGTAAAATCCTGGAGACCACTAGTGCTTCATAGTAATGTTGCAAAGGAATATCTCCATTTACCTTTGAACTCATTTCTCCACTTAAATATGTCATATCACAATTTGCAAAAGTATTTGATCTTGAGGAACATTAGGTATTGATCAAGGTCTATTCTAGAAATGGATTATAGCTAATATACTCAAGTGTTTGGTATATTAGGATGAATTATATTAGAATTATAAGTTGTGTAATTTTCACTAGTTTCCTGCAAAGCATATGCATATATAGAGACATATTAATCATGTTACTAGACATAATGAAAAACCTTATAATAAATTAATAAATTCACAAGCTACATTTTTTATAACTTATTAATTTATATTCATTTGTTTTCAAACATTGCATTGAAGTACTCATACAAGAAATTGTTGAAGCTACGAGACTGTTGAAACTTTATAGGGAAATAACATAATAATGAAATATGTTGTGGGGAAAAGTATCCGACTCGGAATGACCCTATCCCTACTCTAAGGGTGATAGTTCCTTAGCAACAACTGAAAGTAAAGCTTTGATATTTTTCCTTTATGAAAGTACAGAGAAGGAAGAAAAGATTGACCAACCGATGTCTTTCGCTTTTGTCGATCCTGTCTTCTCTCTTTGCCTCTTGTTCCCAGCTCCTTGCTCCCTTTGCCGGCCCAGCTACACAAAGATCCTGCAAAAACAAGAGAGGGAAACTACAAGAAACATGTACTCATAACTGATGCATGGATTAGAATGAATCAAATATACAGATAAAAACAATACATCATTGCAATACAAGTATATAGGAGAACATCAAAGCTTTATTGATAGAAGAAAAAGGTTCTGAGAAGGTTACAACCATAAATGGCTCCAATCCAGCAGCACCTCCCCAGCAGCAAGAAATCTCCTCTTCTCCTCTATAAAAGCAATCACCCAATAGCTCTAACTGTAAACCAACAGCACTTCCTTGCTTTGCACAAAATTCCAGCCTCCTGAGCTCATAGGAGAGAGCTCAATATATAGATGAATTGAGAAAGGATGAGTCAGCTTGCAACTGATGTGTAGCTGCCTTGTGTCCTCTCTCTCTTCAGTTAATCTTTAGTTGATCTTCAGTTCTTGAGTCCACTTGGTGAACCTTGCTTCCACTTGGAGAAACAAAGCCTCTGACTCATCACAAGGCGAAATACCTGATCCAAGTGTCATTTTTGGAAGATTCCAAAGCAATGACTCACTGTGCCACTTGTCCTTTCTCGCTCAGCGCAGGTGGCCTTCATTGGTTTTGACTTTCAGCGCAAGTACAAGGAGGAGCAGTTGACATTCAGCGCAGATGCTCAGTGGAGCAGCTGACATGATCCAAAAATAGCCTGTTTTTGAGTGTTTTCAGGTGGAGAACTGATAGGAAGTGCTGTGGTTTGCTGACCTTGTTCCTCTAGGGGTAAGAACAACATGTTTAGGGACTGAGGATCCCTGTAATTATTGACATTTCATGCTCCATGCTGCGAGGCACAAAAATGTCTATAACAGTTGCCCCCTAAAGTATGAGGTCGTTTATCGGGTGAAATGCTTTATCCAGAGGGTCCGAAGTTCATTCAAGTGCTGAGAGGTGCCCTGTAATACAATACAATACAATATATTATTTTTCATTCTGTTTTCATGATCTAGCTGAGGCGGGCATTCCCATGCTTAGCTTTATAAATACATTTTGGTACATAGAACAGACGATCGTCTGATGGTAGACTGATAATTTTCTGCTGAAATTATCATCCTTTGAGGAGGATGATCATCTGCTGTAATGATGTACATATCAAATGTCTTTATGTCCTGAATATATATCGCAGCCCGGATGGATGAAACTAGATCCGAGGTCTTCAATCTCTTCCGATCTTCACTCGATGTACAAGTCGATCCATGTGAGAATTTCTTGAAGTCGAACATGGAAAGACATCGCTTGATTACCGGTCAATGATGTAAACCGTTAACAAGCGCGAGAGGAATCACCGATAAGGATGATGACCCTCAAGGTACTGCAGTACAATTCACGTGGCGTGAATAAAGGACTTGGCGTCGAACGCCACGCAAAATCTTCTGGTCGAAGGTCATTGATGTATACCTGTCGCCGGAAGTGAGAAACTTGCCATTGAGGCATGCAAGCTTCAAAGTACTGATGGGGTTGTTCCTAGATCAACTTCTTGGATAATGAGCTGAAGTCGACAAGAAGCGATCTGTCAAAGGAGGGCCTTAATGAATCCCACATCAATGACACGGAACGGAGCTAATGATTTTAGTGGAGGTGAAAACAAACTGTGACATATGATTCAGGGTGGCGATCATGAATGGATGAAGGATAATGTATGGCAGTGGATGGGACACAGTTGACACTTTCAGAATGACCTCTCTTGAACATATAACGACACTGATGCGATGGATCGGTAGCATTACCCCAAAATGTGGATGGTTTGGCGAAGACCATGGTGATGAGACCGGTGAATGAAACAACCCAACCCGATGTGGTACGGAAGAAAAGTGTCATGTTCAAGAGCGACTTGCTACCATTAAGCTTTGATGTTCTCCCAATTTTTCCCCAGTCATTTCTGACCAGTACCTCTTTATTTTTGTCAAGCTTGAGGAGGATAACATATGCTTGTTCTATAACCTGCCCTTCGGGCAAGCCCATCGCTATGATTTAACGAGCTTAGCGATAGGGAAACTCGTTCTCGTCTAAAGACAAGTTTGTCGCTATTTAATCATTTTAACGAGTCTAACGACAAGGAAAACTCGGTCCTTTTCATTTTTAGAGAGTCTGAAAAAGTACAGAAAGTTAACTCCATAATTCCTTTTTCGTCATCTAATCCCTTAAGTCCGAAAAAGTATAAAACAATACAGAAGGGATGGGTGTTCGGTACTTTTAACGAGCCGAACAAGACAAGCGCTCGATCTTTTTGTGTAATAATCCCTCAGGTCCAAAAAGATTAAAGTCTAAAAGAGGGATAGCTCTTCCGGTCCCTTTAATGAGCTGGAAGGCCAGAACTCGGCAAACTTTTCATATTTTACGAGTCAGAAAAGAGCTCAAAGATGACTCGTCTTTTGAGGAACGAGTGATAAACAGGGATAGCAACTGATTCCAGGTACAAATTGGAATTTTCCAATCACGGCAGTGTCACAAGGATGGCTAGGTGAAATCACTCTTCGCAGATGTTCCTCAAAATGGGTAAACACACAAATGGAAGTGAATGATCGGCCAAATGACGGTGGAGGTGACGGTGCACAAACACGACCAAGGCTTTTATGGCTGATGAATTTACGATCTCAGAAGGTTATTTACCGGGATAGGTTCTTTTTTTAGATAAAAATGAGCTTAAACTCTGGAGGGAACATTGCTCACTGCTTTTATTTATTTTTTAACGAGCATGAAGACCGCGTTAAAACTGCTCGGATCTTGCGTTTATTTTTTAACGAGCATGAACCATGTGCTAAAACTGCTCGAAATACCAGTCATAAAATAAGAATGCCTCCTCTAAGGTTCCATTTTTTATAGAGCTTGCGCCTTACCAAAGCTATGCTCCAACTCATCCTTCCTTTATGTAAGTTCGGAAAACGGTTAATCTTAAAACCAGATAAATAACCGCCCCTAGCTTACACTCCAAAAGGTTTGCATGCCCCCAGGTATAGGATAGAATTTCGAGGCTACCCCTCTTCTCCCCCACTTCTGCTCTTCTTTGGGTGTTCCCAGCTACTTGTCACCTTGCTAATCTAATGTTTAACGATACTAGTCTTCTCGTTATTTTAAGGGGTCTTACGCGGTACTTGTCTTCCCGTCGGCCCAACTTTTAACGAACAGCTGTTTGTGACAAGAGAAGAACACTTCTCAAAGACAAAACATTGGTGTTATTGAAGGAGGCTTGCCTCTTTCTTATTATCCAATGACGGTTCTATTCGCTGCCGCAAATCAATCTCTTTCTTTGGCGATGTCTATCATTAGGTTACTCAAAGATGGTTACCCTATGTCACAACAATAGAATCTCTTTCTTTGGAGGCTGCCCCTACTTATCCTTCAAAACATTTGTTTTAATGGGTGAGGCTTGCTTTTCCCCAAAGATGGTTACTGCTTGTCGCAATAAGGGAATTCCTACTTGGGCATTGCCCACTTCTTTAGACAAAGGTGAATGACTCTTTTGCCAAACACATAACTTTAACAAAAGAATACTATTCCAGAACAACCCCTCTTCCATCCACGGACGGGGTACGGACTAGTCATATTCTTCTGCGGAAATTCTACCTTATACCCAGGGTTTCTTCTGCCCGAAGCAGACCAGGGTGCATGCCCCCTGGGTTCCAGTCTTTCTTTCCGAATCACTCGCACTCATCGGGAAGGAGGACTGGGGGTGGAGGCATATCTTGAGTGAACAGACCATTTAGGATTGGTATTTGACTATTTGCGATGCGAGATCCCGGAAATGAAAGTTGGTCTACGAGCTTGACCATCCTTCCTTCGTGTGGAAAACACATTACTCTAAAGAGTGAGGAGACTATCGCTCCCATGCAATAAATATAGTCACGTCCAAGGAGTAGGTTACAATCCAAGGGTCCTTGGACGACCATCACGTTCAAATTAACGGTCTTCCCTTTCAATGTAACAGGCACATTGGGGAGGATTCCTAATGGTCGACTGGTTCCTTTATCAAAACCTGAGAGATTTCTTAACTCAGGTAAAAGCGCCGGGGAACCCAGTGCTTTCCAAGCAACAGAGGAAAGGATACTCACAGACGCCCCTTCATCAATGATAGTACCAGCCATAATCATTCTATAGATCTGGACAATGATTCTGAATGGTATACTGGCTGGTAACTGGGGTCCGCCTAGTTGATTCCAATCAAAGGATACAACCAGGTTGCTTGGTGGTGGGACCGAATATACGGCCGGGTATGACCCTGATGATGTTCCTTCCTGCGATAAAGGAATGGGCGCATTACCCTGACGCTCATCAGAGTCGGTGCTAATGAAAAGAACCTGGATGGTGTCATCCTTATTCTCTTCAGTGAGGGTGTCGCATGAAGATGACTCTTCGGCGACGGTGTCATTTGAAGATGAAACTTCTGAAGGTAGAACCGGGTCAACTGCCGTATCGACCTTTGGACTTTCGTCCGGTCTGGATTCAGTAGGTTCATTTTCAGTGACTGACGCTTCAGCCGACCACTTGAGCGGGCCAGCTGTATTTTCAACCAACGAAGGACTTGGCACGAGTTTTTTGTATCCAGGAGGAAGTTTTACCGGTGAAACCGGACGATCTTCCAAAACTCTCTTCGCTTCGTCTAAGAAGGGACAACGGTGGATGGCATGACTGCCTTCACACAACTTACAGGGGAATCTTACTCCCCCTTTTTGTCTTGATCCTTCACTTTCGTTGGTTGACGGAAAGCAATCAACCTGATTGTCAGAGGTTGATGCCCCCGAATTGTGCAGACGAGGGGACCAGTCCCTTAGTATCCGGGGAATACAGGGACAATCTCTGTGGAAATGGTCTCCTCTACATATGACACATGGCGATTTAGGCCCGGTCTGTGCAGTGGGTGGGTTTTTGTCAGATGTCTTTTGCTTGCCCCCAGTCGCCTTAGGCTCCTTCTTCTTCTTTTCTTTCTTCTTCTTTTCCTTCTTCTCCTTGGGAGGCTGACTTTTGCCGGCTCTACCTTGCGAAGACGAAGGATCGGAGGAAGAACTTTTGGAAGTAGAAGGCTGGTGGGCAGCTCTAGACTGATCTAACTGTTGACTCGATTGATCAGGAACCATGGTGGCCTGAACTACATTGGTTGAGAACAGCCAAACTGGCAGGCCTATTGTCAGTCCTGGAAGCGACAATGTGGCCATATGGGGCGCACCAACTTCTCCCCAAGAGGAGAAAGGACTAGGACTTCCATCTTGTGGACTTCCTTGGTTGGGGCGTTCCATGTTCTCAACTTACAGATCAACGCGGGAATGAGAGGTGATTATGTTCCGTTTAAAATGAATTTTATAACGACGCTTTATTAGACACAACTTTGCTTTTTCATGTTTTAAGAGTCGAGAAAAAGCTAAAGATGACTCTAGTCGCCTTCGATGTATTAACGAGCCCGAAGTGACAAATGCTCGGTTGGACTTTTTCAGTTATAGAGTTTGAAAAAGGCCAAAAGAAACTGCTCTGGAGATCTAGGCAGAGGGTGTGCCAAACCTTTCGCGAAACCACAGAATACGTTTTACGGTACAGGTGGTCAATCTTCGTGAATGTTGTGTTCACTGCATCGCGATCAGTAGGGCGGCCGACACGGCTTCCTAAGGATAAAGGCTTTATTCCTATAGGGGTCTCCCAATATACTCGATGGTACGCGGGAGCACAAGTCCGTATTGATACTTATCGCTTCACCGTGGAGGAATCACCCAACCACTCAACGCTAAGATATCACGTTTAACGACGTCGGAACACGTCTCTAGCTTAGACCTCTATGTGTTTGCGTTATGTTTCAATGCGTTGTTATGTAAATTCAATTCATTTTAATGTTGATCTTGCTTAGCAATTTGCCTTTAAGGATCACCACGAGATGTATATATACAACTTCCTAAATGCAATCTAAGATGAGAAGCAAAACTTTTCAATCTTTCAACTTTGAAAACCTTAATCTACTGAGGGAAAAGAAAGACATCAACTTTTCACACAGATCATAGAACACACACTAAATGCACTTTTTCCTAAATCAGCATGCAAACTGTCAATAATGCACATGCACAATGCAGATATTTCTTTTCTTTATCCTTAATGTTGATGTAAGACAAAAAGGAAACTGTTGGATAACTTTGAATCTAATTTCAAGCGAAAGTAAACAAGCTTGTCCAAAATCAAAAGACACCTTAAGATCGACTTGTTTAGACACTGGAAATGTATAGATTCAAACCACAAAATGAAAAACAAACAAACTCAAACAGCCATGAACAGTAATAAAACTAGCTCTTAAGATCACAAAGACACTTTTACAGTTCAGGATCTAAGAGGCCACAGCTATACTGGTTTGCTTTTCACAATGGGAAACTGTAACTGAAACAAGAAATACTGAAAGAACAATCACAGTTTCATCACACAACTGAGGCGGAATAATGTCAAGGAAAGTTGGTTTACAGCAAGTACAAATGACAAGCAATCAGCAGCAAAACAACAATGAAAACAGGGCCAAGACTCAGTAGGAAACCTCAGCAAGACACTGGCTAACTAGTCCAGCGCAGGCTCTGGTCTGTCAAACTGACTTTCAGCGCAGTTCCCGAAGGGAGTACCTGCGCTGAAATGCAGACTGCCTTTGGGCAGCCTGCACTGAGACACGAGAGTTGCGTTTACAAGGGTTTCCGGGTCATAAAAAGCTCAAAAATTCACTGTTTTTGCTGAAATAAAAAGCTATAGGTCAAGTACAAGCTAAGGGATGATCAAGAGGATGAAAAGCTATCACAAAGAGCACAAGAGTCCTTGTGGATCAGCTCTTCAAATCATAAACTTGCTCAGAAACTGAGCCAGAGCAGCTGCCCTCTACTTTGCAATTGAAGGACTCAATTGCAGTTCGATTTGGTGCTCTCCTTGTTTATGAGATGAATAGCAAGAAACACAATAAACCAACAGGATACTAGTTTCCCCAGCGGAGTCGTCAGTTTGTTGTGGGGAAAAGTATCCGACTCGGAATGACCCTATCCCTACTCTAAGGGTGATAGTTCCTTAGCAACAACTGAAAGTAAAGCTTTGATATTTTTCCTTTATGAAAGTACAGAGAAGGAAGAAAAGATTGACCAACCGATGTCTTTCGCTTTTGTCGATCCTGTCTTCTCTCTTTGCCTCTTGTTCCCAGCTCCTTACTCCCTTTGCCGGCCCAGCTACACAAAGATCCCGCAAAAACAAGAGAGGGAAACTACAAGAAACATGTACTCATAACTGATGCATGGATTAGAATGAATCAAATATACAGATAAAAACAATACATCATTGCAATACAAGTATATAGGAGAACATCAAAGCTTTATTGATAGAAGAAAAAGGTTCTGAGAAGGTTACAACCATAAATGGCTCCAATCCAGCAGCACCTCCCCAGCAGCAAGAAATCTCCTCTTCTCCTCTATAAAAGCAATCACCCAATAGCTCTAACTGTAAACCAACAGCACTTCCTTGCTTTGCACAAAATTCCAGCCTCCTGAGCTTATAGGAGAGAGCTCAATATATAGATGAATTGAGAAAGGATGAGTCAGCTTGCAACTGATGTGTAGCTGCCTTGTGTCCTCTCTCTCTTCAGTTAATCTTTAGTTGATCTTCAGTTCTTGAGTCCACTTGGTGAACCTTGCTTCCACTTGGAGAAACAAAGCCTCTGACTCATCACAAGGCGAAATACCTGATCCAAGTGTCATTTTTGGAAGATTCCAAAGCAATGACTCACTGTGCCACTTGTCCTTTCTCGCTCAGCGCAGGTGGCCTTCATTGGTTTTGACTTTCAGCGCAGGTACAAGGAGGAGCAGTTGACATTCAGCGCAGATGCTCAGTGGAGCAGCTGACATGATCCAAAAATAGCCTGTTTTTGAGTGTTTTCAGGTGGAGAACTGATAGGAAGTGCTGTGGTTTGCTGACCTTGTTCCTCTAGGGGTAAGAACAACATGTTTAGGGACTGAGGATCCCTGTAATTATTGACATTTCATGCTCCATGCTGCGAGGCACAAAAATGTCTATAACAGTTGCCCCCTAAAGTATGAGGTCGTTTATCGGGTGAAATGCTTTATCCAGAGGGTCCGAAGTTCATTCAAGTGCTGAGAGGTGCCCTGTAATACAATACAATACAATATATTATTTTTCATTCTGTTTTCATGATCTAGCTGAGGCGGGCATTCCCATGCTCAGCTTTATAAATACATTTTGGTACATAGAACAGACGATCGTCTGATGGTAGACTGATAATTTTCTGCTGAAATTATCATCCTTTGAGGAGGATGATCATCTGCTGTAATGATGTACATATCAAATGTCTTTATGTCCTGAATATATATCGCAGCCCGGATGGATGAAACTAGATCCGAGGTCTTCAATCTCTTCCGATCTTCACTCGATGTACAAGTCGATCCATGTGAGAATTTCTTGAAGTCGAACATGGAAAGACATCGCTTGATTACCGGTCAATGATGTAAACCGTTAACAAGCGCGAGAGGAATCACCGATAAGGATGATGACCCTCAAGGTACTGCAGTACAATTCACGTGGCGTGAATAAAGGACTTGGCGTCGAACGCCACGCAAAATCTTCTGGTCGAAGGTCATTGATGTATACCTGTCGCCGGAAGTGAGAAACTTGCCATTGAGGCATGCAAGCTTCAAAGTACTGATGGGGTTGTTCCTAGATCAACTTCTTGGATAATGAGCTGAAGTCGACAAGAAGCGATCTGTCAAAGGAGGGCCTTAATGAATCCCACATCAATGACACGGAACGGAGCTAATGATTTTAGTGGAGGTGAAAACAAACTGTGACATATGATTCAGGGTGGCGATCATGAATGGATGAAGGATAATGTATGGCAGTGGATGGGACACGGTTGACACTTTCAGAATCACCTCTCTTGAACATATAACGACACTGATGCGATGGATCGGTAGCATTACCCCAAAATGTGGATGGTTTGGCGAAGACCATGGTGATGAGACCGGTGAATGAAACAACCCAACCCGATGTGGTACGGAAGAAAAGTGTCATGTTCAAGAGCGACTTGCTACCATTAAGCTTTGATGTTCTCCCAATTTTTCCCCAGTCATTTCTGACCAGTACCTCTTTATTTTTGTCAAGCTTGAGGAGGATAACATATGCTTGTTCTATAACCTGCCCTTCGGGCAAGCCCATCGCTATGATTTAACGAGCTTAGCGATAGGGAAACTCGTTCTCGTCTAAAGACAAGTTTGTCGCTATTTAATCATTTTAACGAGTCTAACGACAAGGAAAACTCAGTCCTTTTCATTTTTAGAGAGTCTGAAAAAGTACAGAAAGTTAACTCCATAATTCCTTTTTCGTCATCTAATCCCTTAAGTCCGAAAAAGTATAAAAAAATACAGAAGGGATGGGTGTTCGGTACTTTTAACGAGCCGAACAAGACAAGCGCTCGATCTTTTTGTGTAATAATCCCTCAGGTCCAAAAAGATTAAAGTCTAAAAGAGGGATAGCTCTTCCGGTCCCTTGAACGAGCTGGAAGGCCAGAACTCGGCAAACTTTTCATATTTTACGAGTCAGAAAAGAGCTCAAAGATGACTCGTCTTTTGAGGAACGAGTGATAAACAGGGATAGCAACTGATTCCAGGTACAAATTGGAATTTTCCAATCACGGCAGTGTCACAAGGATGGCTAGGTGAAATCACTCTTCGCAGATGTTCCTCAAAATGGGTAAACACACAAATGGAAGTGAATGATCGGCCAAATGACGGTGGAGGTGACGGTGCACAAACACGACCAAGGCTTTTATGGCTGATGAATTTACGATCTCAGAAGGTTATTTACCGGGATAGGTACTTTTTTTAGATAAAAATGAGCTTAAACTCTGGAGGGAACATTGCTCACTGCTTTTATTTATTTTTTAACGAGCATGAAGACCGCGTTAAAACTGCTCGGATCTTGCGTTTATTTTTTAACGAGCATGAACCATGTGCTAAAACTGCTCGAAATACCAGTCATAAAATAAGAATGCCTCCTCTAAGGTTCCATTTTTTATAGAGCTTGCGCCTTACCAAAGCTATGCTCCAACTCATCCTTCCTTTATGTAAGTTCGGAAAACGGTTAATCTTAAAACCAGATAAATAACCGCCCCTAGCTTACACTCCAAAAGGTTTGCATGCCCCCAGGTATAGGATAGAATTTTGAGGCTACCCCTCTTCTCCCCCACTTCTGCTCTTCTTTGGGTGTTCCCAGCTACTTGTCACCTTGCTAATCTAATGTTTAACGATACTAGTCTTCTCGTTATTTTAAGGGGTCTTACGCGGTACTTGTCTTCCCGTCGGCCCAACTTTTAACGAACAGCTGTTTGTGACAAGAGAAGAACACTTCTCAAAGACAAAACATTGGTGTTATTGAAGGAGGCTTGCCTCTTTCTTATTATCCAATGACGGTTCTATTCGTTGCCGCAAATCAATCTCTTTCTTTGGCGATGTCTAACATTAGGTTACTCAAAGATGGTTACCCTATGTCACAACAATAGAATCTCTTTCTTTGGAGGCTGCCCCTACTTATCCTTCAAAACATTTGTTTTAATGGGTGAGGCTTGCTTTTCCCCAAAGATGGTTACTGCTTGTCGCAATAAGGGAATTCCTACTTGGGCATTGCCCACTTCTTTAGACAAAGGTGAATGACTCTTTTGCCAAACACATAACTTTAACAAAAGAATACTATTCCAGAACAACCCCTCTTCCATCCACGGACGGGGTACGGACTAGTCATATTCTTCTGCGGAAATTCTACCTTATACCCAGGGTTTCTTCTGCCCGAAGCAGACCAGGGTGCATGCCCCCTGGGTTCCAGTCTTTCTTTCCGAATCACTCGCACTCATCGGGAAGGAGGACTGGGGGTGGAGGCATATCTTGAGTGAACAGACCATTTAGGATTGGTATTTGACTATTTGCGATGCGAGATCCCGGAAATGAAAGTTGGTCTACGAGCTTGACCATCCTTCCTTCGTGTGGAAAACACATTACTCTAAAGAGTGAGGAGACTATCGCTCCCATGCAATAAATATAGTCACGTCCAAGGAGTAGGTTATAATCCAAGGGTCCTTGGATGACCATCACGTTCAAATTAACGGTCTTCCCTTTCAATGTAACAGGCACATTGGGGAGGATTCCTAATGGTCGACTGGTTCCTTTATCAAAACCTGAGAGATTTCTTAACTCAGGTAAAAGCGCCGGGGAACCCAGTGCTTTCCAAGCAACAGAGGAAAGGATACTCACAGACGCCCCTTCATCAATGATAGTACCAGCCATAATCATTCTATAGATCTGGACAATGATTCTGAATGGTATACTGGCTGGTAACCGGGGTCCGCCTAGTTGATTCCAATCAAAGGATACAACCAGGTTGCTTGGTGGTGGGACCGAATATACGGCCGGGTATGACCCTGATGATGTTCCTTCCTGCGATAAAGGAATGGGCGCATTACCCTGACGCTCATCAGAGTCGGTGCTAATGAAAAGAACCTGGATGGTGTCATCCTTATTCTCTTCAGTGAGGGTGTCGCATGAAGATGACTCTTCGGCGACGGTGTCATTTGAAGATGAAACTTCTGAAGGTAGAACCGGGTCAACTGCCGTATCGACCTTTGGACTTTCGTCCGGTCTGGATTCAGTAGGTTCATTTTCAGTGACTGACGCTTCAGCCGACCACTTGAGCGGGCCAGCTGTATTTTCAACCAACGAAGGACTTGGCACGAGTTTTTTGTATCCAGGAGGAAGTTTTACCGGTGAAACCGGACGATCTTCCAAAACTCTCTTCGCTTCGTCTAAGAAGGGACAACGGTGGATGGCATGACTGCCTTCACACAACTTACAGGGGAATCTTACTCCCCTTTTTGTCTTGATCCTTCACTTTCGTTGGTTGACGGAAAGCAATCAACCTGATTGTCAGAGGTTGATGCCCCCGAATTGTGCAGACGAGGGGACCAGTCCCTTAGTATCCGGGGAATACAGGGACAATCTCTGTGGAAATGGTCTCCTCTACATATGACACATGGCGATTTAGGCCCGGTCTGTGCAGTGGGTGGGTTTTTGTCAGATGTCTTTTGCTTGCCCCCAGTCGCCTTAGGCTCCTTCTTCTTCTTTTCTTTCTTCTTCTTTTCCTTCTTCTCCTTGGGAGGCTGACTTTTGCCGGCTCTACCTTGCGAAGACGAAGGATCGGAGGAAGAACTTTTGGAAGTAGAAGGCTGGTGGGCAGCTCTAGACTGATCTAACTGTTGACTCGATTGATCAGGAACCATGGTGGCCTGAACTACATTGGTTGAGAACAGCCAAACTGGCAAGCCTATTGTCAGTCCTGGAAGCGACAATGTGGCCATATGGGGCGCACCAACTTCTCCCCAAGAGGAGAAAGGACTAGGACTTCCATCTTGTGGACTTCCTTGGTTGGGGCGTTCCATGTTCTCAACTTACAGATCAACGCGGGAATGAGAGGTGATTATGTTCCGTTTAAAATGAATTTTATAACGACGCTTTATTAGACACAACTTTGCTTTTTCATGTTTTAAGAGTCGAGAAAAAGCTAAAGATGACTCTAGTCGCCTTCGATGTATTAACGAGCCCGAAGTGACAAATGCTCGGTTGGACTTTTTCAGTTATAGAGTTTGAAAAAGGCCAAAAGAAACTGCTCTGGAGATCTAGGCAGAGGGTGTGCCAAACCTTTCGCGAAACCACAGAATACGTTTTACGGTACGGGTGGTCAATCTTCGTGAATGTTGTGTTCACTGCATCACGATCAGTAGGGCGGCCGACACGGCTTCCTAAGGATAAAGGCTTTATTCCTATAGGGGTCTCCCAATATACTCGACGGTACGCGGGAGCACAAGTCCGTATTGATACTTATGCTTCACCGTGGAGGAATCACCCAACCACTCAACGCTAAGATATCACGTTTAACGACGCCGGAACACGTCTCTAGCTTAGACCTCTATGTGTTTGCGTTATGTTTCAATGCGTTGTTATGTAAATTCAATTCATTTTAATGTTGATCTTGCTTAGCAATTTGCCTTTAAGGATCACCACGAGATGTATATATACAACTTCCTAAATGCAATCTAAGATGAGAAGCAAAACTTTTCAATCTTTCAACTTTGAAAACCTTAATCTACTGAGGGAAAAGAAAGACATCAACTTTTCACACAGATCATAGAACACACACTAAATGCACTTTTTCCTAAATCAACATGCAAACTGTCAATAATGCACATGCACAATGCAGATATTTCTTTTCTTTATCCTTAATGTTGATGTAAGACAAAAAGGAAACTGTTGTATAACTTTGAATCTAATTTCAAGCAAAAGTAAACAAGCTTGTCCAAAATCAAAAGACACCTTAAGATCGACTTGTTTAGACACTGGAAATGTATAGATTCAAACCACAAAATGAAAAACAAACAAACTCAAACAGCCATGAACAGTAATAAAACTAGCTCTTAAGATCACAAAGACACTTTTACAGTTCAGGATCTAAGAGGCCACAGCTATACTGGTTTGCTTTTCACAATGGGAAACTGTAACTGAAACAAGAAATACTGAAAGAACAATCACAGTTTCATCACACAACTGAGGCGGAATAATGTCAAGGAAAGTTGGTTTACAGCAAGTACAAATGACAAGCAATCAGCAGCAAAACAACAATGAAAACAGGGCCAAGACTCAGTAGGAAACCTCAGCAAGACACTGGCTAACTGGTCCAGCGCAGGCTCTGGTCTGTCAAACTGACTTTCAGCGCAGTTCCCGAAGGGAGTACCTGCGCTGAAATGCAGACTGCCTTTGGGCAGCCTGCACTGAGACACGAGAGTTGCGTTTACAAGGGTTTCCGGGTCATAAAAAGCTCAAAAATTCATTGTTTTTGCTGAAATAAAAAGCTATAGGTCAAGTACAAGCTAAGGGATGATCAAGAGGATGAAAAGCTATCACAAAGAGCACAAGAGTCCTTGTGGATCAGCTCTTCAAATCATAAACTTGCTCAGAAACTGAGCCAGAGCAGTTGCCCTCTACTTTGCAATTGAAGGACTCAATTGCAGTTCGATTTGGTGCTCTCCTTGTTTATGAGATGAATAGCAAGAAACACAATAAACCAACAAGATACTAGTTTCCCCAGCGGAGTCGCCAGTTTGTTGTGGGGAAAAGTATCCGACTCGGAATGACCCTATCCCTACTCTAAGGGTGATAGTTCCTTAGCAACAACTGAAAGTAAAGCTTTGATATTTTTCCTTTATGAAAGTACAGAGAAGGAAGAAAAGATTAACCAACCGATGTCTTTCGCTTTTGTCGATCCTGTCTTCTCTCTTTGCCTCTTGTTCCCAGCTCCTTGCTCCCTTTGCCGGCCCAGCTACACAAAGATCCTGCAAAAACAAGAGAGGGAAACTACAAGAAACATGTACTCATAACTGATGCATGGATTAGAATGAATCAAATATACAGATAAAAACAATACATCATTGCAATACAAGTATATAGGAGAACATCAAAGCTTTATTGATAGAAGAAAAAGGTTCTGAGAAGGTTACAACCATAAATGGCTCCAATCCAGCAGCACCTCCCCAGCAGCAAGAAATCTCCTCTTCTCCTCTATAAAAGCAATCACCCAATAGCTCTAACTGTAAACCAATAGCACTTCCTTGCTTTGCACAAAATTCCAGCCTCCTGAGCTCATAGGAGAGAGCTCAATATATAGATGAATTGAGAAAGGATGAGTCAGCTTGCAACTGATGTGTAGCTGCCTTGTGTCCTCTCTCTCTTCAGTTAATCTTTAGTTGATCTTCAGTTCTTGAGTCCACTTGGTGAACCTTTCTTCCACTTGGAGAAACAAAGCCTCTGACTCATCACAAGGCGAAATACCTGATCCAAGTGTCATTTTTGGAAGATTCCAAAGCAATGACTCACTGTGCCACTTGTCCTTTCTCGCTCAGCGCAGGTGGCCTTCATTGGTTTTGACTTTCAGCGCAGGTACAAGGAGGAGCAGTTGACATTCAGCGCAGATGCTCAGTGGAGCAGCTGACATGATCCAAAAATAGCCTGTTTTTGAGTGTTTTCAGGTGGAGAACTGATAGGAAGTGCTGTGGTTTGCTAACCTTGTTCCTCTAGGGGTAAGAACAACATGTTTAGGGACTGAGGATCCCTGTAATTATTGACATTTCATGCTCCATGCTGCGAGGCACAAAAATGTCTATAACAAAATAGAATGAAAATTAAATATGCATATGTCACATTTAACTGAATATTATAGCTTGATTAATACAACTATGAACTTAAAAATTTAGTATAGGATGAACTAGTGCATTTCTCTGATCTCAAATAGAAGAGGAATTACTTAATTTTAAACCATGTGTTAAACTGGGTTTGAGGGATATAGATATGTAAATTAGTTATGCTACATCCCCATGTCTAGTTACGTAATTAAGGGCCAATTCTTATATATAATATGATCTTTATGGGTTACTATTATACAAGTTAGGCATTATAGGGATTTATAGTGGTTAGAAGTTATAATGATGTGTGTGTGTTTGTGTGTGTGTGTGTGTGTGTGTGTTTGTGTGTGTGTGTGTGTGTGTGTGTGTGTGTCAAGAGTGTCAGTTTGTAAAGGTAGAGCATTAGCATCTTGCAAGGTTATTGAACCCCCTACCCACACATATTTTCATTAATACCCATTAATATTTTAATTTTCCTAAGTTTAGACTTAGGAACCCCATTAAAAATATTAATTATTTTAATAAAATAGAATCCGGGTGGAATTTCACCAAATGATTTCTAGGTCTTGGATATCTCATATATTCTAGCCCCTCCACAAAATTTCGGAGCTAGAGCACATCCAATACTACCCAAAATTCAACACTCCCTCTTAGCAAGGAATGTGCTCTAGTAATACTTCCCAGCAGAAGTATCACACTGATCCACGGCATCGGTCCTCTCCACTATTGATGCTAAACCTGTTGCCCCTCATCCACTGCATTGTTGCAATCTGTACTACTGCCCATGGCACTGACACTATCATTGTTGCATCTATATTGCAGCTCCCTCTCAATATGTTGCATCATGCTGCCCATAGCACCTCCACTGCTAACTACCGCACTGCAACTCAGTTGCTGAGAAGTAAGCAACAGAAAAAAGACCTAAAAGCTGACATGTTGGTCAGTCTGGATGCCTCTTGACGATGAAGCTACCTCGACTACTAATCTGCGTTGACCTTCTATTGCTACTTCATTGTTGTTCTATCTGCTTTGTGCCTTCCACATTGCTACAACACTCTACTTCACTGCTTTAGACTTTGGCACTCTAGCTTTGCCATTGTTGCTCCATCATCTCTTGCACCAATTAACTCCCATCATTCTGCTACTGTCATTAAGAGCTCCCATAGCCGTATGTAATCCAATATTTTGGGCACCTCAAGGATCCTGCCCTTTCTGTAGCTCTTTCAAACTACAACTCTAAATCTCCCCACCTCCCTCCTAGAGATGTGGCTGCCATCTATGACAAATGAATGTCAAACTGGTTCTCTTCTCCCTCTTTCGTTGCTGCCCCAGAAAAACTCAGATCTGGATTTATTTGGCATTTGAAATCCTCTAAGGAACAATATCCCTCTAAATTTTGATTTCCTTCTCGGAAATCCTTCTACCAACCACTATTGAACCACTCCTCTTTGATCTGTCTTTGTTGTTGCTTAGCACTGGATCTAGATTTCTTGGCAAGAAATCTTCTGAGGAACTGATTCCCCCTGCTTTTCTTCTGCCCCACTAGGTATTGTTCTGCACCAACAAAATCAGTACCCCACCAGCAACTCCAGATTAAATCTGCGCTACACCTCTAGCCACAACAACTGAAAAAACGAGACTCAACAGTCTCTGCGCTAGCCCAACAACTACTACACTTCCTTCTGCAGCAAAAACGCCACCCAGTCAGATTAACGCAAGCTCTACGCCAGCCTACCCTAGTGACTGCGTCACCACTCCTCTACTCTCTCAGCCAGAAATTACGTTGTCTCTCGGGACAGTTGTCTTCACGCCAAGATTTTCCTTTGTCCTTTTGCTGATGGCTTCAGTCCTCCTTGATCGGCAATTTCTATGATACCATGTGAAAATTTATGAATCTAGCAAACCATAAATCCTACTGCAGTAAACTGATTTGCATTACCTACTTGTGTTTTTCAGTTTAACAATATATTTTTAGAAATATTAATGAAAATACACTGCAGCCTACACCACTATATAGATAAAGTACTGAAAAATAAATGAGACAACCACACAAAGGACACACTTATTTTTGGACTAAAAGTCCCCGTAAAAACCCAGTGTGGGAAAATCAGTGCAACAGATATGAGGGTTTTATTATTAAGCATATTTTTTAATACAACTGAGGTGCCAAATCCAGCTCACCCAACAGAGAATAAACCTGGCAGAATTACCTCCATCCGAAGATAAGTATTTTGGCGAATCCAACAATAGGATGAAAAAACCCCACAAGTGACTACATTGTCCCTAGTACTGTGCAACGATGGCTACTCCTAGCTCTGTGTTGGAACTACGTCACCCTCCTAGTGAGATTTCCTGGCTTAGAAACCGATATGTTAAACTACTGCCCGATCTACCACACAAAAACCCTAGTGCTGCCTCTAAGTGACTGCATTAGCCCTCCAGCCTTTGCGTCACCCTTTCTGGAGCCCTTCAACCTCACGTCACCCTTTCTGGAGTTGCTTTATCTCTCCCTGGTGCTACTCTACCTCTCTACTATGTATTCTCGGCCTTGAACCTAAGTCCCTCTGCTGAACTGCCCCTCTCTGCACTAGAAGCTTACTCTAAAATCCTCAGCAAACCACACCCCAGAATTTCGAATTAGCTCAAGTGTTTCTCTCTCTATGTGTGTTCTCCAACTGACCCTAAGCCTTCCTTTATACATTTTTTGTTGAGAAATCAATGGTCATGATCTAATCTCTAATCAATGGCTAAGACTAAATTAGACTTGATCCTTGTCTCTTAGAAGCTTCTCACCCATATTTTCATTAATGTCCATTAATATTTTAATTTTCCTAAGTTTAGACTTAGGAACCCCATTAAAAATATTAATTATTTTAATAAAATATAATCCGGGTGGAATTTCACCAAACGATTTCTGGGTCTTGGAGATCTCATGTATTCTAGTGCCTCCAAAAAATTTCAAAGCTAGAGCACATCCGATACTACCCAAAAGTTAATAGTTGATGCAATGAGTTGCAATGTCTAAATAATTTAAGAGTGATCTCAGTAAGTAAAGGTGAGAGAGGTTTTGCTGAAAAATAAAACCAACAACCTTAAGCGATCAATATTATAATCTGATCTGCAATAATTTATGAGGAAAAAATTGTGCAAAAGAGCAATCTGAATATGAAATCATCCAGGAAGGATTTTTGGTATATAAAAATAGATTGTACATTCCAAATGATGAAGAGATCAAAAGATTAATATTAGATGAATATCACAAAAGTCCATATGCAATGCATCATGTATACCAAAAAATGATCATTGCGCTAAAAAAAGAGTTCTTTTGGCCTAGAATGAACATGGATACAACAAAATACTTGGCTAAATTTCAAGAGTGTTAGTTTTTAAAGGTAGAGCATCAGCACCCTACAAGGTTATTGAACCCCCTACCCACACTTGAGTGGAAATGGGAAGTGATAATGATGGATTTCATAACGGGATTACCTAGGACCCAAAGACAACACAATTCAATCATGGTGATGGTGAACAACTTAACGAAAGCTACTTATATTATTTCAATACAATCCACCTATAAGGTTGACCAAGTGGAAAAGAAATTAAGAAAGAAAATTTTCAATTACTTGGCATACCAAAAATAGTAATATCAGATAGGGATGCAAAGCTTACTTCAAACTTTTGGAAAGCCTTGTTTGTGGGAATGGGTACCCAATTGAATTTTAATACTTCTTATCACCCTCAAACTAATCGAAAGACGGAAAGAGTCAATCAAGTGTTACAAGACATGTTGGGAATGTATGTCATGAATCAACCACCCAAGTACGAAGACTATTTTCACCTGGTGGAGTTTTCTTACAACAATGGGTATCAACCATCTCTTAAGATGAGCCCATTTGAAGAATTCTATGGGAGGGGGTGTCATATTTCCCTAAATTGGTGTCAACCAAAAAATTAGCTCATGTTAGGACCAAAACAATTGAAGGATATGGAAGAGATAGTGAAAAATATTATGCATAACTTAAAAGTTGCCCAAGATCGGTAGAAAAGCTAAGAAGACTTGAAAAGAACAATTGAAAAGTTCCAAGTAGGAGATCACATTTACATCAAAGTGAGACCTAAAAAGAGTTCTTTAAATCTAAGGAGCTATTCTAAATTGGCACCTCAATTCTGCAGACCTTTTGAAATTTTGACCAGAGTTGGGCCAATGGCTTATCAATTGGCATTGTTGGCTCAAATTAAAATTCAATATATGTTTCATGTATATATTTTAAAGAAATATATTCATGATCTAACTCATATAATTGATTTTCATGTGGTACAGGTCAAATCTGAAGGAGAGTTCCAAGTCTAACCGTTGCAAGTTTTGGACCAGAGGGAGACTATACTTCGAAATCAAGTCATTTCCTAGGTTAAAGTGCAATGGAAGCACATTGGGCCTAAAGAGGCCACCATGGGAATGGAAGGGGAGATGAAAAAGGTTTATCCTAAGTTTTTTACTTGATTCTTAGTGCTAAATAAATAGGGTGTAAGATGTCCCCTTTTAAGGGGAGGGGAAATGTAACACCACAGAAAATGCTTACATTATGACTCCTATATTTTATGTTTATATTTATTTCTGAAAATGGAAATAGGTGTTGAATTGTTATTTTATTTTCTAGCATAAGAAACATAATTAATGATAATACTATGTTAGAATATTTAATTCTCTTGGGAATGTGTTAGAGTTTAACAAGAGAGATTAACCTCTAACTATGAGGGAAAATGGTTAAAAGTGGTTATGCCTAAGAAGGCAAAAAAGGAAGAAAAATAAAAAATAAAAATCTCTTCTTTTTTTGCTGGAAAAAAGGTTTTGTGATGTTCGTTGGTATGTACTACTAGCTTTTTCTTGGGAAAGGAGAAATCCTGAACGTTACTGGACAAAAGAGAGGAAACCCTAACTATCTGATTGAAAACAGGGTGGGAGAAAAAGACTTTGTAGTGGATTATGGATGAGATATTGTGGGAGACAAAGATAGTATCTATTTAAACCCTTACCAGTGGGAGAGAAAGAGTGGTAAACCCAAAAAAGCGTTTTCAGGATGCTACATAGGTTGTGGACGAGACTACTCCAAATATTCTTAGTTCTACCTCACAGTTAGAGGGAAAGCTCGAGGGGAACTACCTGAAAAGGACAGTTCAAGGATGGGAGGAACATGGAAGCCTCTAACTTAGTTTTGGAAGGATAACAGATAATCATTTTTTCTCGAGGTTAGTGAAAATATATGTCAGGTTGAATGTTGATACTATTGATTTGAAATATTTCACAGTTAATGATAATATGTTTGCATATTGTTGGAGGAAGGAAACAGGTAAGAAATCTAATAAAATTGTGTACAAATAAGAATATATCATGATTGAACAATGTTTTGTGTACACCTACATTTATTAGTTGTGTAGACATCAAGAGATTTGTGTTTAAGAAAAGAAAAATAGAAAAATAAACCCAGGTTGAAAGGAGAAAGAAATACTTCATTTCCTTTCGAAAAAATGAAGAAATTGTTATGTTTTGTATTGATAAAAAATGAAGAAATTATTAGGGATTAAGCCATGGTTTCGAGGTTGTAAATAACCATGGAACCCTGGACTAAGTAATCCATGATTTCCAGGTTACAAATAACCATGGAACCCTGGACTAAGTAATAGCACTTGAATTTTAGTTGGTATAAGTTTATGTGTGTGTTTGTGTGTGGTTTAAAATAAAATGGTAGTTACACTATTTTATGCATAGAGAAACTACACAAAATATTGTCTTCTGAAGGTTTCAAGATGTGGGTCCCATTTTTGGAAAAAATAGGTCACAAGGATTAAGCCATGATTTTCAGGTTACAAATAACCATGGAACCTGGACTAAGTAGTAGCATTTGAATTTTAGTTGGTATAAGTTTATGTGTATGTGTTTCTGTGTGTTTTAAACTAAAATGGTAGTTACACTATTTTATGCATAGAGAAACTACACAAAATATTGTCTTCTCAAGGTTTCAAGATGTGGGTCTCGTTTTCTGGAAAAAATAGGTCACATAGATTAAGCCATGATTTCCAGGTTACAAATAACCATGGAACCCTGGACTAAGTAATCCATGATTTCCAAGTTACAAATAACCATGGAACCTTGGACTAAGTAATAGCATTTGAATTTTAGATGGTATAAGTTTATGTGTGTTTTAAAATAAAATGGTAGTTACACTATTTTATGCATAGAAAAACTACACAAAATATTGTTAGTAAACCTTAAAGAGAAGCGTTGTCAACATTATAACTGTGCATACAAATGAAGAGAAGAAAAGAAAACAATTCTTAACGTGTATTCAGATAAGAGAAATTGTAAACGAGAATTTCAGAAAAACTAATGATGCATCTACTATAATGCAGTGAACCAATAATAATTTTCCCAAGTTATCTACAATGAGTAATGACCAGCATAAAACAAAAAATGATTGTGAAGACAAATCTTTCAGAAAAAATGAGGCTACAGAGAGCCTAGGAACTATAATATCAACAATGCTTCAAACTTATAAATTATGCTAATGGAGAATAAATACAAGGGCACTTAACATGAATACAATAAAAGAATAATAACAAGTTTTATTTGAACATTCTTAACATCGCAGGGATTATCAACAAGAGTTTTTACAATACTCAAACATGCAGTCTCTAAATTCTTCTCGATCATAAAGAGGCTTGCGGCCATGACAAGCCATACAACTACTGTGTCTAAAAAAACTCAATTAAAAATATATAAGACATTGTCGTGGCCGTACCTAACTCTGTCCTGACCTACAACTTGATTAAAAAAAATACGCAGCCATCCATATGGCCGCAAGGGTTTACTCTGCTAAAGACGTCGTGGCGCAACTGGCAGCAAATGGAGAGAACTTAGAATCAAAACTAGTAATCATCTGCGTAAGTCGTGGAAGAGAGCTAATAACAAATTTTGGGTCCTTTCCCTTCTCCAAAAAGTCGAGTTTCGAGAGTACCTATGCAAACAAGTTACAACCTGGGTTATGAATGGAAGTCCATGTAGGAGAAACAAAAATAATTGTTTACATTACAAGGGGTTGGAGTTACCTGTTAAGGCCGATGGCTTTGTATGTTGCCTCGAATATGCGCTGCATGCACATGCATTAGGGTTGAATAATGGAAGGATTGAATTAAAAACCAATTCATAATTGTGAAATCAAAACGTAAACATTACTTTCAGTTCCGGTCGAAACCCAATTCATCAAACACTTAATTAACCGCAAGTCTTAGCCTTGCTGGACTCCAGGACTCTGAATGTGCATCAACACATTGTAAAAAGATTGAATATAATAGAGTTTAAAATAACAGACACAATGTATTTATAGCTCATAATCTTAAAGCAAGCTAGAAAAGTTAAGACCAAGGCTCATACCTCTGAAACGTGCCCTGAAATAATTATGGTCACACTTCTATGACATTTATGGAAAGATAATATTTGTTAAAGGTTGTCCAAGAGCCTCTAAGAAACCAAGGTTACAATAGGGTTTCAATACTGGGAGTAGAGCTACAAAACTCCTCGAACAATATCAACTTAGGCAGTGTCGGCGGGGCTAGGCAGGTCGTTACCCTAAGCTCCTTGCCACACCATCCTCACCATTCAATCGGAAGGGAAAATTTGGTGCGTTAAATTTTACACCAAGATTAACCCCCACATGCATGGTGGGACCATCCATAGATGGACTAGAATGGTACTAGCTGGACCAAATGATGGAGAAGAGACACCATGAATAACATTATATATTACAATGTAACGTTAATTGAAAAACAATTGTGTTATATCAAACAATAAATATAATTAATTGTACCACATGTAGAGTGCAAGTCGAAACAGTAAAGATGTATTCCTATGCCTCATATATTGTGCCAAACCAAAATATATATATATAGCGTGGTTATGGTATACTTTCTAAAAGATGGAAGTAATTAAACATAAGCTATATAGTATTAAACAATTAAAGTAGGATATCATCGATTGAATGAAAATTTTTTTACATTTCCTAAATAGTAGTAAACAATTAAAGTAGGATATCATAAATTGAATGAAAAAAAAAATTACGTTTCCTAAAAAGTTACCTTGTGAATGATTAGAGAGGTGACAAAATAGTTAATTTGCTCTATTAAACTATTCACCCAAACCTTATAAGCTATATAGTAGGAAACAATTAAAGTAGGATATCATAAATTGAATGAAAAACATTTTACATTTCCTAGAAAGCTACTTGGTAAATTATTAGAGAGTGACAAAATAGTCAATTTGCTCCATTAAACTATCCACCCAAACCCCATAAGCTATATAATAGTAAACAATCAAACTAAGATATCATAAATTGAATTAAAAACCTTTTACATTTCCCAAAAAGTTACCTTGTGAATAATTAGAGAAATGACAAAATAGTTAATTTGCTCCCTTAAACTATCCACCCAAACCCAATCATTGACTTTTATATGCTTCACTGCTGAATTGACTTTTTTTCATAAAAAAAATATTTTAGCTACCCTCAAAAAAACCGTTATGTGAAACGAATTTATTAACTTTAAAGATGTCACCTGAATTTATTAACTTTAAAACCCTTAAAAAAACCGTTATGTGAAATGAATTTATTAACTTTAAAGATGTAACCTGAATTTATTAACTTTAAAGGTTTCCATATTTTAATATAATATACCAAATTGATGAGGATATACCAAATTGAGAATATGCTCATTTTAGTGAACTGAGCGTTAAACATATCCAGAAACCATTACGATAAACCCGTTGACAAATTTTTATTAGATAACATATCCAAGGATGGTGTGACAAGTCAGGCATTCAGAAAAGTGGGCGCCTTTTTGTGTAGCCGATATTAATTTATGATCCAGTTTATTCGTTTGTTTTAGGAAATATTTTCTCCACTGAGCGGCATACTCATTATAAAAATGGTTGTTTTAACGAATTTGACTTAGAGATTGGATACAGCAATTTTCTCGAATCCCTTTACGGAGGATGTCACCGTATAATAAAGCTAATGGAGTCGGCGGTGTAAAGAATGATATAGACATACAGCATACCGACATTCTCCACTCGGATGGTGGAATGCTAATTTAAATCTGAATTATTGAAAAGTCACACTGGCTAACTTTGCATGCAATTCTATAATAGTTTGGCCACAGAAAGATTGGTTCAGCCATTAAAATAAATTAAATGTAAAGAAAGATGTTGAATGCAACTCGCCACATTGACAGGGACAGGATGTCATGTTCATATGATATTGGTTGAATGCAATTCGCCATAATGATAGGGATGTCACGTTCACTGTAATTATATATTAATGGTAGATTTTAAAAATATTTTAAAATTTGATATTTAGAAAATATCTTAAAATCTAATAATAAAGAATATTTTTAAATCTATCCTACTCAGAAAACTAACGCCACCCTTGTGAATTCCTGAATTCCAATCCACTACTGGGAACTCATATATTCAAGCAACTAATTATCTCTGTGACTTTCTACCTTCCTCCTCATCTCTTACTGGGCTAACTATGGCCGTTGCTTCGTCTTCTTCGCCAAAACTTGAGTTCCTTATGTCGAACCAACTAGAACGAAATACGTCTGGTTTTCAATTCCTCCTTAGCAAACGCCCAAGTTTCTCTCTCAGGTCCTCAGAGCATGTTAAGTTCAAATTCTCAGAAGAATATCGATGCCATTATAGAGTAAGGGTAAGGTCTCAAGCTGAAGCTGCACCAACATCTCGTGATAAAAAAGGGGATGAGAGAACCATCAATCAGCAGTGCATTAAGGGTAAGCTTTCGGCCTGGCAAAGCGTCCCCAAGGAGCGTTGGGAGGGTGAACTTGCAGTCGATGGTCATGTTCCACTCTGGTTGGTCAGTCTGCTGTATTTGGCATCAATTTTTCGGTTTTGCATATACTTCTATACAATGATTCGTTGGCTTATAACTTATAAAAATCTAGATATTGATGAATTTGAATCACTGGTTATCATGAAGCTAGTGTCCTCACATTCTATTATGGTTATATACAGCATGGTACTTATCTCAGAAACGGACCAGGGATGTTTCATATAGGCGATTATAAATTCAGGCACCTTTTTGACGGGTATGCGTATTTTTCAGAACCTATCGTTGTAATATGAATGACTTTCTTATTTTTTACTTTATTGGATTTTTTGGAATTTTAAATCATTTTTTTTAATTTTCAATTTTCAGTTATGTAGATTTTTTTGGAATTTTTAATTTCAGTTGTGTAATTTGCAATAAATTTTCAGTGTTTGAATCTATTTTTATATTAAAAATATATATTTTCAACAATTTAAATTCACAATTTTACTAAAAATTGTGTTAAATTGGAAAACAAAAATTATACTTTTATTGTCTGAAATTTTGGAATATGAACAGCTTAGAATGTTTTTATTGTGGGATATTTGGAGTAGACACTGGACCTATCATCAGGGACCATAAAGTTTTCTAGTCCCTAATGATTTTGGTCCCTGAGGATGAGTGGAGTGTCCACTGAAACATTTGGAAAACACTCTACACAATTCATATCCCAAAGCTTTAGACAATATGAATAACTGTGGAAATGGCCACTCTCAAACCATATTCCTTACTAAACATATACACTACTTTTTGTAATTGAGAAATATGACTTAACTACAATATTTTAATGTTTAGTGTTTAGAATATCATAAGGAAATTCTATTGCAGATTTTAAAACACTTAATGGTTAAGTAATCTTTAGAAATGGAATATCTCAAGAGACATCAAAACTTTGAATCCTTTTATACTTTAAAAACACATTTTAAATAGCTTAAATTTATAAGTTTTCCAAAAATTGTATCATCCTGGAAAAACAATTAGGCTTATTAAGAAAAATATATATATTGTTTTCCTAAATTGAACCTTTTTACCACTAAAGATCTTTCTAGGGCTCAAATTTACAACAATAATAATTGAAGTGTTATATTTTAATGGAGTTGTCTATAATGCGACTTTTTGGAGATTCAGGTGACGGAATCCGGCCGAAGAAATTGAGGTTAAATCTTGATTTGTTGCAGTTAAAATGGTTTTTTAACTGCATATTTGGATTCAGCACCCTCGAAAACCCCTAGGACGCTTTCATTGTGCAGAAACTAGCTATCAAACTTGCGATTCCAATAAATTCCAGCGAGATTTCGACCAGAAAAACCCGCCGAAAAAGCTTTCAAAAAGTCACGTTATAGACAACTGCTATTTTAATGTGCAAAATATCTGAGTAAAATTTTAATACAAACTTTAAATTATTTAATAATTAGAAATTTTTACTTCATGCAAAAAAAAATTGAGAATTTTAAATTTCAATTATGTAATCTACAAAAATCAAATATCAAAAGATTTACATTACTCTAAATACACTTATGAGCTCAGAAACACATTTTAATTCACAAAACACTAAAACCATGCTCCTTAAGGAAAAATATATATTGTTTTTCTAAATAAAGCTTTTCTTAGTACTCAAGGTATTCCTTGAGCTCAAGGTTATTGCAATGATGTGTTAAATACTATATTTTATTCTGAATAAAATATTATTAGACATTTTAAAATATTCCAGAAATTTAATGAACGTGAACCCAATAAACTTAAATATTCCAAAATCGAATCAGATGTATGCCCTAAAGATAGATGCCATTAAGAGGATATCTATATTGAATCTATATATTATTTAATCTATTTTTTTAGGTTGAGCCTTCTTGGCACTGAAAATATTCCTTGGGTCAGCTTTACAGCAATGATGTCATAAATTCTGTATATTACTCTATAGGATATCTCAGTGAAACTCTCTTGGAAATTTTAAAATATTTTGGAAATTCTATCGACATAAGCCAAATGAACTTGAATATTGCAAAATCTAATCCAGATAAATATGATGCCCTCTGATAATATCTGTATTGAATTGTCTTGTCTCGTGCCAGGTACGCTACTTTAGTTCGCCTTCATTTCGAGAATGGGAGATTGGTTGCGGGGCATGCACAGTTAGAATCCGAGGCTTACCAGGCAGCTAAGAAGTATAACAAGATTTGTTACAGGGAATTTTCAGAGGTTCCACAGCAGTCCAACTTCTTCAAATACATCGGAGAACTCGCCAGTTTGTTTTCTGGTGCTTCCTTGACTGACAATGCAAATACAGGAGTGGTCAGGTAGTTTCGTTTATTCATTTTTCTTGCTGCTTCGATAGCTTACCAGCATATTGACCTTCCTGGAAAATTTGTGCCACCATTCAAAATATCCATATTTATACCAGAATTCTGAACTCCCATGATCATTACACTTCACGTAGTTTTGTTTTTTCAACCATGTCGAGTTTTGCAGGCTTGGAGATGGACGGGTTGTATGCCTGACAGAGACAAGAAAGGGGTCTATCCAGATTGATCCCAACACTCTCGAAACTATTGGCAAGTTTGATTATTCTGATAATCTAGGGGTAACGTTATAACTCACATTTATCGGTTTTTATTTTTTTACATCTCGAGATACAAATTTTTTTACATCTCGAGATACAAACATTTTAGGGTTCAATAGATGTCAGTTAAGATTAACCTTCATAGATTTGGGTGGAATAGGTTATATTAATGGGTATTTAAATATAGGGGGTTTAAGCAGTGCATTATGGTATTATTTTTGGGATTCAACTGTGTTAAGTAAGTGATTCACTTATGACTATTTTTATGAGAGGTAGCGGTAATTGACTAATTTCTCATGATTTGAATAGTTCACTTAGCACTGATTGCATCGGGTGATGCTCACAGTGGTGAAGAAGTGGGATTGAAACTGGTGAAATAGATCACATAGTGTCAATCATCACTTCCAAGGCTTGCACCCGGTAACCAGAACTTCCTTGGAGGTCACCCATCCCAGATCGCCTCTGGCTCAAGCAAGCTTATTTCACCAATTTCAATTCCACTTCTTCACCCCTGCTATGCAATGAGTGCTAAGTGAACTATTCAAATCATGAGAAATTAGTCACTTACAACTACCTCTCATAGAAATGGTCATACCTAAATGACTTACTTAACTCAGTTGAATCCCAAAAATGATATCTAATATTAATGAGTATTATTGTAGAATCAGAGACTAATCACAGTTTCTCTTATATTGTTTTTTTCTTTTTTCTTCTTATCTAATTATAACAAATATGAAAAATTATAAGTTATTTTATAATTAAATAACAATATTAATTAATTAGTATAGTCTCAATTATTAAAGTATTTTTGTTATTAAAAAGTCATGGATTTAACTCTACAAACACTAGTCATAGTTATTAAAATATTTTTGTTATTGAAAAGTGATGGCTCTAATTCTATAAACACTCTCAAAGTAAGCTCGGTAATTGAACAGACAGGAAGCCGATATTTTCTAGGAAATCTGCCTCATACAAATATTTCATGAACTGGACAGTCTTTTGACCTTTTCTAATAAATCGACCTCATACAAATATTTCATTAACTCACATACTCTTCTGAGAAGTGATCCCTTTACATAAATCTGCTTAGGACCAATATTCTGTAGATCGTGGTCACTGATTAATGGATTTTGTGGTTCGCAGGGGTTAATTCATTCCGCTCATCCAGCAGTCTCTGATACGGAATTCATCACGTTGATCCCCGATCTCATCAACCCTGGTTATACTGTCGCCCGCATGCTTCCTGGATCGAACGAAAGAACTTTCATCGGACGGGTAAGATCAGTATTGCTGATTTTCTGCAATTATAGAATGATAAATTTTGGGTCGCAGATCCATAATGCACAATAATTCTTTATGGGATTCAGGTGAATTGCAGAGGCGGTCCCGCTCCTGGTTGGGTACATTCATTTGCTGTAACGGAAAACTATGTGGTAATTCCGGAAATGCCACTGAGGTACTGTGCGAAGAATCTGTTGAGAGCCGAACCAACGCCTCTGTACAAATTCGAATGGCACCCAGAGTCCAAGGCATTTATGCACGTCATGTCAAAAGCTACTGGAGACCTGGTGAGTGCCCCTCTCATGTTGTTCTTTCAATCTCTATTTATGGAATCATATTAAGTAAATGATTTTGCTCTGATGTTAGAAATTAGAGAGATATGTAAATTAGAAGTTTCAGAAATCATAGTACCTTGATTTGCTTGTAGCAGAATCTTATGCAGCTGGTTGCATAGCCTAGTTCTATGAAGGAAATTCAAACGTATGCAGCAAACTAGTGAAAACCTTATATGATTGGAGACCACAAAATCATTTATCAAGTTGTTAATGCAGCAAGAAACATAACTCTGTAAAGCTATTTTGATGACGATGGGATATCATATGGGCAAGGTTGTACTTTAGGAAAAAAAATAAAAATAAAAAGTACAGACAGTTTTTAATTATTTTGAGAAGCAATTTGATGAAACACATAGAATAGAATATATATATATATATATATAAAAGTGTGATTTTAAAATTTGAAATAAATCTTAAATGCATAAATAAATTTAGTTTTTTTAGATTTTGCAAATTACATCATTCAAATATTTATCCTAAAAGTTTCAAAATATAATATATATCAAAAGAAAAACAAAAGTTGAAAATAATTAAATAGTTTTAAAACACTTTATACTGGAAATTTAATTAGTATATTCTGTTAATTTTATAACACATTAAATCACTTTATAGTCCAAAGTTAATTAGTATATTCTTTTAATCTTATAACATGTTAAATTTTTTATAAAATTTTAAAGTGAAAAATTATAAGTTGAAAAAAATAGATTTATTTTTTATTTAAAATTTAAATAAGATGGTTTAATAATTTAAGCATTATTTTGTTATGAAGTATTATATAAATCATGAAATTTAAGGTTTAAATTTCTATAGATTAAATAATAAAAAAGAATTGCTATTAAAAATAAAATAATAATAATAATAAATGAATGAATAATATTTCTATACTAATAATTTATTTAAATTTTATAAAAATATTAAAAATTAAAAAATATATCATAAAAATATTTACGATGAATTTTAAAAATAATTTTATACTATCAAAAATGTGATGCAATGATTCGGAAACTCTTATTTTATTAATAAATTTATTTAATCTTATTTTATTAATAAAATTATTAATTAAATAAATTTATTTTTTTAGATAAAATATTAAAATTATTTATAATATTTAATTAAATAAAAAATTTATCCAAAAAAGCTAATAAACAATAATTCTAAAATATAAAAAATACTAGAAAATATTCATTACATCGAATATTTTTTAATTCAAAATATTAACATTAAATTTCAAATACTATTTCATACATTTAATTAATAAATATTTAAATTAATAAATTATGAATAATTTAAAAGGCACATTTTATTCTAACTAATAAATTTGTCTTTAAATTGTTTATAAATTTGTCTTTAAATTGTTTAATAAAAAACATGAGCATTAATCAAAAAATATGAGCATTTCTCAAGCAGAATAAACTATTTAAATAAATAAATTTCAATAAATTATTTATAATTTAAATGTAACATTTCTATATTATGATTAGCTTTTAATTTTTAATAATATTTTTTAACTAAATAACCTTCAAAAATTTGTTTTATATTTTTTGGTCCTAATTTTTTCTTATTTAACTAATAAAATAATTTTGACCCCGGTCCTAGAGTCAAACTAGTCGTTGGTCAAGTTAGATGTTGGGTGCTCTGCTCAGATTATTTAACTTGCTTTGCTGGATCTGTTTCTTCAACTTGTCCTGACGATGAACCACACTAATTGGTTCGAAACGCGTAGACAAATGATATTACTTGTGATTTTCGCCAAAAAAAATCTCTCTAACTTGATATGGATCACAGAAGCCTGAACTCTATTAATGTAACATTTTATTAAACTACATAAATTAATATTATAACATTTTCAACACTTACAAAAATAAATAATAAAACCATATTAAATGAAAAACATTATAAACGATCTACCATTACCATATCCCTTTGGAATAATTAATAAACCCCAATAAACTATTTACAATTTAAATGTAAACATTTTATCCCAACAACATAAATTGATAATAACACTCTTTCACCTCAGAAAAATCATAAAAGCGATAAACCTTAACTACTTTGCAAAATTAAAAAAAAAATAACATTCAACATTTATTAAATAATATAACGCAACCCCACAAAATAATTTAATCTGTCCAAAGATTTAAGACATCAGGGGCTGTGAAAAAACTGCATCGCTTACATTACATAGATTACAAAACTGGATTACAAAACTGTGCACGTGAGTGCATGACGCGCTGGTTTGGGCGGTAGGCTTTCGCATCCCCCAGTCAGGATCGATTTTGGTCAATGCTGCGCGCTGCTGTTGCAGCACATGATTCTATGATGACGTATATGTTCCGATGTTGATGTAATCTGCACGTATTCTATTCGCTTCGGCGATATTATATGATGAAATCTGCTCATTTCGGCGATGTATTATGATTGTTCAGCGAGAATTCGCTCCCCCACTCAAAAAAAAATTACAAAACTGCATCGTTTCCTTCTTTCAGTAATTGGATTAAATGCCATTAGCTGACAACAGATTTTCACTATTTTCGATTGCATCCCTGAAAGCTTGTGGCAATGATGGCAGGTAGCATCGGTGGAAGTGCCACTGTTTGTGACATTTCACTTCATTAATGCCTATGAAGTCAACGGCAACGATGGGAACCCCATCTCAGTGATAGCTGATTGTTGTGAGCATTATGCTGATCCCACCATCTTAGATAAGCTCAGGCTTGAAGAGTTGAGATCCTTCTCTGGTCAAGATGTTCTTCCAGACGCCAGGTAAGCCTACCAAACACCTTTCCCTGGAAGCAAAGAAAAATCTTTCAAGAATTTAGGGTTTAGGGACTTCAACAAGCTCGAAACAGCAGTCAGTATTAATCAATTAAATAGATATGCGGGCTTGAAATTTGCACGTGGTAACTGAAGTTAATATCAGAAATTAACAGAATCCATATTGGTGAGTTTTTTTTTAATCAGAGTGGGACGATTCATCCTACCGCTGGACGGCAGTCCAAAAGGAGAACTAGTTGCTGCTTTGCCACCGGAGGAACACGGGAAAGGGATGGACATGTGCAGCATCAATCCACGGAACGCGGGGAGGCAATATCGTTATGCATATGCCTGTGGAGCCCAACGCCCCTGCAACTTTCCAAACACCCTCACCAAGGTCTGCGTAATTGTATTTCATTAACACTATATGATATTTTTAGCATGGATTGGCTAATTAGCCCTTTATCCATATAAAGGGTGAATGTTAATACTTAATTTTAAGGTCAGTATGAAAGTTAAATTTTTTATGTTAAAATTGGTATAATCTTTATAGATTTATTTTAAATATTAATCTAATATGAGTTAAGAAGGATTTAATTTTTTCATTTCTGAATTTTTTTATGAGTCACATTATTTAAATGTTTTGTATGGTAATTTAATTTTTTAATTTTAGATTTTTCATAATATTTATTTTGTTGGACATGTACAAAATTTCAAATCAATTTTGATGACCAACAGACAACATTGGATAGCATTACACATCATATTGAACTAGTGTTATAATAAAAGCATACTTCATAAATAACAAACTATCTTCACCTCTAACATCTCTAATCACAATGGCTAAGGATAAGAGCAATAAGAATGTGTTGATGACTCGTGCAGATTGATTTGAAGGAGAGAAAAGCAAAGAACTGGTACGAGGAAGGAGGCATTCCATCTGAGCCCTTCTTTGTCGCTAGACCAGACACCCATGTTGAAGACGATGGTAAGTATTTTACTTTTATTATTATTGATAGTAAATGCAGTAATAAATTAGTTTTATTATTATTATTATTGAGTTGAGAGGTTCATTCTGTAATTCACTATGAAGATTGTCTATGGAATTGATAAGTGTTTTTTTAAATAAAAATAAATTATGCTTTTATAGAAAAATAATGTTGGCAATTATAATAAAAATGAATATGTTGTAAAATAATTAGAAATAAAAAAAAAAAGGTTTGAATAAAATGTTTGAACCTTATACTTTTCAAAAATATTTCAACAAAAAATTTAAATAAACTATTTGAAGATCTATCTTAACTAATTTATGTAGATGTCAACTTCATATATATCTATCTATAAAACAAAATGTTAAAGTATAATATTTTAATGTTGTATATAATAAAACATTCAATGTGAATTATCAATAAAACATTTTAATACTACTTAATATTGGCATATACTTAAAAATATATTAATAATAAAAAAAATCATTTTAACTTGACGTGATAAAATGTCTCCATATACATGTTATGTAAAATATTTTAATGTCAACTATATATATATTATATATCATTTAACAAAATTATGTATCCATAATGAAAAACTAATTTTTATGGTTAAAAAGTTTGTTTGGTTCTATATATAGCAATCAAAAATACAATTTAAACAATGAAAAATTACACATTGTATTTTGCACTCTAAAAAGATTTGCACATGAATAAATTTGATCCCTCTCTGCTCATGTTAGATCCGTATTTGAGATGGATCTATGTTGCGAATATGGGTTTAGTGTAGTAATCTGGTACGTTTAAGAACAAAATCTATTTATTATAATGAGGAATCTGAAGAGTTAAGGTAGATAATAATGTCACATAGTCAAATATGTCACAGCATGAGATTTTGAATCCAGTGGGGAAAAAGAAAAAGACAACAGACCATGCCCCACACGACCTGCACTAGCTAACAACTAAAAAACTAGTTATTGCCTAGAGATTACTTATATATATATATATATATATATATATATATATATATATAATATGCTACTAAATAAATAATTATGATAGAGATTGCAAATATTAAACATCATGCACTAAGCGAACTTAGAGAACAAAAATGAAATTGGTTTACCATAATTAGTTTTAGTCTAATAATTAATCTACTATAATTAGTTTACTCCAATAATTAATTTACTATTTTTTCATTCTATTTATTAAACATCATATTTATTATTATAAGTCATCATATTTATAATAATAAACTAGCTTTTAATATTTTCAAATCTAGAATTTTGGTGTTTGAAATCGATTTACAGTAATCTCGCCTTTATATAACACTTAATATACAACTATATTTAGTATTTATCAAGTCAAACTTCTTTAATGGAATTGAATTGTATGCAGGAGTGGTGATATCGTTGGTTAGCGATAGGCACGGGGGAGCGTTTGTTGTTCTGCTGGACGGTTCAACGTTTACAGAAATTGCGAGGGCAAAACTACCCTATGGACTACCTTATGGTCTGCATGGCTGCTGGGTTCCATTTCGCTGAAACTAGGGGATGCACAAGCATCCCAAGAAGCAAGCTGGATATTTCAAAGAATGCATATCTATTATACAAAAGAATGTATGCAATACATATTGTGATAATTTCAAACAAATTTAGAATTATTTTTCCTTTTAATAAATATATTTATATATTTTTAATAAATTTTGATATTATTTTGTAAATTTATTTTAACTTTGAATTTGTTATTGGAGAGATGAAATTTTTTAGAAGCCTAAGGAAATGATTTTTTTGGGATTGATTTATATTTTTTTTTTTAATAAATAATACTTTTTAATGAATTTTGATTAAGTAGTATAAATTGATTTTAATTTTGAATCTATGTATGAGAAGTATCAAAATTTTCAAGATTACAAGGATTTTATCTGAAATTAAAATAGATTTAAACTAATTTATCACTCTTTTATCAATATTTTCCTTTAATGTGACATGTCAAATTCATCTCTAACAAGGAAGTAATGACACCTTTTCCTAAGGATCGTAAAAATTGTTTCTTTATCTAATAACATTTTGTTTACTTTCACATGCTTTATGCACACATAAATAAATAAAGAAAAGTTAGTTTTTAAATATTTCAATTAGGGCCAAAATTGAAATATTTCGTATTTTTGTATTAAACACTTATGAAACATATATCTCTATTTACATAATTATATCTATATAAATAAAATGTGTTAGAAATATTTTATTGTTATTAAAATATTTTAAAATGTTATACGTCAATATTCATATAAAATATTAAAAAAATTGCATATACTTAAAAATATAATATTATGATGTTTTAATTTTCAATTTATTTTAAACATCAAAATATTTAATTTTTTAAGAAATTAATTAAAATATAATTTTTTATTAAAATAAGTAACTCAGAAAATAAATTATATTTTGAAAAATTTAATCCCAAAAATTATTTTAAATTATAATTATATATATAGATAGATATATATATTAATTATGAAGTCGAAAAAAGTGCTCGATAACCTCCAATTTATATTATATGAACCATTCATAGAATGGTCCATATAATATGAAAGGGAGGTTATCGAGCACTTCTTCCACGTAGTGTGATTTGATAATCATGATGTGTGTTATTTGTTATTTGGTTGGGTTCTTTGATTGATTAGAGAAAGGAGCAAACATTCGGTCAGATGGACTTTTATTTTCGTTAAGTGAAATGAAATTGAATGGTCCATATAATATGAATTGAAGGTTATTGAACATCATGAACGGAAGGTTATTTAGTATTTTTTCTGTTCAATGTGATTTAATAATAATGATGTAAGGAAGGTAGTTTATTTGGTTGAGTTACTAGATTAGTTAGGAAAAGAAAAAAATATTCAGTAATATAGTTTATTTTTTTAATAGTTTTAATGTGATTTTTTGGAAAGTTTTTCATTAATTTTTTGATTTAATTTATATAAAATTTGATAATTTAAAAAACACAAAATCAAAATTTAACCGCAAATTTTTTTCCAGCATCCAACCATATATCTGTAAAAAAATCAAAAAAAAAATCCACTTAAAAGCTGTCCATTCTAAGTGAAATAACAAGTTATGACCCTTTTTTGATATTGCTTTTAATCATTTTCTAAGAGATCAAGTTTATTCGCAAATAACCAATTATAAATTATGCATAAGAATAAATTAAATTTTAATAAAAATATACTTAATTTTGAATTTTGATAGAGTTTATAATTTTTTTATAGAGAAATAAATAAATTATTTATATCTATTTTATATATTTCTTATTATTATTTAAATTAATTTTAAAATTTTATTTTCTATTATATAATAATATATTTTTAATATACATATTATAAATAAATAAATAAAAAATTATCTCATTTAATTTGATGATGATAATTCAAATTAGATGAGCTAATTGTGGTTAATGATTTTTGATATAGTCTTAGTAGCTTTGACGATTAGTTTAATTGGTCAAATCTTCCTAGTTCAAACACTTTTGTTATTGAGAAGTCATCGGGAATATTCTCAATGTCATATTTGCCAAAGGTTTCCTATTTCAACTTAAGGTGGATGGGATTCTCTTGACGTTTTTTAATTGACCGCCTAGATTGATTCTCAAGAGAATATCCTCAATATATGCTTCATGTGAATGTTTATCAATGACTATAGTATGTTACAGAGTTTGTTAGGTTGCATTCACTTTTAATAAATTTAAAAATTTGTATTCATGCCACATGGCTCTTCCCCCACCAATTTCCTAAAGATTTGAGATTATTCCAATATAGTCCATTTAAAAAAAAATATGTGTAATTATTTTTTTTTCTCAAGTTAAAGTTGACCCATAACTTTTGTATACATGGTTAATCAAGTAAATGTGTGCATCAGTAAGGCATTCTTCATGTTGCAATAGTTTTTTCTGTTATATTTATGAAGCCTTTGACTATATCAACCACTTTAATATTTTTAATGTGGTTGTACAAGTTTAAGAAATTGCAAAAAATCTAATTTTCTTATTTTAAATTTCAAAAATTTTACTTATTTAATTCCTAATATTGAAAAAATAAATTAGGACACAGCAAGTTCCTACCAATAGAATCTGAATGCAAAGCCACAATTCTTAAGCATCTTGGATAAGGCGTGAATACTCATCAGGGCACAACCCAACAATTGTAACGATCTGCAAGAAGAAGAACAGAGCTTAAGAGCTTAATTATCATCATGGTGGGGTGGAGTACTCTTGACAATGGCAGCAACCACGAGAACGAGGGAGCCTTCATATTTTTATAGATCCAAGCTTCCTAATATTGAAATCTCCAGCCATATTTCTCTGCACGATTATTGTTTTGAGAGATTGGTGGAACTTGCAGAGAGTTCATGCACTATACATGGATCTAATGGGAAGGTTTACTCTCATGGATAAGTCAATTTTATTTCTTGTACGTCCGTCTTTGGTTTGGTTAAGCTCGACATCGGGTATGGAGATGTCGTTATGTTGTTGCTACCCAATTTCCCACAGTCCATTGTCATTTTCTTGGGTTCGTCTCCAATTGGTACCATTTCAATGACTTCCAGTCCTTTCTATATGCTGAGAGAGATTGCGAAGTAAGCAATGACATCCAAGGAAATGAATTTTCCCTCTATGGAAATATTCAAGCCCCCCAAGGGCCATTTTACATGTGACAGAGGGTCATGCACAAGTCGCATCTGAAACAAAAGTGTGGTTGTCCATAAATTTTTTGATACAAAGCCACCATGTTATTTTTTAACATCTTAAAAGTCAAATTACATAAATTAAAGTTTCCTTTATGTAACATCTCCTTGTAATCTCCCATGAAAATGCATGGAGTTAGAAAAAATTTAGACAACTTTACCCAAAGGTAACTATCCAAATTACTATTCCAGATTCCTCATTAACCATTAGATAAAATCATCATCATTTTATATAGTAAATTTAGTAAAAGAATACAGAATTACATAACAATTACAACCACTAATGTAGCATATTAACATAAACTTTCTAATGTAACCTTTCATCCATTTCATGATTCCTTTAACTAGATTATTTAATCACATACTTGATATTATGAATATCACATCATGCAAGGAATCAACATCATCAAACTGACACGATAAGAAATCACATCATTGAACACTGATACCCTGGAAACCCCGTAGGGTGAAAACTATGAAACGTTTAATTTTATTATTAAACGCTTATGAGGGTGTTCACCCCTCACTCAATTTCTTATAAGGGAGCCCATCCCTTAACCATTGTCATAAAATATTAAAAAAATATAATTCAAATACAACATATTTATCTAAAATCTATTACAATCATCACGATATCATTTACCCACAAATATTCAATCTTTATATCGTTGTGGCCTCGTTGTTTCATCAATCGACCATCCTGCAGATCGCACTCATCTACATGGACCATTAATTATTTACCTTCCACAATATTAAACATAATTTATCTTTTGCACAATGTCACCATTCTTTTGTGTCATGGTTGTCATCAACAAACTTCGATATCATGATTACAAAAAGTATTAATCAATCAAATTCATAAATCTATATTAGTGTTTCTTCACCATATATTAATGTACATTCATGGAATGCAAACAAAATATTGTGATATGCTTCCTTTAACAACATTGCATATGCATTAGTTATAAGCGTATAACCATCAATGCATGTGTATAAACCAATACCTCACTAACTAATATTCCCCTCAGATAAGCACTCATTCTTTCAAGACAAATCACTACAACTCTCCAGACATTCCTTTAAAGTAAACTCACACATCAATTATAATCTTCTTACATGTGAATTACATAAACTTTATTAAATGAAATAGCCCTTCAGCTATTATTTTCAGTGCATGCAAATACGTAGAGAAAGCTAACACAACGAATTTTGTTCCTATGCATGCAAATGCATACACTTTCCAAAATAATATTCCCAAAAGAATGCTTAACACAATAGAGCATGCAAACACATTGTTAGATCAGAGCATACATAACACACAGCGGCTTTATACTTAGAGGCTTAGACGAAAATAGCAGAGAATAATTCATAGAGACAGACAAATGGAGAAACAACAAGATTACTCAGTCAGAAATAACGGAATAGATAAAACAATCACTGGAGAACAGAAATCACTTAGAATTACATAACAGACCTGGACCTTGGCTTGCTTTCCTTGGCCAGAGCAATTACAAATTTATGGAGGCGGAAGAAGGATCTAGAATCCTATATGCGATTTAGATGGAGATCTGGAATGATCTAGAAACTAATGGCGGTGTTGAAGAATCTAGAATCCTGCATGTGATACTAAAAACTACTGGCGGTGTAGAAGAATCTAGAATCCTGCATGTGATTCATGAATTTGACTTCACACTTAACATTCTCCCACTTGAAGCCAAATAAGAGTCATCAAGTCACACCGAGTCCTACCATGCCTCTACATAACTCATGTTTATTTTGTGGTAGAATCTTGTGAGCATATCAGCAGGGTTCCTATCTGTATGGATCTTTTCCAAGGATAATTGTTCTTCCTCCAACACATGCCGAATCCAATGGTACCTTAAGTCAATGTGCTTGGTTTTTGAATGAAATGCTAGGTTTTTCGCCAAGTGAATTGATCAGGTGCTCATGTCCTAGGTGTCGTAAAAATGCTCAAAATTCAAAGTGCTCAGAACTAGTTCAAAGCTGAATGAATGCAAAGTGCTCGTCCTCCCGATTCCGGCACCGCAAACGGTTTGGAAAACGGTCGCCGTATGAGGAAGATATGGCCAAAAGAATATTTTGCCCAAAACATTAGAAAATTTGATTTTTTAAAAAAAAATTAAAAAAAGAATATTCCGTAGAATATTCCTTGGAATATTCCAGGGAATATTCCCTTTTCAACAGCCAGTAAGAAGCTGCCACGTGGCAGGCTCGGAGGCCACCACGTGGCCCCAGATGACATCAGCAGAATATATAGCGGGGTATGTAAAATGGGTTTTTGGTTGGATGGGGAATCGAACCCCTGACCTACAATGTAAGAGTGCAACAACTTACCGTTACACCATGGGAGCCAACGGTGAAGGATTGGGGTGGAATAATTTATTTGAATTCAAACCACAGTTCCGGCGGGAAAATTAAGGGGGCCAGCCCCTAAGTGCCAGCCCCCGCCCTCCATGTGACCTCGGCCTGGGAACCAGGAGCCAGCCCACTAACCGCCGGGCACGGAATCCAAAGCAAACCCGCCAGCTGGTCACATGCAACATTTATTGTAACAGCAGTCAGTTGGCGGATTATTTGGCGGAGCGCCAAATTTGGCGGTCCCGCCATATTTGGCGGGCTTAACTGGCCGTCACTAAATGTAACTGGGGTTTTGTTAGGCCAAACTGGCAGTCAGGAGTAAATGGCCATAACTTTGGCCCAGAAAGTCGGTTTTGGACGAATTTTTTTTTGATTTTGGGTATTTTCGACCTTCTGAAGCCATTGGTGCAGGTCTTACAGCCATCAGAGGTCATTTGCATACGTTTTGGAGCCGTGAAAGTTCTAGGAGCCACTAGGGGCCAGTATTGGGAAGACTGTACAGGGTTGCAGGTATCCATTGGAGGTGATCCAATAGTCAATCCTAAAGGATTCAAGTGTTCTGAATCCATTTCTACCATCTATTTCTCCTGTAGATGCTTCTATTCAGCTGTATTTTCAATTTGAGCATTTTATAAAAATAAGGACAAGCCCATTTGGGGGCTTTGGACCCAGCAGACGTAGCCCTGGAGGGGGTGAACTGCTTTATCAACTTCTTTTGCATATGTGGTTGGTTTATTTTGCAGAACAAATTTGTTTTAATGTGTTAAACAGTAAAAGGAAATAATTCTGCTATGCTTAGATGGGTCATAAACAGCTGAAAATTTCATGTGATTCCTTTCTACAAGACATGGAAGTCTTTTAAACATGTTTATTTCTGAATTGAATACCTTGCAAACAAATTTCAAGTAGTTTCAAATTCAGATCAAGTTGGTATCAGAGCTAGGTTGTTGCTTCTTTGTATCAAAATCAGTCAAATAAGCTATAGACAGAGCCTGAACTGAGCCAAGAAACCTTCGAAATGCTCTTGTTATACAATTGCAAAGTAGATAAATGCTCTTTTCAGTCAATCTATGGTGTAGTTGTCTTTTGATTGTTTTTGTGCAAAGATCTTCTAATTGTCTTGCAAGTATTGATGCTTACCAGGTTGAAACTTAAAAGAGGGGAAGGACAGTTGACTAGAGAACGAGAGAATCCTCAGTCAAGGAAGGCCAGAGAGCCATCACCTCCACCTTCAATTTCACCCTCAAGAGTCTCAGCAGAAGCTTCAAGGATGTCTGAACATGAAGGAGAAATTCCTATAGAGACAGATCCAAGAGAAGAAGAAAGAGTCTTCAGAAAGGCTTTCTTAGATCTCACTGAAATGGTGAGGATATTGTACCAAGAAAGAAATGAGAAATTGGCTGGAGAAGGGTCCAAACATCCACATGAAGGAGAGGGCTCTTCAGGAGGTAAGAAGGATGATGATCATTCCAAGAAATGACATGGAGGTAATGGTGATCCACCACCCCCATCTTCACCTTCTTCCTCTTCATCCTCATCTTCTTCTGTTCATAAGCATAGATCCTCTGGGAAAATTCCTTTTTTGAAGCTTGATGTAAAATTCGAATTACCTATGTTTAATGGTGAAGTGAATGCAGAAAAGCTTGACAACTGGATTAGGCAGTTGGAAGTTTACTTGAGGATCCAAAATATGCATGATGATGCCACAAAGATTCAGTTGGCTTCTTTGAGAATGGATGGAGCAGCCTTGGTCTGGTGGGAGGCCAAGACTAAAGAGGAGATCAAGAAATTTGGTAAGGTTACCTTAACATGGCCTGAATTTCTGTTAGCCATTAAAAAACAGTTTTATCCTCTTGCTCACATGCAGAAAGCCATTATGAACTGGCAAAATTTCAGACAACTTAAGGGTCAGAGTGTCCAAGACTACACCCAAGAATTCAGGAGAAGAGCTCTCTTGTTAGGGGTAGATTTACAGACCCAAGACACCTTGCTGAAATACATTGGTGGCTTGCATAACTACCTTAGACACACCATCTTGATGTTTAACCCTACTAGCCTGGACGAGGTTTGTGTCCAAGCTACCCATTTAGAGGCAAGGGGAAAAAACACATTTGAAGAGGGTAGAAACAAGCCCCCCAAGGGGAAAAGCAAAGAGAAAACCTCCAAGGGAAAGGGCAAAAAGAATGCATCTGTCAAACAGGAGAGTGAGAAAGTGATATGTAAACACTGTTCTAAACCAGGCCATGAGGAGAAAAACTGTTGGAAATTACATCCTGAAAAGAGACCTCAATCTAACAAATCCAAAGGGAAACAGAAAACTGCTGCTACTACATCTACACCACAAGATTTAGGGGAAGATTCAGGTGATGAAACCAAAATTACAGCCATGGGTTTGAAAAACTTGAAGGGAAAAGAAATTGAAACTCAAGCCAGCACTAGTACCTCAAACTGCCATGTACAAGCTCCTAATGAGGAAGAAAGAATTGAACTGTTTCATGTGAGGGTGATTTCAAAACATACTAATATTGACACACTTTTTGATAGTGGGTCACAAGCAAACCTTATATCAGAGGACTTGGTCAAGAAGCTTAAACTTGAGACCGTTCCACATCCGAAGCCATATCCACTTGGATGGATTTGCAAGGATGCAAATTTACAAGTTTCAAGAAAGTGCACATTGCGCTTTGCAATTACTGCACATTTTATTGACACAGTTGAACTTGATGTGGTACCTTTTGATATAGCAGGAATTGTTTTGGAAAGTCCTTACTTGTTTGACAGGAAAGCTATCTTTCATCGCCATGAAAACAAATATCATTTGTTCAAAGATGGCAAGGAGTTCATTGTTAGAGCTCATCGCAAGAAGACAAATATAGCGATGGTGAAGGCAGGACAGGTAAAAAGGCTGGTCAATTCAAGTAAGAATTTTGTTCTTCTTATGATTAAGCCCAAGGTTGATGTGAATCATGAGTCATTTGAAAATTGTGATCCAAAACTTAAATCAGATCTATATGATGTAGTTGATGCATATCATGAGATGTTTCAGGAGCCAACAGGTTTGCCTCCTAAGAGGGAGATTCAACATGAAATCCATTTGCATCCAGATTGTCCTCTTCCAAACATAGGCATGTACCGCATGTCTATTATGGAGAATGTTGAAATAAAGAAGCAAATCAAGGACTTGTTGGACAAGGGTTTCATAAGGCCAAGTACTTCGCCATGTGGGTCACCGATTGTATTGATTCCAAAGAAAGATGGCACTTGGCGTATGTGTGTTGATTTCAGGGCCTTGAACAAGATAACGGTAAAGAATCGTTACCCACTCCCAAGGATAGATGATTTGCTAAACCAGTTGAAAGATGCTCGATATTTCACTAAGCTAGACTTGCACAGTGGATATCATCAAGTAAGAATTGAAGAAAGTGACATTTGGAAGACAGCCTTTAAAACCAAACAAGGACTCTTTGAGTGGCTTGTGATGCCATTTGGTTTGTGCAATGCACCTGCAACTTTCATGCGGGTAATGGATGATGTCTTGCGTCCTTTTCTTGATGATTTCATTATTGTCTACTTAGATGACATCTTAGTTTTCAGCAAGTCTAGAGAATATCATGCCATGCATGTTAGAAAAGTACTTGATGTTTTGAAGAAGAATCAGTTATTTCTTAAAATGTCAAAGTGTGAATTTGGAAAGACTTCTTTGGTTTATTTGGGACACATAGTAGGAGGAGGTGCTTTGAGAATTGATCCTGCTAAGATTGAGGCTATTGTGAAGTGGCCTACTCCCAAATCCATAACAGAGGTAAGAAGTTTTTTGGGTGCAGCTCAATATTGGAGGAAGTTCATCTCTAACTTCTCTTCTATAGCAACTCCTATGCATGCAGTGACAAGTGTGAAGCATGCTTTCCAATGGGGAGGAAAGCAGCAAAAAGCTTTCGAATCTTTGAAAGAGAAGATTAGTTCAGCTCCAGTCCTTACATTACCAGATTTGAGACAGCCATTTGAGATACAAACTGATGCTAGTGATTATGCTATGGGTGCAGTTCTTCTACAGCATGGTAAGCCTATTGCTTTTCATTCTGAAACTTTTAATGGTGTTGTTGTAAATTATCCTACATATGATAAGGAGTTGTATGCGTTGGTACAAAGCGTCAAAAAGTGGAAACACTATTTGATGGGCAAAGAAACTGTTATACATACTGACCATCAGCCCTTACAGTACTTGCAATCACAAATCAAGTTACAACAGTCACGACACTTCAGATGGATGGGCTTCTTGCAACAGTTCCATTTGGTAATAAGGTACAAGAAAGGTACTTTGAATAAGGTTGCCTATATGCTTTCAAGGCCTATTATTGGTGTTGTTACTTTACTTAAGAATGATTCCATTGTACATGATAGTTACATAGAACAATATGCATCTGATGATGACTTTAAAGATGTGTATGCTAACTTGAGTAAAGGGAATCATGTAGAGGAAAATGATTATCACATGCATAACAATTTGCTGTTTCATTTGGGCAAGTTGTGTATACCACAGGGGGAGAGGATAAATGTCATAAGAGAAGCTCATTCTTCTCTTATTACTGGCCATTTTGGTGTGAGCAAAACAATTGCACATCTACAGAGGTATTGCTATTGGCCTCGCATGGTAGATTTTGTTTCAAGGTTCATAAGAGATTGTTCATTATGTGCTATAAGCAAGCCTAGCAATAGGAAGCTTGGTTTGTATACTCCTTTGTCGGTACCTTCTAGACCATGGGAGAGCATCTCTATGGATTTTGTAGGAGGTTTGCCAAAATCTAGAAAGCAGCATGATTATTTATATGTAGTAGTTGATCGTTTCGGCAAAATGTGTATACTTATGCCTTGTAAGAAAACTATAACTGCTGAACAAACTGCTGAATTATTTTTTCATCATATATGGATTCACTTTGGTTTGCCTACTTCCATTATTAGTGACAGGGATTCCAGATTTGTGGGGAATTTTTGGTCCAACCTATGGGAGATGATGGACACAAAGTTGAAGAAAAGCACTGCTTTCCATCCGCAAACAGATGGACAAACCGAAGTTGTGAACAGAACCATTGTGCACCTCTTGAGAGGTTATTGCAGCAAGCATCCCAAGCTTTGGGATGAACATTTGCACTACATACAGCATGCTTACAACCGTGCCAAGCACTCTTCCACAAACACCTCACCGTTTGAAGCTTGTTTTGGTTACTTGTCAAAATCACCTCTTGATTTCATTCTTGAGAAAGATGTCGCCATTGAGGGACATAGTGATATTGACAAAGCTTGTTCATTCATTGAAAGAATTCAGCAAATACATCAGCAAATTCAAGAACAGCTTGAAAAGAGTCAAAGCAAGTACAAGGAAAGACACGACAAGCATAGAGTCGATCACAAGTTTCAAGAAGGGGATGAGGTATGGTTGTACATTAGTAAGGAAAGGATGCAAGGAGAAGGTAAAAAGCTGAAGCCTATTCGTTATGGTCCATTCAAAATCCTCAAGAAGGTTGGAAATAATGCTTTTCAATTAGATTTGCCTTCCTACATGCAAATGTATTCTATTGTCAATGTGGATAATTTACGTTTGTATGAACCTCCTTTGATTGTTGATCATGAAAGTGTTGTTCAGCTGCCATCTATAGAAGATTTCTCGCTAGAATTCTTAGATGAGCTGAAAGAAGATACAATCCTTGACAGAAGGACACGCACTTCAAGGAGGGGCAGTGTAGATTATGTTCGGGTTGGTTTCAAAGGCAGCAAACCGAACAAGGCAAAGTGGATGGAGGTGGACAGAGTGAGGGAGTTGTACCCTCACCTCTTTAACAGGTAGTTGAAGGCTTTTGGGGTCCAAAAGCTTCCCAATGGGGAGGCGTGATCAGGTGCTCATGTCCTAGGTGTCGTAAAAATGCTCAAAATTCAAAGTGCTCAGAACTAGTTCAAAGCTAAACGACTGCAAAGTGCTCGTCCTCCCGATTCCGGCGCCACAAACGGTTCGGAAAACGGTCGCCGTATGAGGAAGATATGGCCAAAAGAATATTTTGCCCAAAACATTAGAAAATTTGATTTTTTTTTTAAAAATTAAAAAAAGAATATTCCATAGAATATTCCTTGGAATATTCTAGGGAATATTTCCTTTTCAACAGCCAGTAAGAAGCTACCACGTGGCAGGCTCGGAGGCCGCCACGTGGCCCCAGATGACATCAATAGAATATATGTCGGGGTATGTAAAATGGGTTTTTGGTTGGATGGGGAATCGAACCCCCGACCTACAATGTAAGAGTGCAACAACTTACCGTTACACCATGGGAGCCAACGGTGAAGGATTGGGGCGGAATAATTTATTTGAATTCAAACCACGGTTCCGGCGGGAAAATTAAGGGGGCCAGCCCCTAAGCGCCAGCCCCCGCCCTCCATGTGACCTCGGCCTGGGAACCAGGAGCCAGCCCACTAACCGCCGGGCACGGAATCCAAAGCAAACCCGCCAGCTGGTCACATGCAACATTTATTGTAACAGCAGTCAGTTGGCGGATTATTTGGCAGAGCGCCAAATTTGGCGGTCCCGCCATATTTGGCGGGCTTAACTGGCCATCACTAAATGTAACTGGGGTTTTGTTAGGCCAAACTGGCAATCAGGAGTAAATGGCCATAACTTTGGCCCAGAAAGTCGGTTTTGGACGAATTTTTTTTTTTTTTTGGGTATTTTCGACCTTCTGAAGCCATTGGTGCAGGTCTTACAGCCATCAGAGGTCATTTGCATACGTTTTGGAGCCGTGAAAGTTCTAGGAGCCACCAGGGGCCAGTATTGGGAAGACTGTACAAGGTTGCAGGTATCCATTGGAGGTGATCCAATAGTCAATCCTGAAGGATTGAAGTGTTTTGAATCCATTTCTACCATCTATTTCTCCTGTAGATGCTTCTATTCAGCTGTATTTTCAATTTGAGCATTTTATAAAAACAAGGACAAGCCCATTTGGGGGCTTTAGACCCAGCAGACGTAGCCCTTGAGGGGGTGAACTGCTTTATCAACTTCTTTTGCATATGTGGTTGGTTTATTTTGCAGAAAAAATTTGTTTTAATGTGTTAAACAGTAAAAGGAAATAATTCTGCTATGCTTAGATGGGTCATAAACAGCTGAAAATTTCATGTGATTCCTTTCTGCAAGACATGGAAGTCTTTTAAACATGTTTATTTCTGAATTGAATACCTTGCAAACAAATTTCAAGTAGTTTCAAATTCAGATCATGAATGGCACTCTGACTATCACAATATAACACATACTTGTCCTGCTTTATTCCTATCTCTCCTAGGAATCGCTGCATCCACAACATCTATTTACAAGCTTCTGTTGCAGCTATGTACTCTACTTCTGTTGTAGAGAGGGCTACTATTCTTTGTAGCCTTGACACCCAAGATACTGTTGCACCTACAAATGTATACAAATAACCTGTAGTGGACTTTCTGGTATCCATATCTCCAGCCATATCCACATCTGTAAATCCTTCAAGCACAGTCTCATCATGACCAAAACATAAACAATAATGACTAGTACCCTTGAGATACCTCAAAATCCATTTTACTGCTTGCCAATGTTGTTTGCCTAGATTGGCAAGGAACCTACTCACTACTCCCACTGAATATGCAATGTCTGGTCGTGTGCATACCATGGCATACATCAAACTGCCAACTACTGAAGCATAAGGAATCTTGCTCATCTCTTCTTTCTCCTTGTCATTACTAGGACATAATTCAGTACTCAGCTTGAAGTGGGCTGCAAGGGGTGTACCAACTAGCTTGGCATCCTTCATAATAAATCTGTCAAGCACCTTCTTGATATATTTTTCTTCTGACAGCCACAACCTTTTGTTTTTCCTGTCACACATAATCCACATGCCCAATATCTGTTGTGCTGGTCCCAAATCCTTCATTGCAAATTTTCTACCCAAATCTTTCTTCAACCTATTGATCTTATTCTTATCATGCCCAATAATCAACATGTCATCCACATGTAACAATAATATGATATACTTTCCTTGATCATACCTCTTGATATAGACACAATGGTCAGCTTCCAACTTTTGAAAACCATGTTCCAACATGAATGAATCAAATTTCTTGTACCATTGTCGAGGTGCCTGTTTCAACCCATAAAGACTCTTCTTCAACCTACAAACAAGGCCTTATTTGCCTTTTTCTATGAAGCCTTCTAGCTACTCCATATAAATTTCTTCCTCCAATTCACCATGAAGGAATGCAGTTTTTACATCTAACTATTCACATTCTAGGTCTAAAGTAGAAACTAGACCAAGAATGACTCTAATGGATGACATTTTAACAACAAGTGAGAAAATTTCAGTGAAGTCAATACCTTATTTTTGGGCAAAACCTTTCACCACCAACCTTGCTTTATACCTCTCCTTCTTTTCATCACCTTCATGCTTAATCCTGTACACCCATTTGTTTTGTAGAGCCTTTCTACCTTTTGGGAGGTTTACCAACTCCCAGGTTTTATTTTCCTGCAAAGAGTTTATTTCTTCTTCCATTGCTTTCTTCCATTCTTTACTGTGCTCGACTTTAAAAGCTTCTTGAAAATAATTAGGTTCACATTCATCAGTCAACAAAATACAATTTGAAGGAGGATACCTTTGTGAAGGCTTATGAGGCCTAGAAGATCTGTGAACCAACTGTGGTGTTGCATTATTAGGTTGAATCTCCTATAAAGGTTCCTGCAAGATTCCTTCTTCTTGTTGTTCATCATTTTCCACTTGTTGTTCTTCATGCTCCTGAATTTGCTGTTCATTTTCTTGTATTGGTGGTATGTTTTCCTGCTGCTCTTCAAACCTGTCAATAACCTTCTTGACCTCCAACTCACTTATAGTCCTCTTGAAAATTTCTAATTCATTAAATATAACATCCCTGCTTCTAATAATTTTATGTTTGACTGGATCCCATAGACGATAACCAAAATCTTCATCCGCATATCCCAAAAATATGCATTTCATATATTTATCATCTAGCCTAGTTCTATTTTCTTTGGGAATATGTACGAATGCTTCACATCCAAAGATTTTCAAGTGAGAATAATTCAAATTCTTACCAATCCAAACTTCTTCAGGGATATCGCCATCCAAGGTTGTAGTTGGAGATCTATTTATGAGGTAGCAAGTGGTCCTGACTGCTTCAGCCCAAAAATTCTTCTCCAAAATGGAATTGGACAACATACTTCACACCTTTTCTATAATGGTGTGATTCATCCTTTCTGCAACACCATTTTGTTGAGGAGATTTATGCCAAACCTATTACAATATTCGTTAAATGCATTTGAGAAATATTCTCCACCATTATCTATTCTTAAACACTTCAGCAATTTGTTAGTCTCTCTTTCAACAACAACATGGAATTTTTGAAATATTCCAAACACTTCACTTTTATTTTTCATGGGATATGCCCAAACCTTCCTGGATGCATCATCTATAAAAGTTACAAAATATGATGCTCCTCCTAATGATTTGATGTTAACAGGCCCAAACACATCTGAGTGTACCAATTCTAACACATTTTTCTTTCTATCATGGCCACCTTTAAGGAATGAAACCCTTCTTTGTCTACCATATATACAATGCTCACAAAGATCAAGATTGTAGGATTTCAAACCTGGAAATAAATTTTTATCAACAAGGATTTTTAAGCCCTTCTCGCTCATGTGACCCAAACACTTATGCCACAGATCTGCTAAATTTCCTTCTTTTGTGACAGCAGCCAAATCTGATTTTCCTATCAGTGTCTTCAATGTGTATAATGTTCCTATCTTGGGTCCTTTGGCCAGGACCAATGCACCTTTGCTAATTTTCCAGCCTTGTTTTCCAAAGCTTATCGAATAGCCTTCATCATCCAGTCGTCCCATAGAGATTAAACTCATGTGCATTTCTGGTACATGCCTGACTTGTTTCAACAATATATCTTGTCCATCATTAACATTGATCTGGACATCTCCCACTCCAACAATACTGCAAAAATGATTATTCCCCAAATGCACTCTACCATAATCACCAGGATTACATGAAACAAAACTATCTTTGCATGGGGTTACATGGTGAGATGCCCCAGAGTGAAGGATCCAATCAAAGATATTACTAGATGTATATACACATGCATCCTCTACTGAAACAGTAAACAACACATCACCATTTGTGGCTACAACAGTGGTCTCACCTTCATTTGTGTTGGATGACTTGTGATTTGTATTAGATGGTCTCTGATCCTTTTGTCCTTTCTTCCAAAATCGACATTCTTTCTTCATGTGCTCGGGTTTGCCACAATGAAAGCAGATGATTCTAACTCTCCTTGATTTTGATCGGCCTCTTGATCCTGATCGCCCTTGCCAGCCTCGATCCATTCTCCTACCACAATCTGCTAGAGCTAGAGCCTCTCCTCCCTAGTTTTCCGCAATTGACTTGCGTCGCAGCTCCTCATTCATTAAACTGTTGCTGATATCATCAAACTTCAGGGTCCCTGTAGTTACTGAACTGCTCATAGCTACAATTAAATTTTCCCAACTGTCTGGCATAAAACACATCAGCAATATGGCTCTAATTTCATCATCTAAAATGATTTTAATAGAGGTAAGTTGATTAGTAATAATATTAAATGCATTCAAGTGCTCAGCAACTAAACCACCCTCCTTCATTTTGAGATTATAAAGCTTCTTCATCAAGAACACTTCGTTTGATGTCGTGTTCTTCTCATATAGATCATGGAGCTTCTTCCATAATCCTTTTGTCGTCTTTTCTCCAGACACATTGAAATAAACATCTTTGCTAAATATTGGTGGATTGTTGCAATCACCTTTCTATCTAGCTTATTCCACTCTTCATTTGTCAGCGACGAGGGTTTCTTTGTTGTGCCCTCAATCAGAAAATATTGATCCTTTAAAATCAGTATATCCTCCATCTGTGATTTCCATAGGGCAAAATTAGCCCCACTCAACTTCTCCATATCTATAACTGTTGTCTCCATTTTCAATCAAATTCACGCCCCAAAACATAAAAAACTCCACTTAAAAATAAAACTTTAATTATTACTCTTTAAAATTTAGTAATAATGACCTTCCTCCTTTTAAAATACCTTTTCAAAATTCCTACTCCTTTTTAAAATATACTTTTCAAAATTCCAACATATAATTATATATGTTTCATAATAAATATAAAAACATATATAATGTTTTAACCTTTTCACATTTCACACATACATATGTTGGTTTGAGAAAAAACTTGACATATACGTGCAAGCTTGATGTAAAAAAAAACTTACGAACACCATGTTTCAACTCCAAACTCCATGGATCTCCACGTTTCAAACTCCAGCAACACATTTCAGCATAGATCCATGACCTTGTTTTTCTTGCAGCAACTACCTTTTCATTCTAGCGTTCCTCACCTATTTCCTGGACAGATCCTTCAACAGCTCTAGGGGTAACAACCAACGTTTTAATGAATGTTGCCAGAGTAAGGCAATGGCACTAAGCGGCTTGCACTGTGGTATTCAACCCTAGCTCTGATACCAGTTGTTAGATGAGAGCATACATAACACGCAATGGATTTATACTCAAAGAATTAAACAACAATAGCAGAGAATAATTCACAGAGACAGAACAATGGAGAAACAACAAGATTACTCAGTCAGAAACAACGAAATAGATAAAACAATCACTGGAGAACAGAAATCACTTAGCATTACGTAACAGGCCTGGACCTTGGCTTTCTTTCCTTGGCCAGAGCAATTACAAATTTATGGAGGCAGAAGAAGGATCTAGAATCCTGTATGTGATTCAGATGGAGATCTGGAATGATCTAGAAACTAATGGCGGTGTTGAAGAATCTAGAATCCTACATGTGATTCATGAATTTGGCTTCACACTTAACACACATGTTTCCTTTTCGAGGAAATCTACCACAGTAGAGCATGCAAAAGCATCTTTTCTTATCCATAAAACTAATTCAATAAAGCAATACCAACATATATATATATTCCAAGGAAACCAACAGATTACTATGGTTTTTGTGCATGTAAATATATCTTCTTTCCCAAAAAATATTTTCCAATGTAAGCTAACACAACATGATATTTTTTCATGCATACAAATGTATATTTTTTCTAAACTAAAGCTAATACAAATCTTGCATGCATATACATGATCTTTGTCCAAAAGAAATTAACATAATAGTTATGATAGCATAAAAATGATCACATAATTTTTCTAAAGAAATATAGCTCAATAGTTGTTCAATCAATGCAAAGGACATATCTCTATAACAGAATGACTATTCTTTGTGTATGGAAGAGATTATCATAATAGCCCTATTTTAATGTATGCAACACATATCCCTCCTTTAAGAGGGTCTAGATATTTATGTTACATATGGGAATACTTTTCCTTTTCAAAAAAGTTGATGCAATTAACTATCGTTTTGATTCTTCTGCATATGTCTTCTTTTCAAATAAAATAATTGTTTATTTGTGAAAATAACACATACTAATTTTCAAGAACCCAACATGGTTTCTCTATATTTTATGTACAAAGTTCTCATGCATTTTTTTCAAGAAAGTCTCATAATTAACCCTTCTTTTTCACATAAGAACTAGGAAAGCCTTTTTAAAATAATAACAAAGTTAACCTTTTATGCACTAAGCCATGCAATTAAATCAAACTATCCAATATACACCACACAAATAACTTATCTTTTTACCCACCGGAACATGTAATTTTTGCAAACTCTTGCAAAGGAATTAACACAATTGACTTATCATTCACGCACAAGAAAAAAATTATTATTTCCAAAGAAGGTTCCTATGACTTATTTATCTCTGGGCATTCAATCTATGCATAGGTTATTATCTTTTCACATAACTAAATATTCCTTTTTCAAGAGAAATTACCATAACTGGTTATCTCTTATGCATGAGAATCCATGATCTCTTACGCATGAGAATCCTTCGAAATATTTTCCATGGATTTATTAAATATCTAAACTTTATCATCAACATAACACACCATGGAAATATTTTACCATAACTGAATACCAAACAACATATTCTTTTTCAAATGATAAAACAATAATTATCTATCTTTGCATGCAATACAAATTCTTATCCAAAGAATACTAACATAATAGTTTCCTTTTTATGCATAAAAATACAAATTTTCTACAACCTTTTCAAAACAACAACTCGGATAACCTATGTTTTCCATGCATAGAGATTTATGGGTTATTTTCAAGAAATTAATCTAATTAATTTTCTTTGGTTCACAACCCATGAAAAATTACCAAAATTTACCTTGGTTAACTTATAGTTGAAGTCATGGAAGTATTTCCAAGAATTAATCTAAAAAATTCAAATAGAATATTATTTTCTTTTCTCAGGAAACTTTTATATCATCTTTTATAATTTATGTATATATATAAGTATGTTTTCTTTCCACAAATATAGTGTAAGGAAACAATGCAAATACTAGTAACATATCCATAGTTTTCCACATAAATTATTTTATGTGTAAATTTCTCCATCATTTTTTTCCAAGAACATAACATCATTAAAATCCTCTATATGCATAATATATATAAACTCTCATTTTTAGGAAAATGTAGTAACTTATCTTTTCAAAATAAACACAAATACTCATATATTTTTCCACAATCCTCACTGCATGTGATTATGTATATATATTATATATCTTTTCTAAGAAATATTTTCACAGTTACCCAATTAAAGACATACATTTTCCTTCAACAAAATGGATGTGTTACTTATCTTAACCATTGTTATAGTCGATTAGCCCATCTAAAAATGACTCCATAGGAACAATGTGAATGGTCTCTTGCTCTCTCCATATCTTCTGCAAGCCTGAAGCACGTTTTTATTCAACCATGTTTCCATAAAACCAATGACAGCTAGCGAAGATGAAGACCATGTGACCATGTATGGAAATTTGATTCTGCATGAATGGAGCTTGGAATGAAAACAAGTTTCTCTTGGCTCCATGGGGCTTGGAAAAATGCTTCCACCTAAGCTTTTTAGCAGCATCACTTCTTGGAATTATTTCCTTACTATTTAATGCGTTGCATTAAGAAAAAAATTTAGTGAAGGAAGGTGAATCCCACTTCATTTTTTGGTAAGAAATATTCTACTTGCTATCTCATAACGAACTTACTCCCTGTAACTAAACCCTCCATAGGATAGATCTCCAATAAATAAAAAATGACAAGGTTGTTATCAAGAACCGATAATCAAGACAAGAAGACTTATTAATTTATTTATCAAGAAATATTTCTTGCTATCAGCCATTTCATCAACATTAAACCTGGTAATTTAACATGGTAATCAATAATGTTTCATGAACATCAAAGGAATATTACATATTCACCCCCTTAAAGAGAACATCATCCTCGGTGTTAATCTCTCATTGGAATTTTAACTTTTACTCATGATATAACAATCTAAACAACCCAAAAGGGAATGATTCGCCTTCAAAATGAAAGATTTCATTCCAAGAAATACCAATAAGCAATAATAATAATGCTATAACATAAGAAAAATCAATAGTCATAAGAAGTTATAGCTATAAAAATGTGCAAATTCTACTTTCAATCACTTAGCCATTACTCAAATTCATTGAAGCCAAACATAATCTCTAGATTAACTTACCATTACTTACCGATTACTCTTAGAAGTCATGGTCACTTTTACACAAGCACTCCAATGGTTTAAAAACCCAACAACAAGAATGTTGCAATCTATGATCAACAAATCCAATATAATCACATTAGTCACAACATTTTCAATCAAATGAAATACTTATAACTATCACTCGTTTATACAATGTCAAGTGATATTTTAACCATAGTACCTCCACAATTACTTAGAGAGCACCAACCCTCTAGTCATCAAAATGATAAATAATTACACCATGTGCATACTTAGTTCTTACTAAAGACATCCACACATTACTTCTAAAAGTAATTAAAGAGCACCTAGCTCTCCAATCATCAAAATGATCAATAATTGCATCAAGTGAAAAATGTCTTAACCCTTGCTAGATACACTCATAACATTTGTAATATAATAAAGGAACTACACTACCAATAATTCATTACCGAGCACTAGGCTCCTTTCCTTTCAAGATGTACATAAAATATGTACACAATTATATAGAAAATTCATTTTTAACACAACACATAACTGATTAGTTAAATCGTTTTGCTATGAGAACCATAGTGGTAGAAGAATTCTCCTCCCAACCAATGGGAAATAGTTTCCAGAGCCAAATCGATCCAATTTCACATCCAGAAAGTTCTCTGATAAAGACCATACCAGGTCCAGTACGGAACTATGTTGGCTTGAGGGGGCCTGACCCAGGTTTGGAGTTATTTAACCAAACAAATCCCTGTACTACTAGCCCTTTCGGCAACATCCCGCGAAGCGCGGACTGAGGTCTCACTCGAAGAAGTATGGGGGGATGCTGGAACCAAGTTTCCAAACCCTTGAGATGTCTGAGGGGTCGATTTAGTCCAACTATGAATACCTTTGTGCAGGTCACTTCGCACACTTTCCTGACCTATGAGGCCTTCGCACCCTGTTATACTCGCCTTCGCACAGACCTAAACAAGGGTTGAGGAGCTTTTGTACTGCTAAAGTAGAAATCTGCATTATTTCCCCAAGTTACACTGTGGATCTTACTTATCTTCTTATAACAGTTAGTTATCTTCGCGTAAACATATACTTTATCTTATATTCACTTATTCAACACATTCATATAAGTTTGCGCAGCAAATAAACAGTAAACTTGCAATTCATACCCAATATACTTCAATGCATAAAACAGGAAAAGATACATAGAAATAATGTAAAACTTCTCTTTATTAATGCTTCAATCAGTTACAGACTCAACCTGCCCTGCGCACTCAGCTGCAGGGGTCTACGCACTCAGTTGTGGACTACTAGGCCTCTGCGCACTCAGTTGTAGGTCCTTCTCCTACTTTACGAGCCAAAGACACAACTTTAAACTTTAGACTCAATGCTTCATCATCTCTTAGATTCTTCAATCTTTGATTTTCTTTACACTTAGAACCTCACTCTATTTACACAATCCCATGGTCGGCGGACCATGGGTAGAACTCTCAAGCTGACATTACATTACAAAAGTAAGGGCGGACAACCCTATGACTTAATTACAACTTCACGCTCCGCACCCACAAATCACAGAGTCTTTACATCGAACTTAGTCAAAACTTAGGCTTTAATCCCCGAAACTTGCCTCGGGGGGATCCCGCGCCCAACAAATTCCATTGAGCAATTAGCTCAAGAATTCCAATGACCACTAGGGTCTAATATAGGATTCCTCTTAGAAGCATCCTACCGATTCCATTGACAACGTCCCATCTATGAGGAATTTTTGGCCTCCTCCAATAGGCTGCAAAATCAACAGAGTTTCCTTAGATTGTTTCCCCTCTTCATCATATTAGCCAACTCTTTTCCCTACTGAGATCATTTATCTCTAGGGAGAGAAAATCTGGGCATGGAAGCACCATCAACCCCTCCAGGCGGGCAACCACCATCAACCCAAGGCCTTCTGGCCTTTCACAACTGTCAACATTTGTATGACATGTTAAATTTCTCTTTTAGCACTCTTTCCCACATTAATTTACATAATTAACCATATGCACATTATCATTAAAACAAAATAAACATTTATGTACATCATGCATTCATACTGTTAGGGTCCTATAATAATAGGATTCATCATTTTGAATTGACTATGTTAAGTCTTGTAATATTTTACATACCTTTGCTTTTCTGCAAATGTTTTCCCATATTAAAAACACGTAGTTTAACTAGCTGGAGGAATTGCCCGGAAAGTTATGGAAATTCTAGGTATATTTGGAGAAAATCCGGCAACGATTTTTGTAAATCAAAGTTATAGTTGTTAAACTTCAAAATTTTAGGTGTCCTAGACGTTTTTGATGGTGTTGAATCCATTTCCACCATCAAAAACATGATTCAAGCACTATCTCTACAAGATTTTTTGAAATTTGTTTGCCCAGATTCCAGCCACTTTTGACCATCTGGGCAATTCCTCTGCCTCATTAGACAACGCCTATTAAAAAATGTAAAGAGGGTATGTACTAAAAGAATAATAAAAGGACAAAAAGAAAGAAAAGATCAAAAAAGTAAAAAATACAAACCCCAAAAAGAGATAAGAATAGATCATGAAAGTGTGCAGATTCAAATACCACTACCTTTTACTTTACTTTGCAAAATAAGATTGTGTGCAGCTTGTCAAAAATGCCACAATCCATGATGGTCAAATAGTTTAATCTTGATTCATTCATGCTTTAAATTTTATGTCGATAGATAGAGAATAAAGATCTAGCCAAACTATTTAATCTTGGCAGATCAGTAGTTAGGTAGAGAATAATAATGAACTCATCAGTGTAATCTAAGCCATTGGAAGTTATAAGGTTAGAATTAGATAGTTTTCTTATCTAAGAAAAATAAATAAAGGGTCAGCAAGCACAAATGCACCCAATAAATGAAGATAAAATGCTAGGGTAAATAAAGGCTAGGTAGAAGAAGTTTTGCAAGTGCACAAGGTTTCTAAGTCAAAATAACTTTCATCGTGCTTAATCCTATGTTTCATGTGCAGGAGGAATTGTCAAAGAAAAAGGACATTCACTGAAGCTTATTTACTAATTTCCCCTCATTTCACTAGACCCCCACATACTTATTTTATTAATTTCCCTTCATTACTTTTCATCCCCTAATGTTGTCCCCTTCTTGGTTCCAAAGCACCCCTTCCCTCTTTATTTCCCCTTGGAAAAACCCCTTCCCTTCATTTTGACCCTTTTCCCATTGTTTTACACATTTCCCTGCACATTACTCTTTAAAAATCATCCCCTTTCCCAGAACCCCTTTCCCTAGTGTGAAACCCATTCCCATCAAAAATAATACATTCCCCCCTTATTAATTTCCCTTTTCCCCTTAAAAACCCACTAAACCCCTTTATCCTAAGTTATTTCCTAAAATCCCACTTTATGTATTTAAAGTCCCCCATGTCATAATTCCCTGACACCATTTTACCTCACCAAACCTTGCTGTATAGTTAAAACCCTCTGGCATATAAACCCATAGTCCCCACCTCCATTAACCCAGTGTTTATATTAAAAATATCGTGATTACTTTTCAAATTAATCACATTTTCATTGTAATTAAACCCCGAGCCCTGCCAACCAAATCCCGACTCCGTCCGTGCAACTTTGCCACACAATATCCCTCCGATCTCCCACCTCCAGATCCAACAGTGCATATCCATATTGCACAGTTTCAAAATCCGACAATTAAAGGTCCAAAAGCACGCGACATTCATGGTTTTGGTCGAGCACTATTTTGCTACGTGGAGGAAACAGGTTATATTGTGTGCTCACGAAAAATACCACCCTCCACCCAAAATCGGTGCGATATGGCACAAAACCACCTCCCCGTGTAAAACAAAACTACCCACTCTTCATTTACCAATTCTCACACCAAAATGTAACCGTTGTTGGTTAAAAGGCCGAAAAAGTCCCATTTTTCTCTTTTCACTCATTTTCACTGCAAACCTCGATTAACCAATTCTGAAATCTTGAACATATGGCCCTATAATTTAATCTGTGCAAAATAATTATTAAAAGGTTAATTAATTAAATTAATTAAGAAACCTTGCTAGAGGAAAAAAACTTACTGTGCATCCAAACCCTTTTTCTACAGATTGTAATTACCCTTCCCACTGTTCTAGACCTTCTAACCTTACTGCTAAAGCCACAAAAAAAGTAATTCAATTGAATAAACCAAATTACGGCTTCCCAAAGCTCTCTTGATGTAAGACCCTTGCAAACCCCTCACCTAGATATTGACCACCTCCCATTAGCCGACAAAGAATTTCAAATTAAAGACACTACTTCCCCTAACCACCTACTAAAACTCCACTGCCAAAGTAAAGATAAATTCCTTAACCAGAATGATGACATTCACCTATGGGAATCAAATTTTCCCAAATACTTGTTCCCACAAGTACACCTATTCCCAAAAATCATCCACTTTTGCCAAGCTTGCTATGTCCCAAGTCAAAGAGCTAATATCTCCCCTGACCAACAGGTTTTATTCACCATTACTGCAAAGTCAATAAATCAAATTCCGGAGTTCTAGCTAGGCCAAAATGAGACCCCACTTTCCATTGAAGGCTTACTTGAACTCTACACAAAGTTGGACCTTCCCAAGAAAGCTCGGATCTTTCAAACTTTCATCATAGAGGAGTCTCATACTCCTACACATAGTCCTCCATATACTGCCACCATTTTCTCTGAGAGAGGCAGACAAATTATAACCATGCTCTCTTGTATCCTAGGATACACCACTAATGAGCATGTGGATGAGGTTATCCTTGCTTTCCTTACTATTTTTTGCCCATGCAAGCCTCCAGTTATAGTTTACAACTTTGATCAGTTCTCGGTAGACAGAATCCATGAACAATTTATCAAATTGACAAATGAGAGAGTCTTCAAATACTCATCAGTATTGTTTCACATGTTCTTATACTTTCAGTCAGACAAGTTTCCAGTCAGCATCCAAAAGTTAGACACCAAGGGCAATCCAAGATCTCTCATCTTTTGGACACAATTGATCCAAATATATTCCACTATTTTTACTTATAAAAAGTTCATTGATTCATTTGTTCATCCAGTTGTAGACATGCTAACTAGTAGCTATCAACCTAGGATTGATGATGAGATTAATAGAGTTTTACAGTTGGCTAAAAATAGTAGAGTGGGAGATCGGTATCTATACTAGTACCACACAAAGATCAAGATATATTGGTGCCAACTCACTCCCTACAAGTTGCCCAAATGCCTCCCCATGAGGATATTTGTATTAGAGTATTTCAGGCAGATCATAAACTCTGATGAGGTTAATTTTCTATCATCAAGGAAGAAAAATCAGTTTAAAATCAAAAGCCAGTTGGGCCCCTTTATTTGTAATAATAGGGAAGCTGGACAAGAAGCAGAGAAAATCTTACAGCAAATGAACTTCAAAAGTATTTTTATGTGGCAGAATGACCCTAATGGAGTCATAAACAAACTAAGGCTCAAATTCAAGTTAAGTCCTTTCATACATGAGCCCAGGCCAGACATTGAAAGATATGCCAACCAGTCAGAATGGTTGGAGAATAATTTAATAGATGTGGAGAATCCTTTAATAGATGTGGAAAAGTAGATTGATACTTGTTCCTTTCTGCAATTTCCATCCCTACAAGAACATATGGGTATTACTCCCACTTCACAGACTCCAGCCAAAGAGGATAGAAATGTAAAAAGAACTAGGGAAGAAGTTTCTAGCTCTGGGATGGACACTACAGATGACAGGTTTGAAATCAGTTACAAGAAGAGGCCCAAGCTTAATCCTATAACTAAGCAAGAAGACACCATTGAGACAATTGAAATCACTAATACTGACACAATGGTTGGAAGGAGTAAAGGTCCAGCAGTTTCAGAGGAAACTCATTAGCCCTCCACCTCAAACACTCAAATCATTGAAAAACAACTTAGAAGTGAAGTCTCTTCATCCAGCAAGCTAGTGGATAAAGAGAAAGATATAAAAGAGAAGTACAAGGAAATTAAGTTGACGAATGAGGCATTAAAGGTTGAAACATATGCCCAATACTTCAAGAAAACACCTGCCAATTAGAATAGATTAATGTCATCCTTTGACATTAAGGCTGGTAAGATGGAAATGACTTTTATGCATCCTACAACCCAGCAGCCCAAATCATCAGCAGACTACAGGAAAACAGAGTTTGAAGTTTTGGCTAGGGATGTTCACCCTATTGACCAAATTGAATTCCATAAACAAGCAGGTGAGATGATTTACTCCACAATGGCTAACAAAGCAATGACTGTGCACAAACTTCAAAGCTCACTGGATAACATCACAGCACAGCTTAAGCTAGAAAAGGTATCCTCATAGGCCAAGGATAACAGAATCAAGTCACTAGAAGACTTGATGATTGAGTCTGGATATAATCCAAGTGACATCAAGGCAGCAGAAAAACTAATAAAGAAGAAAAATGAGGATATTTTTGCTTTGAAGAAGCAACTGAAGCTACGTCATTCAGAACATCCATAAACCAAGGAGGTCCTAGAGAGCCAAACCCAGCAGGAGGAAATGATGGATCTCATTCTTCAATTGAATGCTCAATTGAAAGAAATGGAGAAGGAATTGGATGAGTTAATACAGCTGAAACAAGCCAGCCTTGAGACAGCTACTGCCACTACTATCCCTACAGTTACTACAGCAATTCCATCAACTTTGGTAGCTTCATTGGCCCCAACAGCTCCACTAGCTACAACACTTCCAGCTGCAACAACATCTACATCAGCAACAGGTTCAACAACAGCAGTAGCTCAGCAAAGTGATGAGGCAAGTAAACTAGTCAAAGCCATGGAGGACATGTCCATTCAGACCACTAAGATAAATAGACTTAAAGAACAGATAAGAAGTCTAGAGGATGAGAAGAAACTAGCCCAAATTATGCACAAAAATGAAGTACAGAAGTCAAACAGGTTGACTGAGAGGATAAAGAGCTTGGAAAAAGAATTGCCATTAAAGGAGCCACTTGCCCAACCAAAAGAACAGCTATGGGCCAATATCATTGACTCTGTCAATGATATTTGGCCATCTATATAGGTCATCTTTGAAAAAAATGATTTAGTCAAAGAGGCTACTGAGGCAATTCAAAGAGTTAAGGCTAAACTTGGAGATATGCCAAAATAAGCCTCAAGAATAATCCAATTCCTTAACTTTAAAAATAAATATGAATTGTAGGAGCTTAACATAGCTGACAGGACTAGCACTATACTAGAGGTGAAGAAAGTGCTCACCAAGAGGAACTTAATGATGCAGCTGGAGGACAAATGCCAAACCATGGAGCTGGCTATAGGTAGGTTCATGGTTAAATTTGATGCTTTGAGACAAAAATGTGTGCCAAAGCCATTGGTGATAAATGACAGCTTGATGCCACATGAAGACTATAACAGGAAAATCAGAGAAGTGGCAAGAGAACAAGCCAACAGTTCCTCTATGAAAGGGATGCCTACAGGAAAGGTTCTGTACCAGACATTTGAGAACCTCTTTTACCTCCAGCATGAGGTAAAACACCTTTTTGTGAGCAAGCTCACCTTTGCAAAATACACAAAAGCAAATGAAGTCTACAGAAGAATGGTAAATATTAAATTACCAGACACGAAGACTTGAGAAAATTTAAATGAATTACTGTGAAATTGTAATGTAAAAGTGAATACAGAGCAGTAAAAGAAAAGCAGCAAGTCAGCTTAGTCAAAATGTATCAGATGAAAGAGTATCAGTTAAAATGAAAAGTGAAAGAACAGTCAGCGTGGAACATAAACAGAAAAGGAGAAAAGGCAGCAAAAGGTCTGACAGCAGAGCCTAATAAACAGGGATAGCTTACAACAATTGAATATCTGTCTCTATCTGCTTGCATGAAGATATTTCTATTTCCTTGAATAATTCCCAAAACAGTTTGGGATATTTTGTAAAAAAAATTTGTATAAATACTTCATAACTCGAAGTATAGAGTGTGGATTGCTAGACATTTCTATAGTTTTATTGATTTGAAACCTAAGGGTTCATTGTACCATTTTTTTCAAGTCAGTAGACCAGACTGAGCAATAAATACATTGCATTATAGGATTCATGTGTTGGGCCACTTCAGTGAAGTATTTTATGTTTGTAAAATTGTTATCTTCTTAAGTGTTTCACATACTTGCATGTTATCTAAATCGAATGAATTAATTGGAATATTATCACAGAATTTGTTTAAGTACACTCTGTCTTGAACAGTTAATCATTTTAATGTTTTCTTCTGATATCGACAGTAGGGAATCCTTCATTTCTCCCTAGTTTCAATTGACCTCTATCATCTCTCTCATTATCCGGTTTGAGGAACCCTTAGTTTCTCCTTGAGCCCGATTGGAAACCACTTCACCATCCAGCCTAAAAGATCTGAATTCACTCAGCTACCTTGCCCTATAAACACTATCTTCAGAACTTGATTCTGTAGAATTTTCTCTACAAATTAGCTATCTCACTGATATCATGTAGAAATTTCACTTGCAGATCAAATTGATATATGTAATGTACTAAAGCATAATACTAGATCTACATCTACCATAAACTTTGTGGAAGCTTAATTGAACATGAGCAACATCAAGCATGAACAGATATAACTAAGAATGAGAAGTAATCAACCATAACACAAAATATATAACTTGGGGAAAGCACCAGCCTAAAACCCCATCTTTGTATTATCAATCAAGTGGAAATCCTCAACAACATACAAAAAGAATCAGCTCAAAATCTATCCTGCTCTCTCTGTACTCTGATGATGTATCTCATGGACTATTTAGGCCTGTATATATAGGCTCCACAAGTCCTCCAAGCTCCTATTTCCTTGCGCAGTTTTGATTGGGGTCCAATTACATAACATGTGTGAATTGGCCCAAATCATACCTGCTATCACCTCAGGTCCAACTACATAGTCATAAAAGGAATAAGATTCCTTCCTCATTCAAGGAATATCCACTAGGAATATCCTAGCAACTGATAGTACATTGTCTCTCATCTGATCTCAACTGGGTCTCTATCTAAACTGACATGCATCAGTTATCCATGAGTGAATACTCAGTTATCTGAAAATACCAATTTTCACATGCATGCAAGCATCAACAAACTAAATCTCATTAATTTAACAGCTTGTTAAATTAATCTAAATGGATTTGACTAAGTTAAACTAAGTCAACTGATCCTCTCAATATAGAAATCATCCTTAATTCCTCAATCAGTGGAGCAAATCAAGGACACATTCCCCAATCAGTGGAGAAATTATTGCATGTTCTCACAAAGACTTCAAGTTTGATTTTCCTTAACTAATTAACTCAAACTGAATTAATTAATTAATATTCAAACTACTGGTAAGACCAAATTCGAATTTTACTTCCTATTTTAGACCAGGGACTGCCTAAAAATAGGAATCCAACCAAAACTGCTAAAAATAGAACTTCTATTTTAGCACTTACATTTTTCATTCCCTGTTGCCCAATCCAGCACTGATGCCCAAACTGCTATTTTTAGTAGTGCTATTTTTAGCACTTCTATTTTTAGCAATTTCTTGTTGCCAATTTTCAACACTCCCTCTCAACAAGAAAGGCTTCCTCTCGAACCCGATCCTGTACCTTCGGAATGTTCTTCATGCAACACTTCTACCAAGTGTGGTTGCTCCAGCAACTCTCGAAACAAAAAAAAAACTCCCAACTAACCTCTCTATTGGGCTAGAAACATACTCTGGTGCTAATGCTCTACCTGCTACTGACAAGTCCTCCCTCTCTGACCTCTACGCTACTGCAACATCTCCATGCATCTCGCACCGTTGCACCCTTCTCTATGCTACCCTGCACTGTGCAACACACTTGTGCCTCTCACATTGTTGCAGCCTGCATGCTCTGCGTTGTCCTTGGATTCCCTACACTATAGCTCTCTCTACTGCTCCATCCACATCTGTATCTACCCAATCATTCAGTTCCTACTACTCCTCATCGGGGCTCCCATAGCAAAGTCGAATCAAAGAGGTTGGGTACCTCAAGTATCCTTCCCCTCCTCCTTGGGACGATCACTCCACATCACCCCACCTCCTACCTGGAGGTATGGCTGCATGTGATCCCTCAGCCCACCTGGCTCAAAGTTTCCCCCTACTAGAGGTCTCCACATGAGTAGATGTCTCTACTCGATCTCCACTCAGCTTACCCTATTGTGGTTGCTCCACAACCTCCTGAAGATGTTGCACCAATCGTGGCTCCTCCACAATCGTCTGAGACTTCTTCTGGTGCTGCATGTTGAGAGGTAATATACTCTCCCTCTCAACCACAAAATCTCCATCAATTGCCTTGTTGCTCAAGGCTTTGCATGCATCTTGAACCTCAAGAGCATACAGGTTCTTGACCCGTGAACCAATCTACTTCACCTGTCTAGTGATGATGTGTCTAAGGAAAACCTTTCCCTTACTAAAGACTACATCATAGCCTCTGTCTTCCAGCATCATGATCGACACTAAGTTTCTCTTCCATCCTGGTACATACTTGACATCGGTCAAGGTAAGGTGAGCTCCATGCTCCCTCTAAAAAATAACCGTGCCTACACCTGAGACACTATACTTTTCATCATTACCCATCGCTGTGAGTATCTGGAGATTTTTCTCCTCCAAAGTACTAAACTAACTCTTGTTTTCGGTCATGTGGAAAGAAGATCCACTGTCAAGAAACCAACCACCTCCCACCATGGATGAAACCATGCATGTGAAGAGTGTGAAATCCAACTCGAACCGTGAAGAAAGTGCCTCACCTTGACATCCTTCCCTGGATCCTTTCTTGGATTTCCTCTGTGGATAATTTGCAGCCAAATGGCCTGCCTCATGACAACAAAAGCATCACACTTTCGACTTGTCAACCTTATTCCCACCATGGGAAGAACTGGACTCGCAAAAGAAGAAACCTTCTCCTTCCCCTTCTTCGCCTTACTCGCTAAAGCACAGTTCTCTTCATCCTCCATGGATGAAGAACTGTCTCTGGTGCTTCTTATTATCTCCTCCTGCATCAAATCTGACCAAAGTCGTTCCCAATATGGCAGTTTCTCTCTTCCATTAACCGAGTCCTGGTAGCTATGCTAGCTCTTAGGAAGACCGAGGAGTGCAAGACTCACCATGTCATCATCAGAGGTCACGATCCCTACACTTCCAAGCTCATCCCTGCATGAGGTGAGCTTGTTCAGATACATAGAGATCGTGTCCCCACTTTCACACTTGATCTTTCGAAGTTTGTCCTTCAATGCCAGCTTCCTCTGATCACTACTATTCTGATAAAGATCTTTCAATGTTTTCCACATCGAAAACAGAGTCTCCTTCCCATGGAGGCTCGAGACAATGTGATCTCGAACTCCCTCCAAGAGGATTCTCCTAGCTCTAGCCACATACTTCTTCCATTTCACCAGTTGAGTAGCATCAGTCAGCTTCGGGACTTCTTGATCAATGAAGTCCTTAAGGCCATTATCTTCTAATATTGCCTCTATGCGATCCTTCCAGGCTATATAATTTGAATTGCCATCAAGGGCATATTTGAGTCTCAAACCATAGAATGCCATCGATGAAATAGATGTGATAAGAACTCAATTCAATATTTAGAAACCACAAACCTCAACTTCTCCCTTCTTTTATATTGTTCTCTACTTGATCATCTGTGCTCTGATACCATGTAAAATTTTCTCTACAAATCAGCAAGCTCACTGATATCATGTAGAAATTTCACCTGCAAATCAAACTGATATATACAATGTACTAAAGCAAAATACTAGATCTACATCTACCATAAACTTTGTGGAAGCTTAATTGAACATGAGAAACATCAAGAATGAACAGATATAACTGAGAATGAGAAGTAATCAACCATAACATAGAAGATATAACCTAGGGAAAGCACCAGCTTAAAACCCCATCTTTGTATTATCAATCAAGTGGAAATCCTCAACAACATACAAAAAGAATCAGCTCAAAAGCTATCTTGCTCTCTCTGTACTCTGATGATGTAGCTCATGGATTATCTAGGTCTGTATATATAGGCTCCACAAGTCCTCCAAGCTCCTATTTCCTTACGTAGTTTTGATTGGGGTCCAATTACATAGCATGTGTGAATTGGCCCAAATCATACCTACTATCACCTGAGGTCCAACTATGCAATCATAGAAGGAATAAGATTCCTTCCTCATTCAAGGAATATCCACTAGGAATATCCTAGCAATTGATAGTACAATGTCCCTCATCTGATCTCAACTGGGTCTTTGTCTGAACTAACATGCATCAGTTATCCATGAGTGAATACTCAGTTATCAAAAAATACCAGCTGTCACATGCATGCAAGCATCAACAAACTGAATCTCATTAATTTAACAACTTGTTAAATTAATCTAACTCGAATTGACTAAGTTAGCTGATCCTCTCAATATAGAACTCACCCTTAATTCCTCAACCAGTGGAGAAAATCAAGGGCACATTCCCCAATCAATGGAGAAATTATTGCATGTTCTCACAAAGACTTCAAGTTTTATTTTCCTTAACTAATTAACTCAAACATAATTAATTAATTAATATTCAAACTGCTAGTAAGACCAAATTCGAATTTTACTTCCTATTTTAGACCAGGGACTGCCTAAAAATAGGAATCCAACCACAACTGCTAAAAATAGAACTTCTATTTTTAGCACTTACATTTTTCATTCCCTGTTGCCCAATCCAACACTGATGCCCAAACTGTTATTTTTAGCACTTCTATTTTTAGCAATTTCTTGTTGCCAATTTTCAACAGATTCAGTCATGTTTTCTTGACATTTGACCCTGTTATCACTCTAGGAAACTCTTCTATGTTGTAGCTTGGAGATGCCTGGTAACATATAATCTCCAATATTATTCTCTAAACTATTGCAATGGATGATGGTTTGGATCAAGTCAGATGACTGTTTCAACTCTATTTTCACTCAAGACATGCATGAACACCCTCAACTTTACAAGGCTTTAGACCACTAATGCTTAATAGTTTATAGATTCAATGGATAGATGGAGAATACTGACTGTACCAGTAGATGCATACATAAACACATATGAATGGATAGTTACAGGAAGTAAATGAAGCTTGCAAATCTAATTTATCAATGCAGCAATAAGATGACAGTTATTTGGCATTAGACATAGAAGAAAACATGAATAACCTATTCAAGTGCAAGCATAGAACAAAAGAGAAAATGGGAATTGAACATGTAACAACAAAAGAATCTTATATTGTTGGAATGAAGATGAGAAGCTTAGAGGAGTAGAGTCTCCACAGTCTCCAAAAGTTGAACCTCTGTTACTCTGAACTTTCAAATATTTATAGGCCTTTTATAATGCTCTCGAGCCTTCTGAGGCTCGAGAGGTCTTAATCTATCCCCCTATATTTAACAACTTGATGCCCTGACTAGGCACACATGGGCTTAGAGGTTTCTTCTTCTAACAACAGAGTAACTACATTCTGGTAGTTTGTTGCGCTGTCAGGGAGCTCGCTCGTGTCAGCGATGCTCCATGATCACTTCTATTGGTTTTGGCTACATCGTGCTGTGGCTTTTTATCCTTCCGGCCCCTGTCTCCTGGCTACTGTTTAGATGAGTGCATCGGCCCTTTGAAATCCTCTAAATGGCCACCTTCTGTTAACACGATGAAATGTTGCAATACTGTGAAATTATGCCAAAACACAGTTCATTTTAGACTTCAAAAATCCTCAAATATGGACTATTCCTCTATCGTGTATGCCCTCAATCGCTATCGCAAGTCGCAAATGGCCTGTTCTCGATCTTCCCTTTGTATTTTGAAATACATTAAAAACACTGGAAATACATTAAAAATAGCTCATGACGGACTTCAAATTTTATATATTTCCCTTCACGAACCCTTTCAGGTCCGGGTCTTATCACATATCGTAAGTCACTTTTGTCCTGCTCCAAGGTTCCCCTTTGTTTTTTAAAAATACATTAAAACCACGAAAATGTCTTAAAATGACTTTTCTGCGGATCTCAAAATCTATGCAATAATGCTTATATAGCCATCGGGTACAACTAATCACATCGCACATATACATGTATAAAGGCCCCGCTCCATAATGTTTCCCTGATGTGATCTGCCGATGCGATTGATCGCAATCACATATCGCTCATGCCCCAGGCCGATAAGCACTCCTTGTATTTTCCGATAGCGATCCTACAATGCAACGTGGGTCGTCAATTTGCATGCTTGATCGACGGTCCACATTGCATCGTCGATCACTATCACAAGTTCCACACATCAGTGTCGATATCCGCTGATTGCGACCACCGATTGTGACTCGCCAATCAGATATGGACCGTTGATAGGGCAGATCGGACGGCTTGCTATGCATTTTAGTGTTTATGCCTCTGATACTTGGTTTTTCACTATTTTTATGTGTTTTTTTCCTCCCGGTAGTGCTTTTCCACCATTCCAAGGGTTCTTATCTTACACTGGTTTTGATCTTTGGCATGATTTTACTAGCTTTCGAAGACTTAAAGAGCATATTTGGACCCATTTGGATCAAGATCTGATGCATTTATAGATGCAAGAGTAATATTTTGAAGTCTGGCTTATGGCCAAAGCGAAGCAAGAGGAGATGTGGCCGCCAGAGCTGAAACAGGGGACATTCTTGCTAAAAATAGCAGCACTGCACCTCAGGGGCTAACACTAGCTCCTTCTAGGGATGAAAGCCTCCCTGTGAGGTTTCAAGAACCACAGACCAATGCCTTTCCTGTAAAACCAAAATCAAATCTATCTCCTGGTGTTCCATTAAGCATGGAGTTTATTTTGCATAAAAAATAAAAACTGAAAAACATATTTACATTATCAAGGCTCTAAAGCCTTAAATGAAATAAAGTTTCAAGAACCGCCCATTGTCTAGGCCACCAAAAACATCTTCTCCTTCCAGTCTCTACAGAATAAAGGTATTGTTCTGCTGAATTTGAGTGATGACAAATGGACTTATTCAGAAGGAGTCAAACTTACCATGATTACCTTTATTTTCCTTCAATGCATCCCATTTGAGAACCCAGACACCAACTTGGAAATTGTCCACTTTTGCCTTCCTGTCAAAGGTTTCTTTGATCCTCTTCTGATGAATTTTTGGCTTCTCAACTAGCCGCTCCCTGATCTGTTGTAATCCAACCAGGTTATTGATTCTCCTTACCATGTCATTCGTTTCATCCTATTCTTCTTGAAAGAATTTGGCCACAAGGAGAATCAGCTAGATAGGAAAAATAGCATCAATGCCATAAACGAGCTTAAATGGAGAATTTCCTATGGACTTCTTGATGGTAACTCTGTCAGCCCACAGTGCAAACTTCAACTTGAAATCCCAGCTCTTTTTGTTGCCCTCCAACATATTTTTTATTATCCTTACAAGACTCTTGTTAGATGATTCTTCTAGGCCATTGCCTTGAGGATAATATGAGGTAGAATGCACCAATTGAATGCCCATGGATTCAGTCATGTCCACCAATTCTTTTGCCTTGAAATCTGTTGCATTATCAGTGACTAGTTTGGTTGGGCAACCAAATCTAGTGAAAATATTCTCATTCAAGAACTTTATGACAACTTGATGATTAGCATTCTTAGTGGGTATAGCCTCAATCCATTTGGTGAAATAATCAGTGGCTACCAAGATCCATTTGTGTTGGCCACTAGCATGTGGGTTGTTCTCACCTATAAAGTCCAAGCCCCATTGCTGGAAGGGACCATTGGTGTGTACTGGCTTCAAGAGAAGAGATTTTAGTTGTTATCTTCCTAGAAACCTCTGGCATTTGTCACAAGACTTCACAAAAGAACACACATCAGAGAACAGAGTAGGCCAATAATACCAAGCTCTCAGGATCTTGTGGGCTATGGTTTTCCAATAATGATGCCCTCCACAGATGCTAGAATGGAACTGGTGCATGACTTCCATAGATTGTCCTTTATCTAGACATCTCAAGAGGATTCCTGATGGGTCTTTCCAATAAAGCAGGTTTTTATTAATGCAGAATTTCGTTGATTTGAGCTTAATGGCCCAGGCTTGACTTGAGCTAAGCCCTGGAGGGACTTCTAGCTTCTACAAAAAATGAACTATGCTGGAATACCATTCACAGGTGGCTAGATTTTTAGCCAAAGACTGATTCTACTTTTTCTCTTCTGCTGCTTCCTCTGTTTGCTCATCACCTGAATTTGAACCCATGTAATTGATGTCTAACAAATTGCAATTTTCCTCAGCCATAAGTTTAGCCAAGCCCTGGCCTTTAAGAAGCTTGGTGGGCTTCCCCTCTATGTTGAACTCTATGAATTTTGCAATCCATTTATCTCTCTTTTCATCAATATCTGCCTGAGTTAGAACATCTTTTACTGAGGCCGAAGGTACATATGCAATCACTTTGGAATGTAGGATATAAATTCTGAATGCCTTTAAATATTTTATGAGAGCATAAGCTTGTTTTTCAATAAGGTCATACCTTAGTTCAGCATCCCTCAGAGTTTTGCTAAAAAAGGCCACAGGGTGCTCTACACCTTCATCATTTTTCTACAATAGAATTGTTGCAAGTGTATCATAAGAGGTAAAAGAGAAGATATAAAACTCCTTGGTGTAATCTAGGCTGATTAGAGTGGGAGCTTCCATGATAGCTTGTTCGATGGCCTCAAAAGAGCTTCTTGCATCATCTATCCATTTTATTTATGATCCTTTCTTCAGCATGGAAGTGATGTGCTTCACTAGCTCTGCAAAGTTTAGAATGAACCTCCTTACAAAGTTAATCTTACCCAAGAAAGATTGAATGTCCCTTTTTAACCTTAGGATAGACAATGTCTGAATTTCTTGAACTCTTGCTGGATCAATCTTCATACCTTCAGCAGAAACAATATGTCCCAGAAGATTGCCTTCTTCTAGAGCAAACTGTGACTTCTTCGGGTTCACAGAAATTCCAAACTATCGGCACTTTAGAAACACCTTCTTCAAGTGTTGCAAATGGTCCTTGTGAGTGCTAGAAAAGACTGTTACGTCATCAAGGTAAATAAGGACAAACTTTTCCTTCTCTCCCACAAAGGCTATGTCCATGGCCCTTTGAAAAGTAGCCCCAACATTCATCAATCCAAAAGACATCTTGGAGTACATGAAAGTGCCTCAAGGAGTAGTGAAGGTGGTCTTTTCCTGATCTTCTGGATTTACAGCAATCTGATTGTAACCTGAAAATCCATCTAAGAAAGACATGACTCTAGTCCCTGAAACGTTTTGCAGCAAGTGTTCCATCTTAGGCCGGGGGTAGTTGTCTTTTTTAGAACATTTGTGTAGATTCTTGAAGTCAACACAAAGCCTAATTTCTCCATTCTTCTTTCTTACTACCACAAGGTTAGCTATCCACTTTGAATACCTAAGGGGAACTATGATCTTGGCATCCAACAGTTTCTTGATTTCCTTCTCAATCAAAGGCAATAAGAGAGGGCTGATAGGTCTTAATTTCTTCTTAAAATGGATGGTGTTCTTCTCTAGTAGAATCTTATGCTGAATGATGTTGGCGTCATAGATCTTAAGATCATTGTATCCCCAAGCAAAAATATCAGCAAATTGTTTCATTAGGGTGCAATACTCGGAACTCTGGGTAGAAGACAAGTGAGTGGACAGATTTATGTATTTTGGATGGGCTGGACTCCCTACATTATGTTTATGAACAGAAGACTCGTTTTATTTTTTGGCAGGCTTAGAAGGTACATCATTATGATCAAACAGTTTCTTTAGGGACACCAATCCTTTGGGTATATGGTTACTAGGCAGCTGGACAATGCTTTCGCAGCCAATCTCATCCTTTAGCTTGGATTGGTTGCATTCTTCCATGGTTTCATTTTCTTAATCGATGTGCATTTCAGAAAATTCATCAACAACTTGTAAAACCTATTAATTTCATCATCGTCTTCAAAAAATTTCCAGTATTTGACATTCTCAAGCAGAGATGGTCTATATTTCACCTAAACTTCATAAGTCAATTTATCAGGCAAAGGAGGAATAAACGTGCTAGCAAACACAACAAGGGAATGAGCGAGCTGGTTCTTCATTCTTTAGATGTAAGAAATGCTGAAAATATTAAAAGAGTCCTTAAGCTTCCATACCTCATCTCTGTGTTCTTTCAGCCTTGGATGCTTTGCTTGGAAAGATTTGTTGACTTGCTGAATGATAAGATCTACGTCTCCAAACACTTTCAGACCTTTGATGCCCATTTCTTTAGTAGTGTTTAAGACCAATATCAAGACTTCGTACTTTGCTATGTTATTTGTGACTTGAAAAGTTAATTTGAAAGATAAATGAATGCATTCCTGTGTGGGGGACACAAGGACTACACCTGCCCCTATAGCTTCCTTAGAGAAAGGCCCATCAAAGAACATGTCCCAAATATGTGGGCCTTCTTCTTCTGCGATCTGGAAAATTGGTTTCTTAAGCTGTGTAGAGGCCAACTGGGATTCTTCAATCTGAAGAATACAAGCTCCAAAGTTAGTATCGACAGCATAGATGGGATGATTAGTGGGATTCCTTTCATCACTGATTATATAAGCCAACTGAGCTTCCCTGTATAATCTCTTAATCTCACCTCCAAAAACTGGGACAGTAGCATAGAACAGATCATTTTGTAATGTTCCACCTAATCTCTTGATCCAACCCCTGGAAAGCAACATGCCAAACTTGGGGGGACATCTGCTACCACAATATCCATCATCATACTCTTCATGGGCAGCAGAGACAAGGTGACATCTAAGTCTTTTATTAATCCCAAACATTTCACTTTTCTAGAGTCAAAAGAAAATAGGTCATGAAAAGGCTTGGTAATGTCAAGGCCCAACTCATCCATGACATCCTTGGGCATTAAATTATGGCTGGCTCCAGTGTCCAGAAGGAAATTATGAAGGATTTTGTCATGAATATTCAGTGAGACACAGAATGATGGGGAGCTGTCTTCACAATTTTCAATCATTGGGCTGAGAATAACAGATGGTTTGTCATATTGTAGATTTACATAGTCAGTGGAGGCTTGGATGGCTTTAGGCTCAAGGGCCTCAACGATGGATCTGTTGAAGGACTCATTCTTCACTAGTTCAATCAGAGGTATAGGTATTCTTAGCTTCTGAATTTCTGATTGAAAACTGAAAGGAGAAGGAGACTTGTCAAGGCCTCTTACCTCGTAAGCTGGAGCTTTGAGGGTGATGGGATCAACTGTTAGTCACTTCTGCCTATTAGCTCGTTGTACTGTAGGGACAGTATCTCTTTGAACAGGAGTTTCCTTGGCATTATTCATCTTCGATCTCATATTATATCTGTGCTAATCTTCAGTTTTCAGAACAACTTCACCATCCCATTCTTGGTTGATCTGATCATTGAATAATGACTTTTCATAGGTAGTTGAGGTCAAAAAGGACGCACTTCCTTTATCTTCTAGACAATGGATCTCATCATCTTCTTCAAACTGCTCTTCTTCCATGACTACATTTTGGAAAGGGCTATTCACCCTTTGGTCTACATTGGCCTCTTTGCTTCTTTGCAAAATCTGCAACTGCTCATTAGCTCTTCTATATGGATTTGGATTTCTAAGAGCAACGGTATTAGGAACTCTTCCTTTCCCAAGGTGCTACTTGTTAGCACCTAAATCTGCCCTAGGCTGAAGGAAGGCAAAATTCAGGGTAACCAAAAACCACGCTCAGTCTGGTAGCTAGCCCTACCAGAATAGGAGAGGGCTCTCTCCGAGTCACGCTCAGTGAATTGATAAGCAAAAAACAGTCTGAGATGACTTACAATGAAATATTGATCTTAGGCTAGTAAGTGAATATGGATACAAGAAACAATTTTTATGAATGACTGAGCTTCTGGGATGGTATGGGACCAACGGTCAGCAAAGAACAGAGAATTTAATACAAAGGAACAAATTACTTTGTGAGGCAAGGCAGGAAGAAAGTGCAGCAATTTAGTTTGGAATAACGCGGAACGGAGAGATTGCTGAGGAGTGTGAAAAGGGCATAGGAACATGAATCCTTTTCAACAGAAGAAGAACATTGAACATGAAATTTTCCCACAGGCAGAGCAATAAAATTGAATTCTACCTAATCTCACTAAGAAAATTTCACTGGAAATGAACATGAATTGAATTATGAAACATAACGAAATACATATGAAAACATAAGAGACACATTTTCTACACTCACAACCACAATAATCTCATGAAACAGAGCCACTGCCTTTCGTTAATTCTCTGTCAAAAATACACAGTGAAGAAACGGAGTTTCTTTCCCACAGTCTCCCAGAAGTTACAAACCAACCAACCCTTTGCAAATAGCTTACATAAAATATATAGAATGTGCCATGAAGAGATAGAATGCCCAAGGGTTGGGGAGTTACTCGAATCATTACAAAATGGAGATGAAGAGCCAACCATCAGCTACAGGTGCAGCGCTACAAACATGACATTTGGCTTGGGTGACCATTTGCCTTCCTTCGCCACTTGGATAGAAGTACATCTGGAAAGAAAATGCTTTAAATGCCACCATTGGTACCAAAAAACCGAATTTTAGATGAGCGGGCCCACTTGGAGAAGTCGCGAACCGAAATTTTGCGAAACTGAAGCAAATTTGGCAATTTTTCCTTTGTGCGCCGCGCCATTTTCTCTGTGCACCGTGCTACTTTGGGGCCTATTTTGGGGCACTTTCAGGTGTCCAAAATGTTCCCAAGTGGGCTTGTTGGAAATCCTGTCCTGTCTACTTTCTAACCCAACTGGAATTTTTGAATTTGGTGCTCATTTGCCCCTCCAAATCTTCATTCTCCCAAGACTTCTTCCTGTGTGTCAAAAAAGTGGCAGAGAGGCCATTTTTGGGTGTTTTTGACCTCCTGGAGACTTAGATCTTGCCCAAATTTCTTGTCTGGACACCAGTAGTCGTGATTTTCCATGTTGAATCCAAAAATGCAAACCATTCCTCATTTGGAGCTCTAGATTTTTAGCGGAAAAAACCTGTGTTTTGCCCAAAAATTTGTCATGTGACCAAAATTTCCCCAAATTCCTTGAAATTTGGGCTGGAGGTTCTCTATGGGGTGCTATGTTGTACCAAAGAAGCCTTAGCGAAGATTCGAAGCCGATATTGCTCTTTTGCCTCTATTGTCGCTTTGCTCAATTTTACCTTCAAGCTCCTTATTCGGGCCTTTGCACTCATGTTTCGTACTCTATAATGGAAAGCCATGTGTCTCACTAAGGCAAGGTCCTGATCGGCTTTGTCTAGTAGCCTCTCCAAGTTCATGTTCACTCTCTCGAGATTGGCCTCCCGATCCTCATTGATTTCTTGCCCCAATGACGTGAGCTCGACTCTTCTCCTTTATGCAACTTGGAGATGTTCACGAATGTTTTGCAACTCCATAAGCACTTGCTGGTCCTCAAGTTGCTTGTTTCTCTGCTCCAGGTACTTCATATTCCACTTGGCCCTTTCCAAGTCAAGGGATAAGGCCTCAATCTCTGATTGCTGCTCCTAGATGATCTCTTTGAGCTCTGAAGTTGTTGGCTCTGTGTCTGTCTCATCATCATGAAGGAGAACGAATTCAGTCTCTCATTCACCTGATGGCCCTTCCTCCTGCATTGGCTCCTTACCTCTGCCCTGCTCCTGTGATGCTGATGTTGGAAGCGAGGCCCCTTCCACCCCGGGTGGAGATAACACTCGCTTTGTTGTTGCAAACAAAGGTCTACTGCCTCTCTGATAGGTGATGTATACTGGCATAGTAGCAGTCTCATGTCACTCATACTGATGAGATGGGCCACCTATCTCATGCTCTGCCTCTGATACTACCTGTGGAGCGCTAAAGAAGTCACGGGAGATGAAGTCCTCCCAAGCAATACCCTGTAATCCCAACTGATGGTCCACCAAAATCCGGATAAGAGCAAAGTGATAAACATTGTTGAGCTGCTGTCGAGGGGTCTTGTGCTGCATGAAATTTTTCATCCTCTCTATGTTCCCGCAAATGAAAAATGGGAGGTTCATCATTCGCACCCTGGTAAAGTGCATGAGCAACCTGATGTGATAGGCATAAAGGTGAGAAAACCTCCCCTCACAACTGAAGTATTTCATGATCAATTTCATGAGCAGAGCATACTCATCTCTCAAAAATCTGAACGGGAAGACTCTTGTAAGCTGACTCAAACAACTGGCCTTAATGTAAGGCTCATAATGATGCCTCTCCACCTTCTTCTTCTTATGCCACTGTTCTCCAATGTTTGGTATGCCTGTTGCCACTGATACGGTTTCAGGTGTCAATGTGAAAGTGACCCCAGCCAAGATAGACTGGCCTCCATGTAGGTGAAACGCAAAAAGACGGGCCAACTCATGATGAATTCTAACATTTGCCACCCTTTGACAAAATTCAAAACATGCTAGGTGATGGAAACATGACATAGCAAGAGGGCATGCCTGCAACTCAGTGAGGGTGTTTGGCTCATCTCTAACATGTTTTCCACTCCTGTGATGTCTCCTAGGGGCCTATTCTCCTGAAGCTGTATCACTGTGGGTTTCCTCCTCATACTCTGATGAAACCTCGGATGCCATGACTGCTATTTTATAAACTGAATTTAGGCTGCCCCTTTGATGATAGTGAAGCTGGAGGTTGTTTTGATAATCTGCCACCAAGGGGACAATGAAACAAGGGAGTATTAGGAGGGGGATAATATAATGGGAATAGGGGTAAAAGGAGAATTTTGTTTAGGGATATGTAGGGGGTTTTGGGGTATTTTGATAGGGTAGGTTTTTGGTTTTTGGCAAGGTAGGGTTTTAGGGTTTGTATTGAGTAATGGGAGGAGGGGTAAGGGACAGGGGTAGGGTAGGGAGAATAACCTTGGCAGCAACAACACTGTGGCACAAACCCTAGCAGAATAGTTTTTCTTTGATGTCTTCTTGTGTTTGCTTTATGAAAATTTTTTGCATTTAATTATAGGCATAAAAACCCTTATATCACCCATAAAAATTGATGCACAAGTGATGTTTCGAGCCTACCTTGCAAATAGATGAGCTCCACAAAAGATTTGAGGTGATTTGGTAAAGTTCTCGGCGTTTTGTCCTTGTGCGCTGCGCGCAAAGTTCAGTGCGCCGCACGCTCTGTGTGCGTTGCGCTGGTTAGAAATTAACACTGCGTGCGAGCTCTGTGTGCACCGCACCCTGTGAGTGCGTCGCGCCCCTGCCTGTGTGTGCCGCGCCCCTGCCTATGTGCGCCACGCACCCTGAAACCTCCTCAAACTGCTCCAACTCGCGCGATTTCACACTCCACGACCTTGCAATGCTTATCTAAGCTCTTTGATTGCATAATGACTTAGATTTATGATGGAAACTTGTTTATATAGGCTTGGAGGTCATGTTTTAAATTTTCTTTTTCAAAAAACCCACCTTTCTAATGTCCTGTTTGGCACCTTTTTCATTGATTTTAATATAACCCTGATTTTCACTTTTTCTCTGAATTTTGGGCTCAAATGATGAAATTTTCGACACTTTTTGCGGGGATTGCATGACAGAGCATTTGGCCATGGAAACCATGACTGCATCTAAAGAAATCAACTGAAGACTCTTTTTGAAAATTTTGTCATCAATAGCATTGTTTGACTTTTCTTCAAAACAGAGTTTTGAAGAACAGTCGAAGTTTATCAATATGATGATGAAACTCTACGGATCATTACTTTGCAAGGTCATCACTCTGGCCTGCATGGATTTACTGGACATATTAAAGACCAAATTGTTTAACCCCTAGACCAAATGACCAAAAATGACCTTTGTCCGTTAAAGGACCAGACCTTGACTGTTATGGACTTTTTTTATTATTTGACACAAAGATATAAGCCAACAGGAACCAGACATGATGGGAAATGACTAGCATGACCTTCTCCGTCAGATTATGGCATGCCCCTAGCAGAATGCAGCTGAGTGAATGGAGCGGGACACCTAAAAATGAAATGCATAAAGAGTTTTGATCTATGACGGATGACTAACCAGACCGACTCTAACACTACTCAACCTTTAATTTGGAGATTTTAGAGGCCAATGACTCTATCATCTTGTGTTATCAGGAAAACTAGTCTCCATTCAGAGCTACTAGTCTCACTAATATGGGTAGCTCTCTTAGAAAAAAATAAACTAAAGTTACTTGGGTTTTCCTTTATGAGAGACAGATGAGAGAGAAGCAGAGAGAACCAACCTCAGTCTTTCGCTTTTCTCCTTGCTTGTGTCCTCCCTCATTTGACAGAGCTTCACCACTCCTTCCTCAATTGTCTCGCTTCAAAGAACACCTGTAGAGTCAAAGCAGCATAATACCATCAAAGCATAGAGATCTATAACCATAAACAATGTAGAATCAGATGTACATTAACCATACAAATGCATACACAAATACAAGATTCAGAAATATACAAGTATATGGAGGAAAACTCAAATAGATTTAATGATAGAAGTAGTAGAAGAGAGGATTACAACCCATTTGTCTGATCTAGCGCCATCCTCCCAGCATGAAAGCCCTCTTTACCTCATGAAAAGCTAGATCACACCCAACAATACAATGTTTCACAAAGAAATTACAAATTACAAAATTTCAGCCTCTGGATCTCTAGGATGAGGAATCCATATATAGATATTTGCAGGTGGGTGAGTCAGCTTCTGGGATTTTGATTAGTGTCATTTCACTGATAGTTCTTGGTTCCACTTGGAGATTTCATGATCTCTTACTCATCCCTAGGTGAATTTAGAGAGGCAAGTGTCAAATGAGCAGTTTCTAGAAGATTCTCTGGGTTTCCACCTAGCAAACTGCCTCTGCCATTTGTCTGCTCTTGCTCATCACACCCTACAGAAGGGCTTTTCAGTATGCATCACACCCTTTGCATGTGACAGGTGAGATGCATCGCACCCTCAACATGGAGCAGTCTGTATGGTCCAGTTTTGACCAGTTCTGAGCAGTTTTTCAGGGAGAACTTCTGGGAAATGATGTAATCAGTTGACCTTGTTCCGTTAGGGTATGAAACAAAAAATTTAGGGGTTTAGAAGCCCTTGGTTTATGTACATATGTGATTGGGGTTGCAGTGCCCAAATATGTCTATAACAGTTGCCCCCTAAAGTATGAGGCCGTAAATCTTCTAATGTCAGGTGAAATGCTTTATCATGAGGATCCGAGGTTTTACTAACTGGAAGGTGACCTATAATAAGATAAAATACAATACATTATCTTCATAATATTTTCATGATCTAGCTGAGGTGGGCATTCCCATGCTCAGCTTTATAAATTCATTTTGATGTACATAGGACAGACAACCGTCTGTGTGGCAGACTGGTGATTCTGGTAGAGCCATCATCCCTTGGCTTGGATGATTATCTATGCAGCTATGATTTACATTTGATGTCTTTATTTTCCTGAATATATCGCAACTCGGATAGATGAAACTAGATCTGGGGTCTTCAAACTCGTTCAATCTTCACCCGAATTACAAGTCGATCCATGTGAAAAGATGTTCTGATGTTGAACATGGAAAGACATCGCCTGATTACCAGCCAACGACGTAAGCTGTTAACAGGCGCAAGAGGAATCACCGATAATGATAATGACCCTCAAGGTACTGCAATACAATTCACATGGTTTGAATATACGAGTCGATGTCGAACACCACACAAAATCTTTCGGTCAAAGGCCATTGATGTAAACCTGTTGCCGAAAGTGAGAAACTTGCCATTGAGGCATGCAAGCTTCAAAGTACTGAAAGGGTTGTTCCTAGGTCGACTTCTTGGATAATGAGCTGATGTCAACAAGAAGTGACCTGTCGTAGGAGGGCCTTAATGAACCCCACATCTACGACATGGAATGGAGCAAATGATTTTGTGGAGGTGAAAACGATCTGATGATACAAGGTTCAGGGTGGCGGTAATGAAAAATGGAGAGTGAAGATATTGCAGCGGATGAGGCGTAAGCTAGGTTGGTGAATTCTCTGAGCAACTTCTCTTGAACATATCGGTGACACTGAAAATGGATCGGTAGCGTTAACCCAAAAATGGATGGTACGGAGGACCAATGGTGATATGACCGGTGAACAGAATAACCCAACCCGAGTCAATCATGGTGATTGAGTGAAAGTGTCATGTTCAAGAGTGACCTGCTACCAATGAAGTTCTTCAAGTTTTCTTCCCAATTTTTTCCCCAGTGATTGCTGACCAGTACCTTTTTATTTTTGTCAAGCTTGAGGAGGATAACATATGCTTGTTCTATAATTTGCCCTTCGGGCAAACCTGTCGCTATGTTTTAGCGAGCCTAGCGACAGTGAAACTCGCTCTTGTCTGTAATGGACAAGTTTGTCGCTATTGTTTTAACGAGTTTAACGACAAAGATAACTTGGTCCTTTTCAGTTTTAGAGAGTCTGAAAAGAGATGGAAAGGAAACTCCAGTAATCCTTTTTCGTAGTATAATCCCTTAAGTCTGAAAAAGTATAAAATAATACGAAAGGGATGACTTTTCCGATCACTTTAACGAGCCGAAAAAGAAACGTGCTCGATCTTTTTGTGTAATGATCCCTCGGGTCCAGAAAGATTAAAATATGGAGGAGGGATGACACTTCCAATTACTTTAACGAGCTGGATAGGCCAATTGCTCGGCAATCTTTTTATATTTTACGAGTCTAAAAAGAGCTTAAAAGAGACTCGTCTTTGAGGAACGAGTGATATTTTCAGGTGGCAGCTAATTCTAGGTAAGTTTCAAACTTTTCAATCATGGTAGTGTAAAGAAGGTGGCTAACAGAATCACTCATCATAGTTGTTCCTCAAAAGGGTAAACAATCAAGTGGAGGTGTATGATCTGCTAAAAAGTGGAGGTGATGGTAAGAACACGACCAAGGCTCAAAATCTGATAGAGATGCGATCACAAAGGTTATTTACCAAAGGTGGGTTCATTTTTCAATGAGCTTGAACTCTGGGGGAACATATGCTCATAGCTAGGTTTATATTTTAATGAGCTTGAACTTCACGTAAACCTTCTCATGGCCTGGTTCATTCTTTAATGAGCTTGAACCATGCAACAACATATGCTCAGATTCGATTTCATGTTTACACAAGCTTGAAACGAAAAACTATGCTTGTTATAAGTTCGCGTGCCCCCAACATAGTGACGTAAATCGAGGTGCATGCCCCCCAAGCTTCACTGCATTCAACGAGGTGGATGGAATGAAGGTTCACTTTCGAGATCTTGGAAAGACTCGACTTGGATTTTACGAGATCATAATCAAAGACTCGATTTGGAAAGGGAGTTGTTTCATTTTTTAATGAGGTTGACACAGTAAAAGAACTATCCTCATAACCTTTGTTTCATTTTGTAACGAGGTTGACACAAGATAAGAACCATCCTCGTTGATCCAAAAAATGGTCTGAGTTCTTCTTAATCTTTGATGATGTAGAAGATATCATATGACAGGTTTCCACTGTGGCCACTTTCGCCAGATGACTTGGAGGCGGGAGGGAAAAAGTACCCATTAAGGAAGGGTCTTTTAGGAGACCTACTCCAACACTTTGAAGCGATTGAGAACTTCCATGGATTAATGGAATGCTTCCGGTAGCTTGTGAACTATTGGGGAAAAAGGTTAGTTGGTCAACAGTTGTAATTCGACCTTGGAAGGGAAATGCAATCTTTCTAAAATATGTTGACACAAGGATGGCCATGGCATAAATCCAGGGCCTTCCCAGTAAGATATTGTAGTCAAGGTTTCCATTGATAACTTCGACGTCAATTTCTACTATCTTTCCCCCCAGTTCAACTTGCAAGTTACTTAAAATCCCGTACGGGGTGTATGTTTGTCCATCGAATGCTTTTAATGTCGTTGATGATCTTGACAAGGGTGATGAGCCTAAATTTTTCTAGCAACTCATTGACATAATGCAGGTAGATGCCCCCTCATCAATGATTATTCGATGAACAGTTTTGTTGAGGGCTTTCACTTGTATGAGGAAAGCAAGTTGAGCTGGTAACTAAGGTTCATATCCTTTATGATTAAAGTCCACAAGTGTTATAGACAATTTTGTGCCTTACAGCAACAAGCATGAATTGTCAATAATCCAAGGGATCCAAAGTTCCCTAAACATGATGTTCCTACCCCTAGAGGAACAAGGTCAGCAAACCAACAGCTCTCAGATCAGTTCTCCACCTGAAAACACTCAAAAACAAGCAATCCTGAAATCAAAGCAGGTGCTCCACTAGGCTTCTGCGCTGAAACACAACTGCTCCATGGTGTACCTGCGTTGCAAAGCAGGTAGAACAAAGCCCACCTGCGTTGAGCGAGTTTGGACATGTGGCACACTGAGTCATTGCTCTGGAATCTTCCAAAAATGACACTTGGATCAGGGATTTCGCCTTGTGATGAGTCAGAGGCTTTGTTTCTCCAAGTGGAAGCAAGGTTCACCAAGTGGACTCAAGAACTGAAGATCAACTAAAGATTAACTGAAGAGAGAGAGGACACAAGGCAGCTACACATCAGTTGCAAGCTGACTCATCCTTTCTCAATTCATCTATATATTGAGCTCTCTCCAATGAGCTCAGGAGACTGGAATTTTGTGCAAAGTAATGATATGCTGTTGGTTTCATTATTGAGTTATTGGGTGATTGTTTGAGAGAGGTGAAGAAGAGCAATTCTTTCTGCTGGGAGGTGTTGCTGGGTTGGAGCCTGCAATGGTTGTAATACTCTCAGAACCTTTATTTCTTCATTAATAAAAGCTATTGAGGTTCTTCTATGTGCTCTTGTTTCAATTATATATTGTGATGATTGCATGTTTGGTTTACACTAATCCATGAACCAGTTATGATTGCATGCCTCTTGTAGTCTCCTTCTTTGTTATTGTGTAGGATCTCATTGTAGCTGGGCGAGCAGAAGAACAAAGAGCTAGGAGCAAGCGGCCAAAGAGAAGAGTTTGGATTCGACATTAAGCGCAAGGCAACGGTTAGTGCTTTCTCCATTCTCTTTTGCTTTCATAAAGAAGTAAACCTTAAGTAGTTTGTTTTACAGTTGTTGCTAAGGAACTGTCACCCTTAGAGTGGGATAGGGTCATCCGAGTCGGATACTTTTCCCTACAACAACAAGATTGGAATCCGTTGGGGCAATCCCACCTATTGCTAATAATAGGTCCTGCTTTTGGGAGGGGAAATTTTGCAGTACTTCAAGTGTCAACATAGCGGATGGCGATTGGGCTAGATCCTCTACTATATTATAATTCTATGCTTCTCGAGCATGAGGATTAAATGTCAATTTGTGTACTACTCCCCTTGGTGGCTTTATTGTTAGCTCAGGAATGATGGGTGGCACAACCTCGGTCAAAGTTGTTGTCGAACTACTAGGTTGATCTATAGCCTTGTTGTTGAACATCTGTGGATTCCCATAATCTTTATTCCTTGTCGATATCAAAGCATCATTTTGCTATTTCGAGATGGATAACATAAGCACTTGGGATGGGGAAGCTTGATCGATAGCAACCAGATAGGTTTCTAGGTTTGGAAATGGATCAATCAACACCGCTGGGGTATTTGAAGTTTTTAAAAATTTCATAACCTAAACTTTATGTGGACAATCTTTCGTGAAATGCTCGTTGTCGCATACGTAACATTGATAATGAGGTTTCTTTTGTCCAGCAAGGTTTTTAGAAGATTTTTCAGGAGGTGAATTTTCCTGTTTCTTCTTATTATTTTTCCCTTTCTTCTTGCCCCCTGGTTGCTTTGGCTCTTTGCGCTTGTCAGATGACACGGCATTAACCTCCGAGGCAAGAAGTTTATCATTTTCTTGTTTACTAGAAACTGCAAGGCTTTACCGGTTTGAGCCTTTGCGGTTTACGTACTCGAGGTACCAATCACGCCATCGCCGGCATGAAAGTCCCTGTTTGATTTAGGAGGTGGAGGAATGGAAAATTCTGGTCTAGGAGCATCAGGAATTTTGTCATATAGCGTGCCAGACTGAGTATAGATCAAGTCTAGATATTGCGCACGAGCAATGACTTGCTCTTCAGTGACAACTCCTCCCTTAGCCACATCTTATATAATAGAAGGTAACAATGACTTAATAAACCATTTAGCTAACAGTTGATCAGGAACATATGTCTTTACCATTCTACGACGACATCGCCACTCATGAATATGATCAGATATGTGAGTGGCTGTCGTCTGCTTAAAATTGGTAAGAAGCTCCGTTCCTGTTTCGTACCTTATGGATAACTGAAAATGGGTTAAAAAGGTGGTGGCAAGGGCGTTGAACTTATCGAATGAAGCTCTAGGCAATTCGATGTACCATTTCACTGCCGAACCAGTTAATGTTCATTGAAAAAGGCGAAGCCTAATCGAATCATCATTGAGAGTGTTGGACGAACACCAAAGATGAAAGGTCATCTCATGATTCGGTGGATCTTCACCCAGATTTCCATTGAATTTAGGAATATCTGATGGAAGTTTATGAGGAATCGCTGGCCACCAAGGGGCGTAAGAAATTGGATCATTTGTTAGTCGATTCAAATCTAGTAATTCTAAAGTTACTACGAAAGGCAACTGTTGATTCAGGTTTTGCAAAGCATACCCAGGATGAGATGGGATTGCCTGAGCAATGGGTCTTTGCATACCAGCATAATGTATCTGATGCCGATAACTTTGATAAGGTTGATGGGCATAACCATTATAATATGATTGTTGATAACCATTTTGAATGTACGATTGCCCATTACCTAAAAAGCTTTGTTTCTCAGGTCCTCGGTAAGCTTGCTGGAATTGCAGTTGTTGATATTGCACCAGCCATGGTTGTGAGACTATTTGATGTTGTCCAATACTGGATGTTTGACCAAGATGAGGGGCGATAGTACCTGTTTGAGCCTGAGTTGCTTCAGTTAAGGAGCCACTAATCGGCGGTTACGATTGAGTCGTGGAGACAAGAGGCCATTGTATTACGACCTGAGAGACTTGAGGTTGACATACAATAGGCAGCGCTTGTACTTGCGACATTGTCACAATAGCCAACGTAGTGGGAATGTTCGACACAAGTTGATTTTGTTGCATTGAATATACAACTCTTGGTTGTTGAGGTAGTATTGGCACCCAACCACTGGATGTGATTCTAGCTTGACCCGAATTCTGTTGTGAACTCTCATATGGTTGTTCTTCCGGAGGGAACAATGAAAAGGCATACTACCCCCATATGGCAGCAATCCAGTGTTCAAAGGGAAAATTGGCCTTTGGAGACTGGATTACCCAAATTGATACTGTTGCGAAGGATCAATTTGCTGAGACTCAACATAAGAAATTCCAGATAAGGTTCCGGATGAACAAATAGGAACAGACCATACTGTCGAAACAGTCCCTGGGTGGACTCCATCTAGTGGTTGAGAACTAGTTGGGACAGATGGTACACCAACGAACATTGTCGGAGTGGCGGCAGGAGGTTCTGCTACTGCTGTATCGGATGACACAGTCCTAGATGTCGATGGTTGTTCAGACATATCGAGTCTATCCAAAATATTTCCTAGCGATTCTACAGGAACTTGCGATGAAGGGTGACTAACTTCTGTAGTAGAAGGATATAGGTGGATCCCAGTTCCAAAATGCAATGGAGTACTGGATGGAAGATCCTCCACAATCTCTTCTATAGCAATCAGTCCAGGTGGAAGAGGCAGACCATCAAGTCCGTAAAATATTTCCGGTGCCGAAGAAGGTATAGACTCTGCAACGACAGATGTTGGAGGGGTGACACCTTCCGAATCAGCCCTAGATGGAGCTGGTTCAGGAATAGAAGTGTTTGTTGTTACACTAGGATCAGTTCTAGTGTCCTCTTGTAACTGCGGAACTTCTTCTGTAGAGGCAGGGATACCAAAAATAGTTGGAGTAACTGGAGTCTCTGGGGATGTTGAAACACAAGTTTCAAATAAACCAGGAGACTTTGACACAGTTAAATGAGATCGCTTGGCCCAAAATGGTTTCGTTTCCAGAGTCAAAGATGGTTGACTTGTTAGTCTCCGCGAATGACGGGGTTTTGATTGACTTTCTTCCACGATTGCGGATTACTTGACCAACTCAAAATAAAAAGGGGAAAATGTTATTCTGAATTAAATGAATTTTATGACGCTTTGACACAACTTTCTTTTTCAATTTTTAAAATTCGAGAAAAAGCTAAAGGTGACTCTAGTCGCCTTCGATTTTTAATGAGCCTGAAGTGACAAGTGCTCGATGGACCTTTTCTTTTAAGGATTCTGAAAAGGAATGAAAGTGACTACTCTGGAAATCTAGACAAAGGGATTACCAAACCAATCACAAAACTGTAGAATACTTTTTATGTACGGCAGTCAATCTTCCCGAATATTGTGTTCAGTGCATTGCGATTGATAGGGCGGCAGACACGGCTTCCTAAGGATAAAGGATATAGCCTATTGTGGTCTCCTAATATATACTCGATGGTACGTGGGAGCACAAGTCCATACTGGCACTTGCCATATCAAAGAGGAGGAATCACCCAACCTACGATGAAAATGATAGTTACCAAGCTTTACGACGCCGGAATACGTCTCTAACCTAGACTTCTAGATGTTGTGTGTTAGGTTCCAAAGCGTTTTTATGTTTATTGAGGTTTATTTTACAGTTGATATTTCTTAAGAAGTTCACCTTTAAGGTTCACCGCGTGATGTAGATATACAATTCCTAAATATGAAATCTAATATGATAAACAGTCGTTTACTTTCTTTTAGCAATGAAAATCCTAGCTACTAAGGAAAGAGAAGTAAATTCTTTCAACATAGAGCAGAGGGCACACACTAAGATGCATTGTCCTAAATCAATTTCCGCATGCAGTCTAAATGCAAATGCACATGCATGTATTTGTTTTTCAGTTTCCTTAATGTGAGAATGACAAAAGAAAACTAAGTACAGATCTGAACTATCTTTCCTCAAAGCGACACTTTAGCAATTTCTTTTCAAAAACGAAAGGAAGATTTAGACGACACTTTCAATTTCGACTTGAAAACTGCTTTCGACACTTCAAAGAATTGATGATTCAAATCAAATACAATGGAAAAAGTGTAATTGACTATCTAAAAGAGGAAGACTTTACGACACTCTTTTGTTTGACTGAAAACAACACTTGCTACACTTTCAAATCAAAAGATGACTGTTCGATTAAGCTACTGTTTGCATAGGAGAACTGTAAATGATGAAAAATACATAAAAATCATTCACAATTATTTACCAATGGAGGTTGAATAATGCAAAGGAAGAGAGTTTCAACAGTGATATACTAATCATAGACAGCAAAACTACTGAATAGAGCTGAAAACAATGAAGAAAAAACCAAAATCTGGAGGCAGAAATAGTCTCATTCAATCATCGTCCCTATAACACAGGTGTTAGGCCCCTATACTACTAGTGTAAACCCTTATTTTTATTAGTACAACCCACTTATTATATTGATGTACCCATGTAGTGCCCATATTGTTACTAATGTGCCCCATAGAAGCCCACTATTGTTATTATTGTGCCCTTACATTATTATTGTTATGTCGGCTCTGGTTATGTTATGACCCCTTAGACTCCTATATATAGAAATGAGGTCTTTTCATTTGTATCATCCAAGAATTGTTCATTTATGTAATGTAAAGGAGGTTTCCCCCTAGAAGAGGCTGAATTCTAAGGTGTTGATCTATCTTTTCTATCTTTTCTTGAGTTGGTTCCATAATATTTGGTATTAGAGCTTTGGATTCTAAGGTTTCGCTGCTCCAAACAGGTCATCGTGGCATTTTCGCTATAACGTTTTTTCTGTAACGTTTCAGAAGTCGCAAAAAAAACTCATTTGAGAAGAAATCGCTCTGAACCTTGGGTCCGAATTTCATAGCTTTTCGCGCGATATTTTCGGAGATATGATCTGAGGAAGTTGGTCTTTTTGCAAACTCCTGAATTACATTCAAAATAGGTGACCTAGGGAAAACCGTCATAACTTTCTCTCTGAGGATCGGATTGAAATTTCGTAAGAAGGTACAGAAAGAGGATGGACTGTAGTTTCCTGTATGCATTTTTCAAATCCATAGGTCGAAAAATTGACACGTGGCACTTCATACAAGTTCGCTCTTCTGGAAAGGTCTATAATTAGGTCATCTTGGGAGATTGTGCATAACTCTTTTTTGGGGAATCCAATTTGGATCAGACTGGTGGCATTGGAAAGAGGACATAGAGGGATACTACAAGTATCAATTTCAGAGCTTAAATATCTGCAAGTATAGAGTTACAGTCGTTTCAAGTTCGAGGTCCTAAAATCAAGAAAAAGAAATATGAGGAAGTTTGATGGCAAGGATCCGGTAAATTGGATACTTCAGATGGAGCAATATTTTGATCTACATGGTGTACCATTGTTACAAAAGGTATGTATTGCATCTTCATATTTAGAACCGGATCAATTTTTATGGTATAAAGGGCTTTGCTCTCGTAAAAAACTTGTTACGTGGTCAATTCTCATGGAGGAAATGATAGCACATTATGAGGATACAAAGAGAAACACCTTCTTTAGAGCAAGACCACAACAATTGATCATTTATGTAATGTAAAGGAGGTTTCCCCCTCGAAGAGGCTGAATTCTAAGGTGTTGATCTATATTTTCTATCTTTTCTTGAGCTGGTTTCATAACAATAGGGAAACAAAGATGCATCTCACCTGCAACACACGGGAGGTACGATGCATCCAGGTTGCCAATGAGAGACAGTACGATGGTCCAGGGATGAGACTAAGCTTGGTTTTCACTCACAGTTTACAGCTAAGTTCAAGGATTTAGGCTGAGCTAATGATAGATAGTAAACACAGAGTATAGGGGCTGATCTAATGAGGTTATTGAGCTACCACAAGGGCACTTAGGATGTTTGCAAGTGAGATGTTTAGTTCATAAACCAACCCAGAGATTGACTGAAGTAGCGTTGATCTACTTTGCAGTTGCATAGCAAAAGTAGTTCGAAGGCTAGTTGGCTTAACTTCAGGCTCTTTCTGTAGTTTATAAAGCAAACAATAGTAACAAACAAACAAACTATTCATTCCCCAGTGGAGTCACCATTTTTTTATCAGGAAAACTAGTGTCCATTCAGAGCTACTAGTCCCACTAAGACGGGTAGCTATCTTAGAAACAAACAAACTAAAGTTACTTGGGTTTTCCTTTATGAGAGATAGATGAGAGAGAAGCAGAGAGCACCAACCTTAGTCTTTCACTTCCCTCCTTGCTTGTTTCCTCCCTCCTTTGACAGAGCTTCGCCACTCCTTCCTCACTTGTCCCTCTCCAAAGAACACCTGTAGAGTCAAATCAGCACAATACCATCGAAGCATAGAGATCTATAACCATAAACAATGTAGAATCGGATGTACATTAACCATACAAATGCATACACAAATACAAGATTCAGAAATATACAAGTATATGGAAGAAAACTCAAATAGCTTGATTGATAGAAGTAGTAGAAGAGAGGATTACAACCCAGCTGTCGGATCCAGCGCCATCCTCCTAGCATAACAGCCCTCTTCACCTCATGAAAAGCTAGATCACCCAACAATACAATGTTTCACAGAGAAACCAACAACACTTCCTTACAAATTACAAAATTCCAGCCTCTAGATCTCTAGGATGAGGGATCCATATATAGATATTTGCAGGTGGGTGAGTCAGCTTCTGGGATTTTGATTAGTTTCATTTCACTAATAGTTCTTGGTTCCACTTGGAGATTTCATGATCTCTTACTCATCCTTGGGCGAATTTAGAGAGGCAAGTGTCAAATGAGCAGTTTCTAGAAGATTCTATGGGTTTCCACCTAACAAACTGCCTCTGCCATTTGTCTGCTCTCGCTCATCACACCCTACAGAAGGGCTTTTTAGTATGCATCGCACCCTTTGCATGTGACAGGTGAGATGCATTGCACCCTCAGCATGGAGTAGTCTGTATGGTCCAGTTTTGACCAGTTTTGACCAGTTCTGAGCAGTTTTTCAAGGAGAACTTCTGGGAAATGATGTAATCAGTTGACCTTGTTCCTTTAGGGTATGAAACAACACTTTTAGGGGTTTAGAAGCCCTTGGTTTATGGACATATGTGATTGGGGTTGCAGTGCCCAAATATTTTTATAACATCTTGGGTATTTTATCTATCTTAGGATTTGAAGATGATGAAAACTCGCCCCTCTGTCTCCTTCTATCAACATTTCCCTTGAGCTTCTCTGCAGCCATGATGTCTGATTCTACTTCCAAGGCTGCATCCTGCATATCAGCCAAAGTAGCACATCTCCTCTCCCTCAACAATAGACAGAAGTCAGAATCAAAAGCACTAGCATAGGTGAGTTTAGCAGAGGTAGTGTTGGGTTTTACTTTAGGTGGTATTTTGGTGTACATGTGGTTAACTCTCTTATTGAAATCAGAAAACAACTCACCATTTTCCCTCTTTAAGTTCCCAAACTTGGTGTGGTAGTAGAGTAGATCCTTCTTATCCCCCCAATGCTTTAGGAATGCATCATCTAAAGCCTCAAAATCTACTATAAATCTTGGGGTCAGTTCTCTAAACCATTTTCTAACTTCTCCATCTAGGCTTTGGTCAAAGACTCTCATCCACACATCATCTTCACTAATGTCTAGGTTATCATCATTGTTGTAGAATGATTCAAGATGTTCTTCAGCTATAACACCTTCAGTCCCACTGAACTTAGTCCTATACTTATGATATTCTCCAGTAGGCACGGAATTTAAAGGAGTGGGCAGTACTAGAGGCCCATACCTAGCATCTATGATTCTTTCCATTTTGGTAGGTGCTTATGGTCCAGCCATAGCTATGGTGGCTATAAGTGTACTGGAAATTTGAATGATAGGGGCTGAGGAGAGAGTGATAAGACTAAAGGAGTGTGATGGATAGGAGGTGAGGTTTCCTTTGGGCTTACAACAAAAGGAGAACCTAAAGAATAAGGAGCTTGATGAATCTCTGAGATTTTTTCTTCACTGCTAGTATTAGATGCTATACTCTCAACATGTATTTGTTCTATTATAGGATTTTCTTGAAGAGATATAGAATATTGTTTAGAGCTACCTAAACCTGATGCTCCTTTCTGCAATGCATTTCTTTCTTTAATGATTTTTTTAGGGTCAGATACTGGGTCAGCTTGTGGCTTCTGAGGATTTCTCCGAGTATGCCTCACAAACTGAGCCAGAACTATGAAGTGGAGTCACCAAGAGGTTCATCCTCCAGTAGAGTCGCCAGATAGATGATTACAACCGAAAAAGTGCCCAGACTTTTCCTATCATCAAAGTTGGATCTGTGTCATCTTCCAGGGAAGCTGAGCTTCAGTTTCCTCTCCCCGGCAACGGTGCCAATTATGTTATCACTTTAGGAAACTCTCCTACGTTGTAGCTCGAAGATGCCTGGTAACATATAATCTTCAATATTGTTCTCTGAACTATTGGAATGGATGATGGTTTGGATCAATTCAGATGACTGTTTCAACTCTATTTTCACTCAAGACATGCATGAACACCCTCAGCTTTACAAGGCTTTAGACCACTAATGCTCAATAGTTTATAGATTCAATGGATAGATGGAGAATACTAACTATACCAGCAGATGCATACATAAACACATATGAATGGCTAGCTACAAGAATTAAATGAAGATTACAAATCTAATTTATCAAAGCAGAGATAAGATGATATTTATCTGGCATTAGACATAGAAGAAAACATGAATAACCTATTCAAGTGTAAGCATAGAAAAAAAGAGAAAATGGGAATTGAAAATGTAACAGAAAAAGAAGCTTATATTTCTGGAATGAAGATGAGAAGCCTAGAGGAGCAGAGTCTCCACAGTCTCCAAAAGGTGAACCTCTGTTACTCTGAAATTTCAAATATTTATAGGCCTTTTACAATGCTCTCAAGCCTTCTGAGGCTCGAGAGGTCTTAATCTATCCCCAGTGTCTTTAACGACTTGATGCCCTGACTAGGCACGCATGGGCTCGAAGGTTTCTTCTTCTAACAGCAGAGTAACTGCATTCTGGTAGTTTGCTGCACTGTCAAGGAGCTCGCTCGTGCCAACGATGCTCCATGATCACTTCTATTGGTTTTGGCTGCATCGTGCTGTGGCTTTTTATCCTTCCAGCCTCTGTCTCCCAGCTTCTATTTAGATGACTGCATCGGCCCTTTAAAATCCTCTAAATGGATGTTTTCTGTTAACACGGTGAAATGCTGCAATACTGTGAAATTATGCCAAAACACAGTTCATTTTGGACTTCAAAAGTCCTTAAATATGGTCTATTCCTCTATGGGGTCCACCCTCAATCGCTATCGCAAGTCGCAAATGGCTTGTTCTCGGTCTTCCCTTTGTATTTTGAAATACGTTAAAAACACTGGAAATACATTAAAAATGGCTCATGACGGACTTCAAATTTTATATATTTCCCTTCACGAACCCTTTCGGGTCTGGGTCTTATCGCATATCACAAGTCGCTTTGGTCCTGCTCCAAGGTTCCCCTTTGTTTTTTAGAAATACGTTAAAACTGTGAAAATGCATTAAAAATAACTTTTCTGCCGATCTCAAAATCTATGCAATAATGCTTATATAGCCATCAGGTTTGGCTATTCGCATCGCACATATACATGTACAAAGACCCCGCTCCATAATGTTCCCCGATTGCGATCCGCTGATGCGATTGATCGCAATCGCATATCGCTCATGCCCCGGGCCAATAAGCACTCCTTGTATTTTCTGATAGCGATCCTGGAATGCAACGTGGGCCATCGATCTATGCGCTTGATCAATAGTCCACATTGCATCACCAATCGCCATCGCAAGTTCCACACATCTGTGCCAATATCCGCCGATTGCGACCCACCGATCAGATCTGGACCATTGATCGGCCAGATCAAACGGCTGCTGTGCATTTTAGTGTTTATGCCTCCGATACTTGGTTTTTCACTGTTTTTATGTGTTTTTGCCTCCCGATAGTGCTTTTCTGCCATTCCAAGGGTTCTTCTCCTGCGCTGGTTTTGATCTTTGGCATGATTTTACTGGCTTTTGAAGACTTAAAGAGCATATTTGGACCCATTTGGATCAGGATCCGATGCATTTATAGATGCGAGAGTAATATTTTGAAGTATGGCTTATGGCCAAAGCCTAGCAAGAGGATATGTGGCTATCAGAGCTGAAACAGGGGAGATTCTTGCTAAAAATAGCAGCACTGCACCTCAGAGGCTAACAAACCCCATGGCCCAATGGTAAAAGACATCTCTCTATCCATCTAAGTCAGTGATTCCACCACCAAATCAAAATTAAAACCCAATTTAAACTAAACTAATTAGCCTAAAATCAATTAACTAAACAAAGTTAAATAATAAAGAGAGATCCCTCTTTGAGTATTAGGAAGGCTAGATCCTGATCTCAAAAGTAGGTTTGTGATTACCACTATCATTTCTTTCATGACAACTCTAGGGAAATTTTAGAGTGATAACATATTGGTGACCATGTTGGGGAAATTCCTCAGTTTAATAAAGCTTTAAGGAAATCTTAAATCTCATCTTTTGCACCTTAAGGTCATTTTAGAGTTGTTAAAACGTTTCATTAAACAATTAAAAAAATAAATTTTGGCTTCCAAAAGAACACACTATACCATGGCACATCCAGATCCAAACTCTGCTACAATAGTTGATGATCTTGACAGAATTTTAAGAAAATAAAAAAAGGTAGAAACTCAAGGAAGTAGTAGTTAGTTAATTAAAGCAAATTCACTCCCTAAGGAGTTATCAAGTTTAGAGGATATTCAGTTAGATTTATCATTTGAGCTTTCTTTGTTTCGAACCAAATCTAAAAATTCAAATCATGATACTATAATCGACCCAAATTTTATTCAATTTATTGAATCAAAAAAGGTTCCTATACATCCTGATTTAGATCAACATGTTTTGGATACTTTTGACAAACTAGAAGCTTTAACCTCAACTTTGATAAGGCATATAGATGAAGCTTATCTTCAACAATCCGTTGAATTATCTTCCCTAACTGATGCTACCCCTGAAATTTCTACAAAGTCTTCAAAAACTATAAATACAGCTTCATTTACTACCACCTCACCTATAATATCAACCATAGTTCATTCCCCTAAACCATTCATACCTCAACCTCCTTTCCAACAAAACATCTCAAGCTCATCTAGTTCATCCACAACCATCTCAAGTTCTTCTTCAAGCACCACTACTTTACCTCCTAGCCAAGCTAGAACCTCAGCCATGGCAGACAGATATGCACCTTTGGTCTTACCAGCTCAACTACATGCCATGCCCCAGCACTACCAAAGTAAAATCTTTATGCTTGATGCTACTAGTTAGTATACTGCCCAAAAGCATGTGAATAAAATGACTAATTATTTTGAGTTACATGAGATTGATGAGTCTAATGTGCAAATGAGGTTATTTTCCCAAACACTAGCAGGGGATGTCAAGAAATGGTTTAAAGGTTTACCTGCTAATCATATTGTTGATTTAGCTGCTTTCCATAGATTGTTTATTGATAGACGAGAAAGAAAGAAAAACCCTTTACAAATATTGTCTGAATATGAAAACATTAGAAGAGCTCCTAATGAATTTGTTCAGGACTATTGTACTAGGTTCAACAGTATCTATAATGCAATCCCTGCAAATATTAAACCTCCACCAGACTTAGCACTAATCAAATTTCCTGATGGTTTTGAAATTGATATGTCTTACCAATTGAGAGAAAGAAACCCTGAAACATTGGAACAGATGCAAAGTAATGTTGTTAGTGTAGAAGCAAATTTATTAGCTAAGAAAGCTAGGATGAGAAATGAAAAAAGAGTTACCATTAAAGAGGAACCATCCACTTCAAATGGTAAGATAAATAGTTTAGCTAAAAGTGTAGAAAGGATAATGGATAGATTAGAAAATATGGAAAGAAAGTCTTAGTGGGAAAATCAACAAGCACCCCCAATTAGAAACCCCAACTTTAGGAAAAATCCTAATACTAGAAAAACAAGAGATGTTATACCTAATCAACAAGTTAGACCACCTTTCCAGGAAAATTATGTTGAAGGTTCACAAAACCATGAAGAAGAGGACACCCAGATATACCTATTGGGGATTTAAAATGAAGATGTTGTTTTTCTTACTCAAGAAGAACAGGAATTGTACATGTTACAAAAATTACAATTGGAATCTAGAGAGTCCTTTTATTACAAACAAGGCTATGAATCTGCTATCTATGAAGTCCACAAACAATATAGCCTTAGAAGCAAAAAGAATACTGACATTCCCACTAAGAAATCAGTCCAAACCCAAACTAAAAAAATAGCAAAAGCTCCTGTGACCAAAGTTCTACAAATTCTCCCTAGAGGAACTCAGGAGATTTCCAGCCCAAAAATTGTAGACATAACTTCAGTTGAAACTCAAACTTCAATTGTCACTCAAACTATTCCAAATAAGAGAATTCAAAACAAAATCGTTGGTACACAAACTGAATTACCAAGTGTTGATAAAGAAGATAAAAGTACACAGACCACAATTGCTAAGGAAGATCTCATACAATCAGGAAAAACTCAATTTCCATTCAACATTAAGACTGAGATAGCCAAATTGAAAATATCAGTTCCTTTGACAGAGTTAGTGAAAAATGAATCATACAAAGCACAAATCATTCAAACACTAAACATAGGTGAAGGAGAAGATGTTGTAAACCTTAATTATGATCAACCTGAGTTATTATTTGGTCTAGAAGTAAATGGCACCTATCAACAAGGGGGTATCCCTCCATTCTACATTAGCTTAAATGTTCATGATAAAATCTTACACAATTATATGCTAGATTTAGGGGCATCCCATAACCTAATGCCTAAAGAAATCATGGAAAGATTAAATTTGGATATCACTAGACCCTACAAGGACCTATTTTCCTTTGATTCTAGCCAAGTCAAATGCCTTGACCTGATTAAAGATTTGTGTGTGACTCTAGTCCAATGCCCAACAAAGAGTATTGTTATGGACATAGTAGTTGCTGATATCCCACCCAAGTATGGAATGCTATTATCTTGCTCATGGGGAGAAAAATTGCAGGGATCTCTACAGTTAGACATGTCATATGCTACCATATCTATTTTTGGTCAGCAAAGAAAACTTTACAGAGAAACCTTGATGAAATACATGGTAAGTAGTTCATAAAAACCACAAAATTACCCTATATACTCCATGCATTCTGATATGGACTCATTTATCTTGTATAATTCAGACAATGGAAAAAATGAGATCACAACTATAGAAGAAAAATACAAAGCACCTAATAGTGAAAACATATTTCATGAGTCTCTATGGCATTTAGATTTTGATGGCTCTATGAATAGATTAGGAGTAGGTGCAAGAGTTTAGATTCATAACATGGAAAATAATCATTCTGAAGGTCATGCCTTTAGATTAAACTTTAAATGCACAAACAACATGGCAGAATATGAAGCTTTAATCTTAGGACTACAAATTGTAAGAAAACTTGGAGCCAAGAGAGTTTCTATCATGGGAGACTCTGAATGGATCATAAAACAAATTAAAGGAGAATACTTTGTGAATAATCCCAGACAGCCAATACAGAGAGATTGTTCTAGATCTGATTAAGGAACTTCTTGAAACTGATTTTGCTGCTATTCCTAGGAAACAGTACATGCAAGCTCATAGTTTAGCTACTTTTGCTAGCACTTGAAAATTACCTTTCTAGCCCAACCACCAATACACTGCAGAAGTAAGACACAAACTTGTTAGACCTGACAATTTGAAATATTGGCAGATTTTTTCACAAGATTCTCAAATATATGATTTCATGAATGCTGAAGGAGAATTTCAAAACTATAACATAGATACTGATTGTACAGTAGATAACTTCATAAATAGTGAAATATATATAAATTCTTTATATGTAGTAAACTCACTAAATTCACTAAAGTAGAAATAGACAACTTAGAAAAAGTAGAAATAAAAGAAATGATCAATGATGATTTTGAGATTTTAAACCTTAAAAATAACCTTTTTCCTAAGGGATTAGTCCCATTAAAAGATTTGTTTGATTCAAATGATGTAGCAAGAAAACCAAAAATGGAGCCTTTAAGATCATACATAGAAGACTATAACATAGGAACAGAAGAAAAACCCAAGCTTATCAAAATATCCAAAGCATTACCTCTAGATGAAAAGTTGAAATACATAAGTCTGTTCAAAGCGTTTCAAGATGTCTTTGCCTAGAGTTATGAAGACCTTAAGTCTTATGACATAAGCATTATTCAACATAAGATACCCATCAAAGAAGATTAGAAACCCTTTAAACAAAAGCTTAGGAGAATTAATCCAGTTCTTATGCCATTAATTGAAAAACAACTAAAAAGGATGTATGATGCACAAATCATAGCACCAATTAGATATTCAGATTAGGTCTCTAATTTAATCACTACTAGAAAGAAAACAGGAAAAATCAGACTGTGTGTTGATTTCATAAACTTGAACAAAGTGCCATTAAAAACTAACAACCCTCTCCCTAAAATGGACCACATTCTCAAGAGGGTAGTAGGCTCATCCAGAATTTCATTTCTTGATGGGTTCTCTAGATACAACCAAATCTTAGTTCAACCAGAGGATCAATCAAAAACTGCATTTACCACTCCGTGGGGTACTTTCATGTATTTAAAGATGCCTTTTGGATTGATGAACGCTGGAGCAACATTCCAAAGAGAAATGGACATAGCTTTTGCAAAATAAATCCATGACTTTCTAGTTGTTTACCAAGATGACATCGCATTATTTTCCAAATCAGATAATGAACATCTATATCACCTAAGAAGAGTTTTTATTAAATGTAGAAAATTTGGCAATTCCTTGAATCCCAAAAAGACACTCTTTGGTCTAGAAGAAGGTAAACTCTTGGGACACATAATATCAAAAGATGGAATCAAAATAGATCTAGCTAGAATACATCACTCATCCTAGAAACATCAAATAATTAAATTCATTTTTAGGCAAACTAAATTTTCTTAGAAGATTCATTTCTAACTTAGCAGAATTAATCAGAGAATTAAATAACATGTTAAAGAAAGATTCAGCACTTAAATGGACAGTAGAGGCTAAACAGTCTTTTGAGGCAATCAAAGAAGCCATTACTAAAACACTAGTCCTCATAAGTCCTTATTTCAAAAAATATTTTATAATTTTTTCTTTTGCTTCAGAACATACTATTACAATAGTCTTGTTGCAAAAGAATGATCAAGGTTCTGAGCAGCCTATTGCATTTTTCAGTAAATCTTTAAAAGATTATACACTAAACTACAACATAATGGAAAAAAAAGCACTTGCTTTAGTGAAATCTATTAAAGATTTCAAAGTGTATATCTTGTACTCACACATCATTGCATATGTTCCAAATTCAGTAGTAAAGGATATTTTAACATAGAATGGGCCAGAAGGAAAGAGAGGAAAATGGGTCGCCACCATTTTGGAGTATGACATAGAAATAAATCCTACAAAACTTATCAAAGGCCAAGGTTTAGCTAAACTCATGGCTAAAGCGAACTATCAGGCCTTAGATATAAATTTCACTGGTGCCTTAGATGATCAGGAAGAGATGACGACTCCACAGACTAGTGAAGCTTTCATAAATTCACCCTGGTATGTAGATATCATATTTGTTTTACTAAACCTACAAGCTCCTCCTGGTTTATCCAGAACTAAAGGTTGATTTTTGAAAATGAAATCAATAAAATATTGTATCATAGACAATGCTTTATTCTGGAAAGATAATGGTGCCATTTTATTGAATTGTTTATTAAAAGATGAAGCTGACAAAGTTATGAAAAAATTTCATGCAGGAGATTGTGGATGACACCTATACTGGAAAACAACTACTGATAAGATTTTAAGGGCATGTTTTTACTAGCCCACCCTTTTTGTAGATATCAAGAAATATGTGACCTCCTGCCACAAGTGCCAAATATTTGAAGGCAAAAAGAAACTCTTACCATTACCTGTCAAACCCATCTCCACAGAAATGCATTTTCAACAATGGGGTTTTGACTTCATTGGGGAAATTCACCCATCCTCCTCAGCCTAGCATAAATGGATTTTGATAGCCATTGATTACTTTACTAAATGGATAGAATCCATCCCTTCTAGACAAGCCACAGACTCTGTCATCATTTCATTTCTTGAAAACAACATCCTTTTCTAAGTTTGGCTGCCCACAAAAGATCATTACTGATAATGCAGCTTCTTTGAAATCCAAAAAAAGGGTATACTTTTGTAACAGATAACACATTACCCTTGGCCATTCCACTGCCTATTACCCTCAAGGTAATGGACTTGCAGAATCCTCAGACAAAAGCCTTGTTAATATCATCAAGAAACTGCCAGAAGACAATAAGAAGACCTGGAACAAAAAGTTGGTTAATGCCTTATGAGCAGACAGACTAACTACCAAAAAATCCATTGGTACATCTCCTTACCAGCTAGTATATGGAATGGATGTTGTTTTTCCATCCTCTTTAGGAGTGTGAGTGATGAAAATGATTCAAGAGTTGTAAGTAGAACCAGATGATATCAAAAGGAGGCTAATTCAGATAATACATTTACAGCAAGCTAGAGAAGAAGTCTATGTCAAATCACAAGTGATCCAGGATAAAATTAATAAGATTTTTGACAAGGAAACCAAAGCTGATGATTTTTACATAGGTGATAAAGTACTCAAATTGGATTCTAGAAGAGAATAAAAGGGTAAGCATGGTAAATTTCATTTCCTATGGCAAGGCCCTTATATCATTTATGGTTACAGAGGTATCAATGCATTTTTCTTGAGACAACTAGATGGAACAGATCTACTAGGAAGACCAGTCAATGGTAGAATGTTGAAGCGTTACTTATCCACAGATTAACATTAGTTCATTTTTTTACTTTGCTCATTGTATATAACATTGCAAATTTTAGACTGGATTGGATGGTAATCTTTTGAGGTTGAAGCCCGAAGAGAAGGCCCTAAGCTTTGAGAGGTGTACCATCATATGTATGAATAAAGCAAATCACAAAGGAGCAGTTATAAGGCAACCACAATCAAAGTTTAAAAGGCTACTAATCTTAAAGTTCTTGACATTTCACCAGGAAATGTCATCCCCATGTGGATCCACTGTCAAGGTCCTATAATAATAGGATTCATAATTTTGAATTGACTATGTTAAGTCTTGTAATATTGTACATACCTTTACTTTTCTGCAAATGTTTTCCCATATTAAAAAATGTAAAGAGGGTATGTCCTAAAAGATTAATCAAAGGACAAAAAGAAAGAAAAAGATCAAAAATGTAAAAATATGAACCCCAAAAAGAGATAAGAATAGATCATGAAAGTGTGAAAATTCAAATGCCACTACTCTTTACTTTACTTTGCAAAATAAGATTGTGTGCAGCTTGTCAAAAATGCCACAATCCATGATGGTCAAATAGTTTAATCTTGATTCATTCATGCTTTAAATTTCATGTCGATAGATAGAGAATAAATATCTAGCCAAACTATTTAATCTTGGCAAATCAGTAGTTAGGTAGAGAATAATAATGAACTCATCAGTTTAATCTAAGCCATTGGAAGTTATAAGGTTAGAATTAGATATTTTTCTTATCAAAGAAAAAGAAATAAAGGGTCAGCAAGCTAAAATGCACCCAATAAATGAAGAGAAAATGCTAGGGTAAATAAAGGCTAGGTAGAAGAAGTTTTGCAAGTGCACAAGGTTGTTAAGTCAAAAGCACTTTCATCATGCTTAATCCTATGTTTCATGTGCAAGAGGAATTGTCAAAGAAAAAGGACATTCACTGAAGCTTATTTACTAATTTCCCCTCATTTCACTAGACCCCCACATACTTATTTTATTAATTTCCCTTCATTACTTTTCATCCCCTAATGTTGTCCCCTTCTTGGTTCCAAAGCACTCCTTCCCTCTTCACTTCCCCTTGGAAAAACTCCTTTCCTTCATTCTGACATTTTCCCCATTGTTTCACACATTTCCCTGCACATTACCCTTTAAAAATCATCCTCTTTCCCAGAACCCCTTTCCCTAGTGTGAAACCCATTCCCATCAGAAATAATACATTCCCCCCTTATTAATTTCCCTTTTCCCCTTAAAAACCCACTAAACTCCTTTATCCTAAGTTATTTCCTAAAATCCCACTTTATGTATTTAAAGTCCATTTGCTGCCACCATTTGCTCTGAGAGAGGCAGACAAATTATAAACATGCTCTCTTGTATTCTAGGATACAACACTGATGAGCATGTGGATGAGGTTATCCTTGCTTTCCTTTCTATTTTTTTCCCAAGAAAGCCTCTGGCTATAGTTTACAACTTTTCCCAGTTCTTGGCAAACAGAATCCATGAATAGTTTATCAGATTGCCAAATGAGAGAGTCTTCAAATACTCATCAATATTGTTTCACATGTTCTTATACTTTCAGTCAAACATGTTTCCAGACAACATCCAAAATTTAGACACCAAGGGCAGTCCAAGATCTGTCATCTTTTGGACACCATTGATCCAAAGATATTCCACTTTTTTTACTTATAAAGAGTTCATTGATTCATTTGTTCATCTAGTTGTAAACATGCTAACCAGTAGCTATCAACCTAGGATCAATGATGAGATTAAGAGAGTTTTACAGTTGGCTAAAAACAGTAGAGTGGGAGACTGGTATCTATACCAGTACCACACAGAGATCAGGATATATGGATGCCAACTCACTCCCTACAAGCTGCCCAAATACCTCCCCATGAGGATATTTGCATTAGAGTATTTTAGGCAGATCACAAACTCTGATGAGGTTAATTTTTTGTCATCAAGGAAGAAAAATCAGTTTAAAATCAAAAACCAATTGGGCCCCTTTATTTGTAATATAAGGGAAGCTGGACAAATGAGCTTCAAATGTAGTTTTATGTGGCAGTATGACCCTAATGCGGTCATAAACAAACTAAGGCTCAAACTCAAGTTAAGACCTTTCATACATGAGCCCAGGCCAGACATTGAAAGATATGCCAACCAATCAGAATAGTTGGAGAATACTTTAATAGATGTGGAGAATACTTTAATAGATGTGGAAAAGCAAATTGATACTAGTTCCTTTCTGCAGGTTCCAGCCCTACAGGAATAGATGGGTATTACTCCCACTCTACAGACTCCAACCAACGAGGACAGAAATGTAAAAACAACCAGGGGAGAAGCTTCTAGATCTGGGATGGACACTACATATGATAGGTTTGAAATCAATTACAAGAAGAGGCTCAAGCTTAATCCTGTAACTGAGCAAGAAGACACCATTGAGACAATTGAAATCACTAATACTGACACAATGGTTGGAAGGAGTAAAGGTCCAGCATTTTCAAATGAAACTCATCAGGCCTCCACCTCAAACACTCAAATCATTAAAAAACAACTTAGCATTGAATTCTCTTCATCTAGCAAGCCAGTGGATAACGAGAAAGATATAAAAGAGAAGTACAAGGAAATCAAGTTGAGGAATGAGGCATTAAAGGCTGAAACATATGCCCAATACTTCAATCAAACACCTGCCAATCAGAATATATTAATGTCATCCTTTGACATTAAGACTGGTAAGATGCAAATGACCTTTATGCAGCCTATAGTCCAGTAGCCTAGATCATTAGTAGACTACAGGAAAATAGAGTTTGAAGTTTTAGCTAGGGTTGTTCACCCTATTGACCAAATTGAATTCCGTAAACAAGCAGGTGAGATGATTTACTCCACAATTACTAACAAAGAAATGATTGTGCACAAACTTCAAAGCTCACTGGATAACATCATAGCACAACTTAAGCTAGAAAAGGCATCCTCACAGGCCAAGGATAATAGAATCAAGTCATTAGAAGACTTGGTGATTGAGATTGGATATAATCCAAGTGACATCAAGGCAGTAGAAAAAATAATAAAGAAGAAAAATGAGGATATTACTGCTTTGAAGAAGCAACTGAAGCTGCCTCATTTAGAACATCCATAGACCAAGGAGGTCCTCGAGAGCCAAACCCAATAGAAGGAAATGATGGAACTCAATCTTCAATTGAATGCTCAATTGAAATAAATGGAGAAGGAATTGGATGAGTTAATACAGTTGAAAAAAGCCAGCCTTGAGATAGCCACTGCCACTTCTATCCCTATAGTTACTACAGAAGTTCCATCAACTTTGGTAGCTTCATTGGCCCCAACAGCTCCACTAGCTATAGCACTTCCAGATGCAACAACATCTACATCAACAATAGGTTCAACAACAGCAGCAGCTTAGCCAAGTGATGAGGCAATTAAACTGGTCAAAGCCATGGAGGACATGTCCATTCAGACCACTAAGATAAATAGACTTAAAGAACAGATAAGAATTCTAGAGGATGAGAAGAAACTAGCCCAAATTATGAACAAAAATGAAGTACAAAAGTCAAACAGGTTGACTGAGAGGATAAAGAGTTTGGAAAAAGAATTGGCATTAAAGGAGCCACTTGCCCAAGCAAAAGAATGGATATGGGCCAATATCATTGACTTTGTCAATGATATTTGGCCATCTATACAAGTCATATTTGAACAAAATTATTTAGTCAAAGAGGCTATTGAGGCATTCAAAGAGTTAAGGCCGAACCTGGAGATATGCTAGAAGAAGCGTCAAGAATAATCTAATTCCTTAACTCTAAAAATAAATATGAATTGCAGGAGCTTGACATAGCTGACAGGACTGGCACTATACTAGAGGTGAAGAAAGTGCTCACCAAGAGGAACTTAATGATGCAGTAGGAGGACAAATTCCAAACCATGGAGCTGGCTATAGGTAGGTTCATGGTTAAATTTGATGCTTTGAGGCAGAAAGGTTAACCAAATCCATTGGTTATAAATGGCAGGCTGATGCCACATGAAAACTATAACAAGAAAATCAAAGAAGTGGCAAGAGAAAAAGCCAACAATTCCTCTATGAAAGGGATGCCTATAGGAAATGTTTATTCCCAGACATTTGAGAACCTCTTTTACCTCTAGCATGAGGTAAAACACCTTTTTGTGAACAAGACCACCTTTGTGAAATACACAGAAGAAGATGAAGTCTACAGAAGAATGGTAAATGTTAAATTACCAAACACAGAGACTTGGGAAAAGTTAAATGATTTACTGTGAAATTGCACGGTAAAAGTGAATACAGAGTAGCAAAAGAAAAGCAGTAGGTAAGCTTAGTCAAAGAGTATCAGTTAAAAGGCAAAGTGAAAGAATATTCATCATGGAAGACAAACAGCAAAGGAGAAAAGGCAGCAAAAGATCTAACATCAGAGCCTAATAAACAGGGACAGCTTGCAGCAATTGAATATATGTCTCTATCTTCTTGCATGAAGATATTTATGTTTCCTTGAATAATTCCCAAAACAGTTTGGGATATTTTGTAAAACGTTTTTGTATAAATACTTCATAATTTGAAGTATAGAGTGTGGATTGCTAGACATTTCTATAGTTGTATTGATCTAAAACCTAAGGGTTCATTGTACCATTTTTTCAAGTCAGCAGACTGGACTGAGTAATAAAGGCATTGCATTACAGGATTCATGTGTTGGGCCACTTCAGTGAAGTATTTTCTATTTTTCAAATTTTTATCATCTTAAGTGTTTCACATACTTGCATGTTATCTAAATTGAATGAATTAACTGGAATATTATTACAGAATTTGTTTAAGTACACTTTGTCTTGAACAGTTTGTCATTTCAATGTTTTCTTATAATAACTAGAGTAGGGAATCCTTCATTTTTCCCTAGTTTCGATTGATCTCTATCATCTCTCTCATTATTTGGTTTGAGGAACCCTTAATTGATCCTTGAGCCTGATTGGAAACCACTTCACCATCCAACCTAAAAGATCTGAATTCACTCAGCTACCTTGCCCTATAAACACTATCTTTAGAACTTGATTCAGTCTTGTTTTCTTGACATTTGACCCCATAGCCCAATGGTAAAAGACATCCCTCTATCCATCTAAGTCAATGATTCCACCACCAAATCAAAATCAAAACCCAATTTAAGCTTAAATAACTAGCCTAAAATCAATTAACTAAACAAAGTTAAAGCATAAAGAGAGAGCCCTCTCTGAGTATTAGGAAGGCTAGATCCTGATCTCAAAAGTAGGTTTGTGGTTACCACTATCATTTCTTTAATAACAACTCTAGGGAAATTTTTATTGCGATAACACATACAACATGAGTCCACAATATCAGATTGACACAAAACATAACCAACATACAGGTGGTATATATTTTGATTTTCCAAGTAACAAAATCATGCATATCATAACATTATACTTTCTCATTTATGATTCAATTCACATTTCAACGTTTTACCTTCACAAGTTTTCTTGTTTCCATTAAGCTACCAATGCTTAATCTGATCAGCAAAGTTAGCCGTAAATATGCATTATTTACCAAGTATTCACTTTCCCAATAATTTTAGTGTCATGCATACAATATTGTCATGCATAAAGGTATATTCAAATATTCATTAATGTGTATTATCATCAACAAACTGGTACATGAAGTAACTACCATAATCACTTGTTTACAACTTGCAGTAAGTTTAAAGCAAATCCAATTCATACATATAAGTTTTGTTAGTTAGTCATGCAACACTAACAAATCAATGCTACCAACCATGATAATGCATCCATGACAAGATTTAATCAACATTTATTTAGTTATTATAGTCAAGTTTCACTACTTGACTCATTGTTTATTTTTAATATGTAAAGAGGTTCTTCCAATGTCCTTTTAAAACACTCTATCATCATATTCAAGGACATTCCCCTTATTTTACATTCATGAATTCACTCATTAAAAGTAGTGTATTGTAACTTTAGTCATGTTCATTAAATGTATCATTAATATTTTCATATTTGCAAAGGTTGGTTATCAAATTTCACTTTCACTAGGGAGTGTTCAAAATTGTCCATAGGTGTAATAGAGGTTTCATTATTATTTATCCTCAACGGGATTCAAATGTCATGAATACAATTTTGTAACAAACTTTATTACTTATTACTCTTCAATACAGTGATAAACATGCATCTTGCATCTCAATTCAAAAGTAGTCTACTGGATATATCAATATGTAGATTGTTAGACTCATACTTGAGATGATGCTCACTAGTAGCATACCTCAATTTCCTTTCTACTTAACAATTCCCAAAGGTGCAAGTGTTGCAACCTTCAACTTTGATACTGCTTGTAACATCTTCTAATAATCTTGCATGAAAATGCATGGAGTTAGAAAAATTTTAGACAAATTTACCCACCGGTAACTATCCAAATTACTATTCCAAATTCCTCATTAACCATTAGATAAGATCATCATCATTAAATAGAGTACCTTTAGTAAAGGAATAGTAAACCACATAACCATTCCAACCACTGTTGTAGCATATTAACAAAACTTTTTAATGTAACCTTGCATCCATTTCATGACTCCTTTAATTAGATTAGTTAACAGGGAAAATTTTAAGAACACCCCCTAAATTTATATGTATAATAAATGGGCAAATCTCCATGGTATATAGGAAAAATGGAAGGCGATTTTATCAATAATATAATATGTATATATAATTTTTTGGCGAATCTCTCACCAGGCATGGCGAATATTTTACTCAACTATAAAATCTTGTAAGATCTTGGTGAGTCTTTCACTAAATAATAAAACTTTGTAAAGTCCTAGTGAATCTTATCATTGTGAACTCTTAGAGAATTTTTTGAAAAAGTATAAAACCATATATGACAAGAGCCACATGGTGGAAATATCACTGTTTTTTTTCACATTTCCACAACATGGAACTTGTTTATAAAATTATAAAAAATCCAACCAAGTCCCTTATAATATGCAAGTAAGCTTATAACAGAGTTTGATACCTCTACTATGCTTGTCTTCATTCAAGTGTCATAGCTGCTATGCTTAACACTGTGAATCACAACTCTCTCAGAACTCAACTCTATAGTGTAATTAAAACCTTTGGAAATTGAATCTGACAACTCTATAAAAAGGATTAGTGAAATAGAAGCTTTTGTGAATGAGCCCACTAACTATCACTGCTAAACAATCAATCTAGACTATGAAGTCTTCCATCTTTATCACATTTGTGCTCACGATCAAGGGAGTGCGACCACCTGGCCTGACATAATCGCCATCATAGCTTCCAATAATCAACAACCACCTTGCAAGGACATCTTAGCTCATGTCTCATGAATTTTATTCATCAATATTAACTGATATAAATCTTATAAAGATAATATTAGAATCCTCTCCAGATTCAATGTTAATACAAGGTAAAGGAAATTTTCTAGCTCAAGGCACTAGCCAATACCAACTTTGGTATTTGTGACCCCTTTGTGGGGATGCACCTACCCTACCCCATTGGGTTTCTACCTTGTAACATAGTTCAAGGATCACAAGACTTTCCAATCTTCCTACTCCATTAGACACATTTTATATGCTATACATAGTGAATGGAAAAGAAGCATTATAGAACACAAAAATTCATAGAAGGAAGAAAAATCTTAGTCAGTTCAATATCAAAATCTTAACCACTGATTAATAAAGAATAACAAGTAGTGTAATGAATTGTTCCGAGTTATTTATTTACAAGCTGTAAAGAATGTAGTGGAATGGAAAATATTACTTAGGCAACCCTTCAATATTTTCTACTAATATGTCTGTGCATGTACATATGAAATTAAGAGCACTGTTGAATACAAAGTTTCCTTTTCTCTTGCCTCCATTTTGACAAATCGGTGTGAAATCAGTGTCACTTTGAATCTCCTTTCCTATGTGGATGTTTTGACAAATCAATGTGAAATCAAAGTCACTTTGAATTTCCTTTCCTGCAAGGGATCACATCCATAGTTGAATAGTAAAAGATAATCTACTATATATTATGTTCAAGAAAATAACTACAATCTACAGCAGAAATGAGACCTCAATTCTTATTCTGAATTTGAATATCTCAGGACAGCATAAGAGATAAAAATGCATATGGCCTTAGTAGCTAGAAAACAATCACTCCATCATTACAATACCACCTAGATTTTGACACTTAATCTAAATAATGGCACTAGTTGCAGTGCCTATTTGCATTAACACCATGGAAAAGAAACAACAATGTTTCAAAGCACACTTACTGGAAAAGTTGTAACGATCCGAGAATATTTAATGATAGCATCTAAACCTTGTAGATATGGTGGGGAAACTAGGGAACCCAAATCTTGGAAGATATCTCATACCAAATCTGAGAAAAAAATAAAAAAGGGAAAAAATCAAAATTTATAAATCAAGCAATGAATTGTTTACAAATCAAATACAACTCCTTTAACTAACAGTTAAATTGTGGTGATATATTTAAATATTTAGTAAGAGGGGAACTTCAAACCATGAAATATTACCTTTTTCATTACTGTCATCCCTCGGTGACTGAGATTACAAATCAATACTTATGGAAAGATTGTAAGAAATTCTGTGAAATAATAAAGAATAACCTCTATTTTCAAGCAAAAAAATCAAGACATTGTTACATCAAGAGCCATAATTGATACATAATCAATGAATCAAGTCCTTGTATGGCACAGGCTTGTTTCACAACCTCTATTTTCTCAATAACAAAATTAAGACATTGTATGTGTTTATTGCCAAAAGGAAACTGCATTCTAATTTGGAAGAGGATCTTATCAAAAGACATGGATTTATTCAAAGCTACAAAGCCTAATGAGTTACTAAAAAATAAGTTGGAATATGGGATCATGATACTTAAATTGAAAAAATATTCTTTCCTTTTAGAAACATTACAGTTATACAATGTTTTTTGAAAGCATTAGAATTTAAATTGGGCCTTTCTATCAAGACAAATTTTCATTAACAGAATGTACTTTCCTACCTGAAACATTGTAGATATCCAAGAAAAACTTAAAAATCATAAGAGAACTTAGCATAATGTACTTTATTTCCTTCCTTAACATTCCTAAAGAGTTGGCTCTGCGCTCTGCGTTCTAGGGTTTGAACACTTGCAGCAACGGCAGGTTGTGCTAGACTGCAGAATACCTGCAACTTCTGATGGATTCAGGCTCTTTCATTCACCGGAAAAAGGGTACACTATTTCATGGAGCCCCCGCGGGGGGAGGGCGATGAACCTCCCCCACAAAACGACAATGAGCGGAAACTGAATAAGGAAGGAAATGAAACAGCAAACCAGGACGAGGATAATGAGGATCTGAACTTTCAACGGAAAAAACAAGACGAAACGCCACCAGAGGTCCACTCAGCTACATGCAAACCTGTTGCCTCTGTGCGTCCAAAGGTAGAACTTCTAGGCCATCGAATCAATGCGAAGATACAGTACATGAAAGATCATGCTTTGATAGGGAAGTTCATCGGTCTGTGGCCGACTGAGAAGGCGCTAAGGAGCTAGATAAATGCGAAATGGCACCCAAAGGGACATATAACCCTGCAGTTAGGACCAAAAGGGTTCTTCACTGCTATCTTCAACTGCCTGGAGGATAGAAACAGGGTCCTGGATGGAGGGCCTTACTTCTTTAATGCAGTCGGTCTGTTTCTCAGAGGATGGGTGGAATGCTTCAACCCGGACAAGGAGGATCTTAGCTGGGCTCCGGTTTGGATCCGCTTATACTCGCTGCCGGTGGAATATTGGGAGGAAGACTCCCTACAAGCGATTGGAAATGCTCTGGGCGAGTTTGTAAAGGTTGCAGAGGAAACAAAAACATGCGGATACACCTCCTTTGCTCGTATTTGCGTTTATATGAACCTCAACCAGGCTCTCCCAGATGCGGTAAGTATATCTCATTATGATATTGAATGGGTTTAGCCGATTGACTATGAACATGTGCCTTTTAAATGTCGGAGATGTCATGCCTTGGGACATTTATTCAGAGACTGTCCGTTAACGCAAAAACCCTCTCCTGCCTCTGGACTAGATGCATCTGAAGCAGCCAGCTTTATCAAAGTAACAAATCGCTGGAAATCTTACAAGAAACAGGCCTCAAAGCCCAAAGTGCCGCAAACCAGTCCCTCTGAGCCTTCAAAAAGCAACAGTTTTGGTGTTTTAGCTAATCAGATGGATCCGCGCACGGACTCTCCTACCCCACCAGAGCCAGAGTCAATGAAAGACAACCACTCAAAGATGGCAGATCCCACAGTGCCTCGTGCAGATCCTTGAGTTAAGGAAGCTTCTACCTCTGACAAGCAAAAAGAAATAATATGGAACACTCAAGTTATGCAGATGGAGATACCACATACAAATTCTAGTCTAGAAGAGGAACCGAATGAAGAATCAAACTATCCACAGTTCATGGAGGAAGAAACAGAAGCAATAGATATTGGGGAATTGGAGATCCCAGGTCTAGAAAAAGCTTGCACAAAAAACAATTTTGACAACATTCCAGCGAGACAACTTGAGAATCTGGAAGAAGTCCTATCTCGAGCGCAGCGGCAAAAATCTTTAGGCATACATACTAGAGGCCCCTGGGATGGAAGATTCATAGCCAAAGACATCAAAAAGCGAGGAAGGAAAACTGATTTACAGAGAACAATCAGAATAGGACAAATACTAGTGGAGTCCGGCAGGTATTCCAAGTTAACCAAGTACTACAACTCTGAAAACACTCCTTCCCAATGAAATTAATCTCTTGGAATATAAGAGGGCTTAATAGCCCAAGGAAAACTCGAATTCTTAAAAACATGATAAAGCAAGAAAATCCTCAAGTCCTGTTCTTGCAAGAGACCAAATGTAATTCTAGTGCATTAGATAGATTTGCTGCAAAAATTTGGCCAGGGAGTCTTAATGTAGCTGTGGATGCTGATGGAGCCTCTGGAGGCCTAGCGATTATCTGGGATTCAAGAGCTCTCAGGCTCAACAGTTTCCACGCACACATGAATTTCCTTCAAGAAATCTTTCACATCATAGGGAAAAATATACACGGGCTCTTAACTAATGTATATTTTCCACAGGAGGCTTCCCTTAAAGCAGGAATCCTTAACTCTCTCTCTGAAATTAACCATAACAGATCACTCCCTTTATGGATTGCTGGAGGAGACTTCAATATGATTACAAGACTGGAAGAAAAAAGAGGAGGAAGATGCAGAGGAAGTCAGGAAGGGTCAACCCTAAAGGACTTCATTCAGACTAATTGGCTCATTGACCTTCCTTTCAATAATGGAATATTTACCTAGAATAACAGAAGAGCAGGGAACCAGCAGATCACTTCTTGGCTGGACAGGTTTTTGCTCTCGGACAATGCTATTCATCTCGGTGGAAACTTCGTAGCTTCCATCCTGCCATTCTCAAGATCTGATCACTGGCCCATTTCCCTTCAATGGTCTCGTCCGGGAAACCAGCTTCGTAGGCCATTTCGCTTTGAGGCTTTTTGGATGTCCCATCCGGACTTCCATAAATTAATCGGTACAGAATCGAACAGCTTCTCCCCTCGTCCAGGTTCAAAATGTTCCAATTCCAGCAAAAGCTCAAGCATCTAAAAGGCAAGATCAAGCACTGGAATCATACATCTTTCGAAAATATCTTTCAGGGTAAAGGTGCCCTCGAGCTAGAAATGAAGCAGCTACAACAGAGGATTATTATTGATGGCCGTTCAGAGGACCTGTCAGAACAGGAAAAAACTCTTGAAACGCAACTAGTAGAAAGGGATAAGTAGGAAGAAACGTTGTGGAGGCAAAAATCAAGAGTTAGATGGCTTAAAGGTGGAGAGAAAAACACAAAATTATTTCATAGCACCACAATCCAGCGCAGAATGCATAATAATATAACTCATATTCAAAACGAACAGGGAATCAAAGTGGAAAAGCATGAAGAAATTGAAAGTGCATTATTAAATTATTTCAATCAAATGCACCGAGAGCCAAATGGTGACAGATCACAGGCTATAGAGAAAATTACTCGAAATATTCCCAAACTTATCTTAGACAAGCATAACCAATTGCTTCTCAAGCCTGTTGACCTTCAAGAGGTGGAACTTGCAGTGTGACAACTGAAAGCAGGCAAAGCCCCAGGCCCGGATGGATTTACTTCCAATTTTTTCCATAACTTTTGGGATTTGATCAAGATGGAAGTCTGGAAAGTGGTTGAGGAGTCACGATCCTTGAGATGGATGTTTCCGAGGGTGAATGCTACATTCATAGCCCTGGTTCCCAAGGTGGATCTGCCAAGCACACCTGACAAGTACAGACCGATAGCACTATGCAACATAATATATAAGATTGTATCTAAAATCATCGCCTCCAAGCTCAAACTTTTGCTTCCTCTCATCATCTCGCTCGAGCAATCCGGATATGTTGAAGGGAGGCAGATCACGGATGGTATCATCCTGACTCATGAAATAATTCACTCTCTGAAGATCTCTAAGAAGCCAGGTATGCTCCTCAAACTGGATCTATCAAAGGCTTTTGATAGCCTAAGTTGGATGTATATTGAAAAAGTTTTAATTGCTTTTGGATTTGCTGCTCCCTGGGTTCGATGGATTATGAGCCTCATCTCCTCATCCTTTTTCTCCATTTTAATCAATGGTATACCCTCTTCTACCTTTCATCCTACTCGGGGCATCAGGCAGGGAGACCCCCTCTCCCCTTTCTTGTTTGTTATCATGGCTGAAGGATTAGGTCGAAGTATTAGGATGGCTCAGCAATCCCAGTATCTCAAGGGCCTTTCCTTTCATAATTCCCCTGCTTTTACTCACCAGAAATTTGTAGATGATAACATGCTTTTTGGGCATCCTTCGGTCCAGGAAGCTCTTCAACTCAAATCCCTTTTGACGGACTTCTCGGAAGCTTCTGGACCCTCAATCAATAAATCCAAATCTCAAATCTTTTTCTTCCATACCCCCTCTGTAACTCAGACAACTATAGTCTGTATTCTGTGATTCTCATCAGCTAAACTCCCTTCCACATATTTAGGTGCTCCTCTGATTGCCTTAACCCTAAAGCACTCTTCCTGGAAAATCCTTTTATAAAATCTGGAGCCGCGGCTCTCCTCTTGGACTCACAGATCTCTTAATATGGCAAGCTGACTTGTCCTCATAAAAGCAATTCTTCATGCCATGCCTCTATACCTCTTCTACATCCTAGCAGCTCCCAAATGGGTTCTTAAAGAAATCAAAACTCTCCAAAGATCGTTTTTATGGGGCAGTAGTGGCCACAGGCATAAGTGGGCTCTTGTTAAATGGGAAACGACATGTCTTCCAAAGAAAGGAGGCGGTATTGGTTTAAGGGACCCCTCTCACAGCAATGAATTCATGGGAGCTCGAATCTGGCGGAAGTGGCTAACTAAACCTCTCACCCCTTGGGCCTCTCTATGGACAGCTAAGTATGCAAGAAATTTCCCAGTGGAGGAACTAATAAGAATATCAGAGGTCACCACAGGTTCAATCATGTGGAACTCGGCCAAGGAGCATAAGAATCTCATTCAGCAGCATAGCTTTTGGGAAGTGAAGAATGGTAGCAATGCAAGGTTTTGGGAAGATTCTTGGTAGCAGATGCCCAAACTCAAGGACCAATTCCCTCTTAGTCATCATCTGGAGCAGGATATGCAACCTCATGATATGGTGGGAAACTTCTGGAGAAATTAATCAAACCAAGATTACAGAGAATGGCTCAAGGTGACTCAAATCTTAAGACAGGGGCCGACGCAAGCCCAACAAATTCTGGACACAGAATTAATGAAAAGAAGAATTCAATATTCTGAGGAAAAGGATATTCTTAGGTGGGGATATGAAGAAAAGGGCACCTTTTCTACGAGAGAGGCCTACAACATCCTTATCAAGGAACACATGGTGATAGATCTGCTCTGGAGCAAAATATGGGACCCCTCCATATGGCCAAAAATCTCCACCTTTCTTTGGATCCTCTGTCACAACAAGATTCTCACGTGGGACAATCTGAGAAAAAGAAACTTCCATGGACCTTCTATCTGTCCCAACTGTAAACAAAAGGAGGAAACCATAAAGCATCTCATGCATTCTTGTCCGCTGGCACACAAGCTTTGGGAAAAGATCAGTTTCCGCTGCCAAAAGTAAGGAAGATCTAACGGAGATATCACTGCTACTGTGCGCAACTGGGACCACAACCCCTATCAAAGTAAGATCTTAAATTTTCTTTGGAATCTCATTCCGGGCTTTATCATGTGGGCCATATGGAAGGAGAGAAACGGTAGAATTTTCAAGGATCATAATAGATCGCTGGAAGATATCTGGAAAATAATCAGCCAAAACATTGAAGAAACCATATCTCTCAAAACCTGTTACCAAGAGGATCTCCCAACTATCCCCCAAGAACAATCAATATGGGCTAATTGGAATTTCCAATGGAAGCGAGAACAGCTCATCAAAGGAACAAAGCCTCCGAGGAGCCACTCACCTGAGAAATGGCTACCTCCACCCATGCATATGTACCAACTAAATTTTGATGGGGCCTCAAAAGGCAACCTAGGGAATTCTGGCTTTGGAGGGATCTTCAAAGATCATAAGGGAGCTCCTCTCTTAACATTCTTAGGTTCAAGAGGGTGGGATACCAATAACTCAGCAGAATTGGAGGGTCTTTGGCAAGGGATAATTCTCGCGTAAGGCAAGGGTCTCTTTCCACTTATAATAGAGGGAGACTCCCAAATCATCATCAAAATGGTCTCAAGAATCCTACAGGGATCCCCCTCCTGTAAAGTAAGTAACAGTTGGAGAATGGCAGAAAGGCTAAAATCTATTGAATGCTAGATTTGCTCCCATAGGGCGGTCACTTTGAAGCACATCCGCAGAGAAGGGAACAAAGTCGCAAATTTACTGGCTAATATGGGGGTTGACTGCGGGTTGCATCTACATGTTGGATCAATTTCTAGCTTAGCCTCTGAATCTCAACTCTTGGATTACAACAATCTAGTGCAGAAGGAAATGCCTCAGATGGAAGCAGCACCCCCGGATGCGGGTGACACAAATGAATTAAATGATGTTCATGACAGATTGTAAGACCAGGTACTGCCAGCTGCAGGGCAGCGTGGCTTCCCAGGTTCTCACCTCGCGCAAGAGGGATTGTCTTAATAAGGATGGATATTGCAGGATTTTTGCATTAATGGCGTGCACTGTTCAAAGCAAAACTGTGGTAGTTATAATCATGATGATCCTAGTTATTCTCTTCACACCTCGCGTTCAGTCTTTTTGTTCCGGACCTTGGTCTGTTGCGGTTGTTGGTGACAAGCAGGACTCTGCAAATAGAGGCAAGCTCCAGGCCGGCTCTCTGTTATTCTAGAAGAGGTATTATTATGCTAAGGTTCCCCACGGCAGGATTAGCACGGCTTTAAGGGGTAAGCTTTCTAAAGCTCTAGAATTTAGAATTGGACGAGTTTCTTCTCCTTCTCAGGCATACTCTGTGCGCTTGATTCGGTCTCCGTTTCAGTCCTTCTGTCCTACTGTCATTTTATCTGGTTACTCTGTGCCCTCCCCTTCGCTCTTCATAATGGTTCGCCAGAGTGGGAGGAATCGTTCCGGGGGGCGGCGTGGTAGCAGCAAACGTTCGATGGCTAGTCATTCTATGGACCCTGAACGGTCTCCTGTCAATCTGCCCTCCTCTCATGGGGATGTGCCTCCTCCGAGCCCTGTGCACAAGCCAACTCCAAATAGTGCCTTCCAAACCACGCATTTCAAATTCCAAAGCAATCTAAATAGGCCTCTGATCACTACTCATATCACTATAATCCTATCGGAAGAAGAAAATCAAATCTCTCCTCTGTCATGCATGGCTCCTGAACCTTCTCAAAGTAGTGAGCAATTAATGGATGGGGGAAGTCATGAGAATCGTATGAGTGATAAGCTTGGTCAGGAGGAAGTTCCCATAATCATTCCGCCTCTTGAAGACATTAATCCTGTGGCCGGGGAAGGGACTTTTGGCGCTACTAGTCATTCCTTGGCGAACCCAGCGGGAGAGAAGGATGGAAATGAAAATTTGAGGATTGGCAGCGCGTGTCCGGAAGCGGAGAAGACTCCTGGTGAGGATGTGGAAGTTTAAGGCCACCTGGGTCTATTTTTTCACTCTTTTTGGTTTTGATATTGCTCAGATGACTACTTCCAGGCCACTCTGTTTACAGTCATGGTTCAGCATCTTCAACCTGATGTTTTTGTTTCCCTTCAGGGTAGTGGCTATTTAATTACCGTCTGGTTTGCCAAGTACATAGGTTTTCTTGCTTTCATGTTTCTTCCTACGTTCTACTGGTCTATCTCTCGGTTCTATATCTGTCTTTTAGCTCTTTGTAACTAGTCTCCCCAGGTTCCTTCTATACTGGGGCAGTTTTGTTGTGTTTAGTGCTCTCAGGTACTGTTATCTGAGGCCTCAACTCCTTGTAAAATTATTCTACTCTTCAGTTAATAGATTTTAGTCTTTGCAGAGAAAAAAAAAACATTCTTAAAGAGTTGAGGTTCCCCAAGTCATCAGGTAACTTTCAAAGGAAATGATAGTTAGTAATAGTCCAATTCACAACTGAAGATGTGTCACAAATATGAGGGGGCATCTCCTCCAAATCACAAAAGTGCTCCAGGTTAAAATCTAGCATTATTGGAAGCTTAATGCTTGACTGGGTGTTATTGAACCCAGACATTTTTCCAATCTTCACTAAAATCTTAAAGATAGCTTCTCTAAGTTCTACATGACTTTACTATGCTCTTGAAGTGGGGGCATATGCAGCCTCTCCAAGTGAATAGTATTAAACTAAGTGAAGATAAGGTCAATAGATCATTCAGTGTGGATCTCTTTAACCCATAATTGAATACTATGTCTCTCTTGAACCCATAATTGAATACTATTAGGACTTTCAAATTTTTCATGGAACTCAAAAATGTTGGAAGAAAGTATTTGCTTCTAGAAAAGAGTAAAACTAAAGCCTCTGCTTGAGGACAATTGATGTCACACCACTAATACTTCTCCATGGAATCTGTATAGGTAAACCACAAATGCAGAATTCCATTAGAATATTTTGTTTGTTGAATACACAAATGAAATCATTGCATTTCTTTAAAATATCTTTTGAAATCAAAATTACTGAAATTACATATCGATAACCTAGTCGATGTAGGATAAAATTCACCCGTGTCATTCACAGAAAGCATGAGAAAAAACATAATACTATATATAAAACCAAGAAAAATTCAAATTCATCACTTCTAGGGACCTCGTAACCACCCTGCCAATACACAAGTATGTTCCTATTTGCAATTAGAAAAATTACCCAAATTACAATCTGTTTACTCCAGCCTATGTTGGAAAGTTATAGAAGGATGACTAGTGCAATCAATCCATTCCTTTTAGCCCTGGATTTGTTTCAGTTTAAAACAGAAGTATACAAATATACTTGTCCAATGTCTATGCTTTAACCATTCACCTTAAGATTTTTTTACAATATAATTTCCTAAGTCTATTTAATATCTTCATTATCATAAAAACCAACCTGTATCCATCTTAACTCCATGTCTACCACTCTTAGGGGGATGAAATCTATTTATCCCTCTGAGCACTTGGTAGACCCAGAATTAAGATGGATCTAAGATGATATAATTTCCCCTTTAAATAGTCTATGCTCACATGAATACCATGGTATCACCATGGGTCAATACCATGGGTTATCATAAACCTGAGCTTAAAAATTACTATTAGTAATTTATAAAAATTAATAAAATTAATAGTTGATTTTTATTTTATTTTTTATTTTAACCAAGCTAAAATGTTTAACATACATTAAATTACAACATCCATTTTTACTCTTGATCCACCAAGCCCCGAGAGGGATCAAATATTTTTTCACTCTATGCTAGTTTGCATATCACGATATTTGATACCTCTCGGGGGTTAGTAGATCCAGAGTAAAGATGGATCTATGCTGGTTTAATTCCCCCATTTAAATAGGCTACATTCCAGGTGAATACCATGGGTCAATACCATGTTCCATTTTTATTTTTATTAATACTAATATTAGGGTTAATAGTGATTTTTTTCATTGTAATAATAATAATTTAGCCCATGGTATTTGTCCCATAGTATTTTTCCCATAGGTTTCACCTAAATATAACGCATTTTTTTAGTGTTCGTAAATATAAGGTGACTTATGGAGTAAATATAAAAAAATGTTTTATTTGTTTACCATACCTCTCGTTTATTTATATTTTTATTAATTTACCATACGTCTTTTACAAATATGGTATTTGGCCCATAGGATTCACTTAAATAAAACCTCTATTTTGAGCCTTCATAAATAGAACAAGGGTTATGGACTAAATATAAAAAGAGGCTTTATTTATTTAACATACTTCTAGTTTATTTATACTTTTATTTATTTACCATACCTTTTGAATAAGTATAAAAAGGCGTTTTATTTATTTACCATACCTCTACTTTACTTATATTTTTATTTGTTTACACCCTTGCATGTATATAAGGTGACTTATGGAGTAAATATAAAAAATGTTTTATTTATTTACCATACCTCTCATTTATTTATATTTTTAGTAATTTACCGTACCTCTTTTATAAATATGGTATTTGGCCCATAGGATTCACTTAAATAAAACCTATTCTTGAAAATTAGGGAGAATGTAAGGTTGTAACTCCTAATTTCAAGGGCTAAATTTATCTTTTTTACCCTCTCCTTTAAAATACAGTGGGCTGTTTGAGGTGATTTGTCAAAATGTACTATGATACAAAATATTCGCCCACTAAAAATTTAAAACCCCTTAATTTCGCCAAAGGGAAAACATTCGCCCCTAAAATTTTCCATGTTAGTTAACCACATACTTGATATTATGAACATCACATCATGCACGAAATCAGCATCATAGAACTGACACAATAAGAAATCATCTCATTGAACATCGATATACCCTGGAAACCTTGTAGGGTGAAAACCATCAAACATTTAATTTTATTATTAAACACTCGTGAGGGTGTTCACCCCTCACTCAATGGCTTATAAGGGAGTCCATCCCTTAACTATTGTCATAAAATCTTAAAAAAATATATCATTCAAATACAACATATCTAGCTAAAATCTATTGCAATCATCATGATATCATTTACCCACAAATATTCAATCTTTATATCTTTGTGGCCTGGTTGTTTCATCAGTGGACCATCCTGCAGCTCGCACTCATCTACATAGACCATTAATTCTTTACCTTCCACAATATTAAACATAATTTATCTTTTGCACAATGTCACCATCATTTCCTGCCATGGTTGTCATCAGCAAACTTCGATATCATGATTACATAAAGTATTAATCAAACCAATTCATAAATCTATACTAGTTTTTCTTCACCATCTATTCATGTACATTCATGAAATGAAAACAAAATATTGTGATATTCTTCCTTTAACAACACTGCATATCCATTAGTTATAAGTGTATAACCATCAATGCATGTCTATAAACCAATACCTCATTAACTAATATTCCCCTCGGATAAGCACACATTCTTGCAAGACAAATCACTGCAACTGTCCAGACATTCCTTTCAAAGGAACTACCACATCAGTTATAATCTTCTTACGTGTGAATTACATAAAATTTATCGAAATAAATATCCCTTTAGCTATTACTTTCGGTGCATGCAAATACATAAAGAAAGCTAACATAATGAATTTTGTTCCCATGCATGCAAATGCATACACTTTCGAAAAGAATCTTTCAAAAATAATGCTTAACACAATATAGCATGCAAACACATGTTTCCTTTTCGAGAAAATCTACCACAATAGGGCATGCAAAAGCATGTTTTCTTATCCATAAAACTAATGCAATAAAGCATACCAACATTATATAATATATATATATATATATATATATATATATATATATATATATATATATATATATATATATATAGATATATATATATATATATATATATATATATATATATATATAGATATCAAGGAAACCAACACATTACTATGGATTTTGTGCATGTAAATTCATCTTCTTTCCCAAAAAATATTTTCCAATGTAAGCTAACACAACATGTTATCTTTTCCTGCATACAAATGTATTTTTTTTTTAAATGTAAGCTAATACAAATCTTGCATGCATATACATGATATTAGTCCGAAAGAAATTAACATAATAGTTATGATAACATAAAAATGATCACATAATTTTTCTAAAGAAATATAGCTCAATAGTTCTTATGTCTATGCAAAAGACATATCTCTATAACATAATGACTATTCTTTCTGTATGCAAGTGCTTATCATAATAGCCCTATTTTAATGTATGCAACACATATCCCTCCTTTAAGAGGGTCTAGCTACTTATGTTGTATATGGGAATACTTTTCCTTTTCAAAAAAGTTGATGCATTTAACTATTGTTTCAATGCTTTTGCATATGTGTTCTTTTTAAATAAAAAGATTGTTTATTTGTGCAAATTTTCAAGAACCCAACATAGTTTCTCTATCTTTTATGTACAAACTTCTCATGCATTTGCTATCAAGAAAGTATCAAAATTAACCCTTCTTTTGCGCATAAGAACTAGGAAAGCCTTTTTAAAATAATGGCAAATCTAACCTTTTATGCACTAAACCATGAAATTAAATCAAACTATCCAATATACAACACACATATAACTTATCGTTTTACCCACCGAAACATGTAATTTTTTGCAAACTCTTGCAAAGGAATTAACACAATTGACTTATCTTTCATGCACAAGAAAAAACTTATTATTTCCAAAGAAGGTTCCTATGACTTATGTTATCTCTGAGCATTTAATCTATGCATAGGTTACTATCTTTTTGCATAACTAAATATTCATTTTTCAAAATCAATTACCATAATTGGTTATCTCTTACGCATGAGAATCCATGATCTCTTACGCGTGAGAATCCTTCAAAATATTTTCCATGGATTTATTAAATATCTAAACATTACCATCAACATAACACACCATGGAAACTTTTTACCATAATTGAATACCAAACAACGTATTCTTTTTCAAATGATAAAAGAATAATTATCTATATTTGCATACAATACAAATTCTTATTGAAAGAATACTAACATAATACCTTTTCATAACAACAACTTGGGTAACCTATGTTTTCCATGCATAGAGATTTATGGGTTATTTTCAAGAACTTAATCTAATTAATTTTCTTTGGTTCACAACCCATGAAAAATTACCAAAAGTTACCTTGGTTAACTTATAGTTGAAGTCATGGAAGTATTTCCAAGAATTAATCTCAAAAAGTCAAATAGAATATTCTTTTCTTATCTTAGGAAACTTTTATACAATCTTTTATAATTCATGTATATATATAAGTATGTTTTCTTTCCACAAATATAGTGTAGAGAAACAATGCAAATACTAGTAACATATCCATAGTTTTCCACATAAATTCTTTTATGTGTAAATTTCTCCATCATTTTTTTCCCAAGAACATAACATCATTAAAATCCTCTATATGCATAATATATATAAACTCTCCTTTTTAGGCAAATGTAGTAGCTTATCTTTTCTCCTTTTTAGGAACATGTAGTAACTTATATTTTCAAAAGAAACAAAAAATACTCATATATATTTCCACATTCCTCGGTGAATGTGATTATTTATATATATTATATATTTTTTCTAAGAAATCTTTCCAAATAGACCCAATTAAACACATATATTTTCCTTCATGAAAATGGATGATTTACTTATCTTAACCATGGTTAGAGTCGATTAACCCATCCAAAAATGACTCCATAGGAAGAATGTGAATGGTCTCTTACTCTCTCCATGTATTTTTCAAGCCTAAAGCATGGTTTTTATTCAACCATTTTTCCCTTAACCAACGAGAGCTAGCAAAGATGCAGACCATGTGACCATGTCTAGCAGGTCAATTCTACATGAATGGAGCTTGGAATGAAAACAAGTTTCTCATCGCTCCATGGGGCTTGGAAAAATGCTTTCACCTAATATTTGTAGCAGTGTCACTTGTTGGAATTATTGCCTTACTATTTTTTGCATTGCATTAAGAAAAACAACACAATGAAGGAAGGTGAATCCCGTTCCATTTTTTGGTAAGAAATATTCTATGTGTTATCTCATAATGAACTTACTCCCTGTAACTAAAGCCTCCATAGAATAGATCTCCAATAAATAAAAAATGGCAAGGCCGTTATCAAGAACCAATAACCATGACAAGAATATTTATTAATTTATTTACCAAGAAATATTTCTTTCTATCAATTATTTCATCAACATTAAACCTAGTAATTTAACATGGTAATTGATAATGTTTCATGAGCATCAAAGGAATATTAGATACTCCCCTCCTTAAAGAGAACACCATCCTCAGTGTTCATCTCTCGTTGGAACTTTAACTTTTACTCATGATATAACAATATAAACAACCCAAAAGGGAATGATTCCCCTTCAAAATGAAGGATTTCATTCCAAGAAATACCAATAAGAAATAATAATAAGGCTATAACATAAGAAAAATCAATAATCATAAGCAGCTATAGCTGTGAAAATGTGCAAATTCTACTTTCCATTGCTCAAATTCATAGAAGTCAAACATAATCTCTATACCAACTTACCGTTACATACTAATTACTATTAGAAGTGATGGTCACTTTTACGCAAGCACTCCAATGGCTTAACAAACCCAACAACAAGCACCATGTAATCTATGATCAACAAATCACATTCCACCACAAAGGGTATTGTAAAGTTTGGAGTAGGTAAAATCAGAGCTTGGCACAATGCCTCTTTAAGATGTTCAAAGTAATTAGTTTCTTCTGGAGTCCAAAAACTGCATCTTTCTTCAGTAATGTTGTTAGAGATGCTGCTATTTTCCCATAATTCTTAACAAACATGTGATAATATCCTGTCAACCCAAGAAATCCTTGAAGATGCCTTAGGATTGTGGGGATTTTTCATTCCTTGATGGCTTTAATTTTGTTAGGATCTACCTTAACACCCTCGTGAGATACAATATGACCCAAATATTCCACCTCCTTTACTCCAAAAAAACATTTGGAGGTTTTTGCATACAATTATTTCTCCTCGAATAGTTTGAGCACTCTGTCAGCATGTTGAACATGATCCTTCCAAGACTTGTTGTAAATTATTATATCATCAAAATATACTAACACAAATTTTCTAAGGAAAGGTTTGAAAATGGAATTCATCAAACCTTGAAATGTGGAAGGTGCATTAATAAGGCCAAAATCCATCATCAAAAATTCATAATGACCTTTATGAGTTCTAAATGTTGTTTTCAGAATTTCTTCAGTCTTCATTCTAGTTTGATGATATCTTGAACAAAAATCCAGCTCGGCAAAGTAAATTGCTCCATGTAATTCATCTAACAATTCATTAATGATGGAATGGGAAATTTATCTTTAATAGTGAGCTTCCTGATCTCCCTATAATCTAGACACATACATTATGATCCATCCTTCTTGTGTACCAATACTATTAGAGCATAGAAAGAAATTTGGTTAGGTTGAATTAAACTTGCCTCTAGCATTTTTGCAACCATACGTTCAATTTCACTCTTTTGGGGATAAGGATATGTGTATGGTCTTATGTTTGGAGGAACGCTTCCTGGAATCAAGTGACTAGCATGATCATGATCATGAATAGGTGGAAGGACTTTGGGAGTCTCAAATACCTTGGAATGATTTTCTAAGATTCTTTGGAAATCTAGAGAAACAAGTAATTTCAATGTTTGAACATCTAGTGAGCATAATTTTTCAATTATGCATTTTTGTTCTTTCTTCAAAAACTTTGTCATGCAATTAGAGCTTATTATCTTCCCTAGTTTCCCTGTGATGCCTTAATTCAATTTTCTTTCCTTCCCAAGAAAATTTCTTGAAAATTAAAAGTTATCGTCCCTAAAGATTGTAACCATTGGACTCATGATAAAACATCAACATCACCCATTGGAATGGAAAGCATTAGACTATTCAATACATATTCTCCCATGGTTAGATTGATGTTATGGCACTTCCCTAAGAAATTTATAGTTCCTCCATTCGCAACCATCACTTGACACTTTGGTGCTGAATATAGGAAGCAATTCAATTCCTTGGCTATTTTACAATGATTAAAATTATAGGTACTATTAGAAGTGATCAACACTATTACCTTTTTTTTTCTTAATATATCCTTCTATATTAAGAGTTTGAAAAGTGGTAATTTCTACCAATGCATTACAAGATATGGTCGGATTCATTTCTTCTTTCTCTAGGGTTCGTTCATGGTGTATATCCTCTTATTTTGATTTTTCTTGTTCCTTTTCTTCCTCCTCTTCACAATCTATGTAAAATAATTTATCAGCACACTTATGACCCTTAGTGTATTTGTTATCACAACTATAACAAAGCCTTTTCTCTTTTTTCCTCCACTTGTTTAGGTGTCAACCTTGTAGGTTGTGGGAGGCTAAGAGCAGCAACACTTCCATCTTTACAATTGTGAGTGGTAGACTTCCTTATTGCCATAATTTTTCTTTCAACTCTTCTTGTCACTTGATGCCTTCTCCAATGAATTAGGTTCCCAAAGTCAAACCTCATGTTGGATGTTATCCTTTAAATTCCCTATGAATACATCAATCTTATGTTCATCTGGAATATCATTTACCTTGATATTCTATGTTATGAAACCAGCTCACAAAAAGATAGAAAAGATAGATCAACGACTTCAAAATCAGCCTCTTCGAGGGGGCAACCTCCTTTACATTACACAAATGAACAATTCTTCGATGATACAAATGACAAGACCTCCTTTCTATATATAGGAGTCTAAGAGGTCCCAACACAACAATAATATTGTAGGGGCACAAAAATAAAAATAGTGGGCTTCTATGGGGCATAATAATAACAACATGGGGACTATATGGGCACAATAATACATTAAGGGGGTTGCGCTAATAACAATAAGGGGTTACACTAGTAGTATAGGGTGTAGATTTTAACCCTGTACATAAATTACCTGCATACGAATTCTAAAACACAGAAAATAAACAATGCGAGAGAATAACACATAAAACACATATACACAGAGATTTTCCCCTGGATCCCAAAACCAGGACTACCAGCTTGATTTTTCATTATGTTCCTTTCAATGTTATAATACATATTTATACATGCCGAAGCATCCAATACCATGGACCGAAAACCATCGCGTCCAATACCCTGGACCGAAAACCATCGCATCCAAAAACATGTGTGAAAATCATGCACAAAACCATAGGTGGTTCCGCCCAACCTAACGTAGGTTCCAAAACCAAAATTTTCCGGGGCGTTGCCCCAGACCCCATAGAGTGGGGTTACGAGTACCCCTCAAACCCCCTGTGACCTCCCCCCCTCTAACCCTCGCTTAACTACGTGGCTTAGTCGTGGAAAGAATATAACACAACCCAACATTCTCCCACTTGTTGTTTTCTTTCCACAGGGGGCCACAAGAGAGCTTAGTCATTTATCCAGCCCTGCAAAGCCCATTGTTTCTCTACGCTAAGAAAACTTCTCAAAGCTCATATATTTTGTCAATGCATCTACAGTATTCTTCAAAGTGTCCACCTTTACCAGCAACACCTTTTTGTCTTCTATCATATCCCTCACAAAGTGATATTGAACATCAATGTGCTTTGTCTTTGAATGATATGCAGGGTTCTTTGCCAAGAAAATTGCACTTTGGCTGTCACAGTCTATCCTTATAGCTTTTTGTACTAACCCCATACTTGAACACAATATCTGCAACCAAACTACTTCCTTGCTTGCATGAGTGGCTGCCATGTATTTTGCCTCTGTAGTTGATAGTGCCACTACAGATTGTTTCTTACTCATCCAACTGGCTGCACCTCCAAATAGGTTAAACACATACCCACTTTTAGATCTTCTCTGATCTAGATCTACAGCCCAGTCTACATCAACAAAGCCACAAATATCCAACACTCTGTCCAATCCTGGTCTTCCTTGGTAGCACAAACCATAATCACTAGTGCCACGCAAATACCTGAAAACCCGCTTCACTGTTGTCCAATGCTCCTTCCCTGGTTTTGACATAAATCTGCTCAATAATCCCACTGCATGTGCAATGTCTGGTCTAGTACAGACCATTGCATACATCAGCCTACCGACTGCACTTGCATATGGAACACGGGACATGTCCTCTTCCTCTTCTTGTGTCTTGGGACATTATTCAGCAGATAACCTCCAGGAATAGGAACCTTCACTGGTTTACTATCCTACATATTAAACCTCTGCAATATTGTCTCGACATACTTCCTCTGGTTTAACCAGCGCTTCCTCTTTGTCCAATCTCTTTTAATTTCCATGCCCAAAATATAGTTTGCAGCACCAAGATCGTTCATGTCGAATTTGGAGGACAAATGGGTCTATAAATCCTAGATAATTTCTTTGTAATTTCCAACTAGCAACATATCATCCACATACAAGACCAGATAAATAACACGGTCACCAATTAATTTAAAATACACACAGTGATCTGCTTTGATTCTAGTGAAGCCAAGTCCCCGTATAAATGTATCAAATTTCTGATACCACATCCTTGGTGACTGTTTTAACCCATACAGAGACTTCTTTAACTTGTATACCAGTTCTTTCTTAACCTTCACCGCAAAACCTTCAAGTTGCTTCATGTAGATATCCTCTTCTAGATCCCCATGAAGAAATGTTGTCTTCACATCCATCTATTCTACCTCAAAATCAAAAGTAGCAGCAACAGATAAAAGTAATCTAATAGAAGTTACCTTGGCAACAGGAGAAAAAATATCACCAAAATCAATTCCTAGCACCTGGAAATAACCTTTTGCTACCAACCAAGCTTTGTATTTCTCCACTTTTCCTTTGCATTTGTCTTCTTTTGGAACACCCATTTGCTACCAATGGGTTTCCTTCCAGCAGGAAACTCCACTAGATCCCAAGCCTCATTTTTGTGCAAAGATGCCATTTCATCAACCATGGCCTCTTTCCAGAGTTTTCCATCCTCTGAATCCACTTCTTCCTTCACAGTTTTGGGATCATCATCAATAACAAACAAAGAAAAAGTTGAACAAAAACAAATGGACTATACCTTTCTGGCTGCCTTCTTTCTTGAACTGATTTTCTCACACCTGGATTTTGTGGCTCTTCATCTTCTAATTCCTCCTCTGCTATAGAGTCTGATTCGTCCTCCTTTAGCTCAAACTCTATCTTCTCAAGTTCCTTTGGTTTGATTTCATGTTTAATAACATCTTTCACCTCTCTGAACACCACATCTCGGCTATACACAACCTTCCTTGTTACTGGGTTCCAAAGCTTATAACCCTTTAAATCATCCTTATACCCAATAAAGATGCACTTTTCAGATTTACTATCCAACTTAGTTCGCTTCTCCTTTGGAACATGTACATATGCATCACATCCAAATACCCTCAGATGTGAAAGAGAGGGTTTCTTACCAATCCATACCTCTTGTGGAGTCTTATCCTCCAACGCTGATAAAGGTGATCTATTGACCAGGTAACATGTTGTCTCCACTACCTCTGCCCGGTATTCTTGTCCTAACCTGGCACCACTGAGCATGCTTCTTGCCCTTTCCATCAACGTCTTGTTCATTCTTTCTGCAACTCCATGTTGTTGAGGTGTATATGGAGTAGTCTTCTGTCATGTTATACCATACTTCTTACAGAATTCTTCAAATTCCTTATTGCAAAACTCTCCACCGTTATTTGTCCTCAACACCTTTATCTTCTTCTCTGTCTGGTTTTCAACCAGAGCCTTAAATTCTTTAAACCTATCAAAGACTTCAGATTTCTTCTTAAGTAAATATATCCATGTATTCCTTGAAAAGTCATCTATAAATGATACATAGTACACAGACTTACCCAGTGATGGAACCTTCATAGGTCCAAACACATCACTGTGCACAAGCTCTAATAAATGTTTTACCCTCTTACCACCAGAGGGGAAACTCACCTGATTTCGCTTCTTGTATACACAATTTTCACAGAAATCAAAATCTAGAGAGCTATTACTCATACCTTCTACCATACCTTTACCATGAAGTATTTGAAGGCCCTTCTTTCCAATATGTCCAAGCCTTTGATGCCACAGCATGGTCTTCTCTCCAGAGACCACTAGATTTTCTGCTCCACTTTTAGGAACCATAGAACTATTGCACCCATCAATAACAGTGCTACCTTGCAGCTTGTACAGAGTTCCAATACAAACTCCATGCATCAATACCAATGCTCCCCGAACCATTTTGCAGGTATCCTTCTCGAACATTGTTTTTACACCTGCATCATCTAGCTTGCTTACAAAAATCAGATTTCTAGCTAATGCAAGAATATGTAGAACACCTAGAAGTGTTCTAACCCTTCCATCTTGCAACTTCAATTTTACTTTTCCACAACCAACGATTCTAGCCTTCCTTTCATCCCCCAAGAAGACATAACCACCATCATATTTGTCATACTCGCAAAACCACTCCCTATGGGGAGTGAAGTGAAAGGATGCACCTGAGTTAATCAACCATGCCTCATCATCTACATGTGTACTTGAAGAAGCCAAGTACACATCCCCACCTTCATCTGAGGTGGTTTTTGCCTCTGTAGAAGGAGCATCATTAGATCCCTTTCCTTTGTCACGAGCTTTAGATTTACAGTCCATTTTGTAGTGCCTTTCCTTTCTGCATTTCCAGCACACCACCTTTACAAGTTTTCCTGGAGATTTAGATCTCCCTCTAGATTTATATCTCCCACTCGATGACTTATTTTTGTTTTTGTTCTGGGACCGTCTTCGTACAGACAAGGCATCACCATTATAGATCTCCATATTTTACTGTCTCATCTCCTCCGCCAGCAAGGATGAGACTATTTCATCAAACTTCAAGGCAGTTGCATTGCTCCCTATTGCAATAACCAGACTATCCCATGAATCTAGTAGAGAACACAAAAAACTGATGCACTTATCTTCATCTGAAATTTTAATATCAACGGATAATAACTGACTTACCACAGTATTAAATGTGTTCAGTTGCTCTGTCACCAAGTCTCAATCTTTCATCCTCAGGTTATACAACTTTTTCTGCAGGAACAGTTTATTCACCAGAGACTTAGATTGGTATAAAGTCCCTAACTTGTCCCACAAAGCCTTCATCATAGCTTCCCCTGATACATTCAACAACATTGAATCTGAGGCACACAATCGTATTGTGCTCTTTGCCTTCCGATCCAACTTCTTCCATTCTTCATCGGACACTCCCGTTGGTTTAGTACCCGGATCTACCGTGATCCACTGATCTTTATCCACTAACAAATCCTCCATCTTGAGTTTCCACAACTCAAAACTTTGACCATTAAATTTATCGATCTCTATCTTTCCACTGCTCGCCATCTTCTTTCACCACGATAATCAATCTCACAAATCTCCCACCGAACAAGGTCTACAATAGGCCCGAGCGAAACCCCTCAGCAACAAAGGCAGCCCCTTCAAGACAAAATAGCTCCGATACCAAATGCAGGTTTTAAACCTATACAAAAATTACCTGCATATGAATTCTAAAACACAGAAAATAAACAATGCGAGAGAATAACACATAAAATGCATATACACAGATATTTTCCCCTAGATCCCAAAATTGGGACTACCAACTTGATTTTTCATTATGTTCCTTTCAATGTTACAATACATATTTATACATGTCGAAGCATCTAATACCATGGACCGAAAACCATCGCATCCAATACCATGGACCAAAAACCATCGTGTCCAAAAACATGTGCGAAAATCATGCACAAAACCATAGGTGGGTCCACCCAACCTAACATAGGTTCCAAAACCAAAATTTTCTGGGGCGCTGCCCCGGACCCCATAGAGTGGGGTTATAGGTACCCCTCAAACCCCCTGTGACCTCCCCCCCTCTAACCCCTAGTTAACTACGTGGGGTACTCATGGAAAGAATATAACACAACCCAACATAGGGACCTAACATTCTATCTAATTTGGAAGTCCTCAATGTGCTCCGCCATTGAACCATTTTGTTTGAGGTTTATCAATTGGTTAAAGAAGGCATTGCTCTTTGTACCTTCATAATATGCTATCAATTCTTCTATAAAATTTGACAAAGTTACCAGTGATTTATGAGAACAAATTCATTGATACCATACAAATTTATTAGGTTCTAAATATAAAGATGTGATGCATACATTTTTTGTGTGTTGCACATCATGTAGATCAAAGTAATGCTCTATTTGTAGTATCCATGTTACTAGATAATTTCCATCAAACTTCCTCATATGGATATTTAGAATGTGGTGAATCTTAAACCCAATGTTATAGTCTCTAAAATCATATTTCATATCCCTTTTGTCCTCATCTTGATTTTCATGGAGTACCTTGTCCCCACTAGGAAGCATTTCTTGTAGGAACTTTGTCAAACCTTCCATGTATGCTTTTAAACCATTCTTCAAACCATCCATATTAGTGTCCATGTCTTCTTTTAAATCATCTACCAAACCTTCCATGTTGTCTTTTATTTTTGTTTCTAAACCATCCATCTTAGCTTCCAATTCATTTTTGGTTACTCTTTGTGAGAGAAAATTTTGTTGCACCTAGTCTCATAATTTTGATATATCAAGTTGCATTTCTTCTTCTTCTTCATGTGTCATGGTAGATATTTTTGGTTGCTTACTAGGTGTGTCCATTTTTTTTGTTTTGAGACATTTTGGAATCAAAAAATAATATCTATGCTTCACTATGCCCTTTGAATCACTTCAAACTAATTTTTCAAACAAAAGCTATACAAAATAAAATAAAATAAATACACACTTTTTCTTGCTTTTTAGGATCTCGATATTGAAACTATTATATGTAATTTCAACTCTCTAAGGTCTAAAATTTCATCCTATGGTAGCCCTATTAGTTTTCTTTCCAACACCACAAGTCAGACCAAGATTGGATTCTTCAAGATAAAGTTATGCTCAATTCCCACAATGAACTGATTATGGACTAGTTTAGTAGAGAAAACTTGTACGGACTTCCACATGTCATTATTTCATCCTTCAACCATGAAAATGATACATGAAAAACTAAAGTTTGTGCAATTTCATTCACCTTTTACAAAATTCAAATTCAATACTGGTAGAGAAAGTTATGATGATTGTCCTTAGGTCACTTGTTTGAGACTTATTTTTGGAGCCTGCAAAAACCCTAAATTCTTCGGATCACATCTTAGACAATATAGGAAACTGAGATCTAAAATTATTATACAACATTCACCAACATTTCATCTCCACATGGTCAAAATTTTAACATCTTAAGCCTCGTAGATAAAATGTTATAGTGAAAATTCCAAGAAGAACTGTTTAAAGCAGCGAAACCCTAAAATCCAAAGCTCTGATACCAAATGTTATGCAACCAGATCACAAAAACAGAAGAAAAGATAGATCAACAATTTGAAAATTAGCCTCTTAGAGGGGGGAACCTCTTTTACATCACATAAATGAACAATTATTGAATTATACAAATCTCAAGACCTCCTTGATATATATATGAGTCTAAGGGGGCACAATATAATCAGAGCCTACATAACAATAATAATGTAAGGGCACAATAATAACAATAGTGGGCTTTAATGGGGCACAACAATAACAATAGGGGGCTACATGGGCACAACATTAATCATAAGGGAAATAAACTAGTATTATAGGGACCTAACAAATTATTTGCACTGACTAGTTGGTATATCAGGTCATTAAGATAGTGGTTGGAATACGTTACCACTGATGAATGTGGCATTCCTATGTGGGAATGTTGTTGAATGTATTCCATAAATTCCTGTAATTATTTTAAGTCGGTGTATTGGTATGTACGACCTATGTGTGAAGAGACAGATGATCTTTGTCACTTGATCAAGCATACGCATGAAATGATGAAGCCAATGAACCTTAGGTTCTAATCTGTAGATAAATAAGGATTAACATTCATTTACATATGTGTGTGTGTGTGTAAGTGATCAGGGAAGAGTCCCTTGAAAACCACCAACCGTTTATGATTCACACATGGCCAAATGTTGGGGATCAACTCTGTGCATGCACTAACTAGAGGCCAACACCCTAAGGACCAGGTCATTGATTCATGTAACTACATATCGTGGCCAAGGGAAAGAGCCAACTCGAATCGATGGCATGGATTGACTTGTGAAATCAATGGTTGGGAAAAATAGCAAGGCCTCCCTCATATGACATCAGTAAGGGGAGGGGGGAGTCCCACATGAATCATATCCATTGACTAAGTCATGGGAGACCAACAGATTAGAAATTGGCGAGGCCTTCCCCCCTGTGATGTCAGCGAGTAGAGGGTGAGCTTGCACATATCATTAATTCAATGGTTTAATGTGGGTTTTTATATAGTGGAGAGTCATATCTATATATATATATATATATATATATATATATATATATATATATATGTATATATATATATAGATATAGATATATATGTATGTATATATATATATATATATAGATATAGATATATATGTATATATATATATATATGTATATATATATATATATATGTATATATATATATATATATGTATATATATATATATATATGTATATATATATATATATATATGTATATATATATATATCTGTATATATATATCTGTATATATATATATGTATATGTATATATATATATATATATATATATATATATATATATATAGATATATATATATATATATATATATATATGTATATATATGTATATATATATATATATATGTATATATATATATATATATATATATATAATGTATATATATATATATATATATATATATGTATATATATATATATATATATATATATATATATATATATATGTATATATATATATATATATATATATCTATATATGTATATATATCTATATATGTATATATATATATATATATATATATATATGGATGGGAGAACCATCAAGCTAGTCCAATGTGACATGTGATCCAAAAGTGAGGTCAATCAGGCTTGATGGCATAATTCGAAGTTCGAGTTGGCCACTAGGTCAAGGACAAGCTCTTGAGTAAAGAAGAGGCTAGGTTGACCACCAAGTAGAGGGTCGAGCCCTTTTGATAAGTTAAATGTGTAGGATTATTGGAACTAGATCGACCTTCGATTTCGAAGAGGAGTGTACCTATCCACATGGATTTTTCCATGGTAGAAAACCAAATGTGTTAGGCACCACACAAGGCATTATACAATTGACACATGGATATAAATGATGACGTGGCAATGTTTTAATTGGCCTATCTTTGAATGATCATATCTTATCATCCATAAGTTGGATCAAAGTAAAATTTATATCATTGGTGCAACAATGTCATACATTTTAAGTTCTAATGAAATTGAAAAAGGGTCAAAAAATTTAGACCCCATTTCCATAACTAAACCATGGAGAAAGGGTTAGGAGGGGATGTGTTACATTAAACCCAAGACACACTTGGAAGGATTTTAAAATAGTTGTTGCTCTTCCAATCGTTTCAAGACCCTGTCAACAGGTTGTGCATGTTCTTCCTAAGATTTGTTGTAAATTAATGTCATCAAAAAATACTAGCACAAATTTTCTAAGGGTTTGAAAATAGAATTCATCAAGCTTTGAAATGTCGAAGGTGTATTTGTAAGTCCAAATGGCGTAACAAAAAACTCATAATGACCTTCATATATTCTAAACACTATTTTTGGAATGTGTTCTTGATTCATTATGATTTGATGATATTCAAAACAAAAGAAAATTGATCCATGCAATTTATTAATGCAAAAATATTAAGCTTATATTTGATTGTCATTTTCTTCAATTGTTTATAGTTTAGACACATATTCCACAAACCATCATTTTTTATAATCATCACCACTGGTGAAGAGAAAGCACCCTGGCTAGGTTGAATCATGCCCACCTCTAACATTTCTTGAAAGATATGCCCAATCTCATCACTCTTTTATGCATGTGGAATCTGGACATCTGCCTAATGTTAGGTCATACACTTCTAGGTTACAAATGAATAGCATGGTCATGATCTCAGATAGGGGGAAGAACCTTGAGCATTTCTTCAAATTCCTTAGCATGATTGTTGAAAACATTTTGAAGATCCACTAAAGCAGAGGATATAAAAGTTTTAACATTTAATGAACACAATTGTGCAATTATACCTTAGTGTCCCTATTTCAACAATTTTTTCATGCTATTAGAGCTAATCACTTTATTGGTTTTCCCTTGGATGCCTCTAAGCTCAATTTATTTTCCTTCTGATAAAAATCTTATGAAAAGATATTGCAAATTAAGGGCCATTTAACTCAATGATGGTGACCATTGAACCCCTAATACAACATTAGTACCACCCATTTGGATTGAAATCATGGGAATAACTAATAAATACTCCCCCATATTTAGCTTATTATTATTTCACTTCCCTAAGAAATTTATGGTACGTCCATCTACATTCATCATTTGAAATACAGGTGTTGGATATAAAAAGAAATTAAGAATTTTTTTCAATTTGTAATTGATGAAGTTATGAATACTACTTATATCAATCAATATTTTCACCCCTTACCTTTTGATATATCCTTCTATCTTGAGGATTTGTGGAGTATTGATGTCAACCAATACATGATAAGAGATTATTGGAGTAGTCTCTTCTAGCTCTAGATCTTGTGAATTTCCAATTCTTGATCTTCTTGATCTTCACAGTCTATGTATATAATTTCTTCTCACTGCATTAAACCCTTTAATATAAATGTTGTCACAATTTAAACATAATCCCTTCGCTCTTATTTCATCCATTTGATGAGGAGTCAACCTTGTCGATATAGGAACAGGAGCATGATTTTCTCTATAGTTATTAGTGACCAATGTTCTAGTGGCCATATTTTTACTTTAAACTTTCCTTGCCAACTAAAACCATGCTCTAAAGATTTAGGTTTAAAGAGACACACATCATGTTGAATTCTTTCCTTTAAAGTTCCCATAAATAGGTCTAACAAGTTATCCTCTGAAATATTATTTACTCTTAAACTCAACTTTTGGAATTGTTGAATGTGCTCTATAACTAGAACTTTTTGTTGAATATTTATTGACTAAAATATGTGTTTATATTAATATACCCATAATGTGCCATGGATTCCTCTGTAAAAGTGGATCAATATATAATAGAATCAATTTTTCTTTCATAAAGCCATTGACACCAACATACCATACATGTTGGTCTTGTTCTAAAAACATGGATGCAATATTTATCTTTTGTAAGGTTGCCACTTGGTAAAAATCAAAGTCTTGTTCCATTTTAAATATCCATGTTATAGGATCATTACCATCAAATTTCCTTAAATCAATTATCGAAATGTAGCAGTTCCTTGTTGCTGACTTGAAGCCTCGATGATGTGGATCTTAGATTGAAAATTCACGATTATGGTTCTACGATTCAAAAGTTGTGCTCTTCAATTGTGATAGCATACTCCCCATATGATATTTATTCTTAACAGTATCCTTCTCCTTATGTTCACACTTTCCTTGGATCTCCACACCCCTTTTAGGAAGCCTCTCCAATAGAAGATTTTCCATGACAATTATGGATTTTTATATTTCTTCCTTATTTCCATTCATATGCTTTTCCACTCCTCCCTTATTTTCAGTTATATTCTTCTTTGTTTCTCTTTTAATTTTTTCTTGAGAACCTAAAAAATCCACCTTTTTCAACATACTACCATCCATTTCATTAACGTATGTAATTAAGATAACCTAAATTCAAGGATAGACCTTCAGTATATTTAATCGGTGTAGTAGCTTTCTTTGGATGCATGTTGGAAAAATAATAATAGCCCTTCTCTTTATTACAACAAAAAAGCATCTTTTAATAAAGAGTTAGGTCACTAATAAGTCACGTACCTTGATTTGGAGAATATCAAAATGACTGAAGCTTTATTGATATATCTCTGAGATTTGAAGCCTTATGGATCTAAAAAGAAATTCTATAATATTATGGTATTTATTTTCAACAATTCTATAGTCATGAACTAAACTTGATGTGCTAATTGAAAGTTATAGTAACTTTCCCAAAACTTCTTTATTTTTTTGGACTCTTCTCACAAGCAAACTTGTGTAACATACCACAGGTTCAATTCTTGAAATATAATTATGAAAATTGTACCTAAGGTACTTCTATGTCTCCTAAAATTCCTTTTTCACAGTTTGAAAATTTCCAAACAACAAAATATAGCAAAATACCAAGTTGACTTGTTTGAGACTGGTTTTTTGAGCATACAAAAACAATAAATTCCTTGGATCATATCTATGAAATTATAGCAAACCAATATCTATAACTTGAACCAACTATTCACCGTGATTTCCACTCAACATGGTCCAACTTTCATGATCTGAAGCCTCAAAACAAAACTATAGAAAAAATTCCAAAATTAACCTATTTAAGATAGAATTTAGAAAAATTCCAAACTACCTTGTTTAAGGTAGAATTTAGAAACATTCAAAAACCCTAACTTCCTTGGGTCATATCTCTAAAAATAAAGTGAACTTGAACCAACTATTCCCTAAGATGTCTTCTTTATCTTCTCTAGGTTTCACCATTTGAAACCTCCTAGAAAAAATCTTATAAGGAAAGTTCCATGATGCCATTTTGGCACAGAAAACCCTAGAATTAAAAGCTCTGATACCAAATGTTATGATACTTATGCTTTAAAAATGATAATAAACCAATAATTATAATCCACTTCAAGGGGAAAACCTCATTTTACAATAAATACAATGAACAAGACAATATTTGATGATCCTAAGACTAGGTCTTCTTAAGATATATATATATATATATATATATATATATATATATATATATATAATATATATATATATATATATATATATATATATATATATATATATATATATATATATAGATATAGATATAGATATAGATATAGATATATATATATATATATATATATATATATATATATATATATATATATATAGATATATATAAGGGTACAATTATAATAAAATGGGGACATGAGGGGTTCTAGCCTACATAATAATATAACAATAAAAATGTAATCACTTAATATCTATGGCTTAATAAGGGGTTTTTGGGTTAATATGGAGCTTATGTAAGGCTTAACAATGTTAATATGGTGACACAAGAAATCTAGATAATCACATAATACAAAACGTCTTACAACAACAGGAGTTGCAATAACATGAATTGGAGTTGCAATAACATGAATTGGAGTTACAACAACTGGAGTTGTAGCAACAACATGAATGAGAGTTGCAGCATCAACATGAATTATAATTGCAACAGAGAGAGTTGTAGCATCAACATGAATTGGGGTTGCAACAACCAAGGTTGTAGCAACAAGAATTGCAACAACAACGTGAACTGGTTACACTTGATAAATAACTTTAATTACCTAAATATAAATAATGATTCACTTTTACTCCTACATAAATTATGAAAAGAATTTCATAAATTATGTTGGGCAATAACTCTTGCTGAATATGTTTAATTACCAAAATATAAATAATGTGCAAAGTTGATTCATTTTTGTTGAGAAATCTAGGGCATAGAGATTAAGTGATTTCTCTTTAATTAGTAATTTCTTGTGACTACTTTTTACTTTCTTATATTAGGATCTTACTTTACTTAGATTATTAGTGTTCTTTTTCATAAAACAACTACCAATGCATAAACCATAAAGAGACAAGAGACACAGAATATAGGCTATCAGCCAGGGCCAAAACCTCTCCTTCTTGAGAGGAAAACCAAAACAAATTCTTCTTCTTATAGAGATTCCAATTGACGAATACCAATACCAAGACCCTTGACCTATTTTCCACTCCAAGGCCAAGACACAAGTTTCCTTGATGAGATCCTTAGTCAATGATAGTCAACCTTCTTCTCCTTCCTCTTGGCTCCTCTTCAGCTTGTGTGTCCTTCTTCTTTAGAATTTCTCCTTGAATTAGGTATGCAATTGTTGACCCTAATTCAAAAACCCTAATCCATTCACAAGACCTTCCCTTTATGACTTGATTCCCTTTGCTTTAGAGGGAGTTCCTTTCCTTGGTAACTCGGCTAGAGATACACACTTGTCTTCTCTTGATTTGTCCTCAAAACTGACTGTTATAATTTGGCTTCTTTCTGCAGTTTGGACAACAAAGATTCCTTTCATGTGTGGATAAATTTAGCCCTCAAAACAAACCCAAAACAATGTTAGGGACTTCGATCTTCCTTCCTTTCGTTTCGTTGACCATAAAACTACCTTTTGATGATCTTCGCATTAGTTACTTACTTCAAAACTTGATGGAAAATGCTTGCTATAAAATGAGGTCAAGTTGCCTATTTATAGTTTTTTTCCATACTAATTAGCTGACATGACATGCAGGAGATTCGACGTGTCCTTTGGTGAAGATATTATTATCCTTCTTGAAGTTGACTTGTAGGAGGAGACTTTGCTTGGTCTTGGAGGGCCTTCCTATACATTTAATGACTCATATAAAAGTGTAACATGCCCAAGAAGGGTCCTTCATACATGACATTGACTCTCTTTGACTTTATGACCAATCCTAAGGGCTCAAAATGGGAGCCATTACTAAAAATAAAATTCCTTGCTCATGAAACCCATGAGACAAGAATTACAAAGAATTTTATTTTTCAATCTTTACATCAATTACATAAATCAAATTTACACATGTCATTATGAAGATAGAACCTAGTTACATTTTTCAACACTCCCTCGCAACTAGGGAGGTATTCATAATGGTACTTGGTCATTCACAATCTGAAGAATTTCTCATAAGAAGAGTCAGATTGGTAACCTATCTATATAGCATCATATCAACCAGCATTGTCACATAGCAAGGCCTTGACTAACATATCTATCTCTCCGTAAGATCTGAGCACAATGCTGGCAAGGCCAATGATGTATAAACAACCTCATCATTGTCTCTCTCAAAACATACCCCACCCGGGTTCTCAAGGTGTGTTCCACTAGGGATATTCTTATCTTGGATTCCTAGTCCTCAAAGAATATCGGTCCTCTATGACTACTCTTATCTTGGATGCCTTGACACATCCTCAAAGAGCATAAAATGCCAGATGTTTACCCAATCCTCCATTCTCTCTTCCCAAGTGAAAATAAGAATGATGTGTCTATCTCTCCCTCTTAATTAGGAAGGAAATATCTATTCCAATAAATGATATTACTCATTCCTATGGAAGTAATGTACCTAAGCTCCCTCTTGACTTAGGAATTTTTCTTCCAAGTTTCTACCAAGTAAGAAACTTGTTTCCAGGCTCCCTTTTAATTAGGGACCTACAGCAGCTCCTCAAGTGGAGATAATGGGACAACCATTTACTTGAAGAACTCCTCATGATGTCATGAACTTTTCTTCCTTATATAGGAGTCTTCATGTTTGGGACTTCTTCATAGGGCACAGACCATCAATCACTTTCATCCATGAGTTAGTCATGTTATCATCGGAAAGTGATACATCTATTCATATCTGGCCTTCCTTTATGCCATGCTACCTTCTTCATGCCATGTTTCCATAAGGATAATTCATCTTACTACATGGGCATTGATGGTGGAATATATCCATAGATATTCCCTCGGAAGCTCTACATAAGCCCATCCAAATATTTGTTCAAAAATAAGAAATGAACACTTAAATCAAAAATTACCTTTGTGATGGTCTTTCATCATGACATCTTCTAGTTTTCATCAGCATCCTGCATACATATCAACACATCTCCAAAAGATATATATTGTCAAGGGTCTCTTTCCTTTTTAGACTCCATCAAAGTCTTCATATATTTCATGGAGATATCCTAGTCAAATATTCTTGGTCTTTGGATGTTGATTGCTTTTTTCCTTGGTTGCATGTCTAAGATCTCTTCCTTCCTTTCTTCACACATTTCATTCTTAGGAACTTCCAATCAAATTTCCTCCAATTAATGTCAACTACCTCATACTTCATATAAGGACATATTATGTTGCTTTCATCTAGTGCATGTGTGACCCATGCATTCTTGCATTCCTTCGAGGGAAGATATCCTTCCTTCTGATTATGCTCTCAAGATAGATCATTGATCCATGTTACCTGCAATCGTATGACATGAATCTTCAATATCGAATAGAACCATACATACCTCATTTACTTTTGGGTCATCCAGAATTCCTGCAGCAGTTTCCTTGATTGAAAAGAGTTTCAATCCCTTGATCTACTTCACCTTTTATGTCATATACCATCATCCCATGAAGTCTGCAATTTTTTAATTATTGATGAAATGTTTGCTTCCCTTCTTGATCGATGAACCTTTTAATGAAGATTCCATTAGAGAATCTTGAGGATCTAGAGTATCCCCATCCAGCAGATGTTTCCTCTTAACAGATGTATGATGAGCCTTGACTAGATGAGCTTTTTCCTTCTCTTCCATAAGTGCCACCTACGTTACAAATGAGGTTTCCAAGAGCTATGTCCTTCCATAGTTGACTGCCATACTTCTACCATATTTCATTGTTTTCTACATTGATGTCACAAGCTCTTGCTTTTAATTCTGTTATGATGCCTTGATGCATCCCATCATTTTTCTTAGTGAATCATGATAGCCATATCTTACAACATATGACTTAGGAACTTGAAAAAGAACTTAGGTGAGGAAGACTATCTCAGTAATAGAGATTTTGTACTTCCTCTCTCTTTGACTTCTTCTTTTCATATTCCTCTACTTCTTAGGTGATATGGGTTCCTTCTCTACCTCTTTTGTTATTGTCCTTCTTGGTCTTAGGACAATCTCTTTTGTAGTTTCCATATTCTTGACACCCATAGCATTGGATCTTAGCCATGTCCCTTTTTCTTTTCCCGAGAACCAAACTTCCCAAATTTTCCTTTTCTTCTTTTCAATGTAGCATAAACTTGATTTTGCTCACCTACTCCAACGTCATATTTGGCCTTTAGTCTAGATTGTTCAATCTTGCACAGTGACCATAGATCCTGGAATGGAGTAGCTTCTTTCTTCCCATAAATACTTGAAGTAAATATACCCCACCTCCTCCGGTAGTGAATTTAGTACAATTGTATTCATTTCTTTATCAGACATTACTCCTCCCAAATCTTGAAGTTGATCCCATATTTCAGATGTCCTCATAAAATATGAGGTTAATTCGTATTCCCTTGACATCTTTAGCTTGTAGAGTTTTTGCCTTAATGAGATGACTTCTCCAACAGTGCTTATGGAATACAACTCTACTAGTTTGTCATAGATTTCTTTTGAAGTTTCGAATTTAGATACATATGGGGTGAGGCAATCCTTGATGGATTATATGAGAATCCTTTGAGCCCTAACTTCCCCTTCCATATAGTTTTTAAGAGTGTGAACATATTCCTTTCTTGGTTTAGTGATAGCTCCTTTGACATGTTCCATAACCTCATTTTTAATGAGATTCAAATTTGTCATTTTCTTCCATGCAAGATAGTTTGAAGCCCCAACCAATTTGTTGTTTTCCTTGAAAAAAGACAATTTGAAAGATTCAGATGTGCACATAAATATAATTACTTGATAGGACACTCCTTCTCCTTTTTGTTTCCTTAATGTTGATGATTATATAGAGAACAGAAAATTTCTTCTTGATGAATATAGTTTTCGTCAATAATGATCCTTGATCTCACAGAGAGGGAGATCCCTTTTGATGGTGAATTCTTGTTGATGAAGATCAATGATGACTTCTTGATGATGTCTTCAGTGGTATGAATCTTGTTTCAATGAGAGAGATATCACTTTAGAGTCTTGATGACAACACGTTTTGATCTAGCTTCCTTTAGATGAATAGTATTCAAAACACTTCAACTTGATTTGAGTAGATGTATGGTTTTGAACTTCTTTTCTTGATGATGATCCCAATACTTCTTTGTAGATTTCTTTGATCTAGGGTTTTGATGCTTTCTTTGTAGATCTTAACTTTAAGATTATTTTCACTTTGATGCCTTCCTTGAGATTTGATCCTTGTGCGTCTCTTGATAGGATGCCCTTCCTTGACTTAGTCACCTTAGCTCTGATCCCATGTTGAGAAATTTAGGGCATATAGATTAAGTGATTTCTCTTTAATTAGTAACTACTTGTGAATGCTTTTTACTTTCTTATATTAGTGTCTTCCTTTACTTAGATTATTAGTGTTCTTTTTTATCAAAGAGTTACCAATGCATAAACCATAAAGAGACAAAAGACACAAAATATAGGCTATCAGCCAAGGTCAAAACCTCTCCTTCTGAGGAAAACCTAAACTAATTCTTCTTCTTATAAAGATTCCAATTGACGAATACCAAGACCAAGACCATTGACCTATTTTCACTCCAAGACCAAGACATGAGTTCCCTTAATGAGATCCTTAGTCAACGACAGTCAACCTTCTACTCCTTCCTTCCTCTCAGCTCTTCTTTAGCTTCAACTTCCTTCTCCTTCAGAATTTCTCCTTGAATTAGGTCTGCAATTCTTGACCCTAATTCAGAAAACCAGATCCATGCACAAGACCTTCACTTTATGACTTGATTTCCTTCTCTTTAGAGGGAGTTCCTTTCCTTGGTAACTTGGCTAGAGATACACCCTTGTCTTCTCTTGATTTGTCCTCAAATCTTACTATTAGACTTTGACTTTTTATCTAGATTTAGACAGGAACGCAAAAAATTACGGATATAACCATAAATACAGAGATGTAGTAGAAATAATACTTCACTTCATAAATGTAAAATACTAAAATATGCTTACAAACAGAAAAGGAAATAAACTAGCTCGAGCAATGGTAGCTTATCTCTGAGAAGAGATGTGGTGGCTACATACCTTTGAACTGTGTTAAAATGAGGCTCAAAGGCATATTTATTATTTAGAAACAATGAAAAATCCTAAACATCCAAAAACCTAACCCTAGGAGATGAAGCGCCAAACTATGGGCCCCGTTTGGGTAAATTGGTACGTCAACTTCCTGGGGTCGTAACTTTGGCATATGATCTTCATTTGACGAGCACAATACCTTGTTAGAAAGATATAACCGAGGAATACAAATTTTGAGTGAGCAATAGCAATTTATGACCCATGTTTCTCTCAGGTTTCCCAAAAAACGTCATTTAGGGCCTCAAAACAGCTCCAGAAGTTTAGGACCCGAAAAACTGCCAAAAATAGTAAATTGTGCTACAAATAAGGAAACTAAAAGAAACAATAGTGGGGGTCCAAGTGGAATAGGTGGGTGGACACCAATATCCACCTGGATCATTCCGCCCCCCTTAGGAAGCAATGGTCCCTATTGCATTGAGTTCCTCCATGAGATGAGGAAACTTCTATTGAACTTGGTCCCTAGTGAACCACTTGCCCTGGTGAAGGAGTTGGCATGATTTAACAACTCAATATAGTTGGATCCTTTACTGTCAGGTGTTCTTGATCTGCATGTCCATGATCCGATCAGTTATGGCTTGTTCTGTGCAATTTGGATTTAACTCTCCAGGTGTGAGTTGTTCTGCAATGTCTGATGTGTCTAGCAATGGTGGGAAGTATGGCCGAAGGCGGTTCACATTGAACACTGGGTGCAGGCCAAGGAATGGGGGAATGCTGAGCTCAAATGCATTTTCTCCCACAGCCTTGGTAATAGTGTAAGGACCATATCGAAGTGGTTTAAGTTTTTGATAGGCTCCTATAAGGTGTTCCTTTTGCAAATGCAACCAAACTTTGTCACCCACCTGAAACTTGTGTGGCACCCGGTGTTAATCATGTCACTACTTGTACTTGGCATTTTTCACAATGGAGCGGTGATATAGCAGCCCATTGGGTAGAGGTGCTCCGGGAGTCAGATCGAACAAATGCTTGACCTAACAATGCAAAGGTACCCCTATGGGTGAGGAGAAGATGTTCCTATATTTTTTCATGACTGTATCCACATGCTTCTGTTGCGTGGAGGAACCCTTCCCAAGGGCCATGGATGTGGCTACGATCTTCCCCTTACTTTGAGAGTGAACTAGAAAGAAAATAAATTTCCTAGTCTAGGAGATGGTCTTACTGCATTTCTTAGCAGAATCAAGGAGGTGGCAGTAGGTGGGGCTACCTCCAGTATCCTATATAATGAATTACCCAAAGAAATAATAACAATGCGAGGCCTTGACTCATACACAGCATGTCGCTTCCACAAGTATGGTTTCCCTAATAATACATCACAAACATTAAGTGGTGCAACATCACACAATACCTCATCTGTGAAGGGCTTGATACTGTAGGGAAGGCGGCACTGCTGGTGGACTCGGAGATCTCGTCCTTGATGAAGCCACCCGATACTGTATGGCTGCAGGTGTGGTGTAGTCAGTAGGCCCAACTGCTTTATGACCCTTGCTAAAATGAGGTTCTTTTGGCTCCCACTGTCAACAATGAATTGTAGCTGTGAACCCTTCACCCACATTTGTGAGTGGAAAAGGCGCTCCCCCTCCTCTAGATTTTCGAGCTCATTCTTCTGGATCTTGGGGGTGGCAATAGTGGCAATGGACTCTGCATCAATGATCTACTTCCCTCTATCATTCCTCTTGTTGGGTTCTAACTCGGGGTCAGAACATGCATCTGAATTTGAAGCCTTCAACTAGTGACGGCTTGGCCCAACACTCACTTATGTTATGAGTGGGGCTCTTATGGAACTCACACCACTTTCCTGTGTCCTTCTTTGACTTCGTGGTGTTGTTCTTTTCTTGCGGCTTTGATGGGTTGTCTTGGGTCACACTGTCTTGGCTTTTTCCTTGGTTCTGCGGTTTGGGGAAGCCTTTCCCTTGCTTCAGATTCGCGGATCCAAAGTCTCACTTCTTCTATTTAAACTTCTACTCGATTTTGACAGCGTATCGGTACATCGTGCCGAGCGAGGAGATGTCCAGGAACTCCATCTCATCCTAGATGTATCTATGTAGGCATCCATGGTATTTGAGTACCAAGTGCTGCTCAGAATCCTTGATACCCAACTTTGTGTGGAGGGTATGAAAAATGTTGGCAAACTTTCATGGCACATCTTGGTCCCTTCCCTGCCGCAACATGGTCCACTTTATGTATTTATCCTCATAGCTCCCGACAGGGTAGTACTACTCCTTGATGGCATCCCAGAATGAATTCCAAGTGGAAGCGGCTGAAAAAAGTGAGTTTGTACTTTCATCCTTCTGCTCATAGTAGGTTTCCCATCATTCCTTGACGTGGGGAGTTGCTTCGAGAAGAGCGAAAGCAATCTTTTCCCGACCAAAAAAATCATGAACAGAAAAATACCCTTCTAGCAGATTTAACCATTTATCTATCTCATCTGCATCTATTTTACCCTCGAATATGGGGATTTCAAAGTTAACTTGTACCTTAAAGGGTGTGGTGTTTCCAGAGTAGCTATTAGATGTGTCGCCCCTAGGTAGCTGCTGAAGGATCTAGGCAAAGTTGTACATCATCGTGTTCTTTTGTCGCTCGAGGGCTTCTTCAAGCAATATTTTGATAGGATCTCTTTCCCCTTCATCTTTCTTTTCATTCGCCATGGGAGGTCATTGAGATTTGTGAGGCTGATCTTGCAAAGGTTTGACTAGATCGAGCCCTAACTCCTTATGTCCCGACCTCGTTGGGGACATGCAGAGAAAAACAGAGAAAGAGCTGACCACTAAGATACCATTGATCTAGATTTAGACAGGAACGCAAAAAATTGCAAATATAACCATAAATACAGAGATGTAGTAGAAATAATACTTCATTTCATTAATGTAAAATACTAAAATATTCTTACAAACAGAAATGGAAATAAACTAGCTCGGGTAATGGTAGCTTATCTCTGAGAAGAGATGTGGTAGCTACATACCTCTAAACTATGTTACAATGAGGCTCAAAGGCCTATTTATTGTTGAGAAACAATGGAAAACCCTCAAAATCCAAAAACCTAACCCTAGGAGATGAAGCACCAAACTATGGGCCCCACTTGGGTAAATTGGTACATCAACTTCCCAAGGTCGTAACTTTCACATACAATCTTCGTTTGACGCAAACAATACCTCATTAGAAATATCTATCCGAGGACTACAACTTTTGAGTGAGCAACATCAAATTATGAGCCATGTTGCTCCTAGTTTTCCCAAAAAACGTCGTTTAGGGCCTCAAAACGGCTCCAGAAGTTCAGGACCTGATAAATTGCCAAAAATAGTAAATTTGTGCTACAAATAAGGAAACTAAAAAAACTGAAAGAAACAATAGTGGGGGTCCAAGTGGAATAGGCGGGTGGCCACCAATATCTACCTAGATCAGCTTCTTGTTATAGTTTGGACAGCAAATATTCCTTGCATGTGTGGATAACTTCATCCCTCAAAACAAACCCAAAACAATGTTAGGGACTTTGATCTTCCTTCCCTTATTTACGATGACCATAAGACTCCCTTTTGCTGATCTTCACATTACATACTTCAGGACTTGATAAAAAATGCTTGCTCTGAAATGAGTTCGAGTGGCCTATTTACAGTTGTTTTCCATACTAATTAGCTGAAATGACATGTATGAGAGTCGACGTGTTCTTTGGTGAAGATATTATTATCCTTCTTAGAGCCGACTTGTAGGAGGAGACTTTTCTTGGCCTTGGAGGGCCTTCCTATACATTGAGTGACTCATACAAAAGTGTAATATGCCCAAGAAGGGTCCTTCATACATGACATTGACTCTCTCTGACTTTATGACCAATCCTAAGGACTCACAATTGGAGCCATTACTAAAAATAATATTCCTTGCTCATGAAACCCATGATTCAACATTACAAAGATAATTTTATTTTTCTTCTTTACATCAATTACATAAAATCACATTTACACATGTTATTATGAAGACCGGACCTAGGTACATTTTTCAACAATTTTTAATCCTACCTAAATTATGCATAGAATTGCATAAATTGTGGTCGACAGCAATTCTTGTTAATACATTTAATTACCTAAGTATAAGGAATGCCCAAGGTTGATTCACCTGATTTTGAAGCTTAACATCAAATTTTAATTTAAGAAATTACACTAACACAATGAAAATTTTAATTCTTATTTCCAGAAAATTAGTCTAAGATAAATACGCTACTGCTCTCTCCACGCTGGTAATAACTGAGTGCCTAATTTATCTACTCCTGTGCTCCAACATAAAAACTCTTCTCCAAAATTCACAATGCCACAGAAATAGCATCGTCTCGCTAGTATCTCGCTGGCTTATCGTACTTAATTCCATGAATCCGAAGGTGATATAACTGGTTTACACTGCCTTAAACTTAGCAATTTAGTGGTTTACATTCTCTAAACTTCCACAGTTAGTGTACATTGAAGCCAATGCAGTACCCACAAAAATATATGAATCAAATATCTGAATCTAATAGGTTGTCACATGCTTTGATTAGAGATAGAAACACCAACTTGTCGAGATTTATGCCTGAGCGTTGCATTTGATAATACATCCTCAGTGCTTCCATATAAAAGCCCTTTTTGACATAACCTCTGATGGTTTCCATATCACAGCATTGCTCTACTTGTGTTTGTGTGTCTCTTTCTGTATTGCATCAAAGATCAAGTTTGAGGATTCTCGGCAAAAGCCTGAGATGAACCATCTATTTGGAAAATAGCGTCTTATATCTACACGATTTTAGTTTTGAGAAACCTGTTTGTTCAATATGCAACAATGTATGTATGGCTCGTAATTCTACTAAGGCATACTAAGTTACAATTTCTCATTGGAGCAGTGTTATGTGAAAATAGCGCATAGATTGAGACAGCGTTGTATGGTGAGAGGATTGTAAAGCATAGGATTTGAGCTTTCATGCAATTTACTCGCTGGATGATATTGCCTATTATATTTCCATCCAAGTTTTTGGCAAATTCCTATTTGCATCAGAATTCTGATTCACTTTTGAGCAGTTGATATTGTTTATCTTTTATTGCAACCATATTGTAATGAAAAAAAAAAATGGTGATATTCTATATGGATAGAATATAGTTTTTCTCTTTTTATATTAAATCAATTTCTTACCTAATCAAGAAGGAAGAATAAGGTTGTATTATTTTGAAGCACATCTTGCCAGCATAAGTATTTTTTTAAAAGTACACAGATTTTTTTGCCAGCAAAAGTATTTTTTTTACAATATGCATTCAATCATAGCTATTGTGGGAATATTTCTCACTGGCAAGGAGAAAAAGAGTTGTGGAAAGGAGTGTGTATTGGAGATGGAGACAAAGAGCCAAAACAACCTACCTCAGACAAAGAGTTCGCCATTTGGAAAAATAAGAACAACAAAACCTATGCATTAATTGCAGCATCTGTAAGTGAATAGGTGAGTCACCATATTTTTCCATTTTCAACTGCTTTCGAAGCCTTACAAAAGCTTAAAGAAGTCTATGACTCATATTTTACACTTGAAGTCGTTCAACTCATGATTAAACTCTTCACTCTTGAATTGCAAAATAATGATCCTCTTTCTCTTGCATCCGAAGAAAAATCTATAATGCATGATATCAAAGCCACTAAGGTTGAATTGGATATTCCTCTTATCACTTTTCTCAAGGCACTTTATCCTACTTACTCCAATTATCTTGAGTCATTGCAAGCAAATGGAAATCTCAAAGATATTACCTTTGACTCTCTTGTAAAAAAATTTGTTGAAAGAGAGAAAGCTTTTGGAAAGAAGATAGCCCCTAAATCTTCTGAAGAGGCTATGCTTGGCTCATAAAGAAAAGAATCTTTCTCAAGATTCTTCCATAGGAAGAGGTGGTCGAAGACGAAGAGGAAGATATTTCAGAGGCAGGGGGGCAGACACTCTCAAGGAGAAAAGTCAGATTTGCACTGCATACGCTGCAAAACCAATGGATCACATGATGCCTCCACATGCTAGTTACCTTGGGAAAAAATTGAGCAGCAAAGAAACCAACCCAAAGGTAAAACTAATGACACATACAAAGGTAAAGCACCTGAATCCGCTCATTATGTTGTGGCACAATCTAATATCGGAGTAAATGAAGATTTATTTAATGCTTCACTTGCTTCTTGGAAAAATGATTGGTTGCTTGATTCAGGAGCAACTTGCCACATGACTCATAGAAAATATTTTTTTGAAGAATTTACTGACAATGTTGATGGAGCAGTATACTTTGCAGACCAATCAAAAATCAATCCATCAAGGCTTGGCACAATCAAGCTCAAATTGCCTGGTCTTCCAGACTTTCTTCTGCATCATGTTCTATATCTCCCATCGATGAAGAGAAACTTGTTGTCCTTGGTCCACATCCACCAGCAAGGTCACTCCATTCATATGTTTGATGGCAAGCTTGAGGTGAGAAATGCATCTGACCACTCACTTGTCATGAGGGGAATAGAAGAAGAAAGGCTTCTCAAGCTACAAGGTACCTCTGCTCGTGCACGACATTTCTCATACAATTCTCATTATGAAGAAGGTACACTTCCATCAAGTTTATTATGGCATGCCAGATTTGGACATTTGAACTATGACAGCCTCCGCTTGTTGAAGAAAAATGGTGTTGCTGGTTTGCCTACAATTCCTAGGAAACTTAAGCAATGTGATGCTTGCATTCTAGGAAAGCATAGCAAACAGTATTTCATGATTCACATTCAAGAGCACATAGAAAACTTGAACTCATTCATTCAGATTTATGTGGTCCAATTCCTGTTCCTTCTACAAATGGAAATAAATATATGATGACATTTAGTGATGACTACACCAGAATGTGTTGGGTTTATTTATTAAAGAACAAATCTGATGCTTTTCAAACATTCAAGAACTTTCATACATGGATTGAAAATGATGCACAATCTGATATTGGCTCTATTCGCACTGATAATGGAAAAGAATACACTTCAAATGAATTTGAAACTATCTTTGCCAACATGGGATCAAACATCAAACAACTGTGCCTTATAATCCCCAACATAACGGTGTAGCTGAAAGAATGAATAGGACAATCTTAAATATGGTGCGCTCCATGATGTTTTTCAAAAATGTAAAGTTGATGTTTTGGGTTGATGCAGTTCTATGTGCTGTATATCTAAAGAATAGATATCCATCTAATGCTATTAGAAACAAGACTCCATATGAAAAGTGGTATGGACACGTTCCTTTAGTAAAGCATCTCAGGGTCTTTGGTTCCACCTATTATGCCTTGATACCAAAGGTACATGGAAACAAACTTGGTGCAAGAGGTCATAAATGTATCTTCCTGGGGTATTCAAACACCTCCAAAGCATACCGTCTCTATGATGAAGTCAATAGAAAGTTTGTTGTATCTAGAGATGTAATCTTTCTTGAATCATCCAAAACTGACAATGTTGTTGAGTGGCAACTTGATCGCTTGGATAAATTCAAAAATGAAAAATCATTCAAGAATTTGATAATCGGATCTTGAAGGGGGGATTCCTATACTAGATCAACATGTGGAATCTTCTTCTAAAGAACTCTCTCCCCCGCATGAAACTCCAACAACAGATGATGCTTTAAGTGATGTGATTGATAGAATTGGGAGACTCAATCTTGATTCGGTCCCAACCCAAACAATGGAGTAGCTTGGACCGTCTAAGAAAGGTACTCCAAAGTGGCTGATGAAGACACTTGAAAGTGTTCATCCTAATGAGGTTGGAAAGACAGGAACTAGAAATTCAAACCGACAAAATGGAGGTGATGTAGATGACTCTGATTCACCTGTTGATATGGATGTTTCTTATGATTGTGAATTGAATTTTTCTATAGATTTTGAACCAACTTCCTTAAAAGAAGTTGCTTCTCATGATGAATGGAAAGAAGCGATGCAAAAGGAGTATGATGCCCTGATAAAGAATGGCACTTGGAACTGGTTGATCCTCCATTAGGAACCACACCAATTGGCTGCAAGTGGGTCTACAAGAACAAGTATAAAGCTGATGGCTCACTTGACAAGCACAAAGCCAGGCTTGTGGCAAAAGGTTTTGCATAGAAGGAAGGGGTCGATTATGAGGATACTTTTGCCCCCACAGCAAAATGGGCTACCATCCGGACACTCTTTGCCCTAGTACCTCAGAACGGTTGGAAAGTCCATCAAATGGATGTAAAAACTACTTTCTTAAATGGAGATCTAAAAGAGAATGTTTTTATGTCCCAGCCTAAAGGATTCGTTGTGAAAGGACATGAACATAAAGTATGCAAACTTGTGCAATCCTTGTATGGCCTCAAACAAGCACCACAAGCCTGGTATGAAAAACTAACTGAGCATCTTCTAAAACTCAATTTCAAACATTATGATCTTGATGATGCAACTTTATTTGTCAAGAAAGTTGGCAAAACAGTTGTATATCTTGTGGTATATGCGGATGATCTTTTGATGACAAGGAACAATGAAAGCTACATCGCATCCATAAAGAAGGAATTGAGGAAAGGTTTTGAAATGATTGATTTGGTCTATGTTCATTACTATCTTGGTATTGAAGTAACTCAACATCCAAATTCCATATTCCTTTCTCAAAAGAAGTACATTGGAGATCTGTTGGATAGGTTTGGCATGACAGAATGCAATCCTCTTACTACTCCAATGGAACAAAACTTAAAGCTCACATCCATTGAAGGAAAAGAATTTGAGGATGCAACAAAGTATAGACAGCTTGTAGGAAGTCTCAACTACCTAACTACTACCAGACCAGACATTTAATTTGCTTTTGGAATCCTCTCCAGGTTTATGCAAAAGCCTTGTGAGGGACATTGGTCTGCTGCAAAAAGAGTTCTAAGGTACTTGAAGGGAAATCAAGACTTTGGAATCAAGTATACACAGGTGGAAGACTTCAGTTTGATTGGATACTTTGATTCAGGCTTTGATGGAGACAAAGAAACTGGGGTATCTACTTCAGGTTATGCTATGAGTCTTGGATTAGGAGCTGTCTCCTGGAGTTCACGTAAACAATCAGTTCCAACATATTCCACAATAGAAGCAGAATATGTGGTAGCAGCTGAGGCAATAAAAGAAATTGTGTGGCTCAGGAAAATTCTTGAGGATTTGCAAGTAAAACAAGAACAATCGACTCCACTCATGATTGACAATACCTTGGTAATAAAGTTGGCCAAGAACCGAAAGTTCCATGATCGAACGAAGCACATCAATACTAAATATCATCTGATTCGACATCATGTTGAGGCCAAAACAATCCATCTCCGCCATTGTTCCACTAATGAGAAAATTGCAGACATCTTCACCAAAGCGCTTGGAAGAGAAAATCTTGAACGATTCAAAACGATGCTTCGACTCACCAACATCCCTTCAGATTAATGGGGGGAATGCTGATACCTAATCATAGGATTGGGTGAATAAGTGTAACTGATGTAAATAAATAATCAAGAATATGAATAGTCACCGAGAGAAGAAGTGAACAGTCTCTCCCTCATGTATATAATAAAGATCAACTTGAATGAATAAATGTGAATTGATTTCGAGGAGTCACTGCCTGATCTGACAATATCAATGTATACTATAATGAGTTAGGAACGTAATATTCATACTTGTAAAAAAATGGAGAAAATGTGATATTTTATGAATAAAAGCACTTACTATGATGAGTAAAAAAAATGAAGACATATATATCAATGTATAATATAATGAGTTGGCATGGTAATATTCATATTTTGTAAATAAATAAATGGAGAAAAAGTGATATGTTATGAATAAAGGCACTTACTATGATGAGTAAAAAGAATGAAATGAAGATTGTATCTTAATTAGTATGAGACTCAAATTAGTTACATAATTAACTCACAATATAATTATTAAATTATCAGATTTTCATTAAATTTAATGGAAAAATATACACAGCTTTTAAAACTAGAATAGAAGAGTTACACAACTCTATGGCAGAAATCGAAGAATAAACAAAAGGAAAAAATGGTGTATTTGCAAGGTTTAATTAATGTTTTAGAATAGGTGTTACGTATAATTAAATATAAAGACACCCCTCAATTACTATCGGGATACAAAATTAGCACTCACCTTAGTTCACACAATTGAAAAACTATACCACTACATCTTGTTGAACAACTGTATCGTCGAAGCCAATTGTAATCGCATGCGATACTTGCTCGGTTGTTTGCTCATTAAGGGCAAGTTAAAATTTAATTAAAAGTTTAAGAGCCAAACGTTATAAGATAAAAATATTCAAAGTTATTTCATGTATATATAAAAGTTATATAAGGTGGGGAAGTTAAAAAAGTGAAGGGCCACTTGTTATAAAGTGAAGGAATTTCATGTGTGTGTATTATATTAACATGGGGTGACATGTGTGTGTCTATATTATTAAAGCATAAGAGTGTAATAGCACAAATAAAGTATTAAGGTATTTTTTTAGATTGACGGGTGAAAAAAAGATTAAACATACTTCTATGAAGTTATAAAAGAAAGTATTTATTTTTTGGGAAAAAAAAAAAAATTAAGCATATTTTTATGAAGTTATAAAAGAAAATTAGAGGTTGTGTAGTTAAATAGAGGGTATTATAAAATAATACTCAGTTAAATTTTAAGTGTCGATTGGTTTTTAAATAAAATATTATAAAAAAAAACATAACTATAAAATCATAAAAAAAATATGTTCTTTTATCTAAGATTTTAATATTTCAAGTAAAGGAAAATAATTAATAAAGAATTTAAATGGTATTTAACATTGTTTCATTAAAGTACTAAATTACAAGTGATAAAACAAGGTAATAGCCAAAAAGAGAGTATTATAAAATAATAGTTAAATCATTAAGTTTAACTAAAATTTATTTTAGTTAGACCCTAAGTTTAAAATATTATTGAAAATTAACTTTAAAAACATAAAAAAGATATTCTCTTATCTAAGATTTTAATAAAAAGGATATTCTCTTATTTAAGATTTTAATATTTCAAGTAAGAAAGAATATTTAATAAAGAATTTAAATTGTATTTAATATTTTTTCATTAAGTTACCAAATTATAAAACAAGGCATTTTTTTTATACAAAGAGATGTACCAAGCAAAGTTTAATAAAAACCAATAACATTTAATTAAAATCAACAACGTAATATTTTTTTTATACAATATAAAAAGAGATGTATTGAGCAAAGTTAAATAAAAAACAATAACGTATATTTTTTTATACAATATAAAAAGAGATTTACTGAGCAAAGTTTAATAAAAAACAATAACATAATAACATTTCCCTTTCCAAAGCATCGTTTTGAAGGGAAAACAAGTTATAAGTACTAAGCTTAAGGTCAATCATTGATGCCACTGATAATAGCAGGCATTATTTTCTAAACCTTAGGGTTTTCAGCTTTGGCAGCAATTCTTTTCCTTTATCGGGATTCTTCTGTCCCTAGAGAATCCCTTATTTAACCTCTTACGGGACATATATATATATATATATATATATATATATATATATATAGATATATATATATATATGTCCCTCTCAACTTTTGGTTAGTGTGGAGGTGGAGGAAACCATGTATCGGCGCTATTTACCTTATTAAAACTTATATGAGGAAATACACATGCAAACACCCCTTTCGACCTTTAATATGGCCTTTGCACATTTACTGAGGTTAGCGTTATCGTTGATCGGCATCGCTCCCTTCGCGTGACGTGCATACATGTTTCATCGCCCCTCCGATATGCGACTATCGTTTCCCCAAATACACTATCGGTGCTTCAAAACATTGCTATCCTGTTTATACAAGAAACATACTCCGAACAAGGCCGGAACACAAAACTGGACTTAAAATTTTATAAACCACACTTGTGGTCTCGTCGGGTCCGCGGCACTGATCTCCACTCTCCGACCCCTCTGACACCCGATCGTCGATTATCGACTATCAGTATTGCTCCGCCACGATATCGCAAGTCGCAAATCGGCGTATCCTAAGGTCGACACCCTGCCTCTATAAAACTCTAATGCGACTAACCTCTCGGACCCGATAGGTTATTAATTCCGCTTCATAAAATGTCGGGTCTGGGTCTATCCAAACTCCGTTTTTCACCGATTTCAATGTAATTTGGGTTTTCTACTTGTGGCCCAAAATTGCATAAAAACTCCATCGAAATAATCTCCATCGTCGATCTCTTAGATCCGACGGCCCCTGAGTCTCACTTCTTCAGCCTTGCGTTCCTTTGTCTTCAAGCCTTTTCCTCACTTTCGTTGTGTTGCAAACAGTCTCTTTTATGGAAGCTTTTCGCCTCTTTGGTCATGCCGAATTCACCTGCAAGAATATATGCATACAGAGAAGCTATAATTCGGATTAATTTCAGTCTTTCAACCATTCGAAGTCATAGATACACAATTTCTAAATTAGACTTGCGCATAAAGAGAAAAAGAAACACGGCAAGTATTTTTTTAGACTCACACTCTCTCTGTGATTCTCCTTACAGTCTGCCCGTAGCCTTACAACTTCTCTCCATTTGGCTAACCCCTTACTCTACATCATTGTGTCCTTTTTAATACAATAGTGGCAGTTCCTCTTGCAGTTCGAGGAACTATTTTTTTAGTTTTGAGACAGTTTTCTCAACTAATTCTCATCTAAGCCTATCTTGTCTAAATCAAAGCTAACAATGGTTGATTTAGCCTTTATTTACAATAACACAAAATGAAACTAAATAAACTAGAAATTTGAGATGTTTCCCTCTCTATTTGTCAAAATAGAATGGGAAAACAAACAACAAACAAGAACCAACTCCCAGTTGTCGCCTCTTCATTCGGGTGCTCCTGCATCAGGCTCCCGGGGTGAATGAAATTCATGGCTCCTGTCCATGAGCTCTTCAATAGAGTACCCAACATTCTGAATCTGGCCAACATCTAACCAAGAACTGTCTTCAATAGGATGACCCTTCCACTTGACTAGGTACTGCAGATATTCCTTCCGTCGAGTCTGTCTAGCCACCTGGGTATCTAGGATCTGTTCGATCTCTAGAGGCTTTGCTGGGGGAATTTGTTTAATCCACATGTCACTCTCTTCCTGGGTGTCCCGTGTTCATCTTTCTGAACTGTCTTCATCCTCTACTGCAATGTAGTGGTACAGGTCCGATACATTAAAAATGGGTGAAATTCCAATACTTGGGGGTAACTGCAATTCATAAGCATTTGCAGAAAATTTCTGAAGGATCTTGCAAGGCCCAATTTTTTTCCATTTCAACTTATTATACTCGCCTTTAGGAAACCTCTCCTTGCATAGGTATGCTAATACCAGGTCTCCTACATTGAATTGCACCTCCCGCCTCTTCAAATCTTCCTTCTACTTGTATCTTTGGCTGTTGTTCTGTAATTTTAATTTCACCTGTTCATGAATATTGTTGATTGCCTTTGCGAAGTCTTCACCATCAGCACTTCTTGTTGGGTGTGGAGCCTGATTATCTTCTGTATCCAAAGGTATCGCCACATTGGACCCCAGTTGTAAAATATTGGCTGCATGAGGGGTCCAGGGGGGGGGGGGGGCTGCAACCTTTGGGGAGCCCCCCCCCGGCAGAGGGTTTCGGGGGCAGCGCCCCCAAAGCTAAAAACAGATGTAAAATTGCCTTGTAAAAGTATAGTAATTTCTTGTCAATCTGGGCCATTCATTAGGCAGATGATCTGACTGTAGAACTTATGTTTAGTTTAGGGTTTTTTGCCCTAGAAGGAAACCCCTCTCTTTGTATGAGGGCATTGTATTGAGTCTGTGTAATATATGTGTATTCTCTGAGTGAGAAGCAGAGAGGTGAGACTGTGAGAATAAACAGAGGATATTGCAGCGGATCTGTTGTAGGTTGTGTCTCTTCATTTTGCTAGATAATAGAAAGGAAGGACTGGTTGTTCGGGGTGGATGTAGCCCAAACTAGGTGAACCACGTATATCTATGTCTCTCTTGTTTTATGCATTTTCTGTGTTTATATTTCTACAATATTTTATGTGTTCCATTGCTCCGTAATATATAATTTTCTAACACTTCTATGCTCCAACTGTCCCAAATCGCTTAACTCATGTACTCCACGTGGGTGCGTTCCGTATAGGATCTGGAAAGGACTGCTGCCTGTACTCTGGTTGGAAGAATCATTATAAGAAAATTCTTCTTGTGCAAGCACATGAGCCCATTGTCGAGAATTTTCTCCAACCAAACTCCTCAACAAATTTCCTAGACTTCGGTTCACCACTTCGGTTTGGCCATTGGTCTGTGGATGATAAGCTGAGCTGAAGTTTAGTTTGGTGTCTAACTTCTTCCATAAGGTTCGCCAAAAATGTCCTGTAAATTTAACATCATGATTCAAAACAATAGACTTTGGCAAACCATGTAATCTGACTATCTCGGTAAAAAACAAATGCGCTACATGTGTGGCATCACTAGTTTTCCTGCATGGAATGAAATGTGCCATTTTAGTGAAACAATCCACCACCACCATGATGGAATCGAATCCCCATTGTGTCTTTGGCAGGCCTAAGACAAAGTCTAAACTGACTGAGTCCCATGGTCTGCTCGGAATGGGTAAGGGTGCATACAACCCTGTGTTTTGGCTGTGTCCCTTGGCAAGCTGACACATTTTGCATCTAGTTACAAATCTTTGTACATCTCTGTGCATCCTCGGCCAATAGTAAAAGTGGCTTAACTGATCCAAGGTCTTGTCTATGCCAAAATGCCCAGCTAAACCTCCACTATGCTTTTCCTGGATTAAGTTCTCTCTCATAGAACATTCTGGAATACATAACTACCCTCCTTTGAACAACAATCCTTCTTGCATGTTATAGTCCAGCCATGAACTGCTATCTCTCAACAATGGATTTTGGCAAGCTTCATAAGCTTCCTTAAAATCTGCATCTGCCCCATACAAGTCCTTAAGGTGTTCAAATCCTAACACTTGTATGGTACTTTCCTGTAGGATCAGATTCCTCCTGCTTAACGCATCTGCCACTTTGTTGGCTTGACCGCTGATATGTTTCAACACAAATGTAAAACTCTGCAAGTACTCCACCCACTTCACATGTTTATGGTTTAGCTTATGCTACTGCATAATATACTGCAACACTGAATTGTCTAAAAATAAGACAAATTCATTTGCCAACAGATAATGCCTCCAATGCTTTAGTGCCTGAACCACCGCATAAAATTCCTTGTCATAGGACGTGTATTTTTGCCTACTTTCATTTAGTTTCTCACTGAAATAGGCTACTGGCTTGTCCTCTTGGCTGAGTACTACACCAATGGTTGTCCCACTGGCATCACAACGAACTTGGAAAAGTTTGTTAAAGTCCAGTAATCTTAAAATTGGCCTTTTAGTAATTTTCTTTTTGAGCAGCTGAAAGCTCTTCTCTGCCACTTCTATCCAATGGAAAGGCTAATTTGTTTTCTTAATGATGTCTAGCATAGGTGTACAGATCCCACTGAAATTTTTAATAAATTTCCGATAAAAACTCGCCAATCCATGAAAACTCTGTACCTCAAACAAACTTTTGGGAGATGGCCAACTAACTATAGCTGCAACCTTCTCTAGATCCATTTTTAATTCATTCTCAGCAATCACAATTCATAAATAAATTAACTCTTTCTTGAAAAAAGAACATTTCTTCACATTTATTAGCAATTTATTTTGTTGCAGTCTTTCTAATACATACCTCACGTGTCGAAAATGTTCCTCCTTTGTCTTGTTGAATATCAGTATATCATCTAGATACACAATCACAAATTTTCCAATGAATTCCTTGAGCATCTCGTTCATCAACCGCATGAACATACTAGGAGCATTGCTCAATCCAAATGGCATAACCAACCATTCGTACAAGCCTTCATTTGTCTTGAAAGTTGTCTTCCACTCGTCACCTTCTCGAATTCTGATTTGGTGGTAGCCGCTTTTTAGGTCTATCTTTGAAAAGTATGCTGCTCCACTCAGACAATCCATCATATCATCCATTCGAGGTAATGGGAATCTGTACCTGATAGTAATCTTATTAATGGCCCGAGAATCCATGCACATTCTCCACTCACCTCCTTTCTTGGGAGCTAAAACAGTTGGAACTACACAAGGGCTTAAACTCTCCCGAATCAGTCCTTTATCCAACAACTCCTGCACCTACTTCCAGATTTCTTCATTATCCTTTGGACTCATCTGATAGGCAGCCTTGTTTGGCAAACTGGCTCTCAGAATAAAATCAATATGGTGATTGATGCTCCTCTTTGGTGGTAGTTTGTCTGGTAGATCATCTACCACAATATCACTAAATTCTTGCAGCATGTTTTGTATCTCTTCTGGAAAATTAGTAAGGTTGGTATGTACTAATGTTGTTCTTGGTCTTCTCACAACCACATAACCCATTTCGCTCTCTTCAATCTGTTGCAGAAACTCCTTTCCTCCTAGCAGTAATGCTTTTGTTCTGCTTGTTTCTGCTATCTCCTCTCCTTCCTTGGCTTCTTTCATAGGTACCAAGGTATGTTTTATCCCATCCTTGACAAATCTGTAACAATTTGCCACTCCATCATGGACTACCTTTCTATTGTACTGCCATGGTCTACCCAGCAGAATATGGCACACATCCATTGGCATTATGTCGCAAGTCACTTTATCCTTGTACTTGCCTATCTAAAAATCTACCTCGCATTGTTCATCAACTAACAATTGGTGTCCCTTCTGCAACCACGACACCCTGTATGGAGTTGGGTGTTTTACTCTCTTCAAACCCAGTTTCTCCACCATCTTCGTAGCTACCAAATTATCGGTACTCCCGCTGTCAATAATCAATTTACAGCATTTTCTGTGTGACTTGCATACAGTCCAAAATAATGCTTTCCTTTGTGTCTGATCAACTACTTCCTTGGTTGGTTTTAATAACACCTTGTTCAATACCAAGGCTTCCCCGGTTTCTGGCATATTCTCCACCTCCTGTGGTGGTGCCTCCGCTTCATTGGGCTAAGCAATATATGCTCCCCTTTGCCCAGTTTACTCATTTTCAGGACATTCAAAGGACCTGTGTCCCCACTTATGACACTTGTAACACTGTTAGGCATTTCCTCTGCCTCTGCCACTACCTCTTCCTCGCTGGTATGGCCTTCCTCCTTTGGTGTTACCTTCCCTTTCACTCTGTCCTGAAGTCTTCAAACTACTACCCTCTTCATTGCTATTGGAAGTCTTACCTCTGCTAAAGGTCTGCCTCAACCTCTTCCGAAACCACGTCCTCTCCTGGCATTCTGTTTCCTAGCAATCTTTTATTCTGCCTTCATAGCACTCTGATAAGCTTCATCTATGGTTTTAGGGGAAAGAATGCTAATTTCATCTAAGATCTCCATCCGCAAGCCATTTACAAACCTCGCTGTCTTCTCAGGAGTATCTTCAACATAACCAGCTCTCAGGTTAATTTTATAAAATTCTTCTATATATTCCTTCACAGTCATCGTTCTCTGTTTCAGGTTCTACACTTGTCTGTAAAGGGAAATCTGATAGTCTTTGGGCAGAAACTTTCTCTTCATTTTCGCAACCATCTTGTCCCACCTTCTGATCAAGGGTTTGTTTAATCTCCTCCTTTCTGCCTGTACACTATCCCACCATAATGTTGCATGTCCCTTCAATTTGGTGACAACAAACCTGACCCTCTTATCTTCACCAATTTCTTCATACTCAAAATATTTATCCAATTCATTTATCCAGTCCAACAGTGCCTCTGTGGACAAACTGCCATCATAATTAGAGAGCTCTGGCTTTGGCTTATTGCTAGCCAATAAAACTGACTTTAAGAGCTTAATTTCTGGCCCTTCATCATCTGACCCATCTGTCATAACCACATTTTCCTCTTCACTATCATCTCCATCTTCCGGCTCTCTACACCTCCCTGCTTCCAATGCTGCCAAACGTGCAGTCAGGTTTCTAATCTCTTCTCTTAATTCCCCATCTGCTGCTCTTCTGACGGCTCTTCCTCGACCCCTTCTTCCTACCTCCATCTTTACTGAGAGAAGGTAAAACCTGCTCTGATACCAAAAATTGATGTCAACGATAACAGCAGGAATTATTCTCTAAACCTTAGGGTTTTCAGCTTTGGCAGCGATTCTTTTCCTTTATCGGGATTCTTCCATCCCTAGAGAACCCCTTATTTAACCTCTTATGGGACGTATATATATAACCCTCTTAAGCTTTGGTTAGCGTGGAGGAAACCATGTATCGACGCTATTTACCTTATTAAAACTTATATGAGGAAATACACATGCAAACACCCCTTTCTGTAGAAATTTCGAATAATATGACACTTATTCACAGAGATTATGTTGATTATACACTATTGCGGAATGCATGCATAATACATAACCTCCTCTACGTTGATCATCAATTTTGCAGCATTAAAAACAATGAAACATCAATCGCATGCGCACATTAACACGGTATGTAACCCGGGGAAAGCATACAGCTGAAAACCCCCAACTATATGTATATTATAATGATTGAGAACATGTAACAATACATAGTACAATACTCCTCGCAAGTACTCAGTACTATCTCCTCCTGTTACACACAAAACTAGCTCAGATCTGAATCAATCATAGGTTCAAATCTCCTCTGATGCTTGCCTACCTCCACTGCGCAATCCTGCATGAGAATGAATGAGTATGGCTGATCCAAACTCGTATTTCCTTGGCTGAACCACACAATCCTCATTGGTATTACTCAATCCCATTGATTGTGCAAGATCTCATGCACAACTATAGTCACAATTGATAGCAATCTCAACCTCTAACACCTGTCTCTACTCAACTGTCCATGCACTGAGTTAACTGATGTATTCTGTAGTTTCTTTATGAGTTAATAATTAGTGAATTAATTAAAATTAATTCACATCACTCATCACTAGTGTATTCTGCAGTTAGACTAAATACAACTAGTTCAACTAAGTCAAACTGAACACAACTCCATCAACTCCTCAATCAACTCCACCAAACTCAATCACTTGAGTTCTAACTGAAGTCCATCATGCAGTAGCTCAACTAACCCATAAGAAAAGCGTATTTCCTTCTGACAGCTGCATGTGCCACATCCGTAGCTCGAACTGAAGTGCTCCAAGAGGATAAGATAATGTTCATAGTCCAGATATTATTAAGAGCTAATAATATTTGATTGTTTTATTTTTAGCCTGGCAGTCTAAAAATAGAATCCGCCCATATGTTTAAAAATAGAAGTCCATCTACTTTTACCAACATGATCAATCATCCACAAATAGCATCCTGCAACTCATAGACCATGATCCATATGTCTAAAAATAGACATAGTCTAAAAATAGACTTTGCGCCAAAAATAACCTACAGGCCCACTTAGTGAAGGAAACTCCTTTCCACTAAGCTCCATCATCTTGTTGCATTTTCAACACTCCCTCTCAACAAGATATGGATTATCTGCAACCCCTATCCTGCAACTCTGAAATGTTCTGCATGCAACACATTTGCCCAGTCCACTTGCTCCAACAACACTTGGAACAAAAACACTCCCAACTGACCACTCTGTTGGGCCAGGAACATACTGTGATGTTGAAGCTCTACCTGCTACTGACAAGTGCTCCCTCTCTGACATCTGCGTTACTGCAACATCTCCATGCATCTCACACCATTGCACACCTCTCTGTGCCACCTAGCACTGTGCAAAACACTTGTGCCTCTCGCATTGCTGCAGCCTGCTAGCTATGTGCTGTCCTGGGATTCCCTACACTTTCGCTCTCTCTGCCGCTCCATCTGCATCTGTCTCTACCCAATCATCCAATTCCTGCTACTCCACATCGGGGCTCCTGTAGCAAGGTCTCATCCAAGAGGTTGGGTACCTCAAGGATCCTGCCCCTCCTCCTTGGGACGATCAATCCACATCACCCAACCTCCTACCTGGAGGTATGGCTGCATGCGATCCCTCAGCCCACCTGGCTCGAAGTTTCCCCCTACTGGAGGTATCTGCATGAGTAGATGTCTCTACTCGATCTCCTCTCAGCTTCCCTTGTTGTGGCTGCTCCACAACCTCCTGAAGCTGCTGCACCAATCGTGGCTCCTCCACAATTGTGTGAGACTTCTTCTGGCTCTGCATGTTGAGAGGTAATATACGCTCCCTCTCAACCAACAAGTCTCCATCAATTGCCTCGCTGCTCAAGGCTTTTCATGCATCTTGAACCTCAAGAGCATACAGGTTCTTGACCCGTGAACCAATCTGCTTCACCTGTCTAGTGATGATGTGTCTAAGGAAAACCTTTCCCTTACTGAAGACTACATCATAGCCTTTGTCTTCCAGCATCGTGATCGACACCAAGTTTCTCTTCAGTCCTGGTATATACTTGACATCATTCAAGGTAAGGCGAGCTCCATGCTCCCTCTGAAAAATAACAGTGCCTACACCTGAGACACTATACTTCTCATCATTACCCATCGCTATGAGTATCTGGAGATCTTTCTCCTCCAAAGTACTGAACAAACTCTTGTCACCGGTCATGTGGAAAGAAGCTCCACTGTCAAGAAACCAACCACTTCCCACCATGGATGAAACCATGCATGCGAAGAGTGTGAAATCTAACTCAAACTGTGAAGCAAGTGCCTCACCTTCAGATCCTTCCCCGGATCCCTTCTTGGATTTCCTCCGTGGACAATTTGCAGCATAATGGCCCACCTCATGACAACAAAAGCATCGCACTTTCTATTTGTCAACCTTCTTCCCATCATTGGAAGAACTGGATTCGGAAAGAGAACCCTTCTCCTTCCCCTTCTTTGCTTTGGCAGCCAAAGCGCAATTTTCTTCATCAGATGCCTTTGATGAAGATTTGTCCCTGGTATTCCGCCTGATCTCCTCTTGCACAAGATCCGACCAAAGTCTCTCCCATCCTGGCAATTTCTGCCGACCATTGATAGAGTCTTGATAGGAATGCAAACTCTTCGAAAGACCAAGGAGAGCCAAGCTCACTAAGTCCTCATCATCGACAGTCACCCCCACACTTCCCAGCTCATCTCAGCATTGGGTGAACTTCGTGAGATACTTGGGCATACTGTCTCCATTCACACACTTAATGTTTCTGAGTTTATCCTTGAGCGCCAACTTCCTCTGGTCGCTCTTGCTTTGTAATATATCTGTCAATGCTTTCCACATCAAGTATGGAGAAGCCTTTCCATGCAGGCTGGATACAATGTGATCCTTCACACCCTCCAACAGAATCCTTCGACACTTTGCTATCTTCTTTTGCCAAACCTCAACGTGAGCAGCATCAGTAGGCTTTGGGACCTCAGCCTCTATGAAATCCTTCAACCCATTTTCATCTAACACCGCCTCCATCTTGTCTTACCATGCAATATAATTTGAGCTGCCTTCAAGAGCATACTCCAATCGCAATCCGTTGCAAGACATTTCAACTTTGACACCATGAAAACACTGCTGCAAATTCGAATTCCACCAGCTCAAAACTCAACCACTTCTGATCTAAAATTCGTGAGAACAAATTATTTCTCGTACAGAGATTGACTGTATGGGCTTTTACCGAATATCTCACCTTCCAAAGGAAGGATGAATCCAGAGGCCACCTGGCCCGATTACAGACTCTGCCTGAAGAAATAAAATGTAAACACTTTCTGAATAATAGATCTGATGATCAACTGCTCCGATACCATGTAGAAATTTTGAATAATATGACACTTATTCACAGATATTATCTTTATTATACACTATTGCGGAATGCATGCATAATACATAACCTCCTCTACGTTGATCATCAATTTTGCAGCATTAAAAACAATGAAACATCAATCGCATGAGCACATTAACATAGTATGTAACCCGGGGAAAGCATACAGCTGAAAAACCCCAACTATCTGTATATTATAATGATTGAGAACATGTAACAATACATAGTACAATACTCCTCGCAAGTACTCAGTACTATCTCCACCTGTTACACACAAAACTAGCTCAGATCTGAATCAATCACAAGTTCAAATCTCCTCTGATGCTTGCCTGCCTCCACTGCGTAATCCTACATGATAATGAATGAGTATGGCTGATCCAAACTCGTATTTCCTTGGCTGAACCACACAATCCTCATTGGCATTACTCAATCCCATTGATTGTGCAAGATCTCATGCACAACTATAGTCACAACTGATAGCAATCTCAACCTCTAACACCTGTCTCCACTGAACTGTCCATGCACTGAGTTAACTGATGTATTCTGTAGTTGCTTTATGAGTTAATAATTATTGAATTAATTAAAAATTAATTCACATCACTCATCACTAGTGTATTCTGCAGTTAGACTAAATACAACTAGTTCAACTAAGTCAAACTGAATACAACTCCATCAACTCCTCAATCAACTCCACCAAACTCAATCACTTGAGTTCTAACTGAAGTCCATCATGCAATAGCTCAACTAACCCATAAGAAAAGCGTATTTCCTTCTGACAACTGCATGTGCCACATCCGTAGCTCGAACTGAAGTGGAGGATAAGATAATGTTTATAGTCCAAATATTATTAAGAGCTAATAATATTTTACTGTTCTATTTTTAGTCTGGCCGTCTAAAAATAGAATCCGACCATATGTCTAAAATTAGAAGTCCATCAATTTTTACCAACATGACCAATCATCCACAAATAGCATCCTGCAACTCATAGACCATGATCCATATGTATAAAAATAGACATAGTCTAAAAATAGACTTTGCGCCAAAAATAGCCTGCGGGCCCACTTAGTGAAGGTGACTCCTTTCCACTAAGCTCCATCATCTTGTTGCATTTTCAACACCTTCGACCTTTAATATGGACTTTGCACATTTACCGAGGTTATCGTTATCGTTGATCGGCATCACTCCCTTCACGTGATGCACATACATGTTTCATCGCCCCTCCGATATGCGACTATCATTTCCCCAAATACACTATCGGCGCTTCAAAACATTTCTATCCTGTTTATACAGGAAACATACTCTGAACTAGGCCAGAACACAAAACCGGACTTAAAATTTTATAAACCACACTTGTGGTCTCATCGGGTCTGCAGCACTGATCTCGGGTCTGCGGCACTAATCTCCACTCTCCGACCCCTCCGATACCCAATCGCCAATTATCGGCTATCGGTATTGCTCCACTGCAATAGCGCAAGTCGCAAATCAGAGTATCCTAAGGCCAACACCCCACCTCTATAAAACTCCGATGCGACCAACCTCTCGGACCCAATAGGTTATTAATTCCGCTTCATAAAATGTCGGGTCCGGGTCTATCCAAACTCCATTTTTCGTCGATTTCAATGTAATTTGGATTTTCCGCTTGCGGCCCAAAATTGCATAAAAACTTCGGCGAAATAATCTCCACCGTCGATCCCTTAGATCCGACGGCCCTTGAGTCTCACTTCTTCAACCTTGTGTTTATTTGTCTTCAGGCCTTTTCCTTTCTTCCGCTATGTTGCAAACAGTCTCTTTTATGGAAGCTTTTCGCCTCTTTGGTCACGCCGAATTCACCTGCAAGAATATATGCATACAGAGAAGCTATAATTTGGATTAATTTCAGTCTTTCAACCATTCGAATTCATAGATACACAATTTCTAAATTAGATTTGCGCATAAAGAGAAAAAGAAACACGGCAAGTATGTTTTTAGACTCACACTCTCTCTGTGATTCTCCTTACAGTCTACCCGTAGGCTTACAACTTCTCTCCATTCAGCTAACCCCTTACTCTACATCATTGTGTCCTTTTTAATACAACAATGGCAATTCCTCTTGCAGTTTGAGGAACTATTTTTTTTGTTTTGAGACAGTTTTCTCAACTAATTCTCATCTAAGTCTATCTTGTCTAAATCAAAGCTAACAATGGTTGATTTAGCCTTTATTTACAATAACACAAAATGAAACTAAATAAACTAGAAATTTGAGATGTTTCCCTCTCTATTTGTCAAAATAGAACGGGAAAGCAAACAACAAATAAGAACCAACTCCCAATTGTCGCCTCTTCATTTGGGTGCTCCTGCATCAATCATCCATACTCATATAAGAGTCATAAATTATCAACCAATTGTAAGTTCTAATGAACACTAATGGAGTCAGTTTTTGGAGAGAAATGAATGAAATCTATAACAAAAAAGAAAAGAAGATTTTTACAAACTTCATATAACTATGCTTCAGTGTTGTTTAAAATTCAAGGGACTCTTATAGGAAAGATATTATTATTTTTATCTCACCCGGAAAATATATATATATATATAGATACTCAAAAACCAATTAGTGATTCCTGAGTCAAATGTAATAAAAAAATTATACCGAGACACAAAACAATATGACATAACCAATTTACAATGAAACATTGGAGATTATACATTTATATCATAATTCTTTGTTTGAGATTAAGGTGACTTTATTTTGTGTTCACCTTGAATGGAAACACTGGGACCGTTCATCTTAAATATGAAAAAGGATTTTTTTATGTTATCTTACAAAAGAAAAAGAAAAAACACTACAAGATATTAAATTTATATTACAATTTTTTGTTCTAGAGTAAGGTGACATTATTATGGGATGGAGCCATTCATTTTAAATATGAAAAAGAAATTGTTTACGTTCAAATTATTATGGGATGGAGCCCTTCATTTTAAATATGAAAAAGAAATTGTTTACGTTCGATTTATATTACAATTGTTTGTTTGAGAGTAAGGTGACATTATTATGGGATAGGGCCCTTCATTTTAAATATGAAAAAGAAATTGTTTACATTCTCTTACAAAAAAAAACACTACAAAATATTACATTGAATCCAAACTTGAAGGTGTAAAAGATATTTCAAAAGCAACTTTTCAAAAAAATAAAAAATCAATGCAAAATATACAAAAAGAAGTTGAAAAAACTATGGTAGACAAAAATGAAGATATTTCTACAAATTAATAAGCTTAAGAAGGACAAAAAGTCATTGGAATAAAAGTACAACTAATTGAAAAGGAAATATCAAAATGTACAAATGTGAAAATTCAACTTAAAGAAAAGAGAACAAACATTAATCCATATAATATCAATATTCAAAACAATCCCAATTCAATTGAAATAAAGACATACTCAAAGATTGCAATTCAAACAATAGAAATGTCAAGTGAGATCTAGCAATTAACCAACTTTCATAGGTGAAATAAATCAGATACCTCATGTAAATCAAAAAATTGCCACAAGACTAAGGAAAAATAAAATCACAAAAACTCTTTATCGACACCCAAATCATAAAATTAGACAACTTTGCAGTTTGTGTATCCATCACTCATACCAAAAACAAGTGACTTATGTTCCAAAGAATACCAATGTCACCATAATCCAGTACTCATCCCAATTTTCCAACAACCCCAAAATTCCACAGAGGATTAATTTGGGATGGTTAGATCATTTCATAGTACAACAATTCCAAATCACACTCAGTTCATATTGTCTTGTATTGTCGAAAATGTCGATTCTGGAAATTGAACAACATTACGAAACATTACGAAACTGAAAAATATATATATAAAACACTATCATCAATAAACTTTGTGAACAAAAATTTTCTAAAAAATAACTCAATGTCATGAATATAATATAATTAATAAATAATAAATAATTAACCTACTGAAGAGATATATTGAGAAGGGGCACCTTCTCTAATATATAAACAAAGCTCTTATTTGTAAATGTATCATCACTTGTCCTAAAATAAATACTTACATATTCCAGATATTATGAATATCCCACTATGTATACGAACACTATTGTTATAGCGATTTTGAATTATATATTCTATTGTGTGAAACAAGTTAGAGAGAGATACAATTCCATTGCTTACTTCTAAGTATGGGCTTACTTATTTGTTGTTATTTATTATCCCATTGGTTGCTTCGAAGTATAGGCTTATTTATTTCTGGTTATTTATTTTATTGATAATTGTAGCGTTATTTCAAAGTTTTGTCATATTTTTCTGATCATTTTTATCTCATTTTGCAGCTACATTCATTTATAAATTCTAAAGTCTGCGAAAGCTAAATAAGTTATTGTTATGTATATACTCATGGGTCTCTCTTACCAGTCTATAGATTAAATTTACCTGGTTTGATTTGATTCATTTTCTAACTTGCCACAATCATGTTGATTCCTGTTCTAACTTGCCACAATCATGTTGTTGGTTGACAAATCAACTTGCTGTCATTAGACTAAATTTACTTTCTATGTTTGAAATTTACTTTTCAATAATTAGTTCCTTTAACAATCCACATTATCATAGATTAATATTAAAATAAAGCACATTCAGCAGCATTTGAATCTTTTATGCTTTTGTATACGATCATAGCTCCTTGAAACCACACACCTGGATTGATAATTTAAATGTAACAATGAGACTAATATTGCTTCTTTGGCTCATCAATGTGCAGCATTAAGGAGAAAGTTAAATGACCATTATAACAACTTAAAGGATGAGTCTTAGCAAATTAAAACCAATACTTATAACTGTACACACGAGTATTAAAAGATGATACCTCTTACCTTGTAAACTCTTTGAAATCACGACCATTGAATAATATAAAAAACAAAACAAAAGCCTTAAAACAACTAAGGTTGACCCATATCCACTGCTAGAAATTGTATAAAAAATATGTTATGTAACTATGAAATTAACATTGCTTCAATTCTCTACCCGTCAATGTGCAGCATGAAGGATGTTGAGATTTTCTGTTTGTAATGAAATAGGAAAAATCTCAGCTGGTGACAACAATAGGAATTCAGGTCCTAGATTAACTCCAGGTTGTTGGGAGGGAGTTAATGCCTCCTATATTTGATGTGAGGGAATTAATGAGGCTGTTAGATTCTCTAGGCTATATAACAGGCAACCATTCGGATGTTTGCTAAGAGAATGTGAGGATTTCTTGATGTAATCTCCAATTTGATTAATAAATTCCTGATGCCTATGTTTGGTGGACGTAGCCCAGATTGGTTGGGTGAACCACGTTAAAAATTGTCTCCTATGTGCTTGATTGTTCTGCTGTGTTAATTCTGTGTTTATTTAATTGATTTGTTGTGCCTCTGAATTCCAACAATTGGTATCAGAGCAATGTTGGAGGTGCTGAGATTGCATGCTGGAGGGTGAATATCACTGCTGCGCGGTAGAGACCAGACCTGCGTGCTGGAATTGGGCGCATAATTGAATGCTGGTGCGTTTGCTGTGCGTGGTGAGGAGCAGCCGCTGAGGTGAATGCTGGTGCGTTTGCTGGGCAGCCCTGGCGTGGTGAGGAGTAGCGCGCTGATATACCTGGTTAGAGTTGCAGCAGGTTATCGAGGAATTGAGACGAGTAAAGGTTCAAGCCTCGGTCGATCGGCACAGTGGAGGTATTTTTTGCTTTGTTTTTGTTTAACAAACCTGCGTTGAAAACAAAAATTATGGATTGAGCATGGACGTTGTTTGGCATGGAATTATGAGTTGCTGTGTGTGAATTATGAGTTGCTGCGTGGAACTTGTGGACGTTTTCTACACGGCAGTTTATTTTTTTAAAAATCATATAACATATATATATGCTCAAAACCTGTGTGGCGTTATATGTTATAAACCATTGCTGCGTGGAGTTTGTGGCAGTGTTTTTAAAGGGCGGATTTTTTTTTTTTTAAGTTATATAACACATATTTGTTAAAACAAAAACAAAAACAGCAGAACGCATGTTGGAAAGTATACCACGGTCTTTCACATAAAAGAATTTGATTTTTTCTTTTAATGAGGAATATACAACGATGGATTTATGAGAAAGCACTTACATTGTTGCTTTAAAATATGGCTTTGACCATTACGCATGTGGACCATTAAGGAAGCACTTACATTGGTGCGTGGTTTGATTGTTGGTGCATGGTTTGATTGCGTAATTTGCATGAAAGGGATGTAATGCTTTCAAGTGTGATACTCAACGGCAGGAATTGTTTTTTTTTTTTGTAAAGCGAAGACAGCGAAGCATAGGCAGTTTTCTTTGTTATGTAAAAACAAAGGCATATGCAATGTTTTTTTTTAAATTGCTGGTTTCATATTGGAGCTTATTGTGTTTTTTGATACAAAATGGCGAAAACTCAAAGTGCCCGGTTTGAAATTGAGAAATTTAATGGCAAGAATAATTTTGAGATCTGGAAGGTGAAGATGCACGATCTGATGGTTCAACAAGGTGTGGCAAAAGAACTGTTGGGGAAAAACAAAAGGCCTCCTTCCATGACGGAGGATGAATGGGATGAGATGGACGATAGAGCTCTGAGTGCAATTTGGTTATGTCTGGCGGACGATGTTCTGTTCAACATTGTGTCAGAGAAATCCGCCGCAGGCTTGTGGTCAAAGCTTGAGAAGCTCTATATGACGAAATCTTTGACAAATCGGATTCTCCTGAAACGGCAGCTTTACGGTTTGCGGATGAAAGAAGGTACCTCAATTGCTGATCATCTGAATGTTTTTAATACCTTATTGGTGCAATTAGACAGTCTAGATGTGAAATTTGATTCAGAGGATAAGGCAATAACTTTATTATGTTCATTGCCTGAATCCTGGGATCACTTTGTTACTTCCATAAGCTTTAGTACATCAGATATCCTTGAGTTTGACGATGTTGTTGGAGCCTTGTTGGCTGAGGAGACGAGGAAGAGGTCGAATGCAGACACCTCTACATCAGAGGTAATGATGGCCAGAGGTCGCTCACGGGAGAGACACTCTGGGGGAAAGCATAGCGACTCTCGCTCAAAGTCCAAAGGAAAGAAGCCAAAGGTGAAGTGTTGGCATTGTGGCAAGGCTGGACATCTGAAAAAGGATTGTTGGAAGCGAAAGCAGGCTGCTAAAGAAGGCTCTTCGACAGAAAAGAAGGAAGCCAACACCACAGATACAAGTTCAGTATCTGGTTCAGGTATGAGTGATGAGGTATTGTCAGTTAATATTTCAAAACATGATCAAAATTGGTTGTTAGATTCCGGGGCATCTAACCACATGTGTATTCATAAAGATTGGTTTAAAACATATAGATCAGTTGATGATGGAGTCGTGTACATGGGTAATGATGTCACTTGCATTATTGTTGGAATAGGAAGTGTACAACTACAAATGTTTGATGGCATAACCAAAATATTAACTGATGTGAGGCATGTACCAGATTTAAGGAAAATTTTGATTTCATTAGGAGCACTTGATTCAAATGGATATAAAACTGTAATTCAAGGTGGAGTAATGAAAATTTACAAAGGCATCTTACTAGTTATGAAAGCTAAGAAAGTAGGAAATCTATTTCAGTTAGAAGGTAGAACTGGGTCAGATCATGTGTCTGTGTCTGAACATGACAGTAGTTCCATTCACTTATGGCATCAAAGATTGGGGCATATGAGTGAAAGAGGATTGAAAATTTTGGCTGACCGAAAGTTACTTCCTAATCTAAGATCTGGAAAATTGGATTTTTGTAAACATTGTATGTTTGGTAAACAAAGTAAACAAAAGTTTAAAACAGGCAAACATACTAGTAAAGGCATACTTGATTATATCCATTCAGATGTTTGGGGTCCAGCCCCTACAGCGTCATACGGTGGCTCGTCATATTTTGTATCATTCATTGATGACTTTTCTAGGAAGGTCTGGGTCTACATGTTGAAGAGAAAGTCTGATGTTTTTTCAGTTTTCAAGCAGTTTAGAGCATTGGTAGAAAACAGCACTGGTAGAACTATAAAATGTTTAAGAACTGACAATGGTGGTGAGTTTTCCTCCAAGGAGTTTGACAGCTATTGCAAGGATGCAGGGATCAAAAGACATAAGACCACGGTTTATACTCCTCAGCAAAATGGAGTTGCTGAACGCATGAACAGGACTCTTCTAGAGAGAGCAAGGTGTATGCTGAGTAACGTCGGGTTGCAAAAGGAGTTGTGGACGGAAGCAGTGGCAACAGCTTGTTATGTGATAAACCGATCTCCATCAACGGCGATAGGCTGCAAGGTTCCGCAAGAGGTATGGAAAGGACACCCTTGTGACTATTCTAAACTCAAAGTGTTTGGCTTTGATGCATATGCTCTAGTGCCTAAACATCAGCGAACTAAATTAGATCCAAAGTCTAAAAGGTATATCTTTGTTGGGTATGGTGATGGAACAAAGGGATATAGATTGTGGGATCCTACTACCCGCAAAATCATCATCAACAGAGATGTAAAGTTTAATGAATCCTCTCTTGTACAGTTAGATGTAGATAGAAGATTGAAACAGGATGATGTATCTGATTTCCAGCATATTCAGTTTGACAACATTTCTAATGATAGTCCAGATTCTAGTCATGAACAGGTTTCAGAATCAGATTATGAACAGGGTTTAGATGGAGGACATGAACAGGTCTCAGATGGCGATCACGAAGAAATTCCTACAGTTGATAGATAGCCACTTGTGGAAGCACCAGAAACTTTCTTAAGGAGGTCTACAAGGATCAAACGCCCTCCGAGAAGGTATGATGATCATGTTACTTCAGTTGCTTTGATCGCTAATGATGATGAACCTTTGTGTTATCAGGAAGCTGTAGAAGGTTCAAATAGTGACAAATGGAAAGCAGCTATGAAGGAAGAAATGATGGCCTTAGGTAAGAATGGTACGTGGGATCTGGTTGAACTTCCGAAAGGCAGGAAAACTGTAGGGTGCAAATGGGTCTTCAAGCTGAAACGGGGTGTGAATGATACGGAAGACAGGTACAAAGCACGGCTGGTTGCAAAAGGGTTTTCTCAGAAAGCCGGTATTGACTTTCATGAGATTTTTTCACCAGTGGTTAAAATTGTTTCAATTAGAATTGTGTTAGCATTAGTGGCTTTGTTTGATTTGGAGTTGCAGCAATTAGATGTAAAGACTGCATTTCTACATGGTGATCTAGATGAGGAAATATATATGGAACAACCGGAAGGGTTTGTTCAGCATCGCAATGAGAAATTTGTCTGCAGGCTCAAGAAGTCATTATATGGCCTGAAGCAGTCGCCTCGGCAGTGGTATAAGAAGTTTGATTCTTTCATGTTGAGTCAGAAATATGTAAGAAGTGAATATGATCATTATGTTTACTTTAAGCAGTTAAATAATGGCATGTTCATTATCTTAGTGTTGTATGTTGATGATATGCTTTTAGCAAGCAAAAGCATTGAAGAAATCAATAGGTTGAAGACTCAGATGGCAAGGACGTTTGATATGAAAGATCTAGGAGCCGCAAGACAGATTTTGGGCATGGAGATTTTCAGAGACAGGAGTAATGGTAAGCTGTGGCTATCACAACAGAAGTATGTTGAGAAAATACTTTTGAGGTTTGGTATGAATAATGTGAAGCCTGTGTCAGTCCCTTTAGCTTCCCATTTTAAGCTTTCTTCGAGTTTATTTCCTAATACAGATGAAGAAAAGGATTATATGTCTCGAATTCCTTATGCCAATGTAGTAGGATGTTTGATGTATGCGATGGTTTGTACTCGACCAGATATTTCACATGCAGTTGGGGTTGTCATCAGGTACATGGAAAATCCGGGTAAAGAACACTGGTCAGCAGTGAAATGGGTGCTTCGGTACTTGAGAGGCACAAGTAGTTATTGTATTTCTTACAATAAGAGTAGTGAATTTGTTTGCGGATATGTTGATTCCGATTTTGCAGGTGATTTGGATAAGAGAAGATCAACTTCAGGGTACGTCTTTACTCTTGCAGGTGGAGCTATAAGCTGGATGTCAAAACTACAGAATATTTTTGCTTTATCCACTACTGAAGCAGAATACATTGATGCTTCTCATGCTTGCAAAGAGGCGGTTTGGTTGAAAGGTTTGCTTGGTGAGTTTGGTAGGTTACAGGACAACATCAGGTTACTTTGTGACAATCAAAGTGCAATACATTTGGCTAAGAATCCGGCCTATCATAGTAAATCAAAGCATATTCCAATCAAATATCATTTTGTAAGACAGGTTATCACTGAAAGGGGAGTCTCTCTTGAAAAGGTGCATACAAAGGAAAACTGTGCAGACATGTTCACGAAACCAGTTTTGTTGGAGAAGCTACGCTGGTGTTTGGCTTCTCTTCGCTTGCAGAAAAGATAAAATAATAATAACAGGGCATCAGGGGAATTGTTGTCAAGGTGGAGATTGTTGAGATTTTCTATTTGTAATGAAATAGGAAAAATCTCAGCTGGTGACAACAATAGGAATTCAGGTCCTAGATTAACTCCAGGTTGTTGGGAGGGAGTTAATGCCTCCTATATTTGATGTGAGGGAATTAATGAGGCTGTTAGATTCTCTAGGCTATATAACAGGCAACCATTCGGATGTTTGCTAAGAGAATGTGAGGATTTCTTGATGTAATCTCCAATTTGATTAATAAATTCCTGATGCCTATGTTTGGTGGACGTAGCCCAGATTGGTTGGGTGAACCACGTTAAAAATTGTCTCCTATGTGCTTGATTGTTCTGCTGTGTTAATTATGTGTTTATTTAATTGATTTGCTGTGCCTCTGAATTCCAACAAAGGAGAGAGTCAAACGACCATTATAACAACCTATAGGTTGCCCAAAGTTTTTAACAGTTTAAAATCCAATAGTTGTAACTCATCGCTGTATTCAAGTACTCAAATAAGTCCATCATATCAAAAAGATGGAATCTGTTGATAAACGTAGAATTTATAACACAGACGTACCTTGTAAACTCTTGAAATCACCAGTCCCAGAATATTATGCAAGCCTATTGTATAAGAAAAGACGTTTACTCTTGGTCAAGCCAAAATTTGTGAGGCAACCTCGTCAATTCTTGGAATCGAAACCATTTGAATATAACATAAAGAAAACAATGAAGGTTGACGGATATCCAGTGCCAGAAAGTTACGCAAACTTAAACCTGGAAGAATAGCTTGTGAGTCTCTCATTGGGTGATGTTAAAATGCCTAAAAGTAGAAACTTAAAATATAAAAGTAGTTGACAACGATCCAAAAGTAGTTGCATTCAAAGATGGACAATTAATGTAGAATTTTTTTTATAGAGTATACTAGCATTTGCATCAAAATAGAATACTAGCATTTGCATCAAAACGGATAAAGGGTGCGCCCATAGTGTTTCAGTTTTTTTTTTATACTCTTTGATTATATATAATATTTGAAATAGAGATGGAAGGATATGTGGATTTAGGCAACGAAAACCATAGTGTTTGGAGTAAAAGCACATGCAATTTCAACAACAAAATTATTAGCAGTTTGAGAGATTCCCTTTGGTTTTGAAAACTCAGAATGGTAAAGGAAATGCCGAAGAGAATACAACGTGTATATGTTATAAAAGAAAACTAGAGTGTCTTTTTTGCATAGTGATTTGTGGCCTAATATGTTCTAATAATAAGTGGTTGGTTGTAATAGACTATCAACAAAGCTAGGCTAATAATAGGTGATTGTTTGTAATAGACTACCAATAATAGATAGGTGTTTGTAATAAAGGAGGATCTTAATTGTCTCCTTAAAAACATTCTAAAAATATAGAATAGATAAATAACATAGACAAATAAAAACAAACAATATATTTTACAACCACCTAACATCCAAATTAAAAAACATTAAGAAATGGTTCATATAACTAACCCAAACACCAATTTTAACAATTTTGAAAATGACATTAAAGTGTTGCAGCACGCCAAGACATATTGAGTGATATGTTATTTTCACGTTCTTTGTTCATAAGGCTATCAATTTGATGAAAATATTAAAGTGATCATAGAGTACAATATATAAATTGTGAAGGTTAAAAAAAAAATTAAGTTACCATCTCCCCAATTATTGGTGCATCCAAGTTTATAGATCTCATATCCAACATCATATCATTTATGTTTAGACATCTCCACAAACTCCTCATTCTAAACCTAGAACTCCTAATTATGAAAGGACACCAATGAATATCAACTCAAGAGAGACACATCAAGAGCATGTACTTAAAAATTCAATAAATATAATGCATCATTAATTTCTTAGGATGTTTGTTTAAGATTAATAAATCTACACAAGATGTAAATTTAATATCCATAAACAATGTATTGCAATTTTCCAAACTTTTCATCTAGAAGCCTTCCTACAAGAGAAAAAACAAGTTCCTCATAAAAAATATCCATGTTATATATTGTTGAAAAATGGCATCTTCACAATATGAATTTTAGTATCCCAATTGTGATAGCATCTTCACAATATGAATTTTAGTATCCCAATTGTGGATCACGATTGACACTAAATATAAAATACTATGATTGAAATTTTGAACCTACCTTGCACATTGTAACATGTACAAAGATATAAAGAAATCTAAGATGCCAAGATACAAGTGCATGGGTGCAGGGGTAGGTATGGGTATCTCACTTCTTAAAACATGGGATATGAGGATGTCAAGGGTACATATATCAAAGCTTATATATACAATATTATATGGAGAAAGGGAGAATTATCATTAACATAAATGAGCAATGATTCAAATTCATTTATACATTCAAGAATCACATCACTTCAAAGTCCATCATTTTTCAAGTGACATTCATGATATAACACTAGACATTGGAATTCCCTTTCTGCCACCACTAGAGCTCCACATGTACCATTACCATGATTATTGTTCTCATCTATGGCAACAGTCGATATTTTGATGAGAGTTTCAATGATGTTTCGATAGTGGTAAGATCTTTGTGGATTGGGATGAGTTGCACTGGATGTCTAGTTCCATTTGCACAAAAATTGTCATTAAAATGTGAGAACTTGAGTACATATATGGATGTAACTCCCACCAATCCTGCACTTCATGGATATTTTAGAATTCAGCCCTAGTTTGTCTATGAATCTACCAAACAATTAGCTTTTCATAGCCACCCTCACTTTCCATAGTTTCCTAAAAATGCTAAAAGCATTAATAAATAAGCATATTCATGCATCTATCTATCTGTAAAATTTATACATATATCCTCCTTAGACACATGATGTTAGACCCAAAGTAAGAAGGGAAAGAACCAAGCCTGATGGATCTATCTTTCCCCACCCTGCAGACATGATAGGAAAGTAGATGCTTCACTCACCTCCCTTTTATCCGGTTGACCACATTCTTTTTCTCCTGCTATTTACTGGCTATTGTGTGTGCCTTGCCAATATTGTGCTACGCCTTCTTTGCCAAGCAATTTGATTGTTATCAAATGCATTAATGAATTACCTAATGTAAGTATTTAGGTATTCTCTGAATCTTGGTAAGTGTTTACATCAAATGAAGGAATGTGCATATAATCTAATTGGCCAGAACCATCGTAAAATCTAGGTAGAGCAAATGTATAAGCTTTATATAATATTCTACAAACAAATGGTTAAATATATAGTTGGTAACTATTTCTATTAGCTTGGTACTAGCATTTGCACCAAAAGGGGTAAAGGGCACGCCGATAGTGTTTCAGAGTTTTTTTTACCCTTTGAATATATATATATATATATATATATATATATATATATATATATATATAACATTTGAAATAGAGATCGAATGATATGTGGGCCCAGCCGGCGAAAACCATAGTGCTTGGAGTAGAACTTCAGGTAAGCCCAATAACAAAAGCATTAGCAGTTTGAGAGACTCCCTCTAGTTTTGAAAACTCACAGTGGGGGAAGGAAACACCGAAGAGAATACAAGGTGTATATGTTGTAAAAGGAAACTAGAGTGTCTTTTTTGGATAGTGAGTTGTGGCCTAATATGTTCCAATAATAGGTGGTTGCTTGTAATATACTATCAACAAAGCTAGAGTAATAATAGGTGATTGTTTGTAATAGACTACCAATAATAGATGGTTGTTTGTAATAAAGGAGGATATTAATTTCTCCTTAAAAACATTCTAACAATATAGAATAGATAATAACATAGACAAATAAAAACAAACAATATATTTTACTATAAAAAAGTAAAATGTTACAACCACTAACATCCAAATTAAAAAACATTAAGATGATTCATATAACTAACCCAAACACCAATTTTAACAATTTTGAAAATGACATTAAACTGTTGCAACACGCCAAAGACATGTTGAGTGATATGTTATTTTCATGGTCTTTGTTCATAAGGTTGTCAATCTAATGAAAATATTAAAGTGAACGTAGAGTACAATATATAAACCGTGAAGGTAAAAAAAAAAATTAAGTTACCATCTCCACAATTATTGATGAATCCAAGTTTATAGATCTCATATCCAACATCATAGAATGTATGTTTATGCATCTCCACAAACTCCTCATTTTGAACCTAGAACTCCTAATTATGGAAGGACATCAATGAATATCAACTCAAGAGAGGCACATCAAGAACATGTACTTAAAAATTCAATAAATATAATGCATCATTAATTTCTTAGGATGTTTGTTTAATATTAATAAATCTACAGAAGATGTAAATTTAATATCCATAAACAATGTATTTCAATTTTCCAAAATTTTCATCTAGGAGGCTTCCTACAAGAGAAAAAACAAGTTCCTCATAAAAAAGATTCATGTTATATATTGTTGAAAAATAGCATCTTCACAATATGAATTTTAGTATCCCAATTGTGGATCATAGGATTGACACTAGATATAAAATACTATGATTGAACTTTTGAACCTACCTCACACACTATAACATTTACAAGGATATAAAGAAACCTAAGATGCCAAGATATAGGTGCATGGGCGCACAGGTAGGTATGGGTATCTCACTTCTTAAAACATGGGATAGGAGGATGTTAAGGGTACATATCTCAAAGCTTATATATACAATAATATATGGAGAAAGGGAGAATTATCATTAACGTAAATGAGCAATGATTCAAATTCATTTATACATTCAAGAATCACATCACTTCAAGTCCATCATTTCAAGTGGAATTCATGATATAACACTGGACATTGTAATTCCCTTTCTGCCACCACTAGAGCTCCACATGTACCATTACCATGATTATTGTTCTCATCTATGGCAATAGTCAATATTTTGATGAGAGTTGCAATGATGTTTCCATAGTGGTAAAATCCTTGTGGATTGGGATGAGTTGCACTGGATGTCTAGTTCCATTTGCACAAAAAATGTGATTAAAGTTTGAGAACTTCAGTACATATATGGATGTAACCCCCACCATTCCTCCACTTCATGGATATTTTAGAATCCAGCCTTGGTTTGTCTATGAATCTTCCAAACAATTAGCTTTTCATAGCCACCCTCACTTTCCATAGTTTCCTAACAATGTTAAAAGCATTAAGAAATAAGCATATTCATGCATCTATCTATCTATAAAATTTATACATATATCCTCCTTAGACACATGATGTTAGACCCAAAGTAAGAAGGGAAAGAACCAAGCCTGATGGATCTACCTTTCCCCACCCTGCAGGCATGATAGGAAAGTAGATGATTTTCTCACCTCCCTTTTATCTAGTTGACCACATCCTTTTTCTCGTGCTATTTACTAGCTATTGTGTGTGCCTTCCCACTATTGTGCTACGCCTTATTTTCCAAGAAAGTTGGCTGTTATTGGATGCATTAATGAATTACCTATTGTAAGCATTTAGGTATACTCTAAATCTTGGTAATTCTTTACATCAAATGAAGGAATGTTCATATAATCTAATTGGCCAGAACCATCATAAAATCCAAGTAAAGCAAAGATATAAGATTTATATAATATTCCACAAACAAATGGTTAAATATATAGTTGCTAATTGTTGTTATTCGCTTGGTGATTGAAACATGTATCTTAAAAGGTATGATGGTCCAATCAATGTGCTTAGTGTCTTTTTCTTAGAGCCAAAGAGAAAGAAATGTAAGTATGGTTAAATATATAGTTGCTAATTGTTGCTATTCACTTGGTAATTGAAACATGTATCTTAAAAGGTATGATGGTCCAATCAATGTCTTAGTTTCTTGTTCTTAGAGCCAAATAGAAAGAAATGTAAGTATGGTTTCCTCCTCCTCGCTTTACTACACTTTCTAAGCCATCCTAATTGGTGCTTAACTAAATTATAAATGGTTTATGGTCCCTTCTGTTGGTTATTGGTCGATCCAACTAAACATAGAAAAGAGTGAGTTTCTCTTCTGGCTGCTCCTCCTCATTCATCACACCATTACAGAAATTGAGGCCATTCTCTTTTTCAATGTCCACTTAGTCTTCTATACAGTATGAATCGTAGTTCAGGGCTAAACTCAATCTTATATATATATATATATATATATATATATATATATATATATATATATATATATATATATATATATATATATATCTAGATATTTTCAAATTTCTTAATTCACCCCTTGTATAAAATAGAGAGGAGCAGTCGAGTCTCTTACATACGTGAAAATGAAATTCTTTATGAGAGGCCAAGCTTGAGTGCTCACTCGAGTTGGTGAATCATATTTTTTCATCAAATAAAACAAATTCTTCTTTTTATTTCTTCGGAAGCAACCACTCTAACAGGGGCTCATTGGCGAATCACATTTTTCAATCAAATAAAATAAATTCTTCTTTTTATTTCTTTGGAATCTTCAGAAGAAATGACTCTAATTGGGGCTCATCCTACGTAGAAATGGCATGTGCTGAGGCACAGAAAAATATCTAGAACTTATGGGTCAAATGGAAACCTTTGATTCTTTTGCTCATATCTATAGGTCTCACTCTATCCACGCTATAAGTATCACTTGATCCATGGTATATCTCTCAAATGGATCTCATTAGTTCTTCATGGAGTCACTAGCTTTATCTGTATTTGACATTATTGGAATTCAAATCGCTTGAGGCACATATTTTACCTAGAATCCAGCCTCTTCTTCCATCATACACTTGAGTAAGAGCCCAAAAGGATTCCTCCAATACCATTCAGCATCCAATACACAATACCCAGTAGCCTTATACTTCAATGATATCCTCTATGATTTGTCCATCCCTTAAGGGAAAAGGCCTATGGTAAGCAAGTAGGATATGTCCTGGTATCATGGGGACTAGTGATATCAAATCATACTAGGGCTATTGAAATTGGTCCAGAGACCTTCTTCTAGGAATTGCTATAGTGGAAAGTGGCAATGCCAGTGAGAACAAGACTAGAAAAATGGACAAGACTAGGAAAACTAGTAAATGCAACCATTTAATAGTCCTGACTCCATACAAAAAAAAAGAGAATAATAACCTCGTAGGTTGTTAAAAAAAATGTGCAAACTGCACATTTCACAAGTCAAACACAAAAATAGAAATAAACATGAAACTCAAATCTCTCTAAATTAGTCCCAAAGTTACTAGAATCAATGCAAGCATTTACAATCTATTAATGCAACTGCAAATTTAACTTCACTCAGAACATCCAACCATACTAAACTAAAAAAAATGGTTGATCATATAGATACACTACACTCCATGAAATAAATTCCAAAAATTAAAAATTTGAATTCTTTTATACAATTTGAGAGATTTTGCATCAATGTAATATACAAAAGCTGGAGCAAACACATGGAACTCTAGGTTTTGAAGGTAAACCCTAGCCTCCTTTAAAATCATGTCAAGAATAACCTAATAGCCAATTGTTAATTTTCTAACATGTTTTTCCCAAGGAAAATTTGTAATTTTGTTAATGAAAACAAAATTACATGTTGTAGATGCTTGCAAGCATTCCATCATCTAGTCAAAGACTGATGATCATAAGATCATACAAAATAATCAACTAAATAGATGAAGAGAAAAGATTAAACTTTTCTCCATTCTGTTTTTTCAACCTTTCTCCATTCTCCTTGAGATGGCGTGGATGAGACAATAGTGAGTTGATTTCCTTCCTCTATTCCTTAAATTTCCTTGTCTAAATCAGAATTTTCATATGCATGATGACGTTTGTATCTGCTAGAATCCTTTGCTTCAGGTGTCCTTGTTAGTTGTGCCACAGTGACCTATAAATCAGTTGGTTCTTGTGATGCTTCCCCCTTTCCTTCTTTTTCTTATGTATTCTGATTTTCCATATTAGGAATAGGAGCCTTTTCTGCTTCATCCTCTTCCTCATTTGGCTCATTTGTGATAAATTTCCATCCTTCAGACTGCTTTCCTGGTTTCTTTTTCCTTCGTGATTCTTTCTTGGCATCAGGGAACGTGTTTTATAGATGTCCTGTTTGTCGACAAACTTGGCATCTGAAGGTTGTATTCTCGAAATCTAGGAGTTGTGTCCAAATCTGCTTGTTGTGGGTCAATTGAATGCGATCTGGCAAGCCTTTACTGAGGTCCACTTCCACGCATATTCGTGCGAAAGTATATATTCGTTCCTCCATTATTTGTGTGTCTATCTTTATGTATCGTCCTAAGATATTCCCAATGCCTTCTAGCACTTGGTTATGCTAGAAATGTAGGGGGAGGTTATGGAGCCTAACCCAAACTGGCATTCTTGATACAATCATGGTGTTTGCATCAAAATATGGGAACCATGGGGTAATGAAAAGTCTCGTCAATCCCCAAAACCATGGGCCTTCCTGAAGGATAATTTCTCGATCCTCCAATGATGTAAACTTTACAATGAAGAATCCTTTGGAGAAAAGATGTATTTCACAGTTTGTTGTCCAATTTGTGAATATACAATGAAAGAGATCCATTGGTTTTGGCCAAAAACTGTTAAATCTGCAAATGATGGCTTGTGCTTCATAATTTTTGCAGAGATCGATTGTTTCTTGAATTTCTATGTTCAGTTCTGGGACTGGGAATATTGTGTGTTTGTTCTGGGTGAGTTGTATCTACTAATTTCCCCTGAGGGATGTTTTTGAAGGAGAGACCACCATTTATGTGCTCCTGGTTTGGTTTTGTACCTTTAGGTAAGCTAGATCCAGTAACACCTCCATCTCCCTTTTATTTACTTGATCCCGCTACTTCGCCTCTCAATCTCAGATTTAGGATGATGGTGGTCACAGAAATAATGTTGTATTCGTGTAGATTCTGATTATCCCACATAGATTTGTCACCACAGATCAAGTTTTGCAGGTGTGATGGATAGACAAGATTTTGCATGATATTATGTTTCAATTGAAAAACTTATCTGAAGCCTGCACCAATACTAAAGATGATTTACTAGTAGGTGTTTTTAGAAAAAAATGGAAGATGTTATGATCTTCCTAATCTAGGGTATCATAAGTTTCAAGTTCTTGATTAGTGTTGAATGACGATTCTGATTCTTATAGCGGAGACTGCACTGCAGGCATCGAAGCCTAGACAAATGCCACCAATTTGCCCCTCTTCCATATAGAATAAGTTGCAGCTCTGTTCTCCTGCGATGTGAGGAATCGTCGGAGTAGATCTGCCACCATTGCAAGCTTCACCCTCCCACAAACATTGTTCACCTCCATCTCGCCCCTAATCTCTGATTAAAAAAGGGGATTTTCCCAACATATATACCCATGGTAAGAAGTAGAAAGCATTCATACATCAGAAATGGTAATAAAAATATATTCATGGACTTGAATCTACATTTCATGAAAAGGCTCGTCTCAATACATGTTAAGAGGGGACTATAATACAAAAGGACAAAAGAAAAGGTTCTCGACATATTGGATAATGGGTTTCAAATATCTAATGGAGCACCCTTTAAGATCACAAGGAAACATGCAAATAAGCCAAATAAGCAAACTCTCTTGTGCAATGCAATTCACTGCTAATTGGTCTAGATGAAAATGGATCTGCTGGTGTTCATCTTTTTCATAAATGCTTGTGCCTACACAACATTTCTAGATATTGCTAGCAATGAGTTAGGTGGATGGCGAAGGAGCACAAGGATTTAAATTTGAGATTGCTTTTAGATTAAGATTGCACCACACTTGTTGCAGCTTGCCCATACAATCCAGATGGAGTGCCAGTTGCATGGACTAATAGGTCCTGCGGCTAAAGGGATTGAATGTTGTTTGATAGAAATTGGAGGAATTTGACCATACTGCACAACATTTGAACTCAGAGAAGTTTCTTTTGCATGTTTCACTGCATTTACATTGGACGTCAGTCCATTATTATGAGTTATAACAACAAAGGATAGTTCCATACACAGGCTTAGTCCACCTGGACTACTCATCTCTTCTGCCATATTGCCTCCTGAGTTTTTCAGGCTTCTTGAATCCAGATGTGTAGAAGATGCCCGAGGAGAAGCATTGAAATAGTTTCTGACGCAGGAAAACCCGCGTATACTCACAGTATGCATGTCAAAATGCATATATCTGTTTTTCCTCAGGAATTTAACTCTCTGTTGAGTCAAATCTTTAATAATGAATAAAGGTTTAAGGCCCCTTTATTAAATCTCTATGGAATGATTCATTAAACTAGCCTAGTCTTTCCATTAATTAATTCTTTCTATCAGACGTTGTTTATCTAATCCTCATAAACCTTCATTAACCCTTTATTCAATCCTTAATGCCCGCACATTAAACATTCTTAACCTTATTACCACATATATATAACCTTCCCCACTTCTCCACTTTGATATATTTCAACTTACCCATAAAAACCTTCTATCGGTGCTTCATTTCTATTATGAATCTTTTATTCCTCAGACTATGCACATTTCTCAATGCATGCCTTATCGCAATCGCAATTCTTCGTGGGTCATACAAACACATGACTCTTTATCGCATCCAAGATGCGATAACACAGTCGGACTTCAAATACTATACAACTGTGTCTATTCCTTATCGAGTCCGCTCCATCGCACTTTCGCATATCACATGTTGCGTTGGTTAAGGTTTAAGGTTCCTTTCCCATGGATATTTGCGATGCAATCAAATCTCCAATCGCATCGGACATCGCAATCGCATATCGCAATCGCTTGTGGCCAAGGTTAGTTCACTCATCAACGAAACATTGCGATGCGAGATTTATTAAAGCTCCTCCACCGTTGATCAGGGCATATGATCCAACGGTTCACAATGATGTCGCATGTCACAAATCCTTGTGGGCCAAGATTAATTCCTTACCATTTAAATGTTGCGATGCGGGATTTTAACAATGATCCTTCCATGCGATTTGATCCCATCCGTTGATCTGGTAGATCCAACGGTGCCTGTGCATTAACACTTCATTCTTTCATTCTTCTTTCCAATTGGGTTTTACGCCATTTCTCCAACGTTTCTCTGTGGTTTCAGTTATTTCAATGGTTCTTCATCCTTCCACTGTTCCGTTGCGCGACTCCCTCTTGAGCTTAATTCTACATGTTATTTAATCATTGTCATTCTTGGATATTACTTTGCTCCTACAATTTAATTCAAGTGATCCAATATGATTCTCTGTGTCATCCTTCTCCTCTGTTTTCTATCGAACTCTGCCTACATCTATATATTATACAAAATTTTGATTCATTCATAATTCATCATGCCATACTCGAATCACACATCTATACAGTTTTGAATTAATCCTCTGTATATATATAAACACACAGTTATACAATTTCTCTATCTTTGGCCTGATCTTCTAATGTCAATGGCCTCTGTTTACAATCTGCCCGTAGGCTTACAGTCACACCTCTACTCTTTAACTATCTCAATTATCTAACCTATCCAACCTATCTAACCTCTGACTATGCCTTTTAGGCTTACATTTATACAAAAGGATTCTAAAACCAATTCCTGGTTTAGATCCATAAACTCCTCAACAAAATCCTAAAATCTCTTCCTCATCCCTAAGGATCCTCTCCAATCCTCAAAATCATGAACTAACTCCTAATCTGAGTTTTACAATTAATTCTCAAATCCCTCAATCTCTCAACTATCCTAAATCTCTCATATTCTCCTACATTCGAGAATATTTACAAATATGTCTCACAATATTCAATTAAATCCTATTCTCATTAAAATCACTCAAAAGCCTAAATAATTACATTAATTCAACACTTAGGAAACCAACTTCCTTGAAACACAAGACCCTTATGTCTACTAAAATACAATGATATTGTTGAGTTGATTGCTCCTACATTAGTTTCTTTTCTGCACAGAGGATATACGTAATTAACAGGATTTTGTAACATTTGAAATCCATTATTTGATCTTGATTCAAGACATCTGCTCAAAAGTAGTCAAACAATCAGTGGTTGATCAAAAAAAAAACCTATATATGACACACGCTTGGAAAGGTCTATGTCAATAGATTGCTAAATCACTAAATAGAAGTTTCACCTACAGAAATTTTTTTTGATTTGCAGGAATTTCAAATACATTTGTAAATGTTTACTTATACTGAGAAGGTAGAACTACATGTGAGCTACCTAACTAATGTTGGTCAGTATATTGTGCATGTAAATTGACTCTAAGGGATCTACCAAAATTAATCTTTATGGGGCCACCACCCAACATTAATGTTGGAGAGGCAAGTGAAAATGTCCCAAAATTGGATGATGTTGAGGAACCTTATTGCATTTGTTACGGTTGCTTCTTTTGTTGACGTAGATGAGGATTATTGAAAGATTCTTGTGGGGAATTTGAACCATGCATTTCTTGAGCATCTTGAGGTGAAAACTGGGATTGTTGTACTTCTTTCTATTGTAGATACAGGCTATGGGTAAGAAGAAATTGTTGTCGATTGAAATGAACTTAGTTATGATATGGTTGCGTCTTTAATCCAATTGTCTGTCTAGACGCCATTAGGGAGATTGACTGCCATGGTTGTCGCTGGTATTGTTATTGTGTAGATTTTCTTGAAGAGCTTTGAGAGATATGTGAAGGCCCCAAAACAGACAGTGTGCTCCTACTGCCCACTGGAGATGATTTTTTAATGGAGATAGGAGCTATAGATTTCTATTGTGTGATGGGTCATTTTCTCCCAGTTGCAGTCCTTAATGTTGGTGTGCTCACAAACTTAGGTGACCCAACAAATATATGATGGTTTCATATATATATATATATATATATATAGATATATATATATATATATATATATATATATATATATATATATATATATATATATATATATATATATATATATATATATATATATATGTATGTATGTATGTATCTATGTACAGATCTAGATATATATATATATATATACATAGATACAGATATATATATATATATATCTATATATATATATATATATATATATATATGAAACCATCCTATATCCATTTTAATTGTGGATCTATCAAGTGCCAAGAGGGATCAAATTTCTTGAGGTGCAAACATTTCCTCAAGTTTTGCACTCAAAAAAGAGGTTTGCACCATGGTGGATTTGATCTCTTTCAACAATTCACAGATCCAAAGTTAAGATAAATCTAGGTTGGAATAAAGTAAAACCAAGAATATATTCAACCATAAACAGATATCAAATATCATATTAGATATCTTTAAATTGCTTGAATCATAATGAATCCTTTTCTCCTAGTTGCAGTCCTTAATGTTGGTGTGCTCACAAACTTTGAAACTGGAGGTGACCCAACATATATATATATATTGGTGTGCTCACAAACTTTGAAACTGGAGGTGACCCAACATATACCTACATACATACATACATACATACATACATACATATATAGATATATATATATATATATATATATATATACATATATATATAGATATATATATATATATATATATATATATATATATATATATATATGAAACCAACCTATATCCATCTTAATTTTAGATCTATCAAGTGCCAATAGGGATGAAATTTCTCAAGGTGCAAACATTTCCTCAAGTTTTTCACTCCAAAAAGAGGTTTGCATAATGAGAGATTTGATATTTCATCCCTATTGGCACTTGATAGATCTAAAATTAAGATGGATATAGGTTGGTTTCATATATATATATATATATATATATATATATATGAAACCAACCTATATCCATCTTAATTTTAGATCTATCAAGTGCCAATAGGGATGAAATTTCTCAAGGTGCAAACATTTCCTCAAGTTTTTCACTCCAAAAAGAGGTTTGCATAATGAGAGATTTGATCCCTTTCAACAATTGACAAATCCAAAGTTAAGGTAAATCTAGGTTGGCGTAAAGTAAAACCAAAAATATATTCAACCACAAAGAGATATCAAACACCATATTATATATCTTTAAATTGCTTGAATCATAATGAATCCATATATAGTATTCCCTCAATGAAAAGTTCTATAAAATTAATCGTTGAATAAATTCAATTAATGTCTATGTTATTCGCTTGAATTATTACACTAAAAGAAAAATATAGTATGCCCTTGATGAAAGGTTATATTGGCCACATTTTCATCTTTGGTAGTACTTTCTGAAGTTTGCTTACCCTTTAATGTTTTCTAAATATTATGCTTCATCATCAATGTTTAATTTTGGTATGAACACAAAGATAAAAGTAGTGGACACTAACAAAATAGAAGAGTTCAAAATTCTTGTAATCAACTGGAGAAGTTAGAGCCTAGGGTCCATATATGTTCTACCCCATGTCTAGCATATGCATAAGGAGAAAAAGTTTGTTTAGACAACCATATTCACAACCCAAAAAAATAAGTAGCTTGTGTTGGATGTGGATCTGCTACAGTGAGTGCTCTGTAAAATGGTGACTAGACTTCCAACTTAAATTTGTATGCAGCACAGGTTGCATAATATGCTTCTTCACTGCCAAGTTGAAACTTCACTCACTGAATGATGGTGAACAATGGAGTTAAGGTATCTAAATTCATAATCTATAAGGACTTTGAACCCATGCAAAAATATATGGATAGGACATGTTAAAAATATGCAATTACGGTCAAATTCCACTTTTGACTACTCATTTGATGGATATGATGATGGCATCTAATTCCTCCTTCTAAGAGTACCAAAATCAACCTAAAGATCACCTCATTTGGACAAGCAGAAATTAAGCTATGAATTATTTTATTCATAAATATATTTTGGATCAGGTCGGCCCTATGCACATGTACCAATGGACAGGTCAAGTGGACCCTCATGGAAGCCTATAAATATAAGATACCTCAAGCTCATTTGGACACACATAAAGCTCTCTTCTCCTCTTCTATATTTTCTTGGCTCGCATAGGTCTGATGGAGGAAGCTCGCTCAAGGGTCTGAAACTTCAGGATGAAGCTCGCATTGAACTAGGGTTTTTTGATTCAAAGTTGTTGGCACAGAGTGGTCATGAGAGCAACTTTGGGTCCTCATTTGCTGGCACAGAGTGGTCATGAGAGAAACTTTGGATTATCTTTCACTAGCACGGGGTCTACATGAGAGTGACCGAGAGTCTGGGTCAATTTGGTCCTCGGTCGCTCACACAAAATGGTATGGGAACGACCGAGCTTCCATAGCCACTATCTTGCAGCTCATAGAGAGCAACCATGTCTATCATAGTCACTCACACAACTCCTCCTCCCTGCGACTGAGACTCCTAGATGATATTTCAGTATTCTAAAGATTTCGCTTAGTGATAAAAGTGTTCAGCAGCAGGCTACAGGCAGTGATAGTATATCACAGTTATCTAAATCAGAGTCTTGATGTTTAGATGCATTTCATGGATATTCTAGGTGTTGTGAATATATGGATCATTGTACTCTCTTTTGTTGAATTATTTGATGACAATCTATTAGAAGAAGATTTGCAAGTTTTTTCCCAATAGTGGGTTTTGCCCTGGTATCCAACAAATCCTGGTGTCTCTATGTGTACATGCTTTTCTTCTCTTGTTCCTTTATGTTCCGTTGCATTAATGATGATGTTATTTTTTTTTCTACATAGTTTCATATGCTGATGAATAATGATGTAAATATGTATAATGTTATGATTCTATGGGGTGAATTTTATGTGTTAATGGAGAAATGCAATTATCAAAGCAAAGAACAATATAGCCCTACAAAAATTTAACATGATATCAGAGCTAGGCTGAAGAAAATCCATGGAGATCACCCCCACGGAGACACTTTGGATGGAATCAAGAAGAGGATGGTGGAGACCTAAAGAATCCTAGGGTATGAAAGAAACCCTTGATAGTTAGTGCATAAGGATTTGATGGTTATGGTTTGAGAAAAGCCTTGGTTTATGGCAAATACTTAAGATTTGATGTATGAAACTCTAGCATGGTCTATGTGAAGATGCTCAAGCACTTAGGACAGATTTGATGAAGCCCTAGATGACCGGTTATTGACAAAGTTGATTGAAGGCAACATTCTTAAGTGGACTATGGATAGTGATGAATCTTGAAGGCTGGTTCAAGAGGGAGAGTACCACCTCTCACTAAAGATAAGTACTCCTTGACTTATGATGTTTCTTTGTGTCTTTACTCTTGTTTAGACTTATGAATTTGATTATTATGATTATTATTTTGATCATTGCTTATACTTCCTACATGTATATTTGAGTATATGGATGTATCTAACCTCCTTGATGAAATGTGATAAGTGGATCCCTCTTAAGGATAATTTGAGATGCAGGAAAGAAAAGATAGATCTGGAAATATGTACAAAGGCACATGATGGAAAGAAAAGCTAGATCTGGAAAGAGGTACAAAGGCACATTATGAAAAGAAAAGCTAGATCTGGAAAGAGGTAAAGAGGCACTTAATGAAAATGTGACAAGCACTACAAGCTGCTTATGAGAAGGAGCACAGGTATTTTAACACTACAAGGTATGAAAGGCATATTGTTTCAATGTTATGTTTCAGCTATAACATTGGATGACTAGGTAAGCCTTATGGTAGTTGAAAATGTCTCCTTTGCAAATGGTTCATGCTTGCATATGAGAGAGATTTGGACTTATGTTTCCTATGATGAAATGTTGCACCTGGTATTGAATATCTTGATCATGTTGATCTTCTTGATTCTATGAGGTTACTCATTGTTGATCTTGGATATAGTGGCATGACTTGATGTTTGGCTAACATATGTTGTTCGTAGAGATCTTGATTCTATAAAGAAGGCTAGTACCTTGACTCTAGTAAATGATACTCTTGAAACTTGACATGCATAAGACATGATGGATCTCTTATAGAATACTACCTCATTGATACCGATAATGCTTGTGATAAATATGATGAAAGTATGTTGATACTCTTGTTGTTTTATTGAATGACCTAACTTGGTCCTATGATAACCTTGATGATAGAACTATGAGATTGATACTATAGATCTCTTATTAATCATGGTCATGTCTTTGATAGTAATTATGGTATATGGTAAAACCGAATTCCCTAACATGATGGATTGAATTGATAAAAGTGATATTGTGTTCATGATCTTTGAAGTATGTTACACATGTTCGTTGTTTCTATCATGTGAATCTAACCTTTGATGAATGGTTGATGTCATGATGTAATGATGAAGTAGTTGACATGAGCATGATATGACCATGATGGATATATGTTTGATTCTATGATCTAACAAATATGTTGTTGCATGACTCTAGTAAAGACAGGTTGATGACATGAAAGAAGTCAAATGAAGTAGATTCCCAGTCAGAGGGAGAATCTCTTCTCAATATTCTTACTCTTATTACTATTTGCATTTTGTACTGTTGAAATATGATTTATGTGCATCTGACATTATTGATCTGCAACAAGGTCTCATATCTAAAGCCTGTAGAGAAATTAGGGTTTTTGCTCCAGTCACAAGCATAGAACTAGGAATATTCGTCCCTTGATGCACGCATGTTAAGGCCCAGGTAGAATTCAGGCAGCGAATGATGCACCCATGCTAACTTGATGAAAGAAACCATAGGTTTGACTATTGTTGACCATCATCTAAAGATTTCTGAAATTATCTAAACTCTGAATCAATATGTTCACTTGAAGGATGTCAGTTCCACAGATAAGTAGAAGACATCTGAAAGATTTGAAAGCAAGGAAGTTTGAATGTTTACAGGTGATCATAACATACATATAGATATGTCATTATGTTTGAAGTTTGGACTACAAGAGTTTGACATGTTTTTGGCTGATTGATATATATGAGTTGTATGATGTCTAATGATGACCTAGATCTATGACTTAATGTTTGAGATATGTCTTGGACTATAGATCTTACTATGATAGAAAACTTGGATATTGACATGATGTCTAATGTTTTGACTTGACGACTGATGATTTGTCTTGATGACTATGATATATGAGCATAGTGACTTCCTATGACTTGTATTATGGGAATGACTTGATTTATATTGTGTGGTTGATGAAAACCTATTGGCTTGATAATAGATGATGTCACAACTTGATGAAATCCCTACTTGTCATCTGGTTCAAAGAATTGACTCTGAGATATTGATAACTTTTGATATTAGTATTGATCTGGTTTCTAAACTTTGATAAGCTTATTGAGCTGATTTAGTTGATTTGATTACGCAATAAGGATTTATGAAGGATTGATGGTTTGGTAAAGTGTTATGGTTGTAGTGAGAATTGCATGAAGCAATCTCTCTCAATCCTGACATGTCCACATTGACAGTTATCTGATGAAGCCGAATGATGTGTTAATTCAAGCCTTTACCTTAGAAGTGTTCCAAGGTATGACTTTGATTTTGATTTTGGTTTTTATATACTGACAATCTACTTTTTTCAAGTAAAAAGCCTCTGATGATATAAGTAAGAGGGAGATGGATTTTGAAGCTCGTAATAGTGTATCATGGCATGATGAATCAATTTCTGAAGATGGGAAAAGATAATCTATATTATGAAACTATTGAGAAGTGGACATGCAAATCCTTGGACACTCTGATTTGAAGTTAAAGATGTTGACATGGCATCCGACAGTTGATTGAAGCATTGATGTTTTGTTTTGAACATCCATCTGTGTAATGTGCATAGAACTTGAATAAGTTCATGATTGAGCCGCTTCATACACATTGCCGCCAAGTATCCTTCAAGATGTTTACATGATATGATCTATTCTTGGTCTGAGATATTCTTCCTATGATATATGACTGTATGGATATGCTGATGTTGATTATTGATGAGCACATATGAGTGTTTCCTTAGTATGATATCTGCCATGATGAAAGGTCTGTGACACAACCGAGGTTGAGTATGATGTTTCCAGCATGACTAGCTATGAGCAGGATGAAGAAGCTCCTCAGAGAGTTGTCTAAGCATAATCTAGATATGACATGGATACAGAATGGGATCTGATTGGTAGAGAATCCCATATACATATATAGTTGGGACTGTGATACTCTCATATATTGAGACAGTGTAGCTATGCAAGACAATATTAGGCTTGTGGTTGGCACCTCCTTGAGAGGGAGGATGATTATGCTATCCTTTTGTGATTTATATTATTTATATTTAATCTCTAACATGATATTTGATTTGATGTTATGTATCAATAGGAGACAGTTGTTGTTGACAGATGATGATTACCTGATACAAGTATGATGATATGAGCATGATGAGAGCGACGTTGATCGAGGAAACTGAGCCAACTCTTCCTACCCTGTTTGAGCTCCTAGGGTGAGGAATCAAGATGGAGGGCTCCTGGGGTTGAGGGAACTCTGGAAAATAGGGTGTTACCCCTATCTATTTCCCATAGGGTTGGACTAGTAGCTCACCCTATATTGGACTTTGCAAAGTATATCCCAGTTGGCATCATACCCACAAGCTGGGCTTGTTGGGAGTATTGCTCCTCGTCTAGCCAACAAGTTGAGTGTACTTGGGGGTGTACAACCCAAGGCAATTATGATGTAGGTGTTCTACCACTTGACTATTCAGGGTCATTGCTGGGAAGATCAGTAGGAAATAGGATGGGTTGAGTAGTAGCTCCCCTATTTCACCTATTTCTTAATATGGGTTGAGTTGTAGCTCCCCCATGACATTTCCAAGTTGTAGCCTGATGGTTTTTTCGGGTAGTAGCCCGATGACATTTCTAGGTAGTAGCTTGATGAATTTCCGGGTTGTAGCCCGATGAATAGAGGGTGGTAGCTTTAGCTCCCCTCCGGTGGAAAATTATTCTTCTTTTAGATTCGATAATATTTTCACCTATTGCTTAATATGGGTTGAGTTGTAGCTCCCCCATGACATTTCCAAGTTGTAGCCTGACGGTTTTTTCAGGTAGTAGCCCGATGACATTTCTAGGTAGTAGCTTGATGAATTTCCGGGTTGTATCCCGATGAATAGAGGGTGGTAGCTTAAGCTCCCCTCTGGTGGAAAATTATTCTTCTTTTAGATTCGAGAATATTCAACATATGAGAAGGAACAATCGATAGATAATCAAGAATAAGAAAGATATGTACATTGATGATCTGAGATAATGAGATACTTGAGATGGGACGTATGTCATGTTGATCGATGGTCTAATATTGGCAAGTGGAATTCTCCCTAGTTGAGAGGGAGTGTTTAAAATATGAAACTGCGGTCAAATTCCACTTTTGACTACTCATTTGATGGATATGATGATGGCATCATATTCCTCTTTTTGAAAGGACCAAAATTGACCTAAATATTTCCGCATTTGGACAAGAAGAAATTGAGTTTTGAATTATTTTATTCATACATATATTTTGGATCAGGTCGGCCTTATGTACATGTACCAATCGACAGTTCAAGTGGATCCTCATGGAAGCCTATAAATATAAGAAACCTCAAGCTCATTTGGACACATATAAATCCCTCTTCTCCTCTTTGATATTGTCTTGGCTCGCATAAGTCTGATGAAGGAAGCTCGCTCAAGGGTCTGAAACTTCAGGATGAAGCTCGCACTGAACTAGGGTTTTCTTATTCAAAGTCGCTAGCATAGAGTGCTCATGAGAGTGACTTTGGGTCCTCAATCACTGGAACAAAGTGGTCATGAGAGAAACTTTGGATCCTTGGTCACTGGCACAAGGTTTACATGAGAGTGATCGGGAGTCTGGGTCAGTTTGGTCCCCTATTGCTCACATAGAATGGTATGGGAGCGACCGAGCTTCCATAGTCGCTATCTTGTAGTTCATAGAGAGTCACCATGTCTATCATAGTTGCTCACACAACTCATCCTCCCTATGACTGAGACTCCTAGATGATATTTTAGTATTCTGAAGATTTTGCTCAGTGATAGAAGTGCTTAATAGTAGGCTACAGGAAATGATAGTACATCACAGTTATCTGAATCAAAGTTCTAATGTTTTAGATGCATTTCATGGATATTCTAGTTGTTGTGAAGATATGGATTATTGTACTCTCTTTTGCTGAATTTTTTTGATGACAATCTATTAGAAGAGGATTTGCAAGGGTTCCCCATATTGGGTTTTGCCCTGGTCTCCGACCAATCCTGGTGTCTCTATGTGTACATGATTTTCTTCTCTTATTCCTTTATGTTCCGCTGCATTGATGATGATGTTATTGTTCTTTCTACATAGTTGCATATGTTGATGAATAATGATGTAAATCTATATAATGGTATCAGATGCTATGGGGTGAACTTAATGTGTTAATGGAGAAATGAAATTATCAAAGCAAAGAACAATATAGCACTATGAAAATTTAACACATGCAAGCTACATGCTTTGCCTGTGAAATACAAGTGAAAACTAATAACCATTTAATACTAGTTCAAGAATTTGACATTAGAGTCCTTAAGGACTTTCAATGCATGCAAAAAGGCCTAGACATGGTAAGCATAATGCAAGATATACCTATGAAAGACAAGTGCAATCTAATAACCAACAGAATTTAAGACAACTCTATATATGGAATTCTTATAAACTATTGGTAGTAATATTTCATACCCCTTAAGGACTCGGAAATCATGCAAAAATTCTTAGACAACACACACAAACTACAAGCTATATCTATGAAAGATAATTGCAATATGATAACTAGTAGAAAATATGTGACACAACTCTAAAGTTACACATTAGGGGAATTTTGAGGTCTAAAATAGGCCTCCTAGGAAAAATGTACAAAAAAATAAACTTTGTAAGAGCCAATAGGATTCAAGATGATGATGTCAACCATGGGGGATGATTCACCATTTTTGGAGTAAAAAAGTACTAGGATTAAAAAATAATAAAATAATAAAACTACTTTTTCAACTCAAATTTTCAACTTATCTCCCTAATATTTTACTCAAATTTCGAGCGGGAGTACTCATTGGATGCAAAATTTAATTCCTCATCCAATGAGTATCCATGTTGCATACTTTAAATGTACCATATTACACGAAAAATGATAAATACATGAAAAAACGTGATTTCAATCACATTTTTCATGTATTTCTCATTTTTTCGTGTAACAGGGTCCATCAAAAGTATGCAAAATAGGTACTCCTTGGATGAGGAATCAAATTCTGCATCCAATGAGTGTTTCCACTCGAAATTTGAGTAAACTCATAGGGAGATAAGTTGAAAATACGAGTTGAAAAAATAGCTTTTTTCTTTTTTCCCTCTAAAATTTGATGATGTGATCTAATCTTATTTTATTATTTCCACTATTTTTTTATAATTTCCATAGGAGGCCCATTTTAGACCTCAAAATTCCCCTAGTGATACTTCGCACTAAATATAACTCTCTCAACTCCAGCACATAAATTATTGGCAACATACTTTTCCCTATAAATAGCTTAAACTCATACTCGCAGTCATATAAAGCAATTGTAGTAACATTTCACTCTCTTTACAAATAAGAGTTGGATACATCGAATGAACCATTTACATAAGTTCATAAACATATATATTGTAGACCCAACACAACATCCAATTTGAGTTTTCCAAACAGAAAATCACATAGGTATTTTATATGAAGATGCATACCAAATCGATTACAAACATAACTTCATAAGTTCCAAACATAATAGTCAACAACCTTAAAAGTGAATACCAACGTATATTCCAAAATAAACTGAAGTACTAAACCAAACATAATTCTTAAGAAATTGAACCCCAACTAAAAATTTAAGGTCTCCCGTACAACCTCTAAAACCCTCCCCGAAGGCGAAGGACCAAATGCAAGGTAGATTCATTCTGAATATTGTAATCTGCAAGTGTCCTTCCATATTCAAGTTGCTTCCTGGCAAATATCAACCTCTGCTGATCTGGAGGAATTCCCTCTTTATCCTGAATCTTGGCTTTGAGATTGTCAATTGTGTCAGAACTCTCAACTTCAAGAGTGATACTCTTGCCAATCAATGTCTTTACAAAAATCTGCACACCACCACGCAAGTGAAGAACAAGGTGGAGTCTTTACAATTTCCAATGTGCAGGCTTGTGTTGCAAATGAAGAGTTTGAAGTTCCCGAATCACAAATTAAACAGGAAAAGTTGCTTCTTGAAATGCAAAAGGATAATGTTCAATCAATTAGCCTTTTTGATGATGAGGGTGTTTGAATATGAAATCAATTTATACTAAGCCTTTTGACATTGTGTTAATATTAGCTTTATAATGTTCTATTGAGGACATCCAAATTCCCATTTCCAATGACCTTTGCCCATGTCTTTAATCTGTCACCAGCAAGATGTTCATGCCCATTGGGTTTGAAATCTGCAACATTATTAGGATACAACAAATTGCCCTTTCCTTGGTTTTAACAACTTACAACTTTTCCTAACTTAAAATAGCCTTTGGTAAAGTTGCAGTTTGACCAGTAGAACCATGTGATGGGATCTGAAAATAAAACACATTACGAGATAGTGAAAAACAAATATTTGGATGCAATTTAGGACAAGATCCAAACAAAACAACAATACACACCTTATTCACAGGCCTCACACTCTCACTTTGAGTGCTTATAGAGTGAATATTAGGTTGACCTGTAGGAACTGAGTGTGATGATTGTAGTCCCTCTGATGGCTGAGTTGATCCTTTTGAATCCAAAGCAACATTCTGTTTCCTTGTTGGTGGTATAGCCTTCGAATATGGCACCTGAGAGACAATGACTACTATGGAATGGCTTGTTCTTGGCCCACCTGCTGCACTTCCATTGAAGGTATTTCCATTTTCCCGATCTGCAACTGCAAGTCTTGAGTCCCACGAAAAAGCTGGTGTAACTTCCGATCCATGTGCTACAGGAGGATGAAAATAGGCTGGAGAAGTGAGGGGTTGTTGATAGATAGGACTGGGATAATATGGTTGATGAGCAAGAAGACCATCAGCCCCCACCATAGCACCAAGAAAGTATGCATTATAAGGATTATAAGCAGGCTGAGGGTAACCATAACCTGGCATATAGTATAACAAGGGTCCATTTTCAGCTTGGATTCCCTGCAAGCATACATAATGCCAATGAGACAAAGTGCATTCTGATAATAATGAAATATCAAACCAGCACAAAAAAGGATGGCAGTTTCATAATGTATAAGATTTACATATTAAAAAGAAACTAAGGTGCAGAGCCAATAAGATTTATTGTATAAGGAATCTCCAAGCCATCCATTCCAAGATAAGCACCATGCTCATCCCATTCATTCCCTACGACTTCATAACCTGCTAAGAAAAAATGATTAGACAATATATCATACAATATCAAATTTACCAAAATAAAGGGCAAAGGATATAAGTGCATTCCACACCACCACTACTATTTAATCTAAAAAAAACTGACCTGGGTAATAGAAGCCATAGTAATTATTTGGTGGATAATATAACCCATTTTCCACAATAGTTTCTTGCTCCAACTCACTGCCCTTTGTATTGGTAGAATCTCCCAGTGATGTTACAAAAGAAGTGGCATTAGATGGGCTCCCCTCTGGCCCAGGTGCCTAGATACAAAAAACAGAGAATACTTTATCAAACACAAACATATGACAATAAAATTACATTGAGAAGATTATTAGTAATGTAGACGGTTAGAAATTTTAAATATAAACCAATGGTGGAAGTTATAACGCCATGATATACATACGAAGAAGGCCACAGACATATTATCATAACACTTAATTGTATTATTTTGTATAAAATCCTCAGCAAGAAACTGAAAAGAACCACATCTAGAGTGAACAATCAAATTGATCATTAATCTAAGAAAGTAACCCGTGATTTAGTAGAAGAATGTTCCCTAAAGAATATACCCCAGTAACATCTATAAAAAATTCCTATTCAATAAAGTCCTCTACACCTCATGAGTTGAATTGGTTTTTCAAGACCTTGAAAAAGAGAGCAGAGCATACAAAACTTTGATGGACTCCTTAGGTTTCATCCTAATAACTTCTAACCAAAATGAGTTATGAGTACGAAGATGTTACGAGCCCTAGGCCAACAGACCCTTGAAGAAGTGACATTTGAGCCTTGGGTCAACAAACCCCCCAAAAAAATACCTGTTAAATCTTTTAACCTTTCATATGGACAAAATACAAGCAAAACCTATTTACTACGTGTTCATTTTTTCGTCTATGAACTTGGACTCAAAGGCTACCAAAACTACCAAAGGCAAACATAAACTTCACAGTTTTTCAGGACCCACATAAATCCAAGAAGAGGAAAACCTAGACATTTTATGGACAAACATAGGACATGCCATCATACCTATTTCACAACATTGGCATTCATTTCCACTACCGGAACTTGTGCAAACTTTTGAATTTTCATGTTTTGCATCATTTCGCCTACCTCTGTATGGTACAAAAAGTCAAGGATCCACCTTTACAAGAAGTGGAAACATAACCATAACTCCAAAATATTTCAAAGCCTTTCAAACCCTGGACATGAAAAAACCCTAAAATAAAACTAACAAATATTAATATCAAATTGAAATCCTGAGTACTTGATCCATATGAAGAGAGGAAACACACATTAAATTCAAGGACTAAAATGAAGACCACTATAAGTAAAGAAACACGCACCTTTTAATATTGGTCTTTTAAATCCAACCAAATACAGAGTGTTACAAAAGCAAAAATAAAAATAAAAATTGCTGGTAAAAATTATTGCATAGAGTCCTCTACACAAACCGACCACAGGTCATGCGTTTGATTACCGTAAAACTAAATCCAAGCCAAATTTCTTGTTTAAGAGAGGATATGCTTCTTAGCCTGCATCTCTGATACCATGGGATTAGATGCCATGGATTTTCACCATAAATCACCATAGTAGAAACACTAACTACCATCCTCTAGCTTCAATGAAACGAGAAACCCCAGAATATCAATTCCTTCCAAACAACCCTTCAAGGTAGGGGAGCCCAGGCCCAAGTCCAAAACCGTGATGTTTCAAAGTAGAGTGCCAACTAGAAAAAAGTGAAATTAACGTGGACTAGGGCTAGACCTCAAAGCCTTAGGATTGCTGCCAGATCGAAAATGTAAACCATTCAAATCAAACCCAAACCATGTGTCGATGTTGAAGTGGGACATGTGTTGAATATGGTGTCGAACATGACGAATCTCAATAGTGTAGCCATGAGAAACCTCACCATCTAAACGCCTATCAACGTAATTAAAGAGGATTGTTCAATATCCTACATTCTCTATTTTCTCTCAACATTTGTCGCATCTCTTGTTGGCAAGGAAAGTCTCACTGGCAAGGCAAGTCTATAGGATAAACACACCTAATAAAATTTGAGTTCCAACCATTGAATAATATAAAACAACTGAACAATAAGGTTTCCCCATACATATATACTTCCTTATAGTGTTTATTACCAATTTCAAACATGGACAAGGAGGTTGAGATATTCTCTCAACAAACTTCCAAACTAATTCTAAACTCAACATGGAAGCATTATCTCCAAGTCCCTCCCTTAATGTTTATATGTAACAAATATTGAAAGCGCACATTACAACAACAAAATTGATCTTTGTCTTGCTGGTCTTCATGAGCACTCACATCTATTAATTTGGAAGCTCAGTGACAAATTCTAACCACTGCATTAAATTTCTCTTTCTGAGAGGGCCAAAATTGGCCTTTGAAGCACTTGATTGGGACATGGGAAAGTGTAGTTTTGAAGTAAATCCAACATTAACACATTTTTTCAAGTCGGCCTAGAAGCAAAATAAGCCCTCCTCCAACTCATATAAATTCAAGTCAAGTCCTCCTCATTTGACACACATCAACTCAACACATTCTTCTTTCTCGTCTGATTGGTTCGTATAGCTCAAGGATTGCAGGAATCTCTCACACGTGCAAAGGACAAGTGTCTTTTTTTGTTTGGGACGAATTTCAGATCTATTGCAGGGTGTTGACTAGTGTTAACCAAGGGTTTTTTGATTGATTTTGACTGTGTTTTTCTTGGAATTCTTCCTATTTTACTAGGCCACATTGGAGGGCACAAAAATCAAGAAAGTTCGGGCACTTTGACCCAGACTTATTGCAGAATTTGACTACAGGCTTCTTCTATGCATTGACTAAGTTCGACTACTCAAAATTAGACTATTTGAAATTCTAGTTGACCATATAAGAAGGTTGAGTTGGAAGACTTTTGACCGAGTTGCTAAGGGATTGTTTTTACGTTTGAATGTTGACTAGTTAGGGCACACATTGTTGTTGTTGACTTGAACAGATTTGCACAAGAGTTGACTTTTGTTAACTCTCTCTCTCATCTCTATTTTTGGATAAATTGTTTGGCATTTGACTTGGTTGGATATTGGATATTGGCTTTTGGCTATTGGCCAATAAAAGCTTGACTTTGACTCTTGGATGATGTACTCTCTCTGCTGAACTCTTGAAGACAATCTAATAAAAGAATAATTGTGAAGGGTTTTTCCCTGGCCATTGACCAAATATTGTGTCTCTTGTCTCTTGGTTTTATTTCATTGTGAATTTGTATAATTGTTCTATCTACTATTGCTCTATTATCATTGGTTAATTGAAGAAGTTGAAATTGTAATTTGGATGCTATTACAAAATTTTTGAAGTGATAGCTGCAACGTAGAACAATTCTTGATGAAAAATTAACATCCACTTTGGAATCTCGTAGACACCACCTTTTCTTCACCACCACAACTTCGAGCTACCACCTAACCTCCATTTAAAACATAATTGCCTCCAATCATCGCAAGAGTGACGTTTCTTGACTACCCCAAAGAATAGCCTAGATATTGAATATCTCTATGGACATGCTTCCATTCTAGCAGTATGTATCGAAAGACATACTTCCAGTTGTATAAGTAAGTTGTCTAGGTATTGAGCTTATCCAGCAGTCAATCATACAACTAACCTTTTCGGCATATATACACCTACATACACATAAAATATAGCCTGTAATTGTCAATCTTGAAGTGCCGATGAATAACAAGATCCATAGCTTCTAACATATTCAAATAAACAAATCAGTGATATGTTCTCTCAGCACCGAAGAACATCAAGAACCATTAAATAAAACCATGTCACTTTGTTAATTAAATGGTCTTCATAATATAATTTTACAAGTAAAATAATAATAACTATGCACACCACTAAATATCAAAATAAACAAACTTAATAACTATTTTATTACATTAACCACCGTCTTCAAAGTGGATCTTCCCACTAGCCAAGCTGAATATGAGCCTGACTGACGAAACCTTGACGACATTGAATCCTTTGATTGTTTATTCAAAACCTTGGGAATGGAGTCTAACAATGTCCTGCTACTATTATTGAAGTTCCCTTTGCTCCTTCACAAGCATTGACTGCATTATGGCTACTCTTTATAATGAACAATCTTCACGGGTGAAGGATCCATCGAGTAACAACTATGCCCCTCATGTTAGATAACAAATAAATAATCAAATTCCCCTGTTTTTCCTAGAATACACAATCTGGCAGCAGCCTGTTGATTCTATTCAGCCTTCAATTTTCTGCAGGTGACTACGGAGAGGACGACAGGAGAACGACAATTTCAAACCAGATTAGTGAGTCCTCCAAAAATAATTGAAATCTCTCCTATGAGCTCGTTCAACGACAGATCCACATGATGCATCTAGTTTGTTTATTGCAATGTACCCACAGTCGTGTCATTTTGATCACTATAACCATTTAGAATATCAACAAGCGTTCCAGGAGGCTCTTCCAAGACTGTACATTCAAGCACACCAACACAGCTTCTTGTTTGGAATTGACCGCTTCACACCGATGATTCAACCTCGCAGCTACAAGCACGTTGTGGCATATGGATCACTGGATCGACTCCCCAATTCATACTGTGTGAATGCATAACTTTCATCATTAGGGCCAGGGGCATCTACCGAAATGAGGGGAGCCACCGCTATGTGGGCTGAGACGATGGCAATTAAGCCCAATAGCAACGATTCATGCAGGTTTCAACTATTTCTAGGCAGCGACATGCTCTTAACCTCCACGTTCAGCATAATAACACAGAAATCAATGCATATATAGCAATGCATCTTCGACGGTCATACACCACAAGTCAAGGAAACATGTGTTGGTGCGAGTGTTGGAATTCGATATTGGAAATAATGTCCTTCTCCTTTTGCCAACACTAGAAATCCTTCAGTGACAGCGACAAAAAATTATTCACAATGCTAAATTAATCTAATTTCGCACACCACTCTACTAGGCCAAGCCCAAACCCATCAAGGCTCTGATACCAACAAAGAAAATTAATTTTCACACATCAAAACTATTTTTTCATTCACAAATATGATACATATATTTTTTTCTATACTGAGATCCAACCTATTCCAATCATGGACAAGGAAGTTGAGATATTATCACTGCAAAATTCCAAACTAATTCTAAGCATGAAAACAATATCTCCAAGTTTTATTAAACAAGATAGTTCAATATCGTATGTTCTCTGTTTTCTCTCAACATTCATCCAAACTAATTCTAATCATGGAAACAATATCTCCAAGTTTTATTAAACAAGATAGTTCAATATCCTATGTTCTCTGTTTTCTCTCAACATTCATTGCATTTCTTGCTGGCAAGGCAAGTCTTTAGGATAAGTGCACCTAATAAACTCTGAGACCCTTCGAATAATATAAAATAAATTTGAAACAATAGTCCTGAATAAAATATAAAATAAATTTGAACCAATAGTCCTGAATAAGGTTGACCCATATACACTGCCAAAAAATTATGCAAACCTATTGTATAAAAAAAATGTAAACTCTTGGTCAGCAAATTTTTAATGGAAACACGTAGCTCGTAAATTCAATTGCAACCGTTGAATAATGTAAAAAACAAAACAAAAGTCCTAAAACAATGAAACAAAAATGAAGGTTGACCAATTTCCAATGCCACAAAATCATGCAAACCTAAACCCAGAACAATGACTTGTGAGTCTCTTATCAGGTGATGACAAATAGTTACCTCTGTTGAAAAGATATGCCATTAATGTCAAGATATATGTAGACTTCTTTGTGGTGCTTAATAAAGAGGATGGATCAATATCCTACATTCTTTTTATTGGATGTCATAAGTGAGCAGAAAATAAAACTCTATTTTTATGTATCGCATCCCCTCATTAGCAAGGCAAGTCTGTAAGATAAACGCACCTAGTAAAGACGAAGAATCTCAACCATTGAATAATATAAAACAAAAAGAAAACAATGTTGAAACAACAGTCTTGAAACAATAAGGTTGACACACAAACAATGCCAGAAACGCATGCAATATCTTGCATATTTTTATTGGATGCCATAAGTGAAAAGAAAATATAATTCTATTTTCTGTCAACCTTCATCACATCCCTCGTTAGCAAGGCAAGTCTATTAGATAAACACACCTAGTAAACTCTAAGAATCCCAACCATTGAAAAAATGAAACCAAAAAGAAAACAATGTTGAAACAAAAAGGTTAGGAAGGCAGATAAATACACCTTGTTAGCAAGGCAAGTCTGTAAGATAAATGCACCTAGTAAACGAAGAGTCCCAACCATTGAATAATATAAAACAAAAATAAAACAATGTTCAAACAACAGTCCTGAAACAATAAGGTTGACACACAAACAATGCCAGAAATGCATGCAATAAACTGCGTTTGTTTTATTGGATGCCATAAGTGAAAAGAAAATAAAACTCTATGTTATGTCAACGTTCATCGCTTCCCTCGTTAGTAAGGCAAGTCTATTAGATAAACACACCTAATAAACTCTAAGAATCCCAACCATTGAATAATATGAAACCAAAAAAAACCAATGTTGAAAAAACAGTTGAAACAAAAAGGTTGACACATATACAATGCCAGAAATGCATGCAATCCTGGACCTGAAATTATGACCTTTGAATCTATGATGTTAAAATGTCTCTACAAGTAGAAAAATCTAAAATAAAAACAATGTGATGGCCAATAGATACCTATATTCAAGAATATTATGTCAGGGCATATGTAGATTTTTATAATGCACACCAAAGAGCACTAGTGGATGCCAAAACTTATAAGTGAGCAGACAATAAAACTCCTTTCTCTTTCAATGTCCAGAGTATCCTTCTTTATAGGGTGAAACTGAATGTACCAAAAAAGTGTATATAAAATCTCATAATCAAAGGAAAGGAAATATAGTGAAAGTCACATAAGCAAGACCAGTCACGCTTCGTTAAAAAAGTGGAATAGATCCCTAAGATTGAGATTAGTACCCCTCAAGCTCACTCTCGTGCTTTGCAACTTGCAGACCAGGAACTTATTGGTCAGTTCATGGGCCTCTGGCCCTCTCCACGAACAGTGTGAACTTGGATAGAGAAGAACTAGAAACCTCTCATCAAGGCAAGGTTATTTCGTCATTATGTGGTAAGGGCTTCTACAACTTCTACTTTGAGAATAGGCTGGACAAAGATTTAGTTTTCAAAAGTGGCCCATACTTCATGGGAGCTCAATGGATTTATTTGAATCAATGGAGTCCAAGCTTTAACTCGGAATGTGATGTTCCCTCTTCAGTCCCCGTCGGGTGAAGTTACCCTACCTCCCTCTTCATTGCTGGAATGATGCAACCTTTAGATTGATTGGGAACTCTCTAGGAAAGTACATAGATTGTTCTGAGCCAAAGGATGGTCTATTTTCTTGTGCAAGGATTTGTGTGGAAGTTAACCTAGAAAAATGTCTCCCAGCTGCAGTAAATCTCTGTATGGATAGCTGGACTCATGTGCAGGAAGTGGACTATGACCAACTTCCATTCAAATGTAAAGTTTGTCATGAATATGGGCACTTTGCCAAAAATTTCCCAAAACAACAGGACATCAGAAAATCAACAAGGAGAAGCAAATGAATAATGGAAAAAAGTAAAGAGAAAAAGGGGAACTCAAAACAAAATAATGGGGCAGTAACGAATTCAAATAGCGCCCCCAAGAATGCAGGTCCAAGCCATAGTGCACCCACCCCTCCTTTGGGCACCCCCATTCTGGATGGTGGTGATGGCAAAGAAGAAAATAGGTATACAGTTTTGGCTTCTTCTCATGAGGATGGAATCTCTGCGCCCCCCCCCCCCCCCCCCCAAATAACCTTGCCCTTAATGACCCTGAGGTCGCTATTCTCTCCTCGGCCTTATCCTCTAGGAAGTACCAGGAACAGCAATACCAGCAATCTCAACTGACCAGAAATCAGAAGGTGCAAGAGTCAAGGATATGGACAGAAAGTTCAGAAGATCAGGAAGGAAATCAAACAAAGAGATAAGGTGGGAAAAAACAAAAAAAGACAAAGAGTTGGGCTTCCAACATACCATCCCTCACTAGTTAGCTTGCTTGGGGAACAAAGGAGGAAAAAAGGAAGTATAGTGGGCCTTGTGAAAGGGGCGACATCCACAAAGAGTAAATAATGAATATTATCTCTTGGAATTGTAGAGGTCTAGGATCTGGGAAAAGAATAATGGAAGTGAAATCACTAATACAAAAGGAAAGACCAATAGTCACTCTCCTCCAGGAGACAAAGTTGGGTGAGACAGAACTCTACTCACTCCACTCCAAAATTTTGGGTCGCAACAAAATGGTAGTGGAAAGCTCGAGAGGTTCTTCTGGAGGCCTCTGCACGATGTGGGATCTAGCAAAATTGCAACTGGTAAGCTCTACAAAAAACACCCACTGGATTGCAACTACATTTAAAATTTTAGAGATGCAACAAAACTTTACTGTGATCAATGTATATATGCATGTTCACTTTAAAGAAAAATAGGATTGTTGGAAGTCCTTGACAGAGTTGAAAAGTATTGATTATGGATGCAACTGTATATTAGGAGGGGATTTTAATACCATTATGGGTAAAAAGGAGAAAAGGGGAGGCTCAATTGTCAAGGATGCCTTCCAAGAGAATATGGAGGACCTGATTCTCAACCTCAACCTATTCGATGTTAAACCTCCTAAATTCCTCTATACTTGGAATAATAAACATACAGGCCTGGGCCATATTGTTGCTAGGCTTGATCATTTTCTAGCTTTGGATAGCCTCCTTATCAAAAATTTTTACCTAAAATCCTTCATTCTTCCGTGGTGTGGCTCAAACCATCACCCTATTAGCCTCCTTATCTCCCCATCCCTCAACCTTGGTCCTATCCCCTTTCGGTTCTCCCCTTTATGGTTGGACTCTCCTGGGTTCTCCGACTTGGTCTCCCTCTCTTGGTCAAAGTGGGTTGAGGGCAACCCAATTTCCATCTGGGAATAAAAAATCAAAAGGTTAAAAGGAGATATTAAGAAGTGGCTAAAAGAAAATAAATCTAAAAGGAAATATGCCATAAGGGAAATAGAGGAAAATTTAGCTTCATTACAGGGACAAATTGAGACGGCCCAGGTGAACCTTTCAGACTTCCACAAAGAAGTTGAAACCTTCAAGGCTCTTCACGCCCACCTCAGAAGAGAAGAAGAGTATTGGAGACTAAAATCTAGAAACAATTGGCTCTTGGTTGGGGACAGAAACACAAAGTTCTTCCATAAGCAGGCAAAGTTCAGGGAAATCAAAAACAACATATCTCAGATCCAACATGGGGGCCAGACACTAACTAATTTTGAGGAAATAAAGAAATTCGTAGTGGATCACTTCAAGAGCCTTTATCAAGTGGACCCACTGAGAGATCTTGAGAGTGAGGAATTCTTCCTGGAGAATATCCCAACCCTAGTATCAGCGGATATGAACAATGCATTGACCTCCCCTCCAATGCCAGATGAGATCAAGGAAATAGTTTTCTCCCTTTCGCCTAACAAGGCCCCAAGCCCAGATGGTTTCTCGACCAACTTTTATCAAAATTTCTGGGAAGTGATAAGGATAGACCTGTGTCATATGGTAGGATACTCCTTCAAGAGATTTATCATGGGGGGAGGAATTAACACCTCCTTCTTAGCTTTAATCCCTAAGGAGTCCAACCCCTCCTCCTTCTCTAGATTCTTCCCTATCTCCCTCTGCAATGTCTTGTATAATATCATCTTGAAATTACTTTCCCCCAGGCTCAAATCTCTCTTGCCCCTTTTGATCTCGGCCAACCAGGGAGGGTTTGTACCAGGGAGACAAATTTTTTATAATATAATATTACTTTAGGAGGCTATTGATTTGAATTGGAGAAGAGGGGATCAAGGAATGATAATAAAACTGGATATGGCAAATGCTTTTGACAGGGTCAGACATAGTTTCTTGTTGAAAGTACTAAAAATGATGGGGTTTGATGAAACCTTTATAAAGTGGATTTCCCTTTGCATCTCTTCTCCTTTGATCACCCCTTTGGTTAATGGTAGGGTGGTTGGTTTCTTTAAAGCCTCTAGGGGGTTGTGCCAAGGCTACCCTCTCTCACCTTTTCTCTACATAATTATGGCAGACACGTTGAGTAGAATATTAGAGAAAGATCGTGACTCTCATCTCCTTCCTGGGATCAGATATAAAGAGGGAATCAAAAGTATTAATCATGGACAGCTTGCGAATGACACCATTCTGCTAGGTGGTGCCTCTGTTGTGATCGTCAAGCGCTTCAAAGGGAATCTAGATCGGTTCCTCAGAGCCTCAGGACGAGCCACAAAAGACAGCAAAATCCATATATACACCAAGAATATCTCCCCCCCATAAAGCAAAAAAGATAGAAGAAATTTTGGGATTCAAAACAGTTAGGGATTGGAAATATTTCAACTACTTAGGAGTCCTTATCTTCCTAAGAAGAGTGGATCCCTATTCTTCGCAAAAATTCCTTGACAAAATCAAATCCAAAATCGTGAATTGGGGAGGAATCTAGCTTAATAATGTTGGGAGGACTATACTTGTGAAATCAGTGCTATCAACCATCCCTCTGTATCAATTCTCTTCCCTTCAGGCTCCTAAGTATGTTCTGCATCAACTTGGGATTTATATTAGAAAATTTCTTTGGGAGGGAGGAAAGACAGAAACAAAAAAATTCCACTTGGTAAACTAGAAAACTATTAGAGCACCAAAATAGCATGGAGGGCTTGGTATAAGATACCATGCTATGGTCAATATGGTAATGGGGGCCAAGCTCTACTAGATCCTGACAATGAAGCCTGATCAATGGTGGGTGCAAGTAATGAGAGAAAAATATATACACCAGCACAACAACAGAGATGATCGAATGGAGGAAACTCAAGGTTCTCCAATCTGGAAACTAATGAGAACATCTTCGGATCTCATTTTGAATAATCTATGCAAAATTCCGTGAAAGGGAGCTTCGATTAGTATTTGACCAAACTCAATCCTAGGACTCCACCCTTTGGGTTCGAATCCCACTCTCAACTCTCTCAGGAATCATATGATGCAGAACGGGGTGGTCCATTTAGATCAAATTTCATATTGGGACCGACAGGGCCTATGGAAGGGGTGGAAAATGGAAAATATCTCAGCAAACTTGATCCCATCAAGAGACCACCTAATTAAAAAGCTAAGCGTATGCGCCCCCATTGCGCAATCAATGGAGGACAGGTGGGGGTGGAAGAACTCCAATTTCTCGGTCAAGGAAGGATACTCTCATCTACTTTTCAATGCCCAAATCCCACCCAAGTCCTCAATCTGGAATAAAGTTTGGAAAACCAATGCTATCCCCAATGTAAATTTCTTCTACTGCCTTTTAGCCCATAAGAAAATCCTCATTGCGGAGAATCTCCAGAAAAGAGGTTACATTGGCCCCTCTAGATTTCCCCTCTGTGAAAATTATGAGGAAAGCATCCCTCACCTCTTCCTTCGCTGCTAGATTTCAAGATTTGTTTGGTCGATTGCCCTTGGTCCACTTTTCCTTAGAACAAGGTGGCTCATTGATCTCCTTTAGTTCTTTGACTCCTGGCCCAAATTATATGTGGACTCCCTTTAGGCCAAAAGCAACTTCAAAGAGCTCTGAATCGCTCTACCCAAGTACGTTTGCTAGCACATATGGTTATCAAGAAATAAGACAATCTTCAACACTCCTTGTCCGCCAACCAGAAGCACTGCTCTGAAAGCCCTATCGTCTTGTTTTGAATTTCACAGACCTACTATGGAACCCTCTCTTGATCCTGAAGAATCTGCTTGGATCTCTCCTTGGGCTTGTCCCCCTACCTCCTTGTCCCCATCGAAAATACCTCCTCCTCGCTCTTCTTGGATCCTTAGATTGTCTCAAGAAGGGCTTGCAGAATGGATGCAAAATTCAAATAAATGGACTCTCCAATTTGATGGTGCCTCAAAAATAAATCCTGGGGTGGCACGAGGGGGATAGATTCTCATTAATCTCAAAGGAATAACTGAAGATAAAAATGCGTGGGGTTTGGGCAAGAAGAGAAATAACCAAGCAGAGGCCTATGGCTTGTATCTCGGTCTTTTCTTAGCTCAGCAAAAAGGAATCATGGAATTGAATATCCTGGGGACTCCCTCCTAGTTATAAAACATATGAACTATAACTCTGCAGCCCAGAACAACAAACTGAATCAGATTCTCAAGAGAGCCCAGGGCATGATTCCATTCTTTGGGAATCTAAAGTTTTTTCACATCCTAAGAGGACAAAACAAATATGCAGATATGCAATCCAACAAGGTCCTCCAAATGAAAGAGGAGTACGACAAGGTCAACGAAATGGGTAGACATTTTCCCATCCCCTAATTACTTGGATGAAAGTCCTAAACTTATCAACTATTTTTTACTCCTATACAAAAATTAGGGAACATAAGTCAAATATCAAGTAGATAATGATATTATTTACCCTTATGGCCCCGCTCTCCTTCATGGTATTCAGAATTATTGGTTTTTCCCCCTCCCTCATGGTTCTCGCTTCCCGTCCACCCCTCCTCCACCTCACCTGCCACAACACCCCCTCTCCAACCCCCCTCTCCCGACCACCTCACCCTCCATAGCAGCTCTCCCTCCATCACCCTCCCTCCCGACCTCCCAATCCCCATCACATCCATCTGGTCATCACCTGCTCATGTCAATATTTTGTTTGACTGATGGGTATATTTTAGTAGAGTCATGATAGAGGAGTTTGAAAACCAATGCCACTAACATAAAATTGCGTAGATGACTCCGTGCTCTTTATTAAATACTAGTTACATACCCTTGTACATGGCAAAATCCAATGGAAATGTTGCAATCCCCCCAATCCTAAAATCTAGAAAAATTGTTAAGTCTACTGGATTTTGAGTGAAATCTAAAATTCTACTTTCTCCATATGAAATCTAATGAGGTTGGAACCACTTTGAAATATCCTGAGTCATTTCATGGTAATGTTAAAAATTTAAGTAAAAGGATGAAAATGAAAATTTAAGGAAAATGTCACTTTTACTTCAAGAATTTAACATTACCATGAATTGCATAACAATACTAGGGCCATAGGCTTGATTATTAGGTTGAGGGCCATAGGCTTGAATATTAGGCTATCCTAGGGGAGAGTAATAAGTGGGCCAACCAACTAAAAAATTAAAAATTAAAAAAAAAAAAGGAAAAAAATTTCTACATGAAACCGGTCCTGAACCGACCTATTCCGGTTCGGAGGCCCAGTTCAGACCAGTTTTGGGCCAAAACCAGTCGGACGAGTCGGTTCCAGTCTGGTTTTGATAATGTTGATTGAAACTAAATCATTTCTTCAATTAAAAAACATGCTAGGAAGCCCAAAGGGGTTGGATTTAATGGTGGAAAGGGAAGAGTTTTTCATCATTGGGCAAGGTACGAGCCCCCCCATTTTTCAATTTTTTTTTGTGTCGTAGTCAAGTATAGACAGACAAATTGGGCCAAAAAAAATGGCATCAGTCACAGGGAAATGTAGGCCCAAGTGAGGTAGCGGTTCAACCAATCAATAATAAAAATTAATTGTTGGTCAGTTTGACAGGATGACTATTGGGTTACATTACAAGGATTGATAGGGCAAGACAAGAAATTTCAGTCCATGGAATAAGCGGATTGTTCTGTTATTTGAAAAGCAGAAATTGTGGGACATCATGGAGAAGACTATCTAAATTCCCATAGATCCTACTCATTTGGCTAAAGAATAAGAAAAATGCAAAATCCAAGAGACTAATCCTGGACTTAATTAAATACCATATTATACCTCATGTGATAGGGAAGAAATATACCTTTGAAATGTGGACATCTTTAACCAAGTTATACCAGAGTAAAAACCAAAACAGAAAGATGGTGTTAAAAAGAGAAACTGGGAAACACCAAGATGTTTTAAACTAACGCAGTTGCATCATACCTAACTATAATCACTCATATTAGAGATCACATGGGAGCAGTGAGGGAAACTATTTATCGTGAAGAGTTGGTCAAATCAGCCTTGAGTGGCTTCCCTTCGAAATGGAATGTCTTTGTTGATGGGATTGTTGCACGGGAGAATTTTCCTAGTTGGGATAGATTGTGGGGTGATTTCATAAAGAGACAAGGAGACATTCCAAAATTGTAGGCCAACATAATGGTAAGGATGATTAGGAGAATTTTTCTCTTGTTATAAGTAACAAAAGTAAAGGGAAGTGGGGGATTTGCTTCCATGAAGGACATGAGCAAAGTGAAGTGTTTTCAATTTCACAAGACTGATCACCATGCAAGCCAGTGTCTATACAAGAAGGAGGAGGAGGATGAGGATTATGTGGTTGCATCGACATCAACTGAGATTGATGACTTTACGGAGAAGTTTTAGGAGGACTAGTTTCCTATGTTTCTAACAGTAGTATTGTATGATAATAGTGGGTTATGGCTAGTGGAAAATAGAGAATCCAATCACATGATGTGAATGAGGTCGGTGTTACACAATATTTCATAGACAGGCTCAAATTGTAGTGTGTTTAGTGGGACTAGTACCATGCATGCATTGAATGGGGTTGGATGTGTCAAATTCTAGCTAGAGTCAAGAGGATTTCTGGAGGTGATAGGTATGTTGTTTGTTCCAAGGTTGATGGTACATTTCTCTCAGTATCAACCTTGGAGGATGTTGGATATAAAATTTTGTTCCAATATGGACAAGAGTTTCAATATTCAGAGGGAGCAACCTTGGATGTAGTTGTATTACTTGGCATCTAACCACGTAGTCTTACAAGTTGTTGGGATAGCCTGTGGGTATATCCACAGGGATCTTGGATACAGGAAAAGTGTCAGCTACTAAGAGGGAACAGGTGGCGAGGAAGAGTGATTCATCAAGTACCACCAAGAGCCTCAGCTAGTAAGATATGACAATGTTATATGCTCAGGAGCACGATCATAGGAGCATGGTTCAAAGAAACAGGTCTTTAGATTAGATTCTGAAGCAGGTAGCAGGGAAGTCTCCTATTTCAGAGGGAGAAGCTACAGCAGTGGATGACATGGTGGTGTTGAAGATAGATCGAGGTGGAGGAGGTTCTTCCAAAAGTACCTCTCTCACTAAGAGGGAATGTTGAGTTTTGTAGTTTTAAATGTACTTCTTAATCTTGTTCCTTGATTATAAGGACCTTGATTTCCCTCTTTAGGAGCTTACATGCGATATGCAAAGTGTGCAAGTGAATTGCACATATGCAAATGTGTTTCATGTGACATGCATGAGTTCTCTACTTTAACTCAAGTACAAGTCATAAATTTACCCTGATTACATGACTTGTACATGAGTTAAAGTAGAGAAGGCTAAATATAGGATAATTAACTAAAGTAAAGTCACTTATATTCAGTTAACTTGATGAGCTAATTTTAGTCATCAATCTTAACTTAGGAAAGTTATAACTTGAGCCTAAAGTGAGGAGCTACGAAAGAACAGCAGCACAAGATAGAGAGAGGCTTCTCAATGAACATGTGTTGGGTCCAAGAGAGTGCAATGAGGTTGGTGATTAGTTTTGAATTTTCTCAGTTGGGCCATTATCCTAGGATGGGAGCCCAAGTTTCGTGATTAATTTATTAATGAAGAATTGTTGATTGGGTAAAAATTTGTTTATGTTATGTGATTCAGATCGAGTAATTTTGTTTTTGCTACATATTTTTGGTTAAGAATTTAGTCGTGTGTTCTCTTTGCTACATATTTTTCCACTAGGATTATCGAAATACGCTGTGTAGCATGAGTTTTACACACTAAAACCCACTTTCACCTTAGGAAATAATTTAGAGAACCATTTTTACTAAATTATTTTTTTAAATAGCCCAAAAATCCATAAAAATAATTAAATAAAGTACTATTTATTTATTATTCCCTTAAATTTACTATTAAATCATTATTTATTAATTATTTCTAACCTATTTGGACCACATTCTAGGAATATTAAATAAATCATTATTTATGTATTATTCCTTAATCATTACATATTTTCCTATGAAATAATTATTAAATCATTATTTAGTAATTATTTCTAACTCATTTTGACCATATCTCCTTAAATTAATTGATAAATCATTTTTATTTATTAATTACTTTAACTACTTATCTTAATTAACTCAATTAATCATTATTTTTTGAATTAGTTCAGTAAATAAATATTATTAACATTTTCATTAATCTTTTCCACTCTTAAATATAACAAAATACTCCTAATGGTTAGATCTTGATTTGGTCTAATATTATTTTATTATTTGACTAAATCTAGATCTATCCTAGCATTTTATTATAAATAGAGCGATTTTTCCTTCACTCTCTACACATGATTATTATCATTGTCGTCACCTTTCCCTCATTAATCATGAGCTCTCCATCTTGAGTTCAATCAACCTTCTGCTTTGCCCATCTGCAATTAGGAAGAGAGAAAGAAACTACAAGAAGCATAGGGACTCAAAAGGACCCTCCCATAGAGGAGGACATTAAAGACCCAAGTCTATGTTCTACTCCACAAAGTGACATCATTAATAAAATTTGAATTCTTTCCACTAGGTTCCTTATTATGGTTTTTGGTTGAATTTTCAAAATTTGTAAGCTCTTTTGCAAGTTTTCTCTAACATTTTTCTTGCAAATATGAGTCTTGCTAAATATTATAGGGTTTTGCAACATATTTCTTCTTTATTCTCTTTGTTATTAGGCGGATTTGTCACCAACTGTAAAAAGTATATTTTTGGCACCTCTGCTCAGAAATTTACACCTAACAAATGGTGACTCCACCTACTTAAATATTCAAATACTTGGTTACTATGTTCCTACTTTTACGTTTTTCTTTCATTTTTCTTTCTATTCTTGGTCTATTAATGGTACTCTTTGGGAAAAAAACTTGTTTTTGTGTTTCCGTTTGTGTTTCACAAGTCACAACTTCCAGCCGCATAGGAGATGATAGGATATAATGAACCCTAGAAGTGGGAGCTCCAGAACATCCAACACACTTTTCGGGGCAAAATCTACAGTGACCAATGCAAGAAATAGGCCACAACCTGCATTATAATGCAAGAACGGTTCAAAAACCTATGTTACCTTCTTTTTTTGCCTTTTTTTTTTTTTCCGAAGTTCACCTTTGTCTGTTTATTAGGGGGGGATTTTTTGCATCCCATCACAACACTGTAGGCTTTGATCTCTTTAGCTTATCCACATTCCAAAGGAAAGAAAAAAATCCCTCTAGGGATTCTAGTACTCCACCACTTTTTAAGGGATTTCGCTAAGTTGGTACTCTATTGTTTCAAAGTTGTATACCATTAATTTTTCACCAGATTAGACTTTTTGTTCAAACCTTTTCTAAGACTTTAAAGTTATAATTGAGCCCCGCTTTAGCCTTTGTTTCACCATCCCTCAAAAATTCCCCTCTAGGTTCCCTTTCATTAGATAATTGGTTTACTACCCTTTCAGCTTAGAATTCAATCCTTCTTTGTCGATTTTATTTGCATAGAGTAGGTCTTCTTTACCATAGATCCCAACCCCTTTGTCTCTTGCTAGTTGTCTCTTTTGTTGCCTTATTTTTCTCTTCTTGTGTTGTTTTTAGCCTCCTTGGGTGGGAAGTAGAGTGTGTTTGAATTTGTTTACTTTTATAATCATTTAAATTCAATTTTCATTTCTAAAATTTACTTTTTAGCAACATTTTTTTGTTAAATTCAAAACCAGGGACATTTCACATATTTTCTCACACATTACACACCCTAAGTAAACAAGAACTTAGTTAGCACCTCCAAGCCAAGACTTTTAAAAAACAACCACTTAATCTCAACACACATAAATTTAATCCCACATGAGCACCTGGGTAACACAATCTTTTAGCTAGGTTAGGGTTTGTCGGGTACACATCCCAATAACACCCATCAATCACTTTACATTGAGACATAGTGTTTGTCTAATTAGGGAGCTTGAAATCCTCCATTATCCAGTAATCAAAATAGGTGCTTGAGACAGAAACCCATTAGAGGGGGTAAGGCTTAGGCTGAGGATACTAGCGGTTCTCCTTGGAGTTTCCCACTTTATGGTCAGGAATCCGAGTCCTATGATGACAACCAAAATTTGAGATTCACTTGCCTCTGATGTGTTAATTTATGCAACTAGTGTCAAATTCCACCCTATACAACTCAAATGAGATAGATGATGATTGCATTGAATTCCTCTTTTTGAGAGGACCGAAATCGACCTAAAGATCACATCATTTGGACAAGAAGAAGTTGGTTTTTTAATTTATGAACCCACTCATGTATATTGGATTAGGTCGGCCCTATAAACATGTATAATTGGACAGGTCAGCCTCAGCATCAAATAGACCCTCATGGAAGGCTATAAATAGAAGATACCTCAAGCTCATTTGATCGCTCAGGTTCATCAAAAGAAGTTCACTCGGGATCCAAAGTTTCTGGTATGAGGCTCGCACATGTCTAGGGTTTATGTTTTATGGTCGCACATACGTCTCTAGACAAATTTGACTATAGTCACTCGCTCATCGTGTTTTTGAGTGCGCCTGGGAAGGCACTGTCACTCGCATGTCTGCTTGAAGGGTGCAACTAGGATCCAAGATCAAATCCGGACAGATCTAACCATAGTTGCACGCACACAGTGGCTATGGGAGCGACTAGGGAATCATGGTCACTTCATATCATCTTACAGGGAAAAACTGAGGGTTTGAATTTGTTCTACTCCAAAGTCGCACGATCACAGTCAAAGTTGCTCGCTCATAGTGCCTCAAAGAGAAACCAAGAGGTCACAATCGCTTGCAAAATTTCTTGATGAGTGTGACCAGGGTTCTGAGCTAGGGCTTGACAGTTGACCATAGTTGTCTGAAGGCTGAAAATGTTTCTATCTGTTGTACAGTAATTCTATAATTTTGTCTCTGATTTGTATTGGGTAAATCTCTGTTGAAAGATTATTTATTGGGCTCATTGTACTCTCTGCTGAAACATTTTATGACAATCTAATAAGAAGATTTGAAAGGGTTTTCCCCCTAGTGGAGTTTTTCCCTGGTCTTTGACCAATCTAGTGTCTCTTATGGTTGTGTTATTGTCCCTTTTATCATTTCATATATTCTTCTATCTTCAGTTATTGCTTATGATTGAAAACATTGTTAATGATTGGATGTATTGCTTAATGAAGATTTGAATTGGGTTGAATTAATTGAAACAACATAGAACAATCTGAAAAATTAACATGGTATTAAAGATAAGGTGAAGTACAAGCCCAAAAGGAGAAAAACATTGAAGCCATCTTCCTTGGAAATTTGAAATAGCTTATCTAGTCAAAGTCAATATGTCTTCCTCTACCTCCAAGTAGCTTGAAAAGTTGGGTGAGACATCAAACTTTGTTGCATAGAAAGTCAGGTTAGAGATCATAGTTGACACCAATGATGTGTTGGAATGCATTCATGGAATAATGCCCAAGCCTCCATAGAATGCTTCCACTTCCCTCAAAAAGAGGTACAAGAAAGGTGAGTCCAAAGCAAAGCAAATTATAGCTGATGGTTTCCAATATAATTTTCTTGCATATGTTATGAATTTAAGGAAGTCTAAAGACATGTATGATAATATAGCCAACATGTATGAAGTCAACAATCTAAATGAGATCATCACTTTGAAAGATCAACTCAAAGACACCAAGATAAAAAAGTAGAAGTTTTACAATCCTATATCATGAGGATATCTCGTCGTAGAGATCAATTGAAAAGAGTTGGGGAAAATTTGTCTGACAGGGAATTAGTGATTGTTACCCTTAGAGGTCTCCCTCCCATTTGGGAAACTTTCATTACTACAATAAGAAACAACAATTTCCTTTCATCATTTGATGAAATTTTTGGAAATATTACTCAAGAATAATCAAGGATGATAGCAAGGGGAAGAGTTCAAAAGCATGAAGAGGGAGAGCCCATTGCTTATATCACTCATGAAAACAAAAACAAAAAAAAAAGGAAAAGGAGGTCCATCAAGGAAGCCTCCCTCTCAAAATGCAAAAGGAACAAATGATAGATCATCATCTCATATTGAATGCTATAATTGTCACAAGAAGGTTCGTTATGCTCGAGATTGTCCCGAGAAGAGAAACGGACCACGAAGCAACAACAAAAAATACAATAAACAAAGAAGGAAAGATGATTGAAGAAATAACCACAATAGAAAATATGAGAGAAGAAGAATAGATACCTCAAACAATCGTGAAGAATATCATCCTCCTCAAAAGAAGTCAAGATTTCCCAGGTATGAAAGCAATGTTGTAAATAAATCTGAATACATTCTTATTTCTTCTCTTACTAGTTCTTCTCGTCCAATTCTTCGGATATTTGGTTGGTTGATAGTGGGGCCACTCATCATTTCTCTAATCTAGTAGAGAAGGAGACTAAGCTGAAGATTATTCTTGGAGACAACTTCACTCATCCGGTGAAATGTTTTGGGTCCTGTTGTACCTATCAACAACCCCCCTTTTTATTAGTGTTAGTAATAACGTTAATAAATGGGGACCCTTCTAAAAAATCAAATCTTAGCATTTATTGTTGCCTTTTTGTTTTTAGAATAAAACAAGATGTCAAAGTGGAACTTGCTAAAACATGGAAATTTACCTTTTCATACTCCTAGCACATAAAACTTCACAAACTACGAGTTTCTTATAAAAAGCGCTACATGACCATAAGGCCTAAGAAAAACTTTATAAATGGAAAAGTCATGAACATTAAGGAAAACCTTAAAAAACCCGCTTTAAAAAAGGTTATTCTCGCATCGCAAAAGGTTATAGCGGACATCCCTTATAAAAGTTACCTCTTGAAAATGCGATCCACGAGAATGCGAGATCATGAAGCTTATAACCTCATCGCATCGCAAATTCCAATACCGCGGTGCTACTTTATGAAACGAAAGTAAATATTGCGAAATGCGATAACATCTCGCAAATCACATATCGCAGCAGCGCATGTAACGATGGTTTTTAACGAAATACATTTTTTGTGATATAGCGATCTGCGATATTGCGAAGCAAATCGCAAAATCGCTTTTATCGCAATTTGAAGGGCTCAGGGTTCTAGGAGAGTACTTTCCGATGTTCGATGCAAAGTTATGAACATTAAAGTTTAGCATAACGGTCCATTAGTGGTCATTTATTAAAAACGATTAGGATCAGTGTAAAGGACCATTTGACGCAAGTTGATATCTTTTGATGTGATTCAGAATTAAAGACCTCCCGTCACCTTATTTTCATCTTTCTATTGATTATTCCTGCATTCAATATCATTTTTATCATATTTTTTCTCTCTGCTTGCAACTTTCAGGAAGAACACGTAGAGCGTAACACACGAAGAAATGGGAAAGAAAGGCAAGGCTCCCGCGGCTGAGAAGTCAGAAATGACCCCATTATTCACAGACACTACCTGTAGTAGGGACGCAGGGATATCTACCTGGGAAGCTATGTATCAGTTGTTAGAGGACGAACAACCAAGAATTATGGAAGTTACAGTTACAGCGGATGGATGTGGCTCTTCTGAAGCATCCCTAACTAAACTTGCATGCTCATTTCTACACCACATTGCGGCGAGGCCAAAAATACTCCCCTACACCAATATGGTGAAATGGATTATAAATCACGCAGACATATCTGACAGAGAGTTCAAAATGAAAAGCCAGGAGGTCATGAGGTCATTTACTCCAAACAATTTGAGGCGTATGTACCACTTACCAGAACCCCAGGCCAGCTACAACAAGCAATTTGTAGAAAAGTTTGCCAAGGAGAATGAAGACTTGGCAAAATGCACAAAGCACTGGTCAAACAATGAGGAAATATTGAAGAAGGATAAAAAAGGTATGTATGCCACTGGCTCTCTCTGTTCTCCTTACTGTTTTTCCGTTGCAATGTTATGTAGACTATTTGGGAAACCAGACATCAACAAGTTTTCATCAAAATGGTTACCTCTAGTGGATGAGGCTACCAATGCCACAATAATGGATTGGGCTCAAATCCTATCGGATAATTTAGCCACTGCAATTTTAGGATACAAAACTAAAAGAAGCTTTGCTTCGAGGGTTTACCCTCCATTCTTTTTGAGCGCCTATGTTATGGATGCTATTTGTTTTGTTTCCAAATTTCCTATTATGGGATGGAGGTGGACGGTACAAAATCCACTTCCCATTCAGATTTATCACAAAGTATTGTGGGAATCCAATTTCATCCCACATTTCTTCAAAATTTGTCATGGAGTTATGCTCCCGATTTATAAAATGCTCTACAACCAAGATGCCCCAAGGTTTTCCCCAGAAGCTGAAGTGGATATTCTCTCTGTGGCAAGGTGGTTTGGGGAAGAATTGTTCACGTATATCAGAGTGTTTGGTAGCATTGCTTCACCCCATGTGCTACCTTTTTACATCCCCGACAAACTGATGGCTAGGGAGATAGCCTATCAGACCTGCGGTGTGGGGGGAATGAGCAAGGTACTGAAAGATTCCAAGAAGGCCATTTGGCCCCAATTTCCTGTAATATGTGGAGCATTTGCATTGCATGACTTAGGTCATGCTTTCAAAGAAGTTGATAATGTATTATGTTTACAACTACCAAAGTTCCCAGGGAGGCAATATGATCCCTTTGGTGTTGTAAGTAATTTTACTACAATGGTTAAAATAAAAGTATTTTCCCATGAAGAAGATCCCTTTGATGATGTTTTTTTGTAGAAAAACACCTTCAGAGAGGTTCAGCATACAGCACGAATTGTTTTTGACCAAGAAAATCTCCAAAAGTTTGACAGTTACAAAAAGCAGCGGTTATCAAAGGTCCCATTGGACCAATTGCTCATCGAACCAATAAGGGAGCCTACTCCCAGTGTTAGCATAAGTGAAGGTTCAAAAGAGAAGTCCAAAACAAGTTCTAAAAAAGAATCAGCTGAAAAGTCTGGTGATCAATCCAAGAGTGAACACAGCAGAAGCGAGGAGTCAATAAAAGACACAACTCAATCTACAGAAAAGCCTGATCAACAGGCTTTGTCCCCAAAACAAGCTGAAACTCCCACTCCTCTTACAAAGCCAATAAAGCCACTTGTAATTGATCTAGAAGGGGAATGGGAAAATTTTAATAAGTTAATTAACACAGAAGAACAGAGCGCAGAGCCACTGACAAATCCAAAAGAGACAACCACAGAAATGGTAATAGAAAGGGTTGTCAATACTCAGGAAACGGAGCACATTCTTGTTGCTCCCTCATCTGAAATTATACTAAGGATAGAGGAAATTCCTCCTCTAGATGTATTTTATAGCCCTCAACATAAGGCTGTCATCAGAAGGCAAAGAAAGAAAAGAAAGCTGGATGTTGTGCTCGCTCCCGAGGATGAACCTCTGGATGTTCTTTGGAAAGACCCCACTATAGACCCATCAGAAAATCTAACTAGGCTCTCACAGATCGCAGGTGCGTACGCTTCGGCAACTATTGATAAGGCAGCAGAGGTTCAATTGCTACTTAAAGAAAAAGAGGATAGGATTTTTTTTTTGGAACAGCAGTTATAGCAAGTCAGCATCAATCAAGAAGCAGAAACACAGTTGGAAAAACTCCAGCAAGACTTCCAGCAAATGCAATTGGCACATCAAAGCAGTTTGGCTAATAAAGAAGAACAGATACAAGGTATGATAGAACTGCATAAAGACGATCCCAAAATTGGGGAGTTTATCACAGAAGCACTTGCTCTCAATTCCCAGCTCCTACAACAGAAAGAACTACTATGCCAGAAGATCTCGCAATGGAATTCCCATTGCGAAATGAGCGATAATATTACAAATCAAGTCGTAGAATTATGACTTGAATATGATTCAATTTTTAAGAAGGTCTCAGACTTCTTGAACTGGTAGAGATCCGAAGAAGGAAAAAGAGCAGACATGCCCAAAATTGATGAATTGCACAAAGAGATTTTATTCGTGAAATGGGATTCTCGGCTAAAGGAAGCAGAACAGGCAATGGAAGACGCAGCGGCAGCAGCAAACAGTGTCATTGAATGCATAAATGAAAATCTGCACAAGGCCAATTTGGTAGCAGAGACCACTCCGGGCTTCCTTCCAAAGGCACAATAGCTTCAAACAGTGTGGAAACAAATAGCAGAGGAAAGGGCAGAGGTGATTAAACAGGTAAACAAGTTAAACTGGGAAACATACTGGTAGTACCTGGTAAAACCACATAGCCAATGGATGACCCTGAAGTGCCTCATAACTTCTGCCGAGAAGATAGTGCCAGCTCTTGCCAACGCCGTATTTGTAGGACAGTTAAAAGTTGAAGTCAGCCAACCGACGCTCTTGAAACCGATGCTGGATATTTGCGATCTAAAGGATCAGATGCAAGATTTATCATAGATATAGTTTTGTTTTGTTTTAGTTTATTTTTGCTTAAAATGAGGCAGGTCATTTAAACCTCCTCATCTATTTTTGTAATATTTATTTTTAGATTTCATTGAGTAGTATTTAAACCCCTCTCATGTATTTAGAAAGAGGTCCTGAGTTTTATCAAAAACAATTCTTCAGAACGTGCATTTTGCCCCCCACTGAGGAGGTTTTGATAAAATGAATGGAACGAGATTTATTTTCTATATGAGTTTAATATCTGCTACTGAAATGCACTTTTGTACTCTTAGTGGATGTTAAGTGATTTGAAGATAGATCTATATTGCTGCAGCTCATGAGTAGAACTTATTACAAATGGTATTTTTATCTCCTAATACTTTTTACTTATGTGTTAAGCAATAAATCATTTTCAGTTATTTATATATGAAAGTTTGAATGTTTAGTTGTCATTATTGCACTTTTGTATGGTGATAACTTACTTTTTATGCTGAATATGTGAATGACTCTTATGCGATATATTTCTCATAATTGTTTCGGCTAACTTTTTATACGAAACAATCATTTTTAAATGGATTCTTTTCTCATGGTGATTGAATGATCTTCATTATCAATTTCTTTTAGAAATTATTTTAGATCACATAAGTAAACGTTACTCCTGGGATAGTTTAAAGTTAGATGTTTTCTTTGATTATGATAGATTGCATATAATAGCTAGAAGATAGATTAGATTTAGAACAAGCATTCACCCCATAAAACCCCAAAAATAAAAACATCATCCCGCTAGCACACAAATCATAAATAGATTGGGAAACTGGTCCCATCATCCCCAGTTGGAGCCACTATTCCAAACGGAAAAGGAGCTGCATTAAGGTCCGGACCGGGTGGTTATCCCCCTTGTTGGAGTCTCGATTTTCGAGCCTTCAACAGGTCCATCAAATTTCATCTGAATTCTGGGGAATCAGTTTTGTTGCATGATGTTATGTATGTGTTGGGATTAATGAGAATTTGGTATCTATATCTATATTGGAAGATAAAGAGATGAGGGTCACCTTCATCAAAGGAAAAGTTTTGACTTAGTCTATTTGTTCACCTATGAGAGATGAATTCACATTAGGATCAAGATTTGAAGGACTCAATAGAGCCACTGGAAGGACACTTCTAGCATTGGTTCATAATACCAATCATTTGAGTGAGATGTGGCATCGAATGTTGGCTCATCTACATTATGATTCTCTTGCGAAATTGAAGAAATTGGTCTTAGGTATTCCTGACCAACCATAGAAATGCTTGCCTATTTGACATTGAGATCAATATCTAGCTGCAAAGGTGGAGGCATCAAGAGTAGAGGCAAATGTAGCAACCAAGGTGGGACTAGTTTACTTCGCATAACAAGCAGGGCCCATTGTTTGACTGGTGCTACTTATATTGGTTGAAGCAAAGGGAGCATCCTTGCTAGTTGCAATTCATTATCCAGTTCGAGATGTGGTCAATCTAGTTTTTTACCTGGAACCTATCGAGATTGAATCACCATCATTATAGGAGACACCATAGGTGAGAGAAGATTCATAGCCAATTTTGGGGTGTTCAAGCCCATCATGATGGAGTATGTCTAGGTTGTGCGAGTGGAAAGAAAACAAGGGGACCATTCCCCTCTAATGAGAAAAATACAAATGACATCCTCCATCTCATTCATTCTGATATATGTGGTCCAATGCATGTGCATTCTATTGGTGGTCATCTCTACTACATCACCTTCATTGATGACTTTTCAAGAAAGACATGGATATATTATTTGAAGCACAAGCATGAAGCCTTTGAACTATTCCTGGAATTCAAATCTTTTATTGAAAATCAAATAGGGAAGAAAGTCAAAGTATTCAGGTCCGACAATGGTGGGGAATACATGTCAAATGAGTTCATAGCATTTTGCAAGAAAGAAGGGATCAATAAGGAAACAATTGTGCCATATACACCCGAACAACTTGGACTAGTAGAAAGGAAGAACAAGTCTATATTAGAAGTTGCCAGTGCCATGATCAATGATCAAAAGGTGCCAAAGCTTCTTTGGGGAGAAGCCACGCATGTTGTTGTATATGTTCGAAACAAGGTACCTCATTAATCTTTGGAAAACAAGACCCCGAAAAAATGTTCACAAGTGTCAATCCCAACATTATCCATCTTCGTATATTTTGATGCCCCGTATATTTTCATGTGCTGAAGGAAAAAAGGAACAAGTTGGAAGCTACAAGAAGAAAATGTACATTTCTTGGTTATTGTGAAAATTCTAAAGCATATAAATATATATTCCTGGTTAAAGGAAGGTTGAAATTAGCAGGGATGTAACATTCGATGTAGATGTTTCTCTTGTAAAAGAAAGATACTTTCCTCCACCTCCTCCTTCCAAGAAGGAGAACGATGGCAGGGATATTCTAGATGGTCCTTCCATGCCCAAGTCTGAGATGATATTGTTGATGATCCCATGGAGCCTATGGATCCATTAGATCCTCCTCCATGTGATCCACCTTCTAGGAAGAGACCACTTTGGCTTTGTGAAACTCTATAGGATTCCGAGAGACATTCTTGTTCGAAGATCATTTAGAGAAAGGAAGAAACCATGCAGGTACCAGGGATATATGGCATCCATGAGCACCATGATTCAAGCCGAACCCTCCACATTTTAAGAAGTCATAAAGGGACAAGTTTGGAAGGATTCTATGGCTGAGGAATATGAATCGATCATGAAAAATGATGTATGGGATGTCGTGCGGAGACCGAAGGGAAAATCTATGGTTACTTCAAACTGGCTATTCAATAGCAAACATGGAGTTGACAGTAGCATTGAGAAATATAAGGCAAGTTTTGTGGCTCATGGATTCTCACAGAAAGAGGGATAAGACTATGATGATATATTCACACTTATGGCTCGATACACAACCATCCATTCGATAGTAGCCCTTTCCATAAGTAAAGTATGGGCTCTTCATCATATGGATGTAAAGACCGCATTCCTTCATGGTATACTACAGGAAGAAGTGTATGTTGAGAAACCACAGGGATTTGAAGTGGAGGATCGAAGAACGCATGTTTTTAGGTTGAAGAAGGCATTTTATGGTTTGAAGAAATCCCCCAAAGCTTGCTACGCCCGCATAAACAGTTATTTGATGAAACTAAGATTCACAAGAAGCAATGTCGATCTCAATCTCTACTTCAAGGTAATCCAAGGTATGCCATAGATTTTGGTTTTGTATGTTGACGATTTATTATTAATAGGTAGTGAGCCTTTGATGATCGAGTGTAAGAGGGAGCTAGCCTTTGAATTTGATATGAAGGACCTTGGACTCATGCACTACTTCCTAGGCCTTGAGGTGCGGAAAAGACCTGGTAAGATTTTCCTTTCACAGGAAAATATGTTGTGAAGCTACTGGAAAGATTTGGAATGACCGAATGTAAATCCATGGCTACTCCGATGGAAATGAACTTCAAAAAGTTATGTGGAGAAGTTGCAGGACCCGATTTGGCGAATCCATCTGAGTATAGACAATTGATTGGGGCTCTAATTTTCCTTGTGAACATTGGTCCATACATATGTTATGTAGTGAACATGTTGAGTCAATTCATGACCGAGCCTCTCCATGCACATTGGGTTGCTACCAAACATATATTGAGATATTTGCATGGGACGATCACACTTGGTCTGAGATATTCTGTTGGAGATGTTTGACTTCATGGATACACCGATGGTGACTGGGTAGGAAATGTTATCAACAGAAAGAGTACATCTGGATGTTGTTTTAGTCTTGGATCTGCCATGATATACTGGATGAGTAGGAAACAAAAGATATAGCATTGAGTACTGTGGAGGTAGAGTATATTGCCGCTAGCATGGCTAACTATGAAGCAGTTTGGTTGAGGAAACTCTTTGGATGTCTATTTGAGTAGGTCCTAGACACAACAGTGATATATTGTGACAACAAGAGTGGGATCCATATAGTAGAGAATCTCATGTTTCATGACATGTCCAAGCACATAGAGATTCGATATCACTTCATTCTAGACATGGTGCAGAGAGGAGCTATTAGACTCCATCACATATCAACAGATGATCAGATTGCAGATATTCTCACCAAAGCTTTACCAAGAGTGTACTTGGGGTGTACAACCCAAGTCGATTATGATGCAGGTGTTCTAACACATGACTACTTAGATTCGTCAATGGAAAGATCAGCAGGCAATAAGATTGGGTTGAGATTTTTCCCCTTTATGATTTCACGTTGAGAATGAGCTCCCCGATGTGATTCTAGGGCTGAGATGTGCTCCCCTGTGTGTGTGTTTGATATCCAATTACTCAATATGATGCTGAGATATATGACTCCCCCATGAGATAGAGGGTGAAATTTAATGCTCCCCTATTCTTCTTCTTTTAGATTTGAGAATATTTCAATGGATAGAGTTGAGCAGAGATGGTCATGACATGATGACATCATGACAGGATTATGTGATGATCAACGGACAAATATTGGTAGGTGGAATTCTTCCTAGTTGAGAGGGAGTGTTAATTTATGCAACTAGGGTCGAATTCCACCCTAAAAAATTCATATGGTGGATATGATGATTGCATTGAATTCCTCTTTTTGAGAGGACCAAAATCGACATAAAGATCACCTCATTTGGACAAGCAAAAGTTGGTTTTTGAATTTATGAACCCACTCATGTATATTGGATTAGGTCGGCCCTATACACATGTACAATTGGACAGGTTGGCCTCAACATCAAATGGACCCTCATGGAAGCCTATAAATAGAAGAGGCTTCAATTTCATTTTAATATCATCATCAAGCATCTTCTTCTCTACTCATTTGCTTATTTGTCTCGCTTATGTTCATCAAAATAATTTTGCTCAGGGTCCGAAGTTTCTGGTATGAAGCTCGCACGTTTCTAGGGTTTCTATTTTCCATTTACATGCATGGCTCTAGAAATATTCAACTACAGTCACTTTCTCACCATGTTTTTGAGTGCGACTCAGAAGGCACAGTCACTTGCATTTCTCCCTAAAGGGTGTGACTGGGGCCCGAGATCAGATCTGGGTAGATCCAACCATAGTCGCACGCATGCAGTGGCTAAGGGAGCGACTAGGGCATCATAATCGCTTTCATATCATCTTGTGAGGAGTGACCAAGTGTTTGAATATTTTCTACTCCACAGTCGTACAATAACAGTGAAAGTTTCTCCCTCACAATGCCTTAGAGAGCGACCAGGAGGTCACAGTTGCTTGCAGAATTTCTTGATGAGTGTGACCAGGGTTCTGAGCTAGGGTTTTTTAGTTGACCATAGTTATCTGAAGGTTGAAAGGTTTCTCTCTATTGTACAATAATTCTAGAAGTATGTCTTTGATTTGTATTGGGTAAATATTTGTTGAAATATTATGTATTGGGCTCATTGCACTCTCTATTGAAACATTTTATGACAATCTAATAAGAAGAAGATTTGAAAGGGTTTTCCCCCTAGTGGGGTTTTTCCTTGGTCATTGACCAATTTAGTGTCTCTTATGGTTGTGTTATTTTCCCCTTTATCATTGCATATATTGTTCTATCTTTAGTTACTGCTTATTATTGGAAACATTGTTAATGATTGGATGTATTTCTTAATGAATATTTGAATTGGGATGAAGTAATTGAAACAACATTGAACAATCTAAAAAATTAACATGTTGGATGGCAGTAACCTTAGTTTTCATTCCTAGGATCAAAACACCCTATACAGGGTGGGTGATATGGGAAGAAGCCATCCCTCTTACCCTACCTTTCACTCAGCAACTCTTCTTACAGATATCAGGTCCCGTAAGTAAGAAGTTGTTTGGAAGGCCATCAAAAACATAGTACTAGTATTTGTTTGAGATGTAGTTAACCTTTAGGTTAAGAGTCTATTTTCTCTTTATAGTTAACCTTTTTTCTTGAATTACAATAGCAGTTCATTGTAGTTATCTTGCACTTTATACTATTGCATGTAGTGTTTGCTTTCTCTCTGTTGTTCTTTTTCTTCATACTTTTACTCTAGCCTTTCTATGTTCTCTTTGTCCTAACATCATTATGCCTCATAAGAATTTGTCGCAATTCCTCTGTGGTCTTCACCCTCAGTTCCCGTTACGATGTCCATTAACGCCTGCTAGATGAGTCAGGGTCCCTCTCCCTAGCCTATCTTTTAACTCTAGTCTCTCTAATTCATCCAGTTCATCCTCTGATTCTAAGTCCTCTCAGCCTCGAACTACTACCATGTCTAGTGTCAATGTTGTCGGTAATGTCGATCCCAATATAGGCACCAATAGTAGAGGAAATGGAAACAGTGATGCTTGTAATACTAAGGGTTCCCCCTGGAGGTAACATTAGAAACTCACAAGAAATGGCTATCAGTCAACCGTTGCTTCCCTATATGGTCAGTTTGAACCATCTTATCAATGATCCTCTTCACCATTATCTGAATTAGCCACCTATGTCAACCAAGCTGCCATCTGATATTCCCAAATTTGAAGGGAACTATGGAGAACATCCCAATAACACCCACCAATCACTTTACACTGAGACATAATGGTTGTCCAAGTAGGGAGCCTAAAATCCTCCATTATCCAATGATCAAAACTTATGCTTGAGACAAAAACCCTTTAGAGAGGGGAAGGAATAGGCTGAGGATATTGGTGGTTCTCCTTGGAGTTTTCCACTTCATGGTTAGAAATCCAGGTCCAAAAATGACAACCAAAAGTTGAGATTCTCTTGCCCTTGTTGGATGAAGGTAACCTTAATTTACATTCCTAGGATAGAAACACCCTAAAGGGGTGGTTGAGGGAAGAAACCATCCTTCTTACCCTACCTTTCACTTGGAAGCTTTGCTTGCAAATACCAAGTCCCACAAGTAAAAATTTGGTTTGAAAGGCCATCAAAAACATGGTACTAGGATTTGTTTGAGGTGTAGTTAACCTTTTGGCTAGGAGTCATTTTTATCTTTATAGTTAACCTTTTTGCTTGAATTATAGTAGCAGTGCATTATAGTTAGCTTTCACTTTGCACCACAACACATGGTGTTTTATTTCTCTTTGTTCTTTTGCTTCATACTTTTCCCCTATCCTTTTAGCATTTTCTTTGTCTTAACAACATTGTGCTTCCTAAGAGTTTGTTGCAGAGACTTTGTGGTCTTCACTCTCAGTTCCCATGTTGGGAAAAATACTGGGGTGGGGGGGTGGTGGCGTGAATCAATATTTTAAACTCAAACTTCCAATTTTGATATTCTAAAAAATATACGCAATTGTTAAGCAAAAATGCATATGTATGCTACTTTAGAGAAGAAAACCCGCGTATATATTGTTTATTGATTCTTATGTATTTCATCATATAATTATTCTTAATCAGTGCATCAGTAGATTAATTACTTTTCAGTATGCAATAAATAACATAAAGAAATCACACCAAACACACATAGAACACCGGGATTTTTAGGTGGAAACCCAATGTGGGAGAAAACCACCTGTTGTCTCTGCCTTCTTTCTTATGATATAAAGAAAAATATCAATTTGTACTAATGTAGTATCTTGTCAGTATGCAGGAACCTACCTGCAAAAAGATACAATCTTTTCTCATTCTCCAACACCTACTGGAAGGAAGATCCAACCCCCTAATCTCATTTACCGGCTCCTACTAAAAGGGAGCTTCTACCCCCTTTCTGAAAGATACAACCCTCAGCTTCTTGTGGACCACTTTTCAATATTTCAAAATGGATCCACCTATCAAACAATCATCACAGAACTTCTAGGCCACCTTTCATAAAATTTTCAAACTGGACCCATATCAATCATAAACCCAAACTAACTGAAGCATTGAATCTGAGATAATGTATCACTACAAAGCAACTGAAATTTTGAAGCATCAAATCACTGAATGCAGAAACCAACCAGAAATAACAAATATAAATTTTGTGCGTGACTATACTGAATAAGGCTTATGTATATATGATTTTCCCCTGTACACGACCTGCATATAGATCTCAGAATACTGAATATTGAATCATATATAAATCATTTATCAGTCACAGATCACTTGAACCAATCATAGATTACTAAAGCAAATACAGATCACCAAACTGTAGCATCATCGCTAATCAACATTCATAACCAACTCAACCCAACCAATATTGTCAAACATAGATTATCATGAGAGAGACACCATCAATAGATGGTAGCAAATTGAATAGAAATGATCAAATATCATCAATGAGTCATACTGCAAAACCCTGGAATATATACGCGACTTCCCTGAAGTTGATTCGTGTATGTGTGTGCTTATAATTCACAACACCTGCATACAAATCTACAAAAAATATTTTGCAGGAAATATATGCGACCCTATAGAGACGTATCCGCGTATGTGACTATTCCCAAACACACCTACGTAAAGATCTGTAAAACTTTCATTGAAAGTACAATTTCACTTTCGGAAACCTTTACTGTCAATACTACAAACTTATGAATAAATCATTTAGATCATAGTATCACAGTTTCATCAATATTAGCTACTTATTTTAACAAGTAAATCTTTTAAGCATATATGTCAAAAAATTTCAGATCTGAGGCTTCCCCTTTCTTGCTGGTGCACACCTTTTTCAAGTCAAATCATTCATAGACAACCCAATACTTGCACACCCAACACCTTGATCTCCATCTCTTTATATAGTATATTCCTTAGCCAATACCTTAGGTAAATACCTTGGTTATGTCGTAAGTATTCTTTAACAGGATCAAATAACCATTGACGCAACCATTACCATGGGCCAATAACATGGTAAAGACCCTTGGTATTCAAATTACCATGGTGCAAATTATGCATGTGATTTTGCTTCTCAATACCTGCATATGTATGTGACCTTGCCTCATAGGACCCGTGTATACTTTCTCAAACTTTGTCTTTACCATCCATTTGTCATGGAATTTTCCTTTCTTTGTCCATACCAGTTATGGTATCTATATCACTTAGTATAAACATTTTGTTATCATAATGTTGACATATTTATCAAGTAGGTTGCCATTAAGGACAACACATTATCCATAATGCCAACATCCATTGGAACATCCATTGACACTTGCTAGATGAGTCAAGGTCCCTCTACCTAGTCCATGTTTGAACTCTAGCCTTTCTAATTTATCCAGTTCATCCTTTGATTATGAGTCCTCTCAGCCTCAAGCTACTACCATGTTTGGTGTCAATGCTAGTAGTAATGTCAGTCCCAACATAGGGACCAATAGGAAAGTAAATGTCAGCGGTAACGCTGGTAATACTTAGGGTCACCCCTGGACGTAACATTGTAACCTCACAAGGAATGGCTATCAATCAACCATCACCTCCCTATATGTTCGGTTTGAGTCTTTCTTATTTGAACTAGCTTATTAATGATACTCTTCACCATGATTTTAATTGGCCCCCTATGCCAACCAAGATTCCATCTGATATTCCCAAATTTGAAGGGAACTTTGGAGAGGATCCCACTAACCATGTTCATTCATTTCACATGTGGTGCTCTTCTAACTCTATTACGTAGAATTCCATATGTATACACCTTTTTCAATGTGCCCTTAGCAACACTGCTATGAAATGGTATGCAGACTATCCCCATGCATCTCATTCGATATTTGTGACCCTTGCCAATGCTTTCTTATCTTACTTCCAGTTACCTATCTATTACAATACCAGTACTAAAATTTTAACCTCATTCCATAAAAATTCTACCACCAACCTTTCCAATCATGTCCAAGAATGGCATAGAAGGCGAAGGTTATGTAAAGCTCCAAAATTGGAAGACAATGTTTTGCTGGATTAGTTGTTGCAATCCCTTCTCACTCCTATTGGTAAAGATGTCTTGTCTCATTTCCATCAAATAGAAGAACGCATCCAAACGAATTTGAAGTTTGATATGATCTATGCCCAATCAGGTTAGATCTATACCGTCTTTCTTGACCTTCCTAGGCCTAGTTCTTCTTCTACACTGAGGGCATCTCGTTCCGCTAATGATGTCATTGGGTCAGAATCTTACCCTCAACCTTCCCCATATCTGCAAGGATCCCTTGGTTATGGCCAGGTACACTTATCATCCCCTTGATCCATTGCAAATTAACTCCTATCAAGGCATGAGTACATCTTATGCAATTGCCCATCCACATCAATCAATCTTAAGGCCAGTTGTTACTCAGCCTAATTATCAAAATGTTACCGTGAATCCATATTATCCTTATGTGCTACCTAGTGCTCCAGTTCCAATGGAACCATCACCCCAACCTCACATGCCTCAGCCCCCTCTGTTGCAGAAACCACCACCTCGAAAAGGGAAGGTATATGCATATAAAAATATTGCCCCTCCCCCTAACCCCATGAGGAAGAATAAATGGAACTGTAACCAAAATTACCCATCTCAGGGAAACCAAGGTAACTAAGATCATAAACCTAATACAAATAAGGGTGACCAATCTAATATTGCCACCTAGCAACATGGTGGAGAGCCCAACCAAAACAATGACCTTTGAAAGGACAAACCTTGTGCATATTGCGGTACCTATGGACATTAAACTCATGTCCCCTCCTCCCTCATATGCACAAAGAATGGGAAAATCAAGAAGTTTCCTATGCCTCCACCTACACCTCCCTCTACATAATCAACCTTTCCCTCACCAAGGATATGTGGCCAACCAAGATGGCCAGAATCCTCCAATTCCTCATCAACCAGGGAACTAGTCTTACCAAATTCTTATGACGAACTCTAAAGAAGTTAACCTCCAAACTCAGTTGCACCAATGTGATTCACCTACTAAGAAGTCATCCACAGATGTGCAACTGAATGTAACTGCAAATCCTCTTTCATCACCTAATGATACCTTACGAATCCCTCCACCTAAGGTATAGGTTCCATCAAAGGTTGCAAAAATTTGTGAGCCACCCACACTTATAGTATAGTAGATGACTTAGTGCAGTCTCTTACTGCTCAATGCTAGAAGTTCTCCAGACATTCCCATCTCAAATAAAAGCTCTACTATCTACTTTAGGAATTTTGGACCCTTCAAATGATTGCATGATCTTCTTTGAATTTCACAAATTGGATCATCCTCGTCTTCCTCTCTTCATTGCCTTCCAGATACCAATCTCTATGAAAAATGCTATCATTGTCATGGTGTATCATCAAAGAAGGCACATCACATGTGTGATGTCCGCTAATGTCTGGAAGCAACTTGGTTCCCCTAACCTTTCACCATCAACTATCGCTTTTCGTGCATATGATGGTTTCCCCTCACAACTTATCACTCTCTACCAAAATTGTCCCATCATCGTTGCCAGCAAGTAGGTCACGATTGATGTTGAAGTCATCGATGCACCTCTCAATTATAACCTCTTTCTCAATCATAGTTTTGTGGACGCTATGAAAGTAATCACATATTACGTCTTTCGTACCATGAGCTTCCTTCATAAAGAGATGATAGTCACCACGATTAATTGACTTATTAGGATCCTCAATCTAAGGCATCCCCTCAAAATGTCATTTCTTCGATGGCAAGTAACAATTCCATGCCTTCTTTGAACAAAATCTCTCTAGTGGTCTATAGAGATTCCTCATTTCTTGGGGCTTATTATGGTCCACCTCTTCCCTCTTAACTTAGCTCGTCCAATGCTTGTAGGCTTCAAGCGTCACAAATCGTTCAATAGTCTGGTATGTCTTCCTAGCAACTAGCTCAATAGCAAACTGTTTCTCCCAAATCAACTGGTGTCTCCAGAGGAGTTCCTCTTGAACACCCATCCGTTTGGCCAAATCCTTTTCTTATTCCCACCACCAGGAAAATTCACTGCCCATATGATAGCTATGTTGATTCTACCTCACTTTACTTTGGGGATCATAGTTTGGTATATTGATCCTCCTACAAACATCCCTCCCAAATCAAATCAAACCTTACGTGGCTTTGACACCGATATAACTAGTTCCCACTACCCCTACTACTGTGTCAGTTCCACAACAACCTCAACGGGAATCCACCCCTATTGCGAAAGCAACTGGTGAGGGGGGAAATACCGAGAAAAGGGGGGCTAGAATAAGGCAACCCATGTGACAGCCACTCCATCTCCAACACCTAATCCTACTCCATGCTCTTTGTGCGACCTTCATGGTCATGCCACCAACAATTGCCCTAATCCTTCACATCTAAAGAGCATGATTTCTAAGGACGAAATTCAGCCAGATCCAAATGTCCCTGAGGTGCACGTCCCCTTACCTGAATTGTCCAAGAAGAACACGTATTTACGTACAAATCACCCAAGTGCTTTGTGCGATATGTACATACATTATTCCCATCGTTGTCCTCACCTCCATTATTTTTGCAATGCCCTTACCATTCATCACCAGATGGATGCCACTCGTAGTGACCCTGCAACCCCTCTATCCAAAACCCTTAGAACCATTACTCAACCCACTATCATGATTTCTCCTTCTGATTTGGAAATGACCAACAATTTCGTACCCCCATTATTTACATGTCATCATCCATGGGATCGACTTCTTCAAACTCCTTGGGAGTTTCTGAGCGTGTTTCAATAGATCCATATTTTGAAGTTACTTCGTGTTCAACATCAGTGGACTTTATATCCACCTGTCATCAATCTCCTCGAAGATGTTGCATATGTGAACCTTATCTCCCATGGTGATGCTTTAGGTGCTTCATCATCAAGTGGTATACCTGACTCTCGTCCTCCCATATTCAATTCTGACGAGGATATTATGGAAGTAATGACCACACCCGATTACCCACGGGATGATATGCATCACGATTCATAATTTTTCCCATGGAAATCTCATGACCAATATGTTGTGGAGTCGAAAGACTACTCACGATAAAATAGATTGGTTTAAGAACCCCATTCCTATTCCAGATGCCTTCAAAGAAGGTAGCATGGATAACATTTCACCTACCATTACATTTCAAATAAACCAAGATTTGAAGAAAAAATCATGATGTGGGGACATTGTACCCTTTTATAAGTTGGTGTTTATACTAAGTTGTTTAAATAATTCAGTGATGTTTTTTCCTAGTCTTACTCTAAGATGCTCGAACTTGATCCATACATTTGTTGATTTTGGGTAGCATCGGATGTGCTCTGGCCATGAAAATTGGTGGAGAGTCTAAAGCACATGAGATCTCTAAGACCCAGAAATGGTTTGGGCAAATTCTAACCGGTTTGGGAGATATTAAAATAATTAATATTTTTAATGGAGTTCCTAAGTCTAAACTTGGGAAAAATAAAATATTAATGCGAATTAATATAAAACGGGTCCAAAATTCATGGATCAAGCCAAATCTAATCTTATCCATTGATTAGAGATTTAATCTCCATCGTTGATGGACCAACGAGAAAAGTATAAGAGGAGGCTTGAGGGTCAGTTGGAGAATACACCGAGAGAGATCAAGAACTCGATTTTCTAGGGCAGGTTTGCTGAGGAAATTGAGTGAAGTGATCTAAATTGTAGCTGAGAGGAAGTGAATACATAACAGAGATGCAGAGTTAGTACCAGAAGCATAAATGTAGAAGTCGGGAGAGGGTTGATGCAGAGCCATCTAGAGGCCACCCAGAGGCAGCCAAGAGCTGCGCAGAGCATAAGGAGGGCCAACGTGGGAGATGCAGAGACTCTAGAGGCTGATGCAGAGCCCCGAGAGGCTAACACTAGGATAGATAGGCTGACGCAAACACTAGAGGCAGTACTGGGAGATTTCGTGGGACATATTGGAGCTGGAGAGTTGGATAGGGTGACGCAGAGCAGCAGAAAGTTGTATTGTTTTTGTGGGATCATTCATCTAGTGATTTAGCCGAAATATCTATCTGCGATTAAGAGGTACTACTGCCGAGGGAATTCTCTGCTGAGTGAGCCATTTCTGGTAGCCTTGTTATATTCTTAAAATGAATAATGATAAAACCCTCTGAATAGCTGCATCGGTTTTCCCGCATTGGATTTTTCTGGGGACATTAGTCCAAAAAAACGGTGTTACTTGTGTTCTTATTTATTTCAGTTGATCATTTGTATGTGTTGATATTGTACTTGTATTTATTTTCAGTATTTACATGGTAAATATCTTGTTAAGTAATTGAACAAGTAGAAAGAAATAAATCAGATAGTGCAGGAAGACTTTCTAACGAATAGACTTAGAAATTCCAACATGGTATCAGAGTGTGGTTGCAGATCACAGGATAACTGAAGGCATCAACCGATAAAAGAAGCAGCAGTGGAAATAGTTATCCCGAGTGACAGAAGTTGTTCCTAGCATAAATCAGCAAGAAAGGGGTGACACAGAAAGCCTGCGTCATCAGTTCAATGCAGAAGGAGGATCAGCATTGAGGCAGAGAGGAGCAGACCTGACCTACGCAGTGCTTGGTCATATTTCTCAGTCAAGAAGGATCAATGTTGTGGCCAGGAGGTGTAGATTGTGTCGGTGACGGGATTGCGCAAAGCCTAAAGGCTCTAACCTTCAAACTGTTGGGGCATAGGAGGCTGTGAGTAAGTTGCGGAGCAAAGCTGGTGGGGTACTATGGTCAGGATAGTACCTAACAGGGAAAGACCAAGGAGAAGGCAGTTACTGCCAAGGATTTCTAGCCAAGAAATCTGGATCAGTGGTGCAGTGGCACAAACGATTGGAGTGGGGCATCTTGACATTGGATGAGGGATTTCCAGAAGGGAAATTGAGGCTCAGAGGGAGTCAAACCAGGAACTTCCAGACGGGAAGTAGAGAGACTTGAAAGAGTCAAAAGAGGAGCATTGAAATGGCAGTGAATGGGTTAAGAGATCAAGATAGACTGGACGAAGCTTCAAAATTCGTAGTCTGGAAGGCCGAGATCTTGTCCATTCTAGACAGGTATCATATCAAACACTTCGCCTTGAAAATGATAGCGATCCAGATTGACCTAGCTAAAAATTAAAAATACGAGCAGGCAATGGCCAGGGAAAAGTGCATCATCCTTTATGGTGTCAAGGATTATGTGGTGCCATATATTGCTGAGAAGGAAATGACAAATGAGATGTCGGAAGCCCTAAAGAAATTGTACCAGCATACTTCCATGCAGAGGAGGATGTTACTTGAAAATCAATTGCGAACATATCAGATGCAGAAGGGAGAGAAGATAGATGTCTTCCTTGGTGGATTGAAGGAGATCTGTGATCAGTTGACTTCCATAGGGGCCACACCAGATCAAGAACTGATGGTGAGGACTGCATTGAACGCAGTCTCAAAGGATTGGGAGGTATTTGTCCAGAGCATACTGGGTAGGACGAGCCTTCCAGATTGGGAGGAACTGTGGGCGGCCCTTCGTCAAGAATAGAATAGACGGGTGTCCAAGGCGAGAAGTAACGGAAAAGGGGTCAGAATCAAGAAGGAGGAAGAAGAAGATGAGGCTCTCACATCTGTGGGAAAGTAGGAGAAAAGAAAGAAGAAGGACCTCTCCAAGGTCAAGTGCTTCCATTGTGGGGAAATGGGTCACTATGCAAACCAGTGTCCTAGGAATAAGAGCAAGGGAGAGGCTTCTGAGACCAAGGCTACGCTAGCTAAAGCGGAGAAGGAAGTGGATATTGATGACGACTGTGCCATGAGTGCTCAAGCACCTCGAGAGAAAAAGTGGGTAGACGTCGAGCTATAGTCAGACGGACTACAGGAGATGAGGGCCAGGATCCTTGAGGTACCCAACCTCTTGGATTATACCTAGCTACGAGAGCCCCAAAGAGGAGTAGCAGGACTGGCAGATGTCGGTAGAGATGGATGTGAATGGAGTGACAGAGAGTGCTACAGTGCAGGAATCCTAGGACAGCATGAAGCAGCAATGCGAGATGCATGGAGTTGTTGTAGCAGCGCAGAGGTCAGAGAGGGATCACTTGTCAGCGACAGAGGGAGCTTCAGCATCAGGATTGTTTCTAGCCTGACAGAGATGTCAAATTTTGGAGGATCAGTTACTTACTTCTCAGTAACTGAGTTCCAGTACAGCAGTTAGCAATTGCAGGGCCATGGGTAGCAGCACGGATGTAGAGGGAGTTGTTGTACAGATGCAACAGTGGAAGTGACAGGGCCATGGGTAGCAACACATGATGTAGCAGTGTAGAGGATGTTGGGCAAGGAGGCCTACCGATGCTGGATGATCAGGGTGATACTCAATGAGGAGTATTACTACATCATAGTCCTCGTGTTGGGCATGGAATCCCCCCAAGGCATGTTTTGGGGCTCAAAGCCCAAGTTTTGACTTAATCTTGTTGTAAAGACTCCGCGAATTGCAGGCGCGGAGCGCGAAATGTATGATAGAGTCACAGGGTTGTCTGCCCTAGTTTTGTAATGTAATGTCGGCCTACCCATGGTCTGCGGACCATGGGATTGTATAAATAGAGTGAGGCTCTAAATGTAAAAGATAACTAGAATGAAGTAATAGATAGCGAAGTAAAAGCGAAGAGCAAGAGCCTAAGTGTCTAAGTGTGTCTTGGGTCATAGAGTAGGAGAATGCTCTGCAGCTGAGTGTGCAGAGGCCTAGTAGTCTGCAGCTGAGTGCGCAAACCCCTGTAGTTGAGTGCGTAGGTTGGAGTCAAGTCTGTAACCGGGGAAGAAAATAATAAAGAGAATTTTTATCTTAATTCTGTGTATCTGTTCTTGGGTTATTACATGTTTGATATAAATTGCAAATATATTGTTTATTTACTCTACGCACCTGTATGAATGATTTATATTTCTAAGTATACTTTAATGCATACAAGTAGGCTAATTTAATCAACTAACAGTGGAATACTAGTAAGGACTTGGGTAATAACAGTGTTCAACCCCCAAGTAGGGCTGCGCGAAGGTAGCATCTCAGGCTGTGAGGTATGGGTAAGTGCACGTAGCGACGTGTGCGCAGGGTCGAACTGCAGATCACTTGAACTCATCAGACATCTCCATGTTGTGGAAACCTGGTTCTAGCACCCTTCCATACTAGTTCGGGTGAGACCTCAGTCCACGCTCCACAGACTATTGTCGAAAGGGTCAGTAGTACTAGGATTTGTTTGGATAAATCACCTCTGAACCTGGGTCAGGCCCCAATAAGCCAACAAATGGTTCTGTTGTCGGGACCAGGATCTGCATAAGAGATGTCTGATGTCATGTCACTAGAATCTGACAAAGAAATAAATTGAAGAGTGGCTAGAAAGAAAGATTCACAAGTTCGCTACACAGGAAAACATGAATCCACGAGTATCAAAGGAACAGTGGTTAAAGCGCTACTTATATACCGAAATCCATGAAATTTTCTTTGCATCCTTCCCCTTTGAGTTGTACGAGTGGATCGCAAAGCTAGCAGACAGTCAAGGAAGGTGTAAGCTCGACAAACCTATTGTGTGGACTCCAGAGTTGGTGCGCAGACTAGAAGCATCGGAAGATAAGATCGCGCGCATTGTGGACCATTGGCTCGATCGGATTATAGGAGGGTTTATCATCGAGTTTGCAGTAGATACTTTGGTCAGCTACAGCGAGGCAGAACGACGCTTCCTCAAAGGACAGCGAGGTAAGTACATTAAATCTTTGAACAATTGGATTAAAATGCTACTATCTGAAAAGTGGGTTATGTGATTAAATTGATGTTTGGGGCTACGCAAAGTGTGACGATCTACAGAAACGAAGGTATCGCAGAGATAGAAACTAGCCCCTTGATTTTACCTTGGCGAGAAAGTGACGGAAGAGCTCGTGAAGGTTTCACTAAGGAGTGCGATCAGTCTGATAAGGCAACAAATTCCGCACATACCACCTCCACCTACACCACCACCAGTTTCACCCTCTTCACCCCTATCTCCGCCCACACCACCTCTGCCACCACCACAGTTCAATATGGCGAGCGCAATAAAGTTTTTGGTGTTCAAAGGAGTGGGGAACGAAGATCAAGACAATTTTGGTTCATGGTAAAGGCTGTATGGGAAGCACAAGGAGTCATGGATGACAATATAAAGAAGGAAACGCTGGTAAGCATGTTGCAGGATTGCACACTGACATGGTACATTAAGCATTCCAATGACAATCCAAACACAAGGATCATGGATATCCAAGCTGCGCTAAACAAGGAATTTAGCAGGCCAAAATCAGAGACACAGTCGATTATCGGGTTTAAGGAAATCGTGATGCTTCTAGGAGAGACCCCTTGGGAGCTAGATCAGAGACTAAAGGGTATGATTCACGAAGCCAACATGACCTTGACAGATGGGCAGCACCACGCATGGTTTGTAGCATCACTAACACCGCATCTAAGGACCACGCTATCACAGCAGAAGTTATCCACCCAGGCTGAAGCCTTGGAGATTGCAATGAGACTGCACGAGACCCCAATACAAGATCCTAGTCTGGGAGTCCAACAGATCCACGTGCAGTTGAAAAACTTGTGTCTGGAGATGCAGAGTTTGAAACAGGATAGGAAAACTTGCCCAGAAGTGTGCGAGGAGGTATGGTGCATAAAGTGCAAAGGCCAGGGACATGAAAAGGACCATTGTCCAGTCTTCATGAACTACCTGGTGGGAGGAGGGCCAATTCCATTGAGACCAGAGGCACAAGCAGGACCGAGCGCGGCGCCTGCATTATGGTGTGTGATTTGTTAGATAGGAGGGAAGCATGCTACAGATAACTACCACCTATTATAGAAGTATACGCAGACGTCCCAACAGTTGTTTTGTAATTTCTATAGATCTGATCTGAAAATGGGGCACTTAGGCTTCTTGTCTAACTTACAAGAACCTCTCCCACTTCCAAAGCTTTAAATATTCCAAAGTCTTATTGATTAACCAATGCGGAACTAATAAGTGCTTGATATTAAGGTGTATGCTAGTATTTGTTTTAAACTGTTCAGGTGCTGTAAATTAATGTGTTGAAACTGATATATAAATACATACAACAGTAAATAATGCAGCAGTAAAACAAGCACATAAGGCAGCAATTTAATCTGGAGTTCACCCAAAACTCTTGGGGTACATCTCCTTGAGCTCTAGTCAACTTGACTAGGCTCTCTGGGATTATGGCAGGTCCTTTTACAAGCTCTTCGCTCAACTCCTACTGTTTTCCACAGAAACAGTGGGTTCAAACACCATGTCATTCCCTAGCTCTTGAAGCTTTGGCTCTTGGCTCTTGCTTCTGGCTCTTGGCTCTGACTCTGGCTCTTCGGCTCTGGCTCTGGCTCTGGCTCTTTAGCTCTGGCTTCTTTGGCCCTCTATTAGTTTACAGCTCTCTTGGCTTTTCATTTGACTTCCAAGTGACTCCCTTGGCTATTATTTTTCCTTCTGCGCTGCCTCTTTCTGCTCTTTTTTACCTTAGCTTCCTGCTTTGGCTTTGCTTTCAGCAACAGCCCCCAACAACCTTCAACAACCTCTGTCTCTGTCGTTCTATGGCTTTTTAAGCCAAATCAGCGTTGTTGATTCATTTTCCCTCTCGAGCTCTCTGGCTTCTTGCTTTGGTCCACTCAAATCCCCTCTCTGAGCATTAAATAATCATTTATAACACCTTTAGGGGAGGTGGCCACCTGTTCTACAATGGAAGAGTGCATTAGCACTTGAAATCCCCCAAAAATAGTCGTTCCCTATTTACACAGAGAAACGCTGTAAAACACGAGAAAATCGCCAAATCCCTGTTTATCAGATTTGAAACACTATAGATTCCGCCTTATAACTCCTTTCTGATCCGCCTTTATATTGCCATCTCATCTCCACCATTGATCTGGGAGATCCGAATCCAACGGCTATGGTTCATTTTAGATGGCTCTTTCATACAGAGGCTAACTGCCCGATGAGGGTCGTTTTCTCTCTCCTTAGCCTGGACATGTGGCAGCCAATGTATGGGCTTCGGCAGAGCCCGGCCCAAACCACTTACCGCCTTTGGCCCTCCCGAAATCCTACCTATTTTATTTTAAAAATACATTAAAATATCGCAAAAATGGCTTTATGCGGATTTGAAACATTATATATCTTTATTCACAAACCCTTTTGGGTTTGGTATTCATCGCAACGGCTTCCTTCGCTTTTCTTTATTAAACGAAATATGTGAACATACATAGAAAATGCCTTTGGGCAGATTTCAAAATTTATGGCATATCGTTTATAACTCTATCGGGTCCGGCTATCGCATATATATCTATATATATATATATGGCCGCTCCTCTATGTAGCTCCGATGCGATTTTGCGATGTGACTTGTCGGAATTGCATCTCGCATGAGCCCCGGGCCATTTGGTAAGCGCTTCGCTGTAATCACCGATTGCAGTATTGTGATCGCAATAATCATATAGCATGTTCCGATATCCTCCGCCTACCACCGCTGATTGCGATTTGTCGATCGGATCTGGACCGTTGATCAGCCAGATCCGATGACTCCTGTTCATTGTTGGTTTAAGCCTCCGATAGGCCTATTTTTAGTCATTTCTTTGTGTTTATTTTGCCTTCTGATTGTGTAGTCTGATATTTCTAAAACTTCTCCTTTTGCGATGGTTTTGATATTTTAGGAGATTTTGAAGACATAGAGGGCTTTTAGGACCCATTTTTAGGGGAATTTGCCTCTTTCTCCAAAGGAAAAAGGGCAGCTTCATTTTGTGATAGCTTTTGCATCCTAAGTCAATTTTTTCCCATTCAAGTTGCAGGAGATTCAGAATGAGACGATCTCTACAATGGGGCTAGTTCCAGGAACTCCCCTGGGCTTTCATTTTCCTCAGTGAGGAACACTTAGACTTAGGAGTCTATCCAAAATCCATTTTGGATCACACCTTCCCACTAAAAGAACTTTTGGTCTCCAAAAAACTGATATACTGATCTGAATAGTAAATGAGAGTGACTCACCCTGTTCTTTCAGCCTCCCTACACTTGCCTTGCATAGTGCCTCTGAACCAAAGTTTTCGACCACTTCCCTTCTAGATGGGCTAGTCTTCCCGGGAAGAATTGTCTTCCTCCTTGCCTTCCTGCAGAAGTCCTATTTAAATGGTTATAGAAGGTAGTTTGGGCTTCTCTGCATTGATCATTGATCCAAGGTGGCTCAAACAATTGTGAAGTGCATCTTCTCTACAAAACTTTCATTTATACATGTTTGAAAAACTGCCAACAATAACTGTTAACAACAACAGATATACAGACAACAACTGGATGGACTAAACTCTTGCTTCAACAAAAGAAACAGATTTCACATCTTGTGAACACCTCCATGTCTTACATCTACATACAAATGATGGACTAGACAACAAGCCAACAAAACATGCCTTTAAAACAAATGACCCTTCAAGTCAAGCATGTAGGAAAAGGACCATTTGGACTCTTTTCAAAAATGAAACATTTCATCATTATTCTCCATCATGGAGACCAAGTTAACTTCTTTCAAGTCAACATTACATGCATGCTTAAAGCAATCAGCTCTTCAAGTTAATTACACATACATGTTCAAACAAGGAAAACATCAACATCCCTGTGTTCATGCACATCATTCTTATGCATGCATTTCATCCTTCAACTTTCACTTAAGCACATTGTATTTTTGAAGCTGAAATGAAATATAATGTTGCAGCAACAAAGTGAGTCTCCCACTCAATCTTTTCCATTCACCATCTTGGTAGAAACCTGCAACTTTCATCTCATCAACAAGAAATGCAAATAGATGCATCAATAGGCATGCAATTCTTAATTGGAAAAGAACTCTAACCATTTCTTACCAATCCAGTTCAAAGGTCTTTCCTTTGTCTACACATCAGCATCAACATGTGAATCATTCTAAAGCACATCATTCATGGAAACTTCCTTTCCATTTCTGCCATCTTCTCTTTCCACTTTCTTCAGCTTTTGTGGAAGCATTGTTGGATTCAGAGTCCAACACCTTTCAGCAAGATGCCCTTTCTTATGGAAGTAAGTGCAGCACATGTGCATCCTCTTGACAGCATGATTTGCCTTGTCCAATGGACCTTTGGCTCTTTGCTTCTTTTCCTTCAAAAGTTTCCTGTATGTGGCCATTCTCTTCCAACATCTAGAAACATGATGGTTATCCAAACCACAAAAGGAACATGCAATTATTTTCCCATGCTTATGTGGAAATTTACCATGCTTTGAAAAATCAAAAGGAATATGTTTAGAACCAGATTTATACCTGCCTCTTTCACCTTTATTGCCTTCATGAGGAGGTGAAGCAAATGAAGAAGTGGCTCCCTTTGTAACACCATCAATCTCTTCAAGGTTGTTCGAGTTTCCACAACTCTCTAGTTCAAGTGTGTGCTTCTAAACACCTGCATCCTACAAATGATGTTTCAAGCCATTGCATTCCTCTTGAATACAACCTTCACACTCTGCAATGCAACTCTTTCTTGGAGTTGTTTCAATGGCCTTCATGGCAGCTTTGGAACTCTCTCCATAAGACTGTCCATAGCTAAGACCCAAATACTTAGGCCTTTCTTCAACCATTATTGGTTCAACAATACCTTGTGCATGCTTTCCCAAGCCCTTTCCTTCATAGCCCATCTTGGACATTAGCTTGGAACCTATGACTCTACTATGTTTTTCAAAAGAACCAATATAAGCATTCTTAGAAGAATTTGAAGACAAACTGGAATGGTTTACCTCTTCTTCAAGCTAATACTTGACCAAGGCTTCTTGGGCAACAAAGAGCTGTGACTCCAACTCTTGCATCCTTTTCAAGTTCATATTTGAAATATGAAGTTGCCTCTCCATTTCCTGCAGTCTATCAAAAAGCAACTGCTTCTCTTCCTTCATGGAATTCAATTGCTCGCTAAGTATGCTGCTCTTTTTTCCATCCTCATACATTTATCTCACCTTGTCCATCCTGATGAACAAGTCCTACTTCAAGTCTCCATCAAAGAGTCTTGTGATGAAGAAGGAAGAATTCGAGGATACACTTGAGGAAGTTGTCATTATGCCAATAAACAAAGAACTTCAAACAAGATTAATAAAGAGCTTATTTCAGCAACCTTTTGCAACAAACCTCTTGTGCTTTAAGGATTGCCTTAAGGTCCTTGGGAGAGAAGAATGCCTTCAGCCCTTCTTCTTATTTGTCCTTCCTGGACTGAGCTATCAATAGCTTTCCTTTTACCTCTGCAAACTCATAAAATAGTCAGTCTGCAAAACAAGCATACAGTCAACCTCTTGTTGTTCAAACACCTTTCAGACAAGCAGTCTTTGCTTTGTCAATCAAGCATTCTGATATAACCTTCTTAAAGGTGTGGTTAACCAAACTAAGGCTCTGACACCACTTGATCTGAAAATGGGGCACTTAGGCTTCTTGTCTAACTTACAAGAACCTCTCCCACTTCCAAAGCTTTAAATATTCCCAAGTCTTATTGATTAACCAATGCGGAATTAATAAGTGCTTGATATTAAGATGTATGCTAGTATTTGTTTTAAACTATTCAGGTGTTGTAAATTAATGTGATGAAACTGATATATAAATACATACAACAGTAAATAATGCAGCAGTAAAACAAGCACATAAGACAACAATTTAATTTGGAGTTCACCCAAAACTCTTGGGCTACGTCTCCTTGAGCTCTAGTCAACTTGACTAGGCTCTCTGGGATTATGGCAGGTCCTTTTACAAGCTCTTGGCTCAACTCCTACTGTTTTCCACAAAAACAGTAGGTTCAAACACCATGTCATTCCCTGGCTCTTGAAGCTCTGGATCCTGGCTCTGGCTCTTGGCTCTTGGTTCTAGCTCTTGGCTCTGACTCTAGCTCTTCAGCTCTAGCTCTGGCTCTAGCTCTTCAACTCTGGCTTCTTTGGCCCTCTATCAGTTTACAACTCTCTTGGCTTTTCACTTGACTTCCAAGTGACTCCCTTGGCTGTTCTTTTTCCTTCTGTGCTGCCTCTTTCTGCTCTTTTTTGCCTTAGCTTCCTGCTTTGGCTTCGCTTTCAGTAACAACCCCCAAAAACCTTCAATAACCTCTGTCTCTGTCATTTTGTGGCTTTTTAAGCCAAATCGGCATTGTTGGTTCATTTTCCCTCTCAGGCTCTCTGGCTTCCTGCTTTGGTCTGCTCAAATCCCCTCTCTGAGTGTTAAATAATCATTGCTAATGCCTTTAGGGGAGGTGGCCACCTATTCTACAACGGAAGAGTGCATCGGCGCTTGAAATCCCCCAGAAACAGTCGTTCCCTGTTTACACAAAGAAATGTTGTAAAACACGAGAAAATCGCCAAATCTCTATTTATCGGATTTGAAACATTATAGATTCTGCCTTATATCTCCTTTCGGATCCTCCTTTATATCTCCATTGCATCTCCACTGTTGATCTAGGAGATCTGGATCCAACGGTTGTAGTTCATTTCGGACGGCTCTTTCATACAGAGGTTAACTACCCAATGAGGGTGGTTTTCTCTCTCCTTAGCTTGGACACGTAGCAGTCAATGTATGGGCTCGGGTGGAGCCCGGCCCAAACCACTTACCGCCTTGGGCCCTCCCAAATTCCTACCTGTTTTATTTTAAAAATACATTAAAATATTGGAAAAATGGCTTTATGTGGATTTGAAACATTATATATCTTTATTCACAAACCCTTTCGGGTCCGTTCTTCATCGCATCAGCGCTTCCTTCGCTTTTTGTTTATTAAACGAAATATGCAAACACACATAGAAAATGCCTTTGGGCGGATTTCAAAATTTATGGCATATCGTTTATAACTCTATTGGGTCCAGATATCGCATTGCATATATATATATATATATATATATATATATATATATATATATATATATATATATATATATATATATATATATATATATACATGGCCGCTCCTCTGTGTAGCTCCGATGCGATGTTCCGATGTGATTTGTCGCAATTGCATCTCGCATGAGCCCCGGGCCATTTGGTAAGCACTTTGTTGTAATCGCCGATTACGATATCGCGATCGCAATAATCATATAACATGTTCTGATATCCTCTGCCTGCCACAGCCGATTGCGATTTTTCGATCAGATCTGGAGCGTTGATTGGCCATATCTGACGGCTCCTATTCATTGTTGGTTTAAGCCTCCGATAGGCCTGTTTTTGGTCATTTTTTGTGTTTTTTTTGCCTTTCGATAGTGTAGTCCGATATTTCTAAAACTTCTCCTTTTGCGATGGTTTTGATCTTTTAGGAGATTTTGAAGACTTAGAGGGATTTTAGGACCCATTTTTAGGGTATTTTGCCTCTTTCTCCAAAGGAAAAAGGGCAGCTTCATTTTGTGATAACTTCTGCATCCTAAGTCATTTTTTTCCCATTCAAGTTGCAGGAGATTCAGAATGAGACGATATATGCAATGGGCCTAGTTCTAGGAACTCCCCTAGGCTTTCATTTTCCTCGGTGAGGAACACTTAGACTTAGGATTCTATCCAAAATCCATTTTGGATCGAGATCAGTAAGCCATGATGAGCGCACCTATAGAAGTTATGAACTGATGATGGATCGGAATCCTACCTACAAAGTTCAGACCGAAACGCGAGCCCTCGATCAAAATGCAGGGATGGTGCGCACTAGATTTCAGGGGCGCACATGAGGTCGAGGCGGAATGGGACCAGGTAGGGGTCGCGGACAACTGATTTGTTACATTTGCGGAGGGCCAGGGCATTATGCCCACGATTGTACAAATCCGACAAGAGCATCTTGTGTATATTGTACCTAGTTTGATCATGAGACAGAGTACTGCCCCACACTGATAGCGAGGTTGCGCGATAAAGGAACACTCTAACCTCCCCAACTCAGAACCTACAAATGATGAGGTATGAGCCGCGCGAAGAGGACCCGAATGTAAACATCGTTCTCTGAAGCGGTATCACAACAGGAGATGACAAGGGCAAGCAGCCCGAAGAGAGTGCCTAGGTTCGCAAGGCTCCAACAAAGGAACCAGAGTTTGATTTGGAGCACGAGAAGGAGATATTCATGGAAGCTAAGAAGAGCTTCATGGAGGCCTCCACTTCAAGTAATAAAGACAAACTAGAATTGGAGATGGACCCATCAATGCTCACTACCTTTTTGGAGATATGCGTGAAGCTATTGTGCAACAGCAAAGCGGTGAAGGGGTTGCAAGAATTCATCACTAGATGTGTTGGATCAGGGGAACTGCGTGTAGTCCGAAAGCTCGGGAAAGACACGATGTGAATAGGAAGGGAGATGAGATTGACTGCGCAAATCGGGGAATATGAAATGGATCAAGTGATTCTGGATCTAGGATCAGACACAAACGTCCTGCCAAAGCAGACATGGGAGTGCATGGGTAGGCCTGTGTTGCAATGGTCTCCTATTCAATTGTGAATGGTGAACCAACAAAAGATCCTACCAATGGGAAGATTGCAGGGAATAACAGTAGATATCGAAGGACGATGCGCCTACGATTTGAGAAACCATAGATGCAGCTAACAGACAAGTATGACGGACGGGATGATCCACGTGCACACCTCACGAAATAAACCAAGGTCTACGGAGAAGAGCCACTACCTGAATGGGTGCATTTGTTCTGTCATACCCTGGATGTCATACCCATGAATTGGTATACTGAGACAAAGCTCCTCCATGGCACGAGCGAATGGGATATCTTGCACGAAGGATTCTTGTTAACTTTCATGTTTGAAGTTCGTTGGTGGGATAGTGTTGATGATGCGCTACAAGCAGTAAAAGAAATTATCTTCAAAATACCCTAGGAGCCAATGGAAGTGCTTCAACCGAAATGGGCGACCCAGCTGAGCTACACGGTGGAGTGCTACAATGTAAATATGGAGGAGGATGATGAGGATCCATGAAAAATTAAAATTCCAGAAACTGAAGGTTGTCACGAGGTTCGACGACCATTGATTGAAGATCCTGACATCACCACACTGCTAAAAATGAAGTAGGTAAACATTGGGACGGAGGCTGAACCAAAGTATGCAACGCTCGATGACTATTGGGATGATGCCACGGTGGATAAGGTCGCTGAGTTACTCCGCGGGTACCAAGACTTATTCCCAACCAAGAATATGAACTTAAAAGGGATCATTGGTGACTTAAGGATGATGAAGATCACCCTAAAACCCGACGCAAAGCTGGTCAAGCAGAGGCCTTACCGCTTGAATCCGAAGTATAAGGAAAAGGTCTGTGTAGAACTAGACAAAATGCTCGCAGCCAGAATTATTGAGCCGGTGGAAGAATTCGACTGGGTGAGCCCTATGGTAGTGCAAGAGAAAAAGCAGAAGGGTGAAAGAAGAATATGCGTGGACCTCAGAAAGTTGAATGACGCCTGTGTACATGACCCATTCCCAACAACATTCACAGATGAAGTATTGGAAAATGTTGGCGGACAAGAAGCATACTCGTTCACGGATGGGTTCTCAGGGTACCACCAGATCAAAATTGCACCAGAAGACAGGAGCAAGATGACCTTCACAATGGAATGGGGCTACTTTCAATACATCGTTATGTCATTTGGGTTGAAGAATGCGCCAGCCATCTTTTCATGCATCGTTGTTGCCGCATTCAAGGAATACATCCACAAGTTCCTTGATGTCTATCTGGATTATTGGACATTCTTTGGATTGGTTAAGCACCACGTAGCAAGCTTACGCTTGATGCTAGATACTTGCCAATGACACCAAATTGCGTTGAACCTTAAGAATTGCACATTCCTCGTTCCCTTTGGGAACTTGTTGGGACATGTGGTCTGCAAATAGGGATTGATGGTGGACCCACGAATATTGTAGTGATTCTAAATTTGGAAGCACCGTGAAGTGTTAAACAGTTGCACGCTACCTTGGGACACAAAGGGTACTACAGGAAGTTCATTAAAAGCTATGCCCAAATCACTATGCCAATGGAGAAACTATTGAAAAAGGATGTCACATTTTGCTAGAATGATGATTGCATGAAGAGCCTAGACATCCTAAAGGGGAAATTGGCCTCCGCTCCAATCGTGGTCTTCCCAAAATGGGATGTGGAGTTTCATGTCAATGTTGATGCATCGTGTATCATGCTGGGAGCAGTGCTAACACAAGAGGGTGGAGAGGGTTTGGATCATCCTATCGCGTTTGCAAGTCGTAGATTGTCCAAAGCCGAGAAGAACTATTCCACAACCGAGCACGAGGGGTTGGCGATGGTGTACGCGCTCCAAAAATACCGGCACTATTTGCTAGGAGGACATTTCAAGATGTATACAGACCATTCTGCGCTAAAGTACTTGGTCAATAAGCCTATGTTTGGGGGGCGCATATGTAGGTGGCTCTTATTGTTCCAAGAATATGACTTTGAGGTCGTGGTAAAACCTGAACGCTTGAACGCAAGACCAAATCACTTGTCCCGTATTGAGACAGGCGAGGAACCCAACAGTTTGGAGGAAGGACTACTGGACGCATAGCTCTTTGTTGTGCGCGTCACAAACAGGCACTTAGAAGATATAATCCACTTTCTGACATCAGGGATTGCATCGAAGGAATATTCCATCCAACAGAAGAAGGAATTGGTGGTGCGTGCGGCGGATTTTTCTGTCATCGTGGGGCACCTATACAAAATGGGAAATGATGAGATATTGTGAAGGTATGTACTTGAATTTGAACGAAGTCAGATTCTCGTGAAAGCACATGGGAGCACTGCGGGAGGACATTATGCAGGACGAGCGACCGCACAAAAGATTCTTCACGCAGGGTTGTGGTGGCCAACCCTTCACCAGGATTCAAAAGCACACTGTAACGCCTGCGATATATGTCAAAGGACCAGAAAACCTTCGCGAAGGGATGAGATGTCGTTGAATCCAAAAATGATGCTGCATCTGTTTGAGAAATGTGCAATCAACTTTGTGGGACCTATCAAACCTTAATGAAAAATGGGCGCACTCTACATTATCACCGCGACGGAGTACCTGACATGATAGGCAGAAGCGCAACCAGTTAAAGACTGCATGGCCACCATGGCTGCGAAGTTTTTGTTTGAAAACGTGTTGACCCAATTCAGCTATCCGAAAATTGTAATGAGTGATAGCGGTACACATTTCCTAAATGAAACCATCAGCACGCTCACGAAAGAGTTCCAGGTGTATCATCAGAAAAGTACACCATATCACTCATAAGCCAATGGGACAATAGAAACATTCAATGAAATACTAGAGACTGCGCTAACCAAAGTGTGCAACGTGCAGCGAAGCAATTGGGACCTGCGTGTACCTGCAGTGCTATGGGCTTACAGGACAATGTGCAAGAAATTGACGGGACAAACACCTTTCCGGTTAGTTTATGGCATGGAAGTTGTCATGTCGATGGAATATATCGTACCTAGTCTATGCATAGCAGTACTCACAGGGATGACGGACCACGAACCTTGGAGGAATGGCTCGCGCAATTGGAAGAACTTGAGAAGGAACAGTTCTTGGCTGGTTTTCATCAGCAGGTACAAAAGCAGCGTGAAAATGCCTGACACGATCGCCATATTAAGTTGCGCACCTTCAAGATAAATGACTTAGTGTTGTTGTATGACAGTAAGTTTGAAAAATTTCTGGGAAAATTCAAAATGCATTGGCTGGGACCATACGTGGTTAAGGAGGTCACAAACGGAGGCGCAGCCCAGCTAGTCAAACTAAATGGAAAGCCCTTCCCAGGAAAAGTGAATGGCAGCCACTTGAAGCCCTACACGGGTGGGCCAACTATCTGACTAACCGGCAGAAGCACACTCTTCGCGCTCTGAGGAGCCAAACAAAGGCGCGGGACTATAAACAAATGCAACAGATACCGGTACAGATGTATGGAAACAATTCAGACATAGTGGTCTTGGAACAGCGGATGTAGCAGATACAGGAAGAAGCAGCCCAATGCGCTGCGGACCTTAGTACAGTTCGAGAACAATAGGAGGGACTCTGTGCCAAGATCACCACGCCGACCGAGTGACTCGAGGGCGAGTCACGATGTTTATGTTGGGGGCCTATTGGGCATGGAATCCCCCAAAGGCATGTTTTGGGGCTCAAAGCCCGAGTTTTGACTTAATATTGTTGTAAAGACTTCGTGAATTGCAGGCACGGAGCGCGAAATGTATGATAGAGTCACAGGGTTGTCTGCCCTAGTTTTGTAATGTAATGTAGGCCTACCCATGGTCCGCGGACCATGGGATTGTATAAATAGAGCGAGGCTCTAAGTGTAAAATATAACAAGAATGAAGTAATAGATAGCGAAGTAGAAGCGAAGAGCAAGAGTCTAAGTGTCTAAGTGTGTCTTGGGTCGTAGAGTAGGAGAAGGCTCTGCAGCTGAGTGCGCAAAGGCCTAGTATTCCACAGTTGAGTGTGTGGACCCCTGCAACTGAGTGCGCAGAGTGGAGTCGAGTCTGTAGCCAGGGAAGAAAATAATAAAGAGAAGTTTTATCTTAATTCTGTGTATTTGTTCTTGGGTTATTACATGTTTGATATAAATTGCAAATATATTGTTTATTTACTCCGTGCACCTGTATGAATGATTTATATTGCTAAGTATACTTTAATGCATACAAGTAGGCTAAGTTAATCAACTAATAGCGGAATACTAGTAAGGACTTGGGTAATAACATCGTTCGGCCCCCGAGTAGGGCTGCGCAAAGGCAGCATCTCAAGCTTTGAGGTACAGGTAAGTGCGCATAGCGACATGCGCATAGGGTCGAACCGCAGACCACTCGAACTCATCAGACATCTCCATGGTGTGGAAACCTGGTTCTAGCACCCTCCCATACTACTTCGGGTGAGACCTCAGTTCGCGCTCCGCGGACTGTTGCCGAAAGGGCCAGTAGCACCAAGATTTGTTTGGCTAAATCACCTCTGAACCTGGGTCAGGCCCCAACAAGCCAACACCTCGCTAATAGGGAGTGTTGATTTGGGGTAGCATCGGATGTGCTCTAGCCATGGGAATTGGTGGAGAGGCTAAAGCACATGAGATCTCCAAGACCTAGAAATGGTTTGGGCAGATTCTAACCGGTTTGGGAGATATTAAAAATAATTAATATTTTTAATGGAGTTCCTAAGTCTAAACTTAGGAAAAATAAAATATTAATGGGTATTAATATAAAACTGGGTTATAAGGGTCCAAAACTCATGGATCAATCCAAATCCAATATTAGCCATTGATTAGAGATTTAATGTCAGTCGTTGATGGACCAACGAGAAAAGTATAAGAGGAGGCTTGAGTGTCAGTAAGAGAATACACCAAGAGAGATAAAGAACTCGATTTTCTGGGGCAGTGTTTGCTGAGGAAATTGAGTGAAGTGATCTGAGTTGCAACTGAGGGGCAGTGAATACATTGCAGAGATGCAGAGTTAGTTTCGAAACCATCAGTGCAGAAGTCAGGAGAGGGTTGATGCAGATCCAGCTAGACGCCACACAGAGGCAACCAGGAGTTGCGCAGAGCCTGAGGAGGGCCAGCGTGGGAGACGCAGAGGCTCCAAAGGCTGACACAGAGCCCCAAGAGGCTAACGATGGGCTAGATACGCTGATGATAGGCTAACATTGGGTCAGAGAGACTGACGCAGACCCTAGAGTTAGTGCTGGGATATTTCGTGGGATAGATTGGAGCTGGAGAGCTGGATAGGGTGATGCAGTCCCTATCAGGGATACGCAAAGAAGCATAAAGTTGTATTGTTGATGTGGGATGTTCATTCGGTGATTTAGCCAGAATATCTGTCCCCAACTGAGAGGTACTACTGCCGAGGGAATTCTCTATTGGATGAGTCATTTTTGGCACCCTGGTTGTATTCTAAATTTGCATAATAATAAAACTCTCTGAATAGCTACACCAGTTTTCCCACATTGTGTTTTTCTGGGGACATTAGTCCAAAAACAACGATGTCACTTCTATGCTTTTTTATTTTAATTGATGATCTGTATGTGTTGATATTGTACTTGTATTTATTTTCAGTATTTACATGGTAAATAACTTGTTAAGTAACTAAACAAGTAGGAAGAAATAAATCAGATAGTACAGGAAGAATTTCTAACAGATAGAGTTAGAAATTCCAACACCATTATTGAACACCACATCAACACTTGCCCATATGCCACTCCAGTCCATAAAAAACAAAGGCCAATTCATCCTTCCAAATAAGAAGCCATCAAGGTTGAAATTGATCAACTGAAGCAAGCAAGATTCATTTGCCCTGTCGAGCGCATTTCATGGGTCTCTAACCCGGTTCCCATTTTGAAGAAATAAGGCACCATTCGTGTCTGTATGGACTTTCAAGATCTGAACAAAGCTTGTCCCAAGGACAATTTCCCCACACCATTTATTTCCAAATTATAGATGAGTGGTCCTTTCATATATGAATGGATTCTTGGGGTACAACCAAATTAGTATTCATTTCACAGATCAACATAAAACAACTTTCACTAGTCTATAAGGAATTTTTTCTTATAGGTCATGCATTTCAATTTAAAGAACATTGGGTGCACTTTTCAACATGCCATGTCCTATTGCTTTCATGACCTGGCCCATAGTATTCTTGTGTATCTAGACAATCAGACTGCTCATTCCAAATATTGGTCGCGACATCTTGATGATTTGTGTACCATATTTTTACAATGTCGCAAATATAACATACGACTTAACCCCCTTAAAGTGTGTATTTTGTGTTCCTGTCGGTTAGCTTTTGGGCTTTCATCATGTCCAAAGTTAGGATCTCTGTCGATCCCTTTAAAATTCAAGCCATTCTCAAACTTCCAACACCTTGGGCTTTCAACCGCCTCAAATTTTGTCTATTGTGTTCCTATCAGTCGAATTTTGGGCTTCCATTATGTCCAAAGTTGGGATCTTAATCGATCTTCTTAATTTTCAAGCCATTCTTGAACATCCCCCTCGCAAAATATGGCAGTTGCAAAGCCTTCAAGGAAAATCTAACGTTTTACATAGATTCATTCTTGACCATGCCACCACCACTCATGGGTCTCTTCGCCTCCTATGAATTGACATTCCCTTCACTTGGGATGAATAGGTCCAAGAATCATTCAATGCACTTAAATGTGCTCTCGCCTCTTTGCCTTTGATTATTCCACCTAACTTTGAGAAGTATTTCATCTTGTAGATATCGACCTCCACCTATGCGGTGACTGGGGTATTAGTACAAGAAGACAGAGTTGGGCATGAACATGTCATCTATTATGTGAGCAAGAACCTTATTGGACCCCAGTGTCTTATTCCCTTCGACGAGAAGTTGGCTTTGGTTTTTGTGTTCTTCGTTTAGAAACTTCGTCATTATATCTTGATGCGTACCACCAAGGTGGTTACTAATTCCAATCCCATGGCTTTCCTATCGAGTCAATGGGTCATCAAGGGAAAGTATGCTTGTTGGATTGTCATCCTCCAAGAGTTTGACTTGGAATTTATAACACCTAAAAGTAAGAAAGGAACAATTATTGTTTGAGAAAATTGTTGTTTATCAATCCTATGTATATCTTGTAAATAAACAATTCAAACGAGCATTTGTACAAATAAATTACATATATTATAAGCTTCCAATGGGTAGTATGCCTCCTACAATTGATTTGAATTCAATAGGAATTGTTGTAAGTAATTTCCCAATTTGATATAAATAATATGTATTCTTCCTTTAAACATTGTTTTATATTATTTAAATATTTTTTTCTTAATTACTTGTAAGATAAAGTTCTTGGTTTAAAGTTTTTTGGAGCACCAACTTCTAGCCTAAAAAAAATATGTGCACATATACTAGCTTAGAAGATGAGAAATTGATGGAAACAAGAAATATAACAAAAACCAATTTAAATATGCATAATTTGCTTAAAGACAAGGGGAAGGTGGACTACATAATGTACGAGAATGAATGTGATGGAGATGATGACTTGCCCTTGAGTTTGAAGTCAATTTACAAAGAGATATTTGATCATCCACTATATTGCGCTTGGCACAATAGCATCTAAACATAGAAACAATTCACAACAAACCACTAGCAGATTAATGCCATATTATGGTTTGTCATATTATAGTGGTGAATGGAGAAGGCGAGCAAAATATAAGCATAGCATGCCAACATATGATCTAAATTCAAATATGTATACACATCGTTTCCAATCGGAAAGTGTAAAAGAAATGAATAGAGGTCATCTTATGTATATTGGGACATGCATACACACAAATATTGCAATATATATAAATAGTAGTAAGAGAAGCGACCCTACTATAAGACTGAATTGTCAATTTGTTGAAGTTATAAATGATAAAGATGGAGATATGGAAAGAGAGGTTGATAGATTGATAATGGTTGAGGCTATTATGGACCTTACCATTGGGGATGAGTTATTGATTAATTACCCCTTCTTAAAACGCGCTATTGCACAAAAGAAAAGGAAAGAACAAGGTCTCCCTAAGGATGTTCTTAAAGGCAAAACCCCAAAGAATAATCAATGTGTAGACTGACATTTTATAAACTATTGTTAAATTGGAAACTAGGGCCAAACTCCATGTGGGTTGGCTTATTTATGGCAGCTGATATTTTTATTAGATCCCTCTCGTCGAGAGGTGTAGGATTGATCCAAAGATCATCCGATTCCGATAAGTATTTATGGAGATATGAATTTATTTTGTTTATGTAATTATAGTCAAGCCGACCAGCTCTTATGTAGGCTCTAGAAGCCCAACCGACGTGTCTATTCATCATCCTCATTTTGGTATAAATAGATGAGGATTTGATATCATTTACACACACATATTCTTGAGGTGATCTCCTCTCCACGTCTGGGTTTTTGGAGAAGGAGATAACCAAAAGAATACGTTGGTCTAAGAAGGAGCCCTAGCTACAGTACGATGCCCTAATGCATTGGCAATGGAGCAACTATATGCACAGCAATGGAAATAGTTATGTGATCCCTAATCTATTGGCTATGGAAACTATATACATGTCATTCTATATGCATGGAGACTATATACGCATAGCAATGGAAATAGTTATGTGATCCCTAATCTATTGGCTATGGAAACTATATACACATCATTCTATACACATGGAGACTATATACGCACAGCAATGGAAATAGTTATGTGATCCCTAATCTGTTGGCTATGGAAACTATATACACGCCATTCTATACGCAGATCTAGGAGGTGTGATGAGGATGCAGTGTTGACTAAAGTTCTGGACCAAATACACTCTCGGCATACCTATGACTTGAAGTAGAGAAGAACTCGGACGAGGGTACCATATTGTCTTGGTATATAAACCTCGGTGGCATCCCTGTAGCAGCCCAAACACAAAGAACAACAGTGACAGATCTATTCTCTTGGCTCAATGAAGATTATGTTAGTAGTTACATAACTCTGATATCGAAATAGGTTTCGATGATGGCCAAGAGATCCTTGGCATGCCAGTAAAAGGACACAGTCTCAACATAATAAGAATGATAAGGATAAACAATCTCATATCATGATGATGAAAGAAGCAGCATAATGGGCACATTAAGTAAGGAGCAGCATACTGATGATCAGGGCAGCATGATGTACGAACAGCATAAGGATAGTTGAAGCAATATGTCTTCAAATATCAAAAGTCAAAGTGTTGACTTCTATTGTAATTGTACTCTCTCTCTCTCTCTCTCTCTGCTGAACATTGAAGATAAAAGAAGATTTGATCAAAGGGTTTCCCCACACATTGTGGGGTTTGTCCCTGGCTCGCGCCATATCTTGTGTCCTCTTGCCTTGGCTTGTCTTCTGCGATTTATATTTATGTTCTATCTGCAGTTTATCTTAATGCTGATGTGATTGCTAACAGTGAAAATTTAAATAAATTTCTCTAGCATAGAACATACCAAATCTTAACATGGTATCAGAGCTGAGGTGAAGACAATGCCCAAGCAAGAGTGAAAGAGTAATCACCAAAGACAGTTGGGACAAGACAGAAGGATCAATGGGTTCCTCATAATTCACCTAGGGTGAAGTCAAAGCAGAGAATGTTATCAGAATGGCGCAGCGGAAGATTATGATGGTCCATCTTAAGATCACTTCATCTAAGGGTGGAAGGAAAGGTGGATGCCTTGTTGAAATAAGTTCGGTCGTTATGCGAAGGAGTGTTCGAATGGCCAAGACACATCTCTTGATGAAGATAACAATCATTCTTGGGACATCTTCAATGATCAAAAGAATGACTAGTAATGCAGGTCATCAAGGAAATGGTCGACTCTTCCAGGAAAGCAAGGAACCCCAAAATCTCTTTTATGTACCTGATTGAACCTGATGTCCATCTCGGAAATGGAAGTCAAAGGTTACAAGGTGGCACTTATCGTGGAAAGGTACATGTTTGAAAATATATATTTTTTTTTAAAGATGTTTTTGAGTTCAGGGTTGTATCAAGTTGCAGGAAGTCCACTGGGGACCATGTCCATTGACTCAGCTCTAGAGGTCTGTGAGTCAAATGGTGACTAGGATGCCTGAATTCAAAAGGAAGCATGAAGGTACATGTCTGAAATGCACCAAAGGAAAATATTATAAGGGTACCATTCCCCTCATGCAGCAGGTTCACAGGTTTGGAACAACCCAAGGAGTCTGAGAATCATGATCAAGGAATCTCATGTATTTAGGTGGAAGAAAGCCCTCAATGGCTTGAAGAAAAACACCTCAGGCATAATATGAGAGGATTGATAGCTGTCTAATGCCGCTGAGATTCACTAGGAGTGAAACCGATCCAAACCTTTACTCGAAGGTTGTGGATGATAAACCTCTCGTACCGGCACCTATGTCTGACACGTGCAGACCCTCCCATTTATAGGAGATAGAGGGAGTTGGATTCTGAATGTGGGAAGATAAGTTGCAAGCTTGTGACTGCCTCGAGGATCTTAACTTTCAGAAGTTATATGGTAATGATGTCGAACCAGATTTGGGAAATGCCTCTAAGTTTCATAAACTCATTCGCGTTGATGTTCTTGGAGAACCTCCGTCCGAACATCTGAGTTGCAGTTATCATGGTGAGCTCATATTTGGTTGAGCCTCACTAGATTGGTGCCAAGAATCTTCTAAGATATCTTCAGGGCACAATCTCTCATGAATTGAGATACACTGCCGGAAATATGAAACCACATGATTATTCGAATGATGAGTGGGCAGGAAGTATGGAGGATCACTAGAGCACTTCTCAGTGCTGTTTCTCTTTGGAATCTGCCTCGATATCCTGGATGAGTAGGAAGCAGAAGTCGGTGACTCTGAGCAGAATACATTTTTGATAGTATGGCCTTCTGTGAGGCAGTCTGGCTGCTGAAGCTGTTCAGTGAGTTGTTTGTACACATGATGAATACCACTGTGAATCTCTGTGACAACCAGAGATGGGATTCGATTATTGAGGAATCCCGTATTTGACAATTGCTCCAATAGATAGACATCAATTACTGCCTTATCTGGGATATGGTAAGTCGATGATCAAGGAGGCTCCATCACACTGAGATGATGTACAGGACAGAGCCTTGAGGAAAGATCAAATTTGTGATTTTCCCGAACGACTTGGAGTCGTCTAGAGACCTTTGTAAAAGGGTCCTACATGCTGCATACATTGAGCTCTAGGAGCTTTGAGGGGCTTGCAGTTCTATTGGAGCAACATACGACCACAGGGTGACTCACCCTCCCCTGGTGGTGCGCACTGAAACAAGATGATTCGCTCTCTTGTGGGACAAGATGATTCGCTCTCTTGTGGGACAAGATGATTCGCTCTCTTGTGTAGCAGGATGATTAGTTCTCCTGTGAGGCCTGGATTGATGTGTTCTCCATGGCGATTGTAGCAGGATTGATTTGTTCTCCTGTGAGGCCTGGATTGATTTGTTCTCCATGGCGATTGTAGCAGGATTGATGTGTTCTCCTGTGAGACCTGGATTGATGTGTTCTCCATGGCGATTGTAGCAGGATTGATGTGTTCTCCTGTGAGGCCTGGATTGATGTGTTCTCCATGGCAGCCTGGATTTATGTGTTCTCCATGGCGATTGTAGCAGGATTGATGTGTTCTCCTGTGAGGACAGGATTGATTAAGTTCTCCTATCGAGGCTTCCTACCCATGCAGTCTGGGACTCATGGAAAGTACCTCTCATCTGATCAATGAGCAGGGAAATGAAGTTAGGGACCATAGTAATACCGATGGACGCATCGTTGTATCTACCGTACTCCCTACGCTAGGATGTCCTCCATTGATCTGGGATCAATGATACTGGTCTTGGACCAGTGGTAGGAGTTGTACATGCTATGACGCTGACTTTGGGTCAGCTGAGACTGGTCTGGGACCAGTGGTACATACTCTGAGACTGACTTCGTGTCAGTGCAGTACTGGTCTGGGACCAGTGAGAGTCATACATACTATGATGCTGACTTTGGGTCTGTTGAGACTGGTCTGGGACCAGTGGTACGCACTCTGAGACTGACTTCAGGACAGTGGAGAATGATATGACTCATTCTCGATCAATTATTCTTCTTCATAGTTCAGCGGAGATGAGCGGAGCAGAGCAGAGCCAGCAGAGCAAAGCTAGTAGAGTTGAGCAGAGCAGAGCCAGCAGCGCTGAGAAGAGCAGAGCTAGCAGAGCCAGCAGCACTGAGCAGAGCAGAGTAGAGCCAGCAGAGCTAGGTAGAGCAGTGCAGGGCACTGATGGCAGAGATAGTACAGTTAGACATATGGATCAACAGATGGAGTTCCCCCTAGTTGAGAGGGAGTGTTAAATTGGCAACTAGGGCCAAACTCCATGTCGGTCGGCTTATTTATGGAAGCTGATATTTTTATTGGATCCCTCTCGTCGAGAGGTGTAGGATTGATCCAAAGATCATCCGATTCTGATAAGTATTTATGGAGATATGAATTTATTTTGTTTATGTAATTATAGTCAAGCCGACCAGCTCTTATGTAGGCTCTAGAAGCCCAACCGATGTGTCTATTCATCATCCTCATTTTGGTATAAATAGATGAGGTTTTGATATCATTTACACACACATATTCTTGAGGTGATCTCCTCTCCACGTCTGGGTTTTTGGAGAAGGAGAGAACCAAAAGAATACGTTGGCCTAAGAAGGAGCCCTAGCTGTAGTACGATGCCCTAATCCGTTGGCAATGGAGCAACTATACGCACAGCAATGGAAATAGTTATGTGATCCCTAATCTGTTGGATGTGGAAACTATATACACGTCATTCTATACGCATGGAGACTATCTATGCACCACAATGGAAATAGTTATGTGATCCCTAATCTGTTGGCTATGGAAACTATATACACGTCATTCTATACGCATGGAGACTATATACGCACAGCAATGGAAATAGTTATGTGATCCCTAATCTGTTGGCTATGGAAACTATATACACGTCATTCTATACGCATGGAGACTATATACACACAGTCTATACACTGCCTGTAGCAGCCAAATCGCAGTCCTCTAACGATGTTATTGAATACAGTTATACGCAGGCATAGATGGTAGCCGCAGTAGAAGGGAGCCATGGTAGATGGAATCCGCAGTGATAAAGTTAAAGGCTGCAGTCAAGCACGTAAGGCCGCAGTCAAGCATGGAAGGCCGCAATCACGCGTAAGGCCGCAGTCAAGCTAATCTACACTCAGCATACCTGTGATTTGAAGGTGAAGTTATCAAATGGATAGAGCAGAGAAACCTGCGGATATAGATACAGTATTGACATGCGTTTTGGGATAGATACTCTCGGCATAGTCATGGCCAGATCTTGATGCATTAATAATGACGCAAAATTGATCGAAGTTCTGGAGCAGAGATCTCACCTTGGGATACCTATGAATTGAAGGCACAAAACTCAGATCGATGAGACAGATTTCAGATAAGAATACTGTATTAGCATAAGTAGATTCCTGTAGCAGTCTCGGTATACATTCTCGGCATAGTCATGACAACCTCGACATATCTTTGATGCAGTAGATTCTTGTAACAGTCTATAACTACTTTCGGATCTGTACAGGCATACTCGCACAACAGTCTATAACTACATTCGGATCTATACAGGCATACTCGCACAACAGTCTATATATATATAACTACATTCGTATCTGTACAGGCATATCTCAATAGAATAACCAATGGCCTCGACATACTTGTAAGGATCTCAAAGACTGTGTTGATATTTCGCACAACAGTCTATATATATACAGATCTTAGTGAAATCCTTATGACAATACAAACATGGAGTACCAGATCTAGGAGGTGTGATGAGGATGCAGTGTTGACTAAAGTTCTGGACCAAATACACTCTCGGCATACCTATGACTTGAAGTAGAGAAGAACTCGGACGAGGGTACCATATTGTCTTGGTATATAAACCTCGGTGGCATACCTGTAGCAGCCCAAACACAAAGAACAGCAGTGACAGATCTATTCTCTTAGCTCAATGAAGATTATGTTAGTAGTTACATAACTCTGATATCGAAATAGGTTTCGATGATGGTCAAGAGATCCTTGGCATGCCAGTAAAAGGACACAGTCTCAACATAATAAGAATGATAAGGATAAACAATCTCAGATCATGATGATGAAAGAAGCAGTATAATGGGCACATTAAGTAAGGAGCAGCATACTGATGATCAGGGCAGCATGATGTAGAAACAGCATAAGGATAGTTGAAGCAATATGTCTTCAAATATCAAAAGTCAAAGTGTTGACTTCTATTGTAATTGTACTCTCTCTCTCTCTCTCTCTCTCTCTCTCTCTCTCTCTCTCTCTCTCTCTCTCTCTCTCTCTCTCTCTCTCTGTTGAACTTTGAAGATAAAAGAAGATTTGATCAAAGGGTTTCCCCACACATTGTGGGGTTTGTCCCTGGCTCGCGCCATATCTTGTGTCCTCTTGCCTTGGCTTGTCTTCTGCGATTTATATTTATGTTCTATCTGCAGTTTATCTTAATGCTGATGTGATTGCTAACAGTGAAAATTTAAATAAATTGCTCTAGCATAGAACATACCAAATCTTAACAACTATGTTGTCAAAATTATGTTTTATTTTAAATTATTGTATAAAAATTAATCTAAAAATAATGTTCCATTATTCAATATATATATATATATATATATATATATATATAGATATACATTTTATATTTTTATTTGTTAAGACATTTGATTATATTCTTTGAAAATGATACATATTTTATTTATCTTATTGTTGTCTAACATTCAATAATGTTTGTGTTTTTTGATTGCAAGAAGATATTGATGATACACCTACTAATACCCAGGATCAAACTGTGTTATTAAGATTTGGACTGGATGATCCAAACCATCATTTAAACCATACCAAGGTGAAAAGAGCAATTTTGAGAAAAACACTACCAGCTAAGAAATTTGAAAGGCTGATGAGATTAGCATACATTGATTAAATGCCAACCAGGCTGAATGATGATGATGATAGTGAAAATGCAATGCATGAAGAAGGATTTAATGAAATTATTCCAGGTTTCTTTGGGGATGGAAACAATGATAACGATAATGATCATATGGTTGAGAGTAAGGATGATAGAAAGGGTAATTATCACCAACATAATCTTGATATTAACAACCTGAAAGACTTAATCAAGAAAGCAGTTAAAATACATGTATTCAAATGAAGTGCAAGTAGAACCTAAAAATTTGCATGCACATTAATATCATGAAAAATCAAGTCACTATTTGGTTGGTCAGACAAAAGATTCACTACCCTACTGAAATGAGTTGAAATCTATTTCTTACTTTACATTGTCAATTGGTGTACATAATTTGTATATATTCATTAACTTCATTTATATTTCTTCAAGGGGATTTTAAAACCATATATTGCATATAAACAGTCCTAGTATAGATTGACATATCAAACATGTTCACCATAATTCAAACATTCAATTGATTTAATCCCAGGAAATCTTACAAAACACTAAAAAATAAAATATTCCCTTAAGAGAATGTGTTGCAATCAACTTGCAAAGAAGCACGTCAGTTGTTGATTGAATTGGGGATTGAATATAAACAAATTCATTCATGTAAAAATAATTGCATTTTATACAAAAATAAATATCAAGACAAAGTAGAATGTCCTATATGCAAAGAGAAGAGATATTGTGCAGATGTACCAGGTCCTACACTTCCAAAGAAGGTTTTACATCACATGCCAATTATACCTAGACTTCAATGAATGTTTTGTTGCAAGTCACATGGATTGGCATGCAAAGAATAGGAGTAAAGATGGATTCATGTGAATTTCAAACAACTCCAAAGAAATGAAACACAGAGGAAAAATGGCTGAGAAAATTCAAAGATGAACCCCATAGTATTAGGTTTGGTCTTGCAATTGATGGAGTGTTCCCATTCTTTTTCTTGAACTCAAATTATATTGTTTGGGCAGTTGGATTGATAGTATACAATATTCCCCCATAGATGAGTGTTAGAAAGGAGCACCTTATGTTGACTCTCATTGGTCCAAGAATACAACAAGTAAAAAAAACGGACATTTATATTGTTCCTTTTATTGATGAGATGAAACCACTATGGAAAGGCATAAGAATGTATGACATATAACATCCTCCATTAAATATGTCATTTATGTTGTATGGTGTGTTTTTTTCCCTGAGGAAAAATCGTAATTTTCTATTAATTTGAGAAAATACATGTTGTAGATGCCAACCAGGCATATGCAGAGGGTTAGGCCAAAGCCTTCAAAAAATATATATGTCTGTACAAAATTATGCAAGAGGGTACACTGTAGCTAATTGGAAATATATATATATACATGGAAATAAAGAGCATAATATAAGAGTCTGATAATGTCAGCAAAAAAAGACTACATTAGGGCCTATCAGCCCCCTGAAATATCTTATCTATGTATGGCCGATGGTAACTCATCCTCCCACTATTCTTGTATTATCCATAGACCCCTGGGGTGGACCGCGGCCTCCTTGGATAATTGGTTGGCAATATGATTACATTCTTTGTAAATATGATGACAAGAAATATAATCAAATTGTGATTTTGAAAGTATGGTTTCATCCAATGTGTTCCTAAGTGAGTGCACATGACATCTATTTGTGTTATTGAACCCATTTATAATTATTTTGGAGTCCCTGAAAATATGTAGGTGTCAGCAATCATGATCCAAAGCAAAATATTATGAAACCAGCACACAAAAATATAGAAAAGATAGATCAACACCTTAGAAATAAGCCTCTTCGAGGCGGCAGCCTCCTTTACATTACACAAATGAACAATTCTTAGATGATACAAATGACAAGACTTCCTTTCTATATATAGGAGTCTAAGGGGTCATAATATAATCAGAGCCGACAGAACAATAATAATGTAAGGGCACAATAATAACAATAGTGGGCTTCTATGGGGCACAATAATAACAATATGGGGACTACATGGGTACAACAGTATAATAAGCGGGTCATACTAATAACAGTAAGGGGTTGCACTAGTAGTATAGGGGCCCACCATGCCCCTCTCCTTCAAAAAGTGTTTTCCTCAATTCTTGAGTAGTTCTTGATGCTTCTGTATAAAATTCTTGTCCTCCCATGTGGAATCTTTAGCCGGTAAATTCTTCCACTTGATGAGATACTCTGAAATTGATCGATTTCGTAGCTGTCGAGTTTTTGTTTCTGTGACTGCTCCAAGCTCCAATATGATTTTTCCTTCCTCGTCAAGTTCTGGTAATATTGTTTGAACTGGGATCTTCTGCAACTTTTGAATGAGTGGCCACACTTCTTTGTCCTCCTTCCATTCATACCTTGTTTCATTTATCCAATCTGGTTGGATAATAGAAATGGCGCACAACAATGCTTCCACATCCTCATCCTTTCTTGAGAGCGCATCTGCAACGTCATTTTTCTTCCCTTTTTTGTAGATGACTTCAAAGTCATAACCCAACATATTTGTGACCCATTTTTTCTATTCTTCTAAAGATAATCTTTGTTCTAAAAAGTATTTAAGACTATCATGATCCATTTTTACCTTGAAGTGTCTTCCCATTAGGTAAGGTCGTCATTTCTTAAGTGCATGTAGTATTTCAAACATTTCCTTCTCATAAATAGCTTGCTTGAGATGTAGCCGTAAAAATACCCAATCGCCTACATCAAAACTTATTTCATTGCGATGTTGATCTGCCTGTTGTTTCATTTGATTCTACACCAAAGTGGCGTTATCCTTTAAAAGTTGGAGAACTTGTTGTTGATGCTCGATGTGATATTTCACTGCTTGAATATTTTTCTTCTTGATATGTCCTTCTATCTTGAGAGTTTGAGGAGTGGTAATTTCTTCCAATGCATTACAAGATATGGTCGGATTCATTTCTTGATGCTCAATGTAATCTTTCACTTCTTGAACATTTTTCTTCTTGATATGTCCTTCTATCCTGATAGTTTGAGGAGTGGTAATTCCAGCCAATGAATTACAAGATATGGTTGGATTCATTTCTTCTTTCTCGATGTGATCTTTCACTTCTTGAACCTTTTTCTTCTTGATATGTCCTTCTATCTTGAGAGTTTGAGGAGTGGTAATTCCTACCATTGCAATACAAGATATGGTCAGATTCATTTGTTCTTTCTCTAGGGTTAGTTGTCGGTGTATATCCTCTTCTTTTGATGTTTCTTGATCCTTTTCATCATTAGGATGCATTTCTTATAGCATCTTTTTCCCACCTTCCTTCAAACCTTCCATGTCTTTCTTCAAATCTTCCATGCCTTTCTTCCAATATGCTTTCATACCATCGATATCAGCTTTCATGGCATAGATAAAACTATTTATCTTTTGCTTCTCTAGAATATCATTTACTCTTATATTCGATTTTTGAAAGTCCTCAATGTGCTCTGCCATTGAACCCTTTTGTTTTACATTTATCGATTGGATAAAGAAGGTGTTTCTCTTTGTATCCTCATAATGTGCTATCATTTCCTCTGTGAAAATTGACCAGGTAACAAGTGGTTTACGAGAACAAAGCCCTTTATACCATAAAAATTGTCCCGGTTCTAAATATGAAGATGCAATACATACCTTTTGTAACAGTGGTACACCATGTAGATCAAAATATTTCTCCATCTGTAGTATCCAATTTACCAGATCCTTGCCATCAAACTTCCTCATCTCGCTTTTTCTTTATTCTAGGAGCTCGATATTGAAATGACTATAACTCTGTACTTTCGGATTTTTAAGTTCTAAAATCACAACATACAGTAGCCCTCTACATCCTCTTTCTAATGCCACTAGTCTGATCGAATGTGGATTCTCCAAGAAAGAGTTATGCACAATCTCCCAAGATGACCTGATTATAAACCTTTTCAGAAGATCGAACTTGTATGAAGTTCCATGTGTCATTGTTTTAACCTTCAGATCTGAAAAATATATAAAGAAAACTATAGTCCGTCCTCTTTATGAAACTTCTTACGAAATTTAAATCTGATGCTCAAAGGGAAAGTTATGACGATTTTCCCAAGGTCACTTGTTTAAAATGTAATTCGGGAGTCTGCAAAAACCCTAACTTCCTCAGATCATATATCCGAAAATATAGTGAGACAAGCTCTGGAATTCAGACCAAAGGTTCAAACTGCTATCTTCTCAAATGGGTTTTTCTTTTACGTTCTGAAACTTTGTATCGAAAACGTTGTAGTGAAAATTCCACGATGGTCTGTTTTAGATGAAATTCTGGAGCTTGTAAAAACCCTAACGTCTTTAGATCATATCTCTGAAAATATAGTGATACAAGATCTGAAATTTGGACGCGAGCTTCAGTGTGATTTCAGCTTAAATGGGTTCTTTTTTAGCTTCTAAAACATCATAAAAAATATATATATAGCAAAAATGCCACGATGGTCTATTTGGAGCAGCGAAAACCCTAGAATCCAAATCTCTTATACCAAATGTTATGAAACCAACTCACAAAAAGATAGAAAAGATAGATCAACGCCTTAGAAATAAGCCTCTTCAAGGGGGCAACCTCCTTTACATTACACAAATGAACAATTCTTGGATGATACAAATGAAAAGACTTCCTTTCTATATATAGGAGTCTAAGGGGTCATAATATAATCAGAGCCGACATAACAATAATAATGTAAGGGCACAATAATAACAATAGTGGGCTTCTATGGGGAACAATAATTAAATTATGGTGACTACATGGGCACAACAATATAATAAGGGGTTTGTACTAATAACAATAAGGGGTTACACTAGTAGTATAGGAACCTAACACAAAATGAAGAAAATGTCTAAGAGTGATGAGTTCGGCATAGTTGTTTGTACCATCCCCCAGGCCCATCTGGATATGGAAAATATGACTGTTAGATAGATGTAATAAAACACCCCCCCCCACATCCTTGATCTTGTGCAGATCCATCAAAGTATGCCCAGGGGTGATCTCGATCTATATCTTCAAGTGTAACATCACAGACAGGAGGAGTGTGTTCCTCGTCAGGTATTTCATGGAATGAGTTTATAATTTGGGCGATTGAAAGAGGCCACCATACAACTTTATCTCTAAAGATGATTCCATTCCTATTCAACCAGAGTGACCAACAGATAAGAAGGGGGAGGTTGCGTGCTTTCTGGTTCGAGGACTCAATCCACCAACGATTCCAAGCATCCAAAATGTTATCTCCATGCCATCTCTAAGTAATAGCCAGTGAGGAGAGAACATGTTCCCATAAATTGACAGCAGCAGGGTAGATAAGAAAGAGGTGTTCATTTGATTCTTCAGCTTGATGACAGAGGACGCACCAGGAGGGACCATAAAAAGACCTTTTCTTCATATTTTCCCCAGTAGGAGTTTTGTTCATTAGAACATTCCACATAAACAGCCTGGTACGTGGGGGGGCTTTGAGCTTCCAAAGGGTGCACCACCACCTGGCCAACTCAGGTGGCTTGTGTGCAGCATAAATAATAGGATAGCCTTCTTTTGGGGTATAATTTTTGTGTGTTGCAGGTGCCCAAATGAGTTCATATTCATCCTTCGAGATACAAACATGCAATTCAGTCAAAGCGTAGATATAGCCCACCCAATCATGTTGCCATTGGACAGGGATTCCCAGAAGATCAATTGATTTCCAAGCTTGTGTAGATATGGTGGAATTCTCTGAATCAACAATATGGGAAATCGAGTTGATGCCTCGATTGTTTAGGAAATTAATAAGATCAGGGGGAAGTATGTACATGTTGTGCCATCTTGTCCAAGGGTCCATGTCGATGTGCACTGATATGTCAAATTTAATACGCCATACAAGGCCATCTCTGATAGTGGGAAGGGTGAAGAGAACGACCCTCCAAATCATTGAAATACCATCTCTATGCTAGGACGGGAGTCGAATCCAATCCATGATATGAAGAGGCCATATGTATTTGTGGTGGACCACATCAGTCCAAATTTTCCGTGTCATGATAACATGCCAACCCATCTTGGCAGCAAGAGCATGTGCAAAGGAGGATAGGTCCTTCAATCCCCAACCACCCCATTTCTTTGGAAGGGTGATGTGACTCCAACCCACCCAAGAAAAATGCCTCCCCTCCTTGAAACCATTCCACGGGAATCTACTACAAATTTTTTGTATCTGAGATAGGATTCCTTTGGGAATCCAAGCCAAGGACATCTAGTATACCGGGGTCACCTCTAGGACCGATTTGATAAGGACTACACGCCCTGCTCTGGATAAGAACCTATGATTCCAGTTATGTAGTCTTTTTTCCACCTTGGCCACAAGCCAAATCCAATCCACAATCTTGTAACTGTGTGGCTTGATGTGGAACCCAAGATATTTGAGTCCATCTTCCAAATAAAGTCTCTAAAAAGGGAACTTCTGAAGAGCGGTCCAGATTTCCTAAGGGTAGCATTCTAAGAAGGATATGGTGGATTTCAGCCGGTTTGGTTCCATTCCAGTTGCAAGGAAAAAAGGCTACATGATAGCAGAGAAAACAGAGAGTCCCAAGTACCCCCACTGAGGAAGATGAGGACATCATAAACAAAAAGTAGGTGGGAGATGATACATTGGTCTATAATCTTGATACCCTGACGTCGCCCTTCTCTTCTTTCATGCAGTATTAATCTGCTCAAACCTTCCATTACAAGGAGGAAGAGGAGTGGAGAAAGGGGACATCCCTGTCTTAGTCCTCACTCTGCATGGAAGAAATTAGAGGTCAAGCGAAGTGATACAACACATGATCCAATGAATGAAAGGAAGGGGGAAGCCCAGGTGTGCTAGAAGCATTCTTTACTATAACCAAATAACACGATCAAAAACCTTAGAGAGGTTTATTTTGAGGATAGATCATTTTAAATTCCTTATCTTGATGGAGTGGAGGACCTCTTGTGTGGTGCCAATGGCCTCATGAATTTTTTATGCAGAAAGGAAAATTTTTCAAATGAGATATGGGTAGAGAGGATGGGCTTTAGTCGATTATCAACGATTTTGGCAATAATCTTGTAGAGGAAATTGCAAAGAAAGATAGGCCTGAAATCATTGAAAGAAAGTGGGGAGTCCAATTTCGGGATGAGGGAAATGAAGTTGTAATTGACGGCCTCATACATTCAACCAGATGATTTGCATTCAGCCTCAACCTTAAGTAGGTCCCGACCAATAGTCTCAAAGAAATCAAAATAGAATTCAATAGGCCATCCATCTGGGTCAGGTATTTTATCCTTTTTAAACCATTTGAGGGTGCTTTCCAGTTCCCCCATTGTAACAAGCTTGATGAGGTCAGCTTCTGCATACTGATCAACAAATCGAGGAAATAGTCCAGCAACTCTAACGATTTTAGTAAGAATGGCCTTGGGAGGAGCCTTGAAAAGCTGTTGGAAGTGGTTAGTACCAATATGAGCCAGTTGGTAAAAAGTGTGAGTAGGTTGTCCATCCTCATTAGGCATTTGCCAGATAGTATTAATTGATCATCTCCCATTCGAAAAATTGTGGAAGAATTTGGTGTTGTCATCCCTTGCTTGTAACCAGATAGCCCTACTTCTAAGGTGCCAAGTCTCCTCTCGTTATTTAATAATTTTGGATCGTTGTACCTCCAGGTCTATGAGGGTGTTTTTAGCTTGTGTAGAGGAGAGCCCCCTCCCGTTCGCGTCCATCAGATCTGCCAACTTGTCTTTGATGATCCTTAGAGTCTGTTCATCTCAATCTCTTTTATGTTTATCCCATTGTATAGATAATCTCTTTAGGTCATTCAAATTGTGACAAAAACCTTCTGATATAGACCTCCCCTGTGCAGGAGGTTGAGCCTGCCAATAGTCATTTACCAATTTGATGTAATCAGGGTCCATCAACCAGATGGAGTTGAATTTAAAGGGAGCTCTTGGTTTCTGAAAGGCTCTCAACAACTCCAAAAAAATAGGGGAGTGGTCAGAAATGCCTCTAGATCCCACCCACTATTGGAAATTTGTCAAGGCCCTTACCAAGTTCTCCTTGATTAAGAAGTGATCTAGTCTTTTAGTCAGTGATGCCTCTCCAGTTCTTTTGTTACACCAAGTCAGCTGCAGCTTATTCATAGGGATATCTACCAAATGGTGTTGCTCCAGAAGATGCTCCATAGTATCCGAGATGGGGTCCAACTGGGCATTGTGTCCCCAATATTTCGCATGTCCAATTGAGAAATTGAGATCCCCTCCCAGAATAAGATTGTGATGCAGGAGCATCAAGGGCGTTTTTTTTATTTTGTAAATATGTTAAAAGGGGGTGTGATAATTTGTAATATTTTATTAATTAATAGGAGAAGGTGAGGATTTTTGTAAATATCTTTTTATTTAATAAAAGGATATGAGGGAATTTAATTAGTTGAAGGATTTTAGGGATAAAGACCTATCCTTTAGGGATGTTGAGAGATTTAGGGGTTTGTTGAGGAATTGAAGGGATTGAGCATTTAATTAAATGATTTTTTTTTAATTGTATAAATAGGAGGGGTTTTGGAGAGAAAAAGATATTGAGATTGGGAGAGGGTGTGAGATTGAGAGTAGGTTTGAACAGCAAGGCATTGTAAAGGGCCACATAATTGAAATATCTGGCCAGCAGAAGTTTGTAAGTCATTGTTTTTGTTTCAGTTTATATACATTGGTTGAGTGAGAAATTGTTTATTTGTTTCCTGAAATTCATGGCATTGTTGAATTAATGAAGAAATGATTGATGGACTTGAAATCACATTTATTTGTGTGAAAACTGTTATGCAAACCATTAAGGGTAAAATGACATTGAAATCTCTGTTTGCAAATTAATAGGGCGCCGTTCTAAGTGAAAATTTTAGTTGGAAGTCGATTTTAATGGGTGTTTAAGGGCGCAGACTTGAAATGAAACAGTGGCAGCAATTGCAACATTTATGAAATTCGATTTCACATCTTTTGTACTGCTATAATGAGTAATAGTAGATATGTTTTGAAGAATGCACAATGCCAGATCTAAATCAGGAGTAGACTTTCATATCTGTTGTGAATTGTGTAAGCGCTACAAGCAGGATCGATTTCACTTATTAATGATGTAAATCAGGTTGACAACTGAATGGTATGAACAGCGTAATGATTTAACATGCTATGTGGGGTTAATTGCCAGCAATGGAGGAAAAGTGAGCGCCCAGCTGCTTCATCATGAAGTAGAAGTTCTATTTAGTTTTAATGACAAATGTCCAAAATTTGTGATTGTATTCGGTCATAATTGTATGAATAGACTCAACTGTAATTGTGTTAAACATAAGGGAAAGAAATCGATTTAAGTCAAACTGTATAATCGATGTTTTTAAACTGATGGAACGCTGGTCAATGGAACGCTGTGAAGACTGATCATTACCTAAGCTGAGCTTGAATTAAAATCCAGTTAATTTATGAAGTCACAGGACGCGCAGATTGATTGAATGACAGTTAAATAATGATGTTATTTAAGTGATTGGAAGGTGTGCAGGTGCGCTGAACAGAAGTTGAGGAAACGTTGAGTTTGGAAGGATCGACTTCAGATTTTGTATTGAGCCGAATGTGAATGCAATTCGTGTTGAAAAAAGTAATGAAGACACATTCCATAATCTGGTCAGAACCATGTTGCGATGGTCGATTGGGAAGGTATATTAATTATTTGAGCAGATTGTTGGAATTTCATCATGGTTGGACGCAAATTGTGAGCGTAGCATTTGCTGTAAGCCTGGCATTTGAATTGGAAACGTTGATAAACCAGTAATCAACCAGTATTGTGTGTTGAGCAAAGGATGGATGGCATTGTAATTTTGATTGATTAAATAATGCCCATCTTGTTTAAAAAGATAAAGGCGCACAGGAACAATGAACCCCAAGTCGATTCTTGGCATTTGGGCGATTGGTGATGTTTGAAATTATTAGTTAGACGGGAGGTAATGAATTCTGGAACGCTGATATTCTGACATTAATTTCAAACAAATCTCATTGATATGTGATTCATAAAATCGATATGTGTGCACGTTGAGTAATAGCACATTCTTTTAATTCAGTCACATATAAACGAGAAGTTACAGGTTTTGTTTATGGAAGCATGCAAATGTTTGGTTGGATTGGAAGTATTTGCCAATGATGTAGAGTAGAAAACTTCCCACATACAATAGTTGATTTGGGTTCATAATCATAAAATCACAAGATTGAGTTATAGACAAGTGTTGGGATTTTAAACCTAGTTTTAAAATTTATGGTGGATAGTCAAAAGTCCTTCGTAAAAGTTCTAATGCAGTTTGGGTTTAAATGCATGAAAGAAGAATGGTTGAGTCATGGGAATAAACTTATGTTGAAGGCTTCCGCATTATAATGGTATTGTATGAGTTTGCCAACTATTGAAGTTTTTGATTTGAGGAAAAAGCTGAGATGAACGTTGATATACACAGATGTTAATGATCCTGGGTATTGCAGGCCTAGCCCTGCGTCAGATTATCGGATTTTGTGAGAGATAGGTTGAGTAGGTGATTCAAAAATTCTTCCCTGGGAAGAGCCAGAGGAAGGTCTTACTCGACTTCCTGGGAGCATAAACATTGATAAATTTGAATTCCAGGCCCAGCTCCGAGGAGTATATATCCATACCAATAAAACCAACCCCCCCCAAAAGATGAAAGAAGCTTAATCATGCAGGGGTTAATGCCAAGTGTGATTCCCCCAGATCATCCACTGACATCTAGAGCATGGAAGGTCCATCCTAACTTCACAAAGTTCATCACAAAGATGACCTGCTTGGCCAACCCAAGGGTTTATTGTAGATAGATAATATCGATCTACTCAGAATCCAGAAGTCTTCTGAGGGCTAGTTTTTTGGTAGGGCTAGCCAACCCTTTATAGTTAAAAGAGATCTACTTCATGTATGAGGCTGGGGGAGGGTGTCTGATGCTCTAAGAACCCTATCAAGTGTAGTTTGTTTACCCTAAGCCACATCCACCCTTGCTTGGATAATGGCTTTAGAAATGAAAGAATGTCAACCCCTTGGAGGCTTGGAGATCTTGGGGGGGGAGATCAGGCCAATACCAGAAGGCTCAAAGGGGTGTTTCCCCCGAGAGCAAAGATTGTAGGGGTGAGAGTGACAGGAGGAGACCGATGCACCAGGAGAGGGAGGTGAAGTGGTTAGCCCAGGTATAGATGGCGAGGTGGTAGTAAAGGATGGGGGAGGGGGGTTTCACAGGGAAAGTAAGAGGAGTGGTGGATATGCATATAAAGGATGCAAATGCAACATGCAATTGAGGTGAAAAGTAGATAATGATAAAAAAGATGCAGAACAAAGAGATGAAGAAATACCCGTAGAAAGGGAGGCCGCAACAGCTGCCTGAGATCTTGACATGGGAGGTGAAGGAGACCGGGGGGTGGCCGGTGAATTCATCTGTGCAGAACTGCGATCCGGTGACTTCGGATGAGAGGACTGAGAAGGTTTCTTATCCACGGGTGCTTGTGCCATAGGGTCAGCGCCATCTGTGTCTTTGACGGGAGAGGGGGCAGCAGAAACCAATGGGAATTCCTTGTAGAAATGGTCGACCTTGTGAGCCCTCCTTCATCTGAATGACACCCCTTCATAATCTAGAATCTGGATGCGGGTGAATCTTTTCCACTGAAGAGTGATCTTCTCCTCTAGTCCTTCTATAGTGTCCAGGTACACCAAGATGCGCGCGAACGATTTGTTGCCTGAGGTAATGAATTATTTATCATAATCAAGGAATGTTCCCAATACATTCCCAATGCGAGTAAAAATGTCCTCAGACCAGAAATGTAGGGGAAGTCTAGGGAGACGGACCCATAGAGGCCCAGCACCCAGTTTCTCCCACTCAGGGTAAAAAAGAGGACTCCATCTCTTAAGCAGCATGGGTGCCAATCCTATGTGCTAGTACCGTGAGAGGACCCATGATGTATAATCCTCCCTTTGAAAACGTAGAGAAAACTAGCCACGATCCAGAGTGGTAACGGAAGGGAGTTCACTGAGGATGTTCCCTCAAATCTCAGTGACCCAAAGACAGAGTCGGACGACCGATTAAGACCTTCCTCTGACCCTTACCACCAAAACCTTATTCGTTGTGTCCACTATGTCACCCATTTGTACTCCTTCTCCGAAATAGAGGGATAGTGTAGGAATTTACAGGGTAAGTTCCACAGAAAGAATACCAAAAGGACACCGCTCACAACCAGATCTCAAATCAATACACCAGTATTTTTGACGTGGTTAAAACCCTCAGAGTGCAAGGAGGGAAACAGTCCACGGCCTGTCCCAACGTGGGTACTACAGGCAATTTATTAATCAAAGAATGAAAATTTACATAAGCTTCTCTCATGCACGGATTACCCGAACAATGACCCTCCATGCGCTTTAAATAGAACTCATGGACCAATCGGGTGTCAAGCCACGGATCAAGTGTCGGTAATACCGAGGTGAGAGTGAACCGTCGGATCACTACATATCGTGACCGTCGGATTGTAAGTTACAAAATGTACAACGGTAAAGAAACACACTTTACCTAACTCTAACCTAACTCTATACTAGACCAAGTTGAACTTAACTATATCCTATGTGTCGGAATATCCTAACATCCCCCCTTACGAACAACTTGGGATAGGATTGAAGGATTTACAAATATGACACAATAGGAGAAGGAAGGAGGCACTAGAGCCTATCCCCCCTTAGTGACAACTTCCTAAACTCCAAGCATATATCGAAGTTTAGTGAACTTCGCTTCTGTGAGAGCCTTTGTGAAGATGTCTGCAACCTGATCATCTGTTGGACAATATTGCACTTCAAGAACATGGTCATGAATGAGCTTTCTGATGAAGTGCATGTGTAGTTCAATGTGTTTGTTGCGCTGATGCTGGACTGGATCTTTGCATAGCTGAATGGCACTTTGATTATCACACCAAAGTGTGGTTGAATGTTGCTGCTCAAAGCCAAACTCTGATAGGATCTGATGAAGCCACAAGGCTTCTTTACTAGCTTCCACGGCACCACGATACTCTGCTTCTGCTGACGAAAGAGAAATGGCAGCCTGTTTCTTACAAGCCCATGTAATAGGTCCTGAACCAAGAGTGAAGACATAACCGGCAGTAGACTTCCGATCATCAGGGTCACCAGCCCAATCAGAATCAGTGAAACCAACTAACAGAGGAGCTGCTTTGGCACTGTAATGAATCCCAAACTGTACTGTACCTCGAACATAACGAAGTATTCTTTTCGCTGCTTTCCAATGACTTTCACGGGGGTTTTGCATAAAACGAGCAACAAGGCCAACAGCAAAGGAAAGATCAGGACGAGTATGGGTTAAATACAGGAGTTTTCCGACAAGTTGACGGTATAAGGTAGCATCAACTTCAGGAGAGGTACAAGAGACTGAAAGTTTGACTCCAGACTGAAAGGGAGAAGGGGCTGGCTTACAGTCTTCCATGTGAAAATAACGAAGAATATCACAAGCATACTTGGAATGGGAAAGGAAAATACCCTCTTGGGATTGCAAGACTTGAAGACCGAGAAAATAGTGTAAATGTCCTAAGTCTGTCATTTCAAATTTCTTTTTAAGGCTGGACTTCACATGGTTTATAAGGTTGGGATCACTACCAGTAAGAATAAGATCATCAACATAAAGAACAAGGATGATAAGAGAGAGAGAGAGAGAGAGGGGGGGGGGGGGGGGGGGCGCCTCGGTTTGCGTGCTTGCCTTGAGAAAGCTCTTTTTCCCTACAAAACACAAAACACAAAACCCAACACGAATATGCAAAGAAAAACGAACCTTGCGGCTCGAAGTTAGCTTTAGCCAAAAAACTAGAAATTTTAAAAAAATTTCAAAGTTAGCTTTAGCCGAAAAACTAAATATTTTTCTCAATGTTTCTGATTTTCTGAGATCACACTAAGGTGCAGGGAAAAGAGCATACGCATGAGAAAAATCCTTCCTTTCTGTTTCTGATTTGCCCAGATCGCACAGAGTCGCAGGGCAAAGAGCATACGCAGAAATGAAAGGTATAGATCCGGTTAAAAAAAAAGGCTAAATAAACTGAGACCGAAATAAGCAGAGAGAAAATAACAGTAAACTGCAAAAAAAAAACACTGTATACCTCCCGATCTGAAAAATGACGCAGCTAGGGCTACCGGAAACCTTTTCGCGTGAAACGAAAGGGGTTTCTCACTGGAACAGATGCTCTGAACGCAACAGAGCAGTCCTCTCGGCCCGAAAGCAGTCAGAAACAGCAGATCTAGGAAATGACAGCCGCATGCAGTTCTACCGGCTTCAAATTTGGATCACCAACGGACGCGGCCCTCAAATAGCTCCGATACCATGTAGGAATTTACAGGGTAAGTTCCACAGAAAGAATACCAAAAGGACACCGCTCACAACCAGATCTCAAATCAATACACCAGTATTTTTGACGTGGTTAAAACCCTCAGAGTGCAAGGAGGGAAACAGTCCACGGCCTGTCCCAACGTGGGTACTACAGGCAATTTATTAATCAAAGAATGAAAATTTACATAAGCTTCTCTCATGCACGGATTACCCGAACAATGACCCTCCATGCGCTTTAAATAGAACTCATGGACCAATCGGGTGTCAAGCCACGGATCAAGTGTCGGTAATACCGAGGTGAGAGTGAACCGTCGGATCACTACATATCGTGACCGTCGGATTGTAAGTTACAAAATGTACAACGGTAAAGAAACACACTTTACCTAACTCTAACCTAACTCTATACTAGACCAAGTTGAACTTAACTATATCCTATGTGTCGGAATATCCTAACATCCCCCCTTAAGAACAACTTGGGATAGGATTGAAGGATTTACAAATATGACACAATAGGAGAAGGAAGGAGGCACTAGAGCCTATCCCCCCTTAGTGACAACTTCCTGAACTCCAAGCATATATCGAAGTTTAGTGAACTTCGCTTCTGTGAGAGCCTTTGTGAAGATGTCTGCAACCTGATCATCTGTTGGACAATATTTCACTTCAAGAACATGGTCATGAATGAGCTTTCTGATGAAGTGCATGTGTAGTTCAATGTGTTTGCTGCGCTGATGCTGGACTGGATCTTTGCATAGCTGAATGGCACTTTGATTATCACACCAAAGTGTGGTTGAATGCTGCTGCTCAAAGCCAAACTCTGATAGGATCTGATGAAGCCACAAGGCTTCCTTACTAGCTTCCACGGCACCACGATACTCTGCTTCTGCTGACGAAAGAGAAATGGCAGCCTGTTTCTTACAAGCCCATGTAATAGGTCCTGAACCAAGAGTGAAGACATAACCGGCAGTAGACTTCCGATCATCAGGGTCACCAGCCCAATCAGAATCAGTGAAACCAACTAACAGAGGAGCTGCTTTGGCACTGTAATGAATCCCAAACTGTACTGTACCTCGAACATAACGAAGTATTCTTTTCGCTGCTTTCCAATGACTTTCACGGGGGTTTTGCATAAAACGAGCAACAAGGCCAACAGCAAAGGAAAGATCAGGACGAGTATGGGTTAAATACAGGAGTTTTCCGACAAGTTGACGGTATAAGGTAGCATCAACTTCAGGAGAGGTACAAGAGACTGAAAGTTTGACTCCAGACTGAAAGGGAGAAGGGGCTGGCTTACAGTCTTCCATGTGAAAATAACGAAGAATATCACAAGCATACTTGGAATGGGAAAGGAAAATACCCTCTTGGGATTGCAAGACTTGAAGACCGAGAAAATAGTGTAAATGTCCTAAGTCTGTCATTTCAAATTTCTTTTTAAGGCTGGACTTCACATGGTTTATAAGGTTGGGATCACTACCAGTAAGAATAAGATCATCAACATAAAGAACAAGGATGATAAGAGAGAGAGAGAGAGGGGGGGGGGGCCTCGGTTTGCGTGCTTGCCTTGAGAAAGCTCTTTTTCCCTACAAAACACAAAACACAAAACCCAACACGAATATGCAAAGAAAAACGAACCTTGCGGCTCGAAGTTAGCTTTAGCCAAAAAACTAGAAATTTTAAAAAAATTTCAAAGTTAGCTTTAGCCGAAAAACTAAATATTTTTCTCAATGTTTCTGATTTTCCGAGATCACACTAAGGTGCAGGGAAAAGAGCATACGCATGAGAAAAATCCTTCCTTTCTGTTTCTGATTTGCCCAGATCGCACAGAGTCGCAGGGCAAAGAGCATACGCAGAAATGAAAGGTATAGATCCGGTTAAAAAAAAAGTCTAAATAAACTGAGACCGAAATAAGCAGAGAGAAAATAACAGTAAACTGCAAAAAAAAAACACTGTATACCTCCCGATCTGAAAAATGACGCAGCTAGGGCTACCGGAAACCTTTTCGCGTGAAACGAAAGGGGTTTCTCACTGGAACAGATGCTCTGAACGCAACAGAGCAGTCCTCTCGGCCTGAAAGCAGTCAGAAACAGCAGATCTAGGAAATGACAGCCGCATGCAGTTCTACCGGCTTCAGATTTGGATCACCAACGGACGCGGCCCTCAAATAGCTCCGATACCATGTAGGAATTTACAGGGTAAGTTCCACAGAAAGAATACCAAAAGGACACCGCTCACAACCAGATCTCAAATCAATACACCAGTATTTTTGACGTGGTTAAAACCCTCAGAGTGCAAGGAGGGAAACAGTCCACGGCCTGTCCCAACGTGGGTACTACAGGCAATTTATTAATCAAAGAATGAAAATTTACATAAGCTTCTCTCATGCACGGATTACCCGAACAATGACCCTCCATGCGCTTTAAATAGAACTCATGGACCAATCGGGTGTCAAGCCACGGATCAAGTGTCGGTAATACCGAGGTGAGAGTGAACCGTCGGATCACTACATATCGTGACCGTCGGATTGTAAGTTACAAAATGTACAACGGTAAAGAAACACACTTTACCTAATTCTAACCTAACTCTATACTAGACCAAGTTGAACTTAACTATATCCTATGTGTCGGAATATCCTAACATCCCCCCTTAAGAACAACTTGGGATAGGATTGAAGGATTTACAAATATGACACAATAGGAGAAGGAAGGAGGCACTAGAGCCTATCCCCCCTTAGTGACAACTTCCTGAACTCCAAGCATATATCGAAGTTTAGTGAACTTCGCTTCTGTGAGAGCCTTTGTGAAGATGTCTGCAACCTGATCATCTGTTGGACAATATTGCACTTCAAGAACATGGTCATGAATGAGCTTTCTGATGAAGTGCATGTGTAGTTCAATGTGTTTGCTGCGCTGATGCTGGACTGGATCTTTGCATAGCTGAATGGCACTTTGATTATCACACCAAAGTGTGGTTGAATGCTGTTGCTCAAAGCCAAACTCTGATAGGATCTGATGAAGCCACAAGGCTTCCTTACTAGCTTCCACGGCACCACGATACTCTGCTTCTGCTGACGAAAGAGAAATGGCAGCCTGTTTCTTACAAGCCCATGTAATAGGTCCTGAACCAAGAGTGAAGACATAACCGGCAGTAGACTTCCGATCATCAGGGTCACCAGCCCAATCAGAATCAGTGAAACCAACTAACAGAGGAGCTGCTTTGGCACTGTAATGAATCCCAAACTGTACTGTACCTCGAACATAACGAAGTATTCTTTTCGCTGCTTTCCAATGACTTTCACGGGGGTTTTGCATAAAACGAGCAACAAGGCCAACAGCAAAGGAAAGATCAGGACGAGTATGGGTTAAATACAGGAGTTTTCCGACAAGTTGACGGTATAAGGTAGCATCAACTTCAGGAGAGGTACAAGAGACTGAAAGTTTGACTCCAGACTGAAAGGGAGAAGGGGCTGGCTTACAGTCTTCCATGTGAAAATAACGAAGAATATCACAAGCATACTTGGAATGGGAAAGGAAAATACCCTCTTGGGATTGCAAGACTTGAAGACCGAGAAAATAGTGTAAATGTCCTAAGTCTGTCATTTCAAATTTCTTTTTAAGGCTGGACTTCACATGGTTTATAAGGTTGGGATCACTACCAGTAAGAATAAGATCATCAACATAAAGAACAAGGATGATAAGAGAGAGAGAGAGAGGGGGGGGGGCCTCGGTTTGCGTGCTTGCCTTGAGAAAGCTCTTTTTCCCTACAAAACACAAAACACAAAACCCAACACGAATATGCAAAGAAAAACGAACCTTGCGGCTCGAAGTTAGCTTTAGCCAAAAAACTAGAAATTTTAAAAAAATTTCAAAGTTAGCTTTAGCCGAAAAACTAAATATTTTTCTCAATGTTTCTGATTTTCCGAGATCACACTAAGGTGCAGGGAAAAGAGCATATGCATGAGAAAAATCCTTCCTTTCTGTTTCTGATTTGCCCAGATCGCACAGAGTCGCAGGGCAAAGAGCATACGCAGAAATGAAAGGTATAGATCCGGTTAAAAAAAAAGGCTAAATAAACTGAGACCGAAATAAGCAGAGAGAAAATAACAGTAAACTGCAAAAAAAAAACACTGTATACCTCCCGATCTGAAAAATGACGCAGCTAGGGCTACCGGAAACCTTTTCACGTGAAACGAAAGGGGTTTCTCACTGGAACAGATGCTCTGAACGCAACAGAGCAGTCCTCTCGGCCCGAAAGCAGTCAGAAACAGCAGATCTAGGAAATGACAGCCGCATGCAGTTCTACCGGCTTCAGATTTGGATCACCAACGGACGCGGCCCTCAAATAGCTCCGATACCATGTAGGAATTTACAGGGTAAGTTCCACAGAAAGAATACCAAAAGGACACCGCTCACAACCAGATCTCAAATCAATACACCAGTATTTTTGACGTGGTTAAAACCCTCAGAGTGCAAGGAGGGAAACAGTCCACGGCCTGTCCCAACGTGGGTACTACAGGCAATTTATTAATCAAAGAATGAAAATTTACATAAGCTTCTCTCATGCACGGATTACCCGAACAATGACCCTCCATGCGCTTTAAATAGAACTCATGGACCAATCGGGTGTCAAGCCACGGATCAAGTGTCGGTAATACCGAGGTGAGAGTGAACCGTCGGATCACTACATATCGTGACCGTCGGATTGTAAGTTACAAAATGTACAACGGTAAAGAAACACACTTTACCTAACTCTAACCTAACTCTATACTAGACCAAGTTGAACTTAACTATATCCTATGTGTCGGAATATCCTAACATCCCCCCTTAAGAACAACTTGAGATAGGATTGAAGGATTTACAAATATGACACAATAGGAGAAGGAAGGAGGCACTAGAGCCTATCCCCCTTAGTGACAACTTCCTGAACTCCAAGCATATATCGAAGTTTAGTGAACTTCGCTTCTGTGAGAGCCTTTGTGAAGATGTCTGCAACCTGATCATCTGTTGGACAATATTGCACTTCAAGAACATGGTCATGAATGAGCTTTCTGATGAAGTGCATGTGTAGTTCAATGTGTTTGCTGCGCTGATGCTGGACTGGATCTTTGCATAGCTGAATGGCACTTTGATTATCACACCAAAGTGTGGTTGAATGCTGTTGCTCAAAGCCAAACTCTGATAGGATCTGATGAAGCCACAAGGCTTCCTTACTAGCTTCCACGGCACCACGATACTCTGCTTCTGCTGACGAAAGAGAAATGGCAGCCTGTTTCTTACAAGCCCATGTAATAGGTCCTGAACCAAGAGTGAAGACATAACCGGCAGTAGACTTCCGATCATCAGGGTCACCAGCCCAATCAGAATTAGTGAAACCAACTAACAGAGGAGCTGCTTTGGCACTGTAATGAATCCCAAACTGTACTGTACCTCGAACATAACGAAGTATTCTTTTCGCTGCTTTCCAATGACTTTCACGGGGGTTTTGCATAAAACGAGCAACAAGGCCAACAGCAAAGGAAAGATCAGGACGAGTATGGGTTAAATACAGGAGTTTTCCGACAAGTTGACGGTATAAGGTAGCATCAACTTCAGGAGAGGTACAAGAGACTGAAAGTTTGACTCCAGACTGAAAGGGAGAAGGGGCTGGCTTACAGTCTTCCATGTGAAAATAACGAAGAATATCACAAGCATACTTGGAATGGGAAAGGAAAATACCCTCTTGGGATTGCAAGACTTGAAGACCGAGAAAATAGTGTAAATGTCCTAAGTCTGTCATTTCAAATTTCTTTTTAAGGCTGGACTTCACATGGTTTATAAGGTTGGGATCACTACCAGTAAGAATAAGATCATCAACATAAAGAACAAGGATGATAAGAGAGAGAGAGAGAGAGAGAGGGGGGGGGGGGCCTTGGTTTGCGTGCTTGCCTTGAGAAAGCTCTTTTTCCCTACAAAACACAAAACACAAAACCCAACACGAATATGCAAAGAAAAACGAACCTTGCGGCTCGAAGTTAGCTTTAGCCAAAAAACTAGAAATTTTAAAAAAATTTCAAAGTTAGCTTTAGCCGAAAAACTAAATATTTTTCTCAATGTTTCTGATTTTCCGAGATCACACTAAGGTGCAGGGAAAAGAGCATACGCATGAGAAAAATCCTTCCTTTCTGTTTCTGATTTGCCCAGATCGCACAGAGTCGCAGGGCAAAGAGCATACGCAGAAATGAAAGGTATAGATCCGGTTAAAAAAAAAGGCTAAATAAACTGAGACCGAAATAAGCAGAGAGAAAATAACAGTAAACTGCAAAAAAAAAAACACTGTATACCTCCCGATCTGAAAAATGACGCAGCTAGGGCTACCGGAAACCTTTTCGCGTGAAACGAAAGGGGTTCCTCACTGGAACAGATGCTCTGAACGCAACAGAGCAGTCCTCTCGGCCCGAAAGCAGTCAGAAACAGCAGATCTAGGAAATGACAGCCGCATGCAGTTCTACCGGCTTCAGATTTGGATCACCAACGGACGCGGCCCTCAAATAGCTCCGATACCATGTAGGAATTTACAGGGTAAGTTCCACAGAAAGAATACCAAAAGGACACCGCTCACAACCAGATCTCAAATCAATACACCAGTATTTTTGACGTGGTTAAAACCCTCAGAGTGCAAGGAGGGAAACAGTCCACGGCCTGTCCCAACGTGGGTACTACAGGCAATTTATTAATCAAAGAATGAAAATTTACATAAGCTTCTCTCATGCACGGATTACCCGAACAATGACCCTCCATGCGCTTTAAATAGAACTCATGGACCAATCGGGTGTCAAGCCACGGATCAAGTGTCGGTAATACCGAGGTGAGAGTGAACCGTCGGATCACTACATATCGTGACCGTCGGATTGTAAGTTACAAAATGTACAACGGTAAAGAAACACACTTTACCTAACTCTAACCTAACTCTATACTAGACCAAGTTGAACTTAATTATATCCTATGTGTCGGAATATCCTAACAGATAGGCCCCTGTGTGAGGCTTTGATGCACTTAGATATTCTAGCTTTTCCCAAACGAGGGGCCATTGGATGATCCTGTATGGGATCCTGGGTACCCGAGGGAGCCTCCTGTGACCTAGGGTTATATGACCTAGGGTTTACAGTCGGTACATCGAAATAGCCAGATGAAATGGATGGTTGCCCAGGTTCAAAAATAGAGGTCGGAAACGATGATGAAGTCGGGATGTGTGAATGGGGATTAACCCCAGAGTCGATACCCACAGACGAGGGATGGGCAAAATTGGACGAAAAGAGGGGTGGGTCAAGGAGCGGATGGTCGAAAGATGGAGATGGACGAAAGTAGGAGGAAAGAAATTATAAGGAGGCCAAAGAGAAGGATGGACTATCGAGAACTGGTGATGAAAATCAAAGAGATGAAAATGGCAGGTTGGACACGGAGGTACCAGGGTCCGAGTAGACAGGCGGTGGTCTCGACCACGACGAATGAGGATGACCCGAGGACCCAGAAAATGACACATCCAGCAGAGATCTAGGGTATTTACAAATGGTCTCATAGGGGAAAGGCTCCTCCAAGTAGTTGATAGCATCTTCCTCCATAGTCGACAAATGTCGCAGCCCAAAAATAGAACGGTGCATGTTGGACTATTCATGATTTCCCAAGACTTGGTGTTTTTTCAGGTAAGATAAAATATTTACGTATTTACACTCATAATTTATTTTCATCCCAACTTTCATACTTAATTATTTTGATTTTATTAACATTATTTATTGAATTATAGAGCTTCAAAGAAAGAGGATATTTTCATGTCTAATATGTATAGAACAATTTCAAGGGTGTTTTTACAAAAATCTACGTAAATTTATTTATGCAAACACCAGGGTTTTTTTACCACCAAATCATAAGTTTAAAAATCGCTAGAATAATCAATTCGATGGAAAATTTCAAAATAAAAGCCCTCCCATGATTATGGATCCAGGGGATTGGCTTAAGAAATATGAAAATCTTGAATTAAAAGCTTGGAAAAAAATTTGATTGGGGTGACTCAATTGAAGTAGAACAAGTTGTAGTTAATATGCTAGAAAAATGAAAAGGAAATCCATATTTTAAGCAGGATTCATTTACCCTATCAAATACATAAAAGGTCTATTAATATCTCACTTATTAGATCCTATGCACATCCTCAAAAATGTCCCAAATTCTATATTTTGACATATATCAGGAAAAGAGGACACCTTGTCTTCAAGGGAGAGATATTGTTCTTTCACGTACCAAATTTGATAGAAGACATTTGTGGCCAAAGATGGAAAATGGAACATGTGTAGAAGCTCCATGGATTTTTATAAAAAAAGAGTTAGACCAACTAAAAAGTGACATTCATTCAATGAGAACAACTACTGGCAATGGGTCATCATTGGAAAAATATTTTACAGTTGATGGAAATGTGACAAGATTTAAAACACATGACTTTCATAATTTCATGAATGTATTATCATCATTTAAATTTTACTGGTATTGATTAAGTACAAAATATAATTTTATATTATGTTGAGTGATAAAAATTACTAATGACCTTTGAGAAAATTGTTTGATAGCATATCCTGCCATTGGAAATTATGAGGAATTCATGTCTTACTATTGATTTAATGAATGCTATAAGTCGATTGTCAACATTTGCAAGGTATGTAATATGAAATTTTCATGTGTGAGAGACAGAGATATTATATTCATTTTTTATTTTTTACCAAAGGTCCATACTAATTTGTTATTCTTATATTAGGTGGGTGATCTCCAAGGATATCCATGAATGTGAAGTGCCAAAATGGAAGAAGGAAATTGCATAAATTGTATGTGTATTTGAGAAGGACCTTCCTACAAGTTTCATGGACCTAAAAGTCCATTTACTTTTACACCTAATCGATGACATTGAATTGACAAGAGTCATATCAACAAATAGGGTGGATATTTTTCTTTGAGAGGTATATGAGAACTCTAAAATGATGTACCCAACAAAAGGCACATCCAGAGGGTTGCATGGTTGAAAGGTATGTATTGAATGAAGCATTTTTCTTCCGATATGAACTCCTTGGTAAGGATTTTGAGGATGGGCCATTCTTTTGGGATGAAGAACAACCACCAGATATTATTGATGGAAAAGAACTATAATATAATGGTATTCCAATGAAAATTAGGAAGTAAATTCATGATAATTGTGGTTATTTTCCTTGCAATCTTTAATTTACTATTTAATTTATTTCTCAAATTAACAACATGACATTTGGAGTTTGAAATAAACATGTTGATATGTAATAGGTGTAGACAAAAGTGTTATACTCGAAAAGTTCATTCTATACCACATAGACATTATGAACAAATGGATTGATTTATATGATAAAAAGAGAGAAGAAATATTAGAAGCAAGGAGACAATTTAAGAGATCGAACCCAAGTAATACTCCACTTCCCACTGATCTACTTGGGGAATGGGACAAAGATTACACACTAAAATGGTTTACTGAACAAATTCGAAATCAAATAGAAGGTGTAGGTATAGATTCAAACATAAAAGAAGATTAAAACGTGTAGAGGATTTAAAAGAAAGATACAGTTTTGTAAAATTCCAACTATACCTTTCTTTCACATCCTCTACGCGTTGATTTCATCTTTTTTTTTCTGTTTGAGTCTATACCTGCATCTTCTATTTGATTCTGAATTTGTTCATTAACTCATTTTAGTGTGCAATATTTTCCCCATTCCTCAAGCATATCAGTGGGAAGTCGAGTATTCCTTGAGTTTGATCTCTTAAAACGGTCTCCTTGCTTCTAATACTTCTTCTCTCTTTTTATCATATAAATCAATCCATTTTTTCATAAAGTCTTTGTGGTATAGAATGAAATTTTCGAGTATAACACTTTTGTATACACCTATTACATGTCAACATTTATTTCAGACTCCAAATTTCATGTTGTTAACTCGACAAATAAATTACAAAGTAAATTAATGATTGAAAGGAAAACAACCACAATGATCATGAAATTACTTACTAATTTCTACTTGAACACCATTAGATTGTGGTTTTTCTCCATCAATAGTATATGATGCTCGTTCTTCATCCCAAAAGTGTGGCTCGTCCTCAAAATCCTTACCAAAAAATTCACATAGTAAGAAAAATAACTTTTGTTGGGCATATCCTTTTAGAGTTTTCATATACCCCTCAAAGAAAAACATCCACTTCGTTGATACGACTGATGATCCTCATCATTGGGTAACTATATGGACCTTAATTCACCTCCTAGCTTAATCAAATCAAATCTTCTCACAATTTATTACATGTTTTGATTATATTTTGTTTAATGAGATTAGTCAAAGTGAGATATTATGCCTAGTGGACTAATGTGCATTGAATGCAGGTTTGTGAGAGAAAATCAGGGAATTTTGGCAAGATTAAGGGCTAAAAATCGAATGGGACAAGGAAGAGAGATTGTAGGAGGTAAATCCTCCTCATTTACTCCTCCCTCATTTGAATATTCCTCCATCAATCACACTAGCTCGGAGTACAAGCAGCCAAGTCATGAAGATCAAAAGGTAGCCGAGCAAGTGACAGTCAAAGAGTTAGTTTATCTCAAGTTTGGGAGCTGAGCCTCCCTAGATTTAAGGAAGACGTCGGAGACTTCAGTTCATAAATAAAGAGGCCTAGAGCCTTATTAGGATTCAAATTTTTGCTGTAAAAACACTAGTTATTTTTTAGCTCTAGACTTGTGGAAGACATTGCTATGTTTTCTATTTTGATAATGAGAATGAGCTCTTTCTTGATCCAGTACTGAGTTAAATTAGGGGTATGAAGTTCTTGGGTTAGGGCCCAACCCTAGCAGCAAAGGCTCCTCTTCTTGTATCTGTATGCTTACATTGATTTCATAGATTCATGGTTGAAGTGTCCTTAGAATTATTTCATTGCAAGTAGTGTAGATTTGATTAGTTTGTTTATTAGTTTGTTTCCATTTGTTCTTTACTTCAGCAGTGGTTTAGAAGAGATAAAGAACCATCAAAAATCTATCAATAGGTGTTTTTTCCTCACTTCTTCCTTCAGGGATCATGACTTGAGGAAAGGACTCCTATGCAGCCCCAAAAAATAGAATTATACTTTCTCATATAATTTAGAGTTTTTTGTACTTAAGCCAGCCTTTGATCAATTTGCAAGAGTAGGACCTAGTCATCATTTCTTCCATCTTCAGCCTTATAGTATATCGCATCAATGATTCCATCTTATGCTACAAGTTTTCTTCGCATGAGATAGACAGTTAACTCATTAAACTATGTTTTCCTAGCTTATTGAAATTCTCCTTGTTTACATGATTTTTGGGAAAATATCAATGTTTGATGTAGTGTAGGTGTTTCAGAAGTAAAGAGAGATCTCATAGCCAGCAACCTACTTCAAACTTCATCCATCCATGATGATTCCTTTCTTTCACTAAGTCCCTTGCCAATTTCATCATTTAGAAGGAAACTTCTCCAAGCATGTTGAGAAAATCCAACCATCTCCCAACCTTGGTTTTGAGTTCTGAGTGATCCTAGGCATTTTCTCACCTCATTCCATCCACCAACCACCTTCCCTAAGCCTTCCATCACCTTCAGCACCCATCATTTTGCTCTCGGTTGTATCCTGTAGAAATACAAGGAATCCTGTAGGGTTTTAGGACATCCTGTAGGTTTTCCTATAGTGGCCTGTTTTGAGGCTGAATTGGGGGAAAAGCCTCTAGGAAGCCAGACAATGTCACCTAAGGGTCTCCTAAACCTTCCAACCATCCACCAGCATTCCTAAGCCACCTGCCACATCACCAAAAGAGATTAGCTTTCACACTCTTCCATAAAAAAGATAAAAAGAAAAACAGATTTATTCTAGTCATTTACATGCACAGTAGTAATGTTTGATGTTTTGAACTTACATGCTTAGGATAGTAGAATTTCATACATGTTAACTTAGCATTCTTGTTGAAGCATAGTCTCTTAGCAGTTAGTTAGGAAATGGTGTGTTTTAGCATTGGATTTCAGTCTTTTTCCTTACTGCAGTAGACAAGCTTTCTCTTAGAGTAGATTTCTCTTTCCCTCATCAGTAATCAAGCTTCTTCTGAATCCATAGAAGTCTGGCTTGAAAAACCCTAGTGGTCTCTCGCCAGCTGAATAGTGACAAAAGGGCAGAACCATCACTTTTACTTGTGTATACAGCACTGTCACCTCCAAGTTTGTACGAACCCCGGGTTGATAAAGTAAATTTGGTATCTCCAGGAGTTGCAGCATTCTTGCTGCAATACTGGTGCTCATTAACAAAACCCTCCAATTCAATGCCATCAACTAGGTATACAAATAAATGGACTTGTAGGTCCATGAAACTTGTAGGGAGCTCCTTGACAAATACACATACAATTTCTGAAATTTCCTTCTTCCATTTTGGCACTTCAAATTCGTGGATCTCTTTGGAGGTCACCCACCTAATATAAGAATAGAAAATTAGTATGAACCTTGATTCAAAAATTAAAAAGGAACATAATATCTCTATGTCTCTCACAAATGAACATTTCATATCACATATCTTGCAAACGCTGACAATCGTCTTATGGCATTCCTTAAGTCAATGGTAAGACATGAATCCCTCCTAATTTCCAATGGCATGATATGCTATCAAAAAAAATTATCAAAGATCATTAATAATTTTTTTTCACACCACAAAATATCAAAATATATTTTGTACTTAATCAATGTTACCAATAAAAATTAAATGATGATAATACCTTCATGAAATTATGAAAATCATGTGTTTTAAATCCTATCACATGTCCATCAACTTTAAAAACATTTTCCAATGATGACCCATAGTCAATAGGTGTCCTCATTGAACAGATGAATTTTTTTAGTTGGTCTAGTTTTTTTCTTCAAAATCCATGGAGCTTCTACATAAGTTTCATGTTCGCTCTTTGGCCACAAATGTCTTCTATCAAATTTGATATGCGAAAGAACAATATCTATCGTTGAAGAAAAAGTGTCTTTCACTTTGCCTGATATATGTCAAAATATAAAAGCTGGGACATTTTTGAAGATGTGCATAGGATCTAATAGGTGAGCTATTAATAGATCCGTTCAATAATTGAGCTCATAAAATATGGATTTCTTTTTCATTCCTTTTGGAATATTAACTTCAACTTGTTCTCGTTCTTCAATTGAATCACCTCGATCAAAAAAATCCTCCCAAGATTTCAATTCACCATCTTCATACTTCTTAGGCTAATCACCCAGACCCATAACCATAAGAGGGCCTCTATTTTCAAATTTTCCATCAAATTGATTCTTCCAGCAATTTCTAAGATTATGATCTGGTAAAACGTGTTGTTTGCATCAATAAATTTATGTAAATCTTTAAAATGACATCCTTGAAATTGTTTTGCACATCTATGACATGCAAATATCCCCTTTTTTTAAAGCCCTACAATTCAATAAGTAATGTTAGAAATATCAAAATAATAATATCTTACCAAAATAAACACCAAATCCTGGGAAATCGTGAATAGTCCAAAATAGCACATCATACAACATGAAGGACCTATTTTATGGAGGACGTGATATGTCATACATTCATATGTCTTTCCATAGCATTTGCATATCATCAATAAGAGATGCAATATAAACATCTATTTTTTTACTTGATGTTTTTTTTGGAACAATAAGAGTCAACATAAGGTGTTTTTTTCTAACACTCATCCATGGGGGAATATTGTATAGTATCAATCTGAGTGTCCAAACACTATAACTTGAGCTCAAGAAAGAGAATGGGCACACTCTGTCAATTGCAAGACCGAACCTAATATTATGAGGTTCATATTTGAATTTTCTTATAATTTGAGCTTAAGAAAGAGAATGGGCACACTCTGTCAATTACAAGACCAAACCTAATATTATGAGGTTCATATTTGAATTTTCTTGGCCATTTTTCTTCATGTGTTTCATTGCTTTCGAATCAGCCGAAATTTGCGTGATCCATATTTACTCTTGTTCTTTGCATGTAAGTCCATCATTTGTGTAAGTAACTTGCAACGAAACATTCATTGAAGTCTAGGTATAATTGGCATATGACGTAAAACCTTTTTTGGAACTATAGCACCTTGTACATATGTATGATATCTCTTCTCTTTACAGAGATGAGATTCTACTTTGTCTTGATATTCATCTCTATATAAAATGCAATCATTTTTACATGAATGAATTTTCTTATATTAAATTCCCAACTCAACCAAAAACTAGCATGCTTCTCTACAATTTGATGGCAGAATGTTCTCTTCAAGGAATATTTTAGTTTTTAGTGCTTTGTAAGATTGTCCAATATTAAAGCAATTGAATATTTGACTAATGATGATCATGTTTGATATGTTAATCTATACTAAGATTGTTGATATACAATATATGGTTTTAAAATTCCTTTAAAGAAATACAAATTAAGTTAGTGAATGTTTATGAATTATGTACACCAATTGGCAATGAAAAGTAAGAAATAGATTTCAACTCACTTTAGTAGGGTAGTGAATCATTTGTTTGACCAACCAAATAGTGACTTGATTTCTAATAATATTAATGTACATGTAAGTTTTGAGGTTCTACTTGCCTCTGATCTGAACACATGTATCTTAGGTACATGCTTGATTGAGTCTTTTAGGTTGTTATCATTAGGATTACGTTGCTGGTACTTACCCTTGCTATCATCGTTAATGTCAACCATATGGTCATTATCGTCATGATTTTTCCATCCCAAAATAAACCTATAAGCATTTCATTCTTCATGCATTGAATTTTCACTATCATCATCATCATTAAGGTTAGGTGGCATGTCATCAATGCATGACAATCTCATCAGCTCTTCAAATTTCTCAGCTGGTAGTGTTCTCTTCAATCTTGTTATTTTCACCCTAGTATGGTTTAAAACATGGTTTGGATCATTCACCCAAATCTTAATAACCCACTTTGATCTTAGATATTAGTATGGTAGTGTTCTCTTCAATCTCTCTTTTCACTCTAGAATGGTTTAAAAAAAAATTGGATCATCCTATCAAAATCTTAATAACCCAGTTTGATCTTAGGTATTAGTAGGTGTATCATCAATATCTTCTATCAACAAACGCAATATTTATTTCTGGTTAGGCAACGATTCGATAACTCATAAATTATCAATTCCAAAGAAATATAATCAAATATGTCTTAACAAATAAAATAAAATAAAATAAAATAAAATATATATATATATATAGATATATATATATATATATATATATATGGAACATTATTTTTTAAATCCACACGCATTTATTATTTTTTGGTTTTTTTCTCTTAAAGAACATCCTTAGGGAGACCTTGTTCTTCCCTTTCTTTCACGCAAGAGTGTGTTTTAAGAAGGGGTAGTTAATCAATAACTCATCCCCAATGGTAAGGTCCATAACAGCCTCAACATTTATCAATCTATCAATGTCACTTTCTATATCTCCATCTTTATCATTTATAACCTCAACAAATTGACTATTACATCTTCCAGTAGGGTCCCTTCCCTTACTACTATTTATAAATCTTGCAATATTTTTGTGTGTAGCATAGTTACCGATCAAACGAGAAAATTAACGATTACTCATTTTTTGAGGTAACAAAAAAAGCACCCGATTTTGAAAAATGGTTATTCACAATAACCTTTTTTTAGCATATTTTTAGCACTTTTTTTTTTAGATGTGAGTGATTTTCATGTTGATTTTGAAAAAGGGTTTATTTTTTACACTTTACATTTTCTAGTTATTTTTTAGTGTATTTATGTATTTGTGTTCTTTTCATTTTTCTTTTCAATTTTCTATGTAATAAAATTTCATTTTTTTGCATAGTTAAAAAATAAAAATAAAAAATTTTCAATATTTTAAAGTTAGGATTTTCTATATGTTTATATATTGTTAATTAATATTTCAATGCACATCAAATAATTGTCGCTAAAAACTTGTGTTTTTTAATTTTTCTTTTCAATTTTCTTTGTAATAAAATCTTCATGTTTTCGTAGTTTAAAAATAAAAATAAAACTTGTCAATATTTTAAAGTTAGGATTTTCTATATATTTATATATTGTTAATTAATATTTCAATTTGTGTTTTTTTAATTTTTCTTCTCAATTTTCTTTCTAATCAAATCTTCATGTTTTGGTAGTTAAAAAAATAAAAATAAAAGTTGTCAATATTTTAAAGTTAGGATTTTCTATATATTTATATAGTGTTAATTAATATTTCAAATGCACATCAAATAATTGTCCTTAAAAAACCAATATTTTTAAACATATGACAAAAAAATACACATTTTCAATATAAATGACTTTTTTTATGAGAAAATCTTTAAAAAAATACTTTAAAAAATAACATTTTATGTCAAAAAAAAATAGTAATCATTTTTTGCAAAAAAATAATACACATTTTCAATGTAAATGACATTTTTTTATGAAAAAAAAAAAAAAAAAAAACCTCATTTTATGTCAAAAAATAGTAATCATTTTTTGCAAAAAAATAATACACATTTTCAATATAAATACATTGAATGACATTTTTTTATGAGAAAATCTTTAAAAAAAACTTCAAAAAATAACATTTTATGTCAAAAAATAATAGTAATCATTTTTTTGCAAAAAATAATTATTCACATAAAAATTAAAGTGAAAATTAAATAATACAAATATTAAACATATAACAACAATACAAATATTAAACATATAACAACAATAATGAAATACTCATTCTTCTCATAAAATCTCAAAGTATAAACATTAGAAGTAAAATTCTTCTCATAAAATCTCAAAGTCTAAACATTACAAGTAAAACTGATGAATAGTTGTAAGCATAACTTAAACTTAATCAATAATATAAACTAATCCATGTTCAATATCTTCTAGACCTTCATTTCTGCCTTCTTCCACAATATTTTTTGCTTCAATTTGGTCATTGTCCTCTTCTAATGGATTTTTCATGTCTGCAAATCTTCCAAAGTGTCATTTTCCAATCATTCCATATAACGGTGGTCGAGGTTCCTTTGCTTTTTTTGCCACACGTGATTCATTAAAATCCTCTTTCCCCAAACTAACTTCTTGCAATGCATTTGGAAGAAATTGAAAAACATTAATTCTTTGTTGAATAAAATTGCATTGTAGTGAGTCTTTTTCAATGGCAATGCAATTTATTTTTCTTTATAGGCAACATGCTAACATTGTACCTAATCATCAAACACAAAAGAAATAATTAAGTAAATTAGTATAAACACATAAAAACTAAAAACTAAAATATTAAAATTGAATTTTATATAATAAAACTTACTTGAACCTAAGAATAATTCAAAAACTCAATAATCTATAAGATAGTTAATCAATACTTGTTGTTTTTTATAAATGTTAACTATATCTCATTTTGCATCTTTATCCTCATATGTTAGTTTTCTTAAAACAGCATCATGAACTAGTGCTTGACTATGACTCTTTACATCTACTCGATTCAGACCATTTACTTGATTCAGATGAATAAGCTTATAGTTATCATCTTTTGTCCAACATTCAACATAGATGAACTCAGAATCATTTATAATAGTTTGATCTTCAGAAGAAACAAGATTTGACTTTTTCCTGTAACAAGACATACTAAAAGTTCAATTAACTTGTACATAAATAATAAAAAATTAACATTAATCGAACATACAATTTAATGTCTTACCATGTAAGTTGCATCCTTGAGTTTGTTTTTCCTTTGAAGCTTGTTAATAACATTGCAAATTGTGTGTCTGAATGAAATGTCACAAATCTCCAAAATGGTGATGTTGTAGCTATTGGACATTGGATAAACCAATGCTCCCCGTGTGTTTCGTTACATGGACTAACAGCCTCTCGTGGATCCTTATCTCTGGCAATCCGATCGTTGACTAACACCTGCAGGTTTTGGTCTAACAACAATCGTGATCCCCAGCAAGTGGTATTAGAGCATAGGTCACGAGTTCGATACACACCCGGTTCGCGTTGGGGGGGAGATTGTTGGACATTGGATAAACCAGTGCTCCCTGTTTGTTTTGTGACATGGACTAACTTCCTCTCGTGGATCCTTATCTCTAACAATGCAATCGTTGACTAACACCTGCGGGTTTTATTCTAACAGAAATCGTGATTCCCAACAGTAAATTCTTGAAATCTCGTAACTATTTTACTAAAATCTTGATAAATATAAAGTTCACTATCATATCTAATGTCTCGGAAATTGAAACCATGAGGAATATCTGCAATAACTAGGGCATATTCTCTTTTAGGTATGAGTTTTGCAATGCCTTCACAATCACTTTGTATTATTTGATATTGGATAGTGTTAAGCCCAATTCCGAATGAAATGAGTAAGAGTATGATCAAGTTCAACATTCCTAAGACGTTGTTTTTTCAGCATCTCCATCTTAATTTTTTCAATAAAAATTTTGAAAGTACTTGGTACTCCATTTACATCCTTCTTCAACATCTTTAATGAAATAAAAAATATATATGTATAAGTAATAAAATAAAAATACTTTACATATGAATAAAATGAATGTATAAATCAGCATACCTTATTGAATGCAAGATAAAAATCTTCAAGTGTTGTTGTAGAACTTGATTCTGGGTAGTTGCGCACAACATCATCCCAACTCTTTTCATTCAACATTTTAACCATATTTTCCTATAAATTTTCTGACTTAATAAATAAAATAAAAATTGTTAATAAGTGATATGTATAACAAATACTACCAACAACAATATGTTATATTTAAAAAAACATTATAATCCAAGAAAAAAGTAAAAATAATTCAACAAACTTACTTTTGAAATTCTGCGCACTTCATTCACTGATAATTCACCTGACTTCACACGACATATTATTGATTTGACTAGTTTTTCATCCTTCACTCCTTGCATTGTTCTCCAAGGTGTGATAGTCATATCATCTAGAAGTTGCTTCATTTTAAGACCTATTTTACTGTTGGTACATATTATGGTTTTACACTTTTTAACCTTTTGATTTTTTATGTTGGTACATATTATGGTTTTACACTTTTTAACCTTCTGATTTTTTATGGAAATATTCTCCCACCGGTTGAAAATATCAATCAATTCTTATATCTCCCAAATTCTACATGTCAACTAAAAAATGTTTTATCCATGCCTCTAAATAAATTTGAATTTACTTTGCCACCTTTTGAATTGATTTTATCCTCAATTTGATAACATGTTTCCATTAAAAATTCCTTTCGAAATCTTACATTGACTTTTGTCTTATCCCCACCACATTTTTCTACAAATTCATTATGAATAAATATGACCCTTTGGATGAAAGTCATAGATATTCTATACGCATTATCTGCATTATGATCCCATGCCAATAAATTTAATTATGTTTTTGTTAAACCAACGTAAATGATAATCTCACTGTTTCAAAAAGGAGTTATTAAGATATTTCTCAATCAATTGTCTTTTTTCCTCTGTTGAATGGTTCCCTCCAATTACATAATATTTATATTTAAAAAATCGTGTCCTATCAAATGTTTGTTTGTTGGGAACTTAATTTGGATCAACAAAAACCACATAATCCACCACATGCGCATATGGATTGAACTTGAACAATGTTTTCAAATTATGCACATTTAAGTGATGTGCCTTTCTAATTTGATATTGAGATTGTCCTTCATTTGGCCAATAGAATTCGCTGACATTAAGCTGAAATGTTTTACCACCATTAATTAATTTATTCTTCCTCAAGTGATCTCGAATGTAGTTTTGTTTTCTTTTAAGCACCTGGTGTTATGATTTCTCTGCTTCCTTTGGAGCTTTCACTTCGTTCTTCATTGTTTCCCATGATTTTTACAGATTGATCAACATTTGTTTTTTTTTCTTACCTATTAAAATATATTCTTCTTGATAAATAAGCTCTTCATCAACAGAGCCCCAAGGGTTAGCTCAACTGGTTAAATCAGTGCCTCGCCAATCGGAAGGTCATAGGGTCAATTTCCCTGAAACCCTTGGGGTTAGGCCTAGTTATTGGCCGCGGGGCTCGATTCCCTTCAGGGTTGATCAGCCTAGATATTTCCGTGGACGTAGCGGCCACCCAATGACCAGGGTGTCTGTGAACCACACCAAAAAAAAAAGCTCTTCATCATCAGCTGGAAGAGATATATCTGTGGCCATTTTTCTTTTTGGTGTTTTATTTCTTTTCTCCTTTGCAACAACAGTTCTAATCTCCTCCTCATTAATGGTAACATATTTTTCAGCTTCAGCGTCCACATCTTCAAAAGCAACATGTTTAGCTTTACTAGATTGACTCGGCTTAATGATTCTTTGTTGATCCCCTTTATGTACTATTGCAATGTCACAGTTTATTTTTCTTTGCTTCATTCTCCTTTCTTCTTCTGTCTCTGTGTGGAAATTATTGATCACAATCATAATATTTGGCTCCATATAATAAATACCATCCAACATGACTGAAATACTCCCAATGAAATCCCATGAAACAAAATACAAATATGTCAATGATCAATAATTCATAAAAAAATTAAAGATCTTTACAATCATGCATAACACATAAATATAAATAAACATACTTACAATGTCATTTGCAATATTGTTTGTGATTTCTTCACACAACTATGTAGATTCTTCACTTGTGACATATTGGACCTTTGAGAGACAATATCTAACATTTTCACGTGTATTAGCTAATACTGCAAGAACATAAACAATGTTTGTATTCGGCACCAAACATATGTCTCGTATTATGCCCATCACTTCATGTGATTCACCAAAGTTAATCATACCACAATATAGATAGATATGTACACCATCATCGATTTCATTGTCTTTAAGATGCCATGAAAACCTTATTTTATTTATTTCTCGTGCATTCTTCCATTATGAAATTAGTTTGATTGTACCCGCTTGACTTTTATTACGTTTCTCAGTTCGAGTGTGTTCAGCAATATCCATAGTTTAGATGATGTAATTGCTACCCTTGGTCCAGAAACATTCAGAGATCTTTGATGTCGTCTTCCTGATAATATATATATGTGTGTGTGTGGGTGTGTGTGTGTGTGTGTGTGTTTAAGTTAATTAAAAAACACATATCTTAATTAAACTATTTTTTTTTAATTTAACAATATAAATTCAAAAAAAAATCAATATAGATTACAATTTAAAAAAATAATGTTTTTTAAAATTATATAAATAAAATTCAATGTGGGATAGCTCAAATGGCAATGTTCATGGAAATCAAGTCTCACCAAACCGAAAGTCTTGGGTTCAAATCTTGTGATATCCTCGCGATCGAGGTGAGAAGTTGGACATAATGAAGATGTAGTCCTACCAAGCTTACAAACAAAAAAAACTATATATATATATATATATATATATAGATAATAAAAATTCCAAATTAAATTTATATAAACTAAAATTTCAAAATAAATATATATATTTAAATTATATAAATTAAAATTAAAAATAAAAATATATTAAAAATAAAAATTATATATTAGATCTTATACTTTTGTGATCCATAATGATAATGATCTCAATAATGTGATTAGTCTGAAAGACAATCTTATTAACTATATATTTTTTCAAAAATAATTATATTTTTTTTAATTTAAAAACAAATATATATATATATATATATATATATATATATATATATATATAATATATATATATATATATATATATATATATATATATATATTAAAAACTTTTTTATTATATATATTTTAAAATAAAATAAAATAAAATTTAAAATAAATTATTTATAATTTTAAAATTAATAATTAATTTTTTAATTTAAAAAAAAAAAAATAAACAAGAAATTTTTTTTTTAATTTTTTTTAAATAGGAGTCGGAGATCGGCAAGCAGGGTTGTCGGGCCCGGCAGCTACAACCGTTGGTCTCCGTTCAGGCTGAGAGATCGATTCGCTGGTCTCCGGCCCCCAGCTAAGCCGAGGGGTCGATTCTCTTGGCCCAACCGGGGACGAGAGGCAGGGGAGCGGGCCCGTTGGGCCTAGGGATGCCCACCCGCAAAACTGATTTTTTTTTAGATTTAATATATATATATATATATATATATATATATATATATATATATATATATATATATATATATATATATATATATATATATATATATATATATAATAAAATAATTTTTTTTAAATGAAATTTAATATATATATATATATATATATATATATATATATAATTTATTTTTTTTAACATTATTTTTGAATGCTTGAAAAAATAAAATAAATGTAACTGGATTTTTTTATGGGAATGGTTTTTTAAATGGGGAACTCTTATTTTTTCTCTTAAAAATCTTACAAATTTGAATTAAAAAAAAAAGAACAGTAAAAAAAAATTAGGATTGGAGCATAAAAACCATAAAAGAGCATATTTTCCCCAAATTCATCTTTAAATGGTCAAAATATAAGGAAAAGTAACCCTTTCAAATGCGAAAAACACTTGTTCAATGTGTTATGTGTTATCGATGCCAATGCCTCTTTGGAGCATAAAAACCATAAAAGAGCATATTTTCACCAAATTCATCTTGAAATGGTCAAAATCTAAGGAAAAGTAACCCTTTCAAATGTGAAAAACACTCGTTCAATGTGTTATGTGTTATCAATGCGAACGCCTCCGCAAACTTGTTCCTAACGTTTTAACAAAACCGAGAAGACTTATGTGATGTGAAGAATAGAAATAATGATTGTTATTATATAGTGAAGATTGCGGGATTAAAATTAACATGTAGTTAATATCGTAGGTTTAGATTAACTTTTATTCAATGTTGGCTAAAAATTAAAATTAAATTATAAAAAATAATTTAGTGAATGTTAAATAATATATATATATATATATATATATATATATATATATATATATATATATATATATATATATATATATATATATATATATATATATATATATATATATATATATATATTAGTTTTGAAGGAATGCATTAAAAGAATATTTTTGTGGATATTTTGAATAGAAAGTATGGTGAAATTTTTTGAGACCAAAAGTTTAGTAAAATATTTTCAAATACCTTTTAGACGAAAATTTTGGAGTGAAAATTTAGAGGGAAATTTTGGAGAGAATTTTTAGTGAAAATTTTTGGGGGGAATTTTAGAGGGAAAAATTCAATCTTTAAGCTATATATTGTCATCTGGAGAGAGTGCATTTATATCATTCAACATATTTTGTTTGAAAGTCATGGATTCTTCTGAGAGTGAAGTTTTTTCTTTCTGCATCATCAACATCTTTGTCACACAACAACTCTATTCATATTGATGAACATAATAGGAATTTGTTCATTATCAATAGAGTCAAATTTTTCACTTGGTCCTAATCCTGAGGATGATGAAAGAAACAATGATGAAGGGTAACAAAAAGAAATTTGTATAAATCGAGAGTCAATTATTCCACTTAGTCCTAATCCTAAGGATTATGAAAGCACTAGTGATGAATGGCATGATGAAGAATTTCCAGAGTCAAAATTTTCACTTAGTCATAATCCTAAGGATTGTGAGAACGCCACTGATGAAGGGGGGGATTAGGAATTTCCATAGTCAAATTTTCCACTTTGTCTTAATCCTAAGGATTATGAGAGCGCCATTGATGAAGGGGGGATGAAGAATTTCCAATGTCAAATTTTCCACTTCGTCTTAATCCAAAGGATTATAAGAGCACCACTGATGAAGGGAGGGATGAAGAATTTCCAATAAATATAGATTCAAAGCTTCCACTTAGTCCTAATCCAAAGGATTATGAGAGCACCAATGAGGAAGGGAGGGGGAGGATGAATAATTTCCAATGAATAGAGATGCAGAACTTTCACTTAGTTCTAATCCTAAGGATTATGAGAGGAGCATTGACGAAGGGGAGGATGAAGAATTTCCATTAAATAGAGATTCAATGTTTCCACTTAGTCCTAATCCTAAGGATTATGAGACCACCATTGATGAAGGGGAGGATGAAGAATTTCCTACAAATGATAATTTAACTAAAAATAGAGTCATATTTTCCAATTAATCATAATCCTAAGGATTATGAAACCACCAGTTATGAATGGGAGGATGGAGAGTTTCTTACAAATGATAATTTCAAAGGCCTCTCTAAGTGAGTGTTTCAAAGGCATTCATGGTGATGAAGAATCGAATCCTCCAAGGGAAGATTTCAAAAGCATGGATGAAGATGGTGAATAATTTTGTCCGAGTCAGGATTTGAAAAGCGCAGATGATGGTAGTGAAGAATTTTCTTCAAGTGAGGATGGTAATGAATATTTTCCAAGCAATGATGGTGATTAATTTCCTAACTATGTTCAGAATTATCATAGTGAGGATAATATTCCTCCTAATGGTGATGAAAATGTTTCTACAAAGGATTATGAAATGGCGAAGACTTTGCAAGCAAATATTGTATCTAGGAGTAGGAGTAGACCTTTTCATATCAATCCAAAATAACATACAAGGCTTAGGACAACATATCTCACAAGAAGAAGTTCTATTGGTGATATGATTTCAAGTGAATGTTTTCAAAAGGATTGCTTGAAACATATGGATTTCAAGTTTGCTATGGAGAAAAGGCAAAGATATTTTTCAATGAATAAAAGCAAACAAAATTCATATCTAGTGGGTTGCATACAATATACACTAGCAGGTTATGATTATCATATTGTGAATATATTGCTCTACAGAAAGGCTTTCAAAATGTTCCATTCAATTGGTAATTTTCGTTTGTCAAGAATCCAAGAAATACTACAAAAATATCCCGCATACTATTCAAAAGTATGTTATAAACAAGAGGTTGGGTCGTTAGCAAATACTGTAATGTCATGGCTAAAAGACTTCTTTTAAAGCATGGAGAGTGTATGCCAAATAAAAACACAATACATATTCCAAATAATTTCTCGAGATGAGAAAGCTACAGCTTATACAAAGAATATGCAGAAGGTGTTGAAGAAGTTGGTGATTTTATTACATATTCATATTTTACAAGCATATGGAAGAACGATTCAACAATGTTCATATTCCTAAGAACACAAGGATGGGGGTTTGCAGTACATGTGCTTATCTTAAAGAAAAAAGAGATAAATGTCAAGGGGAAGAAAGAGGTATACATTCATAACATTATTTTTTAAAATTGGATAGTTATCAACTACGAAAATATATTTATTGATAGATTTTTTTTATTTTATGTGCAGATTCCGTTGTCAAAGCACTTCAAGAGTATCGCAATCAGCAAACAAGTGAAAAGAAAAAACTATATAAACATCGAAAGAAGTGTTATGATAATCCAAAAAAATATTTGGGTTTGATAATTGATGGTATGGACCAAAAGAAAACACTTCTGCCACATTTTTTCCACACACCAAAAAAATTATAGAAGGAAAATTTTATTCAGTTTCACTTGGTTGGTTGTATGGTCTTTAATGGGAAGACATTGCCAAGGGTTTACTTCACAGCTCCAAATATTCATAATGATACAAATTTGACCATAACTATAACCCATGATGTGGTTTCTCATTGGTATGGTATTCTTCTTGAAGTTTTGTATCCACAATTAGACAACACACGCCATGAAAAACAAAAATCAAGTTATTTTTGGGTATCTAAACATGCTTGTTGAATTGAGAATTTTTAAGAAGGTAAAGGTTGGTTTCCTTCTTGTTGGGAATACTCATGGCCATATTGATCTGATGTTCAGTCATTTTTCAGTAACATTAAGAAGGAAAGATGTTGGGAACCTGCCATCATTCACTGAATGTATTAAGAAATCATACATTCTAGAGCCTGTTTTTCATGTGTTGACATGCGAAGGTTTATTCTGGGATCGCACGGTGAGGATAAATGCATTGAACAACTTAATGAAATTAGCTTCCAGCATCAATTTCGTATCAAAAAAATTGATGAAAAAACATTTATATGTGGCAAGAAGTATTCAGCTGTTGCAGAATGGGGGTCGTCATCAAGTTTAGCATTTTGGAAGTTCATTCTAGAGCATCCAATATTTGCATCAAAGATATTGTTATTACAATCAGTGGTTGAAATCCATAATGCACAAAGGAATAAGAGAGATGTCAATTATTATAAATTCCTTGAAGAAATAAAAAAAAATGTATTAGAAATACATATGAGTACTTTCATGTTGTTGATTCAGTTTGGTTGGAGTCTTTTTTCAATAATCAAAGTGATATGATTTCAAGATCAATAAATGAAGATACACTTTTGAAGACTCCATTTTATTTTGCCACAAAATATGCCAAATGAACATGAGAAAAGACACATTGTTGAACAGCAACAATCTCAAGGTATTATTAATTCTCCACAGGTATAGGAAATAGAAATATATATTGGTTCTAGAAAATCGTGTGCACAACGTGAAGCCATGGAAGACCTTTACAAGGGTTATGTGCTTGATGTTAAGGAGGGTTGCATGATAGTAGTGTTAGTAGATGAAGATCCACATGGTTATCCATTCTAGGTCGCTAAGGCTATAAAAGTCATTAAATAAAATGAAGATATTACAGTTGTTGAAATACATTTGTATGCCACAAATACCCACCCATTCAATGGTGTGTGCAAGGCAGAGATGGTAGTTGATAAAAAAATTGGCAGAAAGAGAAAAAGAAATGGTACAAATATAAATCATCGCCACACAAACCTCTTAAAATTGGAGGATGTTGGCATACTTGTGTATACTTCAATTAAAGAGAGGAACTCTTCGCTTCAAGACCATAGATATTTTGAAAATTTTGCTACCAAAAGAAATGGTGTTAAGATGGGAGTCTATTGTACCTAGTCATAGATCTAGAAGACTTTTGAAACCTAAAATGTTGGGCATGAATGTTGACTCGAATGGGCACTAGTTGATGAAAGAGAAGAATGTGGATCATCTTCATCTGCATCCAATTATTCATCTGAAGATGTAGATTGTAATGGTGTGTGCCAAAAACCTATTAGTGATTTTGAATAAATGTCTAAAACATTTTATGTAAATGATGTTTGCATGGTAACTTGAAATAGATATTTTGACTTCCATATGATCTTACATGAAGTTATGAGTTATTTCTATTTTTGTTGGATTATATGTTTTAATTATGAAGGATTCATCTCTTTAGAATATCCATAATGCAACAATGAATTACAAAAATAATTTATGTTATATTCAATCTACCAAAGTTGATATTTTGATTAAAAGTTAAAAAATATTAGAAATTAGCGTTGAATTCTTAAATTATGCAGTGATATTGCCATGGTATTTATTATTGTTATCATTTGTTCATATTTTGATTAAAAGTAAAAAAAAATATAAGAAATTAATGTTGAATTTTTAATGGTATTATTTATTGTTATCATTTGTTCATATTTTGATTAAAAGTAAAAAAATATAAGAAATTAATGTTGAATTTTTAAATTATACAGTGATATTGCCATGATATTCTTTATTGTTATCATTTGTTCATATTTGAATTAAAAGTAAAAAAAAATATTAGAAATTAATATTCAATTTTTAAATTATAGTGATATTACCATGATATTATTTATTGTTATCATTTGGTATAAGATACTTTTAAAAATGTTGAAAATTTAATGCCTCATTCAAAGGGGAAGTTGATTTTTAGATTTTTGTTGCAATATGATAAGTTGTCATAGGCTAAGATTTGAAAAGAGCTATACTTTTATCCTTTAAAATAAAGATTACTCTTGGATTAATGAATATTTCATTTACATTCATTTTTAAATATTGTTTTAGTCATATAATTTGTCTATAATTTCATTATTCAAATTGTTTTTAATTCCATGGGTGAAAATTTGCTCTTGGATTAATGAATCTTTTATTTACTTTCATTTTTTAAAATTGTTTTAGTCATATAATTTGTCCATAATTTCATGGTTAAATTTGTTTTTAATTCCATGGTTGAAAATTTATCAAAATATTAAGGTTTTTTTGAGTTATGATATATTAAGGTTTTTTTGAGTTATGATATTTTATGTTTAATGTTATGATTGAAAACAATTACAATCTTGGATTAATGAATCTTTCATTAACTTTCATTTTTTAAAATTGTTTTAGTCATATAATTTGTCCATAATTTCATGGTTTAAATTGTTTTTAATTCCATGGTTGAAAATTTGTCAAAATATTAAGGTTTTATGATATTTTATGTTTAATGTTATGGTTGAAAATAAGGTTTTATGATATTTTATGTTTAATGTTATGGTTGAAAACAATTACAATTTTAAGGTTTTTCAAAGTCAAGATATTTTATGGATGAAAATTGTTGGAATTTTAAGGCTTTGAGACATGATATTTTATCTTTAACATCATGTCTGAAAATTATTTTACAATTTTCTTTAAGAAAATGGATGAAATTTGTTGGAATTACAAGGCTTTGAGACATGATACTTTTTCTTTAACATCATGTCTGAAAATTATTTTACGATTTTCTTTAAGAATATGGATGAAAATTGTTGGAATTATAAGGCTTTGAAACATGATATTTTATCTTTAACATCATGTTGAAAATTGTTGGAATTTTACGATTTTTCAAAATCCTAATTCCATTGCTAGAAAGTGTCAAAATTGTAAGATATTTTATTTTTAAGAAGATGGATGAAAATTGTTGAAATTAACATCATGTCTGAAAATTGTTGGAATTTTATGATTTTTCAAAATCCTAATATTTTATCTTTAATTCCATTTCTAGAAAGTGTCAAAACCTGGAATATTTTATCTTTAATAAGATGGATGAAAATTGTTGAAATTATAAGGCTTTGAGACATGATATTTTATCTTTGACATCATGTCTGAAAATTGTTGGAATTGTTGGAATTTTACGATTTTCTTTAATAAGATTCATGTCTGAAAATTATTGAAATTTTATGATTTTTCAAAATTCTAATATTTTATCTTTAATTCCATTGCTAGAAAGTGTCAAAATTGTAACCTGGGATATTTTATCTTTAACAAGACGGATGAAAATTGTTGAAATTATAAGACTGGGATATTTTATCTTTAACAAGATGGATGAAAATTGTTGAAATTATAAGACTTTGAGACATGATATTTTATCTTTAACATCATGTTTGAAAATTGTTGGAATTGTTGGAATTTTACGATTTTTTTTAACAAGATGGATGAAAATTGTTGGAATTATAAGGCTTTGAGACATGATATTTTATCTTTAACATCATGTTTGAAAATTGTTGGAATTTTACGATTTTTTTAACAAGATGGATGAAAATTGTTGGAATTATAAGGCTTTGAGACATGATATTTTATCTTTAACATCATGTTTGAAAATTATTGGAATTGTTGGAATTTTACGATTTTTTATCACAAAATGGATGAAAATTGTTGGAATTATAAGGCTTTGAGATATGATATTTTATCTTTAACATCATGTCTGAAAATTGTTGGAATTTTATGATTTTTCAAAATCCTAATGTTTTATCTTTAATTCCATTGCTAGAAAGTGTCAAAATTGTAAGATATTTTATTTTTAACAAGATGGATGAAAATTGTTGGAATTATAAGGCTTTGAGACATGATATTTTATCTTTAACATTATGTCTTAAAATTATTGGAATTTTTTATTTTTTTTTAGCATCAACACTTTTGTTTTGAGGGTGTTTTTTCAATCATTTTATTAAAAAATGGTTTTTAATAAAATGTTGAAAAATTACCCTAAAAAGGAAACATCGTTCTGGAATAGACGCTTTTCGTTTTTGGGTTGTTTTTTCATGTTTCTTTGGCATTTTTGGGCTAGAGTTCTCGTTTTGAGGTAATAGTTCTCGTTTGATCGGTAACTTTGTTCTGTGTATACATGTCCATCTATATACATAAAATGACTTCTAAAAATTTATTTTCCACTTTCCAATTGGAGACAATGTGTATACATATTCAAATTTAGACCATATGATGAAATTTTGACATTTTTGTTATTCCAGACATTTTGTTTTGAGGGTGTTTTTTCAATCATTTTTTCGATCATTTTATTAAAAAATGGTTTTCAATAAAATGTTGAAAATTTACCCTAAAAAAGGAAACATCGTTCTAGAATACACGCTTTTCGTTTTTGGGTTGTTTTTTCATGTTTCTTTGGCATTTTTGGGCTAGAGTTCTCGTTTTGAGGTAATAGTTCTCGTTTGATCAGTAACTTTGTTTTGTGTATACATGTCCATCTATATACATTAGATGACTTTTAAAAATTTCTTTTCCACTTTCCAATTGGAGACAATGTGTATACATATTCAAATTTAGACCATATGATGACATGTTATGCTTATATTCAGCTAGCCTTCTCCATTCACCACTATAGTGGCATTAATCTCCTAGTGGTTTGTTGTAAATTGTTTATATCTTTAGATCCCATAATAGTTCTCGTTTGATCGGTAACTTTGTTGTGTGTATGCATGTCCATCTATATACATAAGATGACTTCTAAAAATTTCATTTCCACTTTCCAATTGGATACAATGTGTATACATATTCAAATTTAGACCATATGCTGACATGTTATGCTTATATTCGGCTAGCCTTCTCCATTCACCATGCTTATATTTTGCTAGCCTTCTCCATTCACCACTGTAGTGGCATTAATCTCCTAGTGGTTTGTTGTGAATTGTTTCTATTTTTAGATCCCACATGGACATTTTGGATAATAAAGAGACCTGGATTCGCTCCGAGGGTCATATCATGTAGTTGTATCCCCAAAACTGAAACACCACATACAGTCTAGGTAGTTTGTTTGTTTGTTTTTTTTTTTTTTTTTTTTAAGTGTGGTTCACGGGCACCGGAGTGGCCGCTACGTCCACATAGAGAAGCAGCTCCACCCGAAGGGATCTGCCGGTCGGCCATATCAGGCCTCCCGAGGGCGTCGAGGAGATTTGACCCTGTGACTCCCAAACCGGGAGAGTACTAGCAACGGGAACTCGACCAGCTACATACAGTCTAGGTAGTTGTTGATCACTAGGCCAAGCACAATATAGTCTACGATCAAATGTATCTTTATAAATTGATCTCAAATTCAAGGGAAAGTCATCATCTCCATCGCATTCATTCCCATACGGTATGTAGTCCACCTTCCCCTTGTCTTGAAGCAAATTATGCATCTTTGAACTAGTTCTTGTTCTATTGCTTGTTTTCATCAATTCCTCATCTTCCAAGCTGGTATATGTGCACTTATTTTTGTTAGATGTATCACCAAATAAATGATCACCGCCCTCTAGGCTAGAAGTCAGTGTTCCACGAAACTTTAAACCAAGAACTTTATCCTACAAGTAATCATTAAGAAAAAAATTTAATTACTTAATAATAAAAACGGTGTTGAAAAGAAGAATACATATTATTTATATCAAATTGGAAAATTCCTTACCACAATTCCTATTGGATTCAAATAGATTGTAGGATGCATACTACCCACTGGAAGCTCATCATCTATGTAATGTCTGTACACAATCACTCGTTTGAATTGTTTCTTTCAACCACATACAAAACGTCCACAAACAACAATTTTTAGGTCGGTGTCCATACCCTAGTCATAAATTTCTATGGATTAGTTTTCTAGTTTAGGGTCTTATTTGGCCTTAGGGAACCCCTATTCATCTTCTTGGTTGTAACACAGTTGTTGGTCCATTTTCAAATGGGGGAAATGTGCGTTGGAAACACAGGTTTTCGTGGAAAACTTGCATTAGGCAACCGAGGAAGGGGAATGGAGGATTTTGGTCCCATAAGGTGACCCTAGAGCTATAAATGTGGTTTATGCTCTAATACTGAAAAAAATTGTGGTTTTGTGGAAATATGGCAGAGCAGAAAGTAATATGGAGAGAACGAAACTTTGAGGAGTTGTGCTCTCAGGTTCAAGGGAACCAAGTGGCGAGGGGGGCTCTTGCACGCTATGGGTTGCTTAAGTTCTTTGAAAACCCACTTATGAGGGGTGGTGAGCCACTATTTCCCAAATAATCAATCATTGTGATCCTGATCGGGAGACTTTTATTATACAAGGGCACTAGATCAATATCTATCTCTAGGACATATACTTTTTTATATGGTTTCCACCCTTGGGTGTGGTTAGGGAGATACACCTAGTATTGCCTCGAGGGGGACATCTAGATGATTTTTTTGAGCATCACTACACATTGGGTGCTAAAATAAGGGATTCGTCCATCCAGATATAGGACATAGAGAGATTGGGGACACATGCTACAGTTGCAGCAGTGATGCGAATAATGGGTAGCCATGCACTTATGAAAATCACTAGAGGATAGATGATGCTAGTGGAAAGTGTGCTCGCAGGGACCTATTATGGGTTGGCCTAGATGTTGCTGATGGAATTGAAGCACTAGTTGAGTTCCTATAAGAGGGTGGGGAATTGTTCCTTTGAGACAATGTTATTCTCATTCTTCTTTGAGAAGATCCCACTCTTTAACCACATGTCAAGAGCTAAGATGGCGCCCACAAGAGCCCAGGATGCGTCACTGGGGGCAACTACTACGACGAGCAGGAGGGGAAGTCGAGAGAGTGTTCCGACCTATGTTTTTTTCCCATTAAGATCAACTCCCTCTATATATAGAAGTCTATACATTAGTATGAACTTCCAGAGGGGTCCTGAGCTACCACTGCCACTAGGATGAACATGGGGACCTGACGGTATGTGATAAATACTATATTCTTATGACAATCATAGGTTAGGAGATACATTTATATGGTACTGACTTTCAAATTTATGAAATTTAGATATAGCATCGATGAGGCCGACATGATATAGGGGATGACCTGCAACGGATGGGGCCATGGATCCTGGCTCATCTTCAACTCAGGGGAGACAAGAGGCTGATGAGTTTATGGAGTACATCAAATAGAGGTTTGACATAGTGTTGAGTCATGTTAAAAATCATGGGTGGAAAAAGTTAGAGGATCAGTACACGAAAGTGCATGCGTAACTTCTCTTTGATTGGCAAGCTCCCTTGAAGTGTGTTTTCATGGTCGATCAAGCTATCAATGTTGAAAATTGGTAATGGTGGGATGAATTTCCTTGAATAAAATTTCATTTCTGACCTTTCTAGAAAAAATTTCTAAAAATATAAAGTCATGTCTATCTTTGCAACCATGACATTTCAAAAATAGTAAATCACCTTCCATCAATTTGTAATCATACATATATGATGAAAAATCACTTAACTTATACTTAATCAATCTCAATTGTTTAATTTTTAACTTAATCATCAATAATAATAATATTATTATTACTATTATCCTCTTTATGATATTATTATTATTAAAAAATATTCAAGTCTCTCAATCATGTCATATGTAACTCTCATTAGTTAATGTATATGTTACTCTCTCTCTCTCTTAATGGACTCATTTCTCTCTTTAATGCTCTTACACATCTCTTACACTCTCTTACACACTTTAATGACTCATCATATTAAAAAGCATAAGTGGCATAAGTTCGAGGATCAGTACACGAAAGTGTGTGCATAACTTCCCTCTGATTGGCAAGCTCCCTTGAAGCGCCTTTGCATGGTCGATCAGGCTATCAATGTTGAAAATTAGCAATGGTGGGATGAATTTCCTTGAATAAAATTTCATTTCCGACCTTTCTAGAGTAAATTTCTAAAAATGTAAAGTCATGTCTATCTTTGCAACCATGACTTTTCAAAAACAGTAAATCACCTTCCATCAATTCGTAATCATATATATATGATGAAAAATCACTTAACTTATCCTTAATCAATCTCAATTGTTTAATTTTTAACTGAATCATCAATAATAATATTATTATTATTACTATTATCCTCTTTATGATATTATTATATTATTATTAAAAAGAAATTCAAGTCTCTCAATCATGGGACTCAATCATGTCATATGTAACTCTCATTAGTTAATGTATATGTTACTCTCTCTCTCTTAATGGACTCATTTCTCTCTTTAATGCTCTTACACATCTCTTACACTCTCTTACACACTTTAATGACTCATCATATTAAAAAGCATAGGTGGCACAAGTTCGAGGATCAGTACACGAAAGTGTGTGCATAACTTCCCTCTGATTGGCAAGCTCCCTTGAAGCGCCTTTGCATGGTTGATCACGCTATCAATGTTGAAAATTTGCAATGGTGGGATGAATTTCCTTGAATAAAATTTCATTTCTGACCTTTCTAGAGTAAATTTCTAAAAATATAAAGTCATGTCTATCTTTGCAACCATGACTTTTCAAAAATAGTAAATCACCTTCCATCAATTCGTATAATATATATATATATATATATATATATATAGGATCAAAAATCACTTAACTTATCCTTAATCAATCTCAATTGTTTAATTTTTAACTTAATCAGCAATAATAATATTATTATTATTACTATTATCCACTTTATGATATTATTATATTATCATTAAAAAGAAATTCAAGTCTCTCAATCATGGGACTCAATCATGTCGTATGTAACTCTCATTAGTTAATGTATATGTTACTCTCTCTCTCTCTCTTAATGGATTCATTTCTCTCTTTAATGCTCTTACGCACCTCTCACACTCTCTTACACACTTTAATGACTCATCATAAAAAAATTCCTTTTACACCTCTTTAATGCATAAGTTACACTTCTCTCCTAAATGCATAAGTTACACTCCTCTTCTTTATGGCATAAGTTACACTAATATTTTGGCATGTGTAACTCCTCCTCAAGTCACTCCCTCATGAATTCGACCTCCTTACTCTTTATATATATTTGTACCTCTCATCCTCACTTGACACACTTACTTGTACTTGTGAAAGGAGAATTCAAACTTAAGATAGAGAGTTGGAGAGTCTAGAGGAATATTGAGAGAGAGAAAGAGTCTTGAAGAGCAATAGTAGATCTTGAAGGGCCAAAGTGATTAAGTGTTTGTATCAGCTACTGCTATCAGATTTCTTCTTCAGAGTTGGGTGAACTTCATTCCCTAGTTGTACTTTGTATCTCTACTAAATAATTGATTTCTAATAGAATAAGACTTTGGTTGGGTTTTCCCCTTGTGGGTTTTGCCCTGATCATTGACCTAAATTCTCTGTGTCTCATTGAGTTCTTGGGTATCTTCTATTGTGCATATGGTTTATATGGTTTATGTTATATCCACAATTACTTAACTTATATTGCAGCATAAAGAAGTTCAAAATTTAAGTGATTGCAACAACATAGAAAATCTTATTTTTAACATGGTATCAAAGCTTTGGTGAAGACAAACTCTATTTCATGCTCTCTTTTTGTTGATCTCTTGTTGTCCACTCCATTTCTAGCTCTCTTTATGTTGAAATGTATCTTGATGTTCATTCAATTTGCAGCTCTCATTTTGTTGAAATATCTCTTGTTGTTCCTTCTACTTGTTGCTCATTTTCTCCTGAATTTTCTCCTCTTTTGTTGTTGAAATATCTCATTTACAATTGTCCCTTTCTATTTGTTGTTGAAATTTTTTAGAAAATCAAGATGTCTTCCTCTTGCTTTAAGAATGAACAAAAGTTGGTTGGTGCTTCAAACTTCTTCCCTTGGAAGACCATATTAGATATTACTCTTGAGGAGCATTATGTTCTAAAGTATGTTGAAAGAGATGTAGCAGAACCAACTGAAAACTCCAATTTTGATATCAAGGCGAGATATAAAAAGAGAAGTCAAGACTAAAAATATTATCCTTACTCTCTTGGATACCACCTCATCACTTATGTCTCCAATTTGAAGAAAGTCAAAGAAATGTATGACAAGTTCATTGGAATGTATCAAGTGAACAACTTGAGTCGAATTCTTGCTCTGAAGAATCAGCTCAAGGATGTTAAGATGAACAGAGGAGAAATCATTCAAGCATACTTCATGAGGATATCAAAAATCAAAGTTCAACTAGTGAAATTGTTTCTGATTAAGAGTTGGTGTTGATTACGCTTGGAGGTCTACCCTCTTCTTGGGAAACTTTTATTATTACCATCAGTAATAATGACAAGTTTCCTACATTTGATGAGTTTTGGGGAAAGTGTAAACAAGAAGAGGCCAGAATGATGCACAGAGGAAGAATTCCCAAGCATGAGGAAGAACCTACTACCTTTTTTTGTCCAAGGCAATAAGAAGAAAATAAGAGGCCATCACTATTCGAAGAAGTTTGCTCCAAGCAATTCCTCCAAACGCAACAAATATTTATCAAAAGTCAAATGCTACAACTACCATAAGAATGGCCACTATGTTGGTGATTGTCCAAAAAACAGAATAGCCCCAATATCCAACTTCAACAATCATTGTCCGCTCCATTTCCAACTCTCTTTCTCTTGAAGTATCTCTTGTTGTCTGCTCCATTTGTAGCATTCTTTCTACTAAAATATATCTTGTTATCCACTCCATTTCAAGCTCTATTTCTATTTAAATATATATTGTTGTCTACTCCATTTGCAGTCTTTTTCTGCTGAAATATCTCTTGTTGTTCCTTCTACTTGTTGCTCATTTTATACTGAAATGCCTCCTCTTTTGTTGTTAAAATATCTCATTTACAATTATCTCTTTCTATTTGTTTTCTTCGTCTTACTTGAAGAATGAAGAGAAGTTAAGTTAGTTGATGCTTCAAACTTCATCCCTTGGAAGGCCAAATTGGATATTACTCTTGAGGAGCATGATGTTCTGGAGTATGTTGAAGGAGAGATAGCAGAACTAGTTGTAAACTCCAATGTTTCTATCAAGGCCACATACAAGAAAGGAGAATTCAAGGCTACAAAGATTATTCGTACTCTCTTGGATACCAAGTCATCACTTATGTCTTCATTTTGAAAAAATACAAAGAAATGTATGACAAGCTGATTAGAATGTATCAAGTGAAAAACTTGAGTCAAATTTTTGTTTGAAGAATCATCTCAAGGATGTTAAGAAGAATAGAGGAGAAACCATTCAAACATACTTCGTGAGGATATCAAAATCAAAGATTAACTATCAACTTCTGGTGAAGTTGTTTCTGATAAAGAGTTGGTGTTTATTACACTTGGAGGTCTTCCCTCTTCTTGGGAAATGTTTATAACTACCATCAGTAATAATGACAAGTTTTCTACATTTGATGAGCTCCTAGGAAAGTGCATCCAAGAAGAGGCCAAATGATTTCCAGACAAAGAATTCTCAAGAATGAGGAAGAACATATTGCTTTTGTTGTCCAAGGCAATAAGAAGAAAACAAGAGGTCATCATTGTTCGAAGAAGCCTTCTCCCATCAATTCCTTTGGATACAACAAAGATTTATCAAAAGTCAAAGGCTACAACTACCATAATAATCACCAATATAACCGTGATTGTCCAGAAAACAGAAGAGCACTAAGATCCAACTTCAACAATCGCTCCTTCAAATTTGATTATAGAAAAAGAGAAGCTCCTTCTTCTAGTAAAGAGAGGTTTCGTCCTTCAAGGAACCTGAGGTATGATAACAATGCAGTTGAAACAAATTTAGAATACTTTCTTGTTTCTTCTCTTTCTAGTTCCTCTCCTACAAATTCTTGTGACAGGTAGTTGGTTGATAGTGGTGCCTCAAGGCACTTTACTGGCTATAAAGAAGTGCTCTCTTATCTGGTTAGAGGGAGACCAATTTGAAAATTATTCTTGGACACAACTCTACATATCCTATAAAGGAATCTGGTTTTGTTTACTTCCATCTAGATCATGGTAAAACCTTATCTCTTCAAGAAGTTTTGTATGTACATAGTCTGAAAAAGAATCTTGTTTCTATTTCTGCTTTAGAAGATAAAGAAATGAAGGTTGCATAAATGGCAAAAGTTCTCACATGGCTTATGAGATCCAGCATGAGAGATGGTTTCACTTTGGGATCAAGATGTGAAGGTTTGTATAAACTTAGTAGAAGACCTACTCGTGCATTGATACATGACAACAATCATCAAGGTGAAATTTGGCACCAAAGCTTCGCTCATTGGCACTGTAAAGCATTACCTCATGTAAGAAAGATGGTTTCCAAAATGTCAAAGATTATATTTGATCATGGAATTTATCATAGGTACACTAGTGGGAAGCAAGTGAAGGGACCATTCCCTTCTAGCAAAAGCATAACCAATCAGGTATTGCATCTTGTACATTCTGATTTATGTGAACCAATGCACATAACTACTCTTGGTGGTTACTTTTATTATATAATCTTCGTGGATTATTTTTCTCACAAGACATGGATTTATTTTCTGAAAAATAAAAGTCAATCATTTAACATGCTTAAAAATTACAAAGCTCTAGTGGAAAAACGTTGGAATCAGAGAAGATCTGACAATGAAGAGTTTACTTTTGATGATTTCATTGACTTTTGCAAAGATGTTGGAGTCAGAAAAGAGACCATTTTCCATATAAACTTGACCAAAATGGTGTGGTTAAGGATATAATAGAACTATCATGGAAGCAGTAAAAGCTATGTTCTAGGATCAAAAACTACCAAATTTTCTATGGGGAGAAGTTGCAAACACAGTTGTCTATGTTCAAAATAGATCTCACCGTACTCTAAACAAAAAGACTCATGAAGAAGTCTTCATTGAAGAAAAGTCCAAAGTTGAGCACCTGAGGATCTTTAGTTTCCCTATCCACTTCCATGTCCCAAAAGAGGAGAAACAAGCTGGAAGCTTCAAGTAAGAAAGGTGCATTTGTTGGTTATTGTGAGAATTCTAAATCTTACAGAATATATGTACCAAGAGAAAGAAATATAGAGTTTAGCATAGATGTAACATTTTATGAAGATGCATCTCTTGAAAAGGAAAGAGTCACTCCTCTTCCTCCGGCTAATGTTAATAGTCAAGATGATATAAGAAAATCCTGAGCCTGAAGCTGATGAACCCGTGGAGCACATGGATCCTTTGGATCCTCCTCCATGTGATCCTTCTGCTAAAAGGAGACCTTTATGGCTTCATAACACCCTTCAAGATGTTGATAAACATGTTGCTCCTAGAGAAACCTTCAGAGAAAGCAAGAAACCATGTCGGTTCCAAGGATATGTTGTAGCCATGAGCAAGAAACAATGTCGGTTCCAAGGATATGTTGTAGCCATGAGAAACATAATCAAGTTGAACCATGCACTTTTGAACAAGTTTTCAAGGTTTGTAACAAACAAAGTTCATATAATTCAGCGGTATGCTTTGATACCAATGTAACGAACAAGGTGCATATACTTAGAGGAATACTCTGATACCAATGTAACGAACAAAGTTTGTATACTTCAGCGGTATGCTCTGATACCAATGTAACAAACAAACTTCGTATACGCAGCAATAATATTCAAAATACTTTGAAGACAAAGAAATCTATTGCAAAACAAGTAGTTGTATATTGAATAATGTATTTAGAATTGATGAGATGATCTAAATGTTACAAATGAGGCATGCCTATATACCTAGGTAGGTGCCTCTTCATGAATGGTCTTGTCTTTAGTTAACCTTATTATGATTATTATTTTTTACACTAATTTTACTAATTTTATATGAATTATATTCATAACAAGAGTGTGGAAAGATGTAATGGCTAAAGAATATGAAACCATCATTCATAATTATGTATGGGAAGTGGTTCCAAGACCCCAAGGTAAATCGGTCATGTCCTCTAAATGGTTGTATGAAATTAAACATGGTGTTCATGGCAGTATTGAAAAATATAAAGCTAGATTTGTGGCTAGAGTTTTCTCTCGGAAGGAGGGAATAGACTATGATGAAATATTTGCACCGATTTCCTGTTATACAACCATTTGATCCAGTTTGGCTCTAGTTTCAAGCCAAGGATGGTCTCTTCACCAAATAGATGTGAAGACTTCTTTTCTGCATGGCTTCCTCAAGGAAGAAGTATTTGTGGAGCAACCACAAGGTTTTGAAGTACATGACCGAAAAACTCATGTGTAGACTAAAGAAAGCTCTCTATTGTTTGAAGCAAACTCCAAGAACTTGTATGCCCACATTGATAGCTTCTTAATGAAGCTTGGTTTTACTAGAAGTAATGTGGATCCAAATCTTTACTTCGTACAAGGTATGCCTTTGATTTTAGTATTATATGTTGACGATTTATTTATGATCGGTAGTAAACCTCTTATTCTCCAGTGTAAGAGGGAGTTGGCTTCTGAATTTGAAATGAAATATCTTGGTTTGATGCACTAATTTTTGCGCCTGGAGGTATGGTAGAAATCTAGTGGCATTTTCCTTTCTCAAGAAAAATATGTTGTCAATCTACTAGAAAGGTTTGGAGTGATTGAGTGTAAGTCCACGAATACTCCTAGTGACCATGCACATGCCAACAGTCCAAGAAGCAACTACAAAGCATAGGATAATTTTTTTCAAATCATTGTCATCATCTATCTTCCATTTTTTTCATTGTAATCCCAAATTTTGCTGCCCTATGGGCCTTTGATTTCAAATGATTCTAATATGACCTATTAGGCCAAGTAGCAACACCTAAGTAAGCCTATGATTATTTTTAAAGGGTTTCACTCTAGGGAGTTTTTTAACCTCCCCAAATTATCTATGTTTGTAAACACAGATAATTGGCAGAGTTCTCCCAAATATACCCCAAAGCTAGGGTGGAACTCATTGATGAGGTCTTAAGTGAGTCCTAGTGTAATTGAGTTGATGTATTTTTGTCTTACTAGATCATGTGTTTTGTGTCACATAATTGGGCTAGGTCTAAGGGGTTGTGTAAATTGTAAATTCCCTCTCTATAAATGTTTAATATAATGTTTTGATGTAAAAATGTGTCTAGGAATAATTTAGTGCATGGTTACTCATAATTAGACAACATGGCTAAATAGATTTTTAGACCCACTTAAAAGGTGGAAAAATATGTATTCCCATCTAGAGTCTTTTAATTAATTTTTTCTAGCAAAAATTAAAAGAAAATAATTAGCCAAAAAAATAATTAAATTGAGTCAAAGAATTAATCTTAAAGAAATTAAATTCTCTCCTAAGTGGAAAATTATCAAAATTTTGTGGGTCAAAAAAGAATTTATTTTTGGGGTCATCCAAAGGGGAAAATCAAAATTTTAAGAGAAATTGACCCCTTGGACCATGGTGGTTAAGTCAAAAGAAAAATTTTTGAGGATAGAAGTTTAAAATATTATTTTTTGGACTAAGAAAAAAGGGGTTTAATGTGGAATTCGAATTTTTCCTCAAAATCAAGGAATAAAATTCAAATTTTGACTAGGATCAAAGAATTTTTCTCCATCAACTAAGGAGATCAAATTTTTTCAAGAATATCAATTGATCAAATTATTTTGACAAGGATCAAGCCATCGATCAAGGAACTAGTCGTTATTTTCCACTTGGAGGGGTTTGATTTGATGTCCTCGACAAACTTGTAATGATTCCATGGAAATGATCTCCCAGTTCTACTCTAGAATCGGAATCAGCTACAATAAACCACTTAGATGCTTACACTCTGCTTTTACCTGTTGACAATCCAAATATTTCGCACCCTCTCATTATCTATATAAGGAAACTATTGAGCTCCTCATTTCATCAAGATGCACTCATTGAAAATATTTTGATGTACTGAGCTAAGCTCTGCTAGATTTTTTTATACTTAATAAAAAGACTTCGAGGTTTCAATTCAAGGTGTCTCTCGTTTGATGATTCATGGTATGTGTTGAATAATTTTTATGCTCCAATTGCGCTTATTGCTGAAGATTTTAGTTCCATAGCCTGTGGTTGGATTATCTATTAGCACAGGTATCTTTCTTTAGGTATTGGGCTATAGTAAACACATTGAACCTAGTGGATCTAGCAGGTATCGCTATATCTCTAGTTTTCTTGTGTGAATCGAACCCCTTTGGAACAAATAATCTATTTTTGTGTAGAGATTCAGTCATTGGGGCAACACCCAAGTTCATGGACTTTGAGGTGACCACATATATTTGCACTTCGAGCTTATCTAACAATTTTTGGTGCAGGGTTCTGACTTGTACATTAAATAAAAATATTTTCGTCAATTATTTTCAAATTTTTATTCGAGTTAAAAAGATTTATTTGCTATTAGAGCTTGTAATTCTATTTGTAAATATTTTCAATATTTGTAAATATATTTTTGTGGTTTATACTATAACCTTTGTATATGTCTGACAATTTTTGTATATATCTAACACGGGTTGTCTATATCTAGTTTATGTGTGTTAGGATAAGTGTTTGAAGTCTCTTTGCAGGCGAAAACCCCATCGATCTAGAGGAGAATTAAATTTATTTGAAGATATAATTTCTTCTACTATGATACAAGCATTTCGAGGGTTTTTTCTCCTTTTTGAGCAGTGTTTCCATTTGGGCAAGGATTTTGTGGGTATCAAAGTGTATAGGCACACTTATTGGGCCCCGATCTACAAAACCCACGTCTTCAAACTTGAACGCTAAGCTTAAAGGAGGAGCCACTAGCCCTAGAGGGTTAATTTGTTGAGAACTGGTGTTTTCTCAAGCAAATTTGATCTAAGGGTTAGAATCCAAGTTTTTTATGGTTCAAATTCATCAAGGATCAACAAGAAGGGTTGCCATAAGGGTTTCCAAGCTAGTTTGTTAGCTTTTCTCTCCCTTCCAGGAAAGTCACAAGGGTTGGAAGCCTATTTGAATAGTTGGATTTGATCTATCTTGTTTCTAACCCTGTTTTGCAGCCTTAAAATAAAATTGGACAAGTGTTTTGATGTTTTCATCACTAGTTTGGCTTTCTAAATTTTCGATTTGATTTAGGGCTTGAAAATTTAATATTTTGAGGGTTAACAGTTGTTTTGCAGGCTTACATCTATCAAAGAAGGGTTATACAAGGCTAAAGTTTCCTTGAAGCATCATCCAAGGCCTAAAAGCCCTAGTTGTTAGCCCTAGAGGCCTTTTTCAAGCTTAGTCGCTAGCTCCAAGAGAGTTGATTCATCATTTTTGGGGGTTTTTGTGTTGAAAAATGTGTAACTAGGTTTGGTCTTCATAAATATGAAATGTAATTTTTATTCTTGTATATTTTAAAATGAAAGAAAAATATTATTGTTATTTTTGGAGCATGGGTTTCACGCTCAAGGTCTTTTATTCTATAGGTCAAGCACACATTGAGTGCTTCTAGGGTTTGTCCTAGGTCAAGAAGTCAAAGTCATTGTCATAAGTTGAAAATCCCTTCAGGCACATTGTAACTTCGAAAGAAAATTATTTTTGTCCTTAAAAGTGTCAAAATACCCTTTAAGATCAAGTCGGCCTGGCAGCGGGCAAGTTAGCCTTATTTGAGGAGCCACATGTTGAGAAATCAGTGCTAGTAGAATTAGGGTTTGATTTCTCTTTCTTGATAATTACTTGTGAATTCTGTTTCCTTCTTTTACTTCTTTATTATATTATCTTTCACCAAGAAATTACCAAATTATGTGTGTATGAATATCACAAGAACAAGAGACACAAGATGTAGGCACTTAGGCAGGGCAAAACCCCTGTCTAAGGGAAAACTCGGTCAAAATTCTTCCTTCAGTAATTAAGATGAGATAATCCAATACTCTTCAACCTAGACACAAACTTCCTCCAACCACCAATTTAGTTCTTCCTTCCAGCAACTTTGATCTAGATCTTCGACGCTACGACAGAAACAATTCAACCCAGCAGATCCAAAATTTCGACCTTCCCAGCAGCAGAACTTCGACCCAGCGAATCCATAACTTCAACCTTCCCAGCAATAGAACTTCGCCCCAACAAATATCCCAATAAATTCACATAAAATTGAGAGAGAGATAGCCCAAAAACTTCGACTTGCTCTTCTTCTGCAATCCTTCTTCTTGAACTTCACACTTTTCTGCACTTCCTTCTTGTGTATTGAACTTGTTGAGTGATGAGAAAATAAATTGAACTACACTTATATATATAGCCTCTTATGTGGGTCGAATTGTCCTCCTATAGGCTGACTTCATCAAGCAAGGGCCAACTTGGAGTGGAGGTGAAAAATTACATATTCTACTCAATAATAATTGTTTTTTACATGATTCAAAAGCCTAAGTGTTGGGAATCACGATTATCGTTAGACCAAAAGCCACAGGTGTTAGACAACGATCGCATCACCAAAGATAAGGATCCACGAGAGGCGGCGAGTCCTTGTCACAAAACACACGGGAAGCGTTGGTTTATCCAATGTCCAACAATCCCCCCCGCAATGCAAGTCAGGTGTGTATCAAACTCGTGACCTATGCTCTGATACCACTTGTTGGGAATCACGATTGTCGGTAGACCAAAACCCATAGGTGTTAGTCAATGATCACATCGCCAAAGATAAGGATCCACGAGAGGCGGTTAGTCCATGTCACAAAACACACGAGGATCGTTGGTTTATCCAATGTCCAACACTAAGAAGGGTCTAATTAAATGGACAATGACTCTAATGACAATATAAAACCTAGAAGTCCTCAATGGGGACTTTGACCTAAATGATGACCCAAGCATGAAATTCATGCTTTAATAAGTCATTGTAATAATAACATATGTTTCTTTTTTATTCTTAGATAAATACATTTGATAATGACTCAAATATGAAGACTAAACCTAGTTACATTCTTAGACACTCCCTCTTAACTAGGGAGGTGTTGCACACATTTTGTCAAAGTTCCAAGGAAGCGGAAGTGTCAAATCTTTTCAACAAGATCGGGTCATCTATCAGTAGTCTATATGTCATTGTAAACTCATTCTGCAAGTTATATAATGTAAATGATTCTAGTAAGACATATGTAACAACCTAGGTAAGCCTATAATTTTGATGACGAATTCCATCCTAGGAGGTTTTTTAACCTCCCTGATTACCTATGTCTTTAGACAGCTAATCAGGAAAAAATAAAAAATAAATAAATAAAATCTCCTCTAGCTTAAACCCCATAGCTAGGTAGAAATTTATTGTCAAATCTTAGGTGAGTCCCACTGTTTTTTTAGTTGAGTCTGATGTAAATGTGATTTGGGAATAATTTAAGCTAGTTGGCTTAATTATTTTATTACAATCACGTGGCCTACTAGATCATATTGTGTTGTTTTATTACAATCACGTGGTTTACTAGATCCTATTATGTCGCAGATAGGTTGTGTCTTGAGGGTCTAAGCTAAATGTGTATTCCCCTTTGAGGGTTGTAAATGTAAAATCTTAGGTATTAGAGGGTGGAAAAATAATTAAATCCCCTCATGTGTAAATTAATTATTTTTTTTTGCAAAATAAAATTAAATATTAAGCCAGAAAATTAATAAATTAAAGTCAAAATTAAATTGTCTGGAAAATAATTCTCCAAGTGGATAAATTCGTGGGTCTTAAAGGAATCAATTTTTAAAGGTCTTCCATCAAGGGAATATTGTATATTTCAAGAAAATTTGGACCCTTGGATCTTGGTGGTTAAGTCAAAGTCAAATTTTTTAGGAAATTAGCTCAAAATAATTAATTTTGAGCCAATAAAAATGGGGTTAAAAGATAAATTCGAAAATTCCTCAAAAATAAAAATCAAGGGCCAAGATTAAAAGATCTTGAAGTGTTTATCAAGAGCCAAGATTATTTTGACTTCCACTTGGAGGATAAATGTATAAATTAGAGAGTCATTTGAGTCTCTAGCATTTTGATCTCTGGCTAGAAAATTGTTGTTGTTGTATCTTTGCAACTATTGTCAACTATTGTCCCACTGAGAACTAATTTTTCTATCATAACAAAGACTTTGAGGTGCAATTAAAAGTGTTCTTTCTTATTGATTTGTGGTATGTGCTGACTACGAGCATTTCTATGTTGTGTTGAATATTGGTAAGATCTGTTTTTTTCATTAGATGGAGATAAAATCATGCTATTGATAGTTTTGGGATAATCTTAGGTGGTTTGATTCCCCAAGTGATCTAACGGGTTATTTTTGAGATAAATACGGTGTTTGCAGGTACTTCAGTGCTTGGCCTCCAAGTTCACAGACTTGAGCAAGAATCATTGTTGCTTGGACCCCAAATATTTGTATGGTGGATTAAATCTTCTCTAAAATGATAGTATACATTGGCATTTTAAAGTATTTTTATCCATTCTTCAAAGAAAAAAACCCATTAAAATATATATATATATATATATATATATATATATATATATATATCTCAAAATGTCAATTTTTTAAAAACTATTGTACATTTGTAGATCTTGTGAATAATAAATATAATTCATAAATTATTTCTTCTAACTTGGGTTTTGGGTTTTAAAGTGTTTTATATATATTTTGGGTTTGGGTGTTATATTTTCCATTTTTGCAGGCTCAATCAAGGGATCAATTTGAAGTAGATCTAGCTAGATCTAAGCCCTTGAGGGTAAGATCTAGTCTCTTGGAAAATTTGCAGGGCTGCCCACGAAGGAATTTTCAGAAAATTGAAGAGCTGAAGCACAAAAATTTGTGTGCAAGGGTTTCACAATTTTCAGGGCTTCCAACCCCGGTTTTCCCTTCCAAACCCTCAACGTCTCTCCTTTGGCCCTCTGCGTGAGGGTTTCTAGCCTCTCTAAGGCTATTTTTCAGCCCAAGGGGTTACGGACTCACCTCCTCGGCTTGCCACAAGCCTCTCTTTCCCTTGGCCTTCCTTTCTTTGGCTCTCCTTCTTGGTCCTCCTCCACTAGCCCTCCTCAACCCTCCTTCCTTCATCGGCCCCTCCTCTTCTCCTTCTTCCCTCTCTTCCCTTAGTCACAACCCTCTAGGGGCTTGCGGCAACCCTTCTAGGCCTTTAGGCCTTGGGCGTTATGGCTCTCCCTTCCAGCGCTGACCCTCCTTGGCACTTTTCAGCCCAATGCTAGCCCTATTGGGCTTGGTGTTGGCCCTCCTTGGCCCTAACCTACCCTAGATCCTTCTCTGATTTTTCTGGACTGAAGCACTTGGTGGTTTTGCAAGTTTTGGGGCTCAAAAATTCTATTTTTCTAGGTGGCAACATGATCCCAAAGTTTCAGCAAGTTTTGACCAAGGGATCTACAAGGCCTTGGGCCTAGGGTTTGACCTCTAAACCCTAGTTTTCTCTTTGTTTTATTACAACAGTCAAATCAGTAATAATTAAGCCCTAAAAATACATGTTAAATGGTCAAAATTGCTTAATAATTGCTAAATATTAATTTTCCTAAATTTTGGCCACTTGGGCACCTTAGATTTAGCCTAGATCTAATTTTATGCTTGCTGGAATTTACTGCATAACTAAAGTTTTCAAATCCGAAATTTCTGAAGCATACACTTACTAAGGCCTAAAAGCCTTGAAATTTTCAGTTTCTAGTAAATTTTCCTATTTTAAAGCAATTTTTGCATTGTTTTTAGCCTCATTAGCTTGTTGATTTGTGGTTTATTCATTGTTGTAATAGCTAGATCATATCTGAAATATTGCTTAATACATCACCATAAAGTAAGCTAAACTCTTAGATTTACATTTGTTGGTCATTGGAAAGTTTTATGTTTCATGTGTTGGACAAATTCTATAATCTAGAGTTACTTTTCCACTACTGTCACAACACTAATAAATGTTGAAATTTTCTGAAGTGCTACTGCTGATTTGATTATTGAAGATCTAACATTTGTTCCAAGTTTTCAAAATTTTCTAAGTTTGGCACCTAAAGCACTCATACACTTAAGCTCTAAAGTTATGATTTAATTGGCATCATTATGTTTGACATATAATTGAATCATTAATCTAAGCACTTGGCATCTAAATTTTTCATAGGTTATCTTAAAAGTGGTATTTGGTTTATCCTAAGTGGTATTGAACATTGTTGAAATATTGGCATTTCACATCTTGTGGATAATCATTACTGGATAAGTGCTTTAGTTTGCTTTATTTTTCTCATAGATTAATATCTGGTTGAAGTTTTCACTTGTATCTGTTAGCATTTATCTTGTTTAAGATTGTTATCTCGATATTGTTAAGTACTCTTGCTTTAAGATAATTCATACTAAGTACTTAAGCAACATAAAAAATATTAACTCAAGATAATTTCACTCATTATCTTGCATAAGCATCTAGCTTGCATTAAAACTTACCTCATAGCATAAGCTAGGTTGATAGAGATCTAGGTCAACCCTTCTCACCTTGCTTGAGGGGCTTGGCAACTCTTTAGTGGTTAACACGATGACCTTGCATTCGTGAAAGCCACAGTCTTTGCAGTGCCAAATGCATCAGGTGATAGGAGTACAACAAAAGGTATCGTTAATCAAGGCCTAGCTTGCTTCCTGTTGGCCTCCTTCCCACAACCTACCTTGGAGCCTAGCTTAAAAATAGTTAAGTGAAGGCTATACTTAGGTTAGGAATATAATTAAAATCAACCAAGATCATGGCACCTCACATAGGTCCTAGGACTTCCACATCATATAGGTTAGTTAATCATTCAAGCAGCAGGTGTCTGTCTGGTCACTTGGTTTTAATTTATCATAAGCAATAATTGTGACTCCATCAAGGCACTGGTCCCATACTTGAAATCTAATCTAATCATTAATCTTGCTAAAATTTAACCAAGTAACTAAGACACTCATTTGTGTCTCCCAAACAAGTTAGTTCTCAGCTTGTTTTCCTTTACCTCATTCCACAGGGACTACCCCCCATAGCCGGTTGTTGGGAGACAGCTAGAACGAATTGGGTAGGAATCAAAGTGACAACCACCACCCTAAGCGGTTGTCTCGATGCTTGTACAATCTAGGCGACACATTTTTTGGGGTTGTTGTCGGGGATAAATTTATTTTTTTCTTGATGCTTTGTTGACATTCTTCATAATCTTTCATTTTTCCATCCTTTCATTTTAGCCGGCAATGCCACAACATTTTCTGGTGCCATTGTCGAGGACCATTTTGTTGGGTCTTGGATCTATGACAATTTCTCATAATCTTCTAATCATCTTCCATCTCTTATTATTCTTCATCATCTCATCACCTTATCCATTTTCCTCTCACTAATATTCTCATCTTGTTCATTCTCACATTTAGCACCTGGGCATTTAGGATGGTTTCTTGTTTCCACTTATTCATCCATTCAAAAGGATGTACTCTAGAAGGACTCTGGGTAGCCTAGTTAAACTCGCTCCCAATCTTAAAAAGGTTTTAAGAGCTCAGTGAAACAAGTTATATTCTAGAGATCATTTAAGTTTTCTCTGACAGGAAGCTCTTCTTAACCTCCATTTGTTTTTTATCAATCATCCTATAAGTCTTGACATCATGGGTGACTTGTACAGGCCTTGTAACTTCACCAACATTTAGGGGTATCCGCATGACTTGCCAAGTGAATCTACCATGCGAATTCTACCGCTCTTCCAAGGGAATAATGCCAAAGCACATATAAATAAATTCAATAACTTCATCCACAAATTTGTTCACGCTACTGATTATAATCATGAAGATGTTCGAATGAATTTGTTTATGCTTTCTCTAGAAGATGATGCTTTGGATTAGTTTCAAGATAGGGTTGATAATGCTTTTGATTCTTTGAGGACTCCCTTTGATGCTTCCAGAGATAAATATGGGGACAAAAGAAAAGGAAAGTATTTGGTTAAAGAATTCAACACTATTAAGAAAAAAGAAAATGAAACGATGCAAGAATTCAACCAAAGATTCAATAAGCTTCTATGCGATATGACTCAGGATTACAAGCCCCCTGACAAGACTATTCTAGAACAATACCTTGAAGCTTATCCCGTGGAAACCCAATATGAAATCAAACGTGCCCATCCCAACACTCTATCAATTTCACAAAGCATGACTGAGGAATTGGAAAAGTATAAGAATGTCTTAGGCAAAACGGAAATCTTTGGTTTTGAAAGAATCCAAATTAAGTACAAGGGAAAAGAAGTTAAAGAAGAAGAATATGAGATTGTTAAGGAGTTAACCTGATTGATAAGATAAATGAAGATTGAACATGTCAAACAAATAGGTGAAATGCACAATCAGTTAATATAGATAGAAAGAATGTGAATGTGTCACCCAAGAATAACCATAATAACAAGGGTAAGAATAATAATCCATCGCCAAGAAGGAATCCCCTGAATGATCAAAGGCACCATACACCGCTTGAGTCTGCCAACATGGTTGATGAGGTTGTCCCTTTCTACAGACCTTGTGAGAGTTTCCATGAAGAAAGTACATGTGTGCATTTGCTAGAAGAATCTTGGAAGAAAGTAAGAATCAACAAGATAACAAAGCAAATCAAGAAGACTCTAAGGAAGGCCGATGTGCAGACATGATTTCTTCATCCTTCGCCATTAATACTTTCGATGAAGAAAATGACCCCATTACTCAGGCATATGGTGAAAAACCATCGCAGGAACAAATTCTAGAGCTTGCCAAAAGTAAAGGTTACACTTATCAAAGAAAAGGTAAAGGCCAAAGTCAAGATAAGCAAGTTCCTTCTGAAAGATATAAACCTGCTTTAAAGGTAGATTGGGCAGCATGGATAAATAACATCAAGATGTCGATTCCAGTGCTTGAACTATTAAAAATTCCTTCTCAAAGGGCCTTTTTCAAGGATTTGGATATGCTTCAACAAATAAATGATGGAAATAGTCATTAGGACGAAGAAATTAAGTTAAAGGATATCAATTGTTATATGACTAATGAAAATCATGAGTCGTTCTTTCTTACTTTGGACATAAATGACAGATTACTTCACAATTGCATGCTAGATTCTGGTGCATCTAAGAATGTTATGACCAAGAAGGTCATGGAGCAATTAAACTTAAGGATTTATAGACCATACCATAACATTTGTTCTCAAAATGTTATGACCAAGAAGGTCATGGAGCAATTAAACTTACGGATTTCTAGACCGTACCATAACATTTGTTCAATGAAATCTACAAAGGTTGAAGTCATTGGTATAGTTAAAGATTTACAAGTTGCCTTAGTATATTATCCGTACACAATCATTACCATGGATATAGCAGTCATTGATGCGCCAGATGTATGGGGAATGCTTCTCTCCCAGAAATTTACAGTTAATTTAGGTGGGTACATTCAGATGAATTTATCTTATGTTACTATTCCAGCGACAGCAAGTGGCATGATCAAGTTATACAGAGAAGTAGAAAGAAGGTACTATGTAGAAGTCCCAAAGAAGTTGGAGAATGGTGAACAGGTTGTGCCACAGGAGCATCCGCGTCACTTTGAGTCTAAGTTATTCCAGCCAATATCTCATTTTCTTCACCACCCATCCCCTCCGCCAAGTAGAAAAAGAGGAAGATTTCAGATTGACAAAAATATGTGGCACAGTGATGAGCAATCGCACCGACCTAAGAGGTTCAAATTTTAACACGAGACATCTAAGACTCAACCCATTGATCTACCAAACAGCGAACAAATGCCCGAGATCATGTCTCAACGATGACATCTGATGCCATAGGGCATCGTTTTGTATAGTATCTCTAACCCTACTCCCTTTTATTTCATGTCTTTAGATATTTTTATTTCACGCATTTATATTGTCTTTTTTATTTAAGTTTGTTAGAGTAGATTTTTCTCTTCCAACGATAGTTTCTATATATGCATGATGATTTCGATTTTGAATGGATATCTAATTGATGGACTTGTGTTTTCTTGGATGCAAGATTCTAGGGTTCTCACGTTACTTCACAAAAGCAGCGTGTCTCCATATGGAGTCAGATGTTGCACACATTTTGTGCAAGTTCCAAGGAAGTGAAAGTGTCAAATTTTTTCAACAAGATCGGGTCATCTATCAGAAGTCTATATATTGTTGTAAACCCATTATGCAAGTTATATAATGTAAATGATCCTAGTAAGACCTTGGGTATAGGTAACCACCTAGGTAAGCCTATAATTTTGATGACGAATTCCATCCTAGGAGGTTTTTTAACCTCGTTAATTACCTGTGTTTCTAGACACAGCTAATCAAAAGAATTTTTTCCCTCCAGCTTAAACCCCAAAGCTAGGGTGAAATTTATTGTCAAAATCCTAAGTGATTCCTATTGTTTTTAGTCGAGTCTGATGTAAAAGTGATTGGGAATACTTTAAGCTAGTTGGTTTAATTATTTTATTTCAAATCACTTGGTCTACTAGATCATATTGTGTCGCAGATGGGTTATGTGTCATGAGGGTATAAACCAAATGTGTATTCCCCCTTTGAAGGTTCTAAATGTAAAATCTTATGTATTAGAAGGTGGAAAAATAATTAAATCCCCTCGTGTGTAAATAAAATTAAATCCTAAGCCAGAAAATCAATTAATTGAAGTCAATTAAATTGTCTTAAGAAAAATAACTCTCCAAAGTGGAAAAATTTGTGGGTCTTAAAAGAATCAATTTTTCTTTTGTATATTTCATGAAAATTTGGACCTTTGGACCTTGGTGGTTAAGTCAAAGTCAAATTTTTTAGGAAAGTAACTAAAAATAATTAATTTTGGGGTAATAAAAATGGAGTTAAAAGATAAATTCAAAAATTCTTTAAAAGTAAAAAATCAATGGCCAAGATTAAAAGATCTTTAAGTGTTTATCAACAGCCATGATTATTTTGAGAATGATCAAAGAAACTAGCAGTTATTTTTCCACTTGGAGGATAAATCTATAAATTAGAGTCATTTGGGTCTCTAGCATCTTGATCTCTAGCTAGAAAAATGTTGAACTAACTTTGTAACTATTGTCCCGCTGGGAACTATTTTTTCTATCATAATAAAGACTTTGCAGTGCAATTCAAGGTGTTATTTCTTATTGATTTGTGGTGTGTGCTCACTACAGACATCTCTATGTTATGTTGAATATTAGTAAGATATGTTTTTTCATTAGATGGAAATAAAATCATGTTATTGATAGTTTTGGGCTAATCTTAGGTGGTTTGATTCCCCATGTGATCTAACAGATTATTTTTGAGATAAATACATAGTGCTTGTAGATACTTCAGTCCTTGGCCTCCAAGTTCACAAAGTTGGGCAAGAACCATTGTTGCTTGTACCCCAAATATTTGTATGGTGGACTAAATATTTGCTAAGGCTATAGTATACATTGGGGTTTCTAAAGTATTTTTAGCCATTCTTCAAAGGAAAAACTCCATAAAAATATTTTTCTCAAAATTTCAAAAAAAATTAAAACCTTTGTACATTTGTAGATCTGGTGAATAATTTTGTAAATATAATTTGTAAATTACTTCTTTTAACTTGGGTTTTGGGGTTTTAAAGTAATTTGTATATATTTGGGGTTTGGGTGTTGTATTTTTCATTTTTGGAGGTTGGATCAAGGGATCAAGCTGAAGTAGAGCTAGATCCAGGCCCTTGAGAGAAAGATCTAGTCTCTTGGAAAATTTCCAGAGCTGCCTACAAATGAATTTTCAGAAAATTGAAGAGTTGAAACACACAAAAAAATTGAGAAAGGGGTTTCACTATTTTAAGGGGTTCCAACCCTGGTTTTCCCTTCCAAACCCTCAGCATCTCTCCTTTGGTCCTCTGTGTCATAGTTTCTAGCCTCTCTAAGGCTATTCATCAGCCCTAGGGGCTGCGGCCTCACTTCTTAGGCCTATCGCATACCTCTCCTCCCCTTGGCCTTCCTTTATTTGGCCCTCCTCAACCCTCCTTCCTTCCTCAACCCCTCCTCTTCTCCTTCCCTCTCTTTTGTTAGTCGCAGACCTTTAAGGGCTTGTGGCAACCCTTCTAGGCCTTAGGTCGTGATCATTAGGGCTCTCCTTTGCAACGATGACCCTCCTTTGCTCTTTTCAGCCCAACGTTGGCCCTATTGGGCTTGGTGTTGGTCCTCCTTGGCCCTAACCTACCCTAGATCCTTCTTTGATTTTTTCTAGACTGAAGCACTCTGTGGTTTTGTGATTTTTTGGGTTCAAAATTTCTATTTTTCAGGTGGCAACGTGATTCCAAAGTTTTAACCAAGGGATCTACAAGGCCTTAAGCCTAGGGTTTGACCTCTAAACCGTAGTTTTCTCTTTGGTTTATTACAACAGTCAAATTAGTAATAATTAAGCCCTAAATCACATGTTAAATGGTCAAAATTGCTCAATAATTGCTAAATATTGATTTTTGTAAATTTTGGCTACTTGGGAAACTTAGATTTAGCCTAGATCTAATTTTATGCTTTCTAGAATTTACTGCATAACTAAAGTTTTTAGATCCGAAATTTCTGAAGCATACACTTAAGAAGGCCTAAAACTATTGAAATTTTCAGTTTCTGGTAAATTTTCCTATTTTTAGGCAATTTTGGTAGTGTTCTTAGCCTCATTAGCTTGTTGATCTGTGATTTATTTACTGCTATAATAGCTAGATCATATCTGAAATGTTGCTTAATACATCACCATAAAGTAAGTTAAACTCTTAGATTTACATTTGTTGGTCATTAGAAAGTTTTATGCTTCATGTGTTGGACAAATTCTATAATCTAGAGTTACTTTTCCACTATTGTCACAACACTAATAAGTGTTGAAATTTTCTGAAGTACTACTGTTGATTTGATTATTGAATATCTAACATTTGTGTCTTGTTCTAAGTTTGCAAAATTTTCTGAATTTGGCACTTAAAGCACTCCTACACTTAATCTCTAAAGTTCTTATTTAACTGGCATCATTGTGTTTGGCATATAATTGAATCATTAATCTAAGCACTTGGCATCTAAATTTTTCATAGGTTATCTTAAAAGTGGTACTTGGTTTATCCTAAGTGGTATTGAACATTTTTTAAATATTGACATTTCACATCTTGTGGCTAATCATTACTGGATAAGTGCTTTAGTTTGCTTTAATTTTTTAATAGATTAATCTCTAGTTGAAGTTTGCAGTTGGATTTGTTAGCATTTATCTTGTTTAAGATTGTTATCTCAATATTGTTAAGTACTCTTACTTTAAGATAACTCATACTAATTACTTAAGTAACATAAGCAATCTTAACTCGAGATAATTTCACTCATTATCTTGCATAAACATCTAGCTTGCATTAACACTTACCTCCTAGCATAAACTAGGTTGGTAGAGATCTAGGGCTAGCCTTCTCACCTAGCTTGAGGGGCTTGGCAACTCTTCGGTGTTTAACACGGTGACCTTACAATCGTCAGAGCCATAGTCTCTGCAATTTCAGAGGCATCGGGTGATAGGAGCACAACAGAAGGTATCGTTAATCAAGCCTTAGCATGCTTCTTGTTGGCCTCCTTCCTACAACCTACCTTGGAACCCAGCTTCAAAATAGTTAAGAAAAGGCTATAATTAGATTAGGCATATAATTAAAATCAACCAAGATCATTGCACCTCACATAGGTCCTCGGACTTGCACATCATACAGGGTAGTAATCATTCAAGCAGCGGGTGTCCATCCAGTCACTAATTTACCATAAGCAAGAATGTGACTCCTTCAAGGCACTAGTCTCATACTTAAAATCTAATCTAATCATTGATCTTGCTAAAATTTAGCCATGTAACTAGGCCACTCATCTGTATCTGCCAAACAAGTTGGTTCCCAGCTTGTTTTCCTTCACCTCATTCCCTAGAGACTACCCCCCATAGCCTATTTTGGGAGAGCTAAAATGGAGTGGGCGAAAATCAGAGTGACAGCCCCCGCCCTGAGCGGTTGTCACGGTGCTTGTAAAATCTAGGGGACAACAAGAGGTATTCATAATTTACACAAGTATATACAAATACAAGAAATATCTCAAAACACAAGAACTAAGAAGAGTTTAGGCACACACGGTGCCACAGACTATATTCCTAACTAGGGCAATCTATCTGAGTGGGACTAAGATGGACTAGAACTTTCAACATCTCTAAGTACCATCAGGGTTACTTTCTAACCATCAACTCAGGGAACTAGATGTGTAATGCAAGGTCAGAGCTCTATGACCAACGCTAGCATCCTTACTTTGGGAACTAGACATCAACACATATGTCCTCCCAGCTATTTTGTATTACACAAGATGCCTCCTCAAATCTCTTCCAAACATTTATTATCAACAAGATTAGTGATATCAACCAAACCAAGCATGCTTCTAAGATATTCAAACTTCTTATTAGGAAGAGACTTTGTTAACACATCAAACATAGTTACAGATCAAACGAGAAAATTACCTAGCACCTGTTTTTTTGAGGTAGCAAAAAAACACTCGATTTTGAAAAATAGTGATTCAGAATACACATTTTTTTTGGAGCATATTTTTTGCACTTTAAATTTTTTTATGTATCAAATATGAACAATTTTTTTAAATGTTAGTGATTTTCATGCTGATTTTGAAAAGTGTTGATGTAGTATAAACACATTTTTTTAGAGGGCATATTTTTGACACTTGAAATTTTTGTGTGTATGAACATTTTTTTTGTTAGTAATTTTCATCTTGATTTTGAAAAAAGTTGATGAGCATCTCCTTTTTTGTTTAGAGGGCTTATTTTTTACACTTCAAATTTTCTAATGTATTAAGTGCAGATAATTTTTTTTAAATGTCGGTGATTTTCATGTTGATTATAAAACATAATAATAAAAATAAACATAACAAAAAATATATATATAAGGGATAAACAAAAAACCTATAAAAATGTAAAAAATAAAAAATAAAAATAAAAAACCAAAATTAACTTGTAAAAGTAAAAATAAAAATTGAATAAAAAATTAACTAAAAAAAAATCCAAAACAAAAAAAAACAAAACCAAAAACAATATATATATATATATATATATATATATATATATATATATATATCAAAAAATAAATAAATAAATGATTTTTTTTCAATAAAAAAAAACAAAACAAAACAATAAATAAATAATTGATTTTTTTTTCAAAAATATATATATATATATATAAACAAATTAAAACAAAAAAATCTAAAACCATTTTTTTAAGTTCAAAAAAAAAAAACCAATTAAAATTAAAAAAAAATATTTAAATTAAATAATTTCAATAAACAAAAAAATAGGAAAAAAAAAAAATTATAATTATAATTATAATAATAATCATCTTAAAATAACATAAAATAAGAAAATTATAAATTATAAAAATAATAATAATTATAAAAATTAAAAATTAAAAAAAAAATAATAATAAAAAATAAAAATAAAATGCCCCACCCCACCGCTCACCTCGCTCTCCCCCCATCCCCCTCGCTTAAAAAAAATCATTAAAAGAAAATTAAAATAATTACCAAAAAAATCAATTAAAATTAAAAATTAAAAATATTTAAAATATATATATATATTAAAATTATAATTATAATAATCTAAAAATAACATAAAATAAGAAAATTATAAATTATAAAAATTATAAAAAATAAAAAAATAAAATGTGCCCTTCCTCCTTCCGGCCCACCCCACCGCCGACCTCACTCTCCTCCCCTGCCCATCCCCCCTCGCTCCCCACCCCTTCCCGCCTTCTTCCATACTTCTTAATGAGCAGCTTCTTCAAATCTAGTTGGTTCAGCGTCTATTAGTTTTGAGTTTTGTCATGTATGCAGCATATCCAGAATATCTTTTTGGTCTTTTGTTTTCTCTAAAAGTTCCTTTGGCATCTCCATGTCCTTCGACATCTTCAAGAGTAAATTTTAACCAATTTGGCCTCTTCATGTATCCAGCATATCCAGAATATCTTTTTGGTCTTTTGTTTTCTCTAAAAGTTCCTTTTGCAGCTCCATGTCCTTCGACATCTTCAATAGTAGCTTTCAACCAATTTGGCCTCTTCCTTGTGTCGGGTATGATCACAGGTTGAATAGGCTCACTTGGTCCTTTTTCTTCTTCTTGATTTTTAGTAGACTTGTTGTCAAGTTCTTCTTCTTCGAATAGTGATATGTCTTCATCATCTAAATCAAGAGGAATATCTTTGGAGATTTTGTAGGCATGATTTTCATCAAATATAACGTCCCTACTTACTTCAATATGTCTTCCTTCCTTGATGTGGATTCTATATGCCTTTGAAGAAATATTGTATCCAACAAAGATCCATTTAATGCTTGTAGAATCTAGCTTCTTTCGTTTGTCCTTTGGTACGTGGATATATGCGGGACATCCAAAGATTCGAAGATGGTCCACACATGGCTTCTCTCATGTGAATGCTTCTTCAAGGGTCATATTATTGAGGATTCTATGAGGACTTCTATTTTGTATATATATTGCGGTCATTGTTGCTTCTCCCCATACAAATTTTGATCTATCTTGATCTAAATCATTGTTCCTATGCATTGTTCAAGTGTTCTATTTTTCCCCATTATGCTCAAGGTTGCAAGGAACAATAAGCTCCCTCTTAATTCCTGCTTCTTTGCAATATGCAATTATTTCCTTTGAAGTATATTCTCCACCATTATCGGATTTCAAAGTCTTTATTCTTCTTTCGGTTAAGGTCTCTACATCATATCTAAATTCCTTGAACTTTTCAAATACTTCGTCCTTTGATTTGAGTAGATAGAGCCATGTCTTTCTAGAGTGATCATCGATGAAGGTTACATAATAAAGATGACCACCAAGTGATTTGTCAGACATAGACCCACACACATCTGAATGAATGAGGTCCAATATTTCTTTAAACCTTGTTTCACTTCTTGTAAAGGGCTTCTTTATATTATTTCCTAAGCCACATCCCTTGCATATTCCTTCACGGTCTTCTTTGATATTGGGAATTCCATTTACGAATTGATTGAGAGAGGGAATAACCTTATAATGTTATTGTTCATATCTTATATGCCATAGTTTAATGGGATTGATTTCCATGTGAACTAAGGCTTTATGAGATGGTGTTATGACTCTATATACACTTTCTTCATGTACTACAATAACCCTAGCTTTATCGATCCTTGAATCTTTTCCCCAAGCGAGAACATTTCCATCTATAAAAGCAATTCTATCACCTTTATCTTCTAAGCAAGAAATTGAAAGTAAATTCTTTTTTCAAACTTGGAACATAGAGTATATTGTTGAGATGTAGCTTTGCTCCATTGTCATCCTCCAAAGAAGTTGATCCCAGGCCTTTAACAACATAACTTTTGTTGTCTCCCAATTCCACTGCATGAGAAGATTATTCCTTTGATAGAGTGTGAAGTGGCTTGCTATCTCCTGTCATGTGCCTTGATGGTCCATTATCAATAATCCATGCATTGTCATCATTGAGTGAACCTGTGAGTGCAGCCAAGAACCTTTGCTTTTGACCTTATTGAATAAGTTGTAGATGATTTTTTTGATCCAGCTTCCTACAATATTGAATCCCATTTTCAAGTATCTTCTCATAGATGGAATAAATTTTTATTTCAAGCCAACAAAGTGATGTCCAATCTTTCTTGACCTTAGCTCTGAAACCATGTTGTGAAATCAGTGCTAGTAGAATTAGGGTTTGATTTCTCTTTCTTGACAATTACTTGTGAATTATGTTGGATTCTTTTACTTCTTTATTATAACATCTTTCATCAAGAAATTACCAAATTATGTGTGTATGAAGATCACAAGAACAAGAGACCCAATATGTAGGCACTCAACCAGGGAAAAACCCCTATCTAGGGGAAAACCTAGTAGTTGAGACGAGATAATCCAAGACTCTTCAACCTAGACACAAACTTCATCCAACCACCAAGTTAGCCCTTCCTTCGACTTCAATCTAGATCTTCGATGATCTGAAAATGGGGCACTTAGGCTTCTTGTCTAACTTACAAGAACCTCTCCCACTTCCAAAGCTTTAAATATTCCCAAGTCTTTATGATTAACCAGTGTGGAATTAAATATGTGCTTGAACAGAAGGTGTATGCTGGTGTTGTTTATTAAAACTGTTTATGTGTTGTAATTTAATGTGCTCAAACTGATATATAAATACATATAACAGTAAATAAAGCAGCAGAGACAATGCAGCAATAAAACACACACAGAACAACAATATTAATTTGGAGTTCACCCAAAACTCTTGGGCTACGTCTCTGTGAGCTCTAGTCAACTCGACTAGGCTCTCTAGGATTATGGTAAAGTCCTTTTACAAGCTCCTTGGCTCAACTCCATTGGTTTTACACAGAAACAATGGGTTTAGACACCATTTTATCCCCGGCTCTTGAAGCTCTCGGCTCTCGCTTTGGCTCTTGGCTCTGGCTCTTGGCTCTGGCTCTGGCTCTGGCTCTTCGACTCTAGCTTCTTTGGCTCTCAGCAATGTACAGCTCTCTAGCTTTTCACTTGAACTCCAAGTGACTCCCTTGGTTGCTCTGTGCATTCAGCCTTTGCTTTCTGCGCTACTTGTTTTCGTTCTCCCTTGCTCAATTGAGTTCTCTCTGTCTCCTTTGAGGCCTTTTCCAAGCTTTTCAGCTTCCCTAGTCATTTCTCTGTGTATCCTCTTCCCTTTGCAGCTCTGTGGCTTTTCTGCTTCCCGTTAGTTAGACTGGCCATCAGGCTCTGCGGCTCTATCGTTGTAGGATGCATCATTGCTTGTAGAACGCCTGCTTGCAGTGTGGCATGATGATTAGGAGTTGTTACAAAGGGATCGTGGTCGTTTCTCTGGAAAAAACCCGAGAATTGGGAAAATCCCATTACACAGAGAATTTCCAAAAAATGCATTATCGGGCGTGATTTCCGGACCTGAAAATCCATTAAATCGCCCCTATAACCCTCTCGGGTCCGCCATTAGGCATAATATCGCATCGCTTAAGCATATGGGCTAAATTCCCAATACACGGGAAATACATTGAAAAATCAAATTCCCGGACTTCAAAAATTATAGAATCCCACTTTATATTCCATCGGGTCCGCCTTTAATTCGCTATCACAAGTCGCATAGGCGCAGGTTCCTTTGTATTTTGGTTTCTTGTTAAAAATCCCAAATACAAAGAAAATCCCGAAAGGTAGCTCATATCGAACTTGAAACATTATGCAATGGCATTTACAAACCCTTTCAGGTCTGATCGCATCGCATTGGCGCATATATATCTGGTCTGCTCCGTCACATTACTCTGACGCGATATTGTGATGCGATTGATCGCAATCGCGAATCTCATGGACCCAGGGTTCTGTGCATATGGCATGGCCTTTGCCAACGCCGATTCGCCGATTTCGGCGATCGCAACGTCACTCGGCCCGGGGGTCCCGCCTTAAGCCCCATGCTATCGGTCGATGCCGATCCACCGATTTCGGCGATCGCAGTATCGCACGGCTCAGTCCTTATGCTATATCGCATAGCTGCCTCCGACCCGATATGTCGGGGATTGGCGATCGAGGGTGGCTTCCCTTTTTCACTTAAATCCGCTCTTTTACCCTGGTCCGATGCGATTTCCCCTTTTGAAAGGTTTTTTGCTATTTTTAAAGGATTTTGCCTCTTTTTCTAAGGAACAAAGGGCATCTTCTTTAAGCGATAACTTCTGCATCCTAAGTCCATTTTTTCCCATTCAAGTTGCAGCAGATTCAGAATGAGATGATCTCTGCAATGGGGCTAGTTCCAAGAACTTCCTTGGACTTTCATTTTTCCTCTGTGAGGAACACTTAGACTTAGGAGTCTATCCAAAATCCATTTTGGACCATTCGACCCTGCAGCAACAACACTTCAACCCAGCAAATCAAGAATTTCGACCTTCCCAGCAGCAAAACTTTGACCCATCAAATCCAAAACTTCAAACTTCCCAGCAGCAGAACTTTGACCCAGAAAATAGCCGAGTAACTTCGCATAAAAGAGAGAGAGATAGCCCAGAAGTTCTTCTGCAATCCTTCCTTCTTCTCCTTGAACTTCGCAATTTTCTACACTTCCTTCTTATGTATCAAACTTATTGAGTGATGAGCAAATAGATCAAACTGCACTTGTATATATAGCCTCTTTTGTGGGTCAAATTGTCCTCTTGTAGGCCGACTTCATCAGGAAAGGATTGACTTGGTGTGGAGGTGAAAAATTACATATTAAAATCAATAATAATTCTTTTTACATGATTCAAAAGCACAAGAACGGTTTCATTAAATAGAAAATGACTCTAATGACAATATAAAACCTAGAAGTCCTCAATGGGGAGTTTCACCTATAAAATTATGACCCAAGCATGAAATCCATGCTTTAATAAGTCATTGTAATAAGAATAGTTGTTTCTTTTTTATTCTTTGATAGATACATTTCATAATGACTTAGATATGAAGACTGAACCTAGTTACATTCTTCAACACCATGTCCACCTTTGAGAAGCCTATAAAGGACGAAACTTGGCCTCCTTTGAGCTAGTTCATCTCTCACTCATTCAAGCGAAGGAAGATGAAGAAGAAGGTAGTGAAGAAGGAAGAGGACGCAGAAGACTTGATTTTGGGCTATTTCTCTCTCACATGTGCAAAGGAAGGCTAGGATTTTTGTAGCAAATCTAGGGTTTTCCTCTACAAGTTCGATTTTGAAGAAGAGAAGGCAAGAAGATCAAGCGAAGGTCACAAGAAGCCATCCTCAAGCTCCAAAAGTCATAGAAATCCAAGAGAAGGTCTAAAGAAGTCCAGGGAGGCTAAAAGAAGCTCACAAGTGTGGCAGCAACAACTGTTGGAGGGCCAAAATTTTCACGTCTGCAATGGAGGCCGAAATTCTGGAGTTGAAGGTCAAAATTGTGTTACTGGAACAGATTTGACTGGGTTTGACTTGGACAAGGAAAGCACATCATCTGCAAAGTTTGGACTTGGTCTTGGAGGGTATTGGTCATGGTCTAAAGTTCTTGGAATTCGTCAATTGAAAATTTTATAAGAGAAGAGATTTGTGGGTTTTCCTCTCAAGTGGAGAGGTTTTGGCCCTGACTTGCAGCGTATATTTTGTGTTCTTGTTCTTCTTGTTTTTGGTAGTCATTTGATGATACACAAACATAATAATAATAAGAGAAGCTAATAAGTAAGATAAGTAAGAAGACATCACAAGCAGTGATCAAAGAAAAGAGAAATCACTCTAATCATTGCACTTTAGATTTCTCAACATTTTGAAGCTAATATTTTGTGTTGCACGTATTTGGAGGATTGATCACCAAGTTTCAATGGCCATTCCTCACTTGTGCCATTTTTCCCTAGCCGCAGCCTTGGAAGGTTTTCTATAGCTTAGCCGTGGGGTTTTTGGTGGTTGGTCGATCATATTTCAAACTTACATTTGTGGTTGCAAGTGTTGGGAAGCTCACAAAGTGCATTCAAGGCCAAAACTAGCCTCATTGGTGCCTTGACTAGCTAAATCAGCGATTGCACCAAGGCCACTAGGCCTAAAGGATTTACTCCTAAGTTTACTGGAAACACCTGAAGAAATTGTTGGAAACGCAAATCCATGTTTCTGAAGAATTTGTTGGAAACGTCATAAAAACGTTTTTGTGTTGTTTCAAAAAATCAGAAACTTCGAATTTGGAATTGGATACGTTTCCAAGGGTTTTTTATTTTTTAGATCCGTTTCCAAAAATCCGGAAATGGATCTATGAAAATCGTGGTTGGAATCCACCATTAAAATGTTAAAACGTGTGAAAAATTGTTCAAAAAAATTATACAAATAGAAAAAGATAGATGTTCAAAAATACAAAAAGAAGGGTTTGATTAATGTCTTCATAAAGAGATTTATTTGAGAGATTAATTTTCAGGTTTGATTAAGGTTTTGTTTATTGTCCTTGATTTTGCTCTTGATTTCATAAATCCCTCCGATATAACGAATCTTCTATAGCCAAAGTTTGTCTGCATATAGTCAAGAGACCAAGAGACCAAGCTAACATTGACAAGATTGAAATGTTCAAATAGGTCTTAACAAAATATCCCAATTATCCCATGGGCCTTTTAATTGCCACGCAAGGAAGATAGACACCATCTGCCATGCATGACACGTTCTTTGAAGGAGTTGGACCCGAAAGCACAAAATTTGTAGCATCTAATTACATTACTAATGATGATGATAATATGTTGAATGTTATAATAATCACTAATGATGATGACAATGTTTATGCTGAATTGGTGATAATGATTTGTTTATGTTGAATTCATGATGTCGATTATGTATTTTTCGATATAAAATCTAGATTCTAAAAGATGAATGGTAATATCAAATTCTTATTTTGTTATATATATGTGTGTGTGTGCGCGTGTGTGGTGTTTCCTTGTATCATATCTGGATTTTTTGAAAATTTGTTGTATCTATTTCAAACCTCATATATGTATCTGTTCCCCTATCCATTTCAATGCAACTTAGGTTTGCTCCTTCCCAATATCATCTTTAATCTGAACTATCATACAATTCAGATCTGAACATTTTAATTACAGACCCTAATTTCAAGAGAAATAAGCCTAAAACACCATACATTAATCTCAAAAGAATTTGTAAGTGTTTTGGCTCTATTTTCATGCATTTGGTGTGAATAAATCTTGTTGGTCTCACTGTTAACAATTGGCTGATATAAATTTCAGAGATTTGATTTAGAAGTTTCAATGGTCTTTTCCTAGCTTGGCTTGTTCTTCTTTGCATTAAAAGTAATCTTTGCAGGTTGGCTTTTCTATATCTGCATTCAAGATTTGATATTAACATCTAATTAATTGTCATCTATTGGATAATAAGCTACAGCAATCTGATATTCTGATGGTAGTGGCATAATCATTTCATTAACAGCTTTAAAAAGTCATAAAAATAATCCTAAGAGGTCTAAGTACTAACAAACTAAGAAATATCAAGTGTTGATTCATCATTATTTTAAGTAATTTTTTGGGACTGTTTTCATAGTGGCAAGTGGCTGATCTAATTTGCATGAGTGTTTACTAAGGTTTGGTGCATCTCCTTAGTGTTCATTAAATGACAAAGGCATTGGTTCATTGGTCTCTCTTGTGGTTTTGAGGATAATCTATTGGTCTTCCATACTAACTTTTGCATCATTTCATCTTTGCATTCTTGACATCTCATTGCATTAGTTTTATTATAAGATCATTGTTGGCAATCTCTTATTTCCTTATGCTTGCTCTTTGTTGTGCTTAAAGTGAAATTGCATCTATCATATTGGTTCATCACATAGGTAATGAGAAGATATTGTTTCCAATTGTTAAGTAACATAAGAATATATTGGCTCTCATCACTGTGCTCTAAAGTTTATCTTACAAGAAAAATTTAATATGTATCTTGGATAAGTGTAATTGCTAATTTACCTTCATTGAGATAAATTTGTTCTCTAAGTGCTTCATTTACTTGCTCTTGTCATCCCGTGTTGAATATCATTGTGAGCATTTTAATATCAAGTTACTTAATCTAATCTTGTTTAAGTACTTAACACATTTAATAATCTCATTGAAGTTATCACTCATATCTTGCGTCGTCATCCTAGGATTAGAAGTGCATTCCTAAAATTCACCTCCGAGCATAAGCTTGTTTGTAAGATAAGACTACCTTCTTCAAGCAATTTGAGGATTCTAGACCCTCATCCATAGTTAACATAGGTGACCTTGCAGTTCTCTTGTGGGAAATCCCTTGTAGGAACAAAGGCACCTAGGTGGTTAGAACTCCATGGGAGGTATCGTTAATGAAGCCTTAGCCTTCATCACTTTGACTTCTCGAAGATAAGACCACCTTCTTCAAGCAATTTGAGGATTCTAGACCTTCATCCGCAATTAACATAGGTGACCTTGCAGTTCTCTTGCGGGCAATCCCTTGTAGGAGCAAAGACACCTAGGTGGTTAGAACTCCACAAGGCATATCGTTAATGAGGCCATAGCCTCCATCCCTTGGACTTCACTCTACAACTTACATTTTAGACTACCTTCAAAAGAATTGAGGAGAAGGAATAACTTAGACTAGGCATGTAATTAAAAGTAACCAAGAGTATGCATCTCACATAGATTTAGGTCCTGCACCTCATATAGGATAGAATTTTCATATTGCAGCAACTGTTCATCCGGTTACTTGGTAATCTAATTCAAATTGTGCAAGTAATCAATCTCCCAAGCACTAGTCTCTAATTTGCAATCTTAATAAATCTAGTCAAGTGGTTCTTAATAATCATACTTGCATAATAATTTCAACCAAGTTGCTAGGCCATTTAGTGGTCTCTTTTACTTGTTGGTTTCCAACAAGTAGTTCATACCTTCATCCATATGGACTACCCCCCTTATTCTACAATTACGAGACAACTTAAGCAAAGAGGGCAAAGATCAAAGTGATAGCCCCAGCCTTGAGCGTTGTCGCATTCTTGTGTACAATTCGGGCAACAACAAGTCCAATGGAAATGAATTTCAAGAAGCTTTGTGGTAAAGATGCAAGATCTGATTTGGCTAATCCTTCTGAGTATCATCAACTGATTGGGGCATTGATGTTCTTAGTTAACACTAGATCAGATATATGCTTTGCAGTCAATACTCTGAGTCAATATATGATTAAGCCTGCTCATGCACACTAGGTTGTATTGCAAAGCATGTGTTGAGGTACTTGTTACCGCTCAAACTAGCACGAGTCCTAGGAGGGGATCCTATAGAGAAACTACTAGGTCAAAGGGCAACAATGGAGCAATAGCCCATTGTCACCTCAGCTAAGGCTCCCTACTCTTTACGGACTTTCACCAATGGGAGGAGTCTCAATATGAAAGGAATCACAAGGATGAGGAGTGATTCTTAAAGCATATTCACAAGAGAGGCTCAAGTAATTAGCTTGTTTGTTTTGAAAGCAAGGTGATTGGCTCTCTAAGAAGGGTTATGAGGATACCAAGACCTAAGGTTGGAGGATATGCCTTGACAAGGGGCTTAATAAGTTTAAGGATCCTTGTGAAGAAATGGATTCTATGTAATCCTTGTGGAATTTGAGTTATAAACATGTTGGACCACAAAGAACCCAAGTGGACCAAAACTAGGTGACAGGTGTGGAGTTGATCAACCAAGAAGGGGTTTGACCTAATTAGGGGAGAGAATAGGATCAAAGGACAAGTGTTCTTTTGAGATTTGAATGCAATGATCCAAGAGAGGACACTAACCCAAATCAACCTAGGGCAAGAATTTGTCTTATGGCTAGGGATTTTTTTATCTCGGGATTCCACCATCGAAGGATCTCTAGAGAAAACCCCAACATAGTAGTGGACCAAAAATCAAGGTGTTTGGATGGATACAAAGGAATTTGATTGATGCCCTAGGTGACCCTCTAGTGGTAGGCCTAGAATTGGGAAGAGTGAAGAAAACATAGATAAATTTGACCACCAAGAGGATGCGAGGAACAGTTCCACGCTTAGGGGCTTAATGGAGTCAAGAGACACCTAGATCAAGGAATTTCATGAGCTAAGGAACCCTAATTAACTTTCGTTGGCCTATTCAAGGGCGGCAACTAGGTAATTAGAGATTTATACTTCAAATTTGCCAGAGAGTTGAAGTTTCAAGGTCTTTCAACCTAAGAGATGCCTCTAGGAACATTAACCCAATCCCTCAAAGAGCAACGCGTGCATTAAATCACTTATTCAAGGTCCCAAAAAACAATTGCATTACATTAATCCATGCAAGAATAATGATAACAATATACATGCATTTGACAAGTAAGATAACAAGAATAACATTAAAATTTCACGTACATGAGAGGGAGAATATATCCATTCATCAACTTTGCATTAGAAAGAAGCTCCAAAGGCAATAGCAAAAATCCAAACATCATTGTGCATCAAAAACTCCAAAACTTTCTTCCTAGCAAAAAGTGTGAAAATCTCTCAGGAGATACTAATCCAATCCAAGTGATGATGAGAGGAATGAGTGAGCCTCTCATCAATTTATATCCTCTAAAGAGTTCGATTTGCCTAATTAGGCCTAATTAAGCCCCGACTAATAAAATAATGTGCAACAATAACATTCCTTGGTGACAAGCCCACCAAGATAGCTCAAAATAGAAAAATAAGCCTCTCAAGAGGGAAAAATAATAAATATGAGCCATTGAGAAGGCCTAATGGAGTCCAAAGTGAGCCAAGCTAAGAGAATAGACTCCAAAAATAGTGAAAAAGTGGTTGGCCCTTGATATCAAAGCATGTCACATTTGGTGTCCCCAAGTGGGTGTGGAGGCACAATGACATCCTCATGGGTCTCCAAGTGGATCGATAATGCATGTAAACCATCTGTAAGGGTTGGGATGATGAAATAAGACCTCCCTTTGTTTCTTGTGATGAGACACATCATCATCTGGACCATGGACATCTACCAAGTGTATGGTGCAATGTGAAGTCAGGGGCATGGTGATCTAGATGCATCATCCACATCCCAAAGGTGGAACAGGAGAAATCACTGAATGGCACTGGGGATCCATGAAATGCTCTTTGCTATGGTGGATGCCCATGGCTCTCTACGCTCACCCTACAAGTTCCAATGTGACCCTCTGGAGGGCTTGGACCCAGAAACCCCAAAAGGAGACCCACCTGCAATCCTGCATAAGATCCAATGTGTCCCCTTACCCTCCAGTACAACTAATCATTAGAATAATCAAGTAAAAGAGTTTACAAATCATAGAATCAAATGGGCACTTCATAATGGCATGCCTTTCCATAGTGGGCTTTGGCATGTACAAGTGTCTCCAAGCTCAATAAGGGGGTTAACCAAGGACCCTATTAGGTGGTTTCAGCCTTTAAAGGGGGTGGCATGTCCATGGTACATTCATCAAGTGGTAGGTGGCAAGTGATATAATGATGAAATGGAGTGGGGGTCAAGGGAAGGCTCCAAGCCACATGCCACAGTACAAGTGTAGATATAATAGGGGGAGCCCACACTTGGCTATATGAGTGTAGGAGGGAGAAAACATGGTACATGAGTTACCTTGCCTTTGTTTTTCCACCATTTTTCATATGCCTTTTGCCTTTGATTGATTTTTCTTCATAACTGCTCGAGGCTCCAAGGGATGAGAGCATGATGTGTAAGATATAGCAGTGATTACCCCCTTAAGGTGGGGCAGTTCATCGCCCACTAGGGGTTTGGACAATCATGGGTTCCTTAATGATGAAAGGGGTCAATATGAGGGACCCTAGGAACCAAGGTGATGGCCATAATGATAGGGGTAGAGCTCATGTTTAGCTTTTGCCCACGTGCTAAATATGTATGTCCCGGCCATCTTTTGCATTTTATGGTACATTTCCTATTGAGAGTGGCCAAAATATGCTTTTTATTTTCTTTTCTTTTTAGTTGCATCAACCTTCGACATCATTCTAGGCCCAAAACAAGGTGTGGACAAGGGGAAGGGGAAGCTAACTCCTTGTGGACCCAATGGACAAATGTGGACCCAAATGGGAAAGTGATGAATGGGGTTATAATAAGTGGAGGGGAGGTGATGTATATGGTGTCGGGAAGTGAGACCACGCAGCCAAAATTGGGTTTTCTCATGAAATGTCATCCCTAAAGCTAGTAGCCAGTAAACGAGATACCACGGGACTAGGATACAATATTAACCATCAAATTGGGAAGAGGAGACAAGAGTACAGACCTAATCCACTCTTTCCGTTGAAACCCCCCACTAATCCATGCCCAAAAGTGTCCATGATAAGTAAACAAAAATACCCAACTACACAATGAAAAGCCATACCTTCGAGGTTGTAGGGCCCACCTTCAAATATATGATCATAAAAAATGGGTGAGGTACCACATGGCTGGCTCAGGTGGTGGAGATAATGGCACATCGCGTTATCTGGTGGCTACAAGGGGTTGCATGTTGCCAGCTAAGGACCATATAGGAGAAAAAAATTTCCTATGGATACCACCCACAGATGGTGGGTAACAGTACCTGCATGGGACCATCAATCTTGGATTGTGATATACTATCGAAGATGTAAGGCTACATGGATACTTCGATGTTGATTGGGTTGGTAACTCTACTGACAGAAAGCGAACATCAGGGTGTTGCTTCAACTTAGGATCTACCATGATACCTTGGATGAGAAGAAAGCAAAATTTTGTTGCCCTTAGCATGGCTGAAGCAAAATACATTTCTGCTAGCATGGCTAGCTATGAGGCAGTATGGCTAAGGAAGTTATTTGGAGAGTTGTTTGAGCAAGTATTGGCTACTTAAGTAATTTATTGTGACAATAAGAGTGGGATTTGACTTGCTAAAAATCATGTGTTCCATGACAAGTCCAAACATATAGAGATCAAATATCACTATATCTGGGATATGGTGCAAAGAGGAGCAGTGAGACTCATTTATAAAGCGACTGATGATCAGATTGTTGACACTCTTACCAATCCTTTACCAAAAGGGAAGTTATTGGTTTTTCAGAGAGCAGTTTGGACTAACAGAGGTGACACTCCCTAGAGAGGGTGGTCATGGACAATGAGCCTTTGATGAATGAGATCATTGTCATGTGTTTACAAGTGGATACCCCCAAGCATAGAGGAGTGTTGGATGTGCAAGATCCTTGTCATTTGTTGACAAGTGGATCCCACCAAGCAAAGAGGACTCTTGGTTGTGCGAAGATCCTTGTCATGTGTTAACAAGTGGATCCCCCCAAGTGTGTATAGCGTGATGGATGTATCTCCCCTATGATGATGCTTCATTATATTTTAACATCATTGTTCCAAAGCAAAGATAGCATAGATCCTTGTATCAAAAGGAAATTCCTCCCTAGCTGAGAAGGAGTGTTGAAAATTGGCATCTATGGGATGAATTTCCTAGAATAAAATTTTATTTCTGACCTTTCTAGAGTGATTACAACCATGACTTTCCAAAAATAGTAAATCACCTTCCATCAATCCGTAATCATATATATATATATATATATATATATATGAATATGATGAAAACCACTTAACTTGTCCTTAATCAACCTCAATTGTTTAATTTTTAACTTAATCATCAATATTATTATTATTACTACTATTATCCTCTTTATGATATTATTATATTATTATTAAAAAGAAATTCAAGTCTCTCAATCATGGGACTCAATCATGTCATATGTAACTCTCCTCAATTAATGCATTTATTTCTCTCTCTCTCTCTCTCTTAATGGATTCATTTCTCTCTGTAATGCTCTTACGCCCCTCTTACACTCTCTTACACACTTCAATGTCTCTTCATAAAAATATTCTTCGCACACCTCTTTAATGCATAAGTTACACTTCTCTCCTAAATGCATAAGTTACACTCCTCTTCTTTATGGCATAAGTTACACTCCTATTTTAGCATGTGTAACTCCTCAAGCCATAGGAGTTACTCCCTCATGAATTTGACCTCCTTTCTATTTCAATATATTTGTGCCTCTCATCCTCACTTGACACACTTGAGAGACGAAGTTGGAGAGTCAGAAAGAGCAAATCTTGGAGAGCCAAAGTGATTCAGTGTTTGCATCAGTCACTGTTATCAAATATCTTCTTTAGATTTGGGCGAACTTCTTCATTCTCTCGTTGTGCTTTGTATCTCTAATGAACAATTGATTTCTAAAAGCAGAAGAATTTGGTTGGGTTTTCCCCTTGTGGGTTTTGCCTTAGTCACTGACCTAAATTCTCAATGTTTCACTGAGTTCTTAGTTGTCTTCTATTATGCATATGATTTATATGGTTTGTGTTCTATCTACAATTACTTAACTTATATAGAACATCTTATTTTTAACAATCAAGGACCTACAAGCTTGGGGAGTAGCCCCATTGGCACAGCATAAAGAAATTCAAAATTTAAGTGATTATAACAGCATAGAACATCTTATTTTTAACAATCAAGGACCTACAAGCTTGGGGAGTAGCCCCATTTGCACGAGATCCTCCAGAGGATGATTAGGGGATGTAGGGATGTATCTGCACCCATTTGTGTATGTAGTATTATAGCATGCTTATGGACATGTCGAATGGATTCCAAACACTTTTATGAATATTTTAATATATAATATGATTGTCTTCTTATGGATGCATGTGATAAATGCCAATTTAGAATGTTATTTGCAATGGTATTTACATAATTATTTTGAGCTCTAGGAATATGATTGAATGATATGGCTTCAAAATCATGTGCCATAAGCTTAACTCATAGATACTTTCTAAATAAGACAGGGTTACGCACATGACAGACGTCATTCAATTGCATGACAAGCAGCATGGAACCAAGACAAACATGAAGGTGAAGGATGCGATGAGCAAGGGCATTGGCTAACAAACCTATCATTGTATCATATTCAATGTGGTTATTTGTGGCAAATCCAATGCATATTCTATTGGAATGGAATAATGAATGCAAAGGGGTAAAAATGGCCCAAGTTGTCGAGGCTAGATTCCTAGAGAAGCAACTCACACCATCGGTGTAGCCAATATACAGTGTGGATTATGGATCCATCTAAAAGGCACAAAAAGACAACTAATGAGATGACGAAGGATGCAACCTATGTAATGAATGTGATAAGAAACAAAAATATGCATTTAAAGGGAAAATCCAGGGGTAGAATTTCTTAAGATAGAGTGCATTACGAGGTTTAGGGAAAAGTTCTCCTTTTGGGGCCTCTAAGAGATATGCCTCCTTACCCAAACATTTGCAGACAACATATTTGCAAACAACATAGTGGCCATGCCATAATGGCTCAAACTTTTCATGCCCCAAAATATCATGGGCTTGATCATACACAAGGACTAAATCACCTTTGTGATAGGTACACGGGTGGACTCAATGATCATAGTGGGCTTTGGTGTGCTTCTTGGCTGCTTTGACGGTTTGCAAAGCAACAGAGAAATCTTCATTGGCACGCTCTAGCATAATGAGTTGATGTTCTAGAGGTTGGGTATCTGGGAGGAATTCAACAACAAGGTAAAGGGAGTAAATTTGACACTTGATTGGTAATACAGCCTCCTCTCCGTGAACAAGGTGGAAAGGAGTGAACCCAATGGCAGTCTTAACAAAAAAATTATTAGCCCACAATGCCAGTTGGTCTTGTGTTCATCCAACATCTGTTGAAGGATTTTGTTAATTGCTTTAACTTTTACATTCCCTTGCGAGTAATAAGACTATGAATATTGATGATAAAAACCTAACAGTGAGGATAGCTCACACCAAATCTCATCTTCGAAGTGTCAACCACGGTCAAGGATCAATTGCTTTGGAACCCAAAAACAAGCGATGACATGGTTAAAGAAGAAATAGGCTACAATAGTTGCAATTTTATTGAACATGGGCATGGCTTTAGCCCATTTAGTGAAATAGACAATGACCATAATAACATATTTATGACCATTAGTGAATGAGGGTTTACACTCCATAAAGTCAATGGCCCATTTATAGAAAGGATTGGTTGCAATAACATGGTGCGAAGCGTGCAGTTCTCGCCTTTGGGGCAAAAAGTTGGCAATTGGGGAAATGTTTGATTTCTTCAATGCAGTCGCTAAAGACAAAAGGCCAAAAGTAGCCAACGCACATGATTTTCTGGGCAGTGCCAATCCCAGAGAGATGGCCACCATAGGCACCACTATGACAAGAATTTAGCACTTGCACAGCTTCAACATGGATGAGACAACAACGCAGGATGGTATCGACCCTACAACGATAAATATCATCGCCAATAAGAATACGTCGTTGATTGTCACCAATTAGATGGGAGGCGATTTTCTAGGTTCACAACTAAGGATGTCACCATACCATGGGTCATTAGACAATATAGCAAACAAGTGTTCATCCGACAAGTCATCATTCCAGGGCCGGTCTTGCACACTAGTGGGAAGGTTAGAAATGAACTGAATGAGGCCTCATCCTTTCTTACTTTTAGGTGTTATAAATTCCAAGTCAAACTCTTGGAGGATCACAATCCAGCAAGCATACTTCCCATTAATGACTCGTCAACCAAGAAAGCCATGGGGTCGGAATTAGTAACCACCTTGGTGGTACACATCAAGATATAATGACGAAGTTTCTGAATGGAGAAAACAACAGCGAAAGCCAACTTCTCTTCATGGAAATAAGACACCAGGGGTCCACTCGGTTTCTCGCCCACATAATAGATGACATGTTTATGCCTAGTTCAATCATCTTGTACCAAGACCCTAACCACCGCATAAGTGGAGATGGGGATTGTACAAGATGAAATCGTTAGGTGGACTAATCAAAGGAGCAAAAGTGAGAGCACATTTAAGTGCATCGAACAAATTTTGAGCCTATTCATCCCAAACGAAGGGAATGTAGACCGTCACCATAGGAGGCGACGAAACCCATGAGCGGTGGTGGCATAGTCAGGAATGAATCTGCGCAAAAAGTTAGATTTTCCTTGAAGGCTCTACAACTAGCGGAGGTTGCTAAGAGGGGGGAGTTCGAGAATGGATTGAACTTTAAGAGGATCGACAAAGATCCCAGCTTTGGACACAATGAAGCCCAAAATCCAACTAGCAAGAACGCAAAAGACACACTTAAGGGGTTAAGTCGTACACTATACTTACCATAGCATAAAAAGATGGTATGTAAATCATCCAAGTGGTGTGGCAAGTATTTGGAACAAGCAGGGAAATCATTTATATACAATAGCAGCACAAGATTGAGAGAGGCTTCTCTCAATGAGCATGTGTTGGGTCTAAGAGAGTGCAATGAGGTTGGTGATCAATTTTTTTCTCAATTGGGCCATTATCCCAAAATGGGAGCCCAAGTAAGTTCTGTGATTAATTTGTTAATGAAGAACTATTGATTTGGCAGAAAAATATTTTTGAGTATGAGCTTAGACATGTATTAGACATTTGTTCATAACAAATACATGGAAAAACTATTGAGTGTTTACAAATATGTTTGTAATTCAAATTGAGTAATTTTGCTTCCGCTATATATTTTTGGTTAGGAATTTAGTCATGTATTCATTTAGCTAATAATTGTTGTGAACAAAATACTAGGTATACTAGGTGTTGGCTTCAAGAAATTCCAACATGGTATCAAAGTTGACCGTGTTGGTGGCCAACAAGCCAGGTCATCCAGCCATTGGCCAAACCACCCATCATCGGCCAACCACCACTAAGGCATCTAGCATCCAGCCAAATGGCCAACCAGTGGCACCAGCAAAGTCTAGCTAAGGAAATCAATCAAAGGGCAGACCAACAAAGGAATTTTTTGGTCGCAACCAAGTATCGAAATATAGATCGGGATGACAAAAAATTCCTTTGTCGGTCTCCCTTACAATCGATTTCCCTGGCCAGACTCGGTCGCATCCAAAAAATTCCTTTGTTGGTCTTCCCTACAACCTATTTCCCTGGCCAAACTTTGCTAGTGTAGTTGGTCAGTCAAGTGACTAGTTGTCCACTTCCTTGGCAGCAACTACTGTCGACGACAAGTAGCTCAGCGGGTGGCTAGTTGGCCTAGTTAGTTGACCACCAACATGATCAACGACCCTTGTTTATTTTCATTTTTTTGAAAAAAAAAAAACTAGCGCCTTTTTTTCTGTTAGTACGGGAATTCTTTTTTCTGATAAAAAAAATTGCAATAAAAAAGATTTTTTCAACCCGAACAATAAAATATATATATATATATATATATATATCGCCGCCCTAAAAAAAATCCATATGTATCATCCCAACCAACCTGGCTCCATCAATCTGATATTAACACGAAAATTTTAATTCCAAGATCGATTCAAAGTTGGGGTTAAGATACCATGTTAGAATTTCTCAAAGCCAACACCTGGTATTCAGTTCACATCATGGCCAAGTTCATAACTAAACATATTTAGCAAAAGCAAAATTACACTATCTAAATCACATACACAAACAAATTTATGCCCTATCCACAACTCTTCATTAATAAATTAGTCACAAAACTTACTCAGGCTCCCATCCTTGGATAATGGCCCAATTGAGAAAATACAAAATTAATCACCTACGTCACTACACTCTCTCGGACCCAACACACACTCACTGAGAAGCCTCTCTCAATCTTGTGTTGTTGTTTCTTAGGCTCCTCACTTTAGGCTTAATTTATAACTTTCCTAAAGATAATATTGATAGCTAAAATTAGCTTGTCAGGTTAACTGAAGAGAAGTGACTTTACTTTAGTTAACTATCTTATGCTTGACTTTCTCTACTTTAACTCAAGGTACAAGTCATAAATTTAGCTTGCACATCTCATGCATGTCATATGCAACACATTCGCGTGCATGCAACTCACTTTCACGCTCTGCATGTCACATGCAAGCTCCTAAAGGGGAAAATCAAGGTCCTTCTAGTCAAGACACAACACTAGAAGTACTTTTCGAGCTACAAAACTCAACATGATTCTCGAGTGATGGTCACCACGAAGTAGTTGTGGAACATGTGGTTGCCCCGAAGAGATTATAATAAAATAATCTCATGGCCTATGCACACATAGTGATCAAATCCCACCCCAATGTCCTTCAACTTTAAGCCTCTCAAGGGCAACCTAATGGTTAAGAACGTATGTTTCCTCCAGGAAGGTCACAAGTTCACAAATCTAGAGGGGGTTAGAGCATGTACAACTCCATAGACTTTAGTAGTCAAATCGTTGTGTGAGGGATCCTTTGTCTTACAAACAAGGGGGTTTCATACACTAATTTGGTCTCTAGCTTGGCCATAACCTTTAAATTAGATTATTATTATTATTATTATAGCAATCAAATAGTGTGGTGTGATCCTTAGTGACACAAATGATTGTGTGTTCTAATTATTGATTCTGAAAGGGAGCATGTACACCTCCATAAACTTTTAACAGTTAGGTCATTGTGCACAGGGGGGATCCCTTGCAAACAAGGGATACTTAATATTATTATTATTTGGCAATAAAACAACAGCGTGGTGAGATTCTCGGTGGCACAAATGATGTTAATGTTGCACACATCAATTCAAATCATGATTAAACTACTTGATAAGGTACAACATGAGTGGGCCTAATGGTTAATAGCATATGTTTCCACCAAGGTCGCAGGTTCACAAATCTAGAGGGGGGTAGAGAATGTACACCTTCATAGACTTTAGTAATCATATCACTATGTGAGGGTTCCTTTGTCTCACAAACAAGGGGGTCTCGTACACTAATTTGGTGTTCGACTTGGCCATAACCTTTTAAATAGATCATTACTATTATTATTCTAGCAGTCAAATAGTGGCAGCAGTGTGGTGGTAAGTTACCGAATCTGGTGGTCGAGGGTCCAAGATCCCACGAATCCATGTATCTGATCTGGATCCGGATCCGGATAGAACCGACCAAAATAATTTATGGTGGAGGATCCCTAATTTTTGGAAACGTCTCCCAATGCCAGAAACGAACCCCAGTGACAGAGTCGAATCCCTCAAAAAAAATTCGTCGAATTTCAAAAAATAAAAACCGGTTTTTAAAATTTAGGTTTTGTGACTTGTCTTTATTCTTTGTGTTTGTCGTTATGCTTTGTCTTTGTCAGCCACAACATCGAAGCAGTGAAGCAACAGCGAAGGAACTTGGCGGTTTGTAACTTGGTGACCGCAACGGTGAAGGCAGTGGGCAGTGAGCACGCAACAGTGAACAATGATGCTTGAGCCTTGTCGACTGTTGACCCCACACTCGAACAACTATTGACCCCACACTGCATAGGTGACAACAACCTTCGATCCTCAAGCATTCTTCTGCTCCAACGTTTTAACTTTTCCCATCGACCCAACACTGCACATTGCACAACAACCTCGACCATAATTACAGAGTCCGGACAGTGTAGACCCTTTAAAATAAAAATAAAAATTACAGGGACGGATAGAGACAGAATTTCATTTAAATTACAGGGACAAATAGCGACAGAATTTCCAACTTCCAATACAAATAATACAAGGATGTCTACATTTTATTCTCTCTCTTGATCCAGGTAATAATTGGAATCCACAAGAACCCAACTCTATGTTGGACATTATGCCATTGAAAGAGTAGTGTCATTTTGATAAAAGGAGGGTAGCATAAATATTCTTCTAGTTATTTGAAGAGAAATTGTTTATCAAGTTCAATATTCATCTATAGTAGATTCTTATGGTTTTAACACTCTCCTAGAAATAGAAATAGAAAGTAGTAATTGAGGCCAGAAAAAAACCTATCAAGTCAATATAGGTTCGTATTCAAGTTCCTACAATGGTCCTACCTTGACCATATGTAGCCTGTAATGGGGCCCATCACTAGGTATATTTTGAAGTTCATTGTACTATCCTCCAACCCTTAAGACTCTCATTTTCTCACACTAATTCATATTTTTAGAAATAACATGCTTAGTAAGAAAACTAAAGCGTTTTTGTCATATTGCATGCTTAATGTGATTAATATGTAGGAAAAAGAAGCATTTTTGGAGATATATGATAGGGACAAAGCGAGAGTAAAAGCACTGAACAGTGAAAGGTTAGTTTCTTCATTATATAATAAAGATTTTCACTACAGTAGGAATGAACAATGCAATTTTTGGTGTACATTAAACATTTTTTTTTAATTAAATCCTTGCAATGCACAATGGACTCTTAGGTGTACAATTAAACAATTTTTAAACATTAAACATTTTTTAAATTTTTAAATTTTTTATTTTATGTATTTGTTGACGATGTTGGACCCGCCAACATTCAGGGGATCACCCTGGTATGAAGTCCCAACTAGACCTCACATTGTTTAGTGTGGGAGTCCCATCAGTATGATGGCCTGGTTGCCATTATCTTAAGGATTTGCCTCAACTCTTGCTTGTCAACACAGGAGAGTGGTCTGCTTTGTCTTCGAGAAGCGACGTTCGCGTGCTTGGTGAGTGTAAATGTCACTTGTGTCAATGGTTCTTTCACTGTCGAGGGAGAGGGTGAGAGTGAGTCCCACGTCGATAAGGAGTAGTCTCAACGTTGCTAAGAACACACAACACAACAGGACGTGCACAGCTTCCGGTGGAGCAGTCCACACAGATGCAGAAGTCACAACACACAAGGGAAGATAACACGTAAAACACTCAGTGGATTAGTCCACACAAGCGCAACGGTTGTTTACAGCAAGTTTTATGTGAAAGGTTTGTTTGATGTCCGGGAGAGTAGTCTACACGAGCAAGACAGTGTTAACAACATATACAACACATTTTCATTAATAAATCATGTATTACAACAAGTGAAATAGTTCAAATGTAGAACACAGGTTAAAGAAACATGCATTACAAGTGTTAAAGATTAGTCTTACAACAGTTACAATACATGTGTGAAAACGTGCTGGCCTATTAGCAGGCTTCTGAATTAAACGAAAGTTCCAAGACACATCATTACACCATACATCACTAACCTCGTGTGAAAGGGCATTGGAGCCACTACTTACTCCTCAAAGGAAAGATTACAGACTCTCTTGGCTATGTGAGAAGAGCTGAGGTCAAAATCCCTTTGCATGTAAAAATGAGCGGGTATTTATAGCCAAGGGTGAAACTGACCCTTGTGGTTGTTCGACTACCCTCATGACTGTTTGACTTCCATGACTTTTCAACTTTGCATGACTCTTTGTACAACAAGTGGGTCTCTTGGACTTCCATGTTACATTACATTGATTGACAACATGGTCCACAATAGAGATGTAGACGACATAACTAATGACACGACTCGACATGACAGTGTCGGTACATTTGTGTTGTTGTTGGAGTGCATGTTGAGCTGCAGTGCTGCTGGGTGATGGATGTCTTCATGGTGTGTCACAACTTCACCTCCGCATGGCAAAGTGTAAGGAGACTTTAATGGTCGTTGGTTCTCTTGATGTTGCTTTGGCACATTTCTCTTTGCTTGTATGTTGGAAGACTTCACAGGCTCATCTGTTCGTGAAAGGTGCATGTTTGTTTGTTCATCCGTCCATGAGCACACCTTGCATCTTTGCTCGTTCATCCGTCCGCGAACACATCTTTGCATGATCATTCATTTGCGAACACATCTCTTCGCTTGCATCGTTCGTTCGTCCATTGGTGAACCTGTCTTTCTGCATGTGCTTCCTTCATTCATCCCATTCATTGTCGTGTCATGTTTGTTGGTGTACCTGTACCTGCAGTCACTCATAACGAGACAACATCAAATCCAAAAATCTCCTACTCTACCATGACACATGATCATTTCGGATGCAGGTGACCGGGAGAAGCAACAAGATTGCGAGGCATGATGTTGGCTCCGGGCACTGTTGACGAAAACTGTGCAAGAGTCACTGGGTGATGAAGACGGGCAATCTGAATCGACAGTGACTGTCCGCGAGGTCTAGCTCGGCTAGATGGCAAAACTGCGCAAATTTTGGGAGGAACAGTCTGAGCTGCAGGAAGGCAGGGCAAATAAAATCTGCGCATTTTCTGCAACGAGCGGGCCGCGGGGCTTGACAACAAAATTTGCACAATTTCTTAGAGGAAGACGCTGGGCTGCAGAGAGGACTGGCAGACAGGATTTGGGCAATTTTCTGGAGGAACAGGTTGAGATCTTAGTAGCCAAAGCTACACAATTCTTGGAGGGAACTGGCAGCTGGCTATTGGGTCACTTGCAGCAAAAACTGCGTAATTCCTAAACGAACTAGAAATCAGCTGTCGGGAGCTTGGCAACAGAAACTGCACCGCTGTTACTGGCGAGAGAAACTACATTGAGGCTTGGAGGTCGGCCTTCTGATCACCTCTGCGCAATTTCTGGGTTGAGCAGACTGCTAGGCAGCAAAGCGCTTGCTCATGAAAACTGCGCAATTTTCTGGGTGAGCAGTTGGTCAGCTGTCGGAAGGACTGGCTGAAAAAACTGTGTAATTTTCTAAGGGAGACAGGGACAAGCACTAGGTGTTTGTTTGGCATGTCTGCGCAATTTTCCTAGCCAGCGGAGTGGGCAAGGTCTACAGCCTCTGTGCAATTTTTGAGGGGAATGAGTCCTAGGTTGGCTGACGGGTCAAATCCTCTGGTTGACCAGCTTGAAGGCTGATTGATTTGCTTGCGGGCATCGCAGCTTGAAATGGCTTGCTCGGTGCTTATGCGCTGTTATGGGTGACATTCGATCGAGTCGATGGCAGGGTGATGGTCCCACTGTCAGAGGGGAGTCCAGTCGTCAGAACTTCAGTAAAATGACTAAGTGTGTGAACGGGCGGAAGATACATATGTGATCCTCTAAACACACACTTACATGACTCGACATCGAGACGACTCAAACCATCCAGACACATATGTTCAACATGACTAACCGACGGTGCAAACAACAAGCGTGACACTTGTGATTGACCGTTGATCGACCGCGATGACGCTTGCGTGACAGTTAATGTGACTCCATGTGTGAGTGTGACAGAGGTTTTCATAGCAAACACAACATGTACACACGAAGTGAATACCTTAAGCATGACCAGAACATGGTCGCAAGCATGACATTGACATCAGCATGCAAAAGCCTGGGTGGAATGAGCAAGCAAGACAAATACGAAGACTCACACAAGCCGAGTATGTGAAGTCATCAAGTGAAACTCTCAAGGGAGTCTCCAAAATTGGGTGCACGCCAAAATTTTGGAGGGTGGTTGTAGTCACTACAATAGTATTTTAAATTTTAAATTATTGATAATAAATTATAATTTGAATTTTATATGCATTCAGTCACACACTATACCCTACAAGGATACAACTTATAAAAATGGAACTGTTACCCACCATTTTGTGGGTGATATCCCTAGGAGAAAAAAATTCTCCATGATGGTCCTTAGCCAACAACAAGCCGCCCCTTGCAACCACCAACTAGCTCGTTGTGCCATTTCTCCACCACCTGATCCAGCCATGTGGTCCCTCACCTATCTATCATGATCGTGTGTTTGAAGGTGGGCCTCCAAAACCTAAAGGTATGCCTTGTCATGTTGTAATTGAGTGTTTTAGTTTACTTATCATGGAAACTCTTGGGCATGGATTAAAGGGAGGATTCAGCAAAAAGAGTGGACTAGGTTTGTGCTCTTGTCCCCTAGGTCTTTTTTGGATGTTAACCATGAACCCTAGTCCCGTGTGATCTCTGCATAGACGATTTGAACCATTCCTATCATTACCAACCACAGCGAAAAGAAATATAAAATGAGTATGAGGTAGCAATTCCATGTTTGAATTAACCCATTCCCTTTTTTCAATGGAATCCCTCCTCGCCCACCCCGAAAGGGGACAAAAGGGAGGCCTTTCGGGGGTAGGGAGATTATGATTTAGCTCCTATTTTGCCATTTTCAGGAGGCGGAGGTTTGAACATCTTTCGATGGCGTGGGTCATTGGGGTTCCACATGTCATGAATCTGGCAATGCCCTCATGCTCGACTGATAAGGCCGCCATCACCGGCAGGGTGCGTAGCACGCTCGACTAATAAGGTCGTCATCGGCTCGACTGATGCAAGACCCCACTTGAACCATAGATAGAGAGTGAGTTCGCCGAGTCTGAAAGATTAGATAAGTCTCGTCCCCCCTTATATAAGAATTTGGGCTGCCTTTTGGATGCTCTCTCCCAACAAGTCGAGTACAGGTCGAGTCAAATCGAGTCTATTAGTTCACGTATTACTCTAAGACCCGATAGAAGAGTTGCCGGGGCATCTTGATCTTATTACTTGGTGGGGCTTCCATGGTGGGGATAACATTCATCTCTCGACTTTAGCCACCAGGTTGTTATCACAGGTTGTTATTTCTTCATCAGCTAAGAGGAATTGGAGTACATATGGCTTCATCCATTCGGTGAAGTGAAACAGGTTGGAAGCGAAAAGGGTTGAGGATCTTATGTATGTTCATTTCAACCTCTATCTTCTATAACATGTTGAACCCAAGTATAAAAAAAGTCTAAGCAAAATGTGGGATGTGGAGCCTAAAATCTCATACTTGAACCTGACACTGAATGTCATGACTCACCTCAACCTACTTGAGGATATTGTTCCACCTCCAATCCAACCAACTGATGCAACTTCCTACATTCCAAAACCCCCATCATCTATTCATGATGTAGAGTTGCAATATGCAGTAGATAATTTAGATCCATTTGAGGATATTTAATTAAACCCACTGCACATTATGATATTAGTAAAGTAATCATAGATGAGACGCTCATTTTTTGTAGACACTATTATCATTTATGATATTATCATTTTTGTATGAAGGAGGATGCATCATTTCAGTGTTTCAATCTTCATATTTATAATATATCTAAGGGTTTCAGTTCTAAATGTTGTAATTTATAATTGTATTTGATTTTTGAACTCGGTGTTTTTAAAATTATTATTATATTTTTTCAATTGTACCTGACGTATCTCTGTCGTATCCAGATCCTAGATTTTCAAATGTGGGATGTGGAGCCTAAGATCTCAAACTTGACCCTGACAGTGAATGACATGAGTCACCTCAACCTACTTGAGGATAATGTTCCACATCTCCAATCCAGCCTACTGAAGCAACTTCCTACATTCCAAGACCCCCATCATCTATTCATGATGTAGAGTTGCAATATGCAGTAGATAATTTAAATCCATTTAAGAATATGTAGTTAAACCCACTGCACAATATGATATTAGTAGAGTGATCATAGATAAGACGCTCATTTTTTGTAGTCTCTATTATCATTTTTGTATGAAGGAGAATGCATCATTTCAGTGTTTCAATCTTCATATTTATAATATATCTAATGGTTTCAATTCTAAATGTTGTAATTTATAATTTTATTTTATTTTTGAACTCGGTGTTTTTTTTTAATTTTAAATATATTATTATATTTTTTCAATTGTACTTCACGTATCCTTGCCATATCCGGATCCTAGATTTTCAAAAAACTAGCGAATCTGGATCTAGATCTGTATCTGTATCTGAATGTGAATCCTAGTAACTTAGTTGTGGTGTTATCCTTGGTGGCACAAATGATTGTATTTCTAGTTATCAATTCCAAAAGGGAGCATGTACACTTCCATAGACTTTTCACAGTTACATCGTTTTGCACAAGGGGGTCAGTCCCTTATCTCACAATCAAGGGAGTGATATTATTCACGTGATGCTGGCAAGATATAACGTATTCAGTTTTTCATTGACTTGCTATTAGTTTTTCTTTGACTAAAAAAAATTAAAATATATCCAAAGTTTAACATTATGAAATTAAATTTATTATTTTTAAATAAAATTTATTTCTATTTATCTCAAATATGATTGGTTAAAATGGATATAATGTATTCAATTTTTCATTGACTTGGTATTAGTTTTTCTTTGACTAAAGAAAATTAAAATCTATCCAAAGTTTAACATTATGAAATTAAATTTATTATTTTTAAATTAAATTTATTTCTATTTATCTCAAATATGATTGGTTAAAATGTCTCCCCTCTTATTGATTTTCATTAACTTGCTATTAGTTTTTCTTTGACTAAAAAAATTTAAAAACTATCAAAAGTTTAAAAATGTCACCCCTCTTATTGTGTAATGGTAACAAGAATTGACTTTTGTGTACTCTATTATTAATTACTATGTACTATATCACTAATTATTATGTACAATAAATATAAATAATTTGAAAAATAACATTATATATTAATTACTATGTACCATAAACACAAATGGTTTGTAATTAAATTCAAAAATTCCATTTTCTCATTGGTGTAAAGTATTGAATAGTATTGAATACACAATTTTCATGGGTTTTATTTTTATGGGTTTTAAAAATTATAAATTTGGAAAAATGTAAAAATAAACGTGTACAATTTGTACAACTCTCATTATATCAATCTATACTCTAATGACATGACATGTGTACTATAATATGAGCATCATATAAAAAAAATTGTTATCATTCAATATTAAATAAATAATGATTAACTTGTTATCATTCTCTTCAATGTCAATTATATATATATATATATAACCTAGCTATATCATTCTATACTCTAATGACATGACATGTGTACTATAATATGAGCATTATATAAAAAAAAAAAAATTATCATTCAATATTTATTTAAATAATTATTAACTTGTTATCATTCTCTTCAATGTCAATTTTATATATATATATATATATAACCTAGCCCCAAGGGTTAACTCAACTAGTCGAGTCCCCATTGTTAAGTACCTCATCGATCAGGAGGTCACAGGGTCAATTCTTCTCTTCAACACCCTTGGGGATAGGCCCTGCTAGCCGAGAGGCTTGATTACCTTTGATTACCTTCGGGGCTGATCAGTCCAGATATTTCCGTGGACATAACGGACACCGGTAAACCACCCAAAAAAAAAAATTAATAATAATAATATATATATTGTCCGCATGGGGTAGCTCAGGTGGCAATGGCCGTGGAAATGAAGTCTCACCGAACCGGAGATCTTGGGTTCGATTCTTGTGCTACCCTCCCCGGAAATGGGGTGAATAACGGACATGTAAAAACTCGAAAATGAGAGGGTCCTACCTAAGGTTACAAAAATATATATATATATATATATATATATATATATAACATTTATCTACCAAAAAGATGTTTAATTATATTAAAAAAATTAATTAAAAAAAAGGTTAAACAAATATTCATATGACTCATTTTACAACTTTATCATTGTTTGGAATACATACAACACATCATGACATTGAAATATTTTATTAAACTAAGCGGCAGGGAACACTAGCTATGCAGCCTTGTTATTATATTATTATTATAGTAGTCAAATAGTGGCAGAAGTGTGGTCAGATCCTTGCCACAAATGATTGTGTGTTCTAATTACTGATTCCATGGAGGGGTAGAGAATGTACACCTTCATAGACTTTAGCAGTCAAATCGCTGTATGGAGGGAGTCTCAGATACAAGGGGTCTCATTACATCAATTTGGTGTCTAGCTCGGCGGTTACCTTAAAATTAGTTTTATTATTATTATTATTATTGTAGCAATCAGTGGCAGCAGTGGGGTGCAATCCCTGGTGACATGAATGATTGTGAGTTCAAGTAGCCAATTCCGCCTTCGCAAAAAAAAACAAAACATGTGATTAAGAACACACTGAACAATCAATTATAAACCAGCATGGTTTTGTTCACCTCACAGCCTTCAGCAAATAATAGATACCTAGATTCATGAGATCTACAATTAATGTCAGGATAGATGTAGACTTCTTTATGGTACTTATAAAAGAAGACTGTTCAATATCCTGCATTTTTTTATCGGATGCCATATGTGAGCAGAAAATAAACTCAATTTTCTGTCAATGTTGATAGCATCCCTCTTTGTCAAGGCAAGTTTGTAAGACACAACACATTAAATTCCAATAGTCCCAATTATGAATAATAAATGAAAAGATATATTGCCAAAACAATAAAGTTGAGATATAGATAATACCAGAAATGCATGCATCGCTGAACCTGAAATAATGACTTGCAAGTCACTTCTGTGGAGATGTTGAAATGCCCCTCCAAAGTATAAATCCAAAGTAAATTCAAGAAATCTACAATTAACGTCAGGATATATGCAGACTTATTTATAAATGCCATAAGTGAGCAGAAAATAGATCTTCTCTCTGCCCATGTCAATAGCATCCCTCTTTATAAGGTGATAGTAAGACGATACAAGAGGTGTATATAAAATTTACAAGTGTGTACCTCAAGGATCATACCATCGTACTATGGTCAAAGGATGAAAAAACTTCATTCCACTTAAACCTGGAACCTATATTCAAACTCCTCAGAAACAAAGGAGAATATTAGTAAGAGAACCCAATGAACATTTGATTAGGAACAAAGATGGTGTTGTTGACAACGAAAATAAAATATAAAACATGATAAAATAAAAAGTAGAAAGTAAGTGTATGACAAAAAAATGTAAACGAAATATCAAATCTTAAATGGAATCTATATTCATACTTGTCAAAAAGAAGGGAGAGAATGTTAGTAAGAACCCCATGAACAATTGATTATTAACTAAGATGATTGTTCACATCAGTGTTCCACAGGAACATGCCCTCCAAGGTGGATACTGCTATAATAATAAAATTAGTTTTATTATTACTAACATTGTCGTCAAATAATGGCAGCAGTGTGGTGCAATCCCTGGTGCAATTCCCCCTTGAAAAAAAACAACACGTGATAAGAACTCAGTGAACAATCAATTAAAACAAACATGGTTCTGTTCACATTACAGCCTTCGGCAAATACTAGATACCCAGATTCATTAGATCTACAACTAATGTCAGGATATATGTAGGCTTCTTTACAGTACTTATCAAAGAGGACTGTTCAATATCCTGGAAATTTTTATTGGATGCCATTAGTGAGCAGAAATTAAACTCAACTGTCTGCCAATGTCCATAGCATTCCGAGAGTCCCAACTATTGAATAATCTGAAATGAAAGAATACATTGCTAAAACACCAGTCCTAAAACAATAAAGTTGACATATAGACAATACTAGAAATGTAAGCAACACTGAACCTGAAATAATGACTTGCAAGTCTATTCTATGGAGATGGTGAAATGCCTCTCCAAAGTAGAAATCCAAACTAAAAGCAATGTGCTGAGTCATGACAAATAATTACCTATATTCAAAATTAATGTCAGAATATATGTAGACTTCTTTATAGATGCCAGAAGTGAGCAGAAAATAAACTCCTTTCTCTGTTACCAATGATTGTGTGTACTAGTTACCAATTCCCCCTTTAAAAAAAACAAAACATGTGAGTAAGAACTCAGGGAACAATCAATTAAAACAAACATGGTTCTGTTCACATTACAGCCTTCGGCAAATAATAGATACCTAGATTCATGAGATCTACAACTAATGTCAGGATATATGTAGACTTCTTTATAGTACTTATCAAAGAGGACTGTTCAATATCCTGGAAATTTTTATTGGATGCCATTAGTGAGCAGAAAATAAACTCAACTATCTGCCGATGTCCATAGCATCCCTATTTGTCAAGGCAAGTTTGTAAGACAAACACACAGAATAAATTCCAAGAGTCCCAACTATTGAATAACATGAAATGAAAGAATACATTGCTAAAACAACAGTCCTAAAACAATAAAGTTGACATATAGACAATATTAGAAATGTAAGCAACACTGAACCTGAAATAATGTCTTGCAAGCACCTATTCTATGGAGATGGTGAAATGCCTCTCCAAAGTAGAAATCCAAACTAAAAGCAATGTGATGACAAATAATTACCTATATTCAGAATTAATGTCAGAATATATGTAGACTTCTTTATAGACGCCAGAAGTGAGCAGAAAATAAACTCCTTTCTCTGTCAATGTTCATAGCATCCCTCTAGATAGGGTGATAGTGAGACTATACAAGAGAAGTGTACATAAAATTTACAGGTATGTACCTCAAGGCTCAAACCATAGTCAAAGGAGATACTGTGAAAACCTTCACTCCACTTTAAACCTAGAACCTATATTCATACTGGTCAGAAACAACGTAGAATGTTAGTAAGAGAACTGAATGAACAGTTGATTAGGAACAAAGATAGTGTTGTTCACATTGAAACTTAAAACATGCTATAATAAAAAGTAGAAAGTAAAGTGTACGATAAATCATCGTCAGGAAATAAAAACTACAGTGAAACCACTCTAAACAAAAAAATCAATCTTAAATAGAACTTATATATTCATACTGGTCAGAAACAAAGGAGAGAATGTCTGTAGAAACCCAATGAAAATTTGATTATTGAACTAAGATGGTTCAGTGTTACATGGGAACGCGTCCCCCAGGGTGGAGGCAGCATGCTCCCCACATTTTCCATACTCCATGGATGTGTGAACACCAGGGGAGACATTTCCCCATGTCCCCTTTTTGGGGAAACTCAGGGAAACACAAGGGGAAATGTTTCCCCAAAATGGAGCCTCTAGGCATCTCCCCTATAAAGGGGAAACATTTGGTTATGCCCCCTAAACTTTTCCTGAAAACAATAACTTATGAATGGGGAAGCCTAATATGCAACCTTAGGGCCCTACTAATACTATGTAATTAAAGGCAATATTAAATTCTTAAAGTAAAAGGATGACCCCATTTGACTTAAATTTTTAACATTACCATTAATTGTTTCGGGTTATTTGAGTGGGGTTCCAACCTCTCAAAGGGAGAAAATAGAATTTTTAGATCCCACTCAAAACCTAGTTTTTGGGATTACAAAATTGGGGGAATTGCAATGTTACCATTTTATTCTATCATATATGAGGGTATTGAATTAGCATTTAATCAAGAGCACCAAGCCCTCTATTTACCTCGATGTTGGTGGCATCGAATTTTGAACTCCCCTATCATGACACTAACAAAAATATTACCCATGACTCAATCAAAATCTCACTTTAACATGTTATGATTTCTCTATGTTAATTTCATGCTTAGAGGGTGATGTTGCACACATTTTTGTCAAAGTTCCAAGGAAGCAGAAGTGCCAGATTTTTTTTTAAACAAAATCAGGTCATCTTTTTAAACAAAATCAGGTCATCTATCAACAGTCTACATGTCACTGTAAACCCATTCTGCACGTTATGTAATGTAAATGATCCTAGTAAGACCTTGAGTATATGTAACAACCTAGGTAAATCTATAATTTAGATGACGAATTCCATCCTAGGAGGTTTTTTAACCTCTCTGATTACCTGTGTTTCTAGACACAGGCTAATCAGAGGAGTTTTTCCCCTCCAGCTTAAACCCCAAAGCTAAGGTGAAATTTATTATCGAAATCTTAGGTGAGTCCTAGTGTTTTTTGTCGAGTGATTTGGGAATACTTAAGCTAGTTGGCTTAATTATTTTATTACAAATCACTTGGTCTACTAGATCATGTTGTGTTGCAAATGGGTTATGTGTCTTGAGAGTCTTGAGGGTGGAAAAATAATTAAATCCCCTCGTGTAAATTAATTAATTTTTCTGGCAAAATAAAATTAAATCCTAAGCCAGAAAATTAATTAATAGAGTCAAAATTAAATTGTTTTAGGAAAAATAATTCTCTAAATGACTAAAGGAATTAATTTTTAAAGGTCCTACAATGGAATATTGTATATTTCAAGAAAATTTGGACCCTTGGACCGTGGTGGTTAAGCAAAGTCAATTTTTTGAGGAAATTAACTCGATAATTAATTTTGAGCTAATAAAAATGGAATTAAATTGGGGTGGCAGGAGGGCAGGGATTCTCATTAATCCCGAAGGAATCATTGAAGACAGATATGCTTGGGGCTTGGGTAAGAAGACAAACAATCAAGTTGAAGCTTATGGTTTGTTTTTCGGCCTAACATTGGCTCAAAAAAAGGGCATTAGAAAGATCCAGGTCCTAGGAGACTCAATGTTGATCATAAAGCATATGAACCATAGATCAAGCAGCAAAAAATATGAACCTTAATCAAATAATTAAGAGATCCCAAGGGATGATCCCCTTATTTGAGTTTGTGTCATTTTTTCATATCCTAAGAGGGAATAACCAAGAAGCAGATAAGCAAGCAAATTTGGCTTGCCAGTTGAAGGCAGAAAAAAGTATAGTGAACGAGGTTGAGGAAACGGTATGCATTCCCTAATCTTATTCATGGGTTTATACTATTGGTCTGAGGATGGCATTCTTGGCTCATCCAAGAGGTCAGAAAGTATCAACAAGTTGGATTTTGCAAGATTAGTTGGTCTTAAGTTTTCATTGCCCCCCCCCCCAACTCGCCTCACTCTCCCTCTTTTTGCTCGCCCCTTCCTCCCCCCTTCCCTCTTCTCCCTATCCTCTGTCACCTTTCTTCCTCTCATCCCGCTAATCCTCTCATTATTATCTCTCCTCTTCTCCATTTTGTTAGGGCCCCTCCCCACTCCTTGGTACCTGTCGCATCAACCAATGCTTGGTCTGTCCTGTCCTTGTGCCCCATGACATGGGTTATCTTAGTCTGCCACAACAACGAGTCTGCGTCCTTCATGGAGGTACTACACTTGGGCTCGGGCAATCACAATTCATGAGAATATAGTCCCCTCGGCATAAATTATGTTGCAAAGGTCGGCATTCTAGTACAGCCGAAGGCAGGTTAATGGAAGATTGGGAGAAACATTTATATCCTCGGCTCAAATTTTCTCTGGTCGCTCGTGGGAAGAAGTTGTGGGCGAGGATGAAGGAACAGGAGAAGACCTGGGAATTTATGGTTGTTAGTTGGGAAATTAAGGAAGAGCATGGGGATCCCAGCTCCATTAGTACTAATCTCCAGTACGGCATCAATATCCAAACTCCTATTTAAAGAGTAACGATTTGATATGCTATTATGGGTTAAGGCTTATTTTTGCTCAAGTGGCCTCTGTGAAGGCTTGGTGGCTGAAGCTTGGGGCTCTAAGCATCTGCTACGGGTTCTGGGTCAAAGCGCCGGCACTCAGGGGGTCTCTGAAGGAATTTGCAGCCGCAAAGGGAACCTAAGTGTCGACTTACTTCTGTGTGTCAATTTACAGAGAGCTGGTTGCCTGAGGGAGGCAACGAATTGTGGGGATACTTAGAGTCGAGTGGGGGTTTTGGAGTAGAACTACGCGGGCATTCTTAAGTTGGAGGTCTTTGGTAAATTGGAGTCGGGGAGTTGTGACATTCTGGTCACCGCCATGACCGAGCACACTACAGAGGATAATTCTCTGACTGGCTCCTAGGGGCGTCGTAGGCCTAAGACTGGGGGGTCGAGGAATGGAAAAGCCAGGGAAGGCAGCAACAGCAGGCAAGCCTACAACGATTGTGGGCAGGAACATTTGATGATTCGGGAAGGTTTGGCAATTCTACAGTGTTGTAACCAACAACAATAATTTGACACTCTAGCCATGCATGAGCAACAATTGGAAAAGAAGGAGCACATCCGGCATTTGGAAGACGCGGTGGATGTGTTGCATCAACACATTGAGCTGTTGACGCAACAAGAGCAAGGAAGAAGAATTCACTGGCCTAGATCTGAACAATCCAGCGCCAATGGAAGAATAGTTTGTTCACTCAATTTTTTTTGTAAAATGTTTTTGAATGGCACACTATAAATGTACATACTTACTATGTCAGTTTTGTCGATTGTATAGCCATAGGATACCAAAAATGAGAATTTTTTGTAAGAAGCATGGGAAAAACTCTATGGGAAGGGATGGGGAAAAATGGATGTACTAGAAAGCCTTAACAGGCTCGAAAATATGATAAAGCCAGAGAATGCGGCAGCAGCAGGCAGGCCTACAACGACTGTGCGAAGGGACATTTGATGATGTAAAATCCCGATTTTGCATGCAAATGGGCGTGATTTATATATATAAAAACACTAATCATTATGGTTTAAAAAAATGGAATTAAATGATAAAATTAGAAAATTCCTCCAAAAAAATAAAAAATAAAAATAAAAACATTCAAGGGGCTAGATTAAAATATTTGGAAGTGTTTATCAACAGCCAAGATTATTTTGACAAGGATCAAAGAAACTAGCAATTATTTTTCCACTTGGAGGATAAATATATAAATTAGAGAGTCATTTGAGTCTTTATTTTGACAAGGATCAAAGAAACTAACAAGTATTTTTCCACTTGGAGGATAAATCTATAAATCAGAGTCATTTGAGTCTCTAGCACCTTGATCTTTGGCTAAAAAAAATTGTTGCTCAAGCATCTTTGTAATTATTGTCCCGCTGGGAACCATTTTTCCTATCATAACAAAGACATTGGGGTGCAATTCAAAGTGTTCTTGCTTATTGATTTATGGTATGTGCTGACAATGGGCATCTCTATGTTGTGTTGAATATTGGTAAGATTTGTTTTTTCATTACATGAAGATAAAATCATACTATTGATTGTTTTGGGCTAATCTTAGGTGGTTTGATTCCCCATGTGATCTAACGAATTATTTTTTAGATAAATACATAGTGCTTGCAGGTATACTTCAGTCCTTGGCCTCCAAGTTCACAAACTTGGGCAAGAACCACTGTTGTTTGGATTACAAATATTTGTATGGTGGATTAAACCTTCGGTAACGCTATAGTATACATCGGGTTTTCTAAAAGTATTTTTAGCCATTCATCAAAGAAAAAAACTCTATAAAAATATTTTTCTTAAAAATTCAAAAAATAAATAAAACCCTTGTATATTTGTAGATCTTGTGAATAATTTTGTAAATATAATTTGTAAATTATTTTTTCTAACTTGGGTTTTGGGGTTTTAAAGTATTTTGTATATATCTAGGGTTTGGGTGTTGTATTTTCCATTTTTTCAAGTTGGATCAAGGGATCAAGTTGAAAAAGAGCTAGATCTAGGCCCTTGAGGGTAAGAACTAATATCTTGGAAAAATTTGCAAGGCTATTCAGTGAAAATTTTGAAGCAAAATTCAGGTCTAGAAAGGAAAAAAAAAAATTCAAGACAAGGGCTTTTAGTTCCAAGCCACCCGGGACCAAATCCAGCCTCTCCAAGGCCAGCATCAACCTCTAAGGCCCCAGTTTCAGCCTTTTAGCCTCTACGTCATCCTTTTTCAGCGCTTTTAGGGCTGGCTATGAGGCATTCAGGCCTCGGCCTCCTTCCTTTCCCCCTACGCAGAGGGTTTAAGCCCTTTTTAGGGCTAATCGTGGCCTTTTAGGGTCTCGGCCTCCCTCTTAAAGCCTAGACAGCAGCCCTAGAGGACTTGTTGTGGCCTTTTAGGCCCTAAAACCCCCAGCATCCAGCTTTTAGGGTCTCCATTGCCCTTGCGTCAAGCCTTTAGGCCTCTTCCTCCTCCATCGTGACCTCTTTTTAGCCTCCTCTTGCCATTTCATCTACCGATCTATCATCCTTATCCCCTTAGCCTTCAACGTTGGCTCTTCTTGGCCATTTTCTGCCCTAAACCCTAATATGAAATTTTGGGACTGATTCCTTGGTGGTTTTGCAGATTTCTGAGCTCCAAAAGTTTGATTTTCAAGTGGCTTCTTCATACTAAAAGTTTGGGTCACTTGGGCAAGTGCATCTACAAGACCTTTGGCCTAGGGTTTGATTAAAACCCTTGTTTTATCTCTGTTTTATTACAGCAGTCAAATCAGTGAGATTTAGGCCCTAAAATCACATATAAATTGGTCAAATTGTTCCTAAATTGATTTTCCTAAATTTTGGCCACTTGGGCACCTTAGATCTAGCCTAGATCTAATTTTATGCTTGCTGGAATTTACTGCATAACTGAATATTTCAGATTTGCAATTTCTGAATCACACTTAAAGAAGGCTAAAAACTTGAAATTTTTTGTTTATAGTATAGTATGTCAAATGTCTATATTTGTGTGGGCACTTGCCTAATTTACTTATTGTTATACCCAACTTATCAATGTCCACAAATGAAAGCATTGCAACGGAGATATGGCTATTGCCCCCTAGGAATGGAATCTGACTGAGATTTAGGCCCTAAAATCACATATAAATTGGTCAAAATTGATCCTAAATTGATTTTCCTAAATTGTGGCCACTTGGGCAACTTAGATCTAACCTAGATCTAATTTTATGCTTGCTGGAATTCACTGCATAACTGAATATTTCAGATTTGCAATTTCTAAATCACACTTAAAGAAGGCTAAAAACTTGAAATTTTTTGTTTCCAATATAGTATGTCAAATGTCTATATTTGCATGGGCACTTGCCTAATTTACTTCTTGTTATACCCAACTTATCAATGTCCAAAAATGAAAGCATTGCCCCCTAGGAATGGAATCTGACAAATCTTTCCTGGAAAGACATCTTTTCCATATCAAATGCTTGAAGGTGAAAATGTTTCCTGTACATATTGCATGGCAACATCCTAGAGTCACATGGCTCAAGCCTGACAAGCTGACAGTGAAATTACAAATGGGTTTTGAACGTCACTTGGAACGTGGAAATGGGTTTTGAAAAAGACACTTCCAAATTTTACGAAACAGTAACAACTATCTATGTTTTTATGTATGAGCAGGAAAGGTATTTTTTCTAATTGGAATACTTTCCTTAAACTTATGTCACTTGGAACATCGAAATGGGTTTTGAAAAAGACACTTCCAAATTTTACGAAACAGTAACAACTATCTATGTTTTTATGTATGAGCAGGAAAGGTATTTTTTCTATACATAGTGTGCATATAGATGTATTGACGAACTTTTGATCTTTGATTCTCCCTAAACTGAAATTCATTTATTGTTTTGTTAGTATTTTTATTTATAGTTTTAAAATTTTAGGGCTTTCCCTTGCGTACTCATTGAAAGAACTATAATTTTATCACATGGAAATGGCATTTCTGTACTTGAATTGGATTTGAAATTTCTTAGAAACATTTCCTAGATTTTTTTATACAGGAGACTTCTATGCAACATTTCCTAAGTATTTTTACAGTATTTTGCCAAACAATTGTTAGACCTTTTGACTCTTTAGTTTTCAGTCATCCACAATATTAGTGAGACTTGAAAAGTTAAAACAAATTATAGTTATAAATTTTAAAATTATTTGAGTTTGAATTTGTAATTGTAAATTTTATTTTGCAGTTTCATTTACATCATCATTATGGAAACTTCAAGTACAGTGATTCGTGGGGCAGAGGAACATGAAGTTGAATTTGTCTCTAAAGTTGATCCAAAGTCACCATGGAAATATGTAACTGTTGTGGGGAATATCCAAGGAGGGGGATCGTTGGCATGGGTTTGCAATGAGTGTCAAAAGGAGTTTAAAGGATCATACACCCATGTTAAAGCACATTTACTTGGGTTAAAAGGCAATGGGATTTGAATATGCATTGGCCCACCTAAAGAGAAGGGGACAGAGGGAAAAGGTTTAAACTTTAAAGCAAGGAAGAACTTGCAAAATATCAAAAAGAACAAGATGAGGCAAATGAGGCAAATCTCGTCTCTCAATTCAAACAACCAACAAGGTTGGGATCATCTTCATCAAGGCCTCCAATTCCCTCTCATGGAATTGGCAACCCTGGTTCAAAGCAGTATAATTTGGGCCCGCTTGAAAAGAGTTTTAATAATGATGCTCGGGAGATGGCAGATGTAGCTATAGGTCAATGCATTTATGTACATGGCCTTCCCTTTAACCTTGTGCGATGTCCTTACTGGGGGAAGATGATAAAAGCAGTGAATGAAGACCCAAAAGGGTACAAGAGCCCTGGATATGAGAAGGTCCCCACTAAAATGTTGAATGCTGAAAAGTTAGATTTGGAGGCTAAATTAAGCCCCATTCGTAAATCATGGCGCATTTCAGGGGTGTCCATCATTTTTTATGCATGGAAAAATCAAAGGAATAGGCCTTTGATCAATGTGATTGCTCAGAGCCCAAAGGGAGCAATGTTTTTGAAGGCATTGGATTGTGAGGGGCAAATGAAAGATTCTCAATTCATTGTTGACATCTTGATTGAAGCAACTGAATTGGTGGGGCCAGAAAATATTGTCCAAGAAATAGCTGACAATGCAATGATGTGTAGAGCAACAGGCCTAATTATTGAAGGCAAATATCAACAAAGCTTTTAGACCCCTTGTGTTGTACATTCATTGAACTTCATGTTGAGCAAGATGGGGAAGCAAATTAAGTGAATTTGAGTTATTTTTTAAAGAGGCAAAAGAAATTCAAGCCTTCATCACAAACCACCACATGTGCCAAAGCATCTACAGGGAATTTGCGAAGTTGGAGCTCCTTAAAGTACCTAAACTTTAAAGTTTATTTCATAATTCTAATTTCTACGACTCTAAATTGAAATATATAAATTGGATTCTCAAATGTCATGATTCGTGAATCATAAAAATTATTCAATCAATTTATGATTTTTAATTTATTGAAACATTGACAATTTGGCATTTGCAAGTTGTCGAGACTCATTTTGCTTCTCACATCATAAAGCCTTAACAACGCTTATGTAGGTAAAAGAAACATTACAATCAATGGTATGCAGTTCTCTTTGGAATCAATAGAGGCAATCCCAATCTAAAAGAGCACAAGCAGTGAAAAGGTTGGTTGTTGATGATGAATGGTGGGATAGGATGGAGTACCTCTTGGCATTTACAAAGCCAATTGTGGATTTGCTCCACCTATTTGACACAGATATGTCTAATTTGGAAGAGGTGTATGAGGGCATTGATTCCATGATAGAAAAGATAAGGGAGGTTATAAATGCCAAGGAGAAGGACCCAGATAAATTCTTTTACAAATAAGTAAAAGATATATTGACCAAAAGGTGGAACAAGATGACCACCCCATTGCACCTTTTGGCCTATGCAGTGAATCCAAAATATTATGTTGCAGAGTTTCTAAGTGATCCAGAAAGAACCGCACCAAACAAAGACCCAGAAGTCTCACAAGGATTTAAAATCCTGAAATTGGGATTCGGATTCGTTCAAAGTTTGCTCATTTTGTGGGATCAGAGGGTTGCAGTGCTGATATTGATTGTATCTGGAACAAGACCAAATTAAGTCCAATTGATTGGTGGAACAATTATGGTGGGGAACTTCCACAAATCCAAAAATTGGCTATCAGGATGTTGTCACAGGTTGCTAGTTCCTCTTTAGCAGGAGGGAACTGGAGTACATATGGTTTCGTCCATTCAGTAAAGCGAAACAGATTGGGCTCCAAGGACGTTGAGAAACTAGTGTATGTTCATTCGAACCTTCACCTTCTATCACACAAGAGAGACGAATACAAATTTGGGACCACTAAACTATGGGATGGGGAGCCAGAGTTGCCTGACTTGGATATGACATTAAATGCCAGGTCTCATATGACTTAGGACTTTGTTTGATGAGGAAGCACCAATAGTTGGATCTTCGAGTGGACATGGCAGCAATGCGAGAGAATGTAGTTCTTAATAACATGAATGAAGACATATTTGATGATATGCAAATGTAATTTATGATGGTGTTTTAAACTTTCGAATAATGAATATTGAATACCATAATATTGCTAGTTTCTGTAGCATTAGATGTGTTCTAGCCACGAAATTTTGGTGGAGAGGCTAGAAGACATGAGATCTCCAAAACCTAGAAATTGTCTCTGGAAATTCCACCTAGAGATGGCTTAATTAGATTATTAACCATTTTTTAAATATCTCCTAAGTCTAAACTTAAGGAATATGGTCAATTAATCACAATTAATTAAGTCAAGGTGAGAATCATCTAGAAACTCACGCAAATCGACTTCAAGATGATCCTAGCCATTGATTAAGATTTTAATCTTGGTCGTTGAAGTCCCAATAGAGAATTATAAGAAGAAGTCAATGGCACTTGGAGAATACACTTCTGCAGTTCGATTTTCTTGGCAGATCGATTTCCAAAGAGCAACCACAGTTGTCAGAGAGCCAGATACCGAAGCAGGATCAGTGAGGGGCAGAGATAGTGATTTGGAGGAAATTTTTCCAGATCCAAAGATCCATCAGCAAGGGCCCGAGTTATTCTCATTAAGGCAGTGCAGAGGACTACACAGTTGCTTCTGAAGCAATACGAAATTAGTTGGAGAGAAATTTGTTTTCAGTTCCAGAGGCCAGGGAGAGGGTTCAGAGAGCCAGAGAAGCAATTTCCTCAGCAGAGACAGGCAGAACAACTTCATCAGAGGCAGTTAAGAGGCTAGACGTCATAGTGTCTGTGCATAGCAGCGCAGAGAGTGACGCAAAGGGTCCAGGAGGATGTGTTTCTGAAGAGAAGTGGTGTCGAGATTGCTTGTGTCAGAAGGGTAATTACCTCAGATAATTTTGCCAAGATTTTCTTGTTGTTTGGATTGCCAGTTGGGCATCCATAAACTGTATTAATATTTCACTGTTGCATAATAAAATAAAACACTTATCTGTTACATCGGTTTTCCGGCATTGGGTTTTTCCAGGGACAATTGTCCAAAAATAACGATGTCAATTTTATTCTGTGCGTGGTAGTATTTTTTCAGTTTCCAACGCTATTTTATTTCCGCAGTTTTTATTTGTGAGAATCACAATATGAATTATTTGGTATTTGTCATAGCAAACTGCAAATAAATTGTTAAATAAATTAACAATTAGGAAAATAATTTCAAGTTGCTATGATAGATGAAATTTTCATATGGTATCATGATCAACTAGGAAGCTTAGAAGTGGAGGTGAGAATTTCGCTGCTCAGAGAGAGCAGCAGGCCGAAATTCTTGAGGCAACGCAGTGCTCAGACAGGCAGGTCGAATTGTTGGGCCAGCAGTTCGATTCTCAGTTGCAGGGTTGCAGAAAATTCAATCTGCCCAGAAGAGTAATTCTAGCAATCAAAGGGAGCAACTGCAGCTCAGATTTTCACTGAGCAGATTTCTGGTTGGACGCAGAGGGCTTTTGCAACAGCAGAACCAATGTTGGGTGGAAGAGAAAAGCACACACAGCAAAGAGAAAATTTCTCTCAGGGAACTTCAAGTCTTAGAAGTTCAATTTTTCCTTGCAGATTGGCAGTGGTTGTGAGCAGATATTCTCACTCCAAAAGGAAGTGCGAATAGTTGAACAGCCCAAACAGAAGGAAAGGGGATTTTCGACAATTTTCAAGATGGCCACTACAGGGCTTAGACATCATGATAGGTTAAATGGATCATCCAACTATGTCATCTGGAAGGAGGCTAGGATGTCCTTCCTTCTAGATGAATATGACCTAAAATCCTACATTGATAATGTAGTGGCAGTTCCTCAAGACGCAGACCAACTCAAGGAATATACGAAGGAGATGGCGCGGACGAAGCGTTTGATACTGGATGGAGTCCGGGACCATATTGTCTCACATATAGCGGGCAAGAGCCAAAGAAATATGGGATGCTCTCTGCACACTATACCAAGGTACTTCCGAGCAGCAGAAAATGTTCCTAGAGGAGAAGTTGAGATGCATTAGGATGCAAAAGGGGAAGGCATAAATACCTTCTGTTGTTGCACAAAGTGTCTAGGCACCGCAACAATGCCCAGAGTAAGGGTTGTCACTCTAATCCTTACTCACTCCGTCTAGACTCTCTCCTAAACAAGTCAAGGGGGGTAATCCCTAAGGGAAATGAATGAGGGTAGCCTTTGGAACACGAGCTCTAGGAGATTTTAAAGATGAACAACTTGATGAATTTAGAATAAGTCTCGGTCAATTGAGATAGATAGACACAATCACAAGATAAAAATGACTAAGACCAGTGCCTTTAATTTGAATTAACCATAGATTAAGTAAGAAAACAAGTTATCCAGAAGGATTTTCCAATATGTGACGAATAGTGGCAATTATGAATGATCAATATAAACGCCCAAAATTGTATCATGCAAGAGATTCCAAAAAAATGATTTTCGCTAGGAATTCAGATCTAGAACAATTAACTTTCTCCAATATGATTTAAAACATTTTTGCACCTTGACCATAGAAAAATCATGAAAATTGCATTTAATCACCAAATAAACAATAAGGAACTTAAAATTAGAATTTTAATTATTCCTTAGGCAATTAGTTGAATGAAGAAATCAAAATCTCTTAATGTGACAGAATTAAATTGAATCAAAAGGTTAAAAATTAAAATTTTAATGGGCCATAGGCCACATTAAAATATTAAATGTGAAAGCACAAATCCCTTTTTCAGTTTGATTCCCTAGTCAAACGAATTTAAAAAAAAAAAAGGTTTTTTAAATGTTTAAGATTTTTAAAATTTTTGGAATTTGTTAATTTTTAAAGATTTTTTAGCTTTCAGGATTTTTAGATTTTTCAATTTTTTTTATGTTTTTTAATGTAAATCGAAATCAAAATCAAAATTATAAAAAAAAAATGTAAAACAAAAAATCAAATCAAAAATATTAAAATAAAAGGGAAGGAAAAGGGCAATCAAAAAAAACACTAAAATATAAAAGTCACAAAAGAAACAAAGCACACCAACCCCAACTTCTAAACTTCAACAAATATAAAAATGTAAAAAAAAAAACTAAAAAAATCGAAAGGGTGAAATGAAATTAACCCTAACTTATGTGCATACAAAACAAAAAAGAAAATGAAGGAGAAATCGATTCTTTTTGTTGTGTGCAAGTTAACGAGGAGTTGTGACGGCGAAAGAATGGACAGAACGCAAGGGAAGGGAGTTGTAGCAGTGGGCGAGGAGATGGGGACGGCAGCAGAGAGAAGAACAAGTCGATGGCAGCGTTGAGGGAGGAAAGGTTGCGGGAGAAGGGAAGGTTGCGTGAAGGTTTGCTACTGCTGCAAGGAGAGGAACGCAGCGAGACGGAAAGCAATGGGAGTGACGGAGGTTAGAGGGTTAGGGAGATAGGGCCGAGGCTTTACTTGACGGGTCTGAAGCAACACACAACCGAAGCAGGCAACGGGAAAGGGATTTTCACAGGAACGCAGGGGTGTGAGGATGGCAGTGCAGATTTCCAGAGATGGAGCTGTAGAGATGGACAGCAAATGGGAAAGCTGACAGGAGAGAGGTTGCGAGGAAGAGAAAAATGCACGAAGGCAACAGCAAATGACAAAAAAATCGAAATCTCCCAAAGAATAAAAAAAACGCAGCAAGAGCAAAACGATTTTGAAAAATTCCTGTTGGAAAACCCCAGGCAGCAAACAAATCTGAAAACCTCTTGGAGCGGAGAAACTATAGCCCAAATTCAAAATAAACCCAGAAAAACGAATTTCACACTATGCTTTAGACCCTCGTGAAATTATTTCCAGATTTAAAAAATAAAATAAAACCCTTGGACTACAAAAATCTGGATAGACTCCTTGCAACAATAATTGAGGTCAGATCTTACCTCTAGGGCCTAAATCTGGCTTCAAATCAAACTTCACCTTCAAATCTGCAACCTGTACGTGAAAACAAAAAACACCCAGAACCCAGATATACAAAAAATAAATAAAACCCCAAAAACCCAAGTCAAAAAACCCAAAAACTTTATAGATCTATGCACAGGAATGGCAGATCTATCAGATTAGCGAGTATGAGTCCAACTCTGCTCCCAGATCTGATAATCTAAAGCTCTCTCAACAGCCAGATTTATCAATTTCGCAATTAAAAAAAAAATGAATTTTAAAGGAGGTGCTTAAGCTCGAAACCCTTCATGCATCACCACTAAAAATATTATGATAAGCCCAGGATCAAATTAAGTTGAGCTCTTCAGAAAATACGAATCGGAAGTTGGTTGGTCCAACTGAAAACTTCCCAGAAGCCCAATGATCTAAAAATCAAGACTTTCCTACAAAACACAATTCAACCATCAACATAGAGCGAAAAAACAACAATAAAACTCAGACAAATAGAGATACCTTCTATTACGTTCCGAATTTAGATTATTATTCAAACCCTAGCGATTGAGCAAGATACATATACTCAAATCACTTTTCAGAAGTTATTATCAATGGCTAAAAAAAAATTATGCATGCAAAACGACACATCTTATAGTTTTTCCATGAAGAGTAACACCAGCGAAAATTAACCCCAAAATCTTTCTTTATTATCCGAAAAAAATTACATGAGAGCTTTTCGCTTAGTACACGACTCAAAGGTCAGATGGATCAACTGACAAATGACTTCCTATTTAAAGATAAATCTTCCAACGGCTAGTTCAAGTGATCCTCATGAAAGCAATCTCGACCGTTGATGAGGATTAAAATTTCTTTTAATCTCATCCGTCAAAATATTAAATTCTCGAGGAAATTCGAATTTTTCAATTAAATGCATTTTAATTAATTCAAAAATTAAATTTTTGAATTAATTTCCTCAACATTTTGACTTTGACTTAACCCCAGGAATCAAAGGCTTAAAATTTAGCAAAATAAATAATTTACCTTAGTCTCGAGACCTTTTAAATTTTGATATTTAAAGACCAATGAATTTTGCCTTTGAAGAATTTAAATTTATGTAGGACCTAGAATTAATTAAATTTCTGGCTTAGGATTTTCATTAATTTTTTGCCAGAAAATTTAATTAATTAACCTATGAGAAGATAAATTATTTTTCCAACCCTCAAGACACTTTACATCATGATTTTCATATTTTTTACATCTCAAGGAGGAAAACCCATTTGTAAAAGACCCTCACAGACTACCCATTTCTCTGACACAAATATAATCCAGTAGACCAAGCAATTTATAATAAAATAACCTAACCAAATAGTTAGCATTATTCCCAAATCACTTTTACATAGACTCGATCCCAGTGACAAAAAAATCCATTTCGACTTTGGGGTAAGACTGAAGGAAAACTCTGCCGACACTGATGATGATAGTTGTACGGTACGAACACATTGATTAGGCGCTATCCCTTTTGCGAAAAAAGGGGGTATACTGCTATGGGTCATTGACACATAGTGGTCAACATCTGTCTCTACTTGGGGACATGTTGCACCGAAGGAATGTGAGAATCTAGAATTTGCATCCACGCAACACACAACATAACATAAGTAGCGTCCATCCAAAAATCATCATATAACATTAAGCACGGGAAAGATATAAGCTCTTCTTCTATTAACAATCCTAATAACATGAAAAACATCTACCTACAAAATAAAATACTAGAATAACAGGGTACAAGGTTAGAAATACAATACAAAGATGCCCCATGGCATCATATGCATTCAATATAGTGCACACTGAGCATTTGCTTGCTTTCAAGCAAATCTGTCAGTGGTTTCTCAGATGTGCCATGTCCAATCCTGCGTACGGCAGGACTTTTTCCTATCCAAAAATCAAGTTGCTTACGACCATCTGATGCATCAAATCGCTTTCTCATTCTCTTTCTCTTACGTCTTTTCTTTGTGGCAGGTTGTATTATTGATGATGTGGAACATTCTGCTTCAAAACTCTCAGATGAAGTATGTAAGATATGCATGACATGTCTTTCTTCATTCTGCATCTGCTTTGTCAAGAATGATGGATCGATCTCACAAGTGTCAAGAGTTATAACTTGATCTTTTATGACTGGTGGATTAACCATGTGAGCATCAACCTGATTCTTATTAATTTTCATTTTATCTGAGTCACCTTCAATTAGCCACTTTTCAATGCAACAAATGATCTCCTCATAATAAGATGGAGCTTGTTGCAACAGATAGGGAGGCTTATGATCTGTTGACGTTTCCTTGTTTCTTTCATCCTCTGACCGATGCTGAAATTTTTGTACCTGTATTGTTATGGCATCCATCTGGTTAGAGTATTCAACCTTCATAGCACTGACTTCCTTGGCATGGTTTTCCTCCATGGTCAATAATTTATTTTGAAGACATATCTGACCAGCTTCCATATCTTTTATTACTTTGTCATTATCTGTTTTTATGGTCATCAAGCAATTTTGCATAGAGCTCATTTCTCTATCATGATTAGCTTTCATGGTTTCCATTTCCTTAGCATGTTTTTCTCTCATGACAAGTAAATAGTTTTGCATGGAAGTCCTTTCTTTCTCATGATGAGCCTCCATATTCTGAGCACACTTTACTACTACGGTGGCTACGTGATCAAAGTGTTTAATTTTCATGATTTCCATCTCCTTATCACGTTTTTCCAGCTAGGTGTATAAAGTTCTCATATCCTTGGCGTAATCAGCTATAAATTTTTCTTGATTAAGCTCCATATTTTTTACCAGCTACATTTGACTGAACTGCATGTCTCTAACCAACTGCTTTAGTTCTTCTATAAGATGCTTATCATTCTCCCTTTCATTGTCGACAATGATTTGATAACTTGTTCCTGCTTTTCCACTATCATGGATTCAACCTGCAACGGTACAAGTGGATGGCACATTCTGATATGGAGAATTGTCTTGAATTCTTTCAAAATCACTTTCATCCTGTTGCATAACGTTAGGGGCACAAGGCGAGCTACTTCAATCTTCATATCTATCTTTAAAAGCATTGATGATGTCTTGTAAAAAAGCAAAAGAATCTTCAGGACAATTATGAAGCCAATTCAAAGCATCACCCTCTAAAGAAAAGGCAAATAGACACATCTTGACATCTTCATGTTTATATTGGGAAGAACTACAATATTTGATTATTGTATGAGTAACCCTAGATAGATGCTTTCTAGCAGCGGCTGAAACACCACCTGAAAACAAAGGTAATTTATGAATGGCCTTTTCTGGCATATCATGTAGAAAGTTAGTAAAATGACACGGCGTAAACAAGCCATCCATCATGACTTAGACCAAATTGATGCTAGAGAGAGACCCCTGCTCAAGAAAATCAAGAGATCCACAAGAAGTGAGCTTCTAGTAGAAATTCTTGTAACAAATGGAAGAAGTGGAGTCGCCATTTGAACATGAATCTAACTCTAAAATCCAAAAGACAAAAACAACTAGATATAAGGGATGGCTTCTTGTCTGAGAAATAATGGATGAATAAGTGGATCGCCACCCAAACAAGAAACGAACCGAAATGTCCAAGTGCTAAAAGTGCAGATGAAATGATTAATGAGATGACAAAGATAAGGCGATGAAAAGATCAAATGACGCCAGGAAATGTTGTGTCGCTTGTTAGGCTAATGAATGGCGGAAAAGATGAGATGATTAAAACGATGTCGAGGACACCAAGGACAGAAAAACTCTATCCCCAGCAATAGCGTGAAAAAATGTTGTCGTTGTCGACTCAAATGAAAAGATGAGAAATGAGAAGAATGATGAGGAAATGTCATTGAAACGACGAAAATAAAGTGTCCCCGGCAACGGCGCCAAAAAAAGTCTGCGTTGTCGGCGAAAATGAATGATACAAAGAAGAATGTCGTAGAACTAAGGTCCAATAAATTGGTCCCCGACAACGGCGCCAAAAAATGTTGTCGCACAAAGTGTCTAGGCACCGCGACAACGCTCAGAGTAAGGGTTGTCACTCTTAATCCTTAATTACTCCGTTTAGACTCTCTCCTAGACAAGTCAAGGGGGATAGTCCCTAAGGTGAATGAATGGGGAAAGCCTTTGGAACACAGGCTCTAGGAGATTTTAAAAATGAACAACTTAATGAATTTAAAGCGAGTCTCGGTCAATTGAAATAGATAGATTAAAATAAGACACAATCATTAAAAAAAAATCTAAGACATTAAAAAATTAAAAGACATAATTTTTTTTATTTTTTGTGACTTTGGGATTAAGAATAAAGTAAATAGAAAAAAGGATTTGCGCTTTCACAGTTAATATTTTAATGTGGCCTATGGCCCATTAAAATTTTAATTTTTAACCCTTTATTCATTTTAAGTCTATCATATTAAAAGATTTTGGTTTCTTCATTTAAAATTTTAATTTTTAACCCTTTATTCATTTCAAGTCTGTCACATTAAAAGAATTTGGTTTCTTCATTTACCATTAAAGTAATTCCCTAAGGAGTAATTAAAATTCTAATTCAAAGTTCCTTGGTGTTATTTGGTGATTAAATGCCCATTTTCATGATTTTTCTATGGTCAAGGTGCGATAAATGTTTTAAATCATATTGGAGAAAGTTAAGTTCATTATTGAAAATTGTTTTAAATCTAGATTATCATGTATGTTAGAGTTTTAAGCATTTTACATTGATTGTTCATGACCGTCTCTCTGCCACATTTATAAGTTTTTTTCTGGATAACTTGTTTTATTTAGTCTATGGTTAATTCAAATATTAAAGGCACTGGTCTATAGTCATTTATATCTTATGATTGTGTCTTATTTTAATCTATCTATCTCAATTGACCGAGACTCGCTTTAAATTCATCAAGTTGTTCATCCTTAAAATCTCCTAGAGCCTGTGTTCCACAAGCTTTCCTCATTCATTCACCTTAGGGACCACCCCCTTGACTTGTCTAGGAGAGAGTCTAAACAGAGTAAGGATTAAGAGTGACAACCCTTACTCTGAGCATTGTCGCAGTGCCTAGACACTTTGTGTGACAACACCTTCCTCACCAGTCCGAGCCCAGTTTTCAGTTGTTAGGGTAGCGCCTCAACCTTCAGAGCTAGTACAATTGGCACTCAACGGTGTCTCAGAGGATTGTCTGGTCTTCGTCCAAAGTATATTGGGCAGAGACACGCTACCAGGATGGGACAAAATGTGGTTTGATTTGCAGCAGGAGGAATTGAGACGAGCTCTGTTGAAGAGCTCCATCAGGGGCAGAGGGAGCAAAGAAAGAAGGGGGACTTGTCAAAGGTCAAGTGCTTCAAATGTGGTGAGCTTGGTCACTACAGCACGTAGTGTCCTCTTAGAAAGAAGGACAAGTCAGAGAAGCAGGACCAGCATGCAACATCAATTGAGATCGACAAATTGTCTTCCACGTTTGAGGAAGACTTCGCAATGTTGGCAACCATACCTCCAGGAGTGAGTTGGGGTGACTTGGAGTTGTAACCCCAGAGAGCTATAGATTTAAGCAGGGTCCTTGAGGAGTCCACCTCATGGATCATTACCTTGCTACGAGCGCCCACAATATTCAGTAGTAAGATGGATCAATGGTAGTTGAAACAGTGAGTACCAGAGTGACAGTTGCAAACTAGTAGCAGTCAAATGTTGGGGAGCGCAGTGCAATGTTGACAACAGAGCAGATGGCTCAGTGAGGAGTTGGCAGCAACGCATATTCTTCGTAACAGTGCAAATGCTAGTAACAATGAGAGACTCGGGAGACAAATGCATCATATTGAACACAGTTGATTCAGTATTTTGGATGCTTTTTAGTTGCAGTTGCAACCATAACAAATGAGAGGGAATTGCACTATAGATGCAGTCTTGGCAGCAGTTTGGCAGTGTCAGCAGCATCAGAGTTGTGAAGTAGCTGGTGAGCAGCAACGGCCAGACATCAGCAACGTGACAGGAGGTGATACAGAGACAGAGTGTTGTGGTAGGATGTGCAACACTATAGAGAAAACACAGTGCTCGCTAAGAGGGATGTTAGTTTTTGTAACATCGGATGTGTTTTAGCCACGAAATTTGGTGGAGAGGGTAAAATACATGAGATATGCAAAACCCATAAATCGTTTCTGGAAATTCCACCTAGAGATGGCTTAATTAGATTATTAACCAGTTTTTCAATATTTCCTAAGTCTAAACTTAGGGAAGATGGTTAATTAATCATAATTAATTAAGTCAAGGTGAGAATCATCTAGAAACCCACACGGATCGACTTCAAGATGATCCTAGCCATTGATTAAAATTTAATCTTGGCCATTGGAGTCCCAACAGAGGATTATAAGAAGAAGTCGATGGGCAGTCGAAAAATACACTTTTGCAATTCAATTTTCTTGGCAGATCGATTCCCAGAGAGCAGCAGTAGTTGTCAGAGAGTCAGAGATCTAAGCAGGGTCAATGAGGGGCAGAGAGAACGATCCGGATTAAGTTTTTCCAGATCCGAAGAGGCAGCAGCGAGGGGTCGAGTTATTCTCTGTGAGGCAGTGCAAAGGATTGCGCAGTTGCTTCAGAAGCAATACAAAATTTGCTGAAGAGAAATTCGTTTTCAGTTCCAAAGGCCAGGCAGAGGGTTCAGAGTGCTAGAGAAGCAAATTCGTCAGCAAAGACAGGCAGAACGAATTCATCTGACGCAGAGGATCCAAGAAGACGAGTTTCTGAAGAGAAGTGTTGTCGGGATTGCTTGTGGAGGAAGGGTAATTCCCTCTCATAATTTTCCCTAGATTTTCTTGCTATTTGGACTGCCAGTTGGGCATCCATAGATTGTACTTAGATTTCACTGTTGCATAATAAGATAAAACCCTCATCTGTTGCACCGATTTTTCCGCATTAGGTTTTTCCGGGGACAACTGTCCAAAAATAACGGTGTCAATTTTATTGTTTGCGCTAGTATTTTCTCAGTTTCCAGCGCCATTATTTCCACGGTATTTTATTTGTTAAGGTTGCAGTGTGATTTATTTGATATTTGCCATAGCAAATAAATTGTTAAAATAATTAACAATTAGAAAAATAAATTCTAGTTGTTGCAATAGGATTTCAATTTTGGAATTTTCACAAATATGCCATATGAATTATGAATAATGATAGTAGATTGTCAGTCATAGTAATTTTTGTACTTTGGACTATGTAGTGTGCATTATTAATTTTGTACTTTGGACTATGATGTTGTAACTTGTCATGTTGATGTCAATGATTGAATTTGAAACAAAAACTTGATGATATGTTGAATGATGGATCATAAATGTTATAATAATCATTAATGATGATGACAATGGTTATGCTAAATTGATGATGATGATAAATGATAATTGATTATGTATTTTTAGATACAGAATCTAGATTCTAAAAGATGAATGTTAATATAAAATTCTTATTTTGTTATATATACGTGTGTGTGTGTGTGTCGTTTACTTCTTGTATCGTATCCAAATCTTTTGAAAATTTGTCATATCCATTTCAAACCCCATATATGTTTCAGTGCAACTTAGCATTAGGTAAACACCAAGCAGCACAGACAACACTTTCGACATTAGATGATGAAGGGAAAATCATTTTAGAACCAAAAGAATCATCACCAACAAGTAAAAGAAATTGCAATCACAAGTAGTCAAAGAATACATTATTAAGTGGAAGAACCCACTAGTAGAAGAAGCCTCTTGGGAAACAAAAGTATTTCGTCCACAACACCCGTCATTATGTATGCTTTGAGAACAAAGCATCTTTTCAAGAGGAAGACAAGGTTATGTAAGAAACTTAATATGCATAATTAGGATTAAATCGTGAAGAGGGGCATGATCCCTTCTCGAAAAGGCACCCAAGGCCATATTTAAGCCAGGGGCCCTCTCTATAAAAATCATCATTCAATTTCTCAATAAAATATATACATTCATCCTCCGTCAATCACAATGTTAAATGTTCGCTGCAGTTGCTTGACCTCAATAGAATGCTCAAGTATTGGAGATCTCCCAACAACTTTGATGATGTTCTACATGATGGCCACATAGAGAGGCTTGCTTGCTTGGAGAAGCCATTTGCATGCCGAAGGAGGGCATTGGGCATAGGATGACACAAGGTAGTCAAGATTCTTGCATGGAGGCTTGGAAATGGCTCAGGGATGACTAAGTAGCAATAGTGTTCACGTAAGCGGAGTGGACCTAGAGGAGTACATCACTTATAAGGTTCATTAAAGTCCTTGAGGGGTTGTAAGAGGAATATTAAACATACCTTCTAGAGACCCCTTACCTTTGGAGCCTTAATTGTAGATGACATCACCTTGGAGTTTGACATGTGTACCCTTGGGGGTGTAGCACTCCATAGGTGTGAACCTACAGGTGTCTCTATATGATGCTTGTAAGGGCATAGGCCCACATATCGTTGGCCTCCCTTAGCTTATACATACAGGACAAAGCCCTTCAATTACTCATTATTCTTGTTCATTCTTGTGTAGGGATCTGATAAAGAGGGACACACCACGTCTCTCTCTTGGATATTTGATCTCTCTCTCTCGAGGTCACTAGGTTTTCGTGAGCTTGTTGGAGCATCTTAAAGACTAGGGTTAGATTTTCATTCCTTAGAGATTTGGAAAATAGGGTTTTGATATGAAACCCTAGGTTGCACTTAGTGAAGAAAAGAGGAGACTTGGGGTTAGGTTGCATGCTTGATGGATCTCCTTGGTTTGAAGTAAGTTTTTCTTGGTTTTCCATACCTAAAGAGATAGAGGATTCTAATAGCCTTGGGATAAGGCTATGTACATGAACTTCATCTTTGTGCATATTAATGAGGTTTCCAGTTATCCAATGCTTCTGTAAATTGCAGATTCATTTTGATCTATATTCTACCTGGTTTGTAATTTGCAGCACTGACTTTCTTTTTTTGACAAGTAAAGAGGTTAAATGATTTAACATTCTAATTGAATAAAAGAGTGGATTTGCCATTGTATTTACAGTTGCCATAAATGCTTTCAGATATATATATATATATGCATGATAAGATTGCCCTAAAAGGGATAAAACTTATTGTAACACATTGATATTTTTCTTTTGAATAGTGTAGTGGACTCGGGTTGTTAAGAATTCAAATAGTCTGTGGCTGCTACTGTTTTGTTTATATTCATAATAGCCACAAGGCTGAAAATTCCCAGAGTTGTGGTCCAGGAAACCTCTTGTTAAGAGGTGAAATTTCATGGTGAACTTGGTTTGTTAAGAATTAAGATATAGTCCATTGCTGCTACTGTTTTGTCTATATTTCATAGCAGCCCTAAGGCTGCAAACTCCCAGAGTTTTATGATCCAGGAAACCTCTTGGTCAGAGGTGAAATTTATATATAATTTTTCATTAAAACTCAACAATTCAGAAATTTCAACAAGTCCCCAACATGAAGAGTGAAATGGCAATAGCTGTAAAAACACGGCAACTTTTAATGACTACAAAACAGAAAACTAGACTAACTTAAAGATGGACACTTCTAAAACCTACGACTCAACTCATTTGTTTAACTGTAGCGTTAAACCTTATTGACATGAACCGAAAGAAAACAAGAATATCATAGTACAGTACTTCTCTTTGTAGGAGTGATCCATTTATTATGGTTGTCATAAGCGTAATACCAGGTCCCCTTCATCAGAAGTTGTATCAGTGTGCTTGATGTCATGAGCATGCCAATCTTTCTATCCAACTTTGTCCACTTTCCGATGGTATTAGGAAAGAAATCTATCTTCATCAAGTTGCAATAACTCTTCTAACCTATCCTGTACAAATTGCTCCTCCATCACGTTTGTCAGTTGTGATAAGAAAGACTAGGGGACGAAAAATTCAGAGGGTACTGTTCACACTCAACCAAATGGACTCCAAGGTAACTGGAGAATGTACAATGTCACTTTATAGTATATACTATCTCTCCACGCTTCGGATTAATACTTTCTAGCTGCATGGGGAATCCCTATGCAACCAGTAACAGAAGTATGACCCCAAATCAATGTGAGACTATAAGAAATGCTTGCTATAATTTCAAACACAGACGTGTAAATCTGCAACTAAAAACACTAAACAGCAAAATTAAGTGCAGATTTATACCTAAGGATTTATTTCAGCCTTTGGAAATATGCCAAGTTACCAGATCTGGCGGTCGCGGGTCCAAGATCCACGGATTCGTGTATCCGATTTGGATCCGGATCGGGCTAGAACCAGGCAAAATGCGTTATGGTGGAGGATCCCTGATTTTTGGAAACGTATCCCGATGCCCAGAAACAGATCCTGATGACAGAGCCGGAACCCTCAAAGGAGATCGCCGGATTTCAAATTTTTAAAATTTAGGTTTTGTGACAGATCTTTATGTTTTTTGTCGTTATGATTTGCCTTTGTCAGCCACAACCTATGTTACCGGATCCGGCACATGCAGGAGGAGTATTGTCGGATCCACGGATCTGAACCGGATCCAGATCCGGATACTCCAAAAAAACGGTTAAAATACGTATTTGTTAAATTAACGCTTTTGGGAAACGGGCAGCCTTTACAGGATACGGATCCCGCTGGTGGCTGCCGGAAGCGGTGATAGGGTAGCCGAAAAAGTTAAAAAACGCAGAAATTTTTTAGGTTAACTTTCATATATCGCTTTAGGTTTAGATATTGTAATTTGTGGTCCCCATATATATTAAAGCATTTTCTTTGTCGGGACTCTGCTTTGCTTTGTCCGCTATTCGTTTGTCGCCATTCAGCAGTCGGCCCCTCCTGCACAGTATTCGTTCCGGGTTAAGCGCCGGCCCCTCCTGCACACGCTTTTTAAGTTTTTTGTTGCGGGCTTACCGCCGGACCCACTGCACGCAGCACGCAACACCGTTCACGCCTCTGGTCAGGCTGTTGGCCCCCCTGCACGCAGCATTCAGGAGCATTGTTCAGTGGTTCACGCCCACACAGTCAGCATTCAGGAGCACTGCACTGTTCAGTGATTCACGCCCCCACACAATCAGGAGCACTGTTCACGCCCGCACAGTCAAGAGCACTGTTCACGCCCGCACAAACCAAGGCTTTAACAGGTAATTAAATTTTTAATATTTATTTCAACAGTTATATAGTGTAAGCGCTATAGTTATATAGTGTAGTTCACTATTATATTAATATATGACAACGTTAATATATGTTATAATTAATATATGCACCGTTAATATATATTATATTTAATATATTCATATATTAAAATTTAATATGTAATATATATTATATATGTTATATTTAATATATTCATATATTAAAATTTATATTTAATATATGTTATAAACTTATGTTATATGTTATAAATAAAATATATTCATTTCTTGTTAATGAATAATGACAAATAGGCTCACTGCCATACATTGAATAGTCTGTGGTCCAGTTTTTATACAGTGATTATAAATTTATAAGGCAGCAGGAATAGTATTGATTAAAAAAATTACCTTTAGTAGCACAATTGTCACAGCCATATATCCCTGTCATTAGCACATGAGTAGCTCTGCCATACATAATTACATAATTGTCATATAGTGTAGTCAGTACTGTATAAAAATTTACTATTTAGTATTTAGTATTTAGTTTTAGTTTTAGTATTTATAAATTTAATTTTTTTAATGTATTTACAATTTAATTTTTAATTGTTTATTGATAATCTATTATAATTTGACTTTTATATGCAGTTGCAAGTAACCAATAGAGTCTATACCATTATCATAATGGAACCATCACAAGATTCACAACATGAGCATAGTGAAGGGGAAATCATCAAAACAGACCCAAAATCTCCTCTATGGCAGTATGTGGAGATTATTGGAAAAAATCCCGGAGGTGGTTCATTTAAATGGAAGTGCAATGAATGCCAAGATATAAAAAATGGCTCATATACTAGAGTGAAGGCCCATCTCACCGGTCAAACTAACACAGGGGTGCAAGTATGCACCGGGCCAAAAGATGCAAATGGCAAACCTGGCCAAGGTTTGAGTCCTGGAAAAATGAAATTCTATGCATCTTTGCAAGAAGCTGCTAATAGGAGACTTGCTAAGGGAAAACACCTTGTGCAAAGTTCTACAACTAGGCCTCCATTGCCATCTAGGCCTGCTGCTACATCTAATAAAAGGGCCACTCTAGGCCCTCTTGAAGCGTGTTTCAATAATCAAGGTAGAGACATCGTTGATGAACATGTAGCTCGTTGCATCTATGCAAATGGGCTAGCATTCAATTTAGTGCGTTCCCCTTACTGGCAACAAATGATTAAGGCGGTTAATGAAGTGCCAAAAGGGTACAAAAGCCCTGGATATGAAAAGGTCCGCACTACCTTGTTGGCATCAGAGAGACAATCCGTGGATAGACAGCTACAGGCAATCCGGGATACATGGGCAGAAACAGGGGTGTCCATCATTTCTGATGGATGGAGAGACCAAAGAAACCGCCCATTAATTAATAATGTTGCATTATGCCCCTAAGGGGCAATGTTTTTGAAGGCTGTTGATTGCAGTGGAATAGAGAAAGATGCATCTTTCATATCCACAATTCTTATTGATGCAATAGAAAGTGTGGGGCCACATAATGTTGTCCAAGTCATTACGGACAACACACAGGTTTGTAAAGCTGCAAGTTTGATTGTGGAGGGTCGATATGATCACATATTTTGGACTCCATGTGCAGTCCATTCATTAAACCTTATGCTTGCCAAGATTGGTGAAATTGAATGGATTAATGAAATATATGTAGCATCAAAAGAAATCCAAATGTTCATAACAAATCATTCAATGTCCCAAGCCATTTATCGGGGTTTTGCAAAGTTGGAGCTATTAAAGATAATTTTTTTAATCAATACTATTTGTATTAGAAATTCTTATTTTTAATTACAAATTTATATATGGTTTCTCATTTGAGATTTGGCCTTTTGAAACTTGTAGGTTGCTGAAACTCGTTTTGCCTCCCACACTCTTGTCATAAAGAGGCTTGTGGAGGTGAGACAAGCACTACAAGCAATGGTCATTGACCCTCTTTGGGAATCATGGAGGACTTCCACTTCTGATAGAGGGCAGAAAATCAAGTCCATCATTCTTGATGATGCATGGTGGGACAAGGTTCAATATCTTCTACGGTTCACTGAACCAATCTTGACCTTGATCAGGGCATTTGATACAGATACACCTTGCTTAGGGGAAGTTTATGAAAGCATTGATAGTATGTTCGAGAGGATAAGGGAAATTATCAGGGCAAGTGAAAATGACCCTCATGAAACATTCTATTATTTAGTGAAGGACATAGTTATAGAAAGGTGGAACAAAATGACCACGCCATTACTCCTAGCATATGCATTGCACCCTAAATACTATCATTCTAAAATTTTGTCTTTACCTGGTAGAACAGCACCAAACAAAGATTCTGAAGTGGTACAAGGATACAAGACAGCCTTGAAGAAAATTTATAGAGATATGGGAGTTGCAATGGAAGTCCGCCAAGAATTTGGAGGGTTTGTACAGTCGACTGGTAGCTTTTCAGATCCAGTAGCTATGGATGATCGAGGACATCTTGATCCTATTACTTGGTGGGGCTTCCATGGTGGGGATAGCATTCATCTCTCTACTCTAGCCACTAGGTTGTTATCACAAGTTGCTAGTTCCTCATCAGCTGAGAGGAATTGGAGTACATATGGCTTCATCCATTCAGTGAAGCGAAACAGGTTGGGAGCGGCAAAGGCTGAGGACCTTGTTTATGTTCATTCCAACCTCCGTCTTCTATCACATGTTGAACCAGAGTATAAAAAGGGTCCGAGCAGGATGTGGGATGTGGAGCCTAAGATCTCTGACTTGAACCTGACACTGAATGCCATGACTCACCTCAACCTACTTGAGGATATTGTTCACCACCCAGTCCAGCCTACTGATGCAACTTCCTACATTCCGGGACCCCCATCATTTATTCATGATGTAGAGTTGCAATATGCAGAAGATATAGATCCATTTGAGGATATGTAAATGTATTTACTATTATCATTCATGATATTATGAATCATGATCCTTTTTGTTACTTTGTATGAGGGACAATGCACCATTTCAATGTTTTAATCTTCATATTTACTAAGTTACCAGGATTCGGATACGGATACGGATCCGGATCCAAATCCGCTAGTTATTTGAAAATCTAAGATCCGGATACGGCAAGGATACGTCACGTACAATATATATATATATATATATATATATATATAATTTTAAAAAACACCTTAAAGCTAAAAAGTCAAATACTCCATGAAACCATCAAACATTTTTAGAACATTGAATGATAAAATCATAAATATGAAGATTAAAACATTGAAATGGTGCATTGTCCCTCATACAAAGTAACAAAAAGGATCATGATTCATAATATCATGAATGATAATAGTAAATACATTTACATATCCTCAAATGGATCTATATCTTCTGCATATTGAACCTCTACATCATGAATAGATGATGGGGGTCCCGGAATGTAGGAAGTTGCATCAGTAGGCTGGGCTGGTGGTGGAACAATATCCTCAAGTAGGTTGAGGTGAGTCATGGCATTCAGTGTCAGGTTCAAGTCAGAGATCTCAGGCCCCACATCCCACATCCTGCTCGGACCCTTTTTATACTCTGGTTCAACATGTGATAGAAGATGGAGGTTGGAATGAACATAAACAAGGTCCTCAGCCTTTGACGCTCCCAACCTGTTTCGCTTCACTGAATGGATGAAGCCATATGTACTCCAATTCCTCCCAGCTGATGAGGAACTAGCAACTTATGATAACAACCTAGTGGCTAGAGTAGAGAGATGAATGCTATCCCCACCATGGAAGCCCCACCAAGTAATAGGATCAAGATGTCCTCGATCATCCATAGCTACTGGATCTGAAAAGCTACCAGTCGACTATACAAACCCTCCAAATTCTTGGCGGACTTCCATTGCAACTCCCATATCTCTATAAATTTTCTTCAAGGCTGTCTTGTATCCTTGTACCACTTCAGAATATTTGTTTGGTGTTGTTCTACCAGGTAAAGACAAAATTTTAGAATGATAGTATTTAGGGTGCAATGCATATGCCAGAAGGTGTAATGGCGTGGTCATTTTGTTCCACCTTTCTATAACTATGTCCTTCACTAAATAATAGAATGTTTCATAAGGGTCATTTTCACTTGCCCTGATAATTTCCCTTATCCTCTCCAACATACTATCAATGTTTTCATAAACTTCCCCCAAGCAAGGTGTATCTGTATCAAATGCCCTGATCAAGGTCAAGATTGGTTCAGTGAACCGTAGAAGATATTGAACCTTGTCCCACCATGCATCATCAAGAATGATGGACTTGAGTTTTTGCCCTCTATCAGAAGTGGAAGTCCTCCATGATTCCTAAAGAGGGTCAATGACCATTGCTTGTAGTGCTTGTCTCACCTCCACAAGTCTCTTTATGACAAAAGTGTGGGAGGCAAAACGAGTTTCAGCAACCTACAAGTTTCAAAAGGCCAAATCTCAAATGAGAAACCATATATAAATTTGTAATTAAAAATAAGAATTTCTAATACAAATAGTATTGATTAAAAAAATTACCTTTAGTAGCTCCAACTTTGCAAAACCCCGATAAATGGCTTGGGACATTAAATGATTTGTTATGAACATTTGGATTTCTTTTGACGCTACATATATTTCATTAATCCATTCAATCTCACCTATCTTGGCAAGCATAAAGTTCAATGAATGGACTGCACATGGAGTCCAAAATATATGATCATATCGACCCTCCACAATCAAACCTGCAGCTTTACAAACCTGTGCGTTGTCCGTAATGACTTGGACAACATTATGTGGCCCCACACTTTCTATTGCATCAATAAGAATTGTGGATATGAAAGATGCATCTTTCTCTATTCCACTGCAATCAACAGCCTTCAAAAACATTGCCCCTTGGGGGCATACTGCAACAACATTAATTAATGGGCGGTTTCTTTGGTCTCTCCATCCATCAGAAATGATGGACACCCCTGTTTCTGCCCATGTATCCCGAATTGCCTGTAGTTGTCTATCCACGGATTGTCTCTCTGATGCCAACAAGGTAGTGCGGACCTTTTCATATCCAGGGCTTTTGTACCCTTTTGGCGCTTCATTAACCGCCTTAATCATTTGTTGCCAGTAAGGGGAACGCACCAAATTGAATGCTAGCCCATTTGCATAGATGCAACGAGCTACATGTTCATCAGCGATGTCTCTACCTTGATTATTGAAACACGCTTCAAGAGGGCCTAGAGTGGCCCTTTTATTAGATGTAGCAGCAGGCCTAGATGGCAATGGAGGCCTAGTTGTAGAACTTTGCACAGGGTGTTTTCCCTTAGCAAGTTTCCTATCAGCAGCTTCTTGCAAAGATGCATAGAATTTCATTTTTCCAGGACTCAAACCTTGGCCAGGTTTGCCATTTGCATCTTTTGGCCCGGTGCATACTTGCACCCCTGTGTTAGTTTGACCGGTGAGATGGGCCTTCACTCTAGTATATGAGCCATTTTTTATATCTTGGCATTCATTGCACTTCCATTTAAATGAACCACCTCCGGGATTTTTTCCAATAATCTCCACAAACTGCCATAGAGGAGATTTTGGGTCTGTTTTGATGATTTCCCCTTCACTATGCTCATGTTGTGAATCTTGTGATGGTTCCATTATGATAATGGTATAGACTCTATTGGTTTGCATATAAAAGTCAAATTATAATAGATTATCAATAAACAATTAAAAATTAAATTGTAAATACATTAAAAAAAATTAAATTTATAAATACTAAAACTAAAACCAAATATTAAATACTAAATAGTAAATTTTTATACAGTAGACTACACTATATGACAATTATGTAATTATGTATGGCAGAGCTACTCATGTGCTAATGACAGGGATATATGGCTGTGACAATTGTGCTACTAAAGGTAATTTTTTTAATCAATACTATTCCTGCTGCCTTATAAATTTATAATCACTGCCTTATAAAAACTGGACCACAGACTATTCAATATATGGCAGTGAGCCTATTTGTCATTATTCATTAACAAGAAATGAATATATTTTATTTATAACATATAACATAAGTTTATAACATATATTAAATATAAATTTTAATATATGAATATATTAAATATAACATATATTACATATTAAATTTTAATATATGAATATATTAAATATAACATATATAATATATATTACATATTAAATTTTAATATATTAAATATAATATATATTAACGGTGCATATATTAATATATGAATATATTAATTATAACATATATTAACATTGTCATATATTAATATAATAGTGAACTACACTATATAACTACAGCGCTTACACTATATAACTGTTGAAATAAATATTAAAAATTTAATTACCTGTTAAAGCCTTGGTTTGTGCGGGCGTAAACAGTGCTCCTGACTGTGCGGGCGTGAACAGTGCTCCTGACTGTGCAGGCGTGAATCACTGAACAGTGCAGTGCTCCTGAATGCTGACTGTGCGGGCGTGAATCACTGAACAGTGCTCCTGAATGCTGCGTGCTGCGGGGCCAGCAGCCTGACCAGAGGCGTGAATGGTGTTGCGTGCTGCGTGCAGTGGGTCCAGCGGTAAGCCCGCAACAAAAAAGTGTGTGCAGGAGGGGCCGGCGGTGAACCCGGAACGAATAACTCTGTGCAGGAGGGGCCAACCGCTGAATGCGACAAACGAATAGTGGACAAAGCAAGGAAGAGTCTCGACAAAGAAAATGCTTTAATATATATGGGGACCACAAATTACAATATCTAAACCTAAAGCGATATATGAAAGTTAACCTAAAAAATTCCTGCGTTTTTTAACTTTTTCGGCTACCCTATCACCACTTCCGGTAGCCACCAGCGGGATACGTATCCTGTAAAGGCTGCCCGTTTCCCAAAAGCGTTAATTTAACAAATACGTATTTTAACCATTTTTTTGGAGTATCCGGATCTGAATCCGGTTCAGATCCGTGGATCCGGCAATACTCCTCCTGCCTGTGCCGGATCCGGTAACATAGCATATTTATGATTTTACGATTCAATGTTCTAAAAACGTTTGATGGTTTCATGGAGTATTTGATTTTTTAGCTTTAAGGTGTTTTTTAAAATTTTAAATATATATATATATATATAGATTGTACGTGACATATCTTTGCCGTATCCGGATCTTAGATTTTCAAATAACTAGCGGATCCGGATCCGGATCCATATCTGTATCCAAATCCTGGTAACTTAGGCCACAACATCAAAGCAGTGAAGCAGCAGCGGTGGAATTTGGCGGTTTGTAACTTGGCAGCCGCAGCAGTGAAGGCACTAGGCACTGAGCAGGTGAGCACGCAACAGTGAGAGCAGGTGAGCACACAACGGTGAACAATGAAGCTTGAGCCTCTAGTCCTCCAGCATTCTCCTGCTCTAGCGCTTTAACTTTTCCTACTTTTCCCGTCGACCCCACACTGCACAGCAACCGCGACCACATGTAGGGAGTTTGGACAGTGTCGACCCTTTAAAAAGGAAATTACAGGGACGGACAGGGACAAAATTTTCAACTTCCATTACAAATAATACAGGGACCTGTAACAGGGACAGAGCGAGGGTGAAAGCACTAAACAGTGAAAGGTTTGTTTCTGCATTATATAGTAAAGATTTTCACTGCAGTAGAAATGCACAGTGCAATTTTTTAAGTACATTAAACATTTTTTAAATCCCTACACAGTGGACTCTTAGGTGTACAATTAAACATTTTTTAAACATTAAACACTATACATTGAACATTTTTTAAATTTTTTAAATTTTAATTTTATGTATTTTAAATTTTAAATTATTGATAATAAATTATAATTTGAATTTTATATGCAGTCAGTCACACACTATACCCTACAAGGCTACAACTTATAAAAATGGAACCATCACGACAGAGTGAAGGGGAAAACATCAAAACAGACCCAAAATTTCATTTATGGCAGTATGTGGAGATTATTGGAAAAAATCCTAGAGGTGATTCTTATAAATGGAAGTGCAATGAATGTCAAGATATCAAAAATGGCTCATATACTAGATATCAAAAATGGCTCATATACTAAAGTGAAGGCCCATCTGACTGGACAAACTAACAGAGGGGTGCAAGTATGCTCTGGGCCAAAAGATGCAAGGTTTGATTGTTGGAAAAATAAAGTTCTATGCATCTTTGCAAGACACTGTTTATAAGAAGCTTGCTAAGGGAAAACACCATGTGCAAAGCTCTACAACTAGGCTTCCATTGTCATATAGGCTTGCTACCACAACTAATAAAAAGCCCACTCTAGGCCCTCTTCTTGAAGTCGCTTTCAATAACTAGTGTAGAGACATAGCCGAAGAACATGTAGATCGTTGCATCTATGCAAATGGGGTAGCGTTCAATTTGGTGTGTTCTTCTTATTGGCAACAAATGATTAAAGCAGTTATTGAAGCACCAAAAGGGTACAAGGGCCCTGGATATGAAAAGGTTTGCACTACTTTATTGGCATCAGAGAAACAATTTGTGGATAGACAGCTACAATCAATCCGGGATACATGGGCAGAAATAGAGGTGTCCATTATTTTTTATGGATGGAGAGACCAAAAAAACCGTCCGTTAATTAATGTTATTGCAATATGCCCCCAAGGGGCAATGTTTTTGAAGGTTGTTGATTGCAGTGGAATAGAAAAAGATGCATCTTTCATATCCACAATTCTTGTTGATGCAATAGAAAGTTTGGGGCCACATAATGTTGTCCAAATCATTACGGACAATGCACAGGTTTGTACAGTTGCAGGTATGATTGTGGAAAGTTAATATGATCACATTTTTTGGACTCCATGTGCAGTACATTCATTGAACCTTATGCTTGCCAAGATTGGTGAGATCGAATGGATTAATAAAATATATGTAGTAGCAAAAGAAATCCAAATGTTCATAACCAATCATTCAATGTCCTAGGCCATATATCAAGGTTTTGCAAAGTTGGAGCTACTAAAGGTACTCTTTAAACTTTTTTTAATAAATATTCTTTGTATTGGATGTTGGAAATTCTTAATTTTAAATTTTGATTACATGTTTATATATGATTCCTCATTTGAGATTTGACTTTTTGAAACTTGTAGGTTTTTTAAACCCGTTTTACCTCCCACACTCTTGTCATAAAGAGGTTTGTGGAGGTGAAACAAGCATTACAAGCAATGGTCATTGACCCTCTTTGGGAATCATGGAGGACTTCCACTTTTGATAGAGGCCAAAAAATCAAGTCCGTCATTCTTGATGATGCATGGTGGGACAAGGTCCAATACCTTTTGCGGTTTACTGAACCAATCTTGACCTTGATTAGGACATTTGACACAAATACACCTTGCTTGGGGGAAGTTTATGAAAACATTGATAGTATGCTGGAGAGGATAAGAGAAATTATCAAGGCAAGTGAAAATGACCCTTTTGAAACATTTTATTATGAAGTGAAGGACATAGTTACGGAAAGGTGGAACAAAATGACCACACCATTACACATTTTGGCCTATGCATTGCACCCCAAGTATTATCATTCCAAAATTTTGTCTTTACTTGGTAGAACAACGCCAAACAAGGATTTTGAAGTGGTACAAGGATACAAGACAGCTTTGAGGAAAATTTATAGAGATGTGGGAGTTGCAATGGAAGTACGTCAAGAATTTGGAGGATTTGTACAATCTACTGGTAGCTTTTCAGATCCAATAGCTATGGATGATCGAGGGCATCTTGATCCTATTACTTGGTGGGGTTTCCATGGTGGAGATAGCATTCATCTCTCGACTCTAGCCACCAGGTTGTTATCACAGGTTGCTAGTTCCTCATCAACTGAGAGGAATTGGAGTACATATGGCTTCATCCATTCAGTGAAGCGAAAAAAGTTGGGAGCGGCAAAGGTTGAGGATCTTGTGTATGTTCATTCCAACCTCCGTCTTGTATCACATGTTGAACCAGAGTATAAAAAGGCCCAAGCGGGATGTGGGATGTGGAGCATGAGATCTCTGACTTGAACCTGACATTACATACCATGACTCACCTCAACCTACTTGAGGATATTGTTCCACCTCCAGTCTAGCCTACTGATGAAACTTCCTATATTCCAAGACCCCCATCATTTATTCATGATGTAGAGTTGCAATATGCAGAAGATAATGTAGACCCATTTGAGAATATGTAGTTACACCTACTGCACATTATGATATTAGTAGAGTAATCATGGATGATATTATCCTTATTGTATGAGGGAGAATGCATCATTTCAGTGTTTCAGTCTTCATATTTATAATATATCTAATGGTTTCAGTTCTAAATGTTGTGATTTATAATTGTATCTGATTTTTGAACTCTAAAAGTGTTTTTTTAATTTAAAAAATATTATTATATTTTTTCAATTGTACTTGACGTATACTTGCCGTATCAGGATCCTGGAATTTCAAAAACTAACAAATCTGGATCCGGATTTGTATCTGTATCCGTATCCGTATCAGTATCTTAGTAACTTAGGAAATATGTAAATCTGCTATTAAATCACAAAAATTTACACCTAAAGGGATAGATCTGTGTGGATAAAGTAACGAACAGAAAGTGTAAATACCAAAACTACGTAATAGTGACCTCTAAGTTACCAGGATTCCAATACGGATATTCGAATACGGATACAGATACAGATACGGATCCGGATTCACTAGTTTTTTTAAAATCCTAGATCCAGATATGGCAAGGATACATCAAGTACAATTGAAAAATTATAATAATATTTTTAAAATTTTAAAAAACACTTTTAGAGTTCAAAAATCAAATACAATTATAAATCACAACATTTAGAAATGAAACCATTAGATACATTATAAATATGAAGACTGAAACATTGAAATGATGCATCCTCCTTAATACAAAAAGGATAATATCATAAATGATAATCGTAAATGCAAAAATGAGCATCTCATCCATGATCACTCTATTAATATCATAATGTGTAGTAGGTTTAACTACATATCCTTAAATAGATCTACATTATCTTCTGCAAATTGCAACTCTACATCATGAAATAGATGATCGGGGTCCTGGAATGTAGGAAGTTGCATCAGTAGGCTAGACTGGAAACAATATCCTCAAGTAGGTTTTGGTGAGTCATGGCATTCAGTGTCAGGTTCAAGTTAGAGATCTCAGGCTCGATATCCTGCTCGGGCCTTTTTTATACTCTGGTTCAACATGTGATAGAAGGCGGAGGTTGGAATGAACATACACAAGATCCTCAGTCTTTGCCGCTCCCAACCTGTTTCACTTCACTGAATGGATGAAGCCATATTTACTCCAATTCCTCTCAGTTGATGAGGAACTAGCAACCTGGTGGCTAGAGTCGAAAAATGAATGTTATCCCCACCATGGAAGTCCCACCAAGTAATAAGATCAAGATGCCCTTTATCATCCATAGCTATTAGATCTGAAAAGCTAACAGTAGATTGTACAAATCCTCCAGATTATTGACATACCACTCTCTATAAATTTTCCTCAAAGTTGTCTTGTATCCTTGTACCACTTCAAAATCCTTGTTTGGCGATGTTCTACCAGGTAAAGACCAAATTATGGAATGATAATACTTGGGGTGTAATGCATAGGCCAAAAGGTGTAATGGTGTGGTCATTTTGTTCCACCTTTCTGTAACTATGTCCTTCCCTGTGATATGCCATTATGGTTGACATGTGTGTAGGGTGAGTGGTTCACCTTCCCCTACTCGGACACATGCATGTAGGGTGAACCACCCCCTACGATTGACATATGCATAAGATGAGCAGTTCACCTTCTCCTATGGCATATGAGCAGGATGAGTGGTTCAACTTCTCCTGTTGATGCCCCAGCACACATCCTACCCATAGAGTCTAGGACTCATGGGAAGTACCTCTCATCTGGCCAATGAGTTGGGAAAGATGGTTAGGGACCATAGCACTACTGATGGACGCATCATGTACTGTTGTACTCCTTATCACTAGGATGCATGGTGTTCAACAACTTGATCTGGGATCAAGGACCGACTTTTGTCAGTGGAGAGTGGCCTGATCATGAGTCACTCTCAATCACTTCTTCTTCATTATTAATTCATGGTTCAGCAGAGCAGAGTAGAGCAGTACAGGGCAGTGATGGCAGGGATGGCACAAAATGACAAGTTGGCATGATGATGGATTGGCAGGTGGAATTCTCCCTAGTTGAGAGGGAGTGTTAAAATTGCCAACTAGGGCCAACTTCCACCTTAGGACAACTCATATGATGGAGATGATTATTGCATTGGATTCCTCTTTTCGAGAGGTACAATTTTGATATAAAGATCATCTCATTCTGACAAGCAGAAATGGAATTTTGAATTTATTCTCTCTCATGCACAAATTGTCAAGGTCAGCCTCAGTCAAATGTAGGCTCATAAGCCCAATAGATGTGTCTCCTCACCCTCAACGAAGTGTATAAATAGGAGTGACCTCTCTCCTCATTTGGACATCACTCATCTCATCACATATCTCTCTCTCTCCTCTCTTGATTGGTTCGTACAGCTTGGAGGCAGCCTTCTCTACTTCGCACGTGTGAAAGGAAGACAAATTTCTTGGTTAGATTGCTGGCCGAAAATTTTAGAGATTAGGGCATGCGTTGACCAGCGTTTACTTGGATTACTTGACCATAGTTGACTTTTGTTTTGTGGGCAAATTTTCGATTTCTGCAAGCCGCATTCTTTGAGGTAATTGGGGATTGTTTGACTGAGTTGACCATTGTGTTGACTTTTTGGTTTGACCGCAAAATTATAGCAATCATTGACTAGGTTGCCCAAGCTGGTTTTGGGTTGACTTTGACTCCCTTAGCAGGCCGCATTCTTCTACTGTTGACCAAGCTGCTTGGAGGACATTTTGGGGCAGCTTTGACCACCGCTGACTTTCAAGTTAGGGTATCATTGACTGTTGATTTAGTAGAACTATTTTGGGCATGTATTTCTGATATTTGTACTCTCTCTCTCTGTTGAACTATTGAAGAATAATAAGAAGATTTGATCAAGGGTTTCCCCACATTGGGGTTTGTCCCTGGCACCCACCACATTTTGTGTCCTCTTGTCTTGGCTTGTCTTCTACATATGTTTTTATGTTCTCTCGGCATTCATTGTCAATGTGTTTAAGTTAATGTGATTGCTACTGGATATGATTGGAAATTGTCATTAGGCTGATAAGAAACATTGAAGTAAATTGTGCCATAGAACACACCATTGTTATCTAAAATTAACAAAGTATTTACGAGCACAGTCGAGTATGGGTTGAGGTATACTCGAGGTGATGGTGTCAAGCTATGTGGATATACAGATGTAGATGGGGCAGGCAGTTTAGTGGATCAGAAAAGCACATCATGGTGTTGCTTCAACATTGGATTAAGGATTATGTCTTGGTGCAGCAGGAAGCAAAAGCTCGTGGCACTGAGCTCTGTAGAGGCAGAGTACATGGCAACTAGCATGATCACATGCAAAACTATTTGGCTTCAGAAGTTGCTACAGAGTTTGTTTAGTAGGGGAACACATGAGGAGGGGTCAAGTAGGGGACCACCCTTGATCTAAATGGTTTGAGATTAGGGATAGGGTTCCCATCTTATGGTGAAGACAAAAGGGAGGAAAAAGGAGAAAGAGGCTTATTGTTCTCATGAGAGCATTGAGGAGAGGAGCAAGGAGAAAGGAGGAGATTGAGGAACTTCCATAAAACGAGGAATAGTTTGAACTCCCTACTAGGGCAGAGTTTAAGTTTTTTAGGGAAGCTTGAATCTCAAGTTTGAAGACAGAGATATTAGATGCTATAGTTCTAGGTTGCTTTAAGGTTCATTTTTAGCGTGTAGGAGTCTATGATTCTACCCACTGCTAGCCATAGTGTCTCCCGAAATTTTTGGGCCAGTTAGCATATAAATCAAGCCAGTGTAAACCTCTTTAGCGAGAATTTTGGGTTGGCTTCAAAGTGTTGTTTTTGGGTGTGCAGTTGCTCAGGTTCTATGTGAGAAAAACCCATGAAAAGCCTGTGTGAAAGCTAAGTTGATAGTCCGAGTTTCAGAGTAAAAGGGAGGTTGTTCAAAGATTCAAACACCTATGTATAGAGAGCAGATAGGAGATCAAGTTCTTCACTAGAATGAGAGGACTATGAGAAGAAAGTATGAACCCAAAAATTTTAGTGAAAGGAACCTTTGAGAAGTAACTAAAAGGGAATAGATAAGTCAAAAACTCTTCTTGTACTTTTTTTGTTTCCTTTAAAAGCAAAATAAAACTCCTTTGAATATTGGTTTTCCCCAACAGTGGGGTTTTTCCAATGTCAAGTTGACCAAAATACTTGTGTCAAAATTGTGTGTGCTTGTTATCTTTCTTTAGTATCAGTTGTACAAAAATTAATAGTAGAAGCACTCTTTAAATGTTTCAAATGTATGCTCCCTAGGGCAAAAAGGAGAAATGCCTAGGAAACACCTCCTTGGTACCATTTTCAACAAATAATAGTCAGTTGTTGTAGTTCAAGGAATTTTCACATTTCTCGCAATGCATGTGTGTGTCATGTGGTTAAGTGAGTTGAGAACTTGTTGTCCATGACAGGCCCTGGGCAAGCCTGTGGGTTTAAACTTTAAAGTACGTTGCCACTGCAAGGGAAATTCCACAAAATCAAATTAGGGACTCCACTGGGGAGTCCCAGTGGATCCTTTTTGGTAGCATTTGTCTAATAATCCAATAGATTTTGTTTACTTCTCTCAATTTTAAATGGTCATTAGGAGTCCTAAGGAAATTTAATTCTGAAATCCTACATTTGAAAAAATCAAATCTAGGCAAAAAAAAACCCCTTCAACTCTCCTATACAAGCTTAGCAGAGCTTGTTAGCTCTATCAATGCTAGCAACGCTCTAGCTTGCACTCTGTTAGAGCATTGTTTTCCCTTTCAACTCTCTATTTGCTCATAGACAAAGCGTTGAAGCACTCAATTAAAGTTTTGACAAGGTTTTCTCTGAATTTTTTTAAACTTTCTTGCATGCATCTAAGCCTAGAGTTGTGTCATCTTCAATCTAGTTTCATTTATCTTCTTTTAGTTCAAAAACTCTCAAATCCACCTCAAATAGGTGGGTTTGTCACCTTTTGTTAGGGTTTTGAATCCTCTTGGGGCTTTGATTCCCAACAAAGACATTAGGGGTTAGATATCTCTCTACCACCTTTCTATCTTCTTGCAAGTGTGGTTTAGTATTTGAAAACTTTCTTCTAATGCATGCTTGTTCGCAATTAGAATTTTGGTTTTGAGTTTGTTTTATTTATCTTTCCTATGGATTTTTTCACTTTTTGCTTGCATTTTAGATTCTAATATGTGATGCATGTCAAATTGACAAAAGAGAGTGTTGTAAGGACTATTTTTGTGTTGCATTATGAAAGATGTAACTCCCTTATGCATGGATTTCATCTTTGAAACAAGTCATAACACCATCTAAGTTTCATGCCATTTACCTTTGACATTAAAGAACAACCGCTAAAATTAACACTTAATAAAATTAATCAAACATCTTTTCATTTATTTGGTAGCACACCAACATTAGCTTAGGAGACACTAGTGAAGTAAACCATCCAAGGCTACCAAAACAGACACTAGAATCTCGAGTTAAGGAGCGTAAACACTTCTAACACAATGTTCAAGCACGAGGTCACATCAGAGCTAGTGATCCACCCCCGCTTCACTTGGTCTTGGTGGCGAGGTCTACACATAGTCAGGGGGTCTTACTTAGGGAGGTTGTGGGCTAGATACCCTGCCTTTGCATGTGGATCCAACTCATGACTGTACCCCCAAGTCAGATGGTTGTAAGTGGTAAACATAGTGGTCATAATCTGAGGGACCTTACGCAAATGACGATCAGGAGGCCTACATGGGGTCCAAAATATGGTCCTATATTTGGAATCTAGCATCTTTCTAGCAAGAACATAACTTGAGGCACTATATGTGGTGACCTACAACATTCTGCTCCCCCACTGTTGTAACCATCTCATTCAAAAGCTCAAATAACAGGTTGGCATCTTTCACCCTATCAGATGCATTAACCGATCTAAAAAAACATGGCTCCTTGAGGGCAAGAGACAAGGAAATTTATGATAGTGCAATTTTTTCCATTAATCCATCCATCTGACTTGATTGAACAACCTGTTCTAGTCCATGACTCTTTAAACTCGATCAAATATTCTCCAATGGATGAAACCTATCTTTGCAAAAGAGCTCCCCTCGAGTCATGCTAAGTAGGGCCTTTGAATCCCTTTCCTGCAGCGAAAGCAACATCCCACACAACTTGGTAACAAGGTGAGCAGGTAGCATTAAAGAGGATATCTACATCATACCACCATCTCGCAATGTATTCAAAAGCAACATTTTTGCATTGTCTGTCCAATGAGCATCCAAGGTGGGTTGAGTTAGACTTAGTTGGGAGGCAATGGCACTAGCAGAGGCAAAGGTCGAGGAAGGTGTGAAATAGCTCTAAATGTTCATCCTCTTTTTAGACCTATTACCCACTACCAGTGGGTGACCCCATAGGAGAAAATTTTTACTTCAACCGGCAACCAGCAGCCCTTGACAGCCACCAATGTAGCCGATATTGTGCATTATGTCTCTGCTCCATGAGCCAGTTGTATGTGGCAGGCAAAGGTGGAGGAAGGTGTGAAATAGTTCTTAATGTTCAATCCTCTTTTTAACTTTGGCTTGCGAGTGAGACCTGTTACCCACCACCAGTGGGTGACCCCATAAGAGAAAATTTTCACTTCAGCCAACAACCAACAGCTATTGACAGCCACCAATGTAGCCGATATTGTGCATTATGTCTTCACTCCATGAACCAGTTGTATGTCCCCTCACCCATCCATCGAGATCATATGTTTGAAGGAGGGCCATCCAATCTTAAAGGTATGATTTTTTGTTATGTAATTGGGTGCTTATGCTTGTTTTTCTTAGGCACACTTAAGTATATATTATTATTGAGTCACTTGGAAGGAGGAAGGGTTTTCACTGTAGTCTTGTTCCCTTACCTTAACTGGGATCCTCAACCCCAGTCCCGTGGGATCTCCCCCTATTGGCTTATAGCTTTAGCATGGGAACTACTTGGGAAACCCCGATTTTGGTAGCGCGGTCCCATTTTTCCCTTTCACATTATTCACTCCCCTCTGCACATTACCGGCCCTATTTCATCATTTTCTCTCTTCAAGTCGACATGACCAATGGTTCCACAATGTTCTAGTACTCCCCCTTCCTTTGTCCACATGTCTGGATCGAACTTGGAACGATGCCTCGGAGGTTGATGCAGCTAAAAAAGAATAAAAGCATAATATGGCCACACATACAAAAGGAAATGTACCACAAAATGCAAAAGATGGTCGGGATAATAAAATTTAGCACATGGGAAAAAACCAAACATCATTAAGGAACCCATGTATGTCCCATCCCATGGTGGTCGATTAACTGCCCGACCTTTAAGCAGTAACCATTGCTATATTATACACATCCCCTCATCCCCTAGAGCACCGAGCAGTGGGAAAAAAGAAAAATAAATAAAAGGCAAAAGGCAAATGAAGAAGGGTGGAAAAAGGCCAGGGTAACTCATGTACCACGATTGCTCCCTCCTACATCCATACACCCAAATATGTCGACATCCTTCATCATTACCACCCTTAAGACCATGGCATTTGGCCATGAGACCCTTATGTCCCCATCCACCACATCATTCTCCACATGACACCTATCGTTTGAAGGATGTACCTTGGACATGCCCTTTCATTCAGGGGCTAGGAACACCTAATAGGATTGTTCATTAACTACTCCTACCTAGGGAGGTAACACCATTACACGTTCAAAGCCCCAAATTTGGAAAAGAAACCCACTATGAAGTCTTTGCCTCAATTTTTGTATCTAAAGGTGAGGAGACGCATTGGATCTTATACCGGATTGGCAAGTGGTTTCATCATGGGTTGCGCAACTTAACTAAGGCCCAAGCCCACCAAAGGATCATATCAACACTTGTAGGGGATGCATAGAGAACCATGGGTTTCCATCATGTGACGGTTATCTCATGCCATGGGCAGCCTCAACACCATCAGCGGCTTGTTCATTGTCCCACATTATATGGGAGATGATGCACTTGAACCAGTAGCGCCCCTAACGGTCATAACATTGTATATAGGGTTTGAAAGTTGATCCAAGGCCCAAAGGAGGCTTGTCTCGTCCTTGAGACGTGGGAGGGCAAGCACCATCTTTCATGCCCTCATTTGGAGCAATCTACAGGGTTATTTTCAATCAGGAGACCCAAGAGACCACTACTTATGCCCCAGAGCCATTTTGGAGTGCCACATGATGTTTGCACAAAGATTAAGGCGCAAGCCCCTTGACCATCATTCATGGAGCCCTCTTCCTCATCTTGGCACCTTAAGGACTCGATTAGGCCTACCAATGGCCCTTCTACACCAACATTTCATCAATTTCAACTAATTTGGGATGGCTTCTTCGTAACATTATGGCCTATTTGGTGGACTTGTCAACAAAGTTTTTCTATTCTGCACATAAAAATATTTTTTGGGGCATCTTAGCCTATTTCGAACTATTTAGAGGATGAAATAAATAAAAGGGACTCTCATTTGTGAGAGCATCATCATCACACTGAGATATCTCTCTCTTAAGAATTTTGCACTTTTTCTTTACATGACTATTGGAGATCTTTTGATGCATTTCAATATTTTTGGGAGCTAAATTCATTGTCTCTTGGAGTTGTTATCTTGATCTTGGATTGGATATATCCCTTGTTATCTTGTAAGTAAATTTTGGTTGAAAATCTTTCATGAATAATGTCTAATGTGTGGAAATTTTGCAATTAGCTAGTTCTCTGTGTCACCTAATTATTGAATATTATTGAAAATATTGTTAGATTGCAAATTTGTGCATGTTACTCATTGAATAACAGGTAGATGAATGTTCCTAGTGGATTGAAACTTGTTTTTCTTCCATAAAAGTCCATAAGATCTTGGTTAGGTAATTGTTGAAAGGCAGATGCTAGGGCATCACTTTTTAACCTCCTTGAGACGCAATTTAGCCGAATTTTGAATCACATAGACTCCATATTCCAAGGGTAAGGTACTAGTCCAAGTAAACCAACATCAAAATCAAGCTAATACCCTTAGGCCTAAGAGACAGAATTTGGTTGCTTTCAAACCTACAAACTTTAGTAAGACTCTTGATCCTTTGCGTGAGAAGTATCATGAGTGGCTACAAAAGTTCAAAGGGAGTGTTGACTAGAGTGTTGAAGATGTAGTGATGGTGTTAATTGCTTAGACCTTCGAGGGGAGTGTTAGGGAGTGATACTTTAGTCTTCCTCCACCCAGTTTTAGTGACTTTGACTAGTTTAAAGATTTTTTCAAGAGGAAATGGGCCTCTGATGCTGATGGAGGTTATATACTTGAAAAAATTTATCACCTGAAAAAGAAAAACAACGAAAATATTAGGGAGTTTACCCAAATATTTGACAGAATTATAAAGGACACCCCTAATCACCTCAAACCCACCGAAGCTCAAATATTGGATAAGTTCAGCAAAGGAATTGGAGGGCACTTTACATATCAACTTAAGGATATGAAACCTAACACTCTTGTTGAAGCTAAGGAGATAGTCATCAAAGTTGAGCAAAACATAAATGTTGCCCAAGTCAAAATGTTTAATTTCCCTAGGGCCAAGGTTGAAACCAAAGAGAGCAATCCTAAAGATCAAGTTGACAAAACCCTAGTTATGGCCCTTAAGAAACTTGACAAGTTGTCTGAGGATAAAAATACTAGGGATAGGTTGTACATGAACGAATTCACCACTCTTTAAAAGGGGCAAAAATCAAACTTCATTCCAAAGAATAAACCCTTTGTCAAGAAATATAATGAGGAAGGCAAACAAGGTCTAGCCAATGTCCTCAATACCTTGGCTCCAACCAATGTTGTGGGACAAGAAGATTCATCTTCTGAGGATGATCAAAATGATAGTGCTAACGAAGAGAGCGGAGATGAGTTTGGTGAGCAAATGAATGTAGTTGGTGAAACCCAAGCCTTCAACATTATGTTAGGTGGTACATATATGCATCCTCTGATTAGTGAACTTAAGCTTAAAGATGAAAAGGATGAGCCTATAATGAATGCCAATGATAGTGGAAAATTCAAAGGGGTCCAATATTCTAGGAAAAATGACAAAGGACCCTCCTCAAGCACTTAACAGAAAGGATGAGCCTATATTGAATGGCAATGATAGTGAAAGCTTCAAAGGGGTCCAATATTCTAAGAAAAATGACAAAAGACCTCTCCTCAAGCTCTAATGCACAAAAGGGAAAGGATCTCCCTCCTAAGGAACCCCTTATTGAAAATTGTAACTAGGTTCAGCCTTCATAATTGTCGTCGTACTTATATTAATGTATATTTCACGTAATGATCAAAAGAAAGAAAAAGAAAATTATTTATAATTATTTTTCAAGCACGAGTTTCATGCCCAAAGTCAAATTATTATTAATTAAGCATGTTCTTCATGCTTCTAGGGTTTGTCAAGTCAAAAGAATTAGTTTCATGAATCAATATAATGTACTTGAGTCAAAGTTCTTCAAGACTCCTTGAAAAAGATGTAAAAGAATTTTTTATTTGAGTCAAAATAGTCAAATTATCCTCCACAAGACCAAGTTGGACCTCCTAGACAAGTCAGCCCAGAGAGACACCAATTCAACCTCCTAGCAATGTATAAATATAGTGCAATTCAACCTCATTTGGAGTATCATCACACACTTCGATTTATGTGCCAAGAAGAGCAAGAAAAGGAGTGAAAAAGTCAAGAGAAAGAGAAGAAGTCAAAGGAGAGAGAGCAAGAGTCTAAGGAGAGAAATTTTTGTCACGCGTGTGAACTTTGCCCTAATTTTTGCCACACGTGCGAAGGTACAGATCTGCAGTAGGGGCCAAGAATTTCAGGAAGTGCTACAGGTCCGAAAATCACAATTTGACCAGGTTTGTTGACCATTAACCAACATTAACTTTGTTGAATTTGACTTGGTTAAAGAAGGTTGAAAAGAGGGCTGACTTGGGAATTGTGGAAGGACTTTCTCTTAGGGTTTGGGTCTTAGAATTCTCACTTTGATATATTCTATAAGAAGAGATTTTCTGGGATTTCCCCTTGGAGGGGTTTTGCCCTGGTTTAGAGCCTATCTTTTTGTGTTCATTGTCTATTGATGATCTTCATATTTTATGGTTTTGGTAATCGTTTGATGATAAAAACATAATAAAAATAATAAAAAACCAACACATAATCACAAGAAATTAGCAAGAAAAAGAGAAATCAACCCTAATTTGCCCTAAGGATTTCTCAACACCCCCAAGAAAGGATCCTCCTAAGAAGGATAACACTAAAAAGGACCCTCCTAAAGGGGAACCACCCAAACACAAATCCAAAAACAAAGAATATGAACTTGACATCAATGTGGGTGTTGTTATCAGTAAAATGAGTATGTAGGTTCCAATAAAGGAGATTGTGAATATCCTGTCCCAAAGATGGCGAGCAAAGAAATCTTTAGCGCTCGAGGAAGATGATCCGCCAATCATGTTACAAAACATCCACTTCACTAAGACCAATCCTAGTCATGAACCATTCTTCTTAACTTTTACCATAAATGACCTCCTCCATAATTGCTTGTTGGATTATAGGGCTTCCACCAATATAATGCCATTAAAGGTCATGAAACAACTTAATCTAAGCATTACCTGCAAGTATAAGAATGTATGTGGTTTCGATTCTAAATCCATCCTCGTTGAAGGACTCATCAAAGATCTTAAGGTGGTATTAGCCATGAATGAGGACATATCTTTGCTCATGGATGTTGTAGTTATTGATATATCCGATGTGTGGGGGATGTTGTTGTCCAAAAAGTGGGGCGCTACTATAGGTGGTCAACTCCAAATGGATTTATCTAGTGCCACTATCCCGCAGCCTGATGGAACCCCATTCATCCTTTACAGGGAGCCTTTATATCCAACTCATGTGAAAAAACTCGGCCTCCTCTAATATCCTACTCCCATCCTTCCCACCCAAGAAGTTTGCATCCTTAAGAGACCTAACCCCAAAGACCAAACATAAGAAGAAGTTGGTGTAGAAGCTTAGGAAGGAATTCAAGGTCGAGGATGTAGTGTTGCTAGACAAAAATCTTGTGCCTGTCAAGATCCACAGTAAGGTTGGAGAGAGATATTACGACATTGCTAGACTTGATGATGAGATTTGGCAAGACCTTGTCAAAGCTAGTCATATCACCCCTTTCCTTGACACTTAACATTATATATTATATGCATGTTAGAGTAGGATGCATTGCATATTGATTTTGCAATGCTAACATCATCATATCATGTTCTCATGCTAGATTAAATGAATTTAGATAGGACTTGCATTTAGAGTATATTTTATTTCTTGTATGGTTTATTTTTATTTCATCAAAACATGGGCAATGAGGGTATGCCCAAGACAGATGCTTTCAATGTGTGTTTATGATGTGCAAGATAACAAGTCTGCAGTCCCAGAGGATTGTTGTTGTTCTCATGACCTCCCTGTTCGATTACATGGTTTGTGCACTCCACAGAGATTTCATATCCAGTGGATGACCCTATAGGAGAAATAATTATCTTAGATTTGTCTTCAGTCGACAGCCAGCAGCCCCTAACAACCACTAGTGTAGTCGATATTATGCCAAATATATCTACTTCATGAGCTAATCGCATGTCCCCTCATCCATCTGTCGAGATCATATCTTTAAAGGTGTGCCATCCCATCCTAAAGGTATGATTTTTTATTCTATAATTAGGTGCTTCTGCTTATTTCTCTTATGCACACTTGGGTATGGATTATTGGGTCACTTGGAAGGAGGAAGGGTTATGACTGTAGTCTTGTTACCTTACCTTAACTAGGAGGTTAATCCTCAACCATAGTCCCATGGGATCTCCCGTATTGGCTTACAAAGTTACAGCTTTAAGATGGGCACTACTTGGGAAACCCAAATTTTGGTATCGTAATCCCATTTTTCATTCCCCTCCGCACATTACAGGCCCTATTTCATCATCTTCCCTCCCTTTGTCCACATGTCTAGGTTGGGCCTAAAACGATGCCCCGGAGGTTGATGCAACTAAAACTAATTAAAAGTACAATATGGCCATATACAAAGGAAATGTACCACAAAATTCAAAAGATGGATGGGACAATAAAATTTAATACCTGGGCAAAATCCAAACATGAGCTCTACCCCTCATCATTATAGTCATCACCCTGGTTCTTAAGACCCCTAAGAGTGCCCCTCGCATCATTAAGAAACCCATGTATGTCCCATCCTCTGGTGGTCGATGAACTGCACCACCTTAAGGGGGTAATCATTTTTATATTATACACATCATGCTCTCATCCCATGGAGCCCCGAGTAGTAAGAAAAAAGAAAAGCCAATAAAGGCAAAAGGTAATGAAAAAGTGTGGAAAAACAAAGGTCAGGGTAAAATAATGTACCACGATTACTCCCTCCTACATCCATACACCCAAATATGTGGACATCTTTCAAGTTTCATCATTACCACCCTTGTGCCCATGGCATTTGGCCTTGAGACGCCTATGTCCCCATCCACCTCGTCATTAGGTCCTTCCCTTTAGGGTTGTGACACCTAATAAGGTTGTTCATTAACTACTCCTGCCTAGGGAGGTAACACCATTACATGTTCAAAGCCCAAATTTGGAAAGGAAACCCACTATGAAGTCTCATTTCTGCCCTTCATTAACAAGCTTATTCACTCAATTGCACTAATGCATTATTGTATCTGAAAGTGAGGAGATGTATTGGATCTTATATAGGATTTGCAAGTGGTTTCATCATGGCCTGTGCAACTTAACTGGAGTCGAAGCCCACCAAAGGATCATATCGACACTTGTAGGGGATGTGTTGAGAGGCATGGGTTTCCATCATGTGACAGAGCATTATCTCATGCCATGGGCAACCTCAACACCTTCGGCAGCTTATTCATTGCCCTACATTATATGCGAGATGATGCACTTAGACCAAAAACACCCCTAACCGACTTAGCATTTTGTACAGGGTTTGACAACTAATCTGAGGCCCAGTTGAGCCTTGTATCATGCTTAAGACATGGGAGGGCAAACACATCTTTTGTGCCCTCATTTAGAGCAATCTACAAAGTTATTTTTCATCGAGAGACCCATGAGACCACTACTTGTGCCCTAGAGCCATTTTGGCACACCACATGATGTTTTCATAGAGATTGAGGGGAAAACCCCTTGATCATCATTCATGGAGCCCTCTTCCTCATCTTGGCACCTTGAGGACTCGATTAGGCCTGTCAATCGCCCTTCCACACCACCATTTCATCATTTTCAACTCATTTGGGATGGCTTCTTCATTACATTATGAGCTATTTGGTGGGCTTGTCACCAAAGTTTTGTTATTAAGCACATTAAAATATTTTTAGGGGCATCTCAAGCTAATTCGAACTAATTAGAGGATCGTATAAATAAAAGGGACTCTCATTTGTGAGAGATCATCATCACACTTGGATATCTCTCTCTTGAGAATTTCGCACTATTCTTTGGATGTCTATTGGAGATCTTTGGATGCATTTCAATATTTTTGGGAGCTAAATCCATTCTCTTGGAACTGTTATCTTGATCTTGGATTGGATATATCTCTTGTTATCTTGTACATAAATTTTGTTGGAAATATTTCATGAATAATGTCTAATGTATAGAAATTTTGCAACTAGTTAGTTCTTCTTGTGCCCTAATTATTGAATATTATTGAAAAGATTGTTAGATTCCAAATTTGTGCATGTTACTCATTGAATAACAAGTAGATGAATGTTCCTGGTGGATTGAAACTTGTTTTTATTCATAAAAGTCCACAATCTTGGGTGGGTAATTGTTGAAAGGTAGGTGCTAGGGCATCGCTTTTTAAACTCCTTGAGAAACGATTTAGCCGAATTTTGATGTGTAAGGCACTAGTAGTAAATTTGGTCGTCACCCTCCTTCACCTACTCTTTTTTCTCATATTTCAAAATTCCAGCCTACCCTAGATGGCAAACTAGGGCTACCTGCGAATTGCATTAGAGGGGAGATCTTGCAAATCCGTTTAGATAGGCTTCTACATTGGTGTCTCCTCTAGTGATCCTCCAAGTTTGGAGCAATTGCCAAGATCAGTTTGTGAGAAAACTCATGCCCTAGTTGCATCTTTGTGAGCCATCTTGAACATTTATGGTTGGTGGTCGTCTAAAGGGTCATTTGCAATTAGAGCTCGAGTAAATCAATCACTCTTGACACTTTCCTATCCTTAGCTTGACCTAGTGATCATATTGGAGGACTTCCTCCCACGATTATTCAAAAACCCCAAGTCTCATTTGGGATTCTTTCTAGGTCCCTATGGTGGAGCGAAAACCCTATTTAGAAAAAGAGTCATATTGCAAAGCCCTTAGAAAGGTCTTTCTTCACCTTGGAAGTCTTGATCCTAGGCATACTCTTGATTATTAAATATCCCTAACCCTAGGTCTAGGTCTTCCTCGTAGGTCTTTCTGGGAGATATTGGTTCTCTTGAAGCATTGATCCTCTCCTTGAATGGGCCTTGGAAATCACTTCTTACCTTGTTATTGATCCTATCATTTCCAGTGATTTCTTTCATACCGAGAGCAAGGAGCATTGATTGAGGTGACCATGGGTCTTTGTACCATTATTTTCATTTGGTGTAATAGTTGTCCTTTAGAGCCCTACTAGATTGTGTAGCAACACGACCCAAGAAGGGAAGAAACATAACAGAAGGGGTCACTTTTCAAGGTCTTATTTCCTATCACTTTCCTATATAGTGATAAGCCCTATCATTTTATCTGGTGCATCAAAGGGGGTTACTTGTCCTCTTATACCAACCAAGTGTTGTTTCAACCTGAAAATACCCCTCCTCCCATTGGGTGCTTGTAACATTTACACAACATTTTGTCATCAACAACATTACAATGAACCCATGTAGCATCTTTGGCCTTTGGGGCCTTGGTGGATGATGAAATTTCATATTTGAAAGGAAAGAGATCTGTAAATAAAAAGGAAGGTGCAAAACCCATGATCAACTACTAGTCTACTATAGCTATTTTTTAACTTGAAAGTTGAAACAACGATAAAAAAAATTTAAAACAGGGACAATAATGAAATCTAGAAATTTTTAAGGGAAAAATCATACCTAGGAATAAAAACCAATTGATAAAGCCTCCACCTGGAGATACAAACTCCAGTAGAAAGCTCCATACCAACTCCAAGATGACAATGAACCCCCAAACTTGTTGTTGCTCCAAAACCCAATGTTGTTGCAGCACAATCCAAGCTCTCATATGCTCACAAACATTAGAAATCAAATCTGTGAGGCAAATAGGAGCTTGGGCATCCTTTTATAAGCTTAGCAAGTCAAAAAACCGTGGTTTGCATAAAAACACATGCAAGCCCCATCAATGCGCCCCATCGAGCGATTGCCCACACTAGCCAATTTTTTACAAAATCAACCGATTAGGTACCAAACAACTCTTAATCAGCCTATGAATCGAGTTTGATCGGCCAGTTCCTAATCAACCTATGAATCAAGTTTGATGGGTCAGTTCAATAGCAAATTTAGACAACCAACAGGTTTGGCTAATTTTCAATTTGAACGGGCTAGTCTTTAAAACTATGGTGATATGTATACGACATACAAAGATCTTATATATCATGCTATATCATATATATAATTATCTATATTATAGATCTCTTAAAACCTCCCCTTGAATTTAATGGCACAAATGTTGAGAATACTGTAACTTCACAAGTGGCCATGTGTCATTGAAGTATTTTGATAAGCATTAATTATGGATAAGGCCATCTTTCATTGTAATGCTAGGTTATAGTTATGGCCAACATGGTCAATCCTCTTGGGGACATAACCCATCTCAAGAGGGCACTCTCGTTGATTTGCGTATAAATATACAACTCAAACCTCATTTATAAAACCCCGTGTGATCACATGTGATCTGATCATAATTTTATACTAGTGATTAAGCTACAGGCACTATCTATTAGGTATTCTCTTGTTCTATCGCTATATTTTCTATAAAGCATCTTTTGGATAGCTCTAGTGTACTGGTTTCTGTAATTAATGCATTTTGATAGGCATTACCTATAGCAGGGTTGGCATTCTCTTGTTCTATGTCTATGTTTTCTCTCAAGCATCTTTTGGATAGCTCTAGTGTATTGGTTTGTGTCATTAATGCATTTTGATAGGCATTAACTATAGCAAGGTTGTAAAGTTACATTGAGCCCACGAAGTAAGACAACGAGGCAAGGCAAAGTAATTAGCAATATATAGTTAATGAATTCTTTCACATGAATTTATTAAGCTTTCACCTAAAAAGTCAAAACCCTTCTGTCGATTTCAATAATTGAAACCTATCAATCCAATGGAATCAAGTTCAGAGGTTTTGCAGAGAGGCCCTGAAAAGGCCTGTGCTTTTCATCACAATATTATTACTTTTTCTCAAATGGTGCAGTTTCCTGCTCAAATTAAAAAATGGACGAAATATAAACAGAGAGCAGGCCATTTTATCCTTTAACCAAAGGGCAAGACAAAGGCACAGATTCACAGATCATTTAGGAATGGCATTCAAACGAATCTACCAAAGACAGGGAAATATCCGTCAGAGGCCATGCAGGGAGGCCCTAAAATGGCCTGTGCTTTTCATCATAGTATTACTTTTGAAAAAAGAAAGGTGCAATTCCCTTACAGCATTTAAAAGGAGACGAAATATAAACAAAGGGAAGTTAAATACTTTGAACAAAACGCATGGGAAAGGTAAACATTCATGGGTGATTTGGTAATGTAATTCAGATGAATCTACCAGAAACAAGGAAGTAGCCGTAAAACTAGCAAGTCAAAACGAAAACAATAAGATTAGCACTGTAGAGGTCAAGGTAAGGACTGAAATACAAGGGTCATAGTAACAAATAAAATAAATAAAGGAATTCTTGAAATTAGAGGAGATTCGAACTTACTGCCCCGGCTATCCCTTCTCGAAGTTATCTCCACTGAACATGCCCAAGGGCACCATGGCAAAGACTAAGCCTCGCACTTCTGAATACTTCAACTTCAATGGACGAGAGCAAGAACCAGAGAAGTTATTCTCCTACTCCGACTACCCCGTACCATATCAATGTTGTAACGGTTATGTATAAAGGCTATCTCGATTTAGGGTTTTAGGGTTTATCCTGACCATCATTTAGCATTCTTGGTTATGAAGAAGATTGCGAGCTTATTTGACTTAGAGCAAGTGGCAAAGAATTTCACACGATAAAGAATCTTTTTAGTGAACAATTGCTTACTCTATGTGGGTTTTCGATTAAGTCATTTGTATTGGCTTGATTAGATGGGCAAAGTCCGCTAATTTCACTTACAATGAAATGAAATTTTAACATCCACGAAACTAGAAATAGTTTATGAGACCACTAGCTTCCTTGTTTTTTGCCTTTGCAATTCAATCCTCTTATTATTCAAATTAACGATAGCTGACCCAACCTTCTAACAATCCCCTCACTGAAAAGACAATGTCAAGGAACTGATGTTAACATATTGTTGTAACTGTCTATGATGTCTCTGAAAGCATCAGATTCCAAAATGAAATGTTATTATGATTCCACTGCCCATGACGTGCAAAAAGTACACACCTATTCTTCCGAAGCTTCTTTAGGTCTTTTCCATCGACCTGTTTTGCACCGTAGTTGATGTGAGTTAGTTCCTAATTAAGCAATAAGAATCTTTGCTCTCCATGGAATGCTAGCTCCAATGTACTCTTTTTGTTGGAGATCACAAGTGGGATTGAATTCTTGAACATTGTGTTTCTTCTTTCTACCCAACTCTTTTCCCCATATACAGTTACGAAACTTCTCCATAACAAAACTCTTTAAATCCTTGTCATTGGTGGAACATGCATTGAGGTAAATATTCCATTTTTGCATCCATTTGTTGTTTTGTCTCATCCATGATTTCTTTCTTTCACTCATTCCTTCATTGAAGATAACTTTAAGCCATCTACCTTCTCTCATTTGTTCAATTCTTTGTAGATACTTTATGAGACGCACCATAGCAATTGCTTCGATGGAAGTTGCTCTTGTTTCACTCAGCGTTATCTCATAGGAAACTGACCTTTTTATTTTAAACTTGCTCATGATCAAGCGTTTTTGGATTTTTTCAATTTGCGTCCATTTTGAGACAGGGATGCTGCTAGCCCACAATTCACACCCATATAAAATCACTGGACAAACTAGAAGCCCAAAAAGCACTTTATTTGTTTTCCACTCCCATAAATCTGACTCTCTATATCTGTTTTGGAGAGCATATAATGCTTTCCACCCTCCTAAAACTCTTTTCTTTCTACAATGCTCCCAATTAAGCTTATTGTTGAAATCAATCCTAAGGTACTTGTATTCATTTACTTCTTCAAGAATGTTGCCTTCAAAGAAGAACGTATGCTCGCTCTGCTTCTTTTTATTTGAGAAAATCATTATTTTGGTCTTGTTGGTATTGACCTGCATCCCCACTGCTTTAAAAAAATGTTCAAGGGCATATAGGTGCATCTGCAATCCCTGGGCCGATTTAGCAATCAATACAAGGTCATCGGCATATAAAAGAAGCTTTATCACAAACTCCCCCAACCGAACATGATCCCCACCTTATAGATTTAGCCACTCTTCCAATTTATCAATATATAAACCAAAAAGAGTAGGGGATAAAGGGTAGCGTTGCTTGACTCCGATGTCACTTCTAAAGCTTTCTGAAATGCCTGCTGAAGTTTTAATTTTGACTTTCACCACTTGATAAGGCCTATGGACAGCAACTCTATAAAGAAAAGGAATTTCAAGTTCTTCCATTCTACTCCACAACTTATCTCTAGAGACCATCTCAAATGCCTTTTTGAAGTCAACAAAGCAGCAAAATACTTCTTCTTTACCCTCCCAAACCTTTTCAATAATGTGCCTCAGTGCGATACCATGATAAACTGTAGAATGTTTTGGTCTAAAACCTACTTGTCCTTTTGCCCTCTTTTCTTTGACTTCCACCCACTTACTGATTCGAGTTTCTACCATGTCGTTGAAGAGTTTTGCAAACAAATGATTGATCATAATGGTTCTATAGTTCGAAGCATTATTAATGCCTCCACTTTTAAAAAGGGGTATTGTTAGACTGGTTTTCCAATCTCTTGGGAATCCTTGTCAACTAACGTTTTTCAATATTTCCATGATGTGCGATGCAAGAATGTTCATTCCCCACGTTAGATATTCTGCTTGAATTTCAACCAAGTCCTTTGCCTTTCCTGTTTTCAACTTCTTAATTCATGTCTCTACCTCTTGTAATGTGAAAAGCTTTGTAGTTGTGTTGATCTTGGTAGGAGGCTCCTCCTCTGATTCTTTCTCATAGAATTGTCTTGCATAGTCAAACCATTGACTGGCAATACTTACAATGGAGCAAGTGTAGCCAATTATGTAATTTGATCACATTGTTTGTATGAGAAAATGGAGGAAGTTTTGATTGGAGATCAGCTTTGGGACTTAAAATCATATCACAACCTAATTTATTTGAGTTTCTCTTGGACTAGGAAAAAGCAATTAGAGTCAAAAACTCAGTGTGTTCAACAAAATCTCCCAAAGGGCAGAATTCTTTTGACTCCAGAAAATTGTAATACCTTCAAAATGATGCTAGAGAGGCTCTTCAAGAAGGAGAAAATCCCAATTCACGACCTTCATAGTCACGAATTAACACATTTAATTCAAAGCGCACTTGCAGAGTGCAAAAGAGAAAAAATTAATAAGTCTGAAACAAATTGCTTTTCAATTAATGCTTGGTTTGACGAGGAATGCAAAAAGGCAAGGAGAATGTGGAAAGAGTAAAAAAAGGATAGTATAAAGCTCAAATCTTACAAGTGGATATCAAGAAAGAAAAATGTGGATTTCGTGGTTTCAAGGAGCGAAGAATTGGTCTTCCTTGGGAAAAATAATCCCAAATTATTTTGGAAGGAGCTCCAACCGAGAAAGATGCAAACTGAAAATAGTATTACAACTTCTAAATGGTTTGACTATGCAAGACAACTCTATGAGTAGGATCCCAAGGTTGACCCGCCCCCCTTGGTTGACACTGATACTAACCTCTTCACGGTGCAAGAGGTAGAGATGGGTATCAAGAAGTTGAGTGTTGGAGAAGCAAAAGACTTAGCTGAACTCCAACTAGAGTATCTAAAGTGGGGCTCAAAGATTCTTCCACCTCACATTACAAAAAAATTCAACAACATCATACAATAGAGGTTCCCCACAGATTGGACAACTAGTCTGGAAAAACCTCTTTTCAAGAGTGGTGACATCAATAATCCCTCCAATTATAGGACCATAATGATAAACCCTTTGTTTGCAAAGTTATTTGGAAGAATGTTAGAAAATAAAATCAGCAAGTGGGCAGAAGAAGGAGATAAGTGTGCTAAAGGGCAAGCAGGTTTTAGACCTAAACATTCCACAGTTGATCATTGTATAACTTTAAGGCACATCATTGAAAAATCTTGGGAGAAAAAGGAAGAAGTCTTTTGTTGCTTTGTTGATTTTAGAAAAGCGTTTGACACTGTTCCTAGAGATAAGCTTTGGCACAGAATGGAAGAACTTGGGGTTCCTAAACATTTGAGAGCAGTTGTGCATAGGCTGTATGAAGAGGTGAAAGTCAAAATTAGAACTTCAACATGCATTTATGAAAGTTTTAGAAGCGATATCGGGGGTCAAGCAAGGTTGCCCATTGTCTCCTACCCTTTTGGTTTATATATCGGCAAGCTTGAGAAGTGGTTAAATTCACAAGGGGGTGATGGTATCTATTTGGGCAAGTTTGTTATGAGGCTTATTTGGTATGTAGATGACCTTATTCTGATTGTTAAATCTGCTCTTGGTTTTCAAGAGCACTTACTATCCATTGAGCATTTTTGTAGAAGGGTGGGGATGCAAGTCAATATTAGCAAAACGAAAGTAGTGGTTTTCTCTAAAAAAGGAAAACATAACCAACATAAGTTCTACTTTGAAGGCAGCATTCTCGAAGAAGTTGCGGATTACAAATACCTCATAATTGACTTCAACAAAAATCTAAGTTGGGATGGTTGTAAAAAGAAAAGAACTTTGGGGGGTTGGAAAGCATTTTATGCTTTTCAAAATAGGTGTAGAGAGGTAGAGTTATGGGACTGGAAAACCACTCAAACTCTTTTTGGGCTTCTAGTGATTCTGGTGATTCTCTATGGTTGTGAACTATGGGCCAACAGTACATCCGACATGCAGTGGAAACAAATTGAGAAAATTTAGAAGCGTTTGATTACAAACAAATTCAAAATTAAAAGTGTAGTTCCTTATGCTATCTTGTTAAGTGAAATAGGGGTTGTTCCTATTGAAGCAATTGCTATAGTGGGAGTCATAAGGTATTTTAAAAAAATTGAGCAAATGGAAGAGGGAAGACGGCCTAAGGTTGTCTTTAATGACATATTGTGCAAAAGAAAAAAGACTTGGATACAACAAAAAAAACAAATGGTTTAGTAAATGGGATATTTGCTTGAACACATGTCCCATAAATAGTAAAGAGATAAAAGCTTTTGTTATGGATAAGTTCCACAAGTGTACTTGGGATAAGGATCTAGGGAGGAAGAAAAAGTATTATATTGAAGTGTTTAATCCCACTCATATTAATCAACAAAAGGCTTACATAGATGCTAATATTTCTTGGAGAGCCAAAATTCTTATTGTTCAGTTAACGACTAATTCTCATCAACTTTGTTGTGAAACAGGGCGCTGGAATAGGCTACAAGAAGTGTGGGAGGAAAGAGTGTGTATTTTTTGTTCTTCAAGAAAAGTGGAAATAGAAAAGCATTTCATGTTAGAATGTGAGGCCTTCAAATACAACAGGGTAAGTTATGCAGATATTTTGGCAGCTAGCTCTTGGGATAATCTATTTAGCAAGGGGTTTGTCGAGAAGTTGGGAGCATTTATTGTGAGGCTTCACAGGAAAAGGGCCGAATACATCAACCAGATGAAGAAGCAATTTGTCCCATAGGCTATCTTTAGCCTTGTGGACGTTAAAATAATTTTCTTTATTTCTTTCTTTCTTTGGTATTGTGAGGCAAATACCATTTATGTTTCTCATTATTAGGGTTCTTTGACATGTGTGAGGTAACACAAGCCTAGACCCATTTATTTTTGAGTCCATTTAATTTTTTCTCTTGAAATGTAAATTGTGTTGCGACTCTAGGATGGGTTTGGGGATTACCTTACTGGAAAATCGGTTATACTTCGAGGAAAGACAAATAAAGAGCTAATTGACGGAACCAAATCCTAGAGAGCTTATGTTTTATCGAGATCATTTCCATCTAATGGGGTGGCTTTCGAGCAAACATCAACTCTCCAGCCGATCTCCTGTTGTCCTCCTCATTATAGTTCTCTTCGAATCAATAGCATTTTGTTGGAACCTTAATGAAATGTGCTCCTTCGCTCGTCTGGCCATGTCGGCTCAGTAGAGGGTTACTTTGATGTCGTTGTTCTTATTTCATTATATTTCTTCCACGTGAGATCAAGTGAGATCAACAAAAATCCTATTTATCGCACTACTATGATCCTTCCACAGGGGCTTCATTGGGGGAGAAATACCATACCACGTGCATTCATATTAGGGGATATATATATTGAGGGGAAAATGACCTAATATATTGGGTGATATATAGGGGGTTAATGATTTTTATATTGGCAGGTATAGAAAATGGAACTCGAACTTAATGAAAAAATATAAAAGGGTATAAAAAATGTTAATGAAAAATGGATACCTACAATATCTGGTGAAAGTAGGGGTTTTTTAAATTGGGAATGTGTATTGGGTTAATATTGGTAGGGGGTTAAATAATGTGATTTTTAGAAGTGTTTTCCAATATGTAGTCAAATTAAGATCATTGTTTAATATGCCACGAACGCAGATATGTAAGAGGTTCATTGAGTGAAGACCCTATGGATCCTTCCCCCCCTATGATTCTAGATTTGCCAAGTAGTGAAAAGAGATTTGATCTCTCTTGGCACTTAGTAGATCTAAAGTTAAGATGAATTTGGGATGGTTTAATTATTAGACTTTAAAAAGGCAACATGCATATGGTTCTTAGTTCAAGTGCTTGGGATTGTGGTTTATCACCCCACTTACCTAGGTTCAAGTCTTTGGAGGAATGCTTTAGCATGTATTGATTACGCTCAAGGAGTCGGCAACCCCACAAATTTGTCACTCTGTATGTGGTCAATATAGGACGTCTCGCTTAGTCATTGGGTCATTACTATTTTTTTAATTTTATTTTGTTTTATATTGACTGAGTAACTAGCATAAATCCATCTTAACTCTGGATCTGCCAAGCACCAAGAGGGATCAAATCTCTTTTCACTCTAAAAGAGGTTTGCATCTCAAGAGATTTCATACCTCTTGGCACTTGGTAGACCAGGAGTTAAGATGGATCTAAACTGGTTTAATTATTAATAATTGATAATTATTATTAATATTATTATTTTACTGTTATGTAATTTGACCTTATGAAAATGGTTTAATTAATAAATATAATTATTATTTTCTAATATATTTTATTTATTTTTATTTTTATTGTTATGTAATTGATGGAGTCAAAATGTTTATATAACATCACATAACATAACATAATCGTAGAACATCTCTTCCATACTGGGTTGGAGTGTGCCTCTCGGTACAATAATTCTTTAAAGTATAATTTTTTCTACACTAGAAGTAACCAGTTTAGATCCATCTTAACTCTGGGTTTATCAAGCATCTAGAGGGATCAAATCTCTCTATGTGCAAACCTCTTTTTCTAGTGTAAAACTTGAGGAAATGTTTGCACCTCAAGGGATTAGACCCTTCTCTACGCTTGATAGATCTAGAGTTAAGATCAATCTAGACTGGTTTATATATATAAAGTAGTCATTACTATAATGAAACACTAGATCCATTAAATTGTTAATGAAACACTACCAACCTCATTCATGTTAAATAGAATACCCAAAATCATTGTCTCCTCTCCTATTTGTGCATGTATATTTCCACAGTCTTTAATCATGTTGATAAGTCTCTATATTAATGTTGTGTGTAGGTTTAATGATTTCCTATGTTTCAAATGGTCTCACCACCCATCACCGTGGACTAAAAAGTAATATGGATCATTAAAGAGTGTTGAGCTTATTATAAACCAACCTAGATCCATCTTAACATCGGATCTACCAAGCGTCGAGAGGGATCAAATATTTTTTCACTCTAAAAGAAGTTTGCACCACAAGAGATTTGATCCCTCTCTACGCTTGGTAGATCCAAAGTTAATATGGATCTAGACTGGTTTAATTATTAATAATTGATAAGTATAATTCTTATTATTTTTTTTTATATTTTATTTATTTTTCGTAATTGTATTTTATTTTTATTGTTATTGTTATGTAATTTGACTGAGTCAAAAGGTTTACATAACATAACAAAATTTTACAACATCTCTTCCATATTAGGCTAGAGAGCGCCTCTCAAGTGCAATAAAAAATTAATTAAGTAAACATTAATTAAGAGAAATAATAAATCAAAATATATTTTAATAATATAGTAATAATAATAATAATAATATAAATTGTAATCAAAAAATTTAAAATTAAGAACTTATAATCATAATTTTAAGAATAAAAAAGGTTTTTTTACCATAATTTAAGATAAATAAATAAAAGAATTAAAACCTAGTATAATAAATCAAAATATATTTTAATAATATAGTAATAATAATAATAATATAATAATATAATAATATAAAAAGTCCCAAGGGTTAGCTCAATCGGTCAAGCCGGGGCCTCGCCAATGGGAGGTCACAGGGTCGAAACCCGAAAGCTCTTGGGGTTAGGTCTGTGATGGCCGAGGGGTGTGACCCCCTTCGGGTGGAGTCCACCCTAGAGACTTCCGATCCTGGACGTAGCGGACCACTGACCATGGTATCCGTGAACCAGAAGTGAAAAAAAAAATAATAATAATAATATAAAAAATAATAATTAAAATGAAATTAGAAAAATAAATTATAAATTGATAATAATCCAATATAAAATAATAATATTATAAATTGACAATATTAAAGTATAAAATAGTAATAAAAATAAATATTATAAAACATAGAATTATAAAATTATTATAAAATATAAAATTATAAAAATATAAATATAAATATAAATTTAACTTATGACTTGATTAATTAGAATACATTAATAAAAAAATATTTTTAATAATAAAGTTATAAAATTGATAATAAAAATAAATATTATAAAACATAAAAGTATAAAATAATATTATAAAACTTAAAATTATAAAAATGTAAATATAAATATGAATTTCACTTATCACTTGAACACATAGATTAAAATAATCAAATCATAATAACATTCAATTTTAAATTTAATAAGAAATTTAAATTAATAAGAAACTATTGTTAATAAGAGATTGACCTTAAAAAATAACTATTCAAACAAAGAAATTAACCCTAAAATGATTTAGGATAATGTTAAAAGAAAATCAAAGGAAGGAAAGAAGGGGTTAAGATGAGAGAGGGGTAAATGTTTTGAAAGGAAAGAGAGAAAAGAGATGAAGGTAAAGAAAATAAGTTCAAATAACTATTAAAAAAAAAATTAACTCTAAAAAACAATGATTTAGGATGAATATTAAAAGAAATTCAAAGGAAGGAAAGAAGGGAGTCAAGATCAGAGAGGGGTAAATGTTTTGAAAGGAAAGAGGAAAGAGAGAAAGGGGATGGAGGTAAAGAAAATAAGTTCAAGGGGAAATGGAAATGGGGAAGAAAACATGAAAAAGGGAAAGAGAGGAGAGGTTAATGATAAAGGTGGTGGATTTTTGTACAAATGGGATCTTTATATATATATAACACTGAAATAGGCCTTTTTTTCTCAACAATTTTAAAATGGGGGCATTCTTATCCTTTATTCCCATTCCAATAAGGTAGGTACCTCACGTCAGATTAGTTGCCTCCCTCATATCCACCTAGTTAGATATCCACCTAGTTAGATAGGTCAAACTGGTCCAATGAGGTTTGTTGTTAATGACACCAAATATACAAAAGTCCATAAACGCATTCATGCTAAACACAAACTTTTATAAGTTACAACTAATAAAAATCAATTAAATGTTTATAACTAATACAAATCTATTAGATTCTTTATTGTGTTAAGAGGCGCTCTCCAACCTAGCGTGGAAGAGATGTTGTCATGTCTTATTATGTTATGTAAACATTTTGACTCTATGAATTTACACAAAAATAAAATTTAATTATATATATATATATATATATATATTGTCAAGTTAAGTCCCACTAGCAAAACCGGTTGAGGATGGGCCTCGTCAGCAAGATGACCCACGATGAAACCTCACGGAGGCTGTTGCGCCCGTGCTAGGGGGAGAAGACATGCTAAAATCAAGTCAGCTTAGGGTTGGTGTGGCCCAAGCCCGGTGCGATCCCCAAGTGATTTTGATGGCTTAAATGCCCCTGGATCATAATTTCTCAAGCCACAGGTCAAGCTTGGAAGAACAACACAGACAACTTGACAAATAAACAAAAAATATTTGGTGTCAAAAAAATATGATTCTAATTAATTAATAATTAATAATTTAACCATTCTAGATCCATCTTAACTCTGAATTTACCACGCATTACAACGATAAAATCTCCTAAAATGCAAACCTCTTTTAGATCTTTTAAAGTGAAAAAAGATTTGATCCCTCTAGATGCTTGGTAGATCCGAAGTTAAGATAGATGTAGAATAGTAATTAATAAAAATCAAAAACTTGTCAGAATCAATTATATACTTGGAATTTCTAAATTATAAATTATGTATTTTCCCATACATATTTGAATTTGAATTTACAGTAATTTATAATAAAAATAAAGCAATATAATTAATTGCAAAAGGCTAAAACGCCCATCTAATTCATTACTTTAACTTCATGGAAATACAATTACACCTCGTCAAAACTTTACATTAACACTACCATTTCATTGCCACCAGTGATTTACAATACCATCTCAGAAAACAAACCCAAACAACCCATTAAATAAACGGGAAACCTCTATACATAACAGAAGTAATCCGTATTTCCAATGCCTTTAAAGAACAATATGTGTATTTGTGGAAGGGAAATGTATTGATTTGTAATGTAAGATGCCATTGAGGCAATTTTATACTTTACCATTCATTGCCCATTGAAGTCGTACTACTTCAGGGCATTATGCCTTTGAATATTTCACTTTTATGTTATCTTATTTATCTCCTTTTAAGTTCTACAATTTAATTCTATGGTTATGTAATTGCCATAATGGTCAAAAAATAATCTAAACGTAAAAAAATATGGTTAAAAACTACTACTAAAAAAATAAAAATTAAAATAATGCAAAAACTTATTATTAAAGAGATTAAACTAAAAATATTCAAAAAGTCAATAAAACATTAAATTTCTATTTCTTAACAAAATAATCACAAATAAAAAAAATAGAAAAACATATCATATATAAATAATTGATTGTTCCAACAAACTAAAAACTTTGATATATGGATAAAATTAAATAAAAATAAAATATAAAAGTTACTCAAAATAATAAATTTTAAAAATAAATAATGTATAAATTTAGAAAAATGAATAATTTAAAAATACCAAAAACTTATAATAATAAGACAAACAAAATCATGTCAATAGAATATAATTTCCCAAAAAAATATAAATAACAAAAAAACCCTAAGAAGAAGAAAGAAAGATAGAAACAAAAATAGAAAATAGAAAAAACAAGTCTTTACAAAAAATATGAAGAAAAAAAAAACCAAAGATTAAAAATATCACAAGAATTAATTAAATCAACACACTAATAATTAATAAAAAAAATAAAAAATAATCCAAGGCGTAACATTAGTTGTAGATTAGTTTTGAGTGTACAAGTGTTACATGCAAGACTAGTTTTGAGTGTACAAGTGTTACATGCAAGACTAGTTTTGAGTGTACAAGTGTTACATGCAATCAGTGATCAATGCTTGGGAATTGCGCAATCATTTTGGAGGAGATTTCTAAAAAATATGGGACAATTTCTTCGGGATTTGCGCAACAAAATAGGAGCTCAAGTGGGGGCATAAATTGACTAAGTCTAGATCAGAGCTTTTTATTGAGCAAAGAGAACAATTATTCACTTGTAGGTTGAGCTAAGAGCGAGCAAGCAATTGTAATACATTCTCTATTGATTTGATTAATGCAAGCAGGCTTAAGGGGTTTATACCAACTAGTTTCCCCTAGATAAATTTGTGTAATTGTATATGTGACTGTTGCATGCTTGTGAATGTTGTTCTAAATTGTGAATTAATTTCTGCAGAGCAATAGAGTAGAGTTGTGTTTCTTGATTTATATTAAATTTCTTGAGCAATTGCAATTCTATCATCATATTTCTACATGGTATTAGAGTAAGATTCACATTAGAGCAAGAATTTTGAAGTTTTTCCTCATGAGGTTTGAATTTGTAGCTTCAATGTAGCATGATTTCTTTACAATTGGAAGAATGGCCTTTAATGGACTGAGATTAGATTATGCCTTGGAAGGCAGCTCGAATTTCATTGCCTGGAAGGATCACATGGAGGTAGTGCTTGATGAAAATGGATTGTTGGAATATGTCAAGACAGACATTCCAAAACCAGGATCAGTTGATGCCCAAAACCTAGCCCAATGGAAGAAAGATGTAGCCAAGGCGAGGAGAATAATCATAAAGGGAGTGAGAGACCACATTGTCTCAAATCTACATGGCAAAGAAACTCCTTTCATAATGTGGAAGGCACTGACTGAGCTATTTGAGAATAATAATGACCATAGAAAATTGGCCCTCAAAGATAAACTTTGAAACATTAAGATGCAGAAGAATGATACTATTCCACAGTATCTCACTAGATTTACACAAGTTCAGGATGAGTGTGGAGGGGTTGGTCTGAATGTTGCAGAAGATGACCTGGTGAGCCTAGCTCTTCTAGGCCTTCCTAAAAGCTAGCATAGCTATCAAAACTCGGTGAACGGGAAGGATAAATTATCGAATTTGGAATGCTTATGGCCTGATTTGGTATAAGAAATCATATGAAATACCAAAGATGGAAGTTCATTCAAGGGAGAGGATGAAGAAAATTTTGCATTGGTTGGAAAGGGAAAGAAGGGCAAAGGGAAAAAATATCAAACTAAACCAAAATCCAACCAAAGGGACAAGAATAAAGACTTGTCCGAAATAAAATGCTTCAATTGTCATGAATCCGGGCACTATGCTACAAAGTGTCCACACAAGTGAAGCATTAGCTTCATAGTTTGAGCTAGACTTCACCTCGATCACATGCATGGCCAACACCGTGATGGGGAGTGTGTTGTACTTGGACTCAGGTGCCTCGTTCCACATGACATTGTGTAGAGAGTTCTCCAGTGACCTAGAGGAGAAAGATATCTAGATGCATATTGAGATTGGGGATGGTGGAATGTACAATTCTACTGGGATTGGTACAATAAAGTTAAGAGGGAGTCAGGATCCCCTCTTCGCCTTAAATATGTCTTGTTTGTGCGAGGCCTAAAGAAGAACCTCATCTATGTAATAGTTTTGGAAGACCGTGGATATGATGTGATCTTTAGTAAAAGGGAAAGCCTTTCTGAGACACATAGCCACTGGATAGGTGAAGCAGATTAAGGTTCGTGTGAAGAACCTATATAAACTTAATGTGGAAGATTGCACTGCATTAAGTAGTAAGTTAGAGAAAGTGCAAAGTCGAGATGTTGGTGAACTCTGGCACAAAATACTTGGTCATTTGCACCATGGTGCCCTTAAAATTATGCAACAAATAACCACTGGCCTCCCTAAAGGATCACTTGGTCAAAAAGGTGTTTGCAAGGGTTGTAACTTGGGGAAGTATGTAAAATCCACATTCCATGATTGAGACAACAAAGCAAATGCAGTCTTGGAGAGAGTCCATTATGATGTTTGTGGACCCTTCTCGATAACCTCCACTACCAGACATAAATACTAGGTTATTTTTATTGATGATTTCTCAAGAAAGTGCTATATCTTCTTCATGCGGAAGAAGGATGAGACTTTCTCAAATTTTGTAGAATTTAAGGCACTAATTGAGAAAGAGACCAGCAAGAAGGTGAAGGCTCTCAAAAGCGACAATGGAGGTGAATATATTTTGAATAACTTCAAGGACTTTTTTCCAAAGAAGGAATTCAAAGAGAAATTACAACTCCCCACAAACCACAGTAGAATGGGGTATCTGAGAGAAAGAACTAGAGCATGTGGGAGTTGTGAGAGTTATGCTACATGACCAAGGCTTGCCATTGCATTTATGGGTAGAGGCATGTAACACAACAGTCTACTTGCAGAACCAGAGTCCTCATCGGATTCTTGGTATGATTACACTAGAGGAGGCTTTCTCGGGGAGAAAGTCAGATGTGTCTCATTTTAGAATTTTTGGAGCCTTTGTTTACTACCATGTCTCCAAATATTCGAGGAAGAAACTTTAGCTGACAACATAGTTGGGAGTTTTTGTGGGTTACACTGAAACTCCACATAATTATTGAGTGTACTTACCTTCCCTCAGAATGATATTTGTGCGAAGGGATGTAAAATTTGATGAGGATAAAGCAATGAGATGCTCTCTTGAGAAGGAATCGCAAATCCCACCAAAAGAGGAGCTTTTAGCTCCAAAGGAGGAGCCTCAGGAAGTTGTGGAGCATCCACAAATGGAGGAGTAGAGAGGAGGCAAAGTGGAGACATCAACTCAAGCATAACCATCGAGAGAAGTTAGAAAAAGAACCAGGGAAGTTGATAGATTGGTGTAGGATGCGAGGGAGAACACGAGAGCTCCTTCAAATTTGCGCAGGCAAAGGAGGTCACCTAAGAGGTACACTGGCTACATGTCTCTAATGACTGAGCGTGTAGATACTAAGCCATCCTATTTTGAGGAAGAATTTGAGCAACTAGTTTGGGTTTATGCAATGGTGGGAGAATATGATTCCATCATGAAGAACAATATTTGGGAAGTGGTCCCAATAACGATAGATAAATCAATTGTGGTTTTGAGATGGATCTTCAAAGTTAAGCATGTAGCAGAAGGAAGCATAGAGAAGTATAAGGCTAGATTTGTAGCCAAAGGGTTCTCTCAAGTTGAGGGAATTGACTATGAGGAAACCTTTGCTCCCGTAGCAAGGTATTCATCCATTTGATCAATTCTTACACTAACTACACAGATGGGGTGGAAGATCCACTAGATGGATGTAAAAACAACATTTCTCAATGGTGTTATTAAGGAAGAAGTGTACATAGAGCAACCATAAGGCTTTGATACATTTGATTGGGAGTCTCATGTGTGTAGATTCAGACAAGCATTGTACGGTCTCAAACAGTCACCCCGAGCCTGGTAAACTCGGATTGATAGTTATCTCATTGGATTGGGCTTCACCAAAAGTGAAGTGGTTGTGAAACTCTATCATATTTTGGTAGAAGGTAAATTTATTATCATTGTTTTATAAGTTGATGATTTAATATTGACAGGTGATGAGAAGTTGATAAGCTCTTACAAGGAGGACCTTGCAAGGGAATTTGAGATGAAAGACATGGGTCTCAGGGAAAATATGACACGGTGATGGGGAATTGTTTGTGTCTCAGAGAAAGTATGCCACTGAGATACTGTAGAGATGGAGAGTTGTAAGCCCATGGAGACACCTCGAACAATCAACTAGAGGAAGGAGAATGCCCCTTCAGGTGAAGAGGTTGATGCTACCATTTACCGACAACTAGTGGGTTCACTTATGTATCTTGTGAACACATGACCAGATATGTGCTATGCAATCAACCAACTGAGCTAAGTTATGGTTAGGCTAACCAAATTGTATTGGAAGGAAACTAAGCATGTTTTACAATACCTCAGAGGCACTACCCAGTATGGATTATGGTACAGACGGATAAAGGAAGTGAAGTTGTGTGGCTTCACAAATGCAGATTGGGCAGGGATTCCATCTGACCGAAAGAATATCAGGTGGAATTTTGGCACTCATCTCAGCAGAAGCTGAATACATGGCTGCAAGTCAAGCAACATGTGAGGCGATTTGGATGAGAAAGATACTTGTGGGATTGTTTGGTCAGGAGATGGATCCAACTGTGATCTATTGTGATAATCAGAGTTACATTAAGCTCTCTAAGAATCCAATATTTCACGATTGATCCAAGCATATAGATATCTGGTATCACCATTTACGGGACTGTGTGCAAAGGAAGATAATGTTGCTATAATACATTCCAACAGAGGAACAATATGATAACATCTTGACAAAGGATTTGTCAAGAGGGAAGTTTGAATTCCACAGGTGAAGGATAAGGGTGGTTGATAATCCCTTTCTTGCTAAGAGGGAGTGTTGAGAAGTGTAGCAAGAAAGGCTCAATTTGACTTAGCCTTGGTCAAATTGAGTAAATTCAAAATTTCCACATTAGCAGATAACTTGGAGGCAATTAACTAAGGTGACATGGCTCTTGTCACTCAGTTAGATAAGTAAATTCAAGTTAAAGGGTTTGGATTTCAATTATGCGTGATTGTTAATTTGTAGCAATCTAGATCAGTGATTTCTAATTATACTTAGTTAAACTAGTTCTAATAGTTGATTGAACTAGTTGGAGGTCAGTTGTGCAATGGGACAACAGTCTAACTCAGATATCATCTAGTTAATTGATCAATCAATCAAAATTAGCTCATGCATGCAAGGAATTTGTTTTGCTTAGCTGTGGTGGAGATTCCAAGGCAATGTAACATTAATTGTAGAGTATTTTTCAATGTCCAGGTGTTGCATGCATTCAATGATCAATCCTTGGGAAATGCGCAATCATTTTGGAGGAAATTTCTAAAGAATAGGGGCCAATTTCCTCAATATTTGTGCAAAGAAATAGGAGCTTAGGTGGGGGCAGAAATTGACCAATTTTGGGTCAGATCTTTTCATTGAGTAGAGAGAACAACTATTCACTTGTGGGTTGAGCTCATAGCGAGCAAGAAATTGTAATACATTCTCTATTCATGTGATTAATGCAAGCAAGCTTAAGGGGTTTTTACCATTTGGTTTCCCCTAGATAAATATGTGTACTTATGTATGTGATTGTTGCATCTTTGCGAATGTTGTTCTAAATTGTGAATTAATTTCTGTAGAGCAGTAGAGTAGAATTGTGTCTCTTGATTTAGATTAAATTTCTCAGTTGCAATTCTATCACCATATTTATACAGTCACAATTGAAACATAGTCCCTTTACTCTTTTTTGATCCATTTGCCAAGGTGTTAACCTTATTAGTTTCAGAGAAGGAGCATGCATTTCTTTATAGTTATTAGTGACCAGCTTTATAGTAGCCATATTTTTTTTTTCAACTTTCCTTGCTAGCTTGAAAGCATGCTCTAAAGATTTGTGCTCAAAGAGGCACAACTCATGTTGGATGATTTACTTTAAATGTCCCATGAATAGGTTTAACAAATTATTCTCTGAAATGTTCTTTACTGTGAGACTCAAATTTTTGAATAATTGAATGTGCTCTACAACCAAACATTTTTGTTGAATATTTAGAGATTGATCAAAGAATGTATTCCTCTTATTATCCCCATAATGTGCTATCAATTCTCCTGTAAAATTGGGCCATGATACAATCAAATCCTTTTTCCTTTTACAAAGCCATTGATACTATACATGATCTTGTTCTAAAAACATGGATGCAATAATTTACTGTTTGTAAGGTTGCCACTTGGTGTAGATCAAAGTATTTCTCCATCTAGACTATCTATGTTATAGGTTAATTACTATTAAACTTCCTCATATTAATCTTAAAAATGTAATAGTTCTTTAGTGATGACTTGAAGACCTACTAATGTGGATCTTGGAGTTAAAAGTCATGATTATGGTTCTATAATTCAATATTTGTGCTCTCCAATTGTGAAAAAATACTCCCCATATATGATTGAGTCTCAACACTAGGCTTCTCCTTACGTTCACGATTTCCTCGGATCTCCATATATCTTCTAGGGATATCCTTTAATAGAATGGTTTGTAATCCTTTTATTTCTCCCTTAATTAATTTTATATATCTTCCTCGATGTTTTTCATTTCTTCCTTATTTTAATTTATCTTTTTTCCCATTTCATCCATCATTTATTTTTGAAGGTTTTCTTGAGAACCTAATAAATCCACCATTTTCAACATACTACCATCCATTTCATTAACTTTATTCTCAAATTGTTAGAACCTATATTCTAAGTATGCACTTTCTTCATGAGATTGGGATGAGCCTCTAGGAGGTTTAATCGATGTAGTCACTTTATTTTGAGGCATAATAATAATACTCCTCTTTATCACAACTTTCAGTAAAAAAAAATTGGATCTTCTAATCAAATTTGATGCTACTTGTAAGTTCTGTATCTTTAAAACCTTAGTATTGACAATATCTGACTGGATGACCTTTTTCTTTATATATCTCTAAGATTTGAGCCCTTCTGAATTTGAAATATTGGCCTATAATACTATGATATGTATTCTCTACAATTCCATAGGTCTAACCATAATTTGATTCAACAAGTTAATTTATGGTAACTTCCCAAAACTTAGTAATTTTTGGCCTCTTCCCAAGAGAAAACTTGTAGTGCATGCCACTTGTCCAATTATTCAAATTTGATTATGAAATTTTAACCTAATGTGCTTCATGATGTCTCCTAAAATTCCTAATAATTTCAAATTTTAGAGTGCCCCAAATAAAGTTATAGAAAATATGCCATGATCACTCATTTGAAACCTAATTTAAGACCATTCATAAACCATAAATTCCACGTTGTATTTCTAAAAAATATTAGCGAACCAAAATCTAATTTTTTTACAAGACAAACCTTGTGATTCCTTCTAAATATACTCAAAATTTCACTATTTGAAACATTTAAGAAGAACAATTATAACGAAAATGCTGAGATGGCTCATTTGAAATAGATTTCGGTACCAATCACACCCACAACATATATCTTAGAAAGTATAGTGAATCAAAATATACAACTTTAACTAGATGTTCCCCGATATTGTTTTCTCAATATGCTCAAAATTTCATCATCTAAAACATCCTATAAAAATTTATAGTGAAAATGCTAATATGACTTGTTTGAAGCAGCGAAAACCTAGGTTCGTATGTTATAGTACGAAATCTTATGAAACTTACACCTTATAAATGATAAGAAACCAATAAGTACAATCCATTTTATGAATGTTTTAACCTTGTACAAAAATTATCTGCAATCAAACTCTTAAAAACAAAAAATATACAATGGTGAGAACAAAAAATATACACAAATATTTTCTCCTGGAAACAAAAACCGAGAAAACCATATTGATTTTTAATTATATTTATTTCATTATTACAACACATTATATACATGCAGAAGCAGTCATAAACCCCCAATCCATTAACTCTAGATTAGGACATAACAATAGTTCCCTTGACTGAATCTACAAAATACCCTGGGCAAAACCATCATGCACAAAACCATGAGTAGGTTTGCCCAATTTTATTTATCTATTTATTTATTTTCAGGGCATTGCCCCGAACCTTGTATAGGGGACTACTACACCCTACACAACATAAGAACACCTGGGGCTAGTCACACAAAGAATATAACACACACCCAACACTTTGAAGGGGAAACCTCCTTTTATAATGAATATAATGTATAAGTCAAGATTTGATGATCGTAAGACTAGGTCTCCTTAGTGTATATATAGGAGACAAAGGATACAATTATAATAAAATGGGACCATGAAAGGTTGTAGCCTACATAACAATATAAATGTAATCACGTAATATCTAGGACTTAATAAGATGTTTTAGGATTAACATGGGTCATATATAGGGCTTGACAAATAGCAAAACTAGAAGAAGTAGAGGAAGCCAATAATAGTTGAAGGAAGCCTAAAAAAAATTGTGGACATACTTTCAATCAAGAAAAGAAAATTGCAATGGAATGACAAAGAAACTATTTAATGGAACAATGTAGTAGAATACTAGTGCAAATCATTGTAGGGAAGAAATAACACACTAACAAAGAAAGTACCCATTTTTATAACTATTCCAAGTTTAGAGGACATGAGAAAGATAATTGTTGGAGACTACTCACAAAGAAATGCCAACAGTCTACATCAGCTAACCACAAAAGAAAGATAATAGTATCAAAGTTTATATCAAAAGGCATTTCCATTATGATAGTCTTCTTCCCAATCATGTTAAGCATGAGAAAATTTTCTCCATTAATATCTAGATAAAGAAAGCTCTTGTGACCATACTTTTTATTATAGTCTTCTTCCCAATCATGTTAAGCATGAGAAAAATTTCTCCATTAATATCTAGACAAAGAAAGTTCTTGTGACCATACTTTTTATTAGCAACCAATAAGATCTGATCTTAAATGCAACCTTGAATAAGCACAATCTACCTTTAATCATGCATCATCAACCCTATTCCTTGGATTGGCCTAGCCAAGGAAAAATTTGTGCATCCGAAGCAAATGCAAGGCCAAGTTTCTCATCTCAACTTAATACATCAACCAAATAAACTCCGAGGTTGTTCCTTTCGACATGTGGAGTGATTTTTGTCAATCCATACATACATGATTGTAATGCACTATATAAACAACATATAAACTAGTACATACTAGTTAAAATTTCAATGAGGAGGAGGAGATTTTATATCTATAGAAGTTATTCCATGATGCCACAAAATAGTTGTAAAAATATTGAACACTCTTATTGCTAGTTGCACTAAGAAAAGCAAGGCGCATTTTACAACCCAATATTGAAGATATTTGTAACATTTATCCACATCCACAATGTTGATACCAACAAGTGTCAATCCAATATAATATATTATACATGTCTCTTCTCGATACTAAATATATTCATGGCTAAGATGAATCTAAATTGGGTTTTATCATCAAATCTTGAGACAATTTATTTTGCACATTGTCATACTAAGAATCAACGCTCTTAGGGTTAATTTTTATCATTCAAACCTTAGAATCATCTGCTTTGGATATTTGTAACTAGAAAAAAGATGATAAAGTCACAATAAAATGATTTATGACACAAAGTTTTAAAACACCTAACTTCCTTCGAAATGATGATCCAAATATTACAATTATCTAGTGATACACATAATAATTATAAGATTAATTATCCAATTCAAAATAGAGATAATAATTATAGGTTTAGATTTTATAGAGAAGTGTTTTGAATAACGAGATAAGTGTTGAGAGGATAAGGAAGGTCACTCTATAGAGTGAATTATTTGACTTGAATAAAGACCATGGAACATTAATCTATTGACTAAACACATATACATCCAAACTAAAGGAAGACCATATTAAATATTAAATAACTGTGACAAGGCAAGACTACTTGTCATTGGCCTCCACAATGATGAATATGTTGATATATTTGAGTCCTTTATAATGATTAATGCTTTACCCTTTACCTTTGACCTTTCCTTCCCTCGAGCATAGTTGGTCCCTTTTGGCTCACACGCTAACGCAGGATAAGCACATCAACGAAGTTGAATGTCTATCGTGCAATGTTAGGGATCTGCATTTCCCGAAATTGTGATAACATTGTTATGGCAGAGTCTCTGACTTATCTCCAGCTTGGCATTGGCTGGAAGGATAATTTTTGCAGGTCTCTGAATACTTTCTGCGTCCCGGCTATGCCCAGAAACAGAGTCTCCTCGAGAAAGAATACTGCATCTGATAAGACTAGTAAAACCAGAAGACCTTCAGATGATTATGAATGGCTGCCTTCATCTCTATTCCTTGGTAAAAGACTGTTCGTGGAGGATGCTCCAGGATTTCGAATACAGAGGAAGATCAGATACAAGACTAGCTCGGCTGAATATTTGAGCAATCTGGTACCTACATCCCAAGTACAAGCTCTGAGCTCTCCAATAGATCTTTGCTAGTTAGTTGCATATAATATACAACCCCATTGAAAGGATTGTGTGAAAATTGAACACAGAAACCTGCTAATAATGTTTAATGCTGAACCTTTTTTTGCAGGTTTCAAGACTATTTGGACCAGCAATTTTTGAATCCTCAAAGCTACATGTTCAGTTCCTGGGAGTTGGTGAGGAGATGCATCCAGGACATGGCCTTCCTAGGACTTACACTCTAACACATTGTGACATAACTGCTGAGTTAACATTGGCAGTTTCTCAGACCATCAACAGGGCTCAGGTTTTGTATTCCTGAGCTTTCAACACACTGTCAAATCCTGAAAAGTATGTTTCGGCTTTCACTATAATGTGGCAGAAATAAAATCAGTGTTCTTGTTATTCTACAGAGCAGGTTAGGGGAGATCTTGGTGTTTATATTTGTGTATAATCTTTTAAAAAAACTAAGAGGGATAAAAAACATGCAAGGGTAAAGCTTGATGTTTTGCATCCTCAAACTATTTATCTACATTGATGTATTTGCACCCTCAAACTATTTAATTACACTGAGATCTGTTAGTTGATGCTTCATATATATCAGTTTAAGATGCATCTCTGCCTTGAAGCTTCATCTCTCATCATTCTCACTTGCCATCCATTTTTTTCAATATTTGGGGTAAATCCCTATCTGTACACTGCATCAAAGAAAACCAGATTTGTGCTTTGACCCATTCAATAGAAATGGATTTCATACCAGGCTAATACTCCAAGATTAACAGTTGCAGGGTTGGTGCAACAAATTCCAGAGAGATGAAGTGGTAGCAGAGTGGAGAAAGGCTCAAGACAAAATGTCATTGCATGTACACTGCCATATCAGTGGTGGGCAATGGCTGCTAGATGCCACAGCCAAACTAAGGTTCATTATCTTTCGCAAGAAGCTGCCAGTGGTATGATATTGCATTTTTTTTAGATTTGTTTGATTTGCATTCTGAAGTGTATAATATTCATATTAATTAAGTTTATTTCGGGTGTTTTTAAAGAAAGATTGAGATCTTTCTCATTTAAAGAAATAATTGAAGCTTTTCTATCCGAATTCAATTCTCACAAATGATAGGATGAATTTTGATGTAATGATTTCGAATTGGTTAAAAAAGTCTCAATAAACTGCTTTATCCATTTGGAACTGACACCAATGTATATTAATATAGGACTAAAATGCAACCATTAAATATTCAAAAGGAAATGATCCTTGATTTGGTCATGTGGCAGGTCTTGGAGGCTTTCAGGTTTGGAGATCAAGCGCTTCTCAGTGGCCATCCAGGTTTGTCCCACCATCACCATATACCCAATTAACAAACAGAGCAGGTAGGTTCAGCAGGCGAGGTCAATGAAAATGAAATATCATTACCAAAATGGTGTATGACTCCACCATGACTCATATTGTTACAGAACTGGAGCAAGCACTGGTGTGGGTATATTTCCATTCAAATGTCAAAGAATTCAACCGCGTGGAATGCTGGGGTCCGTTGGCAGATGCAGCCAAGGTCGGTCTGTGTTTGCCAATTCCTTTGCTTAATTTTCTGACAAGAACCCTTGCCTATCACACATTACAGATAAGCTATCTGACAAGGGTAAGAAAGGACTGTGAATAAGTTATTTTAACAAGATTGATTTGGGTTAAACAGGGTGAAATATGGGAACCAGAGATGAAGAATGAAAAGGAGAAGATAGAGCGACCGAGGCAATGTGGTCATCCGTGCAAGTGTTGCTACCCGCCGCTGAGCCTTATCGGTTGGGCAGATGATAATCTTCTTCCTCAGCCGCCAATGTAGATCTTCTTTCACTATTCTATCCATTTCCCATCACGTTCTGCGGCTGTGGACGATTTTCTGGAACGCGTTGGTGTGTGCATTCTCACATAAAACGACTAGACGGACGGGGCTGAGAATCGAACCCACCGCCGGTCACAACAGGGATCATTGAGTTGTTTAGTCGGATAATTTGAAAAAAACGCGAGTCATCGATTGGGCTCTTTATAGCTTCTTGTAACTTCGAAGAAGTGTAATGGTATTTCGAAACTGTTTGATATTTTTCAATATTTCGGACACTCACTCTCGAAGCGCAATTTTTTTGTTTTTGTTTTTTAAATGTAAAGTTGGAAGTCATATTTCCTTATATCAATTAATTTGTATGCAACATATAAATATATTTTAAAAGTTATATGTTAAATTTTTAATATATATATATATTAAAAATTAATTTATAAAATTATTATATTTACTAATAAAATAATATAATGAACAAATTATCAAAAAAATAAGAATAAAATTAGAACATAAATACCAGTTTTTAAGATTAGTTTTATTGGTTGAGTTCCAATGCGGTTATGAACAATATGCAAACACCAACCCCAAGGGTTAGCTCAATTGGTTGAGTTTCAGTGTTGTTGTTGAGAGGTCACGATTTAGAATTAAGCATCGTTAAAGATCCTTTTGGGTAGATCTATCTAGAACAATGTTTCCATAATTTCTCATAACTTCAACCATCATTTTAAATTGTTTAAATTTATTCTAAGCTATTAATAAAGTTGATAATTATTACAACTTTAACTAAAATGTTCTAAGTTTATACATATATATATATATATATATATAACTTTATTCATCTAATGTTATGTTTATTTTGGAATTTTTAATAGATATTATTGTTTATTTTAAAATTTTAAATAGATATAAATGTGTATATTTATTTTTAAAGAAGATGAAATATATTAATGAAATTTAATTTTACGGAGGATTGTTTTATTTTACTATCTTATTATTTATAGAGATAAGAATGGGTATATGAATCTCACTAACTTGAAAAAAAATTAACAAAAAAACTATTTTTTCTTTTTATTTTTTCTTATAGTTAGTTTTGATATATTTATTTCTATCTTTTACAGTCACTATAGTGGTTTTTCCCTAGCAATTTTATCACCATTAGTAGGTAGAAAATACCTAAATTCCAAGCACCTCGTTCTAAGGGGATGAAGGCAATCAAACTTGTGACCTTCCAAGTTCAAGAATATACATGTTTCAAAGGATATACTCATTATGAACTTAACATGTCACATGTAGGAATTGAAACCAAAGAGGAAGGATAATAATAATTTTTCCAATCACCTGGAACTACATCCAATTGACCAAATTAAATTAAATTTGTTAAATATTAATATTTCATATTTATAAATGTGCATCCCCAAAAATAGTTTTCATCCTATATGTCTCTTCTATCATCTGTAACTTTTGCATGTTTAATTTAAAAATAAATAATCTTTCCTCTTACTTTTAAATAAATTTCATTATTTACTCTCAAAGAGGGTGCAGTAGTGTGGGTCCTCCCCTCTTGCCCTAATATCATGGCAATACATAAATAACGACATAACAACATGCAAGCCACCTGATAAGTTGCGGGCTTGTGGGTAACCTCAGAGGCTCGCTCTGACATTAATCTAAGGTTCCAACATCAAGTAGCGTACCATTTAGGTACCAAGTTGCACAACTTAGGTTTATGGTGGATGATAGAGGAATCAAAGGCTTATACCAACATGATGAATTACACTCATCACCAGAATACTTCATCTCAATCTTCTTGGGAAGTGGAAATCATGGGAGTCCTTCACTACGGGATCAATGGCACACTACACAATCCAAGCATCATTTCAAAGTAGTGGGCAACACACACAAATATTCAGTGGTGGGCTTAGACTATTGGCTATGCGATCATCCTTGGTTTTGGAAACATTGAGCGAACCAAGGCTCCCCTGGATCTATATCAGAAACATGCAGAGCTACCAAGGAGTTGTTTCCCTTCTTATTGTTGGTTTCCATTATGTGCACTTAACTGCTCTTACTACTGACCTGGTTATAGGCTCCTTGGCATTCTGAGTAAGCACATTCTCAATCCAATTTTGCTTGCTTTGCGTTGACTTTTGTTTGGTTGGGCCATTTTGTTGTTTCTCTGGTTTGTGGATTTGTATATCCTTAGCAAATACTTTAATTTGGAATGGCCTCCTCACCATCCTTTGTTCTTTGTAACTCTCCCCTCACAACTCACTCCTAGCCCTATTAATTTCCCTCCATGATCTGAATTGGATCCATGAAAATTATCAAAGTACCATGACTATATCAAATCAGGACCGACTTCGAATTTATGAACACAGAGCGATCAGGAAGACCTCTGGACAGTGGCAGTTTGTAGCCAGCAAGGAATGATGAGGACCTCGGTCAAAGCGCGCTGATCGAGGCCCATGGAGACCGCATAGGAGGCAAAACTGGTAGTTAGGAAGCCCGGATCGGGAAACAGAGGGCATTTTTGATGCGCGATTAGCGCTCATTGCTGGGCAAAACCCCTCGAAAAGGAGAAGCCCCAAGCGCTCGGTTGCATGGGAAGCCGGGAAACCGTAGGGTAAGCGCTAAGGCGAAAGGCGGGACCTGCGCTCCAAAACCGACAGTATATCGGAGGCATCCTTGGGCGGTAAGTGGATTTGGCGAAAAACGAGCGATTCCATACATTGCGTGACACGTGTCCGGCGGATGAGAGAGAAAACCGCCTCCCATCGCGCGCTAACGGTCAAGCAAGTCAACCGCGCGAAATGAGCGAATGTCGTAGGATCGGGGGGCCCTAGATCTGACGGTGGAGATTGCGCCTCATGGAGGAACTAGATTTGACAGGGGATTAAGCCATGGCATAGAGAAGTTTGACGTCCGATTTGAATGTTGAGTCGACAGATGAGTCATTCCACAGTGTAACTGAAAATCCAAACCGTTAAGGAAGAGCTGGCGCAGTTCGTGAGAGGACAAGTGGCCACTCCCTGTTAGATGTTGGCAATGATGCAAACGCAGGGAACTCCAAGCAAACAGCAGCAGGCGAACCGAAGGGGCGGAAGAGGAAATGAACAATCGAGGACAGATTGGACTTAAGCCATGAACAAACACAGAACAAAATATGAATACCGAGAGAGGAGACAAAAACAGTGAAAGAAAAGGCGAAAGAGACATTGAAGCAAGAAGCAAAAAACAAAGAGCTGAGCTGACCTTAGGAAGCATCGAGCAGATAGAAAGCTTGAGAGGTTCAAGCAATCCCTAAGAGGATCTGTCGGGAATTGAGCACCACATTAGGCTCCTCCCATTGAAGACCAAAGAGGTCAAGACTTGGTAAGGAAAAGAGTCTATGCACTCTAGTGGCTTGGGGGATCCAAGAACCACCCTACCAAACCTTATCTATTTCAGGAGACTCAAATTGAGCTCCTCATTGTAAATCTCTGTTTCAAAGACACAATAAAAAGAAGGCCACCACTGAGAGCTGGACGGGAGATGTAGCCGTGGAGAATAGGGTGAACTCATTATTAATTGTTGTGTTCTTGCATTTGCTTACTGTGTTTTCCTCACTGTTTTCCATTTTCCAGTGTCTGTGTATTTTGCAATCTGATTGATCCGTTGCCTAAAATAACATAGACACACACACCAGCACATGAGTATGTAATACCTTCATTCATTAATTAATTAACTGAGGTCACTCACGAGTGATTTTCAGATCAAATGGTATCAGAGCTGAGGCTATAAGGTTAGACAAGCTTGTGTTGTTTTCGCTGTTGAATGCTAACTAGATCAAAGCTCAAATTAGGAGAAGGAGAGTTGGTCGAAACCAATCCTGAAATTGGGAGAGTCTATCCTTGGAAGACAATGTCAGAGGAAGGTTCTATGGGACCAGACCCTCAATTCATAGATAGTTTCCTAGCCATAAAGTCCATGGTAGAAGAAATGTATAAAGACTTTAGAAAGCATAAGGATGAAGATTCATCAGGCTCTAAACAAGACAAAGGAGAAGATGAGTCTCATTTCCATGACCACTCAAAAGGCAAGGGGAAAGAAGAAAGCTTCCTCACACCTCCTAATAGCCCTGTACATAACAAGAAGGCATCTTTGATTAAACTAGATGTTAAATTTGATTTACCTATATATGATGGAGAGTTGAATGCAGAAAAGTTGGACAATTGGATTAGGCAAATTGATGTTTATTGCAGAGTGCAGAGTATCGACTCAGACAAGAGCAAGATTCAGTTGGCAAGCCTACGTCTTGGAGGCACTGCCTTGGTTTGGTGGGAAGGCAGAACCCAAGCTGACATGAAAAGACAAGGTAAGACTATCTCTGTCTCGAGTGAATTTGTTTCTGCAATAAAAAAATAGTTCTATCCATTAGCCTACATGCAGCAAGCCATGATGAGTTGACAAACTCTTCAGCAGTTGAAAGGGCAAAGTGTGCAAGGGTACACTCAAGAATTTAGAAAGAGAGCATTGATTATAGGAATCTCATTAGACTCACTTGAGACTCTGTTGAAGTACATTGGTGGTCTACATAGCTACATGAGGCACACTATCCTCATGTTTAATCCCACTAGTATAGATGAGGTATCTGTACAAGCTACTCATCTAGAAGCTAGAGGAAAAAATGGAAGTCCAAAAGTTGGGGGATCATCCCAACCCACTGCAAGCAAGAATAAGGAGAAAAGAAAGCAGAAATGGAAAGTAAGGAAGGCTAACACTGCACAGAAGAGCAAAGCTTCATGCAATCACTGTAAAAAGGATGGGCATGATGATGAGCACTGTTGGATTTTGCATCCAGAGCTGAGACCTAAGAAGTACGATGGAAAAAAGAAGAAGAAGATTGTTGCAGCTATTCAGAAAGATTTTGGGTCAGACTCAGGAGATGAAACAACTATTGTAGCCACAAGAATAAAAGGTAAGAATTCTGAAGCATCTACTAGTAATTCTGCACAATCTACTATTGATGAAGAAAACGAGAGAAAAAGGCATGAGCTTTTCCATATTCGAGTTATTTCCAAACATCAAAAGATTGATACTTTGTTTGATAGTGGCTCACAAGTAAATTTAATTTCTGAAGCAATTGTAAAGAAGTTGGGATTAGTAACTACACCTCACAAGAAACCATACCCATTAGGATGGTTGAATGATAAAGCACAACTACAAGTGACTAGACAATGCAAACTCAAGTTTTCTTTTGGGTCAGCATTTGTAAATGAGGTTGAGTTAGATATAATTCATTTGGATATATGTGGAATTGTTTTAGGAAGTCCTTACTTGTATGAAAAAAAAGCTATTTTCTATAGCGCTGAGAACAAGTATCTACTTGTTAAAGATGGAATCGAATACTTTGTAAGAGCTCATAAGCTCAAGAATAATTATACTCTCATAAACTCAGGGCAGATGAAAAGAATGATAAGTTCATGCAAACAATTCTTACTAGTGGTTGTAAAGGAAAATAAACCTGATAAAACCAATGTATTTGAAGTCTGTAATGCTGAACAACAAGCTGATTTAGAAAAGGTTGTTTCAGAGTATGATATCTTGTCTCAAGAACCTAAAGGTCTGCCACCCAAAAAGGAAATAGTACATGATATTATTTTGCAGCAAGATGCTCCGTTGCCTAACATTGGAATGTACAGGTTGTCCGCTTTAGAGAATGCTGAAATCAAGAAGCAGGTGTAGGAGTTGCTTGAGAAAGGGTTCATCAGACCTAGCACATCACCATGTGGGTCACCAATCGTTTTGGTGAGAAAGAAAGATGGCTCGTGGAGAATGTGCATTCATTACCGGGCACTGAATAAGATAACAATAAAAAATAATTATCCCCTTTCTCGCACAGATGATCTTTTGGATCAATTGAAAGAACCTGTTTATTTTTCCAAGTTATAATTGCACAGTGGATACCATTAGGTCAGAGTTGCAGAACAAGATGCATGGAAGACTGCTTTCAAGACAAAGCAGGGATTGTAAGAGTGGCTAGTTATGCCTTTCGGCTTAACTAATGCTCCTGCTACTTTCATGAGATTAATGAATGATGTACTCAAACCTTTTCTTGATGATTTTGTTATTGTGTATTTGGATGACACTATGATATTTAGCAAAACATGGGAGAACACTTAAAGCATGTTAAGCAGACACTAGATGTTTTGAAAAGAGAAAATTTTTATGTTAAACTCTCAAAATGCGAATTTGGCAAAACATCTCTGAATTATTTGGGTCATATAGTAAGTGGTGGTGAATTAAAGATAGATCCCTTTAAAGTGGCAGTCATTGTGAACTGGCCTAAAGCCAAATCTGCTACAGAAGTTAGAAGCTTCTTAGGAGTAGCACAATATTGGAGAAAGTTCATTTATAACTTTTCCTTAATTGCAGCTCCCTTACATGCTTTAACATGATTGAATAAGGTGTTTCAGTGGGGAGGCAAACAACAGAAAGCCTTCAACACCTTGAAAGAAAAGATTAGTACAACACCTGTACTAGCACTGCTTGATCTTCAAAGACCATTTGAGATCCAAACAGATGCTAGTGACTATGCCATGGGAGCAGTGTTGACACAGCACGGTAAACCCATATGTTATCATTCTGAGACATTTAATTCTGCAATAGTTAACTATCCTACATATGATAAAGAATTGTATGCATTAGTATAGAGTGTGAAAAAGTGGAAACATTACTTAATGGGCAAAGAGACAGTAATACATACTGATCATCAACCACTTCAATATCTACACTCCCAAACTAAGTTGTAGAAATCAAGACACTATAGATGGATGGGGTTTCTACAATAGTTTCATTTAGTCATCAGATATAAAAAGGGCATACATAATAAAGTTGCAGACATGTTATCTAGACCCATTATAAATGCATCTACTATACTTAAGCATAATTCTGTGTTACATGAGAGTTACATTGAACAATATGCTCAAGATATAGACTTTAAAGATGTATATGCAACTTTAAGTCAAGGCAAAAGAGTATAAGAATTGGATTATCATGTAAAAGACCGACTCTTATACCATTGTGGGAAGTTATGCATTCCACAAATTGAAAGAGTAAAGATAATTCGAGAAGCACACACTTCTCTGATATCAGGTCACTTTGGGATAAGTAAAACAGTTGCACAACTGCGAAGATTTTGTTATTGGCCAAAAATGAATGAGACAGTTTCTAGATATGTAAGAGGGTGTACTATGTGTGCTAAAAACAAGCCCAACAATAGAAAACTAGACTTGTACACTCCATTACCAGTTCCTTCTTACCCTTGGGAAACTGTTTCCATGGATTTTGTTGGAGGACTGCCTAAATCTAGGAAAGGTCATGATTATCTGTATGTTGTGGTGGATAGGTTTAGCAAAATGTGTATTTTGATACCTTGTAATAAACAAATAACAACTGAACAAACTGCAAAACTATTTTTTGAACGTGTATGGGTTCATTTTGGATTACCCACTTCCATTGTATCTGATCGAGACACCCGATTTGTGGGGAAGTTTTGATCAAGTCTGTGGGAATTAATGGACACCAAACTGAAGAAAAGCACAACTTTTCATCCACAAACTGATGGCCAGACATAAGTAGTTAACATGACAGTGATCTAGTTACTTAGAGGATATTGCAGCAAACATCCTAAGCTTTGGGATGAACATTTGTGTTATGTGCAACATGCTTACAACAGAGCAAAACATTCTTCTACATAGAGATCTCCTTTTGAAACTTGTTTTGGTTTCACCCCAAGGTCTCCTTTGGATTTTATCTTTGGTAAATACACCACAGTTGAGGGACACAGTGATGTGGATAGGGCAACTAGGTTCATTGAACAAGTCCAAGAGATCCACGAGGCAGTACAGGAATAGCTGGAAAAGAGCCAAGCCAAATACAAGGCAAGGCATGACAAGCATTAGATGGAGCATAGTTTCCAAGTTGGTGACCAAGTCTGGCTGTACATCAGCAAGGACAGGATGCAAGGTGAAGGTAAAAAGCTAAAGCCTATCTGATATGGACCTTTCAGGATACTTAAGAAGGTTGGTGAGAATGATTTTTGCCTTGATCTACCAGCTTACATGCACATCTACTCAGTCGTAAATGCAGATTGCTTGAGATTATTTGAACCCTCACTAATTGAAGATCTCGAAGAGCAGAGTCAGTTGCCTTCTATTGATGACCTACTACCTGAATATCTTAATGAATTACAGGAAGACACAGTTCTGGACAGGAAGGTGAGGACGACGCGCATAGGAGATGTTGAGTACCTCAGTGTTGGACTCAAAGGTTCAAAGCTGAGCAGTGCAAAGTGGATAGAGATTGGACAAGTGAGACAATTGTACCCTCACTTAGTCGATGCTTGAAAACCAGCTTTTGGTGGTCCAAAAGCTTTTTCAGTGGGAAGGCTGTGATCCAAATTGGATCCATGAAAATTATCAAAGTACCATGATTGTATCAAATCAGGATTGACTTCGAATTTATGAACACAGAGTGATCAGGAAGACCTCTGGACAGTGGCAGTTTGTAGCTAGCAAGGAACGACGAGAACCTCGGTCAAAGCGCATTGACCGGGGCCCATGGAGACCACGTAGGAGGTAAAAATGGCAGTTAGGAAGCCCAGATCGAGAAACAGAGGGCATTTCTGATGCTCGTGCATCGTTGGGCAAAACCCCTCGAAAAGGAGAAGCCCAGAGCGCTCAGTTGCATGGGAAGCGGGAAACCGTAGGGTAAGTGCTAAGGCGAAAGGCAGGACCCGCGCTCCAAAACTGGCAGTATATCAGAGGCATACTGAGGTGGTAAGTGGATTTGGCGAAAAATGAGCGATTCCATACATTGCGCGATGCGTGTCCGGCGGATGAGACAGAAAACTGCTTCTCATCGCGTGCTAACGGTCGAGCAAGTCAACTGCGCGAAATGAGCGAATGTCGTAGGATCTTGGGGGGCCCATATCTGACAGTGGAGAATGCGCCCGATGGAGGAACTAGATTTGACAGGGGATTAATCCGCGACATAGGGAAGTTTGACGTCCAATTTGACCGCTGAGTTGGCAGATGAGTCAATCCACAGTGTAACTGAAGACCCAAACCATTAAGGAAGCGCTGGCGCAGTTCGTGAGAGGACAAGTGGCCACTCTCTGTGAGACGTTGGAAATGATGCAGAGGCAGGGAACTCTAAGCGAACAACAGTAGGCGAACCGAAGGGGCGGAAGAGGAAATGAACAGTCGAGGACAGATTGGCTTTAAGCCATGAACAAACACAGAACAAAATACGAAGACCGAGAGAGGAGACAAAAAACTGTGAAAGAAAAGGCAAAAGAGACAGTGAAGCAAGAAGCAAAAAACAGAGAGCTGAGCTGACCTTAGGCAGCATCGAGCAGACAGAAAGCTTGAGAGGTTCAAGCAATCCCTGAGAGGATCTGTCAGGAATTGAGCACCACATTAGGCTCCTCCCATTAAAGACCAGAGAGGTCAAGACTTGGTAAGGAAAAGAGTCTGTGCACTCTAGTGGCTTGGGGGATCCAAGAACCACCCTACCAAACCTTATCTGTTTTAGGAGACTCAAATTGAGCTCCTCATTGTAAATCTTTGTTTCAAAGACACAATAAAAATAAGGCCACCACTGAGAGCTGGACCAGAGATGTAGCCCTAGAGAATAGGGTGAACTCCTTATTAATTGTTGTGTTCTTACATTTTCTTACTGTGTTTTCCTTACTGTTTTCCATTTTCCAGTGTCTGTGTATTTTGCAATCTGATCGATCTGTTGCCTAAAATAACATAGACACACACACCAGCACATGAGTTTGTAATACCTTCATTAATTAATTAATTAACTGAGGTCACTCACGAGTGATTTTCAGATCACTCCATGGACCATCGTGACAATTCTCGACAACTTGTGCTCTGCCTCTTTTCTAGTTAACCTCTCTCTTTCTCTATTATCTCTTCATGTCATTCTTTACTCGCTAAACCCCCCACCTGTTATCCCTCCCATCCCCATTCACCCCTTTCACCATTAATCTCGAGCCTCGAGATCTCCTTATATCATCATGCCTCATGAAGGTTCAACTATTTCTAGTTGAGGAAGGGGCATGGGTTGTCCCTTTGTCTCTTCTTTGACCCCCAACTATAAAGCAACAACCTCTCAATTGTGAGCATAGGTGCACGCAAGGGAATCCATGGCTAATTATGAGTAATACATCCCTAAGCTTGTCTGTTGAGAAATTGAAAGAATAGAAGTTATTGTGTGTTAGGAATGACATTGTACTCTTGACCACCATGTTCAAGTTGAAACCAAAAAATGGATTCCTAATCTATGTACCACCATTTTCTTGAGATTCTCTGGCCACATGTAGACAATCAATTTTATTGGCATATAAAAATCCTTATAGGGTGCATCCTCACACACATCAACAATGATCAATAAGAGAATGCTTACAAGATGGAAAAAATAGAGGAAAAATTGGACAGAATGGATCATAAACTAAACATCCCCTCAATAGGTGCATCAATAACCCATTCCCTGGGAATGAGGTTGCCCCCCAACATACCCCAAGCTCAACAACTTAGGATATTAGCTACCACGCATTCACAATTTTTTATTTTCAATTTTGGTGTTGTTTTCTGTACAATTAGAATATGGTATGTAAGAAATAGATTCAATTTATCTATATATATTCATTTTTGTTTAACACATGGAATTATTAGAAAAAATATATATAATCTTAAAACTTTGAAACCAATCTTCTAGTCTTAATCTGGGAAAGGACAGACTAAATTTTTACATAATAATATTTTATTTTATAAAAATTTAGAGATTATTTACGAATCGTATACCATGAAAATCAATTCCAACCAAACCTATTTTCTTTTCTTTAAAAATGTTTTTATTTACTGGAGTCAAAGGTAATGTGACCATCCTTACAAGTGCTACTACTCATTCCTCAACCTTATTTATCGGGGAATGATAATCTTCTCCCTCACTCACCAATCTAAACCTTCACTATGTACGCCTATCTCATATCACATGTTAGCATAGATACATTATACCCACATATGAATGTGCCATTGGCTTATCAGTTTCCATTAAAGTTAATAAAAAGAATTTCAAAATGATTTTATATTTTTCAAAACATAAATTTGAAGAATGGAACTTTGGTAGATGAGATAAGAATTATTATTTTTAATTTTTAATTTTTAATTTTATCCTTAGTTAAACTATCACAATTCTTATGGTATAAATCACTTTATATTTAACTATAAATACAACATAATCTTTATGGTATAAATTACTTTTATATTTGAGTATAAATACAACATAATATGGAAAAACACATATGTGGAAATATTAATGGTTTTGTATTTTTTAAATTGAAATTTTTATTAGAATAGACTTTTGATTAATTACATTATCTTTTTTGTAAATACATATTAATTAACTATTATTATTATTTAATTTTTACTTAATTTATAATAGTTTTGATAGTATAAATTATTGTTATATTTATGTAAAAATATAACATTATATCAAAAAGATATTTATGGAAATTTCTAAAATACTATAAAATTATGAAATTTTAAGAAAATGTATTTAATGTAAATTTAAAAATTTCACTTTATTTTTGAGGTTTTTTAATTGGTTTCTTGTGATTTTTAAATCTTGAGATTAACCTAAAATATTAAATTGCAATAAAATATACTTTACTTCTCTTCAACTCAAATAAGAAGGCAATGCAAGAAAATAAATATCAATTAAATGTACTTCAATGCTAACAAGTTACAAGCCTTAGAACACACTTCCCAAGCAAATTAAAGATCTGAAAATAACTTATTATAACAAGTTATCACGATAACAAATCAACCCTTTTTGCTTCTAGATGTGTTAAATCATCTAAAAAAATCTACTTGAGAAATTTTATGTCAAATCCATATGCATAACCAACTCTATAATCTACGCAGTTATGAATATAAGATAGACTAAAAATCATATCTATAAGTACAAAAATTTTAAACAACTAGAATACTTCATATATATATTTAAAAGATGAAGTATATACCACAATGTAGTACTAATTGGTACAAGTCAAACCCTCCAAACCCTAGCTAGGGAAATAGTAAGAAAGCCCTAGCCACCAACTCATTTTACCTAGGAATCACTCCCAACCATTGTTTGTTGTTCCATCGAAGATCCTAAACAAGGTAGCACACCAGCGAGTCCTCCTTGGGAACTTCACTTGCATAAAAAAATTGTACTAGATAATCTCCATTTTTCTTCTCCGTAGCAATTATTCCCAGTAGTATTGAGTTTCCAAATGCCACAAAACCATAGCCTCATTCTCTCATAAGAACTAGAATATCAAGTGCTCCCTTTGCTCCTCTAAGATTTATCCCAAACCCTAGTTTCCCTTGTCTCCTCAGAGAAAACCTTAACCCTAGTCTTACTCGAATTTCCCAAGAACCCTATTGCTTAAGACAAAGAGAAAAAAACAAATAAAGATGAGTATGAAGAGACTACTTCACTCTAGCCCTCACACCTTTAATATATGTAGTTATAGGAATGAACAATAAATATGATGCAAAGAATCTCTCCTCCCTTTCTTTATATGAAAGGTGAGGGAGGTCAACAATGACAATTGGACCTATTCCACAACAAGACACTTAAGTAAATATATAAATAGTTTGACATGTGAAGCACTCCAACTCTAAGTGATACATTATATCAAGTTCCAAGGTGTGTATGTCCAAAAAGCATGGGTCTAAGGTAGAGTGCTCCCCTCCACTAGCCTCCATTTCTCCAATGCTCCTTTCTAATTCATGCGTACATGCAAGTCCACCTCACCTACATGTAGATCACTCCTTAATCTAATCATCCTCAAGTCAACTACAAGCCTCCGTGCAACCAACCAAGTGTCCCCATGCAACATAGGGTTCAATGTCCTCCTCAAGGTGAATCATGTTCCATGCAAGCTACCAAAAATTCCATGTGTGCATTGTGAAGAATGTCATCACGCCCTCTAGGTATATGACACTCCAAGGAAGTGTGTCACATAAGCATTAGGACAAGTTATAACAATCCATGAGCAAACATATCTCCAGTGTATATGTCCATCATCATACAACTCAGGGTACTTAGCATACCATGCACCCCACATCACATGAAGCACTCCCATAAACACTTTTGTAGTAACCTTGAAAGCTAACAAGATTTCACTCCCACCTCTCCCAAAGTTAAATGAATTAAGTGTATCCATCATATAAACCAAAACAAAATTTATGTTTTTTTTTTTTTTTTTTGTGTATTATTAGTGTGAAATAAGACACAAAGACACACAACCAATGTATGATTACTAAAGTGCTATAACATGTTGTTGTATATTGGAAATAAAAATTGCACTATGAAACAACATGTAAGATGTCTTGAAGTCAAGTTGTAACAAGTTGTACCATTAGTCTACAAATCATTTGTGCATATTTATGGATGTGTACCCCATTGGGTTAATCATTGTTACATGTTTCTATGATTGTTCAATGTTATTTATGAACTGTGTATGTAAACTACTATGGATGTAATTTTTTGATGCCTATGATGACAATGTATTAGAATATGGTATTAAAGGTTTTTGTTTTAACTGACATAAACTAGCAATATGTTCTCTATGAGCTATTAATCAATATAAAAACTAAATATTCATTTTTGGAGGATACGATTTGAAGGTTAGTTTCGAGTAGTCTAAAGTCTAATGGTAATATTTGAAGACCTCGTAGTAACAATAGTGATCAAAGTTGCATTTCAATGAAGAGTTATCCTCTAGTTAGTGAAATAATATCTACATTCATTGTGAGGATTATTGAGAAGTGGAAGGGTTCAATAAATGGGAAATCAATATGGATTTAATCACCATCAAGTTTCAAAGAAAAATAATGAATGATGTTTGGTTGGATATGTGAAAACTCTTTGAGACAAAGAGTGTTAAATAAGTTATATCTAAGAAGCTACAACCTCTTTTCCTTGAAAATGAACAAGGGAGAAACATTAACAAGCCATCTAAGTGACATGAAGTTGTTTGTACTTGTAACACCCTCTTGGGTGTAGCTCAACCTGGCCTAGTTTTTGGCAAGAACTTCGCATTTTGTGGAGCGGAGTAGTTTTGGATATACCGTGCGGTATAAGAGCTTCGGGATAGGGGAAAGCCCATTTCTTTTGTAATTTTGTAAAAGATCAATGGTTTTCGGACCATAGTTGCTTGTATTAGGGAGTCCATGGTATATGGACCATGGTATTTTGATGATATATCCCTCGATGTAATAGTATATATAGGGATCAATAATAAAGAAGAGAGACATCACATCTTGAATTGAATGGTTGTATTCTTGTGATCTGTGGTTTGGGAAAGAAGGCGAGGCTCTACAACTGAGTGCATAGAGGCTTGAGTCTACAACTGAGAGTGCAGACGACCTATAGCTTAGTGCACATGTCAACAACTATTTGTTGAAAGAGATTTATTATTATAAGCAACAGTTCTTGTGGACGTAGTCCCACATTGGGATGAACCACGATAAATTTGGTGTCTTCATGTGTATATTTGCTTATTATTTGTTGTAGTGTAGTGGTTTATTACAGTTGCATGTTATTACATCACAATGATGTTTTATGAGGTTACATGATATGTTAAGTGATTAAATGAATGCAGTCTAGTAATCTATGAATAGTAAGAAAATACAAAAATACCACATCTCCACATCCCTCAAGGCTGTAGAAACCTGGTTCTGCATCCTCCCATAGTCACTTCGGGTGAGACTGCGATCTGCTTGCAGGTCGTTGCCGAAAGGGCCAATGATTGAGGGTTTGGTTGGCGCGCAATATAGATCAAACCTGGGTCAGCCCAAATAATAACCAACAAATGGTTTTGTTGCCGGGACCAAGATATGTTTGAGGGACATGTTTATGTGGCATCCGTCGAAGAAGGAAATTCAAGATTGGCTAGAATTGAAAGATCGAGAATGTGCAGATCAAGAGAACATAAACCCTCGTTTGGTATCTAAAGCTTGGTTACAAAAGTATATTTTTACAGATTAATATGAAATTTTCTTCGCATCATTTCTTGTTGAATTGCACGAGTGGATATCAAGGTTGACTAAAAGAAAGACTTGTTTTAAAGACGGAGAACCTTTGGTGTGGACTCCCGAACTAATACAACGAATCAAGAGCACTGAGAATAGGATTTCAAGGGTTGTTGATTTCTGGATTGATAACATCTTGGGAGGATTCATTACTGAGTTCACAGTAGACCAGACCGTGTCCTGCAACAAAGGAAAATGACGATTCTGCAAAGGACTGCGAGGCAAGTATTTAAAATATTTGAAACTTTGAATTAAGATGCTTCAATGTGAAAAGGGAGTTTTACAGATGTAGACAACTTATTAGTTTACTTATGTTTGGAAGAAGAGAGAATAAATCTGAGCCAGAGATCACAATAATACGAAGTGAAAGAGATATAGAATAGTTACCAGAAAGAGAGCTCTTGGACAAGACCCAAATACCTTTTTAGAGACTGGGTATAGTCCTCTTTTGAGTGAATCTGAAAGTGAAAGAGGAGATAACCACCTTGATAAAGCTCAGGTAACTTTGTAGTATTCAACCTTCTAGCCTGAGAGATCGTCGAAGCCATAATCCAATAAGAAATAGGGTATTTTTGACTCTCCCACTCCCCCTACTTCTACCCATCCTACCCCCCATCCCCTCCCCTTACTTCTCCCCCTCCCCCTCCCCCTCCAAGAAGAAATATGGCTGATGATATTAAGTTGGCTGCTTTTAAAGGAATTGGATCGGAGGATCTAGAATAGTTTTGGTTTTTATGTGAAGTTGTATGGATCGCAAAGTAGATCAATGATTAAAATATAAAGAAAGTGCAGCTCATCACGATGTTCCGAGATAGAGAATTGACACGATATATGAACTATTCAAATAATCATATTAGAACCAAAATCCGACCTTCGCTCCGAGCTGCCGCGCTGCAACCCTAGCCGCGCCTTCTGAGCGACCTGCAAGCGCTCTCCCTCATGGAGCCTGGAGGTGGCCCTGCGGCCCCTCCCCCCTTCCCACCGGAGATCGAAGCTTTTAAGGCTCTTGTAACTGCAACTGGAAAACGCCAGGTCACAGGCCCGCAGCAAAAATTCGTCAAAAAACTGGACAATATTCCCAAGGTTGCCTTACCAGAGGAGGAAATCTGTAGATCTGCGCTGAATCTAGCAGAAAAAGGCCTGATCGGCCAGTTCACCGGTTTGTGGCCATCCCCGAGAGCAGTCGAAGAATGGGTCAAAAGGAATTGGTTACCTCTGGTAAATGAAGGAATCAAGATCTACTTTGTAGGCAAAGGGTATTTCGTTTTCTTGTTCGACAGTACAGAGGACAGAGGTCTGATTTTCAGAAATGGGCCATACTTCATGGGGCCTCAAGGACTCTACTTGAACAAATGGTCTACTGATTTCGATCCAGCGCAAGATGTGCCCAAGGCGGTTCCTGTTTGGGTGCGCCTCCCGCATCTTCCCCTGCATTGCTGGAACCAAAGCTCACTACAATCCATAGGAAACGCACTTGGAAAATACATAGACCAGGCCCCAAGGAAGGATCAATACTCTTGTGCCCGGATCTGCGTGGAGGTCGATCTGGAAACAGGATTACCCGAAGCGATCCAGCTATCGGTGGCAAATTGGACACACATTCAAGAGCTTGACTACGAACAACTGCCTTTCAAGTGCCGATTCTGCCATGAGTACGGGCACTTTGCAAGATACTGCAAAAAAAGAAACGAGGAGGCAACAGAGAAGGATAAAGAAGATCAATGGAAACAGGCAAAGAAGACAACATTCAGCAGACAGAGTAACAAAAACAAGGCTAAAGGGACAGAGAACAAAGTAGATAATGGAAGCACAAGTAACCAAAACGCTGGAAGCAGTGAAACAAAAGGCAATGAGGGGGATAAAAACCCCTTTGAAATCCTCACGCCTCCTTCAGATCCTCCGGAAGCAGGGGAAGAAGAACCACCACAGCAGGAGAATATTGAAACCATAGAACCAGGTAATAACCCAATCCCCATCCCAAGCAATATTTCTTCCCCTTCATACGCAGATATAATAAAAAAAAAGAAGAAAACCATAGAGAATATGGGATCATCAGATGATGAAACATTTGAAAGGACAACAAAAAGGGCTGGACGAAGATCAAACAAGGAAACTAGAGAAGAGGAGTCAGAAAGACAAAAAACCCTCGGCAGTCAAGCTACCATCGAAATGACACTAGGGAGGAATATCAGGCCTAGGGCCTCCAAAGGAGGAGGGCCTACCCCTTTAAGTGGTAAATGATGCAGTTGATCTCTTGGAACTGTAGGGGTCTGGGTAATCCCAACAAGGCAGATGCTATCAAAGACTTATTGAAGATGGAGTCCGCGGACATCCTTATGCTCCAAGAGACCAAAGTAGAAGGGGAAACCCTTCTAAACACCAGCAAGTTGAAATGGAAATTTGATTCAGGAAAGGCTGTTAGTGCAAGGGGATCGGCCGGTGGAATAGGCACGTTTTGGTCAAAAAGCTCATTCACTTTGGAACGATCCACAGAGACCCAACACTGGATCCACACAGATCTGCGACATACGGTAAGCAATCTCTCCTTGGCTCTTTTTAATTTGTATGTTCCTGTCCACTATGAAGAAAAGAGAGAGTGTTGGAGGACACTAATGGCCTATATAGAACAGATTAACCCTACAAATATAGTCATTGGAGGAGATCTGAATATCATACTAGACCCCAAAGAAAAAAGAGGAGGAACATACTCTAGAGACCCCTTCGTCAACACTGTGGGAAATCTGATTACACAGTGGGACTTAGTTGACTTCAAACCTATAAGAGGCAAATATACCTGGTCCAACAACAGATCAGGAGAAAATCAAATCTCAGCTAGGCTGGACAGGTTTCTCATCAGTAGCACATTAATGCTGGACAATAGAATGGTTTTCTCCAAGATCCTCCCCAAGCTTACATCGGATCACAAGCCAGTTCTACTCTGTATTAAAAAAGAAGAAGATCTCGGCCCTCTCCCTTTTCGCTTCAGCCCTCTCTGGGCAGGCAAAGACGGATTCTATGAAACTGTTCAAACGGCCTGGAGGATAGCTGTTTATGGATCCCCAAGCTATGTGTGGGAACAAAAAATAAAAAACACCAAAAAAGCTTTGAAAGACTGGATTAAAAAATCTCTGCAAACCCCAACTAGCCAAAGGAAAGAAGCAGTTCTTCAGCTGGAAAGAGTCCAATTCGAAATGGAGGAGAAAGATCCCTCTCCCACAGATTTAGACATAGAAAAAACTGCCCAAAGGAAAGCATATTGTTGTTTCAGAACTGAAGAAGAATACTGGCGTTTAAAGTCCAGAAGCTTGTGGCTCAAATCTGGAGACAGGAACACCAAATACTTTCATAGACAGTGCAGGGCACGAGTTTCCCGTAACCACATAGCAGAGATAACAAGCACAGCCGCACAGGTGTATAATGGCTTTTCACAAATCAAAGAAGCAGCTGTCACTCATTTTCATAATCTCTTAAGTGCGGAAAGAAATGGAAATGAGGAGGACGCAGAGGAGTTCCTCTCAACCATCCCAAACCTAGTCAAAGAGGAGGACAACGATTCTCTGTTGACCCCAGTCACAGATGAGGAGATAACTGATGTAGTTTGGTCCATGGAGCCGGATAAAGCTCCAGGACCTGATGGGTTCTCAGCTCACTTCTACAGAATCTGTTGGGAAATCATCAAAAACGACCTATTCAGAATGGTAAGGGGAATCCTGAGGAAAGCAAAAGTAGGAGGAGGAATAAACTCTACCTTCCTAGCCTTAATTCCCAAGGAAACAAACCCAAGGACCTTTGACAGATATAGGCCGATTTCTCTCTGCAACACATCTTATAAGATTGTGGCCAAGCTGCTGGCCAACAGAATCAAGCCTCTACTCCCAAAGCTCATCTCCCAGGCACAAGGAGGATTCGTAAAAGGTAGGCAAATTCTGGATAATGTCATCCAGATTCAAGAAGCTCTCCATTCCAGCCTAACCCGGAAAGAACAAGGTATGATCATTAAATTGGATATGTGCAATGCCTTTGATCGTGTTAATCGCTCCTTTTTGTACAGGGTTCTAGCAGCATTTGGCTTTAAACAGGACTTCATAAACCTCATCAAGGCTTGTATAGAAAACGTATGGATCTCCCCAATGGTGAATGGCAGACCAACAGATTTTTTTCAAGCAACCAGGGGATTGAGGCAGGGCTGCCCTCTTTCGCCCTTCCTATACATCTTGATGGCAGACGTTCTAAGCCGCAAGCTAACCCAAGAGAAACAAGTCGGTACCATTCCAGGAATAAGGATAGTTCAAGGCATAGCCCCGGTGAATCATGCGCTATTCGCAGATGATTCAATTCTGTTGGGGGGTGCATCCACTAGAATTGCAAGCGCTTTCAAAACCATTCTGCAACAGTACTGCAACATCACCGGTGCATTAGTCAGTGAAAGGAAAAGTGCAATTTACAGTTGGAATATCGACCAACACGCCATAGACAGAATTGCCAACGTTCTGGGGTTCAAAGGATACGCTTTGTGGGACAAAATCAAATACCTCGGCTTACCATTGACGAGGGGCTCCAATCGAAACCAACTATGGGAAGAAGTGATATCTAAATTCAAAAATAAGATAACAGCGTGGGGCGGAGTTTGGCTCACCACCGGAGGCAAACTCACCCTCATCCGATCTGTGCTCTCTGCCCTGCCCACATATCAAGCCTCGCTGCTGCTGGCTCCAAAACAAATTACTGATCAAATATCCAGCATCATTCGAAATTTTCTCTGGAGCGGAGGGAAAGGTAACAAGGAACGCTTCCACCTCATCAAATGGGAGACTGTGAAACGCCCAATAACTGAAGGCGGACTTCAGATTCGCGATCCCCAACATGCAAATCTAGCATTGGGAGGCAAACTCCTGTGGCAATTAATTACAGAACCTTCGCACCCAATCAGTTAGCTGCTGAACCTCAAATATTTACAAAAGCAACCAATATCATCTCTCAATCCAGCGCAATTTCCAAAAGGAACACAGGCCTGGAGGTTGTGTTGCAGAGGGATCGAATTTTTCCGAAACCATTTATACAAAATCCCTGGGAATGGCAAAAATTCGCTGCTTTGGAAAGAACGAATTATGAATCACTCCCCTCTCTCCACCATCAACGAAATAGCAGAGTTGAGAGCCTGGTTAATCTCTAAAGGGGTAAGGAAAATTGAGGATATAGCAGAGTGGGACCTCAATGGTAACTGGCAGCGCTGGACGTTGCCAACCATCCCAACCCACTTAAAAGAACAGTCAAAAATCCTGTTAGAGGCAATAACAGATTTTACCCCTGTGCATAAGGAAGAGGAAGATCAATGGGGATGGGGGAAAACAGGAGAGTATACGGTCAAACAAGGCTACTTTCAAATGCAAGGAAAACAGGAGTCACAGTATCCGGATTCAGTTTGGAAACAGATATGGGAAAGCTTCAGCATCCCCAAGATTAACTTCTTCAGCTGGACCTTATTCCACAATAAAATCTTGACCGGAGACAATTTGTGCAAAAGGAACTTTGCAGGCCCGCATCGTTGTGTCCTCTGCAAGAACGCTTCAGAAACAGCAGTCCATTTGTTTATTGACTGTGAGTACGCACAGAAAGTGTGGAACAGCTTCTTAATAGGGCTGAATGTGAGTCCCCCAACACGCTGCCAGATCTCAGATCTGTTTCTGACATGGAAAACTAGGTACCCTCACAGCATCAACGAAAAGTCTCTTTGGCACAAGTTATGGATCGCTGCACCGAAATACGTTTGTTGGAAGTTATGGCTCTCCAGGAATGAAGCTGTCTTCAATCAAAAAGACATAAATGCAGAAGCAGTAGCAAGGCAGGCTAAGGATCTCCTCCTAGAAACTCTGAGACAAACTAGTGTCAAAGACAGCAATCTCAGAAATGAGGAAAAGGCGTGGCTGGAAGGTTATACTCCCATGCCAACTACACAAGCCATCATCCGCCCAAGCCACAAGGAAAACTGGCAGCACAGAGACAATTCGGACAATTTTCAAAATTGGTGGAAGTCACAAGGTAAATGTACAATCTTCTTTGATGGGGCTTCGAAAGGAAACCCAGGCAGGTCAGGCGCAGGAGGCGTCATTTACTTTCAGAATGGCAGAAAAGAGGAATTCAGTTGGGGACTTGGGCTAAAAACCAACAATCAAGCGGAAGCACTCAGTCTTCTAAAAGCTTGTCAACTGGCCAGAAAAGGAAATGCAAATAAAATTATAGTTTTGGGAGATTAAGAACTGCTGATAAGGGCTCTAATACACAAGAAAAGTCTCAAAGATCCAGTTCTAAACAAGCAGCTAGCAAGAGTAAACAGATTATTGAAGGAATTCGCATCAGCACAGCTCTTCCATATCCTCAGAGATTTAAACACTGAAGCAGATAGGTTAGCAAATGTAGGATGCAATCTTGAAAAAAGTATGATCAGCATAAATGCAGAGACTCCGAAAATGGCAATCACTCCTTAGAAGCACTAGGAATACAGAGAAAAGCAATGAAGGTGATTTGTAATACTTGCTTGGCTTTGGCCTTTAATAAATAAAATACTCGTTTCAGTTAAAAAAATAAAAAATAATCATATTAGAACATTTGCAGGTATTAAAGTAGCACTGATAAGAGAATTTAAGAAGTTGAAGTCTGAATCGCAGTACATCATTGAGTTAGAAGAAATTAAATAAAAACCTACTCAGTCTATTTGGGAATTTGATCAAAGATTTAAGGAATTGTTGGATCAAGTGAGCTTCGAAATAACTCTGCAAAAACATCAAGAATGGTTTATAGCTGCGTTGTTACCACATATTAGACTACCATTGATGCAATAAAAGATAACAAGTCAAGCTGAAGCTCTACAGATTGCGATGAAGTTGGAAGCTTCACCTATAGGAGATACTAATGTAGGTATGCAACAGATTCAGAGTCAGTTGGCGAACCTAACCCTACAGATACAAGATATCAAGAAAAGAAAAGAAGTCAGAGAAGAAGTATGGTGTACAAAGTGCAGATCAGAGGGCCATTCTAAAGAACAATGTCCTATCTTTAGGGATTACATGGCTAGTGGGGCACCGAATCCCTTAAATGCAGGATCTAGCCTGTGGTGCGAGATATGTAAAACCAGAGGCCAACATCGCTCAGAAGATTATTACCTGTTATAGAAATATGTGCAAACTCCAAGGAACCTATATTGAAAATTCTATAAATCAATAGGACATGATGAGAATAATTGTCGAGCTTATGAACTAATGATGGAGCATAGTGTTGACACCTATATATTGCAATTAGAAGAACATGGACATGAAGGTAATGGACAATGCAGTGGTCAAGGAGGCTACCAAGGAAGAGGTCGAGGTGCTGGAGCTGGTCGAGGATGTGGACAGATCATTTGCTATAACTACGGCCAGGCATGTCATTTTGCAAGAGATAGTCAGAACCTTACAACCACATGTAAGTATTGTAAATCCTTTGACCATGCAATTGAAGAATGTCTTGTACTTATGGAAAAGATGCAAGAAAAAGGAATCAACAATCGACATAAAATATTGAAATGATGAATGCTAAAAGGAGGACCTACGAACCTCGAATAACTATTGTCACTAGAAGTGGAGCTGCGACTGGAAGTGATAAAGTAGATGAGAAGAAATAATATGTACATGGGTTAGAAAAAAATGTTGAGAAAGCTCCTATTTTTTATATTTAGAAGGAAAAATAAGTATTTATGGAAGTAAAGCAAAGCTTTATGGATGTTGGAGCTTCGATCTCTAGTGCATAGCCAAAGCAGAAAACTAGTTGCGACATGTCATCAACTTCGGAACAGAATCAAGCTTCGATGCAAAACCAAGATTCGACACAGGATCAGGCTCCGACACAAGACCATGATTCAACAAATCAAGCAAGTATTTTAGAGACTTTTCTGTTGAAAATAGCAACAAGGAATGTTAAAAATATAATCCAAAAAGTCAATTTAATTTGTCCTTGAATTAAATTGTGAATTAAAATTGTAATTCTTTTTTCATAGAAACTTGTAATAGTTAACTAAGTTAAGTTGACTTAGTTAACTTAGGAATTTCAATTTGGAAGTCTTTTGGAAGTCATGTATATCTTGTGCCTAAGTTTTAGGGGTCCATGATGAGTTTAATTTGGAGTTGTAATTAAATAACTCAGTTTACTTAGTTATGTTTAGTTAAATTAGTTATAAATGTTTATGGAACTAATAGAGGATTAGCAGCCAATTGGTGCACTAGTGTATCCACAAGTGCCACTATAGTTAACTGAAGATTCCCTCATGAGAAACTCATGCATGTCAGTTCAGAGAAAGACCCAGTTGAGACTAGAGTGCAGGGACAATGTACTATCAGTTGTATGATTTACTGAGTTGTAAATATCATGCATGCAATCAGAGAAGGACCTAATTTTGGATTGCGCAGTTACGAATGAGGAATTTCCATTTAAATACGGGCTAATTCTCTAAGGAATTGTGCAAACAATTTGAAGCTTAGAGGCTTGGAAATTTGGCTAAGTATTGGCCAAAGGAAGTCATCAGGCGGAGTATAGGAAATACTTGTGCAGGTTAAGCTCAAGGTTGAATGGAGCATATTGTATCCATCCAAATTCTTTGACCAAGGGCACAAGGAAATAAGGGCTTGGAGAGCAGCGTAATAGGCTAAGGATTTGGCTTTAGCTAGCTTGTGAGCCGAGAGTTGAGCATACTTGTGTAGAATTGTTCTAGTGAGAACAAGATTTGTATCTTCGCTCATATTTCTGATTTAATTCAATACAAATAGTAGGGGTTTCGAGTAGTGGCTTTCCCTAGATACATCTTGTGTTATGTGCCATTGATTTATATTCTTCTTGTTCATATTGTTTTCATCGATCTATTGGCTTCTGTTGGTTGAAAGTAGAAGTAGATTCTTGTCTTTTTCTTTAGCAAATTGCATGAGCTTGTGCAAAGTTTTCAGAAACAAATAGCAGGTCTAGATTCCTTGCGAAAAAAACCCAAATTTAAAAAAAATCGGTCAAATCGAAGTTTGGATGAGGGAGATACTGTTGATTTAAATCAACTCTTTTTCCAGAAGATTTCGTGATGGCGGGACAAATGAAACAGATTGGTGTGCTAGCCAAGAATTTGTATGCACTTGAGGTACAAGATGCATGCAAAGCCTTGAGGAGCAAGGCAAATGTTAGAGACTTGGTTGTTGTGAGGGAGAGTAAATTACCTTTTAACATGCGGCCCCAGAAGAAGCCTCAGAAGCAACTTCAGGAAGTTGTGGAGCAGCCATAACTAGAGAAGCTAAGAGGAGATCGAGTGGAGACATACACTCATTCAGAGACCTCCATTAGGGGGGAATTTCGAGCCAAGTGGGTTGAGGGATCACATGCAACCATACCTCCAGGTGTGAGGTGGGGCAATGTGAAGTGATAGTCCCAAGGGGGCTGAAATTGGGCAGGGTCCATTGAGAGGTTTTATCTCATGGAGCATACCTTCCTACGGGAGCCCAAAGAACATAGTAGCAGGAGGAATCAATGGGACTGATGTAGTCAGAGATCAAAGTGACAAAGGCTAAAAAGAAGTCAGATACTAAAGAGTGCAGAGCAGGGTTAAAAATAGTGCAGAAAGGCAGAGTCAACAGAAGTGCAGAGTTTTCAGTCGACAAAGGCAATAATAGTCAGAGACTTTGATGACAGATGCATCATACTGATTCAGGTTGGATGTTTTTTTGTTTTGTTTCTGGAGTTGTTGTAGAAACAACACTAGAGAGAAGTGTTGCATGCAAAAAATTCCAAAGGTTCAGGATGGAGATCGAGTTGAATTCCTTTCTTGTTGAGAGAGAGTGTTGAAAATAGCAACAAGAAATGTTAAAAATATAATCCAAAAAATCCAATTTAATTTGTCCTTGAATTAAATTGTGAATTAAAATTGTAATTCTTTTCTCATAAAACTTGTAATATTTAACTAAGTTAAGTTGAATTAGTTAACTTAGGAATTTCGAGTTGGAAGTATTTTGGAAGTCATGGATATGTTCTCCCTAAGTTTTAGGGGTCCAGGATGAGTTTAATTGTGAGTTTTAATTAGATAACCCAGTTTACTGAGTTATGTTTAGTTAAATTAGTTCTAACTATTTGTGGAGCTAATATAGGATTAACAATCAGTTGGTGCACTGGTGCATCCCCAAGTGTCACTCCAGTTAATTGAAGATTCCCTCATGAAAAACTCATGTATGTCAGTTCAGAGAAAGACCCAGTTTAGACTAGAGTGTAGGGGCAGTGTACTATCAGTTGTATGGTTTACTGAGTTGTAAATATCATGCATGCAATCAAAGAAGGACCTAATTTTGGATTGCACAGTTATGGATGAGGAATTTCCTTTTAAATACGGGTTAATTCTCTGAGGAATTGTGCAAATAATTAGAATCTAAGAGGCTTGGAAATTTGGCTAAGTATTGGCCAAAGGAAGTCATCAGGTGGAGGATAGGAAATACTTGTGCAGGTTAAGCTCAAGGTTGAGAAGATAATATTGTATTCATCAAAATTCTTTGACCAAGAGCATAAGGAAATAGGGGTTTGGAGAGCAGAAAAATAAGCTAAGGATTTGGCTTGATCTAGCTTGTGAGCTGAGAGTTGAGCATACTTGTGCGAAATTGTTCTAGTGAGAACAAGCTTTATATCTTCACTCATTTTTCTAATTTAATGCAATACAAATAGTAGGGGTTTTGAGTAGTGGCTTTCCCCATATACATCTTGTGTTATGTGCCATTGATTTATCTTCTTCTTGTTCATGTTGTTTTCATCGATCTATTGGATTCCACTGGTTTAAAGTGGAAGTAGATTCTTTTCTTTTGCTTTAGTACATTGCATAAGCTTGTGAATCTACATGATTTTCTACATTTTCTACAGACTTGTATAAAATTATTAAGAGATCAAAAGGCGATAGAAGGGCTTCAGGAGTTGATAGATTCCTGTGCATCCAAAGAAGCACTACGAAGTGAGATGTGCATAATCAATAATTTGCATCGACAAAAGAGGATTGGAAGAGAGATGAGGCTTAGTGTGAAGATAGGAGTATATGATATGGATCAAGTTATCCTAGATCTGAGATATAATGCTAATGTCTTAATGAAGTAGACATGAGAATTAATGGGTAAGACGAAGCTACAATGGTCACCTATTCAGTTAAGGATGGAAAATCAGCAAAATATCTTCCCCTTAGGAAGACTACTAGGTGTAACAATGGGCATTGAAGGAGTTCACAGTATTACTGATTTTGAAGTAATAAACATCATTGATGAAAGTAACCCCTATCCTGCATTGCTTGGACATGATTGGGCATTTGAAAATATGGCTATAATTAATTTGCAGAAGAGATATATGATATTTGAAGGAATAATATGAGAGTAATTGTTCCCTTGAATACATCAGAAGGGGTAAGATATACAAAACCAGTTAGAGAAGAATACCGCATAGCTGATATAGATAATATCTATCAAATTGCAGCAAAGGAACAAGATTGGGTTAACCGTACTGCAGAAGGCAAGTTGACTTGGGAGCATGATAGTTCTTATACCTCAGACTCGAAAGAAGAGTTGGAAAACTGACAGAAAAGGTTGCATGAAGCATCCACAAGGCGCTGTACAAGAATTACCAAATCAATTTGTTGTATGATATTTGAGGTATGTAACCTACCTTCTTATGATTGATTGGGTGATGTAAATACTTTTCTTGATGATTATGAAGAACAGGTTCCAGAGAGTCAAAGGTTGTTAGCATTGGATATAGCCCTGAAATCTACCTTCGCTAGATGGTCGGTTGCACACAAGAAGAATATAGAAGGTTGGCAGGAATGTCGAAGATTGATGTGGATAAGGTTTGGACAGATCGATATAGAGATAGAGATAAAATACGATGGTGAGAATAATCCTAGGAAGCATATCCAACTATGCACTACAACATGGAAGGAAATTCCATAGTAAGAATGGGTACATGGATTTATTCATACATTAGAAACAATCCCTAAGAACTGGTACCTAGAAACAAAGCTTCAACATGGTACTGTGAACTGGGTAGATATGGTTGATGGTTTTATATTAACATTCAACTTTAAGGATGATTGTCCATATATAGATTCATCCCTTTAGACAGTCAAGAAGAGGATCTCTGAGAATGTAACTCCACTGACATGGAAACAACCTAATTGGGCTATGCATAATAGAAAATTCACTAGAATGCTATGACCTTACTACAGAAGAAGAAGAAGATCCTCGCAACATCGACATAGAAGAATGAGAAGGATACCACGAAGTAAATGGGTCTGAGTTGTAGATGCTAGATATAACGCAGCCACTCAAGAACAATAAGGTGAACATAGGATCATAGAAGGAACCTAAGTTTGCAACTGTAGGAGACTATTGGGATGAAGAGACAGTTAGTAAAGTTACAAATTTACTTCATGAATATCAAGAACTCTTTCCTACAAAGTTTACAGAAATGAAGGGTATAGTAGGAGATCTAGGAGTTATGAAGATTCCCCTTAAGCCTGATGCAAAGCCATTCAAGCAAATACCTTATAGATTGAACCCAAATTATAAGGAGAAATTGAAGGTATATCTTGATAATAACATCAGGAATTATTGAATGAGTGGAAGAGTCAGAATGGGTGAGTCCTATGGTGGTGCAAGAAAAGAAGACTCAAGGAGAAATCAAGATTTGTGTTGATTTGAGAAAGTTAAATGATGCATGTTTACATGATCCCTTCCCTACCCCTTTCACAGATGAAGTGCTAGACAATGTAGGAGGTCAGGAAGCTTACTCATTTACAAATGGATTTTCAGGTTATCATCAGATTAGGATTGCATTTGAATATCAAAATAAGACCACATTTGCTACAGAATGGGGATCATATCAATACACAGTAATGCCTTTTGGATTAAAGAATGCCCCTACTATATTTTCTAGGGCGGTGGTTGTAGAGTTTAAGGAATACATCCACAAGTTTTGGGAGGTATATTTTGATGATTGGACAATATTTGGGTTACTAAGAAATCATATTGGAAGTTTAAGACTTATGCTTGACACATGTACAAAATATTAGATCTCTTGAACTTAAAGAAGTGTATATTTTGTGTACCTTTTGGCATATGGTTGGACACATTGTTTGTAAGCAAGGGCTAATGGCGGACCTTGCTAAGATTGCTATCATTGTGAATTTTCCTCCACCTAAGATAGTAAGACAACTTTGCACTACATTGGGACATACTGGGTATTACAGGAAATTCATCAAGGGGTATGTGCAGATCATTGCGCCTATGGAGAAATTGTTAAAGAAGGATGTAACTTTTCAGTGGAATGAAGAATGTCAGAAGAACCTCGACATATTGAAATAAAAAATGGTAGTTGCGCCTATATTAGTGTTCCCTGATTGGAATAAGGAATTCCATGTCCATGTGGATGCCTCTTGTATAGCTTTGGGAGTAGTATTGGCACAACCTGGTGCAGGAGAAATTGATCACCCTATAGCTTTTGCAAGTAGAAAGTTATCTAAGGCAAAAATAATTATACCACTACAGAAAGGGAAGGACTGGCCATGGTGTATGCTTTGCAGAAGTTTAGACACTATTTGTTGGGATCAAATTTTAAAATGTTTATAGATCATTCTGTACTAAAGTATTTGATTAATAAGCTTGTCTTATGAGGAAATATTTGCAGATGGTTACTATTATTCCAAGAATATGACTTTGAAATTATTGTTAAACCAAGAAGACTAAATGCAGGACCTGACCATTTTTCAAGGTTGGAAACAAGGGAAGAACCAACCAACATAGAGGATAATCTCCCTGATGCATATTTCTTTGCAATCAAAATTAAAAATGACCATTTTGTAGACATCATCCCATTTTTTAACACAAGAATGGCTCCTACAAAATATACTACGCAACAAAAGAAATAATTAGTGGTTAAGGCAGTTGAATTTTCATTAATAGCAGGACAATTATATAAGATGGGACCTGATGAGATACTGTGCATATATGTTCCTGAACATGAAAGACAAATGATTCTAACAGAAGGTCATGGTGGCGTAGATGGTGGACATGTTGTACTATTTAACAACCCCATTTTAATATATTATAAATTTCCTATGAAATTTATTATATTAAAATGGGGACCCTCTAGTTTTAAAAAAAGATTTTGATTTTATTTCTTAAAAAACAGAAAATTAAAAAATAGAAAATCAAGACAACAACTGTTAATAAAATCCCATAACCAAAGTTTAATACTTAGGATTTTTAATTAAAACCCAAGTATTAAACCTTGATTATCGAAATCATTTCCAAATAGCCCCCGAGACCAAGATTCATACTTAGGATTTTTAAAGTCCAAAGTATTAAACACATATGGGTTATTTAAAATAAGAAATAATTAAATCGGAGTTTTATTTTCCCAACGTTCAGAACTAAAACCCGACCAATACTCCCCACATCGCAAATTGCATAGAATCATGGTTAAAAGCCCCGAAGGCCTAGCCGACTGCGATTGTAATATATGGCTCAGAACCGACGAGAATATCAACTGCATAATTAATCGACATGATCACAAACTCCATTTAATAAAAATCTCGCATCCGCAGAGATCACAAAACCAATAAAGCAAGTCCTGTGGCCTCATCCCCTTTGCAGTTGCAATAGCCCAGACCTGATGGAGTCATACACTCCATTTAATAAGTCCCCCACGTCCACGCAATCAAAAAAGTTCCAAAGGCTTGATCCTCTACCCCTCCACCATCGATTGCATTATGCAATATAAGCCTCGAACCCGACGAGATTATACATGCCAGTTCAAAATCACAAAATACCGAAGGCACAAAACTCCCAACAAACACCTTGAATCAACCCCATGGGTTCCCAATGCCTCCAACGGAAATTCAACCTGGGCCTTCTTCAATATTTCATGGTAGTCTCTTTTTCCATGCAATCCCTACATCATACTCCCATAAACAAATAATTGTCAGTGTATAAATAAATATAACAATACACTAGTTACCTTACCTTGTCGTACCTAGCACGTTGACCTATAACTAAAGTCGTACATATATCATCTCTCAACGGACTCCATTCATTTGACGAATCCATCCATAGTTGAAAACTAACTTAATATATTTGTCAAATACATGTTTGGGAATATAACATATATCCACATAATACCAAACAAAATCTAGGTTAAGAAGAATTGTTGTATTCATGCAAAGAACTTATTCGTTTGGAATTGTGGTTTCCAAATATAGCCAAAGAAATTCTCACTTGATTCCTTTCTTTTACCTTTACCTTGCTGCAACTGAGTCTTACTATGTACTGTCACATCACCCAACAAATAGTTATATAAACAAATCAACTATTACCTTGTCATGCTAATACCAAGCATGTTTCCCTGCAACTATTTACACATGTCAACCACATGTTCCAAAGATCAAAACATCATGTCTATTAATTGAAATCAACATTTTCCAAGACTAAAAACCATGTCATAATCAACTAACAATCATTACTCATACTACTATAACTAGCACCTACTTACACTCAAGCGCATATCAGTTGTCTCAACACATATGTGTTAGTACAACTGTCTTAAAACAAGATTGTTCCTTCATGCAATCTTATAGACACATACTCATATCATCCAGATAATCAAACATTCAGACAACATATAGATGAAATAATAGACACAAAACACTCAAACACCAAATAAACAACATAATCAAACATTCAAACACCAAATAGACGACAAAAGCAAACTCATACCTTAATGTGTCTTAGAGGAGGTTATATTGTCTGCATAATCAATCTAGATTAGCATGATATAACTTCACAACACATTAACTCAAACATAAATAAGGTCATGATATCCATGACAGTAACTACCTAACATGTTCACATCATAAGCTAAAAAACAATTATCATTCATGCATAACAATTGCATATGCACAGCCATTCTCAATTAGTACAACATAAAATCACAGTTATGTCAACTCATACCTGAATACCATAACCATGACCATTTGTATAGGCCAATCCATATCAACACGATACATATAACATAAATATATTAAATGCAATAACCCTATTCGTTAAGTTAACTAACATATAAAAACAACAAGTTAACATATAACATAAACATCAAGTTAACTAACATAAACAACAACAAGTTACTACCATGCATGACTGATCTGGTATAGGGACCTAAAGGCTCCTTGTCAACTTACAAGAACCTCTCCCAGTCCAAAGCTTATATATATTCCCAAGATCTATGCTTATGATTGATAATTGCGGAATTAAAAGTGCTTGAAATAGGTGTATGCTTGTGTTTGTCTTTAACTGTTTAATTGCCTTAAGTTTATTTGCTTAAACTGATATATAAACACACATAACAGTAAAATGCAGCAAATAAACAAACACATAAGACAACAATATAATATGGAGTTCACCCTGATATCTTGGGCTACGTCTCCTTGAGCTCTAATCAACTCGACTAGGCTCTTTGGGATTATGGTAATGATTCTTTTACAAGTTCCACACTTAACTCCATAGGTTTACAACTGTACCTATGGGCTTAGAATACCATCTTACCCCTAGCTGTCCTTACTCTGCAGACAGATCTAGGCTTCTTTGGACTAGACTCCTTCAATTAGTGCTCTGAGCTATCTTGAGCTCTAGCTTGCACCAACTCCCTCAGAATTTTGTTAACTGTCTCTACTGTCTTTAGCACCCCTCAGACATCAGAAATAGCTTGATCCTTTGATCTCTTTGCTATTCTCTGGCTCTGTCTGCCCTCTGGCTCTCAGGCTCTTAAGCTTCTCAGGCTCTATGGCTCTTAAGCTTCTCTGGCTCTGCAGCTTCTATCCGTTCACCTCCCTTTTTGGCATTGGACACATTTTGTTAAAACAAAATGCTTAAGGCACAAGATTAGTTTACAAACGGAAAGGGATCGGCAGGCGCGGTGAAACTGACCATTTGGCTTTCCTCTGCATAAATCCCCGATATAACACATTTTTGTCCATATACAATATTACATGGAAATACATGAAAAACCTGTCCGAAAGGACTAAGTCAGATCTAAAAGGAAAATAGACTCGCATCTATAACATCGTCGGGTCCACCCATCGTATGTCGCACATGTAATGCTCCCCTTTGCTTTGTTTTCCCCGATCTCCGATCCTCGATCGCTCCGATCGCCTTATCGAATATCAACGGTATTGCTGCTTCATGGTCCTTTAACCTTTCTGATCAGTGCTCCGATAAGATCCTGACCGTTGATTCCCCGTTTAATCTGACGGTTCGCACTAAACCCAAAACATCAAGTAGTCCGCTCAATCTCCACCGTTGATCCACGATCTCCAATCCAACGGCTGACAGCCATTTCAGGTGGCCCACTTGCACGGAGATTACCCACCCGAAAAAGCGGTTTTCTCTCTCCTACGGCATGCTACGTGTCGACTAGTGTATGGAATCAGGTGAAGCCCTTCCAATACCACTTACCACCTGAAGCCCACCCAAAATACCATTTACTGCCCTCCTTTCAGAACTCAAAAGGTTTAACTTATTTTCCATAAACTCTTTGGATCCACTTACGTGTAGGTTTAACTGTAAAATGTGTTGATCTCCTTTGATCGGATGATCCTCTGCCTTTGACCCTGTTCTTCATTATCGAAGGCCTGAACCAATCTCTGACTGCCACATCATCCACTGCACTGACATCGCCATAAACTTGCGACTCTTTCCTGGGTTGCCACATGTTCTGTTGACGTAGCCATTGACTCTTTGGCCTGAAGTTTGACTTGGTTCTATTTTCTTTATCCGAACTTGGATTTGCATGCGGTTTGCGCTATTAGCACCTTTTCCGCCTTTACCTCTATTTGAAGCCTTTTAGACTTAGAGGCCATGCTAGATCCATTTTGGATCATGCCTCCCCATTGGGAATCTTTTGGACCCCAAAAGACTGACATACTGATCTGAACAGTAGATGAGAGTAACAACAATCTCTTCTTTCAGCCTCCATACACTTGCCTTGCATAGTGCTTTTGAACCAAAGCCTTTGAACACTGCCTTCTTGGGTGTGCTAGTCCTCTGGTTAAGAACTGTCTTCCTCCTTGACTTCATGCAGAACTCCTGCTTAGAAGGTTACAGTAGGTAGTTTAAATCTTTCTTCCTGGATCATTGATCCAAGGTGACTCAAACAAATGTGAAGTTACATCTTCTTCACAAAAAATTAGATTTGTATTTGTTTGACATATTGTCAACAACAACTGTTAACAACAACATAATTACAGACAACAACTGGATGGCCGAAACTCTTGCTTCATCAAAAGAAACAGATTTCACATCTTGTGAACACCTCCATGTCTTTACATCTGCATACAAATGATTGAATAGATAACAAGCAAACAAAACATGCCTTTAAAACAATTGACCCTTCAATTCAAGCATGTAGAAAAAGAACTTTAGGATTCTTTTTCAAAGATGAAACACTTCATCATTATCTCCATATTGGAGACCATATTATCTTTTTCCAAGTCAATATTGCATGACATGCATGTTTACAACAAAGTAATCAACCCTTCAAGTTAATCACACATACATGTTCAAATACAAGTAAATAATCAACATCCCTGTGTTGATGCATATCATGCTTATGCATGCATTTCACCTTTCAACTTTCGCTTAAGTACATTGTACTTTCGAAGCTGAAATGAATATAATGTTGCAACAATAAAGTGAGTCTCCTACTCAACTTTTCCATTCACCTTCTTGGCAAAACCCTGCAACTTGCATTCCATTAACAAAGAAATGCATCAAATCAAAAGACATGCAACCTTAATTGGATAAGAACTCTAACCATTTCTTACCAATCCATTTCAAAGGTCCTTCCTTTGTCTGCACATCAACATCAACATGTGAATCATCTTGAAACACATCATTTATGGAAACTTCCTTTCCATTCTTGCCATTTTCTCTTTCCACCTTCTTCAAGTTTCATGGAAGCATTGTTGGATTCAAAGTCCAACACCTTTCAACAATATGTCCTTGCTTATGGCAGTAAGTGCAACACATGTGCATCTCCTCAACAACATGATTTGCCTTGTCCAATGGACCTTTGGCTTCTTGCTTCTTTTCCTTCCAAAGTTTCCTGCATGTGGCCATCCTCTTCCAACAACTAGAAACATTATGGTTATCCCAACCACAAAAGGAACATGCAATTCTTTTCCAATGCTTATATGGAAATTTACCATGCTTTACATAATCAAAAGGAATATGATTAGAACCAGATTTATACCTTTCTTTTTCACCTTTATTACCTTCATGAGGAGGTGAATCAAATGAAGAAGTGGCTCCCTTTGGAACACCATCAATCTCTTCAAGGCTTTCAGAGTTTCCACAACCCTGTGGTTCAAGTGTATGCTTATGAACACCTTCTTCCTACAAATGATGTTTCAAGCTATTGCATTCCCCATGAATACAATCTTTACATTCTTGAGGTAGAAGACCTGACATGAAACTCCTTCTAGGAACTGTTTCATTTGCCTTCATGGCTGCTTTGAAACTTTCTCCATAAGATTGTCCATAGTCAAGACCCAAATACTTAGGCCTTTCCTCAACCATTATTGGTTCAACAATACCCTCTACATATTTGCCCAATCCTTTTCCTTCATAGCCCATGTTGGACATTAACTTGGACCCTATGCCTCTAGTATGTTTTTCAAAAGAACCAACATAAATATTCTTAGAGGAATTTGAAGACAAACTGGAATTGTTTACCTCTTCTTCAAGATGATACTTGACTAAGGCTTCTTTGGCAACAAGGAGCTGTGTCTCCAACTCATGCATCTTTTCCAAGTTCATATTTGCAATATGGAGTTGTCTCTCCATTTCCTGCAATTTGTCAGAAAGCAACTACTTCTCTTCCTTCATGGAATTCAACTGCTCTCGAAGTATGATGCTCTTCCTTCCATCCTCATACATTTCTCTCACCATATCCATCATGATGAACAAGTTTTGCTTTATGTCTTCATCAAAGAATCTTGTGATGAAGGAGGATTTTGAGGACTCACTTGTAGAAGTTGTCATTATGAAAATGAACAAAAGAACTTCAAACATGATTAACAAAGAGCTTATTCAAGCAACCTTTTGCAACAAACCTCTTGTGCTTCCAGGATTGCTTTGAGTTCCTTTGGGATAAGAAGAATGCCTTCAGCCCTTCTTCCCTTTTTTCCTCTCCTGGACTTAGCTATCGATAGCTTTCGCCTCTGAAAACTCGCACAACAATCAGTTTACAAACAATCAAACAACTAAATTCTTTCTACTGTTTGAACACCTTTCAAGTCAAACAAGAATATAGATTGCTCTGTCAACTAAGCATCTCGATCTGATATCACCTACATCACGATACAATCTTCTTCACGATACAACTTGCTTCATGATACCACCTGCTCTGATACCACCTGCTCCGATACCACCTTCTTTGAAGGTGGGGTTAATCAACCTGATGCTTTGATACCACCTGATCTGGTATAGGGACCTAAAGGCTTCTTGTCAACTTACAAGAACCTCTGCCACTCCAAAGCTTATATATATTCCCAAGATCTATGCTTATGATTGATAATTGCGAAATTAAAAGTGCTTGAAATAGGTGTATGCTTGTGTTTGTCTTTAACTGTTTAATTGCCTTAAGTTTATTTGCTTAAACTGATATATAAACACACATAACCGTAAAATGCAGCAAATAAACAAACACATAAGACAACAATATAATATGGAGTTCACCCTGATATCTTGGGCTACGTCTCCTTGAGCTCTAATCAACTCGACTAGGCTCTTTGGGATTATGGTAATGATTCTTTTACAAGTTCCACACTTAAATCCATAGGTTTACAACAGTACCTATGGGCTTAGAATACCATCTTATCCCTGGCTGTCCTAACTCTGCAGATAGATCTAGGCTTCTCTGGACTAGACTCCTTCAATTAGTGCTCTGAGCTATCTTGAGCTCTAACTTGCACCAACTCCCTCAAAATTCTGTTAACTGTCTCTACTGTCTTTAGCACCCCTCAGACCTTAGCAATAGCTTGATCATTTGATCTCTTTGCTATTCTCTTGCTCTGTTTTCCCTCTACCTCTCTGGCTCTTAGGCTCTTAAGATTCTCTGGCTATGTGGTTCTTAAGCTTCTCTAGCTTTGCGGCTTCTATCCGTTCACCTCCCTTTTCGGTGTTGGACACGTTTTGTTAAAACAAAACGCTTAAAGCACAAGATTAGTTTACAAACAGAAAGGGATTGGCGGGCGTGGTGAAACCAACCGTTCGGCTTTCCTCCGCACAAATCCCCGATATAACGCATTTTTATCCATATACAATATTACATGGAAATACATGAAAAACCCATCCGAAAGGACTAAGCCGGATCTCAAAGGAAAATAGACCCGCATCTATAACATCATCGGGTCTGCCCATCATATGCCACATATGTAATGCTCCCCTTTGCTTTGTTTACCTTGATCTCTGATCCCCGATCGCTCCGATTGGCCTTATCAGCTATCGGCGCATCGATCGTATTGCCGCTTCACCATCCTTTAACCTTTCCGATCAGTGCTCCGATTAGATCCTAGCCATTGATTCCCTGTTTAATCCGACGATTCGCACTAAACTTGAAACATCAAGCAGTCCACTCAATCTCCACCGTTGATCCACGATCTCCAATCCAACGACTGACAACCATTTCGAGTGGTCCACTTGCACGGAGATTACCTACCCGAAAGAGCGGTTTTCTCTCTCCTGTGGCATGCTACGTGTCGGCTGGTGTATGGAATCAGGTGAAGCCCTTCCAATACCACTTACCACCTGAAATACCACCTGAAACCCGGCCGAAATACCGTTTACTGCCCTCCTTCTGGAACTCAAAAGGTTTAGCTTATTTTCCATAAACTCTTCGGATCTGCTTGGTTGTAGGTTTAGCTGTAAAATGCGTTGATCTCCTTTGATCGGACGATCCTCCGCCTTTGATCTTGTTCTTCATTATCGAGGGCCTAAACCAATCTTCGACTGCCACATCATCCGTCGCGCTGACATCACCATAAACCCACGACTCTTTCCCTGGTTGCCACATGTCCTGTTGACGTAGCCATTGACTCTTTGGCTCGAAGTTTGACTTGGTTCTATTTTCTTTATCTGAACTCGGATTTACATGCGGTTTGCGCCATTAGCACCTTTTCCGCCTTTACCTCTATTTGAAGCCTTTTAGACTTAGAGGCCATGCTAGATCCATTTTGGATCAATGACTATTTGACATGTGTGTATATGACCGCACCAATTAACTAGCATCTATCATGCATGTAACGCAACAACCATAGACTGATAGACATGTACATAATCCTAATGCTTATAACAACCATTAACCAAAATACCTACATACCCACCATACAAACTTGTATGACGATCTGTTCTTACCTCGAGGTCCAGTGCTCCAACCTCATTTTGATCACCTGCATCTCCTGCTCTATCTCAGCCAACACATTAGCATCATAACAACCAACAACATCATGATGACACAAACTACATACAATGACCTCACAATGCATGTTTGACCTACTATACATGCATAACTATAACCATGACAATGCATGCATAACAACATATAGACATTGACATGCATAACAAATGCATATACAACTGACATGCATTCATGACTAAAGCATCCCAAAAAAACATCGTCAACTCCTACATGGAAACACAACTGTAAAAATGACCACTACCATGCATACATAACAAGAACATATACAACCTACATGCATGTGTGAAAAACACATTCCACCCATCCAGTCCAAGTGTTGAATCATGCTCTGACACCACTCTTTAACACCCTCCTCCCAAATTTACCCAAGTTACCAACCTATTGAGGTAAACATGTGACGAAGAGTTATTATGATATAATTCAACCTCCTAGATCACCTTAAGGTAGTGGAATTGACAAACCAAAACCCTTAATGACTTCCCTATTAGGTGTTATAGGACCCTGTTGATCGGAAAAAATGACCTTTCAACATTTCAAGGGAGACCACCAGGTCAGGAACTTAAAATAGTTCCTTTTTTGTTGAAATGGTGGTTCTAACTGGTTCAATTGGGTCCAACTACCCTCTCTTTATCTCTACTGGCTTATAATATCTCTATTCTCTCACAAACAGAGAAATAACAATCAAGATGACTCTCTTGTTTTTACTTTGGCAAGAAACTAATCCCTTAAGCTGATTCAGGGCTCAGCCAAACCACTTCTAACGCTTTGCCTCTTTAAGAAGTGGACTTCTAGAAATGTGGTATTTAAACTAAATGCAGATCTAACTCTATATTTCCTAAAACTATCTCGATTGGATGAAGGATTAGTTCTCCATGCAACCAAGAGCAAGTCTATTAATAATTGGGATTTTAGCATGAAAAGTTATGATGAATATCTGGTTAAAGAAATAGTTCATTTCACTGACATTGTAATTACTTATCATGCTATGTTTAAGAGATCAATTAATCATAACTGCTGAATCACTGACATTAGGAAGTAGTTGACATAATGCTAATGAAAACAACAACTAATGAACCAATAACATTAGGAATTAGTTCAGATAACGTTATTGGTTATTAAATCAAGATAAGATAGCAGATTTCTGAGTAAATAGTTACTCAAAAATCTAATCTTAATAACTAAAGACAAGAGATAAATGGTAGCATATTTCTGTACTGAAGATCAAATAGCTAATCTACAATATAAGAATTAATATTGACAATAGTGCATAATATAATTTCCATGGACATAATTCTTCTACCAAAACGGAATGCAATTTGCTATTAAAAATAATAGTATCTTTATACAAACTAATCAAACCTCCTCTCCTGCTCAATACAAGATTTGATCCTCAACAAGGCTCCTCCAAGTCGCAAACTCTGTTGATAGAAACAACAGTTACAATAGTGCAAACCCTGCTCCTCTTTACACAACTTAGAATTGAAAGAGACCAAACCCCAATCACATAAATCATAGATCTGTGAAATAATTTCCTATTCTAATAATGCATCTCTATTCTATTCTCTACTCTATCTCGTGCATTTCCCCATGTCTTTGTCAAGGAGATTGTATTTATACAGAGCTTAAGGTGAAATCGTGAAAATAACAACTCCATGTATCTCTCAACAACCGAGATAATAAAAGCAATTAAATCAGGTGGTTTTTTCTTCTGTTGAATCACAAGCCAAATGTAGATCACCTCTGTTTGATAAAGTGCCCAATTTAGCTTGTTGTTGAGTTTGATTTATTTTCTGTTGATAACCACTAAGCAGATTGTTCGACAAGATCACGCTCTTCATGGTATTAGTCCTCGTTTAAGATTTTGTTTTAACCTCATCTATCTATTTTGGTTTGGATCTCGACATGTGGTTGAGTAGTTGTTGATTGAATGATCTATTTGATTCGGCCTAGGTGTTTCCCTGTAACAGAGAAATTGAAATTAGCCATTTAAAATGATGGAAAACTCAATACACATATGACTTTTAATTATGCCCCAAGACCTTTTAATTTTAATTCAGTGGCTATAATAGTGGCCAAAGGATGATACATGTGGCAAGAGCTGAGTGGTATCAGAGGTAATCCCATCAGAAATTTTTATAATGCGCACAAACAAAAAAGACCGATATTGGGAGGCTGTGATATGGAGCAGACACGATATTTTATTGAACTCCTTTTAAATAGTGTATCGGGTCTGGATATCAGAGGTGAGTGGACTATTGGAAGTCGAAAGTTGGAGGGGTATGATTATCCAAGATCAGAGATTGAAGGGAGATGTTGTATCGACATATTGACGAAGTGCCATATCGAAATATTGGCAGGATATGAATATCGAAATATCGGCAACATATGAATAACAGAGTTTTTAAAATGCGTGTTAGTTGAAAATATCTGATCACTGATACTCAAGGGTAGAAGTAATGATGTGGAAGTGGGTCCTCCGTCCAAAAAACTACAACCACTGTTAAATGGGCTCGGGACTTATGATATTGGGGATTTTGAAAGGAATCTTCCGATATCGATAAGTTCTGAGGTTTCGCTATGTTACAACTGCTTTATCAAAAGACCATATCTGCTTTATAATATAAGCCAAAGCCACTATTTGGAAAATAAAATAATATAGTGTTGACAAGGTTAATCTTCTCTGTAGACAAAGATGATCCCTCTAGCCCAATGAGTGGCTCTAGCAACTGAAGGGACAATCAACTAGACATCTTCCTAGATCACAATTGAAAATAGAACAAGAGAGAAGGCATACCTTGCTCTGATGCTAATCCGATTTCCTTTGTCGAGATCCTCAAACTGCTTGTGTCACGGACTTGTTCCTACTTCTTTGAACGCTTATGTACCTACACAAATGACCAAGAGATGACAAAGAATGCCAAAGCCAATATCAAATCCAATAATGACCTATTTATCTGATCAAGGAATGCCAAACAAATACATACATGAACAAATATATTTTGGGAAGATGAACCAATAGTTGTATTATCATTTAAAGAATAAAGGGGAAGCTTACAACCATATCCTTGATGTTGAAAGGCTCTCCTTGAGTGGTAATCCAAGTCCAAGCCAAGAAACTCTCCAACACTCCTTCTCCAAGTCTAATGAATAGCCTCTAAGCACAAGCTCAACATAGGGGTGCAAATGGACATAGATCAACCATTTGGGAATGGTAGAGGGGGAATTTATAGGCTGGGAGAGGGAGTTAGGCTTATTCCAAAGATAGGATTAGGCCCACATATTAAGGAGGTAGCTCATAGGGATGAGACCAAGAGGTCAAATTAGGAGGATTCGACCTCATCTATGCGAAACCACCTCCAACTCGCCGCTCTGGAAGCTTCTAGATCACGAAGCTTCTCATCCTCTTTGGGAAAATTCCTTTTTAGGATCATCGCGAGTATGAGAGAGAATAGAGTGATGCCATCGCTGGCTTAACAAGGTGCAACATGCGATCATCACAGTTTTGAGCTTCATAAGGGCGATGATTCTCATTTTAGGGTTTCATGAGCTATTTCTTTAGGGAAAGCTCTAGATATTTTCCAAGAAAAGTTAAAGGAGGGATATGAGCTGTATACATTGATGAGTATATTGTATAATGATCATGTTTCAGGCACTTTAGGGTATGTCATAGGGAAGTGCAGGAGATGTGACAAAATACTGTGACAAAGTAAGGTGTTTTTTCATGTTTTTTTGGGATTTTTGGGCTCGAGTACCTGTTTCGAGGTAATAGTTCCCGTTTGATCTATAACTATGTTGTAGATTTGGGACCAGAGAGACCACCAGGCATGCCACCAATAGAACGGTGAGCTGCCCATCCGATAGTGGCTGCAGACTACGAGGAAGGGGCTGACCCCTTAGCCGAAATGGAGCGCAATCTGGAGGCAATCACCCGAGGGGTTCCAGATTATGCCACTATCAACAATGTTCCACTGCGTTGGCAAAGACATATAGTGGGAGTCTCCATGAGACTGCATCAGTTGTTAGGCCGAGTGATTAGAGAAGTCACGTGCTACCATGAGCATTGTGCATTGTGATATCTTATCTAGACTTTTACACATTTTGTAGGATTTGAAAGCCAAGTGTTTCAAAACACTCTATTTTTTGACATTTTGATGTAAACACTCTGACAGACGTGATATATATATATATATATATATATATATATATATATATATATATATATATATAGATATATATATATATATATATATATATATATATATATATATATATATAGATATATATATATATATATATATATATATATATATATATATATGCATGTTTTATTTCTACTTATGTGTCCATAACATTATTCAGTTTTATAAATGATGCAAATGTCTATCAAGAACCAAATTTGCTAATGCATCTATTAATGTATTTAAATTACATGAAATATATTGATATGTAGTGTATTTAAAATTCTGTTCCAACAATCTAACACGTAGATACATACGCAATATTTGTGGATTTCTTACTGAATAATGATTGTTTATTTGTAACAGAATGAGTTGTGAATCCAACTTGACAACTAAATCCCTAATGCCAAGAGTAACTTCTTTTGACAAGAGTTCAATAACTGCACTATATTCAACACTATTATTGGTTGTTCGATTGAGGCAGATACCTTGTAAGTTAATCATCTCGCCATTAGGGTCATAGAGCACCTAGGTTGTGGAAGATAGGTTCCATGTGCTACGACAAGCACCATCAACAAAACCAATGTAATGACCTGATGACATTTGCAAACCGAGTGGAACACAAGGTAAGCAGAAAAACATATGTCCACAAAGCAAACAAACACACTAGAAATAAAAAACGCATACTAATGAATTAACACACTAATGTACAAAAGTTATCATACGAATCTCACGCATAATACTTTTTGAGGGAGTCCGTTGCTGGACTTGGGTAATCAATCAACAGAGAATAAAACTGGAATTTCACTATTGACATGACGTGTAAGCATCAACTTGACCAAAGAATAGAGTAAAACTCATAAAAGTTTATGCCCCCATGCCCCTAGGGCGAGTGAGGGTTGCGAGTCAAAAGATGAAAACCCCATTGCGATAATGGTCAAGTGGTGAAGACTCAAGGAAAAAATCTCATGAGAGGAGGTGAGAAAAACCTGAACTCATGATGAGGAAAAGGTGCCCCCCGTTGAAAGATTTTGACAAATTCAGGGTGAACCGAAATGTCAATAAGCATGGTTGCAGTGATGTTTCCCATGTTACCCTTCGACAAGACTCCATGTACCTGTATAGATATCTGAAGTGTAGGTGTAGGACAATGAGAAACAAACGCTTCAAGATAGGAAGGCGTCCCATCAAGGCTAGGGAGAAAGGAAGAACAATTATGTAGACCATTCCATAGAACTTCCTCTAGAGACATGACCTCCACAATACTCTCGTCAGTGGGGAATGTCTCGTTCAAGTGATCTGGAGAATCCCGAGAACCAAGCCAAGGGGATGGCACATAAGCATCTAGGGTAGGGAAAATTTTAAGAACCACCCTAAATTTATATGTATAATAAATGGGCGAATCCCCATGATACATAGGAAAAATCGGAGGTGATTTTATCACTAATATAATATGTATATATATATATATATATTTTGGCGAATCTCTTACTATATTATATTATCTTGTAAAGTCATGGCGAATCTTTCACTAAATTATAAAATCTTGTAAGATCTTGGAAAATCTTTCACTGAATAATAAAACATTGTGAAGTCTTGGCGAATGTTTTGTTAAAGTATGAAACCATATATGATAATAATAAAACATACTCATTAAACTGTAATATACTAACATACATGTTTGGAAAAAAGAAACATAATTTTCACTTCCTACAAACAATGTTGCAAGTTTTAGTGGCCATGTTTGTCATGGTAGGAGAGATTAATGTTTTATCTACCACTTTTGTCAAGATACCACTTTTGCCAAGCTATCAAATTTCTTTCTTATTCCATAGACTCCAACTGCGAAAAAAAAAAAAAAAAACACATCAAGTTTGTTTACCCGAACACGCCAACAAGTAGCAAGCCCCAACTATATAATATAATGAAGTAGCAGGTATCCCAAAGGCCTGAAGGGGATCTAATGGGAAGAAGTGACCGTCGTCAGAAGCCTTCCAATCAATATATAAATGTATACATGTAGATTTATTATTATTTTAATTGGAAATCTTCAATAAATAATAAAATTTAATTATGTCTCTCCCATTCTAAATTTCTTATTAGCTAATTCACTACCTTCATACCATTTTTAACAGCGTTGTAACATGTGGATTAATTTCTTTTTTGGTGCACAATCTCCGCCTTTTAGGAAAATATGGTGCACTGAACCAACCCCTATAGATCATTACGATAAACTAAGAATAGCAGAGAAGATGAAAGGTTGTACAAACCAGCATATTTTTCAAACAACTAATCCAAGATCAATACCTTAAGTTTTTCATGAAGATATCATATTGAGAATGTTTGAAAAATGGTGGGAAATATGGGCTCTGCTAGTCTGATGCGGAGAGAGTTAAGATTCCATTGTTTTGAATTTGTTTTTTGTTAAATAAGAAAAACCAATATTAATGGAGATGTCGGTATTTTTTACTAAATTTTGTGAAGTGACTAAATGTATATTTAACCATTCACCTTAAGATTTTTTTTACAATATAATATCCTAAGTCTATTTAATATCTTCATTATCATAAAAACCAACCTATACCCATATTAACTCCACATCTACCACTCTTAGAGGGATGAAATCTATTTATCCCTCCCAGCACTTGGTAGACCCGGAATTAAGATGGATCTGGATCTAAGCTGACAGAATTTACCCTTTAAAGAGTCTATGCTCACATGAATACCATGGTATTACCATGGGTTATCATAAACTTGGAGCTTAATAACTACTATTAGTAATTTATAAAAATTAATAATTGATTTTTTTTTTTTTTTTTTTTTTTTTTTTTTTTTAACGAAGTTAAAATATTTAAGTGACATTAAATTACAAGATTCATTTTTACTCTTGATCTACCAAGCCCGAGAGGGATCAAATATTTTTTCATTCTATGTTAGTTTGCATATCACGATAATTGATCCAGAGTAAAGATGGACCTATGCTAGTTTAATTCCCCCTTTTAAATAGGCTGCATTCCATGTGAATACCATGGGTCAATACCATGTGCCATCTTTATTTTTATTAATACCAATATTAGGGTTAATAATGTTTTTTTTGCATGGTATTAATAATAATTTGGCCCATAAATATAAGGTGACATATGGAGTAAATATAAAAAAATGTTTTATTTATTTACCATACTTCTTATTTATTTATATTTTTATTAATTTACCATACCTATTTTATAAATATGGTATTTGGCCCATAGGATTCACTTAAATGAAACCTCCTTTTTTACCTTCTTAAATAGAAAGAGGGTTATGGAGTAAATATAAAAAGAGGTTTTAGTTATTTACCATACCTCTAGTTTATTTGTATTTTTATTTATTTACCATACCTTTGGAGTAAGTATAAAAAGAGCTTTTATTTATTTACCATACCTCCAATGTATTGATATTTTTATTTATAACTATCATAAATACATTTTCTTGAAAATGATGGCGAATGGAAGATTGTATCTCCTAATTTCAAGGGCTAAATTTAGTTTTTTTACCCTCTCTCTTAAAATAAGGTGGGCTAACCTCCATACCTATTTTTTTTATAAAATGAATTTGAGGCGATTTGTAACAATGTACTATGATACAAAATATTCACCCAATAAAAATATAAAACCCCTTAATTTAGCCCAAGGGCGAAAATTCGCCCCTACAATTTTCCATGATCTAGGGTAATACTGAAGACAACATGAATTTTTGAAGCGACCATCGAAGCTAAAACAATTTCTTGATAATTTATCTCCAATGGACTTAAAGGCATAGTATCTCCAAATGAGTCAATTTGATCTTCGTTAGGGATAATACAAGGATCCGTGGAATCTGAGATCATATTGACTGAATGAACATTTGGAGGCGGGAGAGTAAAAGAGACCTTCCCCCACACTCTCATAAGGAATCTCAGTATTTCCCACATAAGCAATGCTACTGTTCGATGAACTAGAAGAAAATAAACACAGTTGATCAATCATGACTATTTTTTCTTCATGAGGGAAACGAAGTACGGGGAACAAAGAAGACACCACAGAAAACATGGCGTGAGTCCACCTTCACCCCAGAAGATGTTGAAGTTGAGATTGGCATCTACAACTTCTACTTCTAATTCAACAGTATTTCCTTCTAATGTAATCGGTAAGTTCGTGAGAATACCGTATGGTCATGAACCTCTATCGTCAAAGGCTTCCAGAGTGTTTGGAGATTGGTTAAGAGGAGGAGAGCCAATGAATTTCCAACATGAAATCGACATGATGCAGGTCGAGGCACCTTCATTAATAAATGTTCGATGAATCGTCTTTCCCTTAATAAGGACCTGGATCAGACATGCAATCTGATGAGGGAGACGAGGTACATGATTCTCTAGATCGAAAGTAATCATACTCGAATAAGAAGGATCAAATAAACTTATAGTAGACAACAATGACTTCCGCTGCGTTGGACAAGATTGAAGAACCTCCAAGGCAGACATCGCCGAAGGTGTCTGAGCTAAATCCTCAACAATATTGTAATGTTGCGCAACTCTAGCATTCAGATTGAAGGATGACTTCCGAAGAACACCTTTAGGGGGTGGATGGATGACATATTCACTATTAGGGCGCTCAATATGGAGTGGACCAGAAGAGGATGAAGTAGAAGTAGAAATAGTATCATTGGATTCTTTCTCCATCGTCTACTTAGACGTGGTTTGATAGTCCTTAGTTCGAGTAGCGATCGAGATAGGCGATGAACCTTGCATCATGAACACTTGGGATCCTGAGGAAGCAGAAGATTGAGGCTGGTCTACCAATTGGGTCTGCTATGATGGAAAAGGTTCTTTTAAGATAGTCGGAGTCCCTTTTAGCAAGTGACTAACTTCAGATTGGCAGGGACAATCCTTAGTGTAATGATCCTCCTCACAAATGAGGCAAGGATACTTTGGCTTTCTTCGAGAAGCATCGTTAGCAGGAGATTTAGGAGGGTCTTGTTTCAGGGCTTTAGCTTTGGCCTTACCTTTTCCCTTATTTTTACCCTTAGAGGCTTTGTCTTCTGTGGTAGATTGAACAACATGTACCTCAGAGGTTTTACCAGGACTGGATGAATTCTTAGAAGGATTATTGGAACCAGTGTTTGAGACTGATTTCTGCTTCGAAGAAGCTTTCGCGGGAATTTGAGACACATAATCAATCACACCATCAACATGCAACGTACCCGGAGATTGATGCCGTCAGATTTGATGATGGTCTCAGAGCATCAGGTAACATCTCATACAATGTGCCAGATTGCAAATAGACTAGGTCTAAATACTGGGCACGGGCGATAGCTTGCTCTTCTGTAATACATCCACCCATGGCTATATCCTTATCAATTCTGTTGACGAATGCTTTTGTGAACGATTCTGTCAACAACTCATCAGAAATCTCAAACTTGATGAGGGGAAGCTGATGTCTCTGTTCATGGATATGATCAGAGATGTGGGTCACGGTGTCTTGCTTAACTGACGTAAGCAAATGGGTGCCAGTTTCATAGTGAATTGGCAGCTGGAAATGAGTGAGGAAATCTATAGGAAGAGATTTGAAGTCACTGTAGGTACCTCGAGGTAATTCGATGTACCACTTAGCGGCAACACCTGTGAGAGTTCTTTGGAAGAGTGAAATATGGATAGAATCATTGACATATGAATTGGAGGAGCACCAGAGGTAATATGTCATCACGTGGGCTTGTGGATCCTCCTTCGCTTTTCCCTCAAATTTGGGGCAATCGCTCAGAATCTTCGTTGGAATTAGAGGCCAGTACAATGAATGAAGAATGGGATCATTTGTGAGCCTCGAAACATTGGGCAGCTCCAATGTAGCCAAGAAAGGCAATTGCGTGTTAAACGACATATAGGGCCTTTGAGGAGACCCAAAATGTGGAGTCCATCCTTGTTGGTAAGGATTTTTCCCCCACAGTGGAGGATTTTGTCCATATGGAATCTGATTATGCCCCCACTGAGGGTTACCTTTCCCATAAGGAGGATTCGGTCCACGGTAGGTTTAATACTACCCTGCCATAGGCCGCTGATGAGCATTATACATGGCATATGGATTATAAGGCTGTTAAACCTGCTGACCCTGGACGTAAGGATTTTGAACCTGTTACTGCAAGGGATGACCTTGACCTTGCAAAGGTTGACCTTGGCCATGAAAAAGGTGACCTTGCTGATATGCGTACAAAGGATGCTACTGCCTAGGTTGACCTTGTTGCTGCAAAGGTTGGCCTTGCAAAGGCTGACTCTACTGCTGTAAAGGTTTAACTTGTTGTTGCAAAGGTTTGCCTTGCGAGGATAAAGGTGGGAGGACTGCTGTACAAACTGAGTTTGCGGATGCAAAGGTTGCTCCGACTATTGCAAAGATTTCTCTTGTAGTTGTAGCAGTTGTCCTTACAACTACAATGCTTGCCCTTGCTGATGCAAAGATTGCCCTTGCTGCTACAAGGGTAGATGAATAGTTCCTTGGGTTATACCCTGAAGGTATTGATAGTTCTCGAATTGGATCTGGCCATATCCACTAGGAATATTGGATTGACCAGGCTGAACATAAGGTCCATTTTGAGGAATGTAAGGCGGATAGACCGAGGCTTGCAAACCATATGGGACATAAGCTTGTTGAAATGGGACTTGAGCCATATACGACGATTGATATTGGACGTGACCTGACCTAGACGGAGGAACAGGGTTAGGAATAACGCCATAGAAAGGTTGATTCATTCCAACCATGTGAGTTTGTAATCCACTCACATTGGTTTCGCCTGACATAAGAGGGAAATTCGGATCTGTTACACTAAAATTTGTCACCATGACTATTTGCAGTTAGTATGGCTCTATCAACTGTCATACTATCCTCCTTGGCAAGTCTCATACCTCTGCTCCTCATGTCAAACTCCAAGAAAGAGAGAAAGTCTTTAAAAATCTATATATCTCTGGGTACGCAGTTTCTCTTAGCCTTACCTGCGTGTATGCACCTCAAGTTCACAATACCTGTGTACTTGTACGCTCTGTCTGTAAAGGGGTGGGTGCGTACTCCTGTAAAGGTCAAAAGGCGCAAGTTTCACTTCAAAAAAGTTACTTGTGGTCATTTCTAGAGCATTCTAGAAGTTTGTTTGACGTGTATTGAGCGCCTCCAGATGGTTCATGTATCCCTATGAAAGAGGAACTTATCCCATCAAGAGGGGAGCTATCCCATTCTAAGACGGGCTTATCCCATTGATGGTGGACCTGATTAAATTCCTCTAAAGCACTATAAATACAGGCATTGGGCCAGAGGGAGGGGAGGTTGAAAGCTGAACATTCCTAAGGGTAGATGCTGCTGGAATTAGGACTCCCTTATAGAGCTTGAGAGGAGAGATTCCCATCCTTTCCTAGCCTTATTTGGAAGTGGGTGAGCTGATCAAAGTAAAGGAGAACTCTTGCTGGACCCTAGGAGGGACCTGCACAACACCAAGGCTCAGGTTGTAATGGTTTCTTTTGTTTCCACTTAATACAATAAACTCATTTTTCTCAACAGATTGTTATACATGATTTGTTTCATATACTCCTTGGTCTGTATGATGAATATGTTTTATTTTATAAGTTATTCAGGTGCTATGTAATCTTTTGTTTGTTAGTGAATGCAGGTTTCGAAGAGAAGGAGGAGCTCATCCGGATCGGCGAGGCTGGACTACTACAAAGCGTTGGACTAAAGGTATGTTATAATCACCTGATTACTTGTATTCTAAATGCATATTTAGAGAAAGGTAGTGTTTAATTGTCTTGTTTGTCACTAGAAAGCCTTAGCTTCTAGGGAGGTCGGTTTTGTCCGCAAAATTGACTCTTTCCGCATGACAAAATGGCGACTCCGCTGGGGACTCCATTGATGTGAATGATTTTTCCTTTGTGTGAAACTTTGATTTGAGAAAAGTCATTTGTTTTCTGATTTTTGGCTGTTTGACTGTGCATTTGGGTGGGATAGCTTAGGGTTAAATTAGATTTTAGTTTTTCTTGGTTTTGCTAGAAGTACGCAGCCTCTGCGTTGAGCACAGTGCGTACCTGTACGCACTGCAGCTTTGTACACAGAGCGTACACGCACCTGTGCAAACAGGTTGCCTGCGTACCCTGTCAAAATTGAGAAAATTTCAATTTTCTCCTTTTTGCCTCTTAGATTTTGTTTTTAATTTGTTTTTGCTGCCCAGATCCACTGGTTACCTGTCAGAAGTCTTCACCTAAGCTTGTTTCATTAGTGTCAAGGGTTTTAGTGAAATTCATAGAGATTTTTCCCTAGGGTTTGATTTTTGCATTGGTCCTGTAGTGATTTTGGCTTTAGAAGTTGTAAAACCTTGGATATCCCTGGTCTTTTCAGTCTTCTTAGGAGTCGGACCTTTCATAGAATCTACCTTTGTGAGAAACCTACCTTTGTGTTGTCTCTTTGCAAAATCTCGAAAAAGTTTGTTGATTAAACTTTGAATTTTATTCTTAAGAAAAAGAACAAAAGATTTTGATTTTTGTTTTTGACTGGTTTTTGATTCTGCACTAACTAGTCCTTGGTTAAATCATGACTGAGTAAAACATCCTGGAATCATACTTAGTAGGTTTTTGCCTCATTAGATTTACTTTTAGGTGAATTTCTCTTAGATTTGCTTTTGGGTGAAATTGAATTGATTTGATTGCCATAGATTTTTTAAACTTGATTTTTGTTAAAGTAATTTTTATATGCTTTGTTAATATAGGGAAAAATCCAAAAAATCTCTTTTGAAGAAAAGTTTGCTTTAGTAGCATTTGAGTCTTTGAAAAGAAAAGGAATTTTCGTGAAATAATTAGTGGTCATGTGTTGTATGCTTTGGGAAAGATAAAGATTTTGTTTCTTTGATTTTCATTGCCAAGAAAGTTGTCTTTATATCAATTTTGCATTTTCCAACTCTCTTAGCTAGGAAATTCATTGAAAAGGAAAATTAGTATAAATCATCCTAAGTGCATCTTTTTAGTGGATTTGAGTCGAGTCTACACACCATCAGTTTCATCTCCACTACCTTTTGTCCTAAAGAAAAGCCATAAAAATTAACGCTTAAAGTAAAATCAACTTAGTAACTTTTTATTTACTAGGGCTCTGAAACACCAAAATAGATCAGGCTAGTGTCTTGGAATAGGTGAGTAATTAACTCTCCAAGACAACAAAACCAAACAAGTAGCTCATCTTGTGGTAGGATAAATCCAACTGTTTCATTTGTACTCTGGGAAAGCTCCTCTTAAAGGAGAAGCACGAGACCGTGTCCGAACCAGTGAGGGGATCAATCCTCCTTCATTGGGAAAGACGCCAGATACGCACGTACTACAAACGGTAAACCTCGGATTATTGTCGAGGAGCCTGGGGTCACTTGTCGGTAAACCTTGGATTATTGTCAAGGAGCCAGCAAGGGGATTGAGCTTGTTACTCTGCCCTTGCGTGCTATTGGGTCGTAGACTGTTCCCCTAGGTATATTTGTTGCTGTTGGTAACCTTAGTGACCATTATCTTTAGGATTCTACCCGAGGTGACGGTGGAGGGAAGATCCCACTGTACCTGGAGCAGACGTCGGCTAGACTCACTTGGATTTTCCGGGGGGTTCACTTCACTCGAGACGGTTAAAGTGGAGGAACTTGTGCCGGTCTATTCATTAAGCAGGTTGCCGGGGTAACTGTTCCACCCACCACTTCTGTACTGAATTCAGCGATGTTGGGTTTCATCACCAACTAGTGTTTTCGGTCCGGAAGGCTACTGTTTGTGTATGGTTTGACGCCCTAGATTCTTTAGGCGTGTGATTCGAATTTGTTTGGTTCTTTAGAGACTTTAGGCGGTTTGCTTTGAGATTTTACTTTGTTTGTGTGTGCAGTAGTTAAAAGTTTTTAACTGTGGCTGAATTACCGAGACAGTCCCGTAGACTTCGGGGCCAGTCTCCTGAGATTGTTACCGTGGCCGATTTGTTGAGGAAGTCCCGTAGACTTCGGGGCGAACCTCCCGAAGACGTCTCGGGTCATTACGAAGGTTTGAAAGTCCTTGTAACTCCTAGTGGCAGTAAAGTAGGTTCACCTGAAGAAGGAGAGTTGTCGTTGGTAGTCCATCCAGATTACCAAGGTCTAGAAACAGGTTATAATCCCGAAGCTGTTGCAGTTTCCGAGCTTGCTGGTAGTTTTTCATCTACTAGTGATATAGGCGAAGAACCTGAAATATCTGAACCTGTTACTCCAACTTCTAGCGTTCCTGATTCACCTAGGGTAGAAAGAGTCATCACCGAAAATCTTCCTTCTGGTTTGATAGCTATTGAAGAACTTGCTCCAGAAGAAGAAATAGGCGTCTCTATCCTTGAAGATCAACCTACTATTGATCTAAGGGAGCGTGAATCCATTTTTTACAGTCCTCCTAGAAGTACTACTTGGTATCTTTCGTTAACTAATTATTTGGACAACTCAGGGTCAAGTTTTTCTCCACCTCGTACTCCTTATCCACCTGGAGGTATTTATACTCCTGTAAATATGTCTGGTCAGTCGTCTATGTTTACTCAATCTCCTGAATCTTTCTTGTACGGCGGTCCTTCTGTTCCCTCTGGGTATCAGTCACTTTCTGGTACTTTTGCGGGAGCATCTCCTCAACCCATTGAAAATGGGTTATTAACTGGAAACAATGGTAATAAACCGTTGGGTGTAGGAGACATTTACATGATGTCAGGTTCAATTCCTGGTTCTCAACCTCAAGGTGGCCATTTACCGCCTGGGGGGCAACCTCAAGGTACGCAAATTGCGTCCGGGGGGCAACCTCAAGGACAGTATGTACCCATAGTGCAATACATTCCTCAAGGTCAACCCCAGCCTCAATATGTACCCCAAGGTCAACCTCAGTATCAATTTATGCCTCAAGGTCAACCCCAGTATCAGTATTTACCTCAAGGGTATCTACCTCAAGGTCAGTACTCGAGTCAAGGTTATCAACCACCCCAAGGTCAATCTTATGTTCAAGGTGCGGGAAATGTACCTTTCAATTATCAAACCTACCCTCAATTCGGTTATGGATCTCAATATCCTCAACCTGTCATGGGTCAATACCCCAGAATGAACATAGTGTGGGATCCATCACAAGTTCAACAGGTGTTGCAGCCAAGCGTACAATTGTCATCTCAAACTGGACAACCCTTAGTTTCTGGTTCACCCCAGCAACTAGTCCAGTCTAATGTTCAAACTTCTGTACCTTCGGTAGTTACTCAGTCGCCCATTGCACCTAGTACTCCATCTCAAACGACTGCTGCAACTACCGCAACATCTGTTCCATCCACCACACTTACTTCTGGAGTATCTCTCCGGTTTCTACTGTCTCTGCAACTACTCCTCAGACATCTTTACCATTGTCTGGATCCACGATTCAAACTACGGTTCAGATGCCTGTAGGACAACCTGGTTTAAGTACGGTTGTCACTAGTCAACCACAATTCACTTATCAACCGTACCAGGGACAGTACCAATACGGGCCTGCTGTCCAGCAGCCAGTTTACCAGTATCAACCGTATCCTGGGTACACTTATCAACAACCTCAACAACCCCAGTACGGTTCGGTTAATCCTGGTTTTCCGGGAGGATACAATATCCCGAACGCGATTCCTATTCCAAGTTATCCTGGATATCCTCCTCCTGGGACTGGTCTTGTGACCCAGAGCTTTAGGGATCCTAATCGGCAATTACCGTTTATCGCAACTTTGGATTTACCAGACTTGTCGCGCCTAACGAACGATCCGATCAATTATCTTCCGTTTTGGCCGCCAATGCCGAATAAGTTGCCCAGTGACATTCCCAAGTTCGAGGGTAAGTCTAGAGAGGATCCGTCAAATCATGTGATGACTTACCACCTCTGGTGTGCCTCAAATTCCATCTCGGATGATTCGATCCGCTTACGTCTTTTCCAGCGTACGATCATTGGTCTCGCGGCTAAGTGGTACATTGAGTTACCACGAGCCTCTTTTTATAATTTTGGCCAGTTAGCTACCTCGTTCTTAACTCATTTTCAGTTGCCGGTCAGATATGATAATGGCACGGAGTTACTAACTTCATTAAAACAGTCGACGTCCACTTATATTTCCGATCATATTCATGAATGGAGACGTCGAAGGCGATTAGTGAAAATTTTTATCCCGGACCAAATCTTAGCTGAATGGTTTGTTAAATCATTATTACCGAAGATTACTGAAGACGTAGCCAAGGCCGAAGTAGTTACTGAGGAGCAAGTGATTGCTCAAGCGCAGTACCTTGACTTAGTTTACACTCAGTCAGGTACGTTACACGAAAAGATCCCAGATCTTCCAAAGTCAAATCAAATCGCTGCTGCTCCTTCGGGATCTCATGCTGCTGATGGCATGATTGGTACGGTGAATACTAAAAGCAAGAAGAAGTCTTCAAAGAATTCTTCGCCCATTATAACCTTACCAGACTCCCCGACAGGAGAATCTTCTGCTGAAGTTTCCGCTGATATTCACGGAGAGTCATCTACGGCTAAATCAAAAAACGGTGGGAAGAAGAAAGGTAAGAAGAAGAATAAAGCAGACAAGACTCCAAAGGAGAAAACAGAAAAGTCGGAAACCAATGACGAAAAGCGCAAACCTCGATATCCTTGTCTTATTTGTGAAGAGGATCATTTTACAAGAGATTGCCCTCATCGGGCCGAGGTTGTGAAAATCGTCAAGGGTTCCCCAACTCCTGCTGTTTTGAAAGATCCATTTCCAAAGCAGGAGAGTAAGATGATAGGTTCTTCCTCGAGTGCCAGTGAAGAACCCATATTGATGATGTCTCATGTAAGGATTGCGACTCGATCGCAAGATTATGGTAGTAAAAGTCCTGTTGATGGATCGAAAGAAGCAGAATCTTCTCATTCTAATCCATCAACCTCAGCTCCCGGTTCCGATCCACTACAGATCGAGAAACCTAACCCTGACTTAGTAATCAAATCGCCCGCCAAGGGTGTACTTCGAAGGTCTGCTTTTAATCCACATGCGAGAGCGGCCCAGAATTACAACATTGTTGAGGATTTAGCTGTTTCACCCTCAGCAATGTCGGCTTTAGAAGTGTTGCAATCATGCCCAGCACAGCGAAAATTACTTTTGTCGGCTATAGGAGCTGTTGATGTTCAGGACCCGAACCTAATAATCTTTGATCTAGAAAATAGTACACCGCGTTTGCCTCATCAGATGGCTTTCTAGATCCCAGTGATAGTAAAAAACAGGCCTATTCATCGGACTGTAATTGATGAGGGAGCTTCCACGTGTATTATGTCGATACAGTGCTGGAGATCGCTTGGTTCTCTGTCACTAAATCAATCCTCGACAATTCTTAAGGCCTTTGATGGCCGTGGGTTTCATCCATTTGGCATTCTACAGGATTTGCCTATAGGGGTTGAGGGAAAAACCGTTAGTCTGGATGTGGAGGTGGTTGATGCCCCTCTAGACTACAACCTTCTTTTGGGTCGAAGTTGGTCTTACGCTATGACAGCGGTTGTTTCGTTGGTCTTCAGAGTAATAAAGTTTCCACATAATGGCAAGATCCTAACCATAGACCAGCTGGCTTACTTTTCATCCGACCCAGCCTCTTCAGAGAGTATCCAGCATGTCGGTAAAATGACTATCCCTTATAAGGATGTTGGAGTAGGATTAGTTAAAGATGCCGGTTTACTGGGAACTTTTCCTTTTCCTCCAATCAACGCCGTATCTTCATTTGCATCTATTCATATGATTACTTCAGACACCATTGTTTATGACGATCCTTGGATCGTTCCTTCTGAATCTGAGATAGACTCATTTGGCGATGCAATGCCTTTGAGTCCATATGAAATTGCCTATGAAGCTGTGCAGTCTTTTACCGACCCGAGTTCAACCAAAATCGACCAAATGAATGTGGTCCGTGAGGAATCACTTTTCACCTCAACCTCGGAGTTAATAACGTTTCCCGAAGTTGTGTCATCTGACGAACAACTTTGTGAAGTCCTGTGCATAGACGATTTACCATGGGAAGATCTCCATCATAGATCTTCGTTTTTACCTGAGGATGATCGTTTTGAAAATGATTTCTCATCAATCTCTACAGCTAAATATGTCAAAGAAGCTCAGAGTCCAATGAAACATCCTGATTTAGAGCTGAATTTGGGAAACATTTCTCACACTATTCCCATTGACATTTCAGTCAAGCCCGGAATTGTTGAGCACATTCATATAGGTGCCTCGTGTTCAGATGAGAAAATTCAGACATACAAGGCCCTATTTCAAGAATTCCGCGACGTGTTTGCCTGGTCCTATGAGGAAATGCCAGGAATTGATCCCACAATTGTTGTCCATGCGATCAAGACTTACCCGGATGCTAAACCCGTCCGGCAACGTTTGCGTCAGATTCACCCACGAAAAGTGGCTGCAATTAAAGCAGAAGTTGAGAAGCTGTTGAAAGCAGGTTTCATTTATCCGATCCCGTTAACGGATTGGGTATCGAATATTGTTCCGGTTAATAAAAAACAGGGAACAATAAGAATATGTATCGATTATAGGGATATTAATCGTGCTTGTCCCAAAGACAACTACCCAACACCCTATATCGATCAAATAATTGATGATTGTGCCGGCAGTGAAATATTTTCCTTTATGGACGGTTTTTCCAGTTACAATCAAATCAATATTCTACCTGCCGATCAACCAAAAACGGATTTCATTTGTCCATGGGGGACATTTTCTTATTGCAAATTACCTTTTGGGCTTAAGAATGCCGGAGCCACTTTTCAAAGGGCGATGTCTTATGCATTTCATGACATCAAACACATTGTGCAACCGTATCTCGATGATTTGCCCACTCACTCATTGCATCGAGCTGATCACCTTATCCATTTACGAGCAATCTTCATGAGGTGTAGGCATTATCGGATTCGGTTGAACCCACACAAATGTGTCTTTTGTATAGAAGTGGGACGATTGCTGGGATTTGTAGTTTCAAAAGCCGGCATCCACGTCGATCCCTCGAAGGTAGAAGCTATCATCAAATTGCCTCCTCCTTCGAGTCTTTGCCAACTCCAAAGTTTGCAGGGGAAAGCAAACTTTTTACGCCGATTCATTCCTAACTATGCCGAGATTACAAAGGGTTTTACCTGGTTGTTGAAACAGAATGCTCAATTCTCTTGGGATGAGATAGCTCAGAAATCTTTCGATGCGCTCAAGCACGCGTTAACCCATGCACCGTTGCTGCATCCTCCCAACTACAACCAGGATTACTTTTTATACCTCGCCGCCGCTCATTCCACCATTGGAATGGTCTTAGTACAGGAAGACGAATTCGGAACGGAACATGTGATATATTACCTTAGTCGGACGTTAAATCCAACTGAGCTCAAGTATTCACATGTGGAGAAATTGGCGTTGGCAGCCGTTCAAGCTGTCCAACGTTTTCGTCACTACATCCTACTCCGTAAAACTACAGTCATTTCGGATTGCAACCCTATGATCTACATTTTAACTAAACAATTGCTAGGGGGCAAGTACTCTAAATGGATCGTTATCCTGCAGGAGTTCGACTTGGAATTTGAAAAATCTAAGTCTAAGAAATCTTTAGTTTTTGCAGAGTTGATGTGTGACTTCCCACGTGCTGACACAAAAACTGTGGCAGAGGAGCCCATTGCGGACGAATCTTTGTTTCTCATCAGCACTTTAGATCCGTGGTATGGAGATATAATCGTCTATCTCCAAACCCAATCCTTTCGGCCCGAAGTTTCAAAGTCGGAACGTCGGAAAATTCGATTCCAGTCCCAACAGTACAAAATTATTGGAGATACTCTTTATCGCCGTGGGGCAGACTTGGTTTTTCGCCGTTGCTTAACTCACGAAGAAGCTGAAAGGGTTTTGAATGACTTTCACTCTGGAGCGTGTGGCGGTCATATGTCTGGGTATGCCACAGCCCAAAAGATATTGCGCGCTGGCTACTTCTGGCCGTCCTTATTTAAAGACTGTATTATTGCGGTCCGGAAATGCCACAACTGTCAAGTGTTTGATCGCAAGATGCGTGCACCACCTGCTCCTCTCCACCCTATGATTTCCGTTGGTCCTTTTGCCAAATGGGGTATCGATTTTATTACATGTAACCCTCACTTGGCCCGGGGGCATGCGTATATCATCCTTGCGGTTGATTATTTTACTAAGTGGGCCAAGGCGATGCCTACATTCGAGGCTGACGGCAAGACAGCTGCAATTTTCGTATTCAATCACATTATTGCTAGGTTTGGTGTCCCACAAGCGATAATCACTGACCATGGGCGCCATTTTCGAAATGTTATGATGACAGAACTTACAGGCCAGCTTGGTTTGCGTCACAATAGCTCAACTCCTTATTATCCACAAGCGAATGGTCTGGTTGAGTCCATCAACAAAGTTTTAGTTATCATGATCCGATGAATCATTGGTATTCATCGGTCGAATTGGCACAACATGTTATTTTCCGCGCTTTGGGCATACCGAACCTCAATGAAAACATCAACAAGGTTCACTCCTTTCCAACTAGTTTATGGTTTGGAAGCTGTGCTGCCCATTGAATGCGAAATCCCGTCACTTCAAATGGCTGTCGAATTACTTCCAGCTACTTCCGAAGAGGAGAAGCATTTATTATACTTAGCTCAATTAGATGAGACTCGACGTGACGCTGCATTGGCAATCGAGACTCACGCAAAACGTATGAAAGCTCAGTATGATCGAAATGTGACCCTTTGAAATTTTTCGGAAGGAGACCTAGTGCTATTATATGATCAAGCTAACAATAAATTAGGTGCTGGAAAATTCGTTCCTATGTGGCATGGGCCCTACATTGTCAAGCGAAAGCTAGCAAAAGGGGCCTATGAGCTGGTAGATTTTGACGGGGACTCTTTGGGTAAACCCAGAAATGGAATTTACCTAAAGAGGTATTATGCTTAAATGATGGGTATGGAGATTTTAGTTAGGTTAGGTTTTTCTTTCTAGCTGGTGTGTTTGTTAGTATAGACAATGTGCTTAGCTTAGAAAGTGTGTTTTTCATCGTTATTCTGGCTTATCTTGGTTTTACTCTTGATATTGCAGATGTCGACGCCTCTCCAAACGTACATTGGATTCGCTGATGGTGCTTGTCGTAGTACACAGAATATCTCTTCCGCAGCTTGGGTTATTTATTCGCCCTCTGATGAGTTAGTTTCTATGCATGGGGTGAGCCTCGGTCAAACAACAAACAACATTGCAGAATACAGTGCAGTGATTGAATTATTGTCTGAATCTATTTCGTTTGGGATTCGGAGTTTGATAGTGAGGTTAGATTCTGAACTCGTTGTATTATAGCTTAATAGAGTGTATGCCATTAGAAATCCAGTGTTATTAAGGTTATTTTTGAGAGTGCGTCTCTTGGAACGTGAATTTGATTACATTGAATATCAGCATATTCCAAGGTCTTTAAATACATTAGCAGATGCGATTGCTTCTCGAATGTTAGACAGACATTTGCGATAAATCATACATGTAAATTTAAAAACATTTAATCACACATGTTTAACAAGATAAGCTGGTAATAATGATATATATAGATAGGAGTGTGTCAAAAAATACATCGTCTTCGATCATAGGTTGAAAAACACCTTATGATCGGCAAAAATAATAAGTACAAAAAACCAAAATGTCACATGTGTCTACAAAAGCGACCATCCAATCACTGGTGATGCTCTCTATACGACACCACTGCACAGGCTACCCTACACAAGAACCTTCTAAAAGGTCCTGGGACTCTGACTACATAGCGCTGAAGCCTGATAGGAATATCATCTATAGTAGTCTCCGGTATATCTGCCGTCAGACGCTCTAGGTCTTGTTCCAACTCAGCTAAGGTCTCTGTAGCTTCGTCCTGTGGGACCAGTGCCGGTGCAACTGGTTGTCTTCTCTCGAAAGGCCGGAGATTGGCTGGACGCCGTGGGCCTACATCTGCATTTTGTAAATTGTCACTGTCAGCTTTGAGATGATATAAAAACAAAAAAAAATAGATAATTTAAAAACTTGTGAAAAATGAAGTACCTGTGTCATCCCACTGTTCTCTCGGTGGAAGAATCATGTCCGGATCTCCACGAAAATCCACTCCGGCATAAGGAAAATCCTGTATCGAGAAGATCTGGTTCTCCAACCAGTGAAAATACTCCGGTCTAAATCGGACAACCTCCGTGCCCTCGTCAGGATGACAGGCCATCACCGCAACCCATCGCGTCAACTTAGGCTCTCGGGGAGGCCCAACCTCAACGGTGAGCTACTGTGGGATCAACATCGGAAACCTCTCTAGGGCAAAACTCACAACTAAAGGCCCATAAATAAAAGTCTTCAGCTGTCCGTTTTTGGTCCTAGTCAGTTGGCCCTTTAAGTTGGCCAACACAGCATTGCACCAGTTGAAAATGGTGCCCCGATAGCAATCAATCGCCATCCGCATCTGGGATCCAGTGGCAATGTGCAAAGCGGCAGCCCCGCAAAGTCTGGTAACTGTAAAGGCAATTACCATAAGTTCAGGTCGGGATATCTTTTTGATCTCTATCCCCTTCTCCTGGTTCTGATTATTGCACCACTCTAGTCGGAGACTAGCAATGGCCTGGCCACCCGGCCTAGTCCCGGACAGAGTCAATTGTTCGCCCTTCTTGGGAAAACCAGTGAGAAAGTAAATATATGAGGGCTCTATCTCGAGCTGGTGCCCTCGAATGTAAAAGCACTGATCCTGAACGTTCCACCTTTCAACCAGCCACTCTAGAAAGCGCACCTGGGCCCTCATGCCAGGTATGGCCCAGTATTTGTAAAGACTGCATGCCTTCAAAGCATCAATGGAAGGTTGGTGATTAATGGCGGCTAAATCAACATCTTCGTGTTCTCTCTCGCGCCAATCAAGCATGGTGGGCAATCTACACACCATAAAACATCTGTTAGAGTCCATAAATTTAATTTTTTTTTGGTTCATTTTGGAGAAATGGGGGTTTGAAAATCCTCTCCGCGGTGTACGCAGCCCGCCTTTAGAGACAAAGCGTGTGTACGCAGGTTCTCTTAAGGCAATCTGCGTACGCCCGACATTTTCCCAACTGAGAAAATTTCGGGGTACGCAGGTCACCAATGGAGCACCTGCGTACCCCGAAAAGCGGACCTTGAAACCCCAAGGCCTCCAAAAAATGAAAATAAAGCTTAAAAACAAATTCTAAATGGATGGAAATGCAAGGGAGGATGTTGTAGAATACCTGATGAGACGACGTTCGGTTTCAACGGTTGGATTCTCCGCAATGTCCACGGGAAGTTTCTTGCCAAAAGCCCTTTTTCTCTCCTCAACAGTAAAATGGTAAAAATGAAATGGTAAAAGCCCTTTTTATAGGTTTTTTGAGTAAATAAATGTTAAATTTGTTTATTTTCCATTGTGAAAAGGTATTTTTCAAAGTATTTTTATCTATCTTTAAACAGGTATGAGTAATGTGTTGGTTTTTGTGCAGGATAAAAGAATTTTCAGGGAAAATTGTCATTTTTCACAAACAAAAACATCAAAGTCATCTTTTAAGCCCTTTTCTGACTCCTAAAACATGAAAAGATTGCCGAGTGTTTCTTTTACACTCGTTAAAACGGAATTAAAAGACGGTCCCCTTATAACCCTTTTCTGACCGTAAAAACAGGAAAAGATTGCCGGATTTTTGTCGTTTCAAATTCGATACTGGAAATAAAACGACGTGTCCTTGATCGCTTTTTACTTTTCAGGTCAAAGACACTAATCATGAAAGTACTCCTTGGTCACAAGATCAAGCGGTTCTCTCAAGTATTATTTTATACTTTTTCGGGCTTGGGAGACACAAATTTACGAAAAAGTTCAACCTTGGAGTCTTCTTAAGTTTTTCAGACTCTCTAAAATTGAAAAACGCCGAGTTTCTCCTATACTGGACTCGTTAAAATTTCACAGTAAAGGACCTGTTCTATTACAAACAGGAACAGACCACTCCTTCTTAGGGTTCGAATCAAAACTAAGTTGGACTCATCCAAAGGATGAGCTTATAATCAAGCATATGTTATCCTCCTCAAGCTTGTAAAAAATAAAGAGGTACTTGCCAGCAATGGTGGGGGAAAAGAGAGAAAAATGAGCCTATTTGTTATCCTTTGTCTCAGAAGAAGCCTTATCACCACTCTTGAACACGACACTTTTCATTCACCTGGGTTGGGAAATCCTTTGCCTCACAATTGATTGAACCACATTGAAAGTCTTCAGCCGGGTATTAACTTTGGGTCAAATGTCACCAAGCCATCTGTTGTGTCGTTATGTGTTCAAGAGGTCACTGCAAATAAACCATTCATCTGCAAAATACCTGTCATCCATCTCGACCATCCCTGAGTCAGTCCTTACAGCTACATTTCTTCAACTTGATCTGTGATTTCGTGTTGTGGGCTTGCCTACAACGGGTCGCTTTCTATCGACATCAACACATTATCTAGAAAGATGACCTAGAAATCGTCAGTACCTTGAAATCTGCATGCATCAATGGCAGGTTTCTCGCCTTTGACGACGGTTTACATCATTGACTTTCGATCAAAGGACTCCGTGAAATGTTCGACATCAACTCATTCATTCACATCTCATGGATTGTACTGGGTACTTTGAGAACCATTGACATCACTGGTGGTCTCTCTCACACTTGTTAACAATTTACATCATCGACTGGTAATCAAGTGGTTTCTACCATGTTCAACATCAACTCATTTATTCGATAGAATCGTACCTTTTCGGGAAGTAGAAATGAAGACCCTGGATCTAGTTTCCACCATCCAGGCTGCGAGGAGTTTTGTATTCATTATACAGTAGACTAATCATAAACAGATGGCTGCGTCCATACTGTGTCTACAAGAGTCTATGATTATGATGTACTGCGAAATCATTCCTGTATCAAAGCAGTAGTTAGTTTGTTAGTTAAAGTTTTCAATCTGAGTATGGGAATGCCTACCTCAGCGATGATATGATCTTATATATGTATTTTGTGTTGAATATTTGCAGGTTCCGACTGGGTTCTCCACAAGATAATCCTTGAAATGATAAAGTACTTCACCCTTCCTAGATGATATGAAACCCTAATCTACTACAGGCTTCGCACTTTAGGGGGCAATCTGTTACACTAAAATTTGTCACCATGACTATTTGCAGTTAGTATGGCTCTATCAATTGTCATACTATCCTCCTTGGCAAGTCTCATACCTCTGCTCCTCATGTCAAACTCCAAGAAAGAGAGAAAGTCTTTAAAAATCTATATATCTCTGGGTACGCAGTTTCTCTTAGCCTTACCTGCGTGTACGCACCTCAAGTTCACAATACCTGTGTACTTGTACGCTCTGTCTGTAAAGGGGTGGGTGCGTACTCCTGTAAAGGTCAAAAGGCGCAAGTTTCACTTCAAAAAAGTTACTTGTGTTCATTTCTAGAGCATTCTAGAAGTTTGTTTGACGTGTATTGAGCGCCTCCAGATGGTTCATGTATCCCTATGAAAGAGGAACTTATCCCATCAAGAGGGGAGCTATCCCATTCAAAGACGGGCTTATCCCATTGATGGTGGACCTGATTAACTTCCTCTAAAGCACTATAAATACAGGCATTGGGCCAGAGGGAGGGGAGGTTGAAAGCTGAACATTCCTAAGGGTAGATGCTGCTGGAATTAGGACTCCCTTATAGAGCTTGAGATGAGAGATTCCCATCCTTTCCTAGCCTTATTTGGAAGTGGGTGAGCTGATCAAAGTAAAGGAGAACTCTTGCTGGACCCTAGGAGGGACCTGCACAACACCAAGGCTCAGGTTGTAATGGTTTCTTTTGTTTCCACTTAATACAATAAACTCATTTTTCTCAACAGATTGTTATACATGATTTGTTTCATATACTCCTTGGTCTGTATGATGAATATGTTTTATTTTATAAGTTATTCAGGTGCTATGTAATCTTTTGTTTGTTAGTGAATGCAGGTTTCGAAGAGAAGGAGGAGCTCATCCGGATCAGCGATGCTGGACTACTACAAAGCGTTGGACTAAAGGTATGTTATAATCACCTGATTACTTGTATTCTAAATGCATATTTAGAGAAATGTAGTGTTTAATTGTTTTGTTTGTCACTAGAAATCCTTAGCTTCTAGGGAGGTCGGTTTTGTCCGCAAAATTGACTCTTTCCACATGATAGGATCTTAACCCCAGGTAGTGGAATAGTCTGTCCACTTGATGGAGGGGTAGAAGAACTTATCGACCTGGCCTAAAATAGTCAGTTGAACCGGAAGGGTCGGTTCAAATGACAAAACAGGCTGAGATAGAATGGTAGGTTGAACCAGAATTGAAGTGACTACAGTTTGTACAATAGTGCAAGAGGTCAGGTTCTGAATGAATGGACTTGATGTAGGCATAGCATTAGAAGACCGGATGGGGTTCTGATACAATGATGAGGCACTAGGTGTACCAGAGACTAATTGAGCCAAACTGGTATCACGATGTGGCAACATGGGTCCACTAGTTTCAGGATATGAAAGTGATGAGACTCTTCCTATAAAAGGTAAGTCTTCCAAAGGGAACTCATATCCCTGCTCATCATCTATGTGAGGAGTATGGGTAGTGGAAACTTCTAAATGACCTGGAGAGGAGACTGGGATCTCGCTTTCTGTCTACATGGATGGAAACAATTGGCAATGAGGAAGCAGAAATGTTCGAGGAGATAACTCCAAAGGAACACCAAGCCGATCATACGGACTGTATGGACGCTGAGGAGAGATCACAACAGGATCGAGCAAAGGGTTCGGAGGATAGACAACCAACCTTTGCGGACTTTTAGGGGTCTCCGGACTCTCGGGTGTCTGGATAGGATTATCAAAGGAATCCAGATCAGATTCATGAGGTGACCAAGAATCTGATGGAGGCAGACGAGAAGACAAAGGTTGGATACCCAGAACAATTCCGAGTTAAACACCTTGATGCTCAAGTGACTGAGGAAGTCCCGGATGAACTCCTTGGGAGGACCCTTCAGTATCAGTCAAGGAAGGGGAACTATGAGAAAGACTCAATGGTTCAGCCACGATGGCTTCCCCTCAATAGTAAAGGAAGAAAGAAAAGAAAAAATTGTTTAGGGCTTCAACAATCTTGAAATTAACAGGGAATTACTCAATTTGGTCTAAGAAGCAACTTCTTGGGATGACATGTTTACCGTGGGCAGTTATATTTTAGAAACAAAAACATTGCCTTTTCATCTTTTAAGAGTCAAGAAAAGGGAGAAAAGGTGACTCTAGGTGAAAGGACAAGTTGCTCGATGATCTCTTCAAATTTAAAGAGTCAGAAAAGATCAAATGACTGCTCTGGTGAATCTAGGTAAAAGGAGTACCAAGTAACCATGAACTGCAATATACACCTTAGCCAATAAATTGACCAAGGACTTGATGTACGTGCAGGCAATCTCCCCGAATGATGTGTTCAGTGTATCACATTTATAGGGTAGTATACTCGGCTTCCTATGGATAAAGGATTTCAACCTTGGGGGGTTTCTCTTTATATACGCGACGGTACGGGGAGCACAAGCCTGTGCTAGCGATGTCTAATGTCGAAGCAAATGACAGTTGCTAAGTTTTAAAGATGTCGGAACATGTCTCTAACCTAGACCACTAGATATGATCTTTAATGTTTCAAATGCTCCTTAGGTTAATTGATAGATTTTAAAGTTGATCTTGTAATTATGTCTCAATTTCAAGGCCTTAACAATGTTTTCTCTTCCTAGAATGCAAACTAGATGATGAAATGAAATCTTTCAATTCGATGAAATCTATCTATGTAGGGAAGAAGATCACTAAAATCATGCACCAAACCAAATGAAAAAAAGCATCCATGACAATCTTCAAACACTAAATGCAAAAAATATTAAACCTAACCTTTCATATGATAAGCAAATGCAAGGCCAAAACAAAACTTAAATAAAAGTTCCTTTAAGATACTATGATGATTTTTCTCTTTTTCAAAAAAATGCAACTAATGTAATCTAGTGCAAAGGAAAAGAGAATGCAAGCAAACCAAGAAGTATGAAAATCTCTTTCATATTAATGATTCGAATGCAACACGAAATGTGCCTAAAACTAGGAAAAGAATAACACTTTCACTTTTAGTTTGAAACATAGAAAACTTCAAAGAAAACACTTTCTTTTGATTCTAGTGAGACAAACGATTTCTAATCTATCATTTGTCAACTGAAGCTTAAGTAACTTTCACTATATCCACTAATGAAAACAACTTAAGACACAAGAACCAAAAAGTAAACTGCTAGCACGTCTGAACACACAAAGACTCTTTAACACAGGTAATCGATCTCTGATCTCTGACGAGAATATCAATGAGTGGACAAAGGTCCAGAACCCTAAAAGGTTAATCAAACTTCAAGAACACTCAAGCCAAGCTAAAGGACAATTGAAATAAGACAATGAGAGAGTCAATGAGAAACACACTGGTAAATCACAAGGAGAAGACAACTGTAACTAAAAATCAAATAGAAAACCCTAAATTTCTTAATTTTCTACAATCATCACACTTGCTAGCAGTAAAGTAGTGATCATCGCTACTGTAATTAAAAGCCCGCGATATCATTGCAACTGTCTGGCTCATATCCGTGATGGTCGAGGAAAATGACAAAGAAATCCAAAATTTTCAAAAAGAGCTCAAGTTAACAATCTTCAGGCACCTCCTAGGCAATGACACTGACTGAAAACAAGCAATGAAGTCTAAAAATCTATCTTTGACCAAACTCGTCGAAAGACAAGGTGAAGGAAGGGAAGGAAAGGGTCATAGTCTCCCCAGCGGAGTCACCATTTTGTTGACAAGGTTAATCTTCTCCGTAGACAAAGATGATCCCTCTAGCCCAACGAGTGGGTCTAGCAACTGAAGGGACAATAAACTAGACATATTGCTATATCATGATTGAAAAATAGAACAAGAGAGAAGTCCTACCTTGCTCTGATGCTAATCTGATTTCCTTTGTTGAGATCCTCGAACCGCTTGTGTCACATACTTGTTCCTACTTCTTTCAGTGCTTATGTACCTGCACAAATGACCAAGAGACAACAAAGCATGCCAAAACCAATAACAAATCCAATAATTACCTCTTTAGATGATCAAGGAATGCCAAACAAATACATAAATGAACATATATGTTTTGGGAAGATGAACCAACAATTGTATTATTATTTAAAGAATAAAGGAGAAGCTTACAACCATAGCCTTGATGTTGAAAGGTTCTCCTTGAGTGGTAATCCAAGTCCAAGCCAAGAAACTCTCCAACACTCCTTCTCCAAGTCTAATGAATAGCCTCTAAGCACAAGCTCAGCATAGGGGTGCAAATAGACATAGATCAACCATTTGGGAATGGTAGAGGTGGAATTTATAGGCTAGGAGAGGGAGTTAGGATTCTTCCAAAGATAGGATTAGGCCCACATCTTAAGGAGGTATCTCATAGGGATGAGACCAAGAGGTCAAATTAGGAGGATTCAACCTCATTTATGCGAAACCACCTCCAGCTCGACGCTCTGGAAGCTTCTAGATCACGAAGCTTCTCATCCTCTTTGGGATCATCGTGAGTATGAGAGAGAACAAAGCGATTCCATCGCTGGCTTAACAAGGTGCAACATGCGATCATCGCAGTTTTGAGCTTCATAAGGGTGATGATTCTCATTTTAGGGTTTCATGAGCTATTTCTTTAGGGACAACTCTAGATATTTTCCAAGAAAAGTTAAAGGAGGGATCTGAGCTGTATACGTTGATGAGTATACTGTATAATGATCATGTTTCGGGCATTTCAGGGTATGTCACATGGAAGCGCAGGAGGCGTGACAAAATACTGTGTAACATATATCCACTATTAAATGAAGTTCTTGGTCTCGGGGGTTATGAAATGCATGATACGAAATAAAAAAAATGATAGATATAAATATAAATATTTACAAAAGTTAATTATTTACAAAGACACAAATTTATAAAATAAAAGGTAAAATACATTATATAAGGCCAAAGGAGTTAAAAACATCTAATCTTCAATTAGCTCTATTTGCAAAGCAAATGTCCAAATGAGAATAAACGACTTTTGATAGAAAGATAAAAACAAATCGAACTCATTGGAGAAATCCAATTTCTCAAAGTCGAATAGTAATATGACCAATCCTTCAATTAAAGGGTCCCCATAATGAGAATTAAGCGAATAATGTGGGGGGTGGGGGTTGTGTTTTTACTACTACAATGGTGACACACTGGGAAGAACTAGTTATCTCCGGTTTATTATTAATGGAATCCTAAAAGGAAAAGGAGCAAGGCTGAATAAAATCAAAATGCCAAGATTTAGACTCTATGAAATCCCTCAAAATAGAGTTTAATAATTTTGAACTTCTCTTGTAAAAACCATAAGAGTAAGATCACGTTTACAATAACCATTAATTAATGACAGCATAAACTAAAGGACAAAATTTTAGCATTGTTTTTAGTAAGAAAGATGAACTCTCATTGTCACAGGTAGAGCCAATGCCACCAATAGGTATTTTAGTATACCTAGGGGGGATAGTATGGGGTACAGAGGGAGGTACCCAAGGGAGTAATGTAATAATGGAATGGGCCATATTAATAAATAAAGTGGTTAACCCGTATCATGTAAGGGACCACAAGTAGTTAGCAATAATGTAATAAGCCCATGGCATTGAGGGAACCACGGTAATGACCCATGGTATTGTATGTATGAGGCCTATATAGAGGCTGGAGACTCCCCACTGAAAGATGTCAAGGATTATTGTATGGACAAGCATATGGCTTATGGAGTGTTCTCCTTCCTTAAGTAGTGCATGTATGGTGTTGCCCTACCTTAAGGGTTTGATCAATAAAGTGAAGCATTTCTATATTCAGATCGTGTTATTTCTTGGGTATATTTGCATTTTCATATATTTTCAAATTAGATCTATAAGAAGTGGTATCAAAACACTTTCTTGGGCAAAGCAGAGATTTTTTTTTTTTAAAGAAATTTTTCGGGGTAGCGAGTTTGCAGATTAGATATGTATGTTTTGGTGCAAAATTTGCAGAATCTCATTGCATATCTGGGTTATTTCCAAAAAAATACCCAATTTGAAAAAAAAAATCATTCGAATCGGAGTCCGGACGAGCTGATTTAAAAATTAGCTGTGTTGTAGACATTTTTCGGGGCGGAGAGTTTGTAGATCAGATCTGTGTCTTCTGGTGCAAGCTTTGCAAACTCTAATTGCATATCTAGGTTCTTTGCAAAAAAAATACCCAATTTAAAAAAAAAATCAGTCGAATCAGAGTCTGGATGAGGGATATCTCGCAGGTTCTTTGCAAAAAAATACCCAATTTCAAAAAAAAATTTAGTCGAATCGGAGTCCAGAAGAGGGAGATCTCGGGACAGTGGTAATGCGAATCAGCGATTCCAGTGCCTATATAGGGATTTCTATCACATGGGAAGAAGAAAAATGGTTGTTCCATTTCAGAAAATAGGTCATAATAGGGATTCTGAGCAATATTTATTGAATTGTAGCCATTTGAAAATTTCGCCAAGTAAGCGATTTGTTTTAAAAACCCTCTTCATGGCTTATAACAGGAAGTTTTTTAAAGGAAAATATGAGTGATCTTCTATTGAAAATTTTATAGCATATCATAAGTTGGAACGTCCAGGGTGTTGGAAGGACAAAATAGGGTATTATTTGAAAAATGAGGCATCTATATGGTGGAAATCACTTGAGAGTGAGTTTCTGAAGTTATGTAGTGCTGATGAAATAGAAGAACTACTTTTGGACGGATAGTCTCATAATAGAAAGGAGGAAACTAAAAAACCTAGCAAAATTTTATTTTTACAGGAAAGAAGGAAACCAAGAAACCTAAAGGGTTATTTTCTGCTGGTATCTCCTTGTTACAGGTTCATGGATGTATTCAGAGGGAGAAGATAATTGTGTCTATAAATCCTAGTTGCAAGCTATTGGAAATAATACTGAGAGGGGGGGGGGGGGGGGGGGGGTGAATCAATATTATCAAATCAAACACTTTTTCATTTTCATACTAAGATTCATATACGCTACTTCAGTGAAGGGAACCTGCGTGTACATGCAACTATGTCTAATGCAACTAGCGTATATCAAGTAAACTTATGATTCATTTAATCCATTAAATGTTGATCCTTACTTAGTGCATCAGAACTTTTATTAACCATATGAACAGTAAACAGGTGCAGTAAAACATAATAGATCATCACACACAAGAAGCACACAAGAACACCATGATGTAAGGTGGAAACCCAATGTGGGTGAAAACCACCTGTTACAAGTCGTCTCTATCTTCTTTTAATAAGAAACTTCTTTTTACAATATTTCTGTACTGGTGTAGTCTTATACCAGTACATAGGCTTCTACCTGCAGAAGGCTACAACCTTCTCTCATTCTCCAGCTTCTCCTGGAAGGGAGCTACAACCCCCTTAGCTCTTGTACTAGCCATCATTTTACTAGTACGTAGGTGCCGACCTACTAAATGCTCCAACCTTCACTCATTTTCCAGCTGCTACTGGAAGGGAGCTACCACCCCCTTACTCTTGTACTAGATGATGTACTAGTACATAGGTGTTGACCTACAGAAGGCTACAACATTCTCTTTCTTCCTCCAGGTACCACGTTTCATAAATTTTTAGACTGGATACTCATGCAACACATCATCATAATCTGAAGGCCACATTTCATCCAATTTCCATACTAGACCCATCAATATCATTGAAGCACACAATCAATCAACACTAGCATCATCAATATATGAATCACCAAATACTGAATCACTGAAACCCTATCAACAAACTGCAGTCACCACAACACAGAGCAGAACACATAACTCTGCAACAATGTTCATATCTAACTGTATCATCAAAAATCATGCATCAGAGTGCATACAGTACTTGGAAGAGTCGAACCAGCGTGTATACGCAACTTCACCAAAGCGAACTAGCGTATATGTCATCAAATACTTATAACTTCGCTGCACTTCCTAACTTCAGACATACCCAGATCATTACATATACAAGGATAATACATGTGTTAGCAACCAGATCTAGTTCATCAGATCACATAAAGATAAGTCATTATGATTATATCTCTTCCATCAACATTGAAGCTAAACCCATTCAACCAATCTAAATATGCAGAATACTGACACCAGTAAACAGTCACCAGAACTCAGACTTTGCATCATCAACCAGAACCACCTGTAACTTCAAACATCATAGTTTATATGGTATATGCTATTCAGATGTATCTAACCTGCGTATGTACACGCTTTTATCAAAGTCAACCAACGTATACTTCAGTAAATATTCATTCATGATTTGCATCTATTCCAAACTTGAGTTATACCCAGATCATAATATTTACAGAACATCACATGTGTCAGTATACAAATCTAGAATAAGCATGATCAAATCGTATAAAGATGATTTATTCTAAGCCATTAGATCACAATCTATCCTTAGATCTTGTTCTTCATCAGCCGCTGAGATTCCTCCTTAGCAAAGCATTATGAACCCATAATCTGCATACTAGATCTCATACTTTATCAGATATTCAAGACTTTCTGAATCCATTTGCCTAATGATCTTATTCTCCTTTTATAGTCTTAGGCCTTACTCAATACCATGGTCCAAAACCATTTAGAAGCAATACTAGGGACCCAATACCTGGGTTCAATACTTTGGATGCAATACCAAGGTTCAAAACCATAGGTCCAAATACCACGGACCCAAAACTTAGTTTTCTGACATGTACGCGCCTTTCCTTGCGTGAAAGTGCATGTGTACGATATATGCTCCTTTGTATATAGTGATCCTGCGTGTGTACCCTACTTGGTATATAGCGAACTTGCGTATATACGTGACTTGGTATATAGTGAACCTGCGTGTGTACACGACTTGGTATACAGTGAACTTGCGTATGTACGCGACTTGGTATATGGTGAACCTGCGTATATACTTTTCTTTCTTCATTCTTTATAGTCTGATCATCAATTCTTTGCTACTAACTTTCTGCACTATGATCTATCATCTGTGTGAGTTGCCATCAAGGACAACACTTGTATCATAATGCCAACAATCTCCCCCTTTGGACTTGATGGCAAAGCTAACTTTCCATACTGAGAACTGTCATCTTAATGAGTTGTCATTGTTCATTACATCTGAATTGATTCCTTTGAGCTGTCCTGCATCCCATGTATTCTGTCACATCTGATATCTCTTCTGTAGATTCATCTAGTTATATATAAGTGAGTTGTTCTTCTACAAGGGGTTGCCATCAAGTACAACACATGCATCATAATGCCAACAATCTCCCCCTTTGGACTTGATGGCAACAACCATACCAAGTCACTCTCCCCCTTTGACATCAAGGGCAAAGGGCGAACCAAGATATTCTCTTCCTTGATATACATTCCGCTGTCCATACTCCCCTGAGTACCTGCTGAAATCTCTGATTGAGCTCCCCCTTTGTATATGCCAAGGTGTATCAATCTGTCCATGCTCCCTCTGAGTACATGTTGAAATCTCTGCTCTGCTGAAGTGTGTTGTTCATGCTCCCCTTGACTGTAAGCAAGGTCTGCAAAAAGATGTTCTATAAAAAGAACACGACTCTATACATCATAAATGACCCTCCTATCACCAAAGACTCATACATACATCCATCTCCCAACCAAGTGGGGATATACCAATATTGACTCATCCACCCAACCAAGTGGGGATATACCAGATACCAATTGTTTATACATGACTGAAATATTACATCATTCTTCCCATGCATAGTGGGGGTACAATTTACATCATATGACCAAAAGGGATTCCTCAAATGACTACAATAGACAGAGAGAAACTATTACATCATGAGTCTTGATATGACCTTTACATTGAATGATATACATGACATTTATAACAGAGACCAAACATCTAAATAAGACCATGATAGTCATCAAAAACTATCATACACAATGTATGATTTGCTCCATAAGCATCTGTCAACAACATCTAGACCAGCAACCTGTATATGTCCATTAGTGTAGATAGCATCAACCCGTGACAAGATATGTCTACATATAGATATCAATTCATCATCTTGATCTCGAGCATTATAAAATCATTCACATTATATCATATGCGAAAGACACCATAGCTATCTTATCAACATCAAGATCTGCATGATCTTATATATCATCCATGTATCATCACTTGGGGACATCCCTCATCTGTATCAATCAACATATCTAAGTATCAACCTGTCATCATATGGGTAAGAACTCATCATCATCATGTCTCCAACAATGTAACTTTGAGTAATCATCCATGTATCCAGCATACTGTATATAGCACTATGTATCTTGAGCTCAAGATCTTTGTCAAGACTTCTTGATATCATCAACAACAACAATCCTCATCCATGTGAATGCCAAGAACTATAGGAATCTTGCATCATAATTGTATTATACATCGACAGTAGCATATGAGTGACTCATCGTCAAGTAATGAAATTGTGTATTCAAGCTTTGTACTTCTCCTTATCCTTATGAAGATCACCATGTAAGCACAATATATGCATCATCATAGAATCAACCACAAATCTGATTTGAACACCAACTATGTAACCCCAAGAATCATATGAGATTTTATCATGGAAAACTCATAACCATATCATAGCAAGATGTATCATTTAGCCATATAAGCATCATCACCAAGGACTACTAACCATAATGCCAACAATGCATTATTAAAAGTATATGCTCCCCCTAAACCTGTGCCATCTTGTTTACTGTCAGATCTGATCATGCATATATCAACAAGAAGTATCAAGGCATCATCATCAACAAGTTAGGATCAAAACACTTCTAAACATCTTACAAGTATCAAGACATTTCCACACATCATCAGCAGATTGTAACCATTATCAAACAGAGCAAGTAATGGACTGAATCATATCAGACCCTTTTCCTGAGCCTGTCCCACTGCTTTTCTCAAACTGACATATACGCGACTGTGCACTGTCTAACTCGCGTATATACGTGACTTCTCTTTATGAAACTTGCATATGAGATTGAGAACACTGAAGTTTTACACTTTCAGCTTCCTCTGAGTCTATTATGTCTGTACATTGTGCTGTGCCACATCTTTTTGACTGTACTTCCTTCTTCTTCCATATCTTCAAGAGTGATGATGTTTTCTCCTTTTGGTATGGTGCCTGTACTTTTTTCTTGCATTCCTTTGCTATATGTCCCAACTTGTTACATGCATAACATCTTACATGTTTCATATTCCTTTTGTAGCAATCAACAGCTTTGTGACCAAACATATTACAAGAAAAACAATATCCCTTAAAGTACCTGGAATGTGATGATCTTTCTGTGTGATGGTCTTGAACCATTCTACTTCTGCATCTGGCTGCAACATGTCCAAGATTATGACATAAATAACATTCAACATTATTCATCGGAGGAGTAAAAGATTTTCTTTGAAGAATTTCTTTCCTTAGTTGTTGATGGGATTGACCTCTCATCTCCTTGTTGAGCATTTCAGATTGTGCATTAGAGTTCCTTGTCTTATTTTGTGACATAGATTCACCTTCAACAGATTCACGAAAACCAAGACCAGTTTTGATAGCAGGAGATCTTTGACTACTAAGAATATCATCCAAGATCTTAGTACTATCTTGAAATCGTAAGAGCTTATCCTTTTCTTCTAAGTTGTCTTTTAGAATATTTACCTCAACCTGATGTTGCTATTCCTTTTCACGATACCGCTTCTTCATGTTTTCTTCCTTCTTCCAACTGATGTCTTAATTCAAGAACTTCATTTTCTTGTTTTTCAAGAGCTTGGAGTAGTTCTTTATTCTACTTATTTGATTCTTCAATATCTTCTTTTGGCGAGAGGATCGTAGCTTCAAGACTTTCATAGTAACTGGATCTTTCTCTGAGTTTCTTGATTGTTGTGCTCCTTTCATTTACTTCATTTCTTAATGATTTCACTTCATCCTGCAACTTTTGACATTGATCTTCCTTTTCCTTGAATAGCTTCCTTACCTTGTTTCCTTCCTCCAGTTGAGCTTTTAGTTTGGTAACTTCTTCTTTGGAGATACATTCCCTTTTGTGCAATAGATCTTGTTGATCTCTAATTTTGTCTGTATGCCTTTTAAATTCTGCCTCTATTTGATATCTTTCTTTCTCACCCAAAGGAGCAAATTCAGTTGTTTCACTATCACTTTCATCATCTTCAAATGGATGGATAAATGTATCACCAGAGGATAACAAATTCATACCTGATAGTTATTTTGCTTGTTCATCTTCATTCTGAAGTGATTCTGAATCTGAAGTGCTTCTTCCACATATTTCCTAATCGATTCTCCCACTGTCATAGTTCTTCTGAGATGTCTTCTTCTTCTTAGGCACTTTCTTAAGATTCTTTCCCATTGTTCTACGGATCTCCTTCAAGCGATCAAGCTTCTACCAAAGGACCTGCTCTGATACCAATTGTTGGAAATAATACTGAGAGGGGGGGTGAATCAGTATTATCAAATCAAACACTTTTTCATTTTCATACTCAGATTCATATACGCTACTTCAGTGAAGGGAACCTGCGTGTACACGCAACTATGTCTAATGCAACTAGCATATATCCAGTAAACTTATGATTCAGTTAATCCATTAAATGTTGATCTTTAGTTAGTGCATCAGAACTTTTATTAACCATATGAATAGTAAACAGGTGCAGTAAAACAGAATAGATCATCACACACAAGAAGCACACATGAACACCATGATGTAAGGTGGAAACCCAATGTGGGTGAAAACCACCTGCTGCAAGTCGTCTCTATCTTCTTTTAATAAGAAACTTATTTTTACAATATTTCTGTACTGGTGCAGTCTTATACCAGTACACAGGCTTCTACCTGCAGAAGGCTACAACCTTCTCTCGTTCTCTAGCTTCTCCTGGAAGGGAGCTGCAACCCCCTTAGCTCTTGTACTAGTCGATCCTTTTACTAGTACGTAGGTGCCGACCTACTGAATGCTCCAACCTTCACTCATTTTCCAGCTGCTACTGGAAGGGAGCTACCACACCCTTAGCTCTTGTACTAGCTGATGTAATAGTATGTAGGTGCCGACCTACAAAAGGCTACAACCTTCTCTTTCTTCCTCCAGGTACCACGTTTCATAAATTTTCAGATTGGATACTCATGGAACACATCATCATAATCTGAAGGCCACATTTCATCCAATTTCCATACTGGACCCATCAATATCATTGAAGCACACAATCAATCAACACTAGCATCATCAATCTCTAAATCACCCAATACTGAATCATTGAAACCCTGTCAACAAACTGTAGTCACCATAACACAGAGCAGAACACAAAACTCTGCAACAATGTTCAGATCTAACTGTATCATCAAAAATCATGCATCAGAGTGCATACGCTACTTGGAAGAGCCGAACTAGCGTGTATACACAACTTCACCAAAGCGAACCAGCGTATATGTCATCAAATACTTACTTATAACTTCGCTGCACTTCCTGACTTCAGACATACCTAGATCATTACATATACAAGGATAATACGTGTGTTAGCAACCAGATCTAGTTCATCAGATCACATAAAGATAAGTCATTATGATTAGATCTCTTCCATCAACACTGAAGCTAAACCCATTCAACCAATCTAAATATGCAGAATACTGACACCAGTAAACAGTCACCAGAACTTAGACTTTGCATCATCAACTAGAACCACCTGTAACTTCAAACATCATAGTTTATATGGTATACGCTATTCAGATGTATCTAACCTACGTATGTATGCGCTTTTATCAAAGTCAACCAGCGTATACTTCTGTAAATATTCATTCATGATTTGCAGCTATTCCAAACTTGAGTTATACCCAGATCATAATATTTACAGAACATTACATGCATCAGTATACAAATCTAGAATAAGCATGATCAAACCGTATAGAGATGATTCATTCCAAGCCATTAGATCACAATCTATCCTTAGATCTTGTTCTCCATCAGCCATTGAGATTCCTCCTTAGCAAATCATTATGAACCCATAATCTGCATACTAGATCTCATACTTCATCAGATATTCAAGACTTTCTGAATCCATTTGCCTAATGATCTTCTTCTCCTTTTATAGTGTTAGGCCTTACTCAATACCATGGTCCAAAACCATTTAGAAGCAATAATAGGGACCCAATATCTGGGTTCAATATTTCGGACGCAAAACCAAGGTCAAAAACCATAGGTCCAAATACCACGGACCCAAAACTTAGTTTTCTGACATGTACGCACCTTTCCTTGTGTGAAAATGCGCGTGTACGATATACGCTCCTTTGCATATAGTGATCCTACATGTGTACACTACTTGGTATATAGTGAACCTGCGTATATACGCGACTTGGTATATAGTGAACCTGCGTGTGTACACGACTTGGTATATAGTGAACCTGCATATGTACTCGACTTGGTATATGGTGAACCTACGTATATACTTTTTTTTCTTCATTCTTTGTAGTCTGATCATCAATTCTTTGCTACTGACCTGTTGCACTATGATCTGTCATCTGTGTGAGTTACCATCAAGGACAACACTTGTATCATAATTCCAACGATCTCCCCCTTTGGACTTGATGGCAAAGCTAACTTGCCATACTTAGAACTGTCATCTTAATGAGTTGTCATTGTTCATTACATCTGAACTGATTCCTTTGAGCTGTCCTGCATCCCATGTATTCTGTCACATCTGATATCTCTTCTGTAGATTCATCTAGTTATATATAAGTGAGTTTTTCTTCTACAAGGGGTTGCCATCAAGTACAACACATGCATCATAATGCCAACACATGCAAAATCTTATAAATGTTAATTTGGCAAAGAAATTGCAAGTTCCAACAAACCACATTAAAAACACACAGGTTGATAATGAGGATGGTCAAGTTTATAAAGATTTGAAGATTTCTATGGATAAGTATGTATTGCATTTTGATTTTTATGCTGTAGATATGGATAGTGTGGATGTTTTTTTGGGATACCCTTGGATGGAATCTGTTGGTACTATCAATATTAATGTGCAGAAGAAATTCCTGAAGCTTTGGTATAAAAAGAAGAAAATTACATTGCAGGATATTTCCATTAAGACCCAAGCAGAGAGTATGGTGGCAGAAGCACAAAGCCCTAATGACACTGACACATCAAATGATGAGCCTTTGATGGTCGACAACCAAACACAAACATCAAACCAGGTACCAGAAAAACAGGTAGAGTCCAAGGAGGCTGAAGCAGAAAATGTTACAGGTACTGATACATTAGATGAGGAATCCGTGGTTGAAGTAATATTGGAAGATAATCAACAAAAATAGGCACCACAACATGTACCATATACCAATCAGGCTCCATTAGGTGGTGAATTAAAGAAAGATACACCATTGGTTAAAACTTCAGCATATCACCACCCACATCACCCCGCAAGAAAACAACCAACATGATGGCAACAAATTAGCCACAAGGACAACAACCCCTGCATGATAGATAGAGAGGGGTGACGATCCACCCACAACACATCAACACAAAAGAGCCACCAGGGTCAACTTCCATCTCAAGCGAGCGAGACACCAACTAGATCGAGGGTTCACCTTTCTCTTGGATGGCTAGATGCACGTGCATGGTACCAGTGGACTAATCTTTTGAGTAGATCTTATTATTTGTGTTCTTCTTATGTTTCAAGGACGAAACATGTTTAAGGGGGGTGGAATGTAGTATACCAAGGGGGGATAGTATGGGCTACAGAGGGAGGTACCCAAGGGAATAATATAATAATGGAATGGGCCATAGTAATAAATAAAGTGGTTAACCTGTATCATGTAAGAGACCACAAGTAGTTAGCAATAATGTAATAAGCCCATGGTATTGAGGGAACCATGGTAATGACCCATGGTATTGTATGTATGAGGCCTATATATAGGCTAGAGACTCCCCATTGAGAGATGTCAAGGATTATTGTATGGACAAGCATATGGCTTGTGGAGTGTTCTCCTTCCTTAAGGAGTGAATGTATGGTGTTGCCCTACCTTAAGGGTTTGATCAATAAAGTGAAGCATTTCTATATTCAGATCATGTTATTTCTTGGGTTTGTTTCTATTATCATATATTTTCTGATTAGATCTATAACAGGCGTCCATAGCCTCGACAATGTTACATTTTTAACCCAAAGTAATGCCAATATCCCATCTACTATTTAGTATTTTAGAAAAGACATATTTCATTAATAACTTTGAAAACCATTGTCCTAGATTGGTGACCAGATATGAAAATTCCATTCACAAGTGTTGATAGTCATGAATAAGTCGGCTCATGATGAGACCTCTTGTCTTACATCGAAGTGTTGTGAGCCATTATCCTAGTTTGGTGACCAAATACGATAATGTTATAACCATCAAAGCCCATGATCATGGTAGGCTGGCTCTGTAAGGAGACCCCCTATCTTCCAGATATTACATACAACTTTTAATTTATAATTTGATAATTTGTGCTAATAGATGGGGAGACAATTCCTCTCCTCAAGAGATGGGGATGACATAGAAGATTTATAGAATACTAAACTGGTGTGTTTCTTTTGTAACCTTAGTATCTGTTTTAGGATATGTCTTATTGTAAAGTAGTTTTCTTATGTGTATTAAGTAAGAGAGCATTCAAATACTAATAGAAGATAACGATATTAGAACTTCAATATGAGCCTGAAAAATAACAGTTTAATGATCTTCCTTCTATTCTTCCTTTTACTAATGGATTCCATTGGATAAGAATAAAAATTTCCCAAGTATTAACCAAAGGAGGATGGAAAAGGCCCTCCAACTAAAAGGTCGGTAATATCACCAGGATTAATCCCAAACAAAAGTGAAATCTACACATAAGAGGATTGCAAAGGGACCAAGAAATATTGTGGAAACAAATCCAACCAAGAGACAAGAGAAAAGCAATCCAAATAAAAAGGGAATTAAAGTAGAAGCAAGCCTATTATAAGCAAAATCTTGAAATAAGCAAAACTTGAGTGAAACAAGATAAAAACAATATCTTGATATAAGAAATAAGGATCTTGTTATGTTCTTTGCATTATGTCAAGCACATGAAATGTTGTCTTGCTTGGTGAGTTTGTTATTTGAAACTTTTATTTAAATAAATTCTCTAACTAAATGGAGAGTTGTGATTAAAGTTTGCATATGAGAATTTAATAGGAATGTTATTCCTTTTATCAAATCTTGCTTTAAAACATTTAACTTTGAATAAACATATCTCGAAAGAGAATAAGCCAGATGATAAGAAAAATTCTGAAGTAAAGGAAATCTACTTGAATGAGTTTTAAAAATTACTCCTTTTAGCATTAAGATTTGTCACAACTACTTTATTGGTAAAAATTGATCTTCTAACTCAAGCCAACATCTGTGAGAAGAACAATACAAAATAAGAAAGCAAAAACAATGACTAAAAGACAAAAATAAATTCTAGAAAACTAAGAACATATGGAAATGAACGTGTAAATGTGTACCTAGGAGAATTTGATCATAGCTTTACCTGATGAATCTTCATTTTCTCCCATGTATTTATCAAAGTTCAAAAACATCTTCTTATTTAATTTAAACTAACTGCTAAACTACACCTAATCCTAATCTAAAAAGTAGACTAAGACTAAGTAAAGTCGTGCTTCCAATGTAACCATTCAAGCATCTTAGTATCTGCATGAATGTGTAAATCAAACATTAGTAACAAAATCATAAATATACCAACAAAAATAAAATTGAATATATTATATGCATCTAATGCTAATGTATGTACAAGAAGCAACTTATTTACAAAATCCCTTCCCTGAAATTCTTCCAAACATCTGTCTATAGGATCATCAAGATAAGGATGTGATTCAGATGTTTGAAAATAATTCAAAGAAAGAGGAAACAACAAACCAATATTAAATGTTAAATCTTTGCAAATGAAAGGTTGTTGTAAAGAAAAAGAAAAATTAGAAATCTTCTTTTCAAAAGAATCAAGTGGATAGCAATGAGGAATATTTTTGAAAATAATGCATGGCTGGTCAAAATGTATAGATGTACTCTTAAGTGTTATCATTCATGTAGAATGCATTTGGAAATCTGAAATCATATGTCCAATCATAAGATAGAACTTCAACCTAAGAAGAAATTGAAATAGATGATTGAAATTTTGAAATTGATTATTGCATGTACTAATTAATGCATTTGATGAGAGTGTGGAACTTTGTTGCTCAAGATGCTAGCGTAGTATGTGCAAAAAATCAAACATAAAATTGAATAGAGAAAGAAATTGAAAAGAATGAGAGAAAGGTAATTTGTAATATACATCTATGTTACAAATTATGTTACAACATAGTGGAAGTTTGTTTACAAATATTTAGTTTTTTCAAGTGATTATGAATTTAAAATCATTATTATCCTCAAGATTAAAACTGCAAGAAGGTACATTATAATTTTAGGACTGAGAAATAGGAGTTGATTTATAATCATTGAAATCATTATGACTATGAGAGGAAGTGTTTGAACCATTATCTTTTTCAATTTCAAAAACATATTCATTTGAGGATTGGGAATCAATTAAAATAATTTTTGAAGATGAAGAAGAACCAAGTTCAATAATTTCATTGTCATAAATAGCCTTATTAGTGTCTTCCTCGGTACCCGATTCTTCAATATAATAGAAAGGAAGAGAAATTAAATACTTAAACCAACTCATTAATTGATGTTTAGGAGGTAATTCATTCGATTTAAATAGCGTTAATGTCAATTTAATTTAACTGAAAATTGATCCAAGGGTTCACCTTTTGTCGTACGCAATTCAAGTAATTGTTTGCACACCTTTTTGTAGTTGTATCATTGAAAATCCTGAAGGAACATTGCTGCAAACTCATCCCAGCTATGTACTGAGCATCTGGAAGTGAAAGACACTTGTTTTTTGCTTGACCTGTCAAATTATATGTGAAAATCTTGCCAAGATCAACCTCATCAATATTAAATTTTTGAGAATTTGAAATGAATTGAAAAAGGCGATTAAAGGTAGAAGACTTACCATTGAACTTTACCTTTGACAATGTTTTAAATCCCTTGATTGGAGTAGTGTTTGATTGTGATACACTAAAGTAGCTCCAAGGAGGTTTTTTGGAGGAACCCATAATTCAAAGTTTAAAATTATGCAATAAACTTTAGCAAACAATTTAAAACAGACCCTCCTTATAGCACCAAAAATGACATTTCAACATTTTGAGGGAGACCACTTGGTAAGGAACTTAAAACAGTTCGTTTTCCGTTGAAATGGTCGTTCCGACTAGTTCAATGGGGTCAAGTTACCCTCTCTCTATCTCTACTGGCTTATAATATCTCTATTCTCTCACCAACAAAGAAAGATCAATCAAGATGACTGACTTGCTGCTAGCTTGGCAAGAAAGTAATCCCTTAAGCTGATTCGGGGCTCAACCAAACCACTTCTAATGCTTTACCTCCTTAAGAAGAGGACTTCTATAGATGTGGTCTTTAAACTAAATGCAGATCTAACTCTATATTTCCTAAGGCTATCTCGATTGGATGAAGGATTAGTCCTCCATGAAACCAAGAGCAAGACTAATAATAATTGGGATTTTAGCATGAAAAGCTTATGATGAATATCTGGTTAAAGAAATAGTTCATTTAATTGACATTGTAATTACTTATCATGCTATGTTTAAGAGATCAATTAATCATAATTTTTGAATCACTAACATTAGGAAGTAGTTCACATAATGTTAATGAAAACAACAAATAATGAACCAAAAGCATTAGGAATTAGTTCACATAACATTACTGGTTATTAAATCAAGATAAGATAACATATTTTTGAGTAAATAGTTACTCATAAATCTGATCTTAATAACTAACGACAAGAGATAATTGATAACAACTTTTTGAACTGAATGTCAGATAGCTAATATACAATATAAGAATCAATATTGACAGTAGTGCACAATATAAATTCCATGGACATAATTCTGCTACCAAAAAGGAATACTATTTGTTATTAAAAATAATAGTATCTTTATACAAACTAATCAAACCTCCTCTCCTGCTCAATATAATATTTGATCCTCAACAAGCCACCTCCAAGTCGCAAACTCTGCTGATAGAAACAACAGTGACAATAGTGAAAACCTTGCTCCACTTTACATAGCTCATAATTGAAAGAGACCAAACCCCAATCACATAAATCATAGATCTGTGAAATAATTTCCTATTCTAATAATGCTTCTTTATTCTATTCTCTACTCTATCTCGTGTATTTCCCCATGTCTCTATCGAGGAGATTGTATTTATACAAAGCTTAAGTTGAAATTGTGAAAATAACAACATCTCCATGTATCTCTCAACAAATAAGATAATAAAATCAATTAAATCATGTGGTTTTTGCTTCTGTTGAATCGCAGGCCAAATGTAGATCACCTATGTTTGATAAAGTGCCCAGTTTAGCTTGTTGTTGAGTTTGATTTGTTTTTTGTTGATAACCACTAAGCAGATTGTTTGACAAGATCACACTCTTCATGGTATTAGTCCTCATTTAATATTTTGTTTTAACCTTCTATGTCTATTTTGGTTTGGATCTCGACAAGTGGTTGAGTAGTTGTTGATCGAATGATCTACTTGATTCGGTCCAAACATTTCCCTATAACAGAGAAATTGAAATTAGCCATTTAAATTGAAAGAAAAATCAATACACATATGATTTTTAATTATGCCCCAGGACCTTTAATTTTAATTTAGTGGCTATAACAGTGGTCGGAGGATGATACACGTGGTAAGAGCTAAGTGCTATCAGAGGTAAGCTCATCAGAACTTTTTATAATGCACACAAGCAAAAAACGCTGATATTGGGAGGCTACAATATGGAGCCGACGCGATATCTTATTAAACTCCTTTAAAACAGTGTATCGGGTCTGGATATCAGAGGTGAGTGGATTATCGAAAGTCAGAAGTCAGAGGGGTATGATTATCAGAGATCGGAGATCGGAGGGAGATGTTGTATCGACATATTGGCGGAGTCCCATATCGAAATATCGGGGGGATATGAATATCAGAATTTTGATGCGATATGAATATAAGAGTTCTTAAAATGTGTCTCAGTTGAAAATCTCTGATCACCGATAGTCGGGAGCGAAAGTAATTATGTGGAAGTTGATCCTCCCTCCAATAAAACTACAACAACTATTAAATGGGCCCAAGATGTATGATATCGAGGATTTTGAAAGGAATCTTTTGATATCAATAAGTTACGAGGTTTCGATATGTTACAACCACTTTGTTGGGTCTAAAATACGGATGCAAATTAGAGTTTCATTTACTATCAATCCGGGTAAGTAATCTTCGAGGATCATCCAATATATATGGACTTAGAGACAAACTAAACTAAGCTAGTTGAAGAAATATTAAAGATCCCTTACATGAGGTTGTTCATTAATATTTCTAATCAACTATTTAAAATAATGAAATTAAAGCTCTTAAACATAATTTTGATTGATTGCATGAAATATTAAAGCTCTCTTACAAGAGACTATTTGTTTATATCTCAAGCATATAAATCAGAAACTTAAACTAATGAAATCAAACATTAAATAACAAATCAGATTCATTGAAGGAACCATTAATACTTTCTTACGAAAGGTCATTCGTTAATATTTCAAACATATGAACCTAATAATTTAATCTAATGAAATTCACAAACAAACATAAAATAAAAGCCTACCAAAATAAAAGTGTACTTGCTAGGCAATGGGGATCCTTCCAAGGATTCAAAAGCACACCAAAAGAGAAGTCAAATGTAGAGGATCAAAGAAGCTTTGTTTTATTCATCATCAATTGCAAATTGCAATTACAACCATTACAATGATTCTCCAAATCTAACTTCTCATTACCAACCTATAAGATACTAAGATTATAAATTACAAATGAAGGACTAGGTTCTAAAATTCTAAAATTAAGATTACAAAATGAAGGAGATAACACTCCTATTTATACAAAAGCTATGATAACAAACTCATAAATGTAAATCCACTATTCTCTCCTTTGATCCACATATTTCTCAACCAATGGTGACACATAACCCTATCCTCCATGATCTCCTTCATGAGGTCCATGATCTTCTCCATGAGGTCCATGATCTCCTCAAATTCGAATTTGAACATAGAGTGCCACATAAAGATGCCTTGGAAGCTTCCCTTGTACCTACACATGTCAACAAACTCATTCTAATTGTTAGGTATAAGTATATGGATATCATTTTCTAAAGTTTAACCACAAATTCACTTAAAAATACTAAGAATTAATAATGTTTTGGAAAACACAATGGTAACCCATTTAATGATGAAAGTGAAGCTGATGTGGTGACATGGTGGTGGAATAGAGGTGAGAAAATGTGTGAATGGAGTGAAAGTGGATGTATTTTAAGGATAATTCTTAGGCCCAACACGCTTTATCAAAAGACCACATCTTCTTTATAATATAAGCCAAAGCCATTATTTGGAAAATAAAATAATATAGCCATTATTAATGAAGATCTTGGTTTTGGGGGCTATGAAATGCATGATACAAAATAAAAAATAATATCTAACAAATATAAATATTTACAAAAAGCTAATTATTTACAAAGAGACAAATTTATAAAATAAAAGGTAAAATACATTATATAAGGCCAAAGCAGTGAAAAACATCCAATATCCAATTATGCGTTATTTGCAAACCAAATGACTAAATGAGATCAAACGAATTTTGATAGAAAGATAAAAACAAATCAAACTCATTGGAGCAATCCAATTTCTCAAAGTCGAATAGTAATATGACCAATCATTCAATTAAAGGGTCCCCATAATGAGAATTAAGTGAATAATGGGGGGGTTGTGTTTTTACCAAAACAGACCCCCAAGGGCTAAACCACCCTTTCGGCTGACCAGACCTTGAATTAAACCTCTTTTATCAGTGCCCCGATCTCCCAGATGTTGGCACATCACTACCTGATTTCAACTGAAACCCTCCAGTTGCACGAATGATGCCTATAAGGGAGTGACTGTAGACTTTTTCACCTAGTTTTGTGCCTACAACTGTGGGATTTAAGCCAATTTTTCAGGCTAGGATCCAAACCTCTGCCTAGAACTTAATGAAATTTCCAAAACCATGAATAACACAAGGAGAAAGCCTTCCATAAAAATCTTAGACAAAAACTTGACCTAACAAGTCCTAGCCATGATAGACATTTCGTCAAACATATCATGAACGTGAAATCTACAGGTCATAAATACACATCTGAACATAGGGGTCTTATACTTATCTAAGATTCATAAGGAAGCATTGATCCCTCCTCACAATAACAACATTATCATCTATTAGGTCATAAATTCATTGTTCATTCATTTCCTAACCAAAACATGATAAGAGCCATACATCAAGTTTGTCATAAAACATATTCATAACTAGCATATAACCAACAAAAATAACAAGGATATAAAAGCCATAAGGATCACATATAATCTAGTACATTTACACATGAAATACTAAGGAGAAGGAGCTCTTATTAATGAATGCATAAGCCAACTAGGTCTAGGATTTACATGAACCACCCGACCATAGATTGGGCTGAACCAAATATTTATTTTAGCCAATCACCCCCATGCCATATTCCAAGCATGAATGTGGGACTCACTCCAAAACCAATTAGGGCTTCCTCAAGTTTTACCATAATCCCCACCGGATCACTAGGCTCAAACCATCTTCAATAAAACTAGGATTTACCGCAATCACCACTAGTTATCTCCATCTACACTTTAGGAAATTGGATGCCTCCTAATCTCCAAGTTTTAGTGTATATCCCGCCATTCATCAGTCGATGATTCATAGGCCTAATCGAGACTCCAGTATCCAGGATTTATCATATATCCTGCCATTCACCAGTTGATTATTCCTAGCCCTGATCAAGACTCCACCCTAGCCCTGATCAAGACTCCACCCTCCAATATTTACCGTATATCCCACCATTCACTGGTCGAGGATTACTAGGCTTGATCGAGGGCACACACCTTTAGGCATTACCATATATCCTGCCATTCACCAATCGAGGATTCCTAGGCCCGCTGAGGTACACAAAATATGCCTTTACCGCAATCCCACCTTCTCTGATCCAGGGATTCCTAGGCCTTGTGTTCTTTCTTTCAGAGACCAGCTCACTGAGTTTCGAAACCATCTGGAAATCCAGCTCAACCAAATACCAGAGAACCCATCACACTACAACTATTCGTAAATGGCAAGGAAAGGCTGAAGAACACTGTCACACTTGGAAAAACCCATGCCAATGAAATAAAGAGAACCAAATACACACATTTATGTACCATGCATGCCAAATCTAGCAAGGAGATCACACATGCGAATTGATACCTACAAATAACCCCTCTCTAGCTTCTAGATGTTTCTCTTCCTTACTTTATCTTTTCTTTCCTTTGCCTTCTTAATCCTTACTTTTCTTTCCTTGATCAAATGCTAGAGTGTTCCAAGAAAACTCTCAGTGTCCAAGAGTGAGAGAGAGAGAGTATAGAGAGCTCCAAAATTGAACTAACAAAAGATTCCAACTGATCCTCAAAAGCCTTTTTATTAATGAGGCCTATATTTCTTCAATTTTCCATGATTTTCCTTCATTCTCCTCCTCACATGCAACCTGTGACCTTTCACCTTCATTTTCTCCTAATTTCTATTATTTCCATAAATAAAATGCCAATTAATGCCACTTTTACTTTTCAAAGCCTTTGCCATTGCCTTTTCCAATTTCCTTTAGCCATAATAGGATGTTTTTCCGAACATTCAGCTTGGAATATGTGCCCCATGACCTTGGTATTATATATATTTTTTTACATGATTTTTTTAACTGGGGCTATTACATAAGCCCAAGAAGCATAGAGGTTAGAGAGGGTAGAATGAATTAGAGAGTGTGGAGAAGGCCAATTAGGCCAAAAGAAAAAAAAAGGCCACCAAATGTAGATCACACCTATGAAGGCTAAGGAATGCCTCATATGTAAATTCTATGTATTTTTGTGTGAGAATTTGGTTAATACAGAAAATAACACTCTATTTCCAGTGTTTGTGGATAGAGTAATCCAAAACCTCTATTCATTATTGTGAATTTGAGTCTTTGTAATACGTGGTGAATTTGAGAGTGATGCAGGTTGATCACAACTAAGATTAGGAGGGAGAGAATTTTGAGAAGAGCAAATAGAGGATTGAAACCTTTTTGGAATAATGTATAAACTTGTCAAGCATAGGTCTATCGATCTCTGTCCAGATTGATAGATCAATAATCTAGGTTTAAGAAAATAAGGCTTCAAGGGAATCAAGACTTAGTTAAAGGGAAAGAGACCTTAGTGCTTGAGTGGTGAACAATTGGCTAAGTTTGAATGCTTAAATGTTGGTAAGATATAACCCTTGGTTGTGTGGAACTTCCCTCGCCAGCTCTTGGGCTGTGTTATGAACAAATTATTTGCTTGGAGTATTCAAGAAAAGAGTGGGGAATTAAAAATTATTCCACTAGCATGTTATGGAGGAGACCTAACATAGGTTGGGATTTGGATTGAAAAAGGGATTCTTCCCTGTGGCCTGATATATATAAGAGAACCCTTGGACCTAGTCTAGTTGAGATGGGGAAGTGCCTATCCGCTACAACATGTAAGAACTAAGTTTGTCAACATCGCATCACAACCACCCTTTTAAATATCAAACATGTGATATTTGGGATGATACACTCTCATTCAAAGTTTCACATTTTCATATCAGCCTCCATATTTCATCATACAACCCTTGTATATCACAATTTGAAAATTATGTATAGTATGGACATAATAGTATGCAATTTTTTGTTGTTGTTGTCATTTTCAATCAAAAGAATCACCTTTTGGTCGATGGGATCTTTGATAGACAGTGACTAGGTGCTTTATTAAGGCATTCCTTGATGTGAAGTCACCAGTTCAATTCCCTGCCTCGATTAGGGTGATATATTGGACATGATGAAGATGTAGTTTATCCAAGCTTCAAAAAAAAAGAATCACCTTTTGATTTTTGATGCAACCAATCAACTATAGATTGTGAAGTGCCAAAAAGTGATATAAAGAATGGAGAGAAAATTTGGGGTGCCTCATAAAGAGCTTGAAAGGTTTTTTCTTCTTAAGTATGATGGGTTGTTTTTTTAAATCCCAGTTCAAGACATTACTCATTAGGGATGTCTCTCAAGTTGTATTGGGGGATACATCCTTTTGAAATAAAACATTTCCTTTTCATTTGTGCCTTTTGGAATATTTCTCATTACTATTATAAAAAATCTTGAGTAAATAGTTTCTTTATATATATTATGGTGATAACTATTGTATTCTCAAGGGTGGAGAGGTGGAGGTGTTGGTGGTTGATTGTCAAAGTAGGTCAAGTGCAAGAAATGAATAAAGGAATTTTGGTTTGTGCATTGATTACCATTTAAGATTCTTTAGCTCTCCTATAGGCATCCTACCAAATATTTGGCCATTACATTGTGACTTTTGTTGTGGTATGTTTTCAATGATGGCAATAAGGTGAAGGAAACACAATGATGGAAGCAACACAGGTGTCAAAGTAGGAAACATGATGAAGAGCATGAAAGAATGGAAGCAGAGGCTTTAGAGCCATTTTTGCGTATCATATTATTTTAGAAGAAGGTGTAAACCACCCAGTTGGAAAGAGCTCTAAAATATCTTTCCAACAGTATATGGAAGTCCCAAAATGGCTTCCTGGATTGAAATATAAAGCTTGTGAAAGTTTTATGACCCTAAGGTCCTCATAGAAGATTTCAAGTAATTTGGTGGAGTCTTTGTTGCTTAGCCAAAGCTGGAAAAATGCCAAAAGTAGCGGAGATAAATAATTGAGCCTTTAAGTGAGAGATCTTGACTCACATGGGAGCCACAACAGTAGTGGAAGCATTCTCATTGGAGCATAATGGAGTAGGTGGAGTTTTTCTGACAGGATGGCTCGACAGGCTTACCTTGGCGGTACATTTTTATGCCATAGATATAAGCGACTAGGCAGAGGTGGAAACTAGTGCAAGAACTGACCAATAACAAGCAAGTAGGAGGAGGCCCACATTACAGGTTGGCCTGACGGAGGCAGCCTGGCGGTTTCACTCCGGTGAAAATCCTTTGGTGCACAAAGGGAAGGTTTGGGCGGAGCAAAGAGTCGAGACACAACAATTATGAGCTATCCAATGGGGACTGAGTGGGTGGAGCCCACCCAAGGATAATATCCCAGTGGGTTCACCCTATAGGTTTAACAGAGAAGGCTATGCAATGGAGAGTGTCGGCCTGACGAAAAACATCGAAATAACAAAGGATTTGGTCGAAGAGGACAGGTGTTGGCTTGAGGTTGGCTCGGATGACGCATAGGTTGACATCGACAAGGACACATGGAATTCAGATGTGGTGTTTTTGAGTACTCAAGTGGCCCTTTTCTAGGTGACACATGTCACCACTCAGAGGTTGACACGTGGAGAAAGTGACATCGTGGTGACATCACCCCATTGATTGGACCCCTGCGGTATATCAAAGGAGCACTAAATGAAAGCACCAGGAAACATAGGAGTTGGGACACATCGACGTTGCCAGCCTGGCAGGCCACAACCAATCCAATAGGAGTCAGGAGGACCCCATAGGACAACTAAGCTTACAATGGCACATCCCAGCGGAATGGTTAAAGTTAAGTTTAGAGGTGGTTTCAGGTCGAACGATCAAGGACACGGAGGCTCAACGATAAGAGAGGTAGCCAATGGTGTTAGTGTCGGGCGGACCCAACGAACACGTCAACTTGATGGAAGAACCCCGATAGATTCACAAAGGGACACACAATAAAAATCCAGGAGGAAGGGAGCTACAGGATAAGCACCAGTCTTTGTTAGTTTTGTGAATAAATTGAGGGCACATAGTTTAAAGAGTCGCGGAGGCTCTAGGCATAGATAAGAATTTTCCGTTTGGCCGATACCTAGTTTCTATGTGTAGAGGTAGGACCAAAGGAAAAAAGGGCTAATAACAAAGAAATTGGCCTGTGAAGGGCTCCAACAGCTAACTGTTGTGACCAATGGTGCATAGTCATTAACACAAGAAAAAGACCCTTACAGAGTTTTAAAAGGGATTATCTCCCAGGGCTTAAGTCGATGGTCGAGGAGATCAGATCTAAGGCAAAAAATAAGGGAAAGGAGCCCGCGAAGGGAGCCTAAGGTAGAAAATGGCATAACTGCTAGTTTTTAGCAGTTAAGCCAAAGATAACCACAATTAAATTTAGCAGGTGGATTGGTAAAGCTTGTAAAAATTTCATAGCTTAGTTTGAGCTAGAGATGAAGGCCATAATAGTTAAACAAAAGTCCAGTAGACCAAGATAAGCAGAACAAAGGCAAAAATATGGTTTCATGCATAAGTTTTAAACCAAAAATAATAAGAAGAAAAAAATTATAAAAGCAGGCATAGACTAGCAAAATTTGTGAATGGTTTTCGAGATTGTTTGTGAGACAAAGCTCATGGTGCAGAGAGATATTTGTATGGTGAGGTTGTTGTAGGTGTTATCAGGTGGTGGTTGATATATAAATATTTTTTTGCAAATCAAGGATGGCAATCATGTGTCCTAGTATGAAAATGGATGAAAAATGGATTGGTGAGTGCCAAAGCAAGTTGTAGCTTGTTGATTAGGGGTTGATTCTCCTTCTAGTTGGTGTTGGATAATTGTTAGGGGTTGTAGCTCCATTCAGTTGCAGCCTTCCTGTTGGTTGTAGCCAGATCATTGTATTTGTAAGTTGTAGCTTGCTCCATTAATACAATTTAAGAGCAATTTTGAGATTTAAATTGTTCTTTGTGTGTTTCCATTGAGCTTAATTTTATTGTTCTTATAAATTTTTGAATTAATTTATAGTGCGCTCAAAGTAAAAAGAAGTTTTAAATTGGTAAAATTTGTTACAATATTGATTCACCCCCCCAATATTGTACTAGTTTCTAACAATTGGTATCAAAGCAAGGTTGCTTCTGATCAGTCTAACAAATGGAAGGAAGATCAAGGACGATGGCGAACCATGAAGGAGGATTTATCAATAAGGCACCCATGTTCAATGGAACAAATTATGTGTTTTGGAAAGTGAGGATGAGTATCTACATCCAATCACTTGGAGTTGATGTATGGGATGTTGTGGAAGAAGAATATCGAAGACCTTGAGCATTAATTACCAAAGATCCGAAGTTGGAGTTTTCATGCAATGCCAAAGCAATGCATGTTGATGGGCCTCCAAATTATATACAAATTAAGGCCCATATTTCCATTCTTCAACACATTAAACCTCCTTTTTTTTCATTATATGACATATTTTTATCTTTAATATGTTCATTAGGAAGGTTTAGAGATAATTGCATATTTGTGCCTAATATTATTTATTTTTGCGGAATATTGAGAGAATATTGAGTAAATTATGAATGAAATAATATAAGGACTTGATCCTTAATATAGGATGGAATAAGATTGGATAATAAATGAACAAAATATCATGAAATTATTGGCAAATTCCGGAGCTTCACTGATTGAGAAAATCTAGGAATGTGTTCCCTATCATTTAATGAAGATTCCTAGCATTGTGAACCATATCCACTTTTTGAGGAATTTTGGAGGGGAAAGTTGACTCCTTTCAAGGATAATGCTTCCTCATCACTTTGTATAAGTAAAAATTTGAATTTTTCTTTAGAGGCATGTATTTCTTAGTCTTCTTGTGGAGAAAACTTGTCATTTAAGAGCTTCACTTTCATTTCTAAAAAGGATATAATTGGATTGATTCAAATAATGAATTTTAGTGCCAATTTTAGCTTTTAAAGATTGGTTTCCTTCATAGGACTCTAAGTATCCTTTGGATTTTCTATCCCAAGAGCCTCAGATCCCTCTTGTACAATTTCTTTATTTCCCTTGAATGTATTTTTCACTTACATCTCTTATTTTTGCATTTACTATTCGAGCTTCTTTTGTTGTAGGTTATAATATTCAAATGATTGAAGTGAGTTGTTTTGAAGGTTAATTATAGATTCACAAGCATGATGAATTATTAGAAAAACTTTGAAATCCACTTCATCATTGAGCTACTTGGATTAGTTTACTAGTTCACAAATCTAGAATTTTTGGAAGTCCCTTGTAGTAAAATAGTAGTAATTTTCTACTATTTTTTAGAATGTGTTAATGAGATTCATTTGAGTTGATTCCAATTGGATTGAGTGATAAAAAAATTAAGTTAATAACAAAATTTACCCCATACAATTTTCACTTGATTAGGTTAGGCATTGGATAGGTTAATCAGCTCACTAATTCTTGAATTTCTGGTTTTTAGAGTAATAATTTTCTGTTATTGTTTAACGCATGTTAGCAGGGGTATTTTTGAGTGATTCCACTTGGAATGGAGTCCTAGGACGTCCTACTCTATAAATTTTTTTGTCCCATCACATTTTCATTTGATTTTCTTGGGAATGCAGCAAGTTATCTTGAGGATTAGCAGTCCTGTAGCAATCATGTTACTCTTGTAGCAGCCTGTAGCACGTGTAAACTTGACCAGATTTGCTCCAAAAGCTTGGTTTTTGTCTCTTAGGCTTGAATCATGACCCCTAGGCTTTGAATATATGATTGAGTAAGACAAAAGACCTCTTAATCCTTGCCTCTTCTCCATTGCAATTCACCTCTGTAGTTTGAATTAGTGGACAAATTCATGACTTGAAGAGCATAATGATGATTTTCATGATTACTTTATGAAGAACCTAGTGAAATTTATTGAAAAAATATATCTTGAACGTAATGATTGAAGAATTATTTCATGATTGTATTTTGTTTCATGCATCTTAAGCTAGGGTTTCCACTTCCAACATTGTTATTTCTATTACATAGACTAGGCTTTCTTTTGATGTACCATTTACACTCTGCAGATAGGTTAATGTTTACATTTTTGCAAGTAGTATTAGCATTTACATTCATGCAAAGTAGAATAATATTTCCTTTCTGTAAAATTAAATAGTATTTCCTCTCTGCAAAAGTAATTAGGTTCCCTTTATGCAAAAGTAAGTATGTTTCCTTGTCTGCAATTAGGATTAGTTGTGTTTTTTCTTTCTACAAACATGGAGTACTATAGTCTCTTGCACCAACTTAGGTAGAAGTACACAATATACTGCACATACAATGTTGCAACCTCTTAAGTTTGTTCAACATTGCATCAGATCAATGAAAGAAAGACACATTGCATGTTGCACATATAATGCCAACACCTCTTAAGTTTATAGGAAGCATGGGTTGGTAATTTAAATTGGTAGCCTTGGGAGTTGCAGCATTCTTGTTGCAATACTAGGGCTCGTCACTTTTTGGTGCTGTTGTCGGGGAGGTGTCAAAGTATGCATTGTTTTCTTCCCTTATTGATTAATTTCTTTTACTTTCTGCAAAAACATAAAAAAATTGCATTAGGCATCTTTCATTTCAAAAACAGAAAATTGCATTGCATTAGTGTTTTCATTCAAAAAAATCATAAAAACAAAAAATTTCTTCAATACCACACCCCCCACTTGATCACGTGGTGCAGTAAGAGCCACATCACCATCCACTTTTGTAGGTAGAAGAAGAGGAGGTGACAGAAAAGGTAGGAGAAATGGATGGAGATGATGACAATGAGGAAGATCCTCTTGGATTTCCCATTCAAGATACTGATAACAATGTTCATATGAAGAACATCCCTCCATATTTCCTTCCCAACTTCCATGGTATGAGGTCAGAGGATCCAAAAACATTTCTCTTTGAATTTGAAATCCTTTGTAGATCTTATGGTTACTTACTAAACACTCAAAAATTGAGATTGTTTCCAACAACATTGAAGGATAGAGATCTTAAATGGTTCATGGGTTTAGGGACTAATTCAATAAGATCATGGAATGATATTCAAAATATATTTATAGAAAAATATAAAGATCATGATATTAAAGAATAAATATTTAGAATGACTCGAAATGAATATGAGAGCCTTGAAGATCTAATAGAGAGATTTATGTGTAATGTTAAGAGGGAAAAATTGCACCATTTAGAATTTTACACACTAAAAGTTCTCTTACTTAGAAAAATTAGGGATGAGTGGATTGATGTCCTTGATATCATGAGTAGAGGTGATGTATACCAATAATCATTTGAATAAATTTTTGAAACATGCAAGCGCATATAAATAGGAAGGGAAAGAGTAAGTAAATAAACATCAAGATCGGTAAGTCAAGTTGAACTTGGAAATTTGCTTGATAACTTTAAAATAGAAATTCTTAGCAATCTCATCGAACAAGTAGAAATGTTAAGAATGCAAGATGTGCAAAAAGAAGATGTTGATATTTGTTTTTTCCATGCAGAATCACATGCTACTAAATATTTCCCATCATTAGCAAGGTTGAAGGAAGTTTACTTGGAGGATAGTGGAGCGAGTCAATCACCAAAGCAACTTTATTATGTAGCTCCAAGAAGACCATGTAAACCTAGTAAACTTGATATCCTTAATATTTTCCTCAATATCCTCCATACCCAACTCCAAGTTATCCCTACCATCCATCTCCACCACAACCACAACATCAACCACATCTATCTGAATTATCCACTCCCACTCAACTACCTGTACCACCATTTCCAAACCCACACAAGGGATTAGCTCAGTCCCCTTACAATGCTAAGGTACAATAATTCCAAACAACTCCTATTGACCAAAATGGTATCTGTCTTAGATCAAGAAGAGTATTTTAGAAAATGGATTCTCTTGATTTCATTGAAGGAAAACATTTAGAAATAGAAGATTCACATGATATTGAGAAAGTTCCATCATGTTTACCATCAGATCCTCTATGTGTTCAAGAGAATAATCAACAAATAGTAGAATATTTGAATGTCATAGAAAAAGAAGACATGAAGAATGATGTAGATGAACAAGCAAACCAAGGGAATCAAATCTATATTGAGGCTTGGTTCTAAAAAATAAAAAAGATGGAGCATTACTCTCTTCTTCAACAATGCTTGATATCATCACAGTCAAAGCAACTAGTCTCTCATATTCAGTTACATGTCAAATCATATGTTTCAAGCCTACACATGAGCTTATTTTTCATATTTTTATGCACATGGCTCCATTGAAAGTAGTCCTACACTTGAAGGATATTTTTTTTCTTTCAAGTAGAGTAGGATAGAAAAAAGAAATAAAAAATGGAAAAAGAGAAAAAATAAGAGGAAAAGCATAAGATCTCAGGTGAAAACCTCTTTTGAGGCATCTGAGATTGGCTCAATGATTGAAAACCTCCTTGTGGTGGTTAGTGGGTTGGAAAGAAAAAAGAAAATATCCTAGTTGAAAGCCTCCTTTGAGGCGCCTAGGCATACCTACTAGTTGAAAACCTCATTAAGGCAGATAGTAGGCCTAAACAAAAAAAAATGAAAAAAGAGGAAAAAAAGAAAAAAGATGAAATATAAAAGATTTGTTTTTTCAGTTGCATATATTTGTTTGCATGTAGTTACTCCTCCACCTGCAAAAGGGAAAGAAACATGACAGGGCCATAAAAAGAGAAAAAGGAAGAAATGAGAAATGAGACAAGTAAAAAGTTAAAAATCAAGAAACCTTGGGCTTCTTACCTTCTGTGAAAACTACTCAAGAAGGACCAATGAAATGCCTATCCATAACCCTCATCCATTTCCAACATCCACCCATCATTCCCAAACCTTTCATAGGAAGGTTTTGTTTTGTTACAGGACTGTCAAAATACATAGGGTAGAAATTGTTTTGACCATATATAAAAAACCATGCATCATTTTTCTGAGTTTTTTCATGGGGAGATTCATAAGGATGATGGTAACATGCTCAAGAAATTTCAGCAAATTCTAGTGCACAATTTTTGAGAAATTGGCCACCATCACCTACATCCATTTTTATTTTTTCTTAAGATTTGTGCATCTATTGGCCAATATTTTCATGGGGAGATGCATTAGGATGATAGAAACATGCTCAAAAACTTTGGGTGAATCTAATCTACCATTTTAAAGATGTGGATTAAACAAGTCTGCTATATGACTATTCTGTAGTGCTACATGACTGTTTAGATTTGCTATAGGAGTAAGATCTTCTTAGAAAGGGGTCAAAAAATCATGTTTTCCCTTGGGAAATTTCAGGAGATGTTCATCAAACCTCCTTCACCTCTCATCCACTCCATTTAACCAACTTCTTCTCAAGATTCCACCTATGTTCATGAAAAAACAAAAAAAACAAAGAAAAGAGACTTTGCCTTCACCCCTTCTTCACAAGCTTTCACCACTATCAAAGCTTTTATTCCTATCCCTAGACTCACCATGATTCATACAAGTCACTAAATTCATTTCATTAAGAAACATAAGGTTTGAATGATGTTTTAGGGGGAACTGTGTGACTGCTACAGGAGAGAGATTAGTCTTGAAGCAACTTGCACAAATCCAACAAAACTAGGAGCAAAGGACTGTTACAACTTCATAATGAAGACCTAACCATCCCTGATCATTAACAAGGCCATCCTTGAGTTTTGATGAAGCCACAACATCCTTGAAGAGGCAAACAATCCACTCCAATAGAGGCAGATTGAGCACTGGAGGGACCTGCATGAAAAAGGAATTTGTATAAGTCAAATAGCTATCAGAGAGCATCATCAAGTTTTCTCAAATAAATACATGTGCATGAGAAAAGAACGAGGAAGAGCACCTTCAGGGAATAGTTAATTGACCATTGGTTCAACAGTAGCATGCATGCATCTATAATAACTTGACATCAAGTAGGCACAAGTATGCATTGTTCTTCACCTCTCATGTTGAGCATATTATGGTTAAAAAATAAATGTTTTCAATGCACAAGAGAGAAGGTTTTATAGGCTGAAGGTGGGCCGTAAACTTGGCCACCATCGAATAGTAAGACTATAGTTTTATCAAACACCCATGCAACGTGGGGAAGTGATAATTACGAGGAATGATGACTAGATCACCAAGCGCATCGAGTCCACTACCACAAAAATAAATAAAAGAACAAGGCTCAACTTCAGTTGTATCGATGATCATTCCTAAAATAGTTAGAGAACCTCATTAAGATATCAAATACAAGCTATATTCCACCATAGTTTGCCTAAGGTGGTACAAGAGAGTTGCAGGCTTAGTTTGCAGGTGCTACAGGACTAGACACCACTACTACAAGAACACCTGAATTGCTACAAGAATGTAGAGGAGGTGCTACAAGGTTAAACTAAGAGGAGAAAAAGATACAAAACCACCAAGAAGTTTCATCAAACCCCCATGAACATAAAGAAGTCATCCTAAGAAGGGTAAGTGGTATTCTCCCTCCTCACTTTCCATACAATTTCATAAATAATTATGCTTGTTACAGGCATCCTATAACAAACCTCTATGAAAGTTAATTCCTTTGAAAATTTTTATTTTCTCACATAAGAAAGGAAAGGAAAGAGCAGAGGAAGTTTTTCACTGAGGTAGGGGGTACCATTTATCTCCCTCTCTGACCAAAAAGCATAAACCACCCTTTGCACCTATAATTCTCAAACAAAATCTTGGAAATTCCCTCCAAATAATTTAAGGAAGTGGCAATAGAGTTAATTTATTTAGAATTATGCATGTAATTCTCTTCCCTCTGGCAAGAAGAAGAGAACCAACCCTCTCACCTCTATCTTGAAACCCTAATATGCTCAAAGAATGACAATTTACAGAAAATCCTATGAGGAAACTTGAGGAAGCAACAATAGGAAACATGAGAGGGGATTTCAATAAAAGGGAGCCCACAACCAAGAAGGAGAAGAAGAAACTAATGAAGAAGAAGTAGAGGATGGGGAAGAGGGAGATCAACCAAAAAAAGAAAAAAATTTAAAAGGTCAAGGAGGAAGAAGGAGAAGCAGAGGAACAAACTATAAAACAACAATGCCTATGAAAGACCTAATCAAACTTGTTTTGACACAAATAGCAGGATGGATAAATTTAGAGGCCATTGGGCAATCATCTAGGCCACAAAAGAGAAGAAGAAGGCAACAAAAGGAAAGAATCCATTCACCATCAAAATTGGACTCAAACCACAGTGATGAAAAGAGGTTTTCCAAGAGGTCTTTGATCTCTTCTAGCTTGTGTCCAAGTTCTAGAAGATGTTATATAAAGATAAGAGGAAAAAATTAGGCATGAGGTGCAATTCTAGTCAAGATTTGATCAATTTTATGATGTGCTAAAAGAGAAACAGAGGTGTTATAAGAGAAACATAGCTACTAAAGGAGAAACAAGGATACTACAAGAAGGTAGAAAGCTTATACAAGAAGATATAACATTGCTACAGGAAGGTGTTGGATAACTACAAGTTAGATAAATAGTTCACTAAGTTGCTTAGACAATGAGCAACACTTTAAATAGGGAGGTATGATGACCCTCCAAATTAGACATAAGTTAAGGTCCATCTAGCCATTATTCAGCACATTAAATCTATCTTTATGACATATTTTTAGTTTTAATATGTTCATTAGGAAGGTTTAGAGATAATTGTGTATTTGTGCCTAGTATTATTTATTTTTTCAGAATATTGAGTAAATCCTGAATGAGATAATATAGGGACTTGCTCCCTACTATAGTATGGAAAATATTGGATGATAAATGAAAAAAATATCATGAAATTATTGGCAAACTCTGGAGCTCCACTGATTGAGAAAATATAGGAATGTGTTCCCTGTCATTTAATGAACATTCCTAGTGTTGCGATCCAGATCCACTTTTTGAGGGATTTTGGAGGGGAAGCTACAACCTTTCAAGGAGAATGCTTCCTCATCACTTTGTATTAGTACCAATTCGAATTTTCCTCTAGAGGCATGTATTTCTTAGTCTTCTTATGGAGAAAATGTGTTATTTAGCAGCTCCACTTTCATTTCTAGCAGGGATGTACTTGGATTGATTCAAATAATGAAGTTTGGTGCCATTTTTAGCTTCTAAAGCTTGGTTTCCTTTATAGGTATTTGTGTGTCCTTGGGCTTTTCCATCCTAGGAGCCTCATAGCCCTCTTGTACAATTTCTTTAATTCCCTTGAATGTCTTTTTCACTTGCACCTCTTATTGTTGTATTTACCATTCATGCTTCTTTTGTTGTAGGTTATATTGGTCAAATGATTGAAGTTAGTTTTTTTTTTAGGTTAATTACAGAGTCACAAGCATCATGCATCCTTAGAACATATTTGAAAATTTATCTTCATCATTGAGCTAGTTCGATTGTTTTACTACTTCACAAATCTAGAATTTCTGGAAGTCCCTTGCAGCAAAATAGTAGTAATTTTCTGCCATTTTTTAGAACATGTTAATGAGATTCATTTGAGTTGATTCCACTTATATTGGGTCATAAAAACATTCAAGTTAATAAAAAAATGACCCCATAGCATTTTCACTTGATTAGGTTAGGCATTTGATAGGTTAACTAGCTCACTAATTCTTGAATTTCCGGTTTTTAGAGTAGTCATTTTCTGCTATTTTGTAGCACACGTTAACAGGGATGTTTTGAGTGATTCCACTTGGAATGGAGTTCTAGGAAATCATAACTTACAAAAAAAATTATACCATCTCATTTGAATTTAATTTTCTTGGGAATTAAACAAGTTATCTCTAGGAGTAGCAGTCTTGTAGCAATATTGTTACTCCTATAACAGTCCCGTAGCACTCTTGTAGCAACCTTGTAGCAACCCTGTAGCACGTGTAAACTTGACCATATTTGCTCCAAAATCTTGGTTTTTTTTTCTCTTAGGCTTGAATAATGACCCCTAGGCCCTGAATTCATGATTTAGTAATACCAAATACCTCTTAACCCTTGCCTCTTCTCCATTTCAATTCACCTCTGCAGTTTGAATTAGTGGATAAATTCATGACGTGAAGAGCATAATGATGATTTTCATGATTACTTTATGAAGAACATAGTGAAATTTATTGAAAAAATATATCTTGAATGTAGTGATTGAAGAATTATTTCATGATTAGATTTTGTTTCATGCATCTTAAGCTAGGGTTTCCACTTCCAACATTGTTATTTCTATTACATAGACTAGGTTTCCTTTTGATGTACCATTTACACTCTACATATAGGTTAATGTTTACATTTTTGTTAGTAGGATTAGCATTTACATTCGTGCAAAGTAGAATAATATTTCCTTTATACAAAAGTAACTAGGATTTCCTCTCTGCAAAAGTAATTAGGTTTCCTTTATGCAAAAGTAAGTAGGTTTCCTTTTCTGCAATTAGGATTAGTTGTGATTTTTCTTTCTACAAACATAGAGTATCATAGTCTCTTGCACCAACTTAGGTATAAGTACACCATCTACTTCACACACAGTGCTGCAACCTCTTAAGTTTGTATGACATTACATCAGATCAATGAAAGAAAGACACATTGCATGTTGCACATATAGTGTTGACACCTCTTAAGTTTGTACGAACCCCGAGTTAATAATTTAAGTTAGTAGCCTTGAGAGTTGCAACATTCTTGTCACAATAATGGGGCTCATCACATGCCATACTTGTTGGCCTACCTGAATCATATCTTGTCAAAGTAATGGATTGCACATCTACCAAAGCAATCTGGGAGAAGATGAGCAACTGTTATGAAGGAGACAATAAGGTGAAGAAGGTTAAACTCCAAGTTTTTAGGATGAAATTTGAAACTCTTTGCATGCATGATGATGAATATATTACAAAGTATTTACGAAGAGTATATGAGGTTGTGAACACCATAACAGGGTTTGATGAGAAACTAGATGAAGAAGTGGTAGTTCAAAAAGTGCTAAGATCTCTTCCTAATAGGTTTAATCACAAGGTGCCTGCCATTGAATAAATTCCAAACCTAAACACTATCACTCTAGATAAACTTCTTGCAATAATCACTTCCTATGATATGAGGAGTTCTAAATGAAAGTCTGTAGCCTAAGAACCAATCTTCAAATCGGAAAAGAAAATCAAGAATGATCTTAATGACTCATGATGTGAATTAGATGAAGATGAATCCAACTTTGTGAAGACACTCAAGCAAGGATCAAGCAAGTATAAAAGTAAGTTATCATTTAAATTATTTAATTGTGGAAAAGTTGGTCATTATGCATCAAAGTGTCTTGAAAAGAAGAAAAAGGATTATGATCCTAAAGAAAAGTTTAAGAAAGTTTAGAAGGATAGAAAGAAGGCTAAAAAAAGAGGCTTCTATGTCCAAGAAGGGAGCTCTTCTAAAAGTGATCCCAACCAGTCCTCAAATGAAGATAGAGATGATGACAACCCTAAGGAATTCATGATGATGGCCATTGAAGATATGCAAGTCGAGGCTATCAACTCTGATAATGAAGAAGGTGAAGTAGATTTTGAAGGAGAGTTGGTATCTCTTGAGGAAATAGAGAGGTTGAGAAAGTAAAAAAAACCAGAAGGAATCTCTGATGAAAGAAAAGGTTGAGGTTGTTGAGCCATTACTTCTGCAGTTAGAAGAAGGTAAGAAAATCCAAGAATCCTTGAGCCAATAGTTGAATGAAAAATTTCAAGAATGTGTGAAGTTGGAAGGTGAAATCATAGTTCTGAGGAAGGAGTTGGAGAAAGCAAAAACACAACTCAACTTAAATAAAAAATTTAGCAAGGGAACTGAAGATATAAATGAAACATTGGAAGCACAAAGACCTACCTCAAATCGAACAAGTTTATTCTATGACGTTGAGTCAAGTGAAATAGTTGAGTTAAAAGGAAAAAATATAATCTCTTTTGTTCCCCCAATAAAAGAAGTTCCCACATAGCAACAAGAGACAATTACGCAGCCTAAGACAAATCAACAGTAGCAGGAGTACATTGTCCATGCAAATCATTTTTTTGCTCAGCGCAGAAGGCAACCACCCAGGTACAATGATGTATTCCCTCGATATTTTTTTACATGCACCAATTATGGCCACAAGGAAGCCAACTGCAGATCTAATCTCTCTTATAGACAGTTGAGATCCAAGAGAATTTTTCAGCAAAGAATAACCAGACTCAAGTGTGATAATTCATTTGCTTCCTTGGATTATCAAGTATAGTGTTTTAAATGCCAGAATTTTTGGGCATATAACAGTAAATTGCAAGCTAAGGGAAAAGAAGAAAGGACCTGTTATTGAGAAAACTATATAACAGCCAAAAATATTGAAAGAAAAAGAGAAGTCAGTGTAGTGTGATATTTCCTTGTATGCTCACAATGGTGGGAGTCATTGGTATGTGGGAAGTGGTTGTTCCAAGCACATGATAGAAGATAGAATCAAATTTCTTACTTGGTAGGTAAAGTGACTTTTCGGAACAATGCCCTAGGAAAGATAATTACAAAAGGAGTAGTCATCATGTCAAATGGCAGAGGTAAGGCAAACAATGTCTTATATGTTGATGGTATGAAACAAAATTTGTTGAGTGTATCCTAGATGTGTGACTAGGGATAAGATGTGGTGTTCAAAGCCAAAAAATGTCAAATCAAATCCATAAGCACAGGAGATATAATGGTTGAAGTTGTAAGAATAGACAACAATGTTTATGTGCTAAAGGAAAAGACAGAAAAGTGTTGCTTGTCCAAGATTGATGAAAGTTGGCTATGGCACAAAAGGCTTGGACATATGAACTTTGATAAGATTTTCAAGCTTTGTAAGAAAAATTTAGTCTAGGATCTGCCTAGGATTTCAAAACTAGAAAACATTATTTGCAAGTCTTGTCAACTAGGGAAGCAATCTCGAGTTCCTTTCCAATCAAAGGAAACATCTTCAGCAAAACCATTGCAATTGGTACACATGGATTTGTGTGGACCATCTAGAACACAATCAACCACTGGTAAGCTCTATTTTATGCTAATAATTAATGATTTCAATAGGATTATGCGGGTTGCATTCCTCATAGAGAATTCTGAATCTTTTGAGAAGTTCAAAGATTTCAAAGCCATGGTTGAGAATGAAACAGACTACAAAATCAAAAGCATAAGGTCAGACAATGGGGGTGAGTTCACTTCAAAGGAATTTAATAATTATGCAAACGAAATGGCATCAAAAGGTAGTTGACCATAGCAGAGACTCCCTATAAAAATGGTGTTGTAGAGAGAGAAAATAGATTAGTGCAACAATTAGCTAGAGCAATGATGACAGAAAACCCTGTTTAGCAGAGATTTTGGGTAGAGACAATTCATGCAGGAGTTGTCATTCTCAACAAAGCTCATCTAAGACCCAACGCGACGAAACTTATTATGATTTGTGCTGTGGCAGACCTGCAACATTCTAACACTTCAAAATCTTTGGCAGCATATGCTACATCAAGAGGAATGATGAGAAGCTAGGAAAATTTGATCCCAGAACTGATGAAGGAATTGTTCTAGCGTTATTCACAAAATAACAAAGGCTACATGTGTTACAACAAAGTCAACAAGAGAATTATTGACTGCATCGTTGTAAAGGTAGATGAGAATGATAATAAAGAGGTGAAACAGCTCGAAAAATCCGGCGTTGAAGAACTAAGAAGCATTAGTGATGAGAATAATGAGGTCGTTGAAGAAGAAAGTGAGGAAGATCCCTCTAGTCCTCAAGCTAGATATCCTCCAAGGTATGTACAAAAACTTCACCCATCTGATCAAATAATTGGTGAAATAAATTTTGGAGTGCAGACAAGAATAAAGTTGCTCAATGCTCCTATGCAGGCACATGTTATCCTGCTATCCTTGGAGGAACCAAAATGTGTTGCTAAAGCTAGCCAAGCTCATAATTGGCTAAAGTCCATGAATGAAGAATTGGACAAGATAGAGAAAAATCAGAGTTGAGAACTTGTTCCCAGACTTGCAAACAAGAATGTCATTGGCACAAAGTGGGTATTCAGAAATAAGTCGAATGACCATGGAGAAGTGGTAAGGAACAAGGCCAAATTAGTATGAAAAGGCTATGCTCAAGTAGAAGGTTTGTATTTTGATGAAATTTTTTCTCCTGTTGCCATATTAGAAGAAATAAGGTTGTTTTTGGCATATGATTTCTTCAAAGGATTTAAAATATACCAAATGGATGTCAAACATACTTTTCTAAATGGAGAACTACAGGAGGAATTTTATATAGAGCAGCCATAAGGCTTTTAGTTGAAACAGAAAATAGATTATGTATGCAGACTTAGGAAGGCTTTGTATGGCCTTAAGCAATCCTCTAGGGCTTGGTATTCAAGCCTAGACAACTACCTTCTCAAGTGTGGATTTAAAAGAGGAGTTGCTGACAAGAATCTCTATGCAAAGAAAAGGATGGAAAACTCATAGTGGTAATGGTCTATGTTGATGATATTATCTTTGCAGGCAATTCAGATTTGTTGAACAATGAATTTGCTACTAATATAAAGAAAGAATTCGAGATGTCCATGCTTGGAGAGTTGTCATACTTTCTTGGATTACAAATAGCACAAAATCCCAAAGGCATATTTATATCTCAAAGCAAGTATCTCAAAGAAGTGTTGAAGAAATTTGGGATGGAATAATGATATTTAGTGAGCACTCCAATGGTGACAGACATGTTGCAAGACTAGTAAGCTGGATGAATCTCTAGCAGTGGACCAGACTTTATATAGCTCCATCATTGGCAACCTTTTGTATTTGACAACTTCAAGACATGGCATCATGTAGGTTATTGCTATAGTTGATAGATTTCAAGTAGCTCCCTGACAAATCTATCTATTAGCAGCCAAGAGAATTCTTAGATTTATCAGAGAAATAATGGATTATGGACTTTGGTACCCCAGAGCTAACTATTTCTCATTCACTGTCTATATTAATGTTGATTGGGCAGATGACATAGATGATAGAAAGAGCACAAGTGGTGGTGCTTTCTTTCTTGGATCAAGTCTAGTTTCGTGGTTGAGCAAGAAGAAAGCATCTATTTCTTTATCTACGGCTCAAGCATAATATATTGCAACAACTTCTTGTTGAACTCAATTTTTGTAGATTAAGAAAACTTTACAAGATGTGAAATTGTTCTATGAGCAACCTATCCCTATCATTTCTGACAACACAAGTGCTATAAGTATATCAAACAATCCAATTTTTCACTCCAAGACCAAGCATATCCCCATCAAGTATCATTTTTTGAGAAAGCAAGTTGCATGTCATATTGTGAAACTGGAGTATGTACCTACCAAAGAGAAAGTTGTTGATATCTTCACCAAGCCACTCCCTAGAGAACAATTTGAATATTTGAGGCAAAGATTGGGAGTTGTGCCTCTTGCCTACCTCCACTAGATCTTCCTTTAAGAGGAAGAAAGGCAGGAGTTGCATAATCAGAGAATCAAGGTGAAGTTTTCAGATCCACAAGGATGAATATGACATAGAAATCATGTTGAAATATGGAGTATGGTGATAGGGGGAGCATACTGGTGTCTTTGACATTGATGTCAAAGGGCGAGAGATCTAAAGAAATCAAACAAAAAAGGGGGAGTGATCTAACGATCATGCACATAAACAACACCAACAACAAATATCATAGCAACAAAAACCAATAAAGAGGTGTGCATTTTAGTGGGGGCAGGACTTAAAAGACTTATGAGGGGAAAATGTGTTTTCAAACAAAAGTTTTGGTGTTTGATTTTAAGTGTTTCCATTGGGGGATATTGTTGAGGTATGCTTTCAATGATGGCATCAGGGTGAAGGAAACACAGTGATGGAAGCAACACAAGTGTCAAAGTAGACAACATGATGAAGATCATTATAGAATGGTAGCATAGGCTTTAGAGCCATTTATGGGGCAAAAGATAATTTCAGGAGTAGGTGTAAGCCATCCAATCAGAAATAAATTAGAAATAGATTTACGACAGTATATGGAAGTCCTAAAATGGCTTCCTGGATTGAAATATAGAGTTGTTCAAAGTTTTATGACCCTAAGGCCCTCATAACATATTTCAAGCAATTTAGTGGAGTCTTTGGTGCTTAGCCAAAGCTGGAAAAATGACAAAAGTAGCGGAGATAAATGGTGGGGCCTCTAAATGAGAGCTCTAGTCTCACATGGAAGCCACAACAACAACATGAAGTGACCATGAAGATATGGAAACCAATGCAAGCATTGGCCAATAGTGAGAAAGAAAGAGGAAGCCCATAATACAGGCTAGCCCAGTGGAGGCAACCCAACAGGTTCACCCCAGTGAAAATCCTTTGCTGCATAAAAGGAAAGTCTAAGCAGAGGAAAGAGTCGGGACATGACTGCTACACGTTGTCCAATGGAGATCGATTAGGTGGATCCCACCCCGTGGTAATACCCTGGTGGGTTGAACCCAAAGGTTTAATAGAGAAGGCAATGCAGCAGAGAGTATCAACCCGACGAAAAACATTGAAATAACAAAGGATTTGGTCACAAAACAAAGGTTTAGAGGACCTTTGCTCTCTCTTCCACAAGGATAGGTGTTGGAATGAGTTTGGATCAGATGATGTCAGAGTATGACATCAACAGAGACACATGGCATGCAGATATGGTGTTTTTAGGTATCCAAGTGGCTCTTTTCTAGGTGACATGTGTCGCCACTCATAGGTCGACACGTGGCGGATGTGATGGCGTGGTGATGTCATCCCACTGGGTGGACCCCAAATATATATCAAATGAGCACTAAACAAAAGCATTAAGAGACATAGGAGTCGGGACACGTCGACATTGCTAGCCTGGTAGGTCACAACCAATCAAAAATGGGTCGAGAGGACCCCAAAGGATAGGTAAGCCCACAATGGACCAGCTCAGTGGAATGGTTAAAATTAAGTTTGGCAGTAGTGTCAGGTTGAACGGACAGGGGGCACTGAAGCTCAATGGAAAGTGCGACAACCAATGGTGTTAGTGTTCGGTAGTCCCCACAGACATGTCGACCCAGCAGAATAACCCCAACAGGTTCATAAAGGGATACACAAATAAAAATCCAAGAGGAAGGGAGCTATGGGATAAGCCCCAACCTTGGTCAATTTCACAAAGAAACTAAGGGCATAGAGCTTAAAGAGTCGCAGAGGCTCTCGGCACAGCTAAGCATCGGTCGTTTGGTTAGTACTTGGTCACCTAGCGTAGAGGTAGGACCAAAGGGAGAAAGGGTTGATAACAAAGAAATTCCTCCATGAAGGGCTCCAATAGCTAGGTGATGTGACCAATGGCATGGAGCCATTAACAAAGGAAAAAGGCCTCGACATAATTTTAAAAGGGCTTATCACCTAAGGCTTAAGTCGATGGTCACAGAGACCGACTCCATGGAATAAAATAAGGGAAAAGAGCCTGTGGAGGGAGCCTAAGGAAGAAAATGGTAGAACTGGTAGTTTTTGGAATTTAGGCCAAAGATAACCACAATTAAATTTAGCAGGTGGACTGTTAAAGCTTGTAAAAATTCCAGAATGCCTAAAATAAGCAGAGACAAGTAGTTTAAGTGGTAGAAAAGGTAGTAGAGGTCAGTTTGAGCTAGAGATGAAGGTCATAATAGTTAAACAAAAGTCTAGAGGACCAATGTAAGCAGAACAAAGGCAAAAATATGGCCTCATACATAAATTTTAAGCCAAACCTAGACTAACAAAATTTGTGATTGGTTTTCGAGATTGTTTGTGAGACAAAGCTCATCGTGAAACAAGATATTGGTATGGTAAGGTTTTTGTAGGTATTATTAGGTGGTGGTTGATAGATAAATATTGTTTTGGAAAGGAAGGATGGCAGCCATGGGTCCTAGTATGAAAATGGATGAAAAATAGATTGGTGAGTGCCAAAACAAGTTGTAGCTTGCTTATCAGGGGTTGGTGCTCCTTCCAGTTGGCGCTGGAGAATTTTTAGGGGTTCTAGCTCCATTCAATTGTAGTTGAAGAATCAGGAAGTTGCGGCTTCCTTTTGGTTTTAGCCATATAATTATATTTGCAAGTTGTAGCTTGCTCCATTAATACATTGAAGAGTAGTTTTGAGATTTAAATTGCTCTTTGTGTGTGTTCCATTGATTTTTATTTTATTGTGCTTATAAATTGTTGAAGAAATTGATAGTGTTCTCAAAGTGAAAAGAATTTTTAAATTGGTAAAATTTGTTACAACACTAATTCATCCCCCCCCTCTCAGTATTGTCTTGGTTTCCAACAACTTGTGCTTATATTTTATCCTTAAGACCATTGATGGAACATTAATTTAAAAAGGAAGCGAATAGGACCTTAGTGTGGGTTGTGAATTTATAAAAGGTTGTTATAAAGTCTATAATTGTTACAATTTAGCATAATTTTGTGACTCATCCCAAATAGTGAGCTTCTCATTTGAAAAGAGCATAGATCACAAACTTGCTCTAGTAATGTATCCCTTGTAATATTTCTTATGCAATTTACTCCACTACCAATGTTTTGTATCCAATTATAAGACCGTCACATCAATTTTCATTAGGTGATTAGTAATCACATGGAAAGAGAAATAGTGCTCCATTTAGGTAACCCAACCATCTAGATCAAAACCAACAAACTTGTTCATTTCATCTTTTGGCAAGTGGCACTATGAATTATGATCTTGAAATGGTGTTAGATGACTATGGTTATCTAGAAAGAGCTTGTTAGTGTGCTATTCTACATGGGATAAAGATTCCCCAATGGGTGGATCCACGTTTTGTTTCGAACCCATGATCCCCATGGATGCAAATGGTGATTCTATATAGTTCTTGAGCTCATCACCCTCTTTTTCAGACTATGATGAGATCTTATCACTTTGTTTGTCAACCCTTAAGCAAAGAAACTAAGAAATCAAACTTCTAGTGCTTATTTTGCAATTCCTCAATTTCTACCTATGTGGTTGTCATGTTGTGTGCAATGGACCATGTGAGATCACTTAAGATCCCTTTGAAGTATTATCCCAAAATTACCTCAATATGGCTAGTAGATTAAGAGGAGTTTTTCAAGATATATCACTAAAAACTTTATTGTTAGGTCCACACAAGAAAGGTTACTAGAGAGGCATACCCACATGATTGACATAGCTCAAGGAATGTTTTAAGATATGTCTCGCACAATGATTTTGATGGGACCTAGTATGTATTATATGTTGTTTGGAGTATTGTTCCTTATTAGGTATTATTATGCTATCAAAATTCTCAAATTCCTTTTAAACCCACACTAGCAAAAGTAAGGAATATTTTTAGATAGGTCTCCCCCAATGGTGTCAGTAGGATTCAAACATTTTTTTTAAACATTGGTTAGAGTATTACTCCCTACTGAGTATTATTGCATTATCAGAGTTCCCAAGTTCCTTTTATGTCCATGTGATCAACATAGTGTAAATAATATTTTGATATAGGTCACTCATAATGGTGTTGGTAGGGCATCGTTTATTTTTAAACATTAGTTCGAGAAATACCCCTTGTTGAGTATTTATTCATTGTTAAAATTCCCAAATTCCTGCTATAGTCAAGCATGTAGGAATTTAACTATTGTCTTGTAGAGGCTAGGATTTTCAATATACTCAAGATATATAAATGTCAAGTGTTATAGATATCTAAGATACAAATAGGTTTTTTGTAATATTACTTGGTTGACTCTTTTAGAACACCAAGGTACATAGGCCATAACCTTATCTATATTACCTTATTCCCAAACAATATACAAGAGTGATCTCCTAAGTGTAAGTTATCAATGTATTATGGAAATATGATGGATAAATGACTATGTAAGGCTAGTTTGAAGTGTGCCTAGAGCGCTTCCAATATACTCGAGGGAACATGGAAGACAGTTTTATATAAACCTATCATCACTTAGCTATCATCACAATTATATATATATATATGATCATATACAACTTAATATGATATGACTATTACTCTTAATTTGTTGCCGTAGGAACCATCAACTCAATGCCTTTCACATAAAATTCAAAGCATGAATCGAGTTTGTACATGGAAAGAGGTATTGCACAGACATCTAGACATGCACATGTGCACACACATATATATTCACACACACATATATATATCAACTTGCCTTAGGGTTTATGTGACTCAATATGGATGTACACTAAACATTGAATACCTTTTTGTTCAAATTAATGTACCACACATGACTGTAAGCTAGAATTTTTGGCCATGAAAGTGAGGCTTGTGGATGTGGAAGTTGGAAATGAGGTAGGAAGAAGTGGTTAATAGTGTGAAGGGCCACACTAGTTCAACCAACTACCACTCACCTACCAAGTGCAACACTGCCATTTCAATCTTTATAAATTAAAAATTAGACAAATAAAATAAATATGATTAGAATGCTACCATCAAAAGACAAAAGGAAAAGGAAGTGCACTATAGATGGGTAACTTCAGAGATATGGATGCCTCACATTTTGGCTAACTCTATCAAAGTTAATGTTACATATAAAGCCAAGCACAATGATTGAGAAGGTGTTCCTTAGTAGAGAAGATAGGGATATGATAAGATACCAAAGATATTTCCTAGTACATGTAATTTGATTGATTATTGATTAATAGCAATAACCATAAATTCCTCTTACTGAATCAATATGAAAAAAACCCATATCAATTTGATTTGTTCATTAGTGTGATTCATAGTTGTGTTAATAATTGGCTTGAATTTTTGACTTGATATCAAATGACATTTTTGCGGGACTAAAACCATTTGATGTTGATATACACTTAGAAACCTTTCCAATGGCACAAGCATCGCATCAATTAATGCTCATAAGCAAAAGTTATGCCTCATGCAAGTTGACCAAATGTGTTGAACACCATGGTACAAGAGGATTCCACATCATCCACCATTACCCACACATATGGGGCTATCCACATGTCTAATTTCAATAATATTATAAAAGATCCAAAATTGTAACTCTAATTGAGGGTTTAGGAAGTCAAAAACTTACCCCTAGATGGTTATCAGGGAATTTTAAATATTGGGATGCTAGGAGGAGAAGGTGTTTCATTCAATGCTATTGTATTTGTTCCATAGTTGATCAAAGCATATAGGTATGAGAAACTAGAGAGAAAAACATATGGGGGTAAGATTTTGTAGTAGTCGTAGGAGACACAGGTCTTAGATAACTCCTCATAGAGTACCTCATTTATCTGTTTGCAGATTTCCATACTAGAGAAAAAAGAGCAAAGCAACCACACCTTCTAGCTAGGTTTTCTCCTATGCAATTTTTACATAGTAAATATTGTGTTTATTTGTGAATGGTGTGTGTCTGTGTGTATATTTCTATTCTCTATTTTTCACAGTTCATACATTTAAGTATAAAATCAATAATTACAAAAAAATAAAACCAAAGGAAATTAACCTTCACATTAATGATTTCAGTATTTTATTAGATCTATTGTAATGAACTATTCCAACGGAATATCCACAATAATTTACATATCAGTTAGACTTCTAATGAAGAAATTTATATTTTGGTTTTACTTTCTAATAATTTGAAGGATTATTGGATGATCATATTTAAGAATCACATTTTTGCAATGAGTATATTAATGATTTTTATATTCTCCTGTACCCTGCAATGTGTAATGACACTTTGAATTATCATTTTAATATTTACTAATTTTAGATATTTATACCATAATGAGAGTGATTTCATAATTATTAAATTGTCCAAAGAGAAAAAGTGAAGCTTGTTGTAATATCTATAAAAAAAGGAATAGATATTAAATCTTCAAAAATGGTTAAAATTCATTAATGAGAGGGGTGAAGAAAAGTATTGTAAAACTAATTAACATATTTGCAACATGAGTGGGCCTAATGGTTGATAAGATGTGTTTCCTCCTAAAAGGCCATTGGCTCAAATCTATAGGGAGGTAGAGTATGTACACCTCTATAGAATTTAACAATCAAATCATTATGTAGAGGTGTGTTCCTTGTACCATCAACAAGGAGGTCTCATACAACAGTTTGGTGTCTAGCTTGGTTACGACCTTCAAATTAGATTATTGTTGTTGGTGTTGCACGCAACAATACATTTATTATTACCGACTTCCAATGCATAAAGAAAGGTCAATAATTCCACTCTTGAGAACAAGGCTTTTGTTTCTTTAACTACCCATTAAGTGAAGGTAAATCCCAATTTTTTTATTTTGAAGAATAATAAAGGGTTGGTTGTCTTATAAAATTCACATTTATCTTAGATATCTCAAGGTCTATCCTCACAAACTAAGGATGGAGGTTTAATCACATACCTTGTGATCCATGTGTATGTAAATTATGTAATGCAAACCATATTAGAAGAACACTTCATTTTCTCATATTTGACTTATCATAAGATGTGTGTTAGAGATTATTTCCTTTAGATATTTGAGTCAGGTATTGAATTCTTTTTTTCATTTTGAAATCAAAAATTCATTCTGAATACCTAACATACGTTCATATTTTTAGAAGAGAGCTTATTCAATTTCAGAAATTGTTACATACCCCAAAATCTATTTCCATCTAGGATCTCTCATCTTACGACCCCATTATTAGGTAGTTTCGATGGTGTTATACATGGGATCTCCCTGATATAAGGTCCCAATTAGACCTCACACTGTTTGGTGTAGGATTCCCATCTAGAATATGACCCGATTATCATTTATTTAAAGATATGCCTTGTCTTTAACTATCAACATGAGAGAGAATCACATATGTGCTTTTGAATGAGCAAGCGATTGTGTCTTGTGATTGCTGATTGCATGTGTATCAAGCTTCTTCACTACGGAGGGGAAACAAGGTGAGCCTCTAAGAGAGAAGTAATAGTATGTTGATGTATGGAAATGTCCTGACTCTACACGGGAGGAACTGCTTAGTCAGAGTCCTGATCAAACTCCTTTCCGTTGATGGTAGTCCTAGCTAGAATTTTGGGTCTAGTTTACCCTTAACGAGGTGATGCTCCCACGAATGGAGACTTGATTTGGGGAAAACACTTTTTTTTTTGTATTTTTGAAAATATGAAGAAAACATAGTGAATAAGCTTACTCTAAATGCAATTCTACCTCTATGCTACTGATGTATGTGCAAGCCTACGGCTACAACATAGTACTACCCTAATGGAGACACGTACAGAAAGAGAAAGGCTCATCTAACATCAAGTGAACTAGTTCACATAGATGTGATGACCATTATAAACATTGCAACAGAATACCAATAAGTTAAGAACCGAAATCACTAAAATAGTTCAATTACTCTAGTATAGGTAAAAGCAAACATGAACCATAAACATTCAAAGAATAGTCTTAGAAAAATTCACAATCCATGTTTGGAATTGTACTAGCCTGAAAAGGCTTCAATATTAAGAAAAAGTTTCAAGATACATAAATACAATCAACATCACTAGCTCTAATTAAGGAGAATTAGAGCCACTACTTGCTCCCCAAAAGTACTAAATCCATCTCTCTAATTCCTTGTGGGAGAAGCCAATGTTAAAGTCCCTTTACATGAGAAATGAGGATCCTTTTATAACTTGAGGCATGACTTTTCACATCCCCATGACTCTTGACTTTCCAACTCCTAATGAACTTTGGTATTCTAAATGAATTTTGGAATTAAATACGACTTTTGGTATTACATGTCTTTTTGGACTTCCATGACTATTTTGTCCATACATGACTCTTGGACTTCCACTTATTTGTCTTAACAATGATTACAACATTACATCATAACTTCCACATCATCATATGATAAAGACGTGACATGTCACTATACTTGGTGACTCGATGTAATAATGATTGATGACATGGAATTTCTTCAATGGTGACATGGTTTCCACTATTGTCTTCATTCTCCATATAGTTTTTTATCATCGATTCCTTTACTCTCCATAGGGTCTTTGATCTTGGAGTATTTAAGGTGCTTCAATCATTAAGCTTCTAATGTGCTCTTTATTATTTGATGCTTCCTTTATGTGTGTTCTTTACCCAATCTTCCTCATGTGTTCTTTCAATGTTGTTTCAGGAACAATTGTATCTACAATCACTCATGACAAGCAACCATCAGCTTGAAAATATCCTATTATACCATGTTTTATGCATATTTTTTGTTCATTCCTTTTTAGTGCGCTTAAAAGGTACAAGGAGAGATTTTGGCACACTTCAAAGGGCTTAAGGGATGAGAAGGAAGGCTTTGGGCTTTGACATGTTCTCATGCACTCAAGGGAGAAAGACAATAAAGGTAGGTCGCATGGCGCAAGTTTGAAGGATGAAGGAGGAGGATTCAGACTTCCCAAGTGCATTGCACACTCAAGGGAGAGAAGGAGGTCGCAGGGTACACTCCTAAAGGCTGAAGGAGAAAGGCTTCAAGACTTCAGAATGAGCTCATCCACTAAAGTGGCTCAGGAGGGTGCATGCCACAAGTTTGAAGGTTGAAAGTTGATGCTTTGTGTCTTTGGAGTGCACTTATGCACTCAAAGGGTCCAGGATGGCACATGGTGCATTTTGGAAGGCTAAAGGGTTGAGCTTAAGGCCTTCAAAGTGTGCTCATGTGCTCAAGGAGGGCACACTTCTTCAAATAGAAGGAGTGCACTCAAAGGAAGACTTGGTCTCTTGAAGGATGCAATTCGGGACATGGAAGGGGAAAGAGCTTAAGGAGTGCGCTCTATTCTCATGGAGTGTGCATGGCACACTTTTGAACAATGAAGGGTTCCTGATCAAGGCCTTAGAGTGCACTCATGTGCTCTTGGCCTTAATGGATTTGACTTGAAACCAAATATTTGTCTAAGTCAGGATGATAGGATGAGGGGTGAACAGGATGAATCTAGACATAAAACCATGTGCGACTCATACCAAATCATCAAGAAAACTTAGACAAGCATGAACAATGATAAATATACATCAAAACACCACTTTGTACACATTCCCCAAGTACAACAAGTGAAGTGTTTGTGACTGCAACCCAAAAGTGTTGTTTTACAATAAAAAAATATGTTACGACCATGAAATGAACCTAAAGATGTTCTAACCAATGTAACGACACTTGATACCATTCAAAGACACTTGAAACACATATAATAACTGATGAGCCCCAAAAATGTACAATTATTTGGGCTCATTCAACCTCCTAATTTGGCTTATTCCACCATTCTCATTTGTTTATTGCATGTTTTTGATTATTTTTATGTTAATAGAGTGAATTTGGTTAGTCATTATGCCAACAAGTCTAATGGGTGCTTTGTGTAGCCTTGTTGGTCAACTTGGAGACAAATTTGAAGGTCTTAATGAGCACTTGGCAGCCAAATTCGTGGGAGAACAAGCTAGAGGATTTGTAGGAAGGTGTCCCCCTCATTTATGGGCCCTTACCTCGAATTCTCCACCATCAGCTCGGAGTTCAAAGGCCACCAAATCAATGAGCACAAGGGCAGCCAAGCAAGTCAAGTTGGACTGCTGTTAACTCCAAGTCTTGGGCAGCCAAGTCCCTAACTTTTAGGAGGACTGTTGGGTCCTCAAATTGTATAAATAAGAGGGCTTGGGGCCTCATTTTTGTTAGCTAGTTGGTAGTCATTTTTGGTAGCTAGTAGTTAGTCATTTCGTAGCAGCTAGTTAGTCAATTTGGTTTTCGCTCTTTGTAAGCCAGTTTTGGCATGACATTAGACTTTTGATTATGAATAAAAGCAAGCAGTTTTGGATCAGATTTTGAGTTTTTAAAGGAGCCTAAAGCTCTCGGGGTTGGGCCCAACCTGAGAGCTCAGGCCTCCTTCCTTTGTATCAATATTGTTCCTTTCGCATTTCGTTTCCATTTTCCTTTACATGCATTCGAGTATAGTTGCTGATTTGGATTTCCTGTAGAAGTCAAACAGATTGGTTTTATCAGTTAGAATTGCTGTAGTTGTTTGGAAGTAGGCTGAGGCATTACTTAGATCCATTCATGCACTTTTATATTTAGCATTACTTCTTCATTCCACTGCCATGCATGAGTTTCCTTCACAATTTATATTGCTGTTCATTGATTTTATGTCACAGGTAGCTTAGGTTGAAGCATTCTCGTTTTGGTGACACTCATAAACAATTTGTTTCATCTGCACTGCTCCATACCACTCCATTACCTTCCTCCTCTTGTCAACCACACCTAAAGCCACTCAGCCACTCTCTGTTAAGCTCATTCAACCTCCAGCTCTTCTATTACTCACATAGCCCCATCTACTTAACCTTTCATAGATACCATCCTTCCATTCACCAACCCACTCCCTACACTCACTCCCTATCCCATTCTTCCACTTCTGAGCCATCACCAACCTTATTCCTACCTTACACATCTCCCCCTACCATTCCATCACTCCTCCATCACTTTAAACACTCACGGTAGGTCATCCTGTAGCCGTTTGTAGACATCCTGTAGAAACCAGAGTATCCTGTAGGATCCCCTGCAGCCATCCTGTAGGAGGCCACTCTCTCGGTTGCTGAGCATCTGAATGCAAGGAACCTCTGTGGATGGATGTTAAGGATCCCTAGGGACCTCTCCTAGCCTTCCCAACCTGTCCCACGCTTTCCTTCCTTCTCCATCCCATCTGCACAATCAAACCCTAGTTAGCACAAAATCACAATCATTCCACACACTTAAGGGAAAAATACAAAAACATATCTTTCATGATGCAAGTAGTTTAGATCCATGCATTTGCACTTATTAGAGGTAACAGTAGCATTGGTAGAAGTTTCATTCACATGTTTTGCATTGTAGAGGTTAGACTAGTTAAATTAGGGTTTCCTAGGTTTACATGCTTTGATTTGCTTTCAGTCCATTATGTCAAGTAGAGTAGTTTTCCTTTGAGAATAGCTTTCGTCCATCAATTAGCAAGCTTCTTCTGAGAGCCTATAGAAGTTGGCTTGAGCCCTAGCAGACTTGTGCCAGCTGACCAAGTGACAGCTGCGACAAGAGCTAGTACTTGTGCATACAGCACCGTCGCTTCCAAGTTTGTACGAACTACCGGGTTGATAAAATAAGAGACAGGAAGCCCCAGGAGTTGTAGCATCATTGCTACAATACTGGAGCTCACCAATAACATGAGACAACACTTGATGATCAAGGCGATGATGATAGCAAAATCCAAAATTTGAATGCAGTGAAATTTTCGAGGGTGTTGTAGTAGCGAAAACACTTGGCGACACACTAGGAAAACTTCAGATTCTTTGTTCGACAATAGTGTTGGGCATGGCCCAACTTGGTCCAATTTTTGGGTAAAATATCCTGCAAAAGGAGTAGACCGCGCGGAGATGGTGAATAGATATTCAATCACTTGGTCTTTTAGGGATTTGGGGATGGGTCAAAGCCCTTATTTTGTAAAGGGTATCAAGTATTAGTCCTTGTTTTGTGATCCATGGTATGTGGACCATGGTTTTTGTAAAGATGAAATGTATTTAAGGATGTGTAATACCTTAGCAAAGAGGAGGTAGAACATAATAGAAGATAATAAGTGATTGAGCCTTGTTTTTTCTGTAGTTTTGGGGAAGGCTCCATAGCTGAGTGCGCGGAGACCTTGAAGAGTCTGCAGCTGAGTGCACAAACCACTTACAGTTGGGTGCATAGGTTAGAGAAGTGCATGTAGTTGAAGATATTTTTAATAAATAAGAAAGTTTTGGTGACGTGTTGCATCTCTTTATGTGTTTATTGTCTATTGTTATGTATCTGGTTATGCATGATTTTCATTGAATTATGTGAAGAACTGTAGTATAGATTGTTATTTGTTAGAGTTTATGGGTTTAATGTGAATCTTTTAAATTAATCATCTGTGTGAAGTTCTTATGCATGTGAAGTTATAAGATCAATATAAAGTAGAAGTAAATACATAACGCCATTGCACGAATACCCCTTCGGCTGCAAAAACCTGGTTCTGCAACCTCCCATAACTGCTTCGGGTGAGACTGTGATCTGCTTGCAGGTTGTTTCCGAAAGGGCCAGTAGTTGAGGGTTTTGTTAGTGCGCAAAATACTCTTAACCCAGATCAAGCCCCCTCAAACCAACAAATGGTTCCATTGTTGGGATTGAGATTTTTTTAAAGGGATATGATTTCGTGTTTGTCGAAGAAATAACTCTAGGAGTGGGTTGAACAAAAAGAAAGAGAATTTGCAGAAAAAAGAGAACAAAAACCCGCATTTATCAACTGAAGCTTGGTTGCAGAAATATATCTTTGAATATCAATAAGATATTTTCTTTGGTTCATTCCGCATTGAATTGCTTGAGTGGATACTAAGTTAGTTGAGCATAAGACTTGTTTCAAAGGTGACAAACCTAAGGAGTGGAACCCTGATTTGATAGAGCGGCTTAAGAGAATCGATAACAATATCTCAAGGGTTGTTGATTCCTAGATTGATAGCAATTTGGGAGAATTTATCACTTAGTTCATGATCAACGAGATCATGTCCTGTAGCGAAGCTGAATGAAGATTCTTCAAACGACTACAAGGTAAGTTCTTAAATTATTTGAAGCTTTGGATTAAGATGTTATTGTTTGAAAAGGGGATTCTACAAATGTAGTCAGATTAATGTTTGGGCAAAGAAGAAATAAGTGGGAACCAGGAGTTACGTGAAGTGGGAAGCGATATATAACAAAGATGAAGAACTATATTGAGACTGACTATAGCCCTCTGTTAGGATCTAAGAGTGAAGAAGAAAGAAGTAACCCTACAAATCTGTGATATTCCCCCACCCATCCTGAAGGCGCGTCGAAGTCAGGAGCCGAGAAGAATTAGGGCATCTTTGGGATTCCCCATCCATCCACCCCCCTCACACCCCATCCCCTTCCCCATACTTCCCCTATACCTCCACCTCCACCTCCACATCCACCTAGCCCGTCGAGAAGAAGAAACATGGCCAACGACATTAAGATGCCTATTTTTAGAGGACTAGGATTAGAGGACCCTGACCAGTTTTGGTTCGTATCTGATGTAGTATGGACAATGAGATAGATTAATAATGATGATGTAAAGAAGGTGCAACTCGTCACGTCACTACGGGAGAGAGCACTGACATGGTATCTGAAATAATATGTGAGTAAGACAAATGTTATGTTTAATGAAATTAAGCAAGCATTGGTAGCAGAGTTCAAGAAGCCAAAATTAGATTCAAAATGCATCACAAAGCTGAAAGAAATAAAAAAGGCAGCAACTAAATTTGTGTGGGAGTTGGATCAACAATTCAAGGTGTTGATGGGTCAAGTGAGATTTGATATACCCCCATAGCAGCATAAGGAATGGTTCATAGTCGCGCTACTGCCACATATTAGGTTACCATGGACACAATAGAAGATCACAACTCAAGCTGAAGCTTTGGAGATTGTGATGAAGCTAGAAGCTTCACCAATTAGGGATACTCATGCAGGAGTGCAACAGATACAGAGTTAGCTAGCTAATCTGACCTTGGAATTACAGGATCTTAAGAAAGGTAAAGAGACCCGATCTGATGTATGGTGTACAAAATGAAAATCAGAGGGTCATTATAAGGATCAACACCCCGTGTTCAGAGATTATATAGAAAGTGGAGCACCTAATCTAGTAAATCCATGTCTGTGGTGCGAGATTTGTAGAATGAGAGGTCAACATCGCTTTGAGGACTGCTACCTATTGCTGAAGTATGTACAGATCTCGAAGCGATTATTTTGTAACTTCTGTAGATCAGTAGGCCATGTGAGAAAAATTGCCAAAGTTATGACTTAATGATGGAGCGCATTGCTGGTAGTTATAGAATACAAGCCGGAAGACACGCACATGAAGAGCCAGACCAACACGCTTGTTGAGGAGGATTTCAAGGACGAGGAAGAGGATGAGGAGGAGGATTTGGTCGAAGACGTGGCCAGATTATCTATTATAATTGTTGACCGGTAGGACACTTCGCGAGAGATTGTCAAAACCCCACAACAACCTACAATTACTATAAGTCTTTTGATCATGTGATAAAATAATGTCCCGTCCTTATTACATATATGCAGGAGAAAAGAAACCAGCAACCTGCAACAAATGTCCAAATGATGATCATTGAGCCAAGAGAAGATCAATCACGTATCAACATTGAAGAAGAAGCGGAACCGCCACTGGGAATGACAGATGGGAAGAAGGAAGTTGAAGCTACATGGGTAAGGAAAACTACTGAAAAAGCTCCTGCATTTGATATCTTGGAGGAAAAGAAAGAATTTATGGAGGCGAGGCAAAGTTTTATGGATGATGGGGCATTGATTTCTACTGCATAGTCGATTCAAAAGGATAACTGCGAGATAGTACTGGTTGCAATACTGGAGGTGGATCTAAATATCCTGAAGTCTTTTCTTCATACCTACATGAAGCTGTTAAGGAATCAAAAAGTTTTGGAGGGATTATAGGAATTGATAGACTCTTGTGCTTTTAAAGAGGTACCGCAGAGCGAGATGCGTGTAGTGAATAATATGCATAGACACGCGAAGAGAAAGAAATGAGGCTTACAATGCAGATTGGAGGGTATGACATGGATCACATTATCTTGGATTTAGGATTTGATGCCAATGCCTTGCCAAGACAAACTTGGGAATTGATGGGAAATTCGAAGCTGCAATGGTCTACTATTCAGCTGAAGATGGCAAATCAACAGAAAAACTTACCCCTAGGAAGGTTGTCCAATTTCATAGTGGACATCGACGAAGTGTGCACTACCACTGACTTCAAAGTGATTGAGATTGTGGACAATAATAATCCTTACCCCGCATTGGTTGGATTGGATTGGGTGTTTGCTAACGTGGCTATAATTAATCTGGATAAAAGGAAAATGATATTCGAAAGCAATAACATGAGTTTTATTGTCCCATTGGATCCATCAGAGGGAGTGAGGTATACAAAGCCTGTCAAGGAGGAATATAACATGGATGATGTTGATAATATCTATCAGATCACAGTGAAGGAAGAAGAGTGGATCAATCCTATTGCAGATGGAAGGCTGACTTGGGAGCAAGATATTTCTTGCATTTCAAATTTAGAAGAGGAATTGGAGAACTGGAATTTTTTTTTCATGGAATATATACAAGGCGATGTGCAAGGATCACTAAAGTAATGCATTGTATGACAACTGAGGTATGTTACTTACCTTTATATGAGGGTTTGGTGATGTAAATATTTTCCTTAGATATTATGAGAGAAGGGTACCATAATGTCAGATACTGTTAGCTCTTGATCAAGCATTAATAGCTATTCCTACAAGATGTGAGGTACTCATAAGAAGAATATAGGAGATTGGAAAAAATGTAGAAGGTTGGTGTGGGTAAGATTCAGAAAAGTAGAAATAGAGCTCATAGACAAGTATGATGGCCATAATGATCCTAGAGACCACATACAGCTTTGTATGGCAGATTGGGGAGAAATTCCGCGAGAAGAATGGGTGCATGGCTTCATCCATACCTTGGAGACAATTCCTCAGAATTGGTATCTGGAAATCGAGCTTCGACATGGTAGTGCTAGTTAGGAAGAGATGGTTTATGGATTTATAATGATGTTAATATTTGAAGATGACTGCCCACATATAGATGTAGCTCTGAATATAGTTAAGAATAATATTTTTGAAAATGAAGTTCCGGTTATCTGGCAACCTGATTGGGCTACACAGATACACAATATAATAGAATACTATAGTCTCACTGCAAAAGAGGATGAAGACCCTTGCAACATTGACATTAAAGAGTCGGAAGGTCATCTGAAGTAAATGGACCTGAGATAGATATGTCTGATATAACGAAGCCATTGAAGATGAGGAAGGTAAATATAGGGACAAAAGTTGAACCGAAGTATGTGCCCATAGGAGATGACTAGAACGAAGACACTGTCATCAAGATAACAGATTCGTTACATGTATACTAAGAGTTGTTTCCCACTAAATTTTCAGATATGAAAGGCATCATAGGGGATTTTGGAGTTATGAGAATTCCTCTAAAGGCTGTTAAGGAGAGACCTTATAGATTGAATCCAAAGTATAAGGAAAGGTAAAATAAGAATTGGACAAGATGTTAGCATTGGGGATAATGGAACCTGTCGAAGAGTCTGAATGGGTAAGTCCCATGGTAGTTTAGGAGAAGAAGGTAAAAGGGGAAATTAGAATCTGTGTGGAATTTAGGAAGTTCAATGATGCATGTCGGAATTACTCTTTTCCTACACCATTTATAGACAAAGTGTTGGGTAATGTAGGAGGACAAGAGGCTTACTCTTTTACAGATGGCTTCTCAAGGTATCATCATATCAGAATTGCACTAGAAGACAGACATAAGACAATGTTTGCCATGGAATGGGGCTCCTATTAGTATACAATGATGCATTTTGGGTTGAATAATGCGCATGCTATTTTTTTTAGAGTTGTAATTGCAACTTTCAAGGAGTACATACACAAATTTCTGGAAGTTTACTTCGATGATTGGATAGTGTTTGGGCTATTAAAGAAGCATGTGGTGAGCTTAAGACTAGTGTTGGATACATGTAGCTAGTATCAAATATTGTTGAACCTAAAGAAGTGCATCTTTTGTGCACCATTTAGAATATTGTTGGGACATGTGGTTTGTAAACATGGATTGATGGTGGATCTTAGCACCGAAAATAGTAAGACAACTGTGTACTACGCTAGGACACACTGGTTACTACAGGAAGTTTATAAAAGGATATGCACAGATAATTGTGCTGCTGGAGAAGTTTCTGAAGAAGAATGTGAGATTCCAGTGGGATGAAGAATGTTATAAGAGCTTGGATGTGCTAACAGAAAAGATGGTAACTCCATAGATTCTAGTTTTCCCAGATTAGAAGAAAGAGTTTCATGTGCATGTTGATGCATCTTGAATAGCTTTGGGTGTAGTACTAGCATAGTTAGGAGTAGGGGATATTGATCATCCCATAGCATTTGCAAGTAGGAAGTTGTCTAAGGCATAAAATTATTACAACACGATAGAAAGGAAGGGATTAGCTATGGTGTATGAACAACAAAATTTCAGACATTACTCGTTGGGAGCACACTTTAAGATGTTCACAGATCATTCTGTGTTGAAGTACTTGGTGAATAAACCTGTTGTAGGAGGGAATATCTATTGATGGTTGCTATTATTCCATGAATATGACTTCGAAGTTATAGTGAAGTCAGGAAGATTGAGTTCTAGGCCTGATCATCTATCCTGGATAGAGATAGGAGAAGAACCTACAATTATTGAAGATAACCTACCTAATGCACAATTGTTTGTAATTAAAATCGCAAATGATCACTTTGTAGATATTATTCAATTTTTTTCCACGGGAATGGCACCCATAGAGTACACTACAAAGAAAAAGAAGGAATTGGTGGTTCGAGTAGCTGATTGTGGGACACTTGTATAAAATGGGACTGGATGAAGTACTGCGCAGATACATCCCTAAACATGAAAGACAGAGAATTCTGACAGAAGCCCATCGAGGAGTCACAAGTGGGTATTATGCAAGAAAATCCACTGCGTAGAAGATTTTGAGAGCGAGACTATGGTGGCCCACAATACATAAGGATGTGAAAGAATTTTGTCAAGCATGTAATGTATGTGAAATGATAAGAAAGCCATCCAGAAGAGATGAAATGCCACTAGTACCACAAGTGACTTTGCAGGCTTTTGATAAATGGGAAATTGACTTTGTTGGACCTATCAGTTCGCCGGGGAAAAGGATTGGTGCAATATATATCATCACCGTGGATGATTATTTGACAAGATGGGCCGAGGCAAAGCCAATAAAGGAATGCAGAATAAAAACCACTGTGAAGTTCATTTTCGAATATATATTATCCATATTTGGTTGTTTGAAGATCTTGATGAGCGATTAGGGGACACATTTTTTAAATAAGATGATTGAATCACTAACTGAGGAAATTAAGATTTACCATTAGAAGAGAACTCCCTATCATCCTCAGGAAAATGGGACAATGGAAGCTTTCAATAAGATTCCAGAGAATTCATTGACAAAGGTGTGGCACGTAAATAGAGATGACTGGGACTTGAGGATTCCAGCGGTGTTGTGGGCATATAGAACGACATGCAAGAAATTAACAGGACAGACACCTTTTAGGTTGGTAGATGAACAAAGAGCAGTTACGCCTAAGGAATACATTGTGTCGAGCTTGAGAATTGCAGTTGTCATAGATATGGCAGACCCCGACATGATGAAGGAAATAATGTCGCATATATTAGCTTTAGAAGAAGAGAGATTCATAGCAGGATTCCATCAGCAGGTGCAGAAAGCAAGGGAGAAATCCTAGCACAACAGACATATTAAGAAGAATATATTTTGGGAAGGGGATCCTATATTATTATATGACAGTAAGTTCGTGAAGTTCTCGAGAAAATTCAAAACACATTGGTTGGGGCCATATATCGTCAATAACATTTCAGATGGTGGTGTTTTTCAACTTGTGAAGTTGAATGGTCAGATGATTCCAGGATGAGTGAATGGTAGCATATTGAAGATATACAAGGACGACTATGTCCCTGGAGCTTCACACTGAAAAATGAAGGGAAGGAAGTCTTAGTGCCACCTGCAGTTGAAAGTGGGCATGAGACTATAAACTACTTTGCAGGAAGGGACTTCGCCAAAGGAATATTACTGCATGAATATTAGGAGTATGACGAAGTTTGAAGGAGTTGTGATGAAGAAGAGGTGATTGCACCAAAGGGGAAATCTGATGAAGTTAGCCAGAAATATGATCATTGGAAGGAAAAAGGGCATCGTTAAAAGGAAATTATCATTGAGGGGCATGGGAGAAAAACATTTATGAAGCAAAGTTGGTTGTATCTAGCCCAAAATTTCATTAATGAGCCAAATCTAAAGCCAATCATGAGCTTGGGAATTCAAAATTGTTATAAAAACCGTGTCCCACGCCACATTTTACACTTTGCCACCTACAGAGATAAAAAATTGTGCCTAAGTGTAGAAGAGCTATTGCATTTCTGAGAAGATTTGGGAAGATTTGGTTAGGATATTTACAAATAAATGGCTAGCTAGTATCATGGAGTCACAAGTAGGAAATACTGCAGGGACGAATGTACCCATGTCCCCAACACACTTAAGGCCGCTAAGAAAGGTGCATGTACAGCCGCACACACAACCACAAGCATAGGCACAACCACAATCGCATCCATAAAAGACGAAGGAGAGGAGACCAACTAAGGTCTCTACAACAGAATTGAGAACATCACTGCGAAAGAAGACACAAAAGGAAATGTAGATGAATAACGCAGAGGATAAAGGAAAAAATCCCATGCAGAAAGGAAATAAATTAGTGCCACATGAGGGACCTCAGTAGGTCTATGACAGTGAGGAAGAAGTCGAGTTTTAGCATAAGGAGACAAAGGATGTGGAGATTCCCTTTGTGCTCCCATTGTACATGCCACCAAGAAATTCAGGCACAAAGTCGGTTAGGGAGCCAAAGGAAGGTGAATTTGCTACCTATACGCCACTATTTCTAGAATAGCTACCTTTTGAAGGAGAATTGTTTGGGAATATTCCCCAACTCAAAATGGAAGACTGGGATTTCAATGACAAAAGAAAATACCTACAGTTTGAGACTAGTAGGTACCTGAAGAAAGTCTACTACCCAGAGATCAGAGTTACAATATTGGAGCCGCAACAATGGTGAAGCCTAGGGATTTTGAACATGATGAATGTGCCACACTTTGGTTGAAGCCCATTCAGTGAAATTTGTGTGCGGTATCTCCTCGCACTGGTACATGATGGTTACATTTGGCTAGGAATGAGGATCACAATTGATGATATTCTCATCAAGAGAATAACAAATCTTCCATATCAAGGAAATGCCCCACAGATGAATTCATGGGTAAAATAAAAGTCAAGGAGATGGCCCAGATGATGAAGGAAAAGTTCAGGTTAGTGAAAAAATCCTGCGGATATGAGATAAACTCTATTGAGGATGAGGGTGTGCACTTCATCGCACATATCTTAGTAGGGAAGATCATGAGGAAGTGTAGGGCCAATGAGGTGCTTGCAGCAGTAGTGTCATTGGTTGAGCAGTGTGAGAAAGGAGTCTAGTTAAAATGGGCTTCTTACTTATGTAAAGAGTTTTTTATGGATTGCAGGGAAGAAAAGGAAGAAGGCAAGACCTTGCATGGAAGGAGCCAGAAGATTCTCAACTTCTGAATGTTGTGGTAGATGTATGTGAAGTAGCGAGGTATGCCTCGCTATGGTTTACAAAGGAGCCAATGCGTGTAATACAAAATAAGGTCTTATTTGTAGTGATGGCGATGGATCTGCATATGGTGGTGAATCATTATCCCAGACTATCACCGAGCTTGTATAAACAGTATTGTCATATCACAGAGTTCAAGGCAGACTTTCACAGGGTGTATGTGAAAGAAATGAAGGACCCAATGAAGACATGGCATACATTGACATAATTAGTAACAGAAGATGATCTCCTCGCGATAGTGTGGGAATGGATGAAAGAATGGATTACTCCACTCAGTGGAGTGGTTGGAGCAATTGGAATAGAGTAGGGTACCTCGCAGGGTGCGGGTACAAGTAGGAAGGATGTTGATGTAGATACAGAAGAAATAGGGCGAGGGTAGGAACACGAAGAACAACTTAGCGATGCGGGGGTATCACATGATTCCCCCTTTGTGGTGAAAATGCGACCAAGAAAGAAGCAGAATGTGGATAAGGGTAAGGGAGCAGTGTCACTTATCCTCACTAATGGGGACATCAATGAGATAGTGGAAAAGATCCAGGAGATCAACATGGAAACTTGGGACAAGATTGATGATCACTGCAAAGCGAACTTGGCTGAGGTACATCAAGGCATTGCGGAGCTAAAGGCATTGCCACAAGAAGTGAGGTGACCAGAGTAGGTAACCCAGTCGTTGCAGTTAGAAAAAAGACTGGAAACAACTTTCAGAGTTAGGATGTTACACGTTCTAGTTGGGGCATTGAATTTTGAAGCAACAATAGACAAAGGGCGAGCCAAAGCATGGCGCAATGTCCAGAGAAATGTCGTTGCACTACCCCTCCATCTGTTGCATGAATTTCACGAAGGTATCACCGTAGAATTGCAGGAACAAGAGCAGTGCATGTTGCTGTTAAAATCAATGACAAAGTTAGAAAAGGCATAGATGAAGAAGGAACTAGAGCAATTAGCCAAGGATAGAGAGGAAGCAAGGCATCAATGACAACAAATAGAGAAGGCCATTATTGAGACTTGCAACACAATTATGGACGTGCAGGTCCATGAGGATGAAGCACCAATATAAAACATCGTGAAGCTCGCCCTCACAATCAAGGACACATAGGATATTATGGCTACGTTGAAATTTGAATATGAAGTGTAGATATCTGAGTTGCGAATAAGGTTGCAACTAGTTACACCACCATAGGTTCGGGAGCAGAGACAAAAGGACCTCAGCATAGCATTGAAAGGCATATTTAATACAGTGGTAAATTGTGGAAAATTGATTGATGATACGATGGATATTTGGACCTCACTATAGGAGGATCGAAATGTCTTGAAGATTGAGGAGGAAGTGTAAGCCAATCAGAAGTGGTGCAATGCAATCCTGGCAGCAGTGAATACCTTACTAGTCTTGCAGAGGGTTGTGAGCATTACTGAAGGGAAGAACTTCTAGGTGAAAATAAATGATCTTCAGAGGAAAGCACAGATCTTGCAGGAGAGGACTCATCCATGGAAGGAGGAAGCCTTGCAACTTTCGCACGCAGTGGCTGAAGGATTTGAAGAGAAGGGAAGCGGAAATACTACAAAAGATTATTGGACCTACTATAGAATATTTTTCAAAGGAGGTGCGCGAGGAAAAAAAATGATGGCATAAAGGATCCAACAGTATAATGTAGTGTACAACCGGATCGCAGCAAAGATCAAGGGCACCAAAGCTAAGTGACTGGGGATGAGTCATGGGTGAGTGTTGAGGGCCTATTGGGCATCGCCCAACTTGGTCCAAGTTTTGGGTGAAAGACCTTGCATAAGAAGGAGCAGACCACATAGAGTTGGCGAAGATATATTCAATCGTGCAGTCTTTTAGGGATTTTGGGATGGGTTAAAGGCCTTATTTTGTAACAGGTATCGGGTATTAGTCCTTGTTTTGTGGATCCATGGTATGTAGACCATGGTTTTTTTAAATATGAAATATATTTAAGGATGTGTAATACATTAGCGAAGAGGAGGTAGAACATAATAGAAGATAATAAGTGATTGAGCCTTATTTTTTTTGTAGTTTTGGGGAAGGCTCCACAGCTGAGTCCATGAAGACCTTGAAGAGTTTGCAACTAAGTGCATAGACCACCTGTAGCTGGGTGCGCAAGTTAGAGAAGTGCATGTAATTAAATATCCTTTTAATAAAGAAGAAAGTTTTGGCGAAGTGTTGCATGTATTTATGTGTTTATTGTCTATTGTTATGTATCTGGTTATGCATGCTTTTCACTGAATTATGCAAAGAAGTGTAAGATATACTGTTATTTGTTAGAGTTTATGGGTTTAATGTGAATTTGTTAAATTAATCATTTGTGTGAAGTTCTTATGCATGCGAAGTTATAATATCAAAAGTAGAAGTAAATACATAGCGCCATTGCGCGGATATCCCTTCGGCTGCAGAAACTTGGTTCTGCAACCTCCCATAACTACTTCAGGTGAGACTGTTATCTGATTTCAGGTCATTGCCAAAAGGGGCCAGTAGTTGAGGGTTTTGTTTGTGTGCAACACACTTTGAACCTGGGTCAACCCCCCTCAAACCAAAAAATATCTTTCGGTTAAGGTTCAAACCTTCAGGAAGTATTGATTGCCTTGATTTCCCCCTTTTGACTCGGTTTTATACATAGAATCTCACTTTTCTCTACTTGGTTGGACACACACAAAGATACACCACATCACAATTATTTCAATCCAAGAAAGGGTAATGTTCACAAATTTTTTATGATATTTAGAGTATGAATTTTCATCTCTGGTGTTTCTCCGCTGTTGATAGTCCTGGACAATACTCTAGTGGAGCCATTTCAGGAGCACAAACGTTTTTTTGCTACGAGCGAGCCTAGATAGTATCCTGGTGAATTCGCTTGCTTCACCTCCATTCACAGGAAACCTTTCTCTTGCTTCACCCTTTATTTATTTATTTAATAGGATTTTGCATCAAAACTTATTATTTTTAGCAGGCGGAAAAGCGATCCTGTATTATTGAGAGAAGAGGAGGTTTCCCCTTCAGAGAAGTATTTTAAGACCTTTGATATTGGTTTGCTTAATTTATATTTTCCCCTTATCCTTTCTCTACTAGATTGGACAAGTGTTAACACATAGGTAGATTTACACCAAGTTGAGTGGTTTTGATACTAGCATAGGCATGGATCTAATAGGTTCCCTCAAGGTTCTCCTTTTAGACGAATCGTATTTTCCATCTGGACTTCGATAAACCTATGGAATTTTCCCAAACAAAGAAGGAGAACTACATAAATCCAAGCATTATGGTTGCCACACTTATCCTTTATTATACCACAAAGTCTTTTGAGCCATGCACTTTTACACAAGGCCCTATTTATGTAGAATGACCAACAAACATGATAGGACAAGACATGACTAACATAATACACGTATGACTTACACAAACAAAAGGAAAGGAAACAAAAAAACTATACAACAAGTGCATCTTGTAGTTACTATTGAAAGTAATGTTTCAAATCTTGGCCTTTTACGAGAAGGGGTTTAATCCTCCCATCTAAGGATTTCATCTTGAAAGTATTATGACCAAGCTTTTCTTCAACAATGAATGGTCCAATCCACAAAGGTTGAAACTTCATGTGTTTTCCCTTTTCTTCGTGGGGTTTATCCAACTTCAGTACTAGGTCACAAAGATCAAATCTCTTTGCCCATGTGGAATTCTTATAAAACAACTATTTACACAATTTTGATGCATAAAAAATATGTCCTTGGCTTTGAGCCTTTCTTCCTCGAGTTTGAGTAAAGTCTTTATCCTGCTCTAAACCAGAAGACAAGGTCTACCTTGTGACTCTTGGAAGAGTTGCAAGGCTGGAAGATACAAGTTCGTGGGCAAGATAGCTTCTTTACCATAAACTAGAAAGTATGGGGAGTTTTTCAGGGAACGCTTGGGAGTTACATGGTCAACCCACAATGCAATATTAAGAGCAGTATGCCATATATTCTTCTAAGAGAAAATGGTTTTCTTAATTATACAGATAAGATTTTTATTTGTCGATTCAACCAAACAATTTACTTGCAGGTAATAATTAGATGCATGTTTAGAACAATCCCATTTTCTAATGTGAATTCATAAAGTTTTAATGATGAAAAGTAAGTCTCATTATTAAAGACAAGTGATGTAGGAACAACAAACCTAGTTATAATGTTCTATTGTAAGAAGTGGATGACTTCCTGGTCATTCACTTGCCTGAGGGGAATTGCTTCAAACCATTAGGTAAAATAATATGTTGTTGTTAAGATATATCAATGTTCCTTTGATGAGTGAGGAAATATTTCTTCGATAATATCTAGGCACCACTGTTGGAATGGTTCCTCAACTACTACTGGTAGTAGTGAGGTAGTTGACCTTTGATCACGATCGGTGCATCTTTGACAATCTTGGCATTTACAGACATAGGCGTGAGCATCTTTGAATAGAGTGGTCCAATAATAACCAACCCTCATAAATTTTTGTGTTGTAGTGTCACCTGCATAGTGGCCACCTGCTAGTCCATCATGCAAGAATTTGAGTACCTTCTCTATATCTTGTGGATCAAGGCTTCATAGCAGGACACCATTATGGTGCTTTCTAAAAAGAAATCCATGGACTAGCTGGTAAGATAGAGCTTTTAAATGAAATTCCCTCTTCTTCTTTTTCGATAGGTATGTGGGAAGGGTGCCATGCTCTAAAAATTGTCGTAAATCAGAGTACCATGGTGATGTAGTCATGGAATGAGGAACATGTTCAATATTATACATTTCTATATCTTTCTCCCAAATTGAAAGATCTTTCTTAGGAACGTCTCTTGCTTCAGTTACTAGCCTATAGAGGTCATGACCCTTTATGGTATGAACTGGTTTGAACTATAGATCATATTCTTGTAAGCAAGTCATCTAGTTAGCCCTTTTCTCACCCATCTCTTATTGCACGAATAGTGTTCTAACTGTTGGATGAGGTACAAAAACAATCATGTGGGATTTTAATAGATAGGGTCTGAAATACTTAACTGCCTTGTACACATCATATTTGTGTTTGTAAATGATAGGATACTTGTAGAATAGCAATCATAAAAGATATAGGCCACTCATTTCCTTCAATATCCTTCTAAGTCAATACGGTCGCAATCAACAAATTTGAAGCAAACGTATAGAGAAAGAAAACTTTTCCATAATCTAGATTGAATAATGTAGGTGCATCAACAATAGTCTGCTTAATTTGAGAAAAATAGTCCTTCTCCTGTTTATCCCATTTTTATACTACATGTTTCTTAATCATCTCCTGTATGGGCTTAACTATCTGAGCATTATCAAAGATGAATTTTCTTAGGAAATAAATTTTCCCTAAGAAATACTGCATGGCCTTCTTATTCATGAGAAATGGGATTTGTGTGATGGCCTTGACCCTCTCGAGATCAATTTTAATTCTATTTTTTGCAATGATGTGCCCCAAGAGAATCCCTTCACACACACCAAGGACGCTCTTCTTGGGATTAAGAGAAATACCATACTTTTGACACTGGCCAAATATTTTTTTGAGATGACGTATGTGATATGATATTTTCTTGGAAAACACAGTAACATCATCCAAATAAACAATGACTCTTTGACCTATAAGACCACGAAAGGCGATGTCCATTGCTCTTTGAAAAGTTGCACCGACATTGATAAGCCCAAATGGAATTTGCTTGAAGGCGAATGTTCCCCGTTGGGTCCTAAAGGTAGTCTTCAATCTATCTAGTTCCGCTGCTAGAACTTGATTATAACCAGAGAAACCATCTAATAGCGAAAACATCTCAGACCCAGATATTGTCTGAAGGATTTGTTCCATGGATGGCACTAGGTGTCTTTATTAGAAGCTTGGTTGAGATTTCAAAAATAAACACAAAGCATTGTTTCACCAGACTTCTTTCTAACTAGGACCAAGTTGGAAACCCAAGTGGAATGTTTGACTTTAAAAATGATCTGAGCATCCAACAATTTTCTCAATTCCTTTTGAATAAGGGGTTCCAATGTTGGATAACTTTTCATAATTTATGCTGGAAAGGATTTTCCCCTTCTTTTATAGGAACAACATGTTGGATAATATTAGTGTTGTATGTATTTAAATAATCATATGTCCATGAAAATACATCACGGTGTTTTTTGAATAAGCGGATAAACGCCTGTCATTCTTGCGGAGAACATCATATTTTCTTCAATCACAAGAGTGACTTGTTCAAATGATAACTTTGATCTATGATTCTTTGTGTTGATTGGTCCTCTAAATTGGTTAGGTAGGTCATATAACTTCTCCCAAGGACACCACACCTTTTGGCATAGTGTTTCCTCTCATTGCATTGGATGCCTCTTGCAATTCCTGATCATGCTCATCCTCATCTATGGCAGCATCATTGAGTATGTCTGCATTAGCCATAAAGTGCAGTATCTGTTGGTCTTTATTGAAAACACATAAATTAGTGATATTATCTGGCATACATGGTTTATATATAATTTCAATAGAAAAAACATTTTTCAATGGCAACATCTTAGCGGTTGAATTTTCTAATACATTTGTTGCAACATTCTGTTGTGCCCTACAACAACCCCCCATTTTCATATCATTTATATTTACAAAATTATTATATGAAATGGGTCCCTTTAGAAGTTAATTGGTATCAATATTGCATTATTTGAAAAAGGTCCGCAAACTAAATGAAGACATTATATAAAACCTTTTGAAGAACCCATTTTTGATCAAATAAAATAATCTTTTATCATTGCGATAAAGCGATCGCAAGATCGCATATCGCAATGACATAGAAAACACAAATAAGTGACATATGGGTTCCCGCCGATGCGATATCGCTATCGGCTATCGGCAATACTCTATGCAAGTCTTAAAGCACCCCAAGCCTTTACCCCCGATGCGATGCGATACCGCAATCGGCAATCGGTAATCGGCAATATCCTATGCACAATAATAAGGCGCCCAGGTCATACCCCCGATGCGATGCGATATCGCAATCGGCAATCGGTGATACACTATCTATGCACATTGTTATGCCAATTCACCCCGTTGCGATGCGATTTCACTATCGGCGGTCAGTGGTATGCTATCCATATTGTTATATAACACCAATTCTCCCGATGCGATGCGATATCGCTATCGGCGATCGGGTTTCAAAATTGTCAACATAAGGATTTAGGTGTTCCCGACGCCCGATTATGATATAGCGCGGATTTCAAAAAAGCCGTTAAATGGAGGGATATTACGATCCATGCATATTTAAAGCTTGATCTCTTAAGTAATCGGTCACCCGCACTCAACCGCCAAAATATCCATAGCACGCTTAAGCGGGCCATTCAGCCGAATAATGGTATAATGAGCATTTAAGGGGTGGCAGGTCTTAAACGGCCATTTAATGTAATTGTAAGATCTTCCCATGGATTGTATCCGCGGCCATTTTTAAGAGTTAATCTCTCAGCACGCTTTGATCAGTATATCTTTCCCATATTGGATTTTCATTAGCATATCTCTGTGTTACGTTTATTTTCGCCGCTGTGCAGAATTCATCCATAGGAGAAAGCTCAAGCAAGATGGGGAAGAAATCCAAGAAGACCACAGGCACTTCCGCTACACCAGCTGCAGGACAAGCTGTCGTGGACAAAAAGAAGGGCTTGATATCTGATACTACATGTACGGGTCTCGTCAGAGTTACTTGGCAAGGCACCTACAACCTGATTGAAGCCGAAGAACCAGCAAGGACAATAGTAGAAGCTACTGTGGATTTAACTCGGAAGTCTGAGAGTACTCTCAAGGATTTAGCCGACTCTTTCCTTCACCGGATAGCGGCCAGGGAGCAAATTCTCCCATACACAGACGTAGTGCGGTGGGCGATTGAAGAAATCCCAATCTTGGATAGAACCTTCAGCACCAGAGACGGGAGAATTTTCGGGTCATTCAGGGCGGATGATCTAAGGCAAATGTACCATTTGCCCGAGCCAGAGAAGATATATAATAAGGCATTCCTGGAGAAATTCGCAAATGAAAATGAAGTTGAATCCGAACCCATCTGGGATTGGAGACAAAATCCGGCCAAGCACAAACACGAATCTTCCGGTAAGTACTCGGTTGATTCTCTGGCTTCTCCTTATTGCTATGCTGGAATAATGATGTGTAGATTATGGGGATTGCATGACTCTGCTAATTTTACCATAGAAATGGTCCCTCTAATGGAAGCAACATGCAACAGTATAATTATGGATTAGGCCACTATCCTTTCTGACAAATTAGCACAAGCTGTGCTTGAGTTTAGAAGCAAGACCCGTATTTCTGAAAGGGTAATTCCCCCATTTTACTACAGTGCCTATATTCTAGATACCGTCGGTTTTAACTCTGAATTCCCCGTACTCGGCTGGAGGTGGACTGCACAAGACCCCACGCCTATTCATATATATCATCAGAAATTGTGGAAATCTTCTTATAAACATCATCTATACCAAGTCTGTAATGGCTTTATGTTGCCTATTTATTATTCCATTTTCGATAAACCTGCTCCCAAGATTTCCTATCAAGCCGGAATTGATCTAACCGGAATAGGTAGATGGTTCGGAGAGGAGAGATTTACCTACATAAGAGTTTTCGGTAGCCAAGCCTGACCTCATGTCCTCCCTTTGTACATACCGGATAAACTGCTAGCGAGGGAAATTTCTTACCAAATCATAGCTGAGAGTGTTACACAAACGCTCAAGAAAAATAAGAAGCAAGGCTGGCCCTCTTTTCCTTTGAAGTGTGGTGTATATACCTTGCATGATCTCAAACATGCAGAAAAGGAAGCCACAAAAATTCAATCCTTGACTCTGGCGACTCTCCCAAATAGGCATTTCGATCCAAATAAAGTTGCCTATAATGCACTGGAACAGGCCAAACTGACAAGATTTGATCATAAGGAAGATATATTTGACAACCTGTTCTCTTCAGCTGAGTCAATAAATTAGGTTAAATCATTCGCCAAAGCGAAATATAATGATGAAGGGTTGACTGAATTTAATAAACTTAGAGAACAGAGGTTGCAAACTCTGCCTCTAGATTTACTAGCAACAACCCCAGTGACATCATCAAGCGAGCCTGGTCGGCAACAGTCAAAGGAACCTCCGGTTATAACAAAGGATCATAAGAAGGAACAGGAGGAAAGGTAGAGAAAAGAGAAAGAGGAACAGCAAATGAAAGAGCAGGAGGAAAGACAAAAGAAGGAACAAGAGGAGCAACAGAAGAAAGAGCAGGAAGAAGTGCGGAAGGAGTCCCAAGCCGAAAAAAAAAAAAAAACCACCATTGATGTCAATATAGATACTCGTATTGACCCTAAATTGCTCTAGGAATGGAAGCAATTTGACTCTATCATCAGTGGGTTGGAATGTTCCAAGGATACAGACACTTCCAAGACAAACGATACACAGGACATCACTTCACCTCAGGTTCTAAGTGGAACCAGCGGCCCACCCATTTCTAAGTATGTTGAGGTAATACCAAAAGACCCCTCCGACCAAATCATTCTCCAGGTAGAAGATATTCCTCCCCTGGATGTTTTCTACAGCCCAAGGCATAAAGCAGTGGTAAAACGACAAAGGAAAAGAAGGAAGATTGATCAACCTTCCATTTTCCCAGAGCAAACTGTTACGGGCAGCGTGGTTTGGAAGGAGGAATTCGACCCCTCCGATGACCTGACAAAACTGTCACAGTATGCAGGAGCCTATTCGGCAGCGACAATCGATAAGGCATCGGAGGTAAGTCTTCTACTGAAAACCAAGGATCAAGAAATTTTCGCATTACAGGCAGAATTGGCTGAGACAAAGAAGAAGGCAGAGCAGCAATTGTTGACACAACAACAAGTGAACAATCAACTAACTCAGCAATTACAGGCAGTAAAGAAAAGGATCGACCAAAGCGCGATCCAGAAACAGAAGGAATTATCAGAGGCATTGGCACAATTAAGGGCAGCAAATGAGCAAATGATGAAAACAAAGGATGAGCAAATTGCTCAATTGTCATCGCAGCTCGAAAAAATAAAGGGCGCTCCACAAGTGGCTAAATTCAGAGCAGAAGCATTACAAATAAACACTGCATTAATATCCCAAATTAAGCTCCTGTGTCAACAAATCGCTCAGGCAGAGCCACTGTGTGAATTAACGACATCCATAAATCAGCAGGTAGAGAAGGCCAGAAATGAATTGGATCAAGCCGAAGAGATCATAACTGCATTTCTTGACTGGCAAGATTCTGATCAAGGGAGAGCAGCAAATTTGCCCAGGATCTTAGAAACACATAAGGATATACTCTTCACAGAATGGCAGTCTCAGATGATGAAAGCAGAGAGGGCGGCTTCAAGATGTAAATCAACTTCCAGCAATCTAGTTGAACTAGTTAACAACACTCTCTACTTATCAAATATGATTTCCCAATGTACACCAGGAAAATTGACAACAACAAACACATTAGAGCAATCATGTTATCCTGATTTAGAGGAAAAGGGGAGATTAATTGCTGGGATTAACAGTTTAACCATGGACGCATATTGGCTCTTCCTAATTAAGCCGCATACACAGAGAGCCGCCCTTAAGTGCCTAACATATGCGATCGGGTATATAATTCCCGATATTCAGGATGCCACCTATGCCGCCCAGCTCAGTTCGCACCTCAACAAACCTCCTGAAGTAGAGCCAATGCTTGCGATAAGTCAGCTCAGATTTAAAGGCAAGCAGCCTACTTGATGAATCATGCCGCCGATTGTCAGATCGCTGAGGAAAATAGGATCAAGATTTATTGATACCGATTTAGTAGGATTTCAGTTTAATAGATATTTAGATTAATTTAGTATTTATAGACCCTTTCATTGTTTTGGAAAGGGTCGTAAAGTTTTGTACCAGACTTAAAAGACTGAAGTTTGCATTATTGTGCTTCAGTCAAATATTCTTTTATAAAACTGGACCAGTTGTTCTTAATTCGACAAGGAAGCTTTTTATGCAATTGTGCACTATTGTCTTTGTTGAGAATGTTTTTGCGTTGAAGGAAGAACTACAAGTAGCGATTGATATTGGGAGTGTCAAGAAGCTCATATGGTATTTCTATCTATGTCTGAATTCATTCCTTTCATATGAATTGTTATGTGATTATTCTTGCTATTATTGATTATATGCATGCGCTATGACAACAGATCTATATTCATTCCACTATTGGATGTTTTATGATGTGTTTTTTTTTAATCATGTATATGTCAATGATATAAACGATAAGTGTGGTAATATCGCTTCAATCGCTTTGCTTAACTATTTAAGCATAGTAATCATGAATGAAATAATGTCTATGTCCGTTAAATAGAGTCATCTATATGCCTGTTTATATACATAGATCATCAAGCGCTGCACTTTAAAGCTCAATAGGTTCCCGGGATAGATCATAATTTATGTATTCTTGTTAATAGTTTAGTTATTCGCTCACCATTAGTCTAGTTTATAAATCATCCATTCATCCCATTTATCCACTTTTGGGAAACTGGTCCCATTATCCCCAGTCGGAGCCACTATTCCAAACGGAAAAGGAGCTGTACTAAGGTCCGGACCGGGTGGTTATCCCCGATGTTGTTGCAGCGATTTTCGAGGCATCAACATTTTTGGCGCTAGAAGGAGGGCCTGACTGTGAATGGCAAACAAACCCAAATCTGCAAGCCATTCTAAAAGTAATTCTCCCTCCGAATCCCCTCGAACTTCTCATTCACATGCTGGTTCTCCAGTATCCAAACAAGAAGAAGAGGAAACGACTACCACTGCTCAAACCCATCATACTCCAGAACAATTAAGTCTTGAATCACCTGAAGTACAGTCTCTTATCCACAAACTTCAGAGCTTCTCGATTTCACCATAGAAATCTAAGGTATCACAAAGCAGTGCGACTTCGCAGTTCAATTTACCTCACCCTCTCACCAGACTTTAGAGCGAAAAGCTCGGTATTGAACCCACTGAGTTCCCTTTACCCAAAAGGAAAAAGGCGAAGAAATATACTGAAGGATATGACAGTGAAGAGCTTTCATCCATATCCTCCATTGCATCTTCTCCTCTGCAAAGTCAACCATCCACTCCCCATTTACATATTGTTGTTCACCAGGGATTAGGAGCTTCAGCATCACAACCTGCTCACTCCTCAATATTACTTCCTTCCCAGACATCTGTAGTCCCGACAGTAGTATCAACCACTACTGCTATTATAATGGTAGATCCATGGACCAGACCTGGTGCAGTCAATATGCCTGCACCTTTGCATCCATTACCAGATGCCCCTGAAAAATGGCTACCCAAGTTTAATCCAGATGATGGGACCCAGGCTGAGGAACACATCAATAATTTCATGTTGGCAGTCAACTTGAAAGGAGTAACAGAACAAGATGTTGTTGTTAGACTTTTTCCTTACACCTTGCAGGGATCAGCAAGATCCTGGTATTTTTCTCTACCCTCTGGTTCCATTACCAGTTGGAACACTTGCCAAGAGCAGTTTCTTACCAAATATGGAGATGATAGGTCTTTCGCCACCCTGATAAATGACCTCTCCAATTTGAGAATAGAGCATAGGGAACCAATTAAGGAATTTAATGCTCGCTTCAATAAACTCCTAAATAAAATGCCTACAGCCTCCAAACCAAGTGAACAAATTCGGAGCGAATGGTATATAACAGCTCTGCCTGCCAATATAGCCATCTTTGTAGATAGAGCCGAGAAACCTACCTTAGCCGAAAACATGAAAGAAGCGCTTGCTGTGGAGAAACGTATCAATGCTCTGGAAAAGAAAGCTGCCCTGGAAGACAGAAAAGCCAAAAAGGTCTCTTTTAAAGATGACTCAAGAAAGAAAACCTCAAAAGACCCCTATGACATGGAAGGTTTGCAAAAAGTCCTAAAAACTTTATCAAATGAAATGGTTGAAATAAAGAAACAAGTAGCAGAGACATCAACCAAAAGGCCCTTTAGAACTTTTAAGAAAAATGAATCAAAGCCACCAAATGTCATATCTAATGCTGATTCAGAACAAGAGGAAGAGGAAGAGGAATCGATTTCACAAACTAGCGATGAAGAAGAAGTAGTAGAATGTCATGGAATGTGGGATTTTATACTCCCCAACTCCGATACCGACAACGAAGAAGAAGCATTCCCGGTCACTACTAGAAGCAAAAGTACTTCCGAACCCGTTCAGGTAACATCAAAGAAAAGGAGTGCTGGTGCCGCTACAACCAAAGAAAAAACACCTGCAAAGAAATCACCTGCAGCTGTTCCCCAAAACCAGCCTTCAACTTCTAATACTCCTTCAACATCTAAAACATTAGTGGTATCAGATTCAATGGAGTATAATATTGTTGATGACATGAAGAAAAATAAAGCAAACATTACTATGTTTGAACTTAGTAAATTAAAGCATCAGCAGAAATTACTTCTTAAAGAATTGAATGCTGTTCCTTCTACACCTCTTCCTAGTGCAAAAGCTGCTAATGATTCAGGCCAACCTCCTCCAGGAATGGTTGAAGCTACCGATTCAGTTCTGATTGGAGATAGATCAAATTCTCATACTCCACCCTTCCTTCTAACCTATGAGATTTACAACAGAAACTTGCACAACTGTTTAATTGACTCAGGGGCATCATCTAACATAATGCCAGCTCCAGTTTGTTCTAAACTGAACATTGAACCCCAAAAGTCTGCTATTCATATTGTACAGTTGGACAGGACCAAAGTACAGGTTTTAGGAGAAATTAATTCTGTAACTATTAGGTTGTCTGCTGATCCAAGAATAGTGCAAAGAATTGATATTCTAATAGCTGATATACCGGAATTTTACGGTTTAATTTTGAGTAGGGATTGGTCTGAGAAATTGCATGGGTATATTTCCACTGATTGGTCACATATGTGGCTTCCCTATAAGGGCAAGCCAAATCAAATAAGGGTCGATCGAGAGAAACATATGACCCATACGGTTACAGAATTTGAACAAGAAAACCAGCCGGTAGCATTCAACAACAACATTTTGGGGAATTATTCATCAGAGTCATTCTTTGGCAACTTCGTTGCCCAACCATCCCCTTTCTCAGTTAATCATTTTACATCTCAGATTGAGAATTTTGCACAAACAGATAGGTCTAGATGTTTCAATGATACTGAGAAGTCTGTAAATATATTTGTTAATACCTCTTTATTTTGGTCTTTATATTTCGATGGGTCCAAATCTAGCGAGGGCTCAGGAGTAGGATGTATTTTGGTTAGCCCACAAGGAGAAAAGACAATGCTGTCCTGTAGACTAGAATTTGAATGCACTAACAATACAGCTGAATATGAAGCCTTAGTCCAAGGATTATATAAAGCAATCGGTCTTAAAGTGCAATATCTAAAAGTATTCAGCGATTATGAAATTATTGTTAAACAGGTGAGGAATGCAATCCATTGTCTTTCAAATCACCTCAAACATTATCAATCGCTAGTACAAGAACTTACCTCGCACTTTTCTGCATTCAACATTTCCTCCATCCCCAGGTCTCAAAACTCGGCAGCCGATCTCCTAGCTAATGTAGCTTCCAAGCTCCTACCTTCTGAAGACTACAGCCCAGATAGATTTTCCGTAGAATTTCTTTTTAGGCCTTCAGTTCCTGACAATGTCACTAATTGGAGAGTATTCAACCATGATGAGGATATTTTACAATTCTTAACTTCTGAAAAGTCCTATGATAATCAAATCATTGAGGAAGATGAGCATGACTCCAAAATGAGAGAAACACCTCAAGAAAATGCAATTCGTAAGCCTGTGGTAAAGCTGGAGGATCTTTATGATATTAAAGACAGGTTTAAACCTGTGACTAATGCAAAGCTCCAAAGTTCTACCCTTAGGTTTGAATTGATAAATCTTGGCACCGAACAAACTCCTCAAAACATTAACTTAGGACTAGGACTTTCCTTGGAAGAGAAGGAGGCATTCATTAGACTGTTAAGAAAAAATAAACAGGTCTTTGCTTGGAAGTACGATGATTTGAAGACTTATGATACATCTATTATCCAGCATACCATTCCAATGCTTCCCGATAAAAAACTGATTCAGCAAAAGTTAAGAAAAATACATCCAAACTTGGAGAGCCAGATAAAATCGGAACTTAACAAACTCTTGAAAGCCAAGATTATTTTTCCTGTCCGACACTCAAACTGGGTCTCTAATATGGTGCCAATCAGAAAGAAAAATGGCGACATTCGAATTTGTATTGATTTCAGAAATTTGAACAAAGCTAGCTTGAAAAAAATTTTCCCATTACCTACTATGGAGCAAATACTTCAATCAGTAGTAGGCTCTGAATTGATGTCCTTTCTAGATGGTTTCTCAGGATATAACCAAGTCCTGGTTCAACCTGATGACCAGCTTAAAACTACATTCAGAACAAAATGGGGAACATATGCATATCAGAAAATGCCTTTCGGACTTATAAATGCAGGAGCAACATTCCAAAGAGCTATGGATATAGCTTTTAGAGGGTTGATTAATAGAACATTAGTCGTCTATCTAGATGATATTACTGTATTCTCTAAGGAGAGGTATAATCATTTGCATGATCTAAATCAAATCTTTCAATGTTGCAAAAGATATGGTATTTCTCTTAACCCTAAAAAGTCTTTCTTTGCTCTTGATCAAGGGAAGCTCTTGGGTTTTATTGTGTCCAAAGATGGCATTTATATTGATCCTGATCGGATCAAAGAAATCTCTGAAATCCCTTTCCCGCACAATAAAAAATCGATGCAGTCATTTTTAGGCCAGATCAATTTTGTTAAAAGATTTGTTCCAGATTTTTCTCAAATTATTTTACCACTTCAAACAATGATTAAGAAGAATTCAGTCTTTAAGTGGGGATCAGCAGAAAAAGAAGCTTTTGATCTAATCAAGCAATCAATAATCAATGCCCCAGCCTTAAATACTCCAAATTTTTCTAATCATTTTACATTGTATACCATCTCATCCAACTCCTCGTATGCTACAGTACTCACGCAACTAAATGATCACAATCTGGAAGCACCCATTTCATTTTTTAGCTCAAATCTTCAGGGTGCTGAATTGAATTACTCCGATGTAGAAAAACAAGCCTTTGCTGTATTTAAAGCAGTCAAGCATTATAGACCCTTCCTTTTGAAAACCCACACAAAAGTTATAGTTCCTTTCCCGGCAGTTAGGCAACTATTAATCCAAAAAGAACTGGGTGAAAAAAGGGCAAATTGGGTCACAACGCTTCAAGAATATGACTTAGAAATTAAACCAGCAAAGATTGTTAGAGGTCAAGGTTTTTGCAGGATATTGGCAGGAGCATCCAACATTCCAGAATCAGGCGATACAAATCAAACTGAAGAAATCAATCAGATAAGTGTCACTAATTCTGAATCTCAATATGCAGATTTAATCTTTTATTTAAAGAATGGTTATGCGCCTCCAAACCTGTCTTATAAAAACAAAAGGGCCATTAGGTTAAAAGAAAAGAATTTCACAATTATTGATGATGTGCTTTTTAAGCAGAATTATGATTCTATTTTATTAAGATGCCTTGAGAAACCTGAAGCCCAAAAGGTTTTGCAGGAGTTACATGATGGACCAGCAGGAGGACATTTTGGAGCTGACACAACAGCTCACAAAATTATTCATGCTGGATACTATTGGCCTACTCTGTTTAGAGATGCCCACGAATATGTAAGGAAATGCCTCAATTGCCAAACTTCTAGTGGAAGACAACGTAAATCAGCTTTCCCTCTGCAACCAGTCAACATTGAACAACCATTTGAGCAATGGGGATTGGACATCATTGGGGAAATTACTCCACCATCTTCCAAACAACATAAGTATATCCTTACTGCTACCGATTATTTTACTAAGTGGGTGGAGGCCATTCCTTTGAAGACAACAAATTCTGAAACAATCATTGAATTCATAGATCAATTCATTATTACCAGGTTTGGTTTCCCTAATGCTCTTGTTTTTGATAATGCATCTTATTTCTTAGGCAATGCTATGTTTGATTTTGCTATTAAAAGAGGATTTAAATTAAAGTATTCTGCTAATTACTATCCCCAGGGTAATGGTTTAGCGGAGTCCACTAATAAGAATCTGATCAAAATCATTAAGCGAACTATAGAACAAAATCATAAAAACTGGCACAAATCCTTAATGTTTGCATTATGGGCTGATAGGATAACACAGAAAGCTTCTATAGGATCTTCCCCATTCAATCTCGTGTATGGAAAAGAAGCAGTACTGCCCACAAATCTTGTTCTTCCTTCTCTAGCCCTAATTCAGTTCATTGAGGAAAGTCCTTCCTCTTCTATGCAGTTAAGACATGATCAAATTCTAAAATTAGAAGAGGAAAGAGAAAAAGCTAGGGTTACTCATGCCAAACATCAGCAAATCATCAAAGCAGCTTTTGATTCAGTCTCATCCGGTTCAAAACAATTTCAAGTCGGTGATTTAGTTCTGAAATGGGACAAAGCCCATGAGGACAAGGGAAAGCACACCAAGTTCCAGAAGATGTGGCTTGGACCATTTCAAATCTGTGAAAAGATAGGCCATTCGACCTTTATATTGCAAGACTTATCAGGGTTGAGAGATTCTCTCCCTGTTAATGGCCTTATCTTGAAGAAATTCTTTAATTGAGGAGGTAACCCCTTCTCCTTTTAGTTTGATAGATTTTTGTAGTTTGTAGGATTTGCAGAAAATAATGTTGTAAGGTATCTACTATTGACCTTTGCTGTGTTTGAAAATTTGATCTACAGGAGTACAGTGATATTTGCTTTTAAAATAATAGAACTCTTAACCAAAAGGGATAATTTCTAGGAAATTAGGTATCATTGTATTCTGAAACCACATTTCAAGTTTTGTGAACTCCTCTCAAAAGTTTAAAAGTATTGTAAATCATTTTCTGTTTTCAAATTGGTCTCAAAAAGTTATCAATATCAAGATAGAAGCCAATCCAATTTCAGCATCTTCAACTCTTACCCTGTCATCCATTTACTCTTAAGGAGAAGATTGTTCATCCCATTCTCTAAAGTTTATGATTACTCAGAGTGTAATTCTAAAATATCTGATATTAAAGATAAGAGGTCTTATTACAAGCCTGCTTACCATGTTCATAGGGAAATAGTTTAACCGACATTACCAATACTGCATACCAAAACAGGGTAATGGCTTGAAATTATAAGACAAGGGGTCTCATCACGAGCCAGCTTGTTCGGTTAGATTACTACCAGTGAATGGCATTGTCAATAGCTGGCCACCAAACCAGGACAATGGCTTTTTATCTTATCAATAACAGAAAAAGGAAATGAAATAGAAAATAAGAAAACATGTTTTGAATTCATTCTATTAATCACACTCTTAATTGGATGGAACAATGGACAATAGCATGGTTAAAAGGTATCCCTGTCGAAACTATAAACGTTTGCTGGCAGCAGAGGCTCTACCTATGACAGAGGAGTTCACTTTAAAAGCTGATTTGGAAAAGTTTTCTGTTTTATCATTATAAACCCATAGAGGCCTATTTAAAACTTAGAATGTATCTATTTTCTTTAAAAAGAGAGGAAATTAGCAAAAAATAGATTCATTTTACTTGGAATGCATATATACCTAGTTATATTAGAATTTTCCCCTTTGATTAGAACTCTATTTTGCAAAAGTTTAAGTATTTCTGTGCTTTTCAGAGATAACTGGTTCTTCCAGCGAATCGCCAATTGTTGTGCCCTACAACAACCCCCCATTTTCATATCATTTATATTTACAAAATTATTATATGAAATGGGTCCCTTTAGAAGTTAATTGGTATCAATATTGCATTATTTGAAAAAGGTCCGCAAACTAAATGAAGACATTATATAAAACCTTTTGAAGAACCCATTTTTGATCAAATAAAATAATCTTTTATCATTGCGATAAAGCGATCGCAAGATCGCATATCGCAATGACATAGAAAACACAAATAAGTGACATATGGGTTCCCGCCGATGCGATATCGCTATCGGCTATCGGCAATACTCTATGCAAGTCTTAAAGCACCCCAAGCCTTTACCCCCGATGCGATGCGATACCGCAATCGGCAATCGGCAATCGGCAATATCCTATGCACAATAATAAGGCGCCCAGGTCATACCCCCGATGCGATGCGATATCGCAATCGGCAATCGGCGATACACTATCTATGCACATTGTTATGCCCATTCACCCCGTTGCGATGCGATTTCGCTATCGGCGGTCGGTGGTATGCTATCCATATGGTTATATAACACCAATTCTCCCGATGCGATGCGATATCGCTATCGGCGATCGGGGTTTCAAAATTGTCAACATAAGGATTTAGGTGTTCCCGACGCCCGATTATGATATAGCGCGGATTTCAAAAAAGCCGTTAAATGGAGGGATATTACGATCCATGCATATTTAAAGCTTGATCTCTTAAGTAATCGGTCACCCGCACTCAACCGCCAAAATATCCATAGCACGCTTAAGCGGGCCATTCAGCCGAATAATGGTATAATGAGCATTTAAGGGGTGGCAGGTCTTAAACGGCCATTTAATGTAATTGTAAGATCTTCCCATGGATTGTATCCGTGGCCATTTTTAAGAGTTAATCTCTCAGCACGCTTTGATCAGTATATCTTTCCCATATTGGATTTTCATTAGCATATCTCTGTGTTACGTTTATTTTCGCCGTTGTGCAGAATTCATCCATAGGAGAAAGCTCAAGCAAGATGGGGAAGAAATCCAAGAAGACCACAGGCACTTCCGCTACACCAGCTGCAGGACAAGCTGTCGTGGACAAAAAGAAGGGCTTGATATCTGATACTACATGTACGGGTCTCGTCAGAGTTACTTGGCAAGGCACCTACAACCTGATTGAAGCCGAAGAACCAGCAAGGACAATAGTAGAAGCTACTGTGGATTTAACTCGGAAGTCTGAGAGTACTCTCAAGGATTTAGCCGACTCTTTCCTTCACCGGATAGCGGCCAGGGATCAAATTCTCCCATACACAGACGTAGTGCGGTGGGCGATTGAAGAAATCCCAATCTTGGATAGAACCTTCAGCACCAGAGACGGGAGAATTTTCGGGTCATTCAGGGTGGATGATCTAAGGAAAATGTACCATTTGCTCGAGCCAGAGAAGATATATAATAAGGCGTTCCTGGAGAAATTCGCAAATGAAAATGAAGTTGAATCCGAACCCATCCGGGATTGGAGACAAAATCCGGCCAAGCACAAACACGAATCTTCCGGTAAGTACTCGGTTGATTCTCTAGCTTCTCCTTATTGCTATGCTGGAATAATGATGTGTAGATTATGGGGATTGCATGACTCTGCTAATTTTACCATAGAAATGGTCCCTCTTGTTAACACCCAGGTTGTTCCCTATGACTCCCAAGGGAATACGGCCGGGGTAACCACTAACCTGCTTTGGATCACTGTTTCTAGCCAAACTGTGATCAGAGAGGGCTCTCTCTTTATGATTTGTAACTGTTTATGATAGGGTTTTAGGCTAGCTATTATGCACAGGTTTTGTTTATGTTTTGGTTGAAGAATATCCTTCAGATCTCTTGTGATGTGATATTCAGAGAGTTAAGTATCATTGGGCAATGGAGTCTGTGGCTGTAGGTGTCTAGAAACTTTGAGATGAACCGGTGAAACTTACAGGGCCATTTGGATGTTTCATAGAACAAATTTTGATTAATAACAGGAAACAGGTAAGACAAACAATGAAAGCATTCAAGAATTTTCACTCGTTGTTAACTGTTTCCACCAAACTGGTTACGAGAAAAGACAGATGTCACAGGGGCAAACTTGAATCCCTGGGAATGTCTATCACAGCGAAAGATATAGATTCAAAGTGCAGCAACTAAGAATTACACTTCTGTTACTATATCTGAGGAAAACATGGATAATAGCTCAGTTTGAGTTCAGGGTAATCATGGATTAAGTCCTGGAACTATTCTTCTACTTTGCTATTAAGTGTAAAATATCTGAACGATAAAAGAGAACAAAAGACTCGAAAACATGTAATACAGAGATTTGAGAAAACTTATTGTTTTATGAAACACTCTGGAATCCTGCAACATTCACCATTCATCACAACGCATCAAAGTACACCAAGCTTTGGAAATTCCATTCTCCTTTTGTATTATTTCTCTGAGAATTTTTTACAGCAAGCGAGAGCTCTTCAAAGGAAAATTACAACAACCCCTTGCTCTATCATGCGCAGGGGTTTATATAGAAATGAGTATACAAAATATCTCAGGCATTGAGTCATCTGAGAGAGAGAAAATATCTTCGGTAGTGTTCAGAAAGTACGCAGGGAGTTATTACAACATTAAATGTAGAGTAAATGCCCTTTATGTCTGTCAGATGACTGTTTTGACTTTAAGGAGTCACTGAGTCGGTTACATTACTATGTATCGATCTGTAGGTACGCATTTACTTTTGCCTGCGCAATGAATTTCTCGGCTTTGCCAGCTGCGTTTGTCTTTCCTGCTTTGTTGGCTGCTCCATCTGCTGAGTTGGCTCAGCTTTGACTTTATGATGCCTGCTGATTTTGCTGACTGTTCTTTCTATCAGAATTTATAGAAAAAACAGAAATTAATGCATGGCTTAATGTTTACAAAATTCTCTGGATGGCATCTGTCCACCATTCCTGTGTAGGGAGCTGATGCTTGAGGATGGCCTGCATTGTTTCTTCAGCTTCTGTATACTTGAAAAAGTTGGGGGCTACATCAAATAGATGATTCATTTCATTCATTATAAAAATTAGATGTTCTATCTTACCATAGAAAATCTGTCCTGTGATAGGCCCTGTATCTTCTGAGGTGCTGGCTTTCTCATTTACCTGTGATGAGGCAAAAACATTCACTCTCTTGGCATATTCTTCATGAGTGAATAATCTCCCTCCATTGTTCAGCAAGCTAGGGAGTCCTTTACTTTCCAATACCCGAAACTTCTCAAAGAACCTGTTTACCTCAGTTTGCATATCCTGGGTTCTTCTGTCTAAGGTTTGCATCAGATTTCTAAGAGTAAGAACCCTCTTGATCATTTGGATAGTATCAGTTCTGTTTGCGATCCCCATGATGGTCAACTGAGAACTGGTCTTATGATTGAGCACATTGATCATTTTGGTTGCAATTTCAGGCATGTTCCCCAACAAGGCCCTTGATGTTCTGATTTCCCTCTGTGCTTTAGGAATGAGCTCCAGTTGCTCATGGATTGTCTCAATGTATGACCACTGGTTATTGATGGACTTACCAATATTGGACCATATCATTGCTCTGATTTCGGCTATGATTTTATCTAGCTGTAGCTCTTTCTCAAGCTCCTTGATTTTGTCTTTAAGAGCTTTGATTTCTTTGGCCTTCTCTCCTACTTCTCTTTTTGTTTTGTCATGCCTTTCATTCACCTTGGCCAGCTGCTCCTTAGTTTCATTTAGCTGCATCATTTGTGCTTCTAAAGCTTGTATTTCGCTTTTTAGCTTTTGCATGTCTAAGCTCTGATCTGTGCTGGTGGGTGCTGCTGAAGTAGATGTGGCTGGTTGTTCAACCTGCTGAGGTGGAGGTGCAGTAGTAGGAGCAGTCTCTTCAAGATTAATGACCTGTGGAGGGGGCTGAGATGTTTGCCCCTCTTGTGCTTGTGTTGATGATCCTTTCAGAGGTGCTTGTGTGGCCTCATATTGCCCCAATTTTTCTTGTGCCTTCAGAAATTCTTTGTAAACAGAAATCAACAGAGCAGTGGAATCCTGTTCATACCTTTGTTTTGCCACTTCATCGGTCTGTGGATGGATAGTGGCTGGAAGTTTAATCTTCTTCCTTAGTGCAGCCATATCAGCATCTCTGATTTTTAAGATCTCTTGTATCCCTTTAATATCATTGGGATTGTGCCCAATCTCTATGATGATTTCTTCTAGGGTTTTGATCCTGTTGTCTTTGGCCTGAGAAGAGGCTCTCTCTAGCTCCAGCTGGGAAGCCGTAGCATTCAGACTGCTTGTTAACTTGTAGTTGTCCAAGGTCTTATCGGCCAATGAAGCATACACCATTTCCCCTGTTTGTTTATGCAACTCAATTTTGTCCATGGGGTGTATGTCTTTGGCAAGGACCTCTAAATTGGTCCTGAGATAATCAGCAGAAGACTGTGGCTTGAGTGCCGTAGGCATAAAATGACTCAATGTCAGTTTGCCCTCACCTACATCAAAAGCAGACATGAGTCTCTGCTGATTGGAAGGAGCCATGTTAAGTAGGTGATTGTATAATTGAACTTTGATTGGGTCACTCCTTCTCTTAATGTCTATGAACTGCTGCTTTATGCTCACTCTTTCCTCTTTCTGCTGGCTGGAGGAGGTGACTTCCCCTCCCATTGTCCTGTCTAGTTCCTGCTGGGAGGAACTTGCTGAAATTTCTTGACTTGGTGGGCCCATGCCCGATGCCTCTCGGATGGCTATATCCTCTTCTGGAAAATCGTTGAGTCTTTGCCTTTTCTCTCCTTGATTGATAGAGGATGTCAAGGGAGTTTCTCTTTCCCTTTTCCTCAAGAGAAATGTGTCCTCCTTTTGAGGGGTTTGGAGGACCGAGGCATCAAATGTAGAGTCTTGCCTTGTAGGCATGACTTGTTCAGTGGTCTGAGGAGTATCCACTGTTTCCTTTTGCTGGGCAGGTGGCTCCTGCCCTTGTTTTTCTTGGTGCTGTTCCTCTTGCTGTTCTATGTCTTCCTGCTGCTGTTCCTGCTGTTGCTCTTGCTCTGCCTCCATTTCCTTTTCCTTTCCTTTTTCTGAGACTTTTCCAGCAACCTTTGTAGTTTGCTGTGGAGTAGTTGAAGAGGAGGCTGCTGCTCCGATTTGTGTGCTTGGCAGTGAGGGGACCTGTGCATAAAACTCAAGGTCATCCATCTTCTTTTGATTGTTCAGAGCTCTTTGATCAAGCTCTTTTTGAGTTATATCTTCTTCTAGAGTTCCCCTTTTCCACTTGCTTTGATTGGCATATTTTTCAATTTTGGGGAGGCTATGATGACCGTAAGCAGACAGTTTATATTTGAGTCTCCTCATTGTGATGAAGTTGTTGGGGTCATAGGGTTTCCATATAAAACTGTACTTCAAACCAAATCCCATCAGTATTCTATCTGCCTCCTTCCACCCTTCATCCCTTTCATTGTAGACTAAATGGCCAAGTTGGCTCTTGATTTTCAGCTGTGCTTTCTTGCCTCTGCCTGAGAAGTGGAACATATCCACATAGCCAAACTGCCTGAAGTATTCTAAGGCAAATAGCCTCATGGGCACAAATTTGGGTAGTCTAAATGGGGGTAACTCACACCCATATATTCTGATAACGGTGTGGTGTTGGTAAAGATACCAGTCCCCAATACTGTATACTTTTGACAAATGTAGGCACCTTTTCATGTCCTCTGTCAGTCTGGGAGGAGGTGAACCAATCAGTAGAGTCAAGGCTGGATGGATGAAGAGATCAATAAACTCACAGTAGGTATATGGAGAGTAGCATGATACGTGGAAAACAGATGTCCAATATACTACTGATCTCAGATTGCCCTGTGCATCTACTCTCTTCTTTGGGAAGGAGAATTTATCATGCTGGAAGTATATGAGCAGATGATATAGGTAGGAGGTGTACCTAAACACTCTTTCTCTTGGCAAATTCATCAACTGTTCATGCATTTTGTCTGATATGTATGTTGCATAATCATAGTGGATTGGTTTCCTTCCTGGGGAGAACATAAGCATCATTTGTATAACTGTTTCATCAATATGTTCTATTGAATCATATCCCAGGATGGGACTGATCATGTCAACCAGGTCTTGGCCCAATTGATTGAGGTAAACGCAGTTGATGGGAGGAATCTGCAAAGTGTCAGCCTTGATGAAGAGCTGGTTGACCTTAGTGATTTGGGCCTCTGTGGTTCTGGCTCCCTGTACTATTAAATCAGCTAGTGACAGAGGGACCAACTTATGCTCTGTCTGGAATTGCAACATCTCCCTGATGGCTTCAGGGGTAATGAGGAACAGGATTGAACCTTCAGCATCTAGCACTGCTCTCTGGGATGCATCATAGTGTTCAGCAACTATGTGCACAAGCTCAGGGAATTGATTAACCTGAGGAAGTTTGAATATTGGGAGGAATGACTCCCAAATTCCCAGGATGTCTGTCCCCTTCTCATGTTTGATCTTTATCTCATTTAATATTTGCAGATGGAACCGGCTTCTGCTCATCATTTCCTCTGTTATCTTGTAGTCCAGGTCTGCCAATGCTCTGGTGTCAAATGTTCTATTAGGAACATTCAGGGGAGCCACATTGAGGGCTATGGGAGCTACAGGGGGGTCCATGATTTTCCTTTGCAAATTTTACTCTTACTCAGGGGCTGTGTTACTATGCAGAGTAACAACAGCAAAGTTTCTTTGTAGAGGGATGGAAATGCAAGTGGGAGGTAAATGCAGGGTGTGCAGCAGTTGAAATGCTGTTTTTGTAATTAAGAGCGAAGCTTAGCCCTTTTTTGGCACCTTTCAATGTTAAAAATTGGTTTCAAATGCGCCTGCCACGATTGCGCAGACAGGGCCTGGTTTCTTAGCAGAATGCCACTGGGAACGGCTCGGCTGGTGTTTTTTGAAGTGATAATTGGAACTTCAAGGCTTTGCTGAGGAATTCAGTGGTGAATTTATGATTTTCGGCTTTCTTTAAGCTCTCTAAGGCGTTAAATAGATAATTGCAGGCGCACAGAGGATGAATGATGAGGAATACCTGGTAAAACAACGCGCAGAGGTCGTGACCGCAAGTTGAACTGGTGCGCTGGAGGTCTTCTGGTCAGTTTAGCAGGTTGGTAGACAATTTGGACGTTGTTTGCATGCAGAGCAGAATAACGACGAACACGCAAAATGACCAAAAAACGCGAAATTTTGGGTGAAATAGACCTTTTTACGCTTTTGGCGCGAATATGTGCTGACGTCAGCATGACGTCATAGGGTGGGGTCAAGGTCGGATGACGTCATACTGACGTCATCGGGTGACGTGGCGCTGTCTGGTTGGTACACGGTGGCGGTGACATGGCAGGACAGGTGGACCAATGGCAGGGACAGGGAGGTCGACGGGGCAGCGTACCTGGGTGACGGGGCGGTGACGCGTTGCTGACGCGGGTAGGCGGGATGAGGAAAACCGGAAACCAGCAGTGGTTTCATATCGCACCGCCTCCTGTACGGGGCGGTATCGGCCAGTAGTACCTCCGACGTATGGTGGTGAGGGCACGTAGCAGTGGAATGACGTCCTCCAAATACGGACGTCGGGAGATATCTATCGGTCATCGGATGGGCTCCGACGTCACGATGATCGTTAGATCTACGGACTTTGATCGGACGGTGGACGCGAGGCAGATGTGACGGGAGGTTAGTACAGGTATCGGTCAGACGTCGGAAGGGGTCCAACGCGATCAGGGCCGTCGGATCTGCAGGCCCTTGATCTAATGGTGGTCGGGGAGGTGACAATGTGTGGAATATACGGATGAGGGCGGAGACAAATAAACCATGCTTTTGAGCGCTTTTCTAATGTATTTCGATAAAAACAATTATATGCGCCAACCTTGGCTAACCGGCGGAAAGTGGGTTTTATGCTCTTTTGGCCCTTTGAAGCGGGTAAGGTGGGGTTTAGGGCCCTTTTTAAAGGTTTTATGTGCAAAAGGGGGTAGAGATAGAGGAACTGGCTTATGAGGAAAAGGGGTATTTGGCATAGGTTTATCAATATGACCTGATGTCATTTGATCCCTGACTTGTAACTTTATTGGCTATAATGCCAAGGGGGTGGGTATTTATAAGAGTTTGGGATTTATACACCTTGGTGTTAGTAATATTAGGGGAATAGGCGATATGAGGATTTATACAATAGAATTAGTGTTAATATGAATGAAGGGAGCAAATGAAGGGAATCTTACTGAGTTTATATGAAAGTGATTTAGTTTTGAGAGTAGATCAAAATGAAAAGATCTTAGACAAGAAATGTGGCTTCTGAATAACTAGAACCACCATAAAACCATGATCTCTCTCCATAAATCTCAGCTGAAAGAAAGGGAGTGTTAGTAATGGAATAAAGGGGAAGAGGGAAGTTAGTCATGCTCCTGCTGTAGTCTTTTACTTTGCTGCCCATCATCACCATTCCTGCAATGATAGGACTCGCTTTCTGCGACCCCAACTACCTACCCAGCTGCTTGCCTAGCATTTTTTGTTTCTCCTTGGAGGGTGCACTTGGACTTGCAAACCCTTACTTGCCTTTTCTTTTCTTTGGCTTTTTCTTTATTCTTTTCTCTATCTATTTCTACCCTTGTCTCTTCCAAGGTCCCAGATTAAACTGTTGGGAACCTTTGCTTCTCTACCTAAATTGCTTGTCTGCCAAGATTAGGCTGTTTGGACAGACTTCTTTCTCTATTCTATAACACAAAATTGAAATATGGCATGATCCAGATTAGACTGTTGAATCATCCACAAAATTGAAATAAGGTCCTCAATACTTGAAACACTTTACCCAGCTCTTGCTTTCTAGGAAATATGGGATCTTTGGGATACCAAAGCAGAGCATATTTGGCCTTTCTCTTGCCCATCATGAAATATGAAACCTATTGGTATAGGTATCCAACACCTCTAATGGAAGCAGCATGCAACAGTATAATTATGGATTGGGCCACTATCCTTTTTGACAAATTAGCACAAGCTGTGCTTGAGTTTAGAAGCAAGACCTGTATTTCTGAAAGGGTAATTCCCCCATTTTACTACAGTGCCTATATTCTAGATACCCTCGGTTTTAACTCTGAATTCCCCGTACTCGGCTGGAGGTGGACTGCACAAGACCCCACGCCTATTCATATATATCATCAGAAATTGTGGAAATCTTCTTATAAACATCATCTATACCAAGTCTGTAATGGCTTTATGTTGCCTATTTATTATTCCATTTTCGATAAACCTGCTCCCAAGATTTCCTATCAAGCCGGAATTGATCTAACCGGAATAGGTAGATGGTTCGGAGAGGAGAGATTTACCTACATAAGAGTTTTCGGTAGCCAAGCCCGACCTCATGTCCTCCCTTTGTACATACCGGATAAACTGCTAGCGAGGGAAATTTCTTACCAAATCATAGCTGAGAGTGTTACACAAACGCTCAAGAAAAATAAGAAGCAAGGCTGGCCCTCTTTTCCTTTGAAGTGTGGTGTATATACCTTGCATGATCTCAAACATGCAGAAAAGGAAGCCACAAAAATTCAATCCTTGACTCTGGCGACTCTCCCAAATAGGCATTTCGATCCAAATAAAGTTGCCTATAATGCACTGGAACAGGCCAAACTGACAAGATTTGATCATAAGGAAGATATATTTGACGACCTATTCTCTTCAACTGAGTCAATAAATCAGGTTAAATCATTCGCCAAAGCGAAATATAATGATGAAGGGTTGACTGAATTTAATAAACTTAGAGAACAGAGGTTGCAAACTCTGCCTCTAGATTTACTAGCAACAACCCCAGCGACATCATCAAGCGAGCCTGGTCGGCAACAGTCAAAGGAACCTCCGGTTATAACAAAGGATCATAAGAAGGAACAGGAGGAAAGGCAGAGAAAAGAGAAAGAGGAACAACAAATGAAAGAGCAGGAGGAAAGACAAAAGAAGGAACAAGAGGAGCAACAGAAGAAAGAGCAGGAAGAAGTGCGGAAGGAGTCCCAAGCCGAAAAGCAAAAACAAACCACCATTGATGTCAATATAGATACTCGTATTGACCCTAAATTGCTCCAGGAATGGAAGCAATTTGACTCTATCATCAGTGGGTTGGAATGTTCCAAGGATACAGACACTTCCAAGACAAACGATACACAGGACATCACTTCACCTCAGGTTCTAAGTGGAACCAGCGGCCCACCCATTTCTAAGGATGTTGAGGTAATACCAAAAGACCCCTCCGACCAAATCATTCTCCAGGTAGAAGATATTCCTCCCCTGGATGTTTTCTACAGCCCGAGGCATAAAGCAGTGGTAAAACGACAAAGGAAAAGAAGGAAGATTGATCAACCTTCCATTTTCCCAGAGCAAACTGTTACGGGCAGCGTGGTTTGGAAGGAGGAATTCGACCCCTCTGATGACCTGAAAAAATTGTCACAGTATGCAGGAGCCTATTTGGCAGCGACAATCGATAAGGCATCGGAGGTAAGTCTTCTATTGAAAACCAAGGATCAAGAAATTTTCGCATTACAGGCAGAATTGGCTGAGACAAAGAAGAAGGCAGAGCAGGCAGAGCAGCAATTGTTGACACAACAGCAAGTGAACAGTCAACTAACTCAGCAATTACAGGCAGAAAAGCAAAGGATTGACCAAAGCGCGATCCAGAAACAGAAGGAATTATCAGAGGCATTGGCACAATTAAGGGCAGCAAATGAACAAATGATGAAAACAAAGGATGAGCAAATTGCTCAATTGTCATCACAGCTCGAAAAAATAAAGGGCGCTCCACAAGTGGCTGAATTCAGAGCAGAAGCATTACAAATAAACACTGCATTAATATCCCAAATTAAGCTCCTGTGTCAACAAATCGCTCAGGCAGAGCCACTGTGTGAATTAGCGACATCCATAAATCAGCAGGTAGAGAAGGCCAGAAATGAATTGGATCAAGCCGAAGAGATCATAACTGCATTTCTTGACTGGCAAGATTCCGATCAAGGGAGAGCAGCAAATTTGCCCAAGATCTTAGAAACACATAAGGATATACTCTTCACAAAATGGCAGTCTCAGATGATGAAAGCAGAGAGGGCGGCTTCAAGATGTAAATCAACTTCCAACAATCTAGTTGAACTAGTTAACAACACTCTCTACTTATCAAATATGATTTCCCAATGTACACCAGGAAAATTGACAACAACAAACACATTGGAGCAATCATGTTATCCTGATTTAGAGGAAAAGGGGAGATTAATCGCTGGGATTAACAGTTTAACCATGGACGCATATTGGCTCTTCCTAATTAAGCCACATACACAGAGAGCCGCCCTTAAGTGCCTAACAGATGCGATCGGGTATATAATTCCCGATATTCAGGATGCCACCTATGCCGCCCAGCTCAGTTCGTGCCTCAAAAAACCTCCTGAAGTAGAGCCAATGCTTGCGATAAGTCAGCTCAGATTTAAAGGCAAGCAGCCTACTTGATGAATCATGCCGCCGATTGCCAGATCGCTGAGGAAAATAGGATCAAGATTTATTGATACCGATTTAGTAGGATTTCAGTTTAATAGATATTTAGATTAATTTAGTATTTATAGACCCTTTCATTGTTTTGGAAAGGGTCGTAAAGTTTTGTACCAGACTTAAAAGACTGAAGTTTGCACTATTGTGCTTCAGTCAAATATTCTTTTATAAAACTGGACCAGTTGTTCTTAATTCGACAAGGAAGCTTTTTATGCAATTGTGCACTATTGTCTTTGTTGAGAATGTTTTTGCGTTGAAGGAAGAACTACAAGTAGCGATTGATATTGGGAGTGTCAAGCAGCTCATATGGTATTTCTATCTATGTCTGAATTCATTCCTTTCATATGAATTGTTATGTGATTATTCTTGCTATTATTGATTATATGCATGCGCTGTGACAACAGATCTATATTCATTCCACTATTGGATGTTTTATGATGTGTTTTTTTTAATCATGTATATGTCAATGATATAAACGATAAGTGTGGTAATATCGCTTCAATCGCTTTGCTTAACTATTTAAGCATAGTAATCATGAATGAAATAATGTCTATGTTTGTTAAATAGAGTCATCTATATGCCTGTTTATATACATAGATCATCAAGCGCTGCACTTTAAAGCTCAATAGGTTCCCGGGATAGATCATAATTTATGTATTCTTGTTAATAGTTTAGTTATTCGCTCACCGTTAGTCTAGTTTATAAATCATCCATTCATCCCATTTATCCACTTTTGGGAAACTGGTCCCATTATCCCCAGTCGGAGCCACTATTCCAAACGAAAAAGGAGCTATACTAAGGTCCGGACCGGGTGGTTATCCCCGATGTTGTTGCAGTGATTTTCGAGGCATCAACACATTCCTAACTCTAGGAATAGAAATAATATTGAAAGTTTTGAAATGATTAATTAAATTCCGTACCAATTGCTGGTAGTTTTTTAGATTTGGTGAAACATAGTGTATGATATCTCTTACCCGACGAGTGATCGCCTCTAAGTCGCTGATTACCTTAAGAATCTCTACCTTTAGGTCAATATATTTCTTTAATATGAGTATAAGTGCTTCATATTTACCATTATTATTAGTACACTCAAAATCCAGATGACATGAAAGGATATGATTCTTTTTGCATGGTTCTGTAAGTACACAACCATCTCTAGATCCATCTTGCGTCTTTGAATCATCACAATATAGAGTCCAACTATTATTAGATGCTAGGCTGTTTGTTATACTATTGTTACCACTAGTATTATGTACATCTATATTACATGATTCATTTGCGCCAATTAGAGAACTTTGAAGGAGCTCTAGATGTGTATTTGATGGAATGGGTGATGGTTGTGCCTAATAACATTTGAACTCATTTTCCAGGAAACAATTCCCAAAGATTAGATTGGAAAAAGCAATAGGTTCATTGTTTCCCTCAAGTGGTGTCGTAGTTTGTTTCATATATGGCTCACTTTCCACCCAAATATGGTTATTCTTGCCCCTATATGGAAGCCATAAATGTCACCAGTCTGTCGCAAAATACCCTTGTAATTTTCTAAAGCGATCTCTGCTAAGGAGTACGCCATAGGCTTCTGGGATGTCCATAATTATAATATTTATACATTTGTGTGGTCTAAAATGCGGATGCAAATTAGAGTTTAATTTAATGTCAACCCGGGAAGGTAAACTTAGAAGTGCTTATCTAAAATATATAGATCTAGAAAGATTCCTAATTTGTCAAAGGTCTTAAAGTCCCCTTACAGGAACATATTCATTAAGATCTCTTTCAATAACTAATCAAGCCTAGATCTAACAATTGTTTGAGATCTATGATTCTCTTACAAGAACATATTCTACAAGATCTCTTCCAAAATTAGATCATCTAATTAGAACTTAAAAGCGGAAATGCAGTAAACCTAGATCTAATCATTGTATGAGATCTTATGGTTCTTTTACAAAAACACTTTCAAATAAGATCCTTCCAATATTAAAACATTTAATAAAACTTGAAATCTGAAATCAAACAAAAACATAAAGTAAATTATAAACAAATAAGCATGCAAGTGAGGCCATGGGGGCCCTCCATAACTCCACAAGCACACCACTTCAATGGAGACTCAGATGTAGAAGCAAAATTGAAGTATGATCCTTTATTTCAAAATCTCCATTACAAACCAACTCTAAGATTACAACTCTAAGCTTCTAAGATTACATACTCCAAAATTCTAAGATTACAAAAACTTCCAGATTACAAATGGAGGAGATTGTACTCCTATTTATACAATGGGATGAGTAACAAACTCATAATGATCATCCACTAATCTCTCTTTAGTTCCATAAATCTCGCAACCATTTTTAACTATTTTCCCATTATTACAAAATATGATCCCACAAATCTCTCAAGCATTTTTAACTACTTTCCCATTATTACAAAATATGATCCCTTTGAATCCTTCATAAATCTCTCACATATCTTGGATAAGATATGCCAACCAAATCCTCCATGATCTTCTCCTTAGGAATTGGATAAGATATGCCAACCAAATCCTCCTTAGGAATAGGATAAGATATGCCAACCAAATCCTCCATGATTTGCTCCTTAGGAATAGGATAAGATATGCCAACCAAATTCTCCATGATTTTCTCCTTAGGAATAGGCTTGCATAATTATCTCCTTAATATGGTGGAGGAGATATTAATTCTTCACATATTTCCTACACATCACAAAACTCACATATTCTTGAGACATATATAAAAATATGTATATTTTCTAATATTTAATCATAATTCACTTGTAATACAAAAATGAATAAAATGGAAAATAAGAAGGTGAAACCCAAATGTATTTATGAAAATGATATGATAAAAGGTTACTGGGATGATGAAATGTAAGGAATAGTGAATAAAAAGGTGGATGAAAATATGACATTTCTGAGTCCCAACAACATTGATGAACTCGGTCATATTTTGATAATATAATAAGCACATTCTCGAGTTCACTAATAGATTGGATGTGAGATATGTCCAATTAAATAATTTGTGCATTGATTTTGTCCCATTTAGCATTTATTTTCTTTGTAACATATAATGGCATTACGTTCATAGATGCATCGAAATATACTAAAAAATTATGGACATTATAATTGAAAATTTCAAAAGTCAATGAAAACAGAGGGTAGAGAATGTTAGCTTCTAGCGTTACAACATTTACTACAGATTCGAGGGGCCCAGATGACTTACCAGACACCTTTTGAAAGGAAGAAGCTTTATCACCTCGCGAAGGTTGTGAAAAGGCTTGGGCAATTTATTGATGCTAGCCTACGATCCTCGCAAACTCATAGATGGAAATAGTGGTGTGCGCTCTCTTCAAATCTTCAATCATGTTATAATCAATTATTTCACATTTAGAAAGTTTTGTTGAAGTGTCTAGAGGAGTGTATTTATTTGACACTTACGGAGTGGTAGACTTACTCTTGTTGCTTGAGGAAGTGTTCTTGGAATTATTCGCATTTCCAAACTTATTTTGTGCATTCTTAGTAGGATTGACTAGTGTTGAGATCCTTATCAACAATTTCTCCTTCAATCTCTATCTCATCACCTCCTGATCAGAAATGGGCCCTTTACTCCTTAACTTGTATCGACCATGTTTCTTCAGAGGAGGGGATTCACTTTACAGTGGTTCTTCATCATTCTTCTTATCAGTGTTATAGATACAATCAAATGCATTCACTGCATGTCCAATACTCTTTCTTTCTTCAGCCATTGCAGGTTTGTCTATTTCTTTTGTCTGTTATGCATGCTCATCGACTAATAAGGAATCCACAATGTGTGCGGCCAAAGTGTTCATGTTGTGGTTCCATTGTGGGTATGTCTACTCTCAGTGATATTCTTGGTGGAAAGAACAATAATTATCCATGTTGATACTCTCTAAATTCATCACAACATTCGAGTTCTAGGTAAACTTAGCGGGTTGATTGGTGCTGTTATTATTATTCCTTCGAAAAGGGAAGGACTTTGGAGGCTTGCTGCTAGTATAAGTCTCGCTTGACCTTTTATTTAGCTCTGAAATTTCATTGGTAAGTGTTTTCACCATCCTATTCAAGCTTTCAATATCTAATGATTCCTTTTCTTTAGCCTTACTAGAAGAAGGTTGAGACTTCCTACTAGTTTCTTTAGATTCCTTTGATTTGTCATCATCAATAATGACTCTGATAGCATGCAAGTCCTTCTTGACAGTGATTTCTTCTACAAAGTTTAATGCTAGTGTTCCTTTGCAACTCTTTTAATGAATTTGGAAATGTTAGCGGGCAAGGAAGTTGTATAATAATCGATAGTAATTGAATCATGTGGTTGCATGCCGGGGGGGAATTATTCAATATATGGTTGAATATTTGATTAAAGTCTTTCACTTTCTCTTTTTCCCCCATTTTACTATAACATGGCAGGAGTCTTGTCATCACCAAATTTATCAAGAAATAACTTCCTAAACTCACTCCAACTATGGATTGAATTGAGAGGCAAACTATGGTACCATGTTTTTACTCTACCTTCTAATGTATAAGGAGAAATTTTGCAAGCATCATCATCATACCTTACCTCTAACATCCGCAGATGCATGTAGAAGTCATTGATTTGATAAATTCTTTTCCGGATGTCTAGGCATCTTATAGACATTGTCTAGAAGAGCAAGAGGCCCTTAGGCCATCTAGTCCAAGTCCTGGTCGGCCATGTCTTCATCTGTGTGCTACTCTTCCTTTTTAGAATCTAACGAGTCTTCTCCTTCACCGTATAAACCGTAAAAAATGTCATCAGAAAGAATAATTTTGTCCTCGTATCCTTCGTTAATGGGTGCAAGTTTACCTTGATGCACTGTATTTTCTGAGCATTCTGCTAACTCTTCAAGAGTGGAAAAAACCAAATAATTCACTATAGAAAATAATATACTAGTATGATTTTTTTTCTTTCTTCTTCAGAGAATGTGGGAGATTTTGCACTCCAGGAATTAATCTGGTAGCCTTTGCAAATTGACGGGTTATAAGTCAAAGTGCTTGGATTTGTTCATGTTAAATTATGCAACTACTGAAAAATTCAAATTTGGAAAGATAATTTTATTGAGATTATTATTACATTGAATTCATATTTTTGAGAGGGCCAAAATCAAACTAAAGATCATCAAATTTGGATAGGGGAAAGTGCACTTATGAAGAAAATCTCACATATGCACATTTGGACAGGTCGGCCCTAAAGAAAATTGGACACCCATGGAAGCCTATGAGTACAAGTGACCTCAAGATCATTTGTAAATCATAAAGCATCTTCTTCTCCTCTTCTTTATTGATTGTTTCACAGAGGTCTGGGGCTAAAATGACAAAAGATGTTCACAAAAGTTTGAAATTACAGGGTTTGAGGCTCACATCTATTTTAAGGTTTTTGGGTTACAATCGTTGGCTTGTCACAAGAAAAATTAGACCATAGTCATCAGCTTGTAGGCTAAAGGGAGTGAATTGAAGCCTTCTGTCACTTGCATAACTCCTCCTCCATGCTACCAGGAAGTTTGACTTGAATTTAATCGTTAACCGAAGTTGACCGTAGATAGGAAAAGTTGTCTCTGATATATTCTCATGTTGGAAACATATTTCTAAATATTATTGGGTTATTTTGCTATATGATTGTAATGGACTCATTTTACTCTATTTTGAGCATTTTATGACAATCTAATAGAAGAATAAATTCAAAGGGTTTCCCCCATAGTGGGGTTTTTCCCTGGTATTTGACCAAACCTGGTGTCTCTTGTTGATGAGTTGATTTCCTCCTTTATCATTACATTTTTTTTTTTTTATTATTTTTTTTAATTTTTAATTTTTATCTTCAATCATTGTTGATGATTGGAAATACTAATTTTTATTGGAAATATTTCTAATTGAAACACTGAATTGGGCTAAAGTAATTTATACAGCATAGAAAATTCTAAAAATTTAATAGTTCGTATGTCAACTCCAGGTCAGGCTGAGAATACCCTCCTACTTCATGAATAGGGATCAGAGTGGTGCTCAGAATATTTCTACCTTTTCCAGAAGATTAATGGTTAGGGTGTGTGGAGTTATCAACGATAAAAAATTGGTTTCCCTCCTCGCACTAGAATGTTGACAGATACCATCAACATATAGGGGATCTCTCTGATATAAGGTCCCAATTAGGCATCACATTGTTTGGTGTAGTAGTCCCATCTGAAATATGGCCCGGATGTCGCTTACTTCAAGAAATGCCTTGGCTTTACTTATCCGCACGAGAGAGAAGCCTTGTGACTATCTGATTGTAGATGTATCAAGGATCTTTCACTGAAGAAGGGACAAAAAGTGAGCCTCTAAGAGAGAAGTAATAGTAATACCCTAATGGAGACACATAAAAATAGAAAGGCTCGTCTAACATCAAGAGAATTTGTTCACATATATATGACGATCATTATAAACATTACAACACAATTCCAATAAGTTAAGCACCGAAGTCACTAAAATAGTTCAATTACTCTAGTATATGTGAAAGTAAACATGAACCATAAACATTCAAAGAATAGTCTTAGAAACATTCACAATCCATGTGTGAAATTGTGCTAGCCTCTAAAAAGGCTTCAATATTAAACAAAAGTTCCAAGATACATAAATACAATGGACATCACTAGCTCCAATAGTGGAGCGTTAGAGCCACTACTTTCTCCCCAAAAGTACTAAGTCTATCTCTCTAAATTATAATGCATTATGGGAGAAGCCAAGGTTAAAATCTCTTTACATGAGAAATGATGGTCCTTTTATAACTTAAGCCATGACTTTTCACATCCCCATGACTCTTGACTTTCCAACTCCTAATGACCTTTGGACTTCCAAACAACTTTTGGAATTACATAGGAATTTTGGTATTACATGTATTTTAGACTTCCATGACTCTTTTGTCCATACATGACTCTTGGACTTCCACTTGCTTGTCTTTAAAATGATTACAACGTTACATCATAACTTCCACATCATCATATGATGAAGACATGACATGTCACTATCATTGGTTACTGGGACTAATAATGGTAGATTACATGAACTTCCTTCAGTGGTGACATGGATGTAACTCTTTGATTTGTTCTTCATACAATTTATTATCGTTGATTCCTTTACCCTCTAAAGGGTCTTTAATCTTAGAGTCCTTAAGGTGCTTCAATCATCGAGCTTCAACTGTGCTCTTTGTTCTTCGATGCTTCCTTTATGTGTGTTCTTTTCCGAATCTTCCTCATGTGCACTTTCCATGCTGTTCTTGGAGCACTTGTATCTATAATCACTCATGAAAAGGGTTGAAGGGATGAGAGGTAAGGCCTCAGGGCTTCGACATGTGCTCATGCGCTCAAGGACAATCAAGGTAGGCCACATGGCGCAACTTCGAAGGATGAAGGAGGAGACTTAGGGCTTATCAAGTGCATTATGCACTCAAGGGAGAGAAGGAGGGCATAGGGAACACTCCCAAAGGTAAAAGGAGGAAGGATTCAATCCTTTAGGATATGCTCAAGAGGCCCAGGAGGGTGCATGACGCAAATCTAAAGGTTGAAGGATGATTCTTTATGCCTTTGGAGTGTGTTTATGTGCTCAAAGGGTCCAGGAGGGTGCATGGCACATTATGGAAGGTTGAAGGGTTGAACTTAAGGTATTCAGGGGGCGTTCATGCACTCAAGGAGGCCGAAATTATTCGAGTTGAAGGAGTGTTCTCAAAGGAAGACTTGGTCTCTTGAAGGGTGAAATTTAGAAGAAGAAAGGGGATAGGGATTAAGGAGTGCAATTTGCACTCTTGGAGGATGCATGGAACAATTATGAACGATAAAGGATTCCAAATAAAGGCCTCCGAGTGCGCTCATGTTCTCTTGGCGTCAATGGTTTTTCTTTGAAACGAATTATTTTTCTAAGTTAGGATGACAGGACGAGGGCTGAACAGGATAAGTTTATACATAAAACAATGTGTGACTCATACCAAATCATCATGAAAACTCAGACAAGCTTGAACAATGATAAATGTACATTAAAATGCCACTTTGTACACATTCCCGAAGTATAATGAGTGAAGTGTGTGCGACTGCGACCCACAAGTATCATTTTACAACAACAAATATGTTATGACCATGAAATGAACCCAAATATGTTCTAACCAATGCGATGACACTTGATACCATTCAAAGACACTTCAAACACATATAATAACATGAGGGAACACTTGATGATCAAGGAAATGGTGATAGAATGCTCAAAAGATCAAATGTAGTGAAATTTTGGAGGGTGTTGTAGCAATTACAATAGGTAGATAGGGAGAGGCACATGGACCTTATAAATTTTAGTGCTGGAAATACTGAGAGTGGGGGTGAATCAACATTTCTTTCAATTTTTATATTATGCCAGTTAATATTTTGATAAAAAATTAAACTAGAACACAAGAAATAGAACACAAATAATTTTATTGAAGAATATAGTGAGGACTCCAATCCTGTAAAAACAAATTACAGGCTCCAACTTGTATAAAAAAATATCTTTCTCCTTCAAGGATCCAACCTTGAACAAATCCAAGCACCAACTTGGTCAAAACTGAAGACACCAATCCTCTCAACAAATCTAAACTCCAACCTAGTCTTTTACAAGTATCCAACCTTCAACTGCTTCAAAAATTAAAATACCAAAGAATAATGCTTCAAAACATCATAAAAAATACTTCAAACTTGTTACATAATCATTCCACAAACTACTCCAAAAATATGAACAAGGTCTACTCAAATATGTCTTTAAGATAACACAAAACATCTACTATAAGTCTTCATCAAGAGGTACCCCAAAAAAGGCTTCAAGTCTGCTAGAAGGTTATCTCCAAGTCTTCATAGGAACATCTGCTTCAAATTTGCTTCAACAAGGTATCCAAAAGGTAGCTCCAAAAATGGCTTCAAGTCTGCCTCAACAAGTCTTCAAAAGGCATCTCCAACAATGGTCTCAAGTTTCCACAATAAGTTTGCTAAAAAATCCTACTATAAAAAGGATTACAAACTCTACTCAAGACTATCAAAACTTGATTTATAAACGGCTTCATAATGTCCTCAAGGTAGCTCCAAAAATTGTCTTTAGGTTCTGCTTCAATTATTCCCTCGGGACCCTTCAAATTGGTTTACCTTAAGCTCGAAAAAAGTTACTAACCAGGTTGAAAATATGAGTCTAGGAAGGCTTAGTTTTGTGTAATAGAATGTTGAAGTAGTGACAGAGAACTGTGTTAATATAGGTTCTAAGTTTTGTTACTCCATAGTTGTTGAGGTATGTTACATAACAATGACAAATTTTAAATTCCACAAAAGGGTCAAGTCTTTCCATTGAAAAGGGCCAAAATTTTAGTTTACAGTCACCTCATATTTGTTACTTGTCACAGGTCTGAAATCATGGTGTCAAGGTCGAATTATTCTTCAATGTACCTTGAAGGTTCTACTTCAAATGAAGAGTACAGGGGTCTTAAGACTTCAACTTCAAGAGGAAACAAAGGAGGTTGAATCCAACAGAAAATGACTCCAAAAAATAAACATACATCCACCAATCAACCCTGATCCAAAATAGAGAAAATAATAAAAAATTATTGCTTTGACTTGCCTCTAATTTCATGAGCTATGAACTTTGTCCTTCTACCTTAGGCCCGATCTCTTTACTTGTCAACCTTGGCCGAGTTGGATAAGAAAATGGATTTGTATGGTCTATTTATACTAATTCAACCATGCTTGAACAAACATGTCTTTTGGAGAGGGGTTGACTTATGCTCATGTGTCCTGACTTGTTTGAGAGGCAAAATATGGATTTCCTAACTTGTAAATTCAATTTATATTCAATAAGGAGGAGTTAGGAGGCATGTAAATATTCGTTGGAAAGTACTTGAATTTCTCTACAAGCCTATGCAATCCTTATCTTCATCAAGTCATCCTTTGACATCAATAACAATTTATTATTTAAAAAAGCTCCCCCTTTATTATTAATGGAATCAATCTCCTCATATGCTACTCCCCTTGTCATCGTGTTACTCCCCCTATCATTGTGTTACTCCCCCTGTCATTATGCTACACCCCATGCCATCGTGATACTCCCCCTATGAGATCAATAGAAAGGGGATGCTCTAATGGGATGCAAGAGAGATGACCCCCATATTTTGAAAAAGATATTCAAATGCTTCTTGAGGTAGGGGTTTTGTGAAGATGTTTGAATTTTTTTCCTTAGCGTTGGCATACTCCATTTTGATGTTCTTCTCTACAACACGTTCTTGTAGAAAGTGGTACTTGATTGGGATATGTTTTTTTTATGTGAATGCATGACTGTATTTTTTGAGAGATTGATTGCATTGGTATTTTCATATTATATGGTGATATGATGATTTGTTTCTCTGTTGACATCCTTCAAGGCTTCCTTCATCCATAGGATTTGTGTACAACAATATATTTTTGTTATCTACTTGGCCTTAGTTGTAGATAGATATATAGATGATTATTTCTTTCTTAACCAAGATATAAGAAAATCTCCTAAGAAGAATGCATTCCCACTGGTACTCTTTCGATCATCAACGCTTCCTATCCAATCTACACCAATATATGACTTCAAGGTAATATTTGTTCTCTTAGGGTACCATAGTCCACAATCAGGAGTTCCTTTTAGATATTTGAATATTCTCTTTACAACTAGCATATAAGATTCCTTAGGGGTTTATTGGAATCTTGCCACCATTCCTACTACCTACATGATATATGGTTTTGAAGTTGTCAAATATAAAATACCTCCAAACATTGATTTGTAAATATTTTCATCCACCATAGGAGATTCATCATCCTTACATAGCTTGAACCCTATAGCCATAGGTATGCTCCCAACAACACATTATTCCATCCCAAATCACTTAAGCATATCCCTAAGTTATTTTTCATGGGATATGAACATTCCTACTTCAATTTGAGTTACTTGAAGTCCAATAAAGTAATACAACTCTCCTGTCATCGACAATTCAATTTTTTTTGACATATATTGGGAAAATTTGTGACTCATTTCATCATTGTTGCTCCCAAAAATCAGAATATCCATGTATACTAGTGTGATTAACAGATTGTCTTTTTCCATCTTCATGTAAACTTATTGCTTTAGGAAACTCCTTAATTGAATCATTTTTGTTGAATATAGTGATTAAGACTAGCATACCAAGATCTTTGAGCTTGCTTCAATCCATATAGAGCCTTCTTTAATTTCCATACAAATTCTTTATTCTTGACCAAGTCAAACCCTTCTGGTTGTTCCATGTACACTTATTCTTTTAGATATCCATTTATAAAGGTTGACTTCACAACCATTTTATATATTGCGTGTAAATTTTTCATATTTTTCTATAATTCACATCTTCACTTAACAATGAATCCAATTGTTAGCAATGTATCCAATTATAAACTATAACTGAAGATAGAAAAATAGATGCAATGACAAAGAAGACAACAACACAACCATAAGAGACATCAGATTGGTCCAAGACCAGGGAAATACCCCACAAGGGGGAAACCCCTTTCAAATCTTCTTATTTATTAGATCATCATAAAAAAATTTCAACAGAGAGTACAATGAGCCCAATACATAAAGTTGTAGTAGATATTTATATAATAGATTCCATATCTACATAATAGCAGAGAGAAACCCTTGATCCATTAGACCACTAAAGGCAATTGCAAAACCCTAGATCAAAATCCTGGACACTCCCAACAAGAATGACTGTGCGTGTCTGAAACTCTCTAGACTCTCCCTTAGCCACCGTGTGAGGGCGTCTGTGTCTGCCTGGATGCTCTCATGAAGATTGTATGCATGCATCCGAGATCAAAATCACTCAAAAACACTCCAAAACCCCCCAAACACTCTCTTTCATTTACTGTGTGTGCGTCCAGGACTGCCCGGACACTCCCTTGACCACTCTATATGAGCGTTCAGGGACTAACACCATCTGATCTACTTCAAAAACCCCAGATGTTCCCTTCATCCTTATGTGCGAGCATCTGAGACTTCCTAGATGCTCTCTTAGCCATTGTGTGCATGTGTACGAGGACAATAAAGCTCATTTACGTGCCTCCATTCGAGAAACAGAAACCCTAAATCTATGCGAGAATCACCCTTGTGATTTTGTTCCCTTGCACAAACTTCCTTCATTAGACCTGTGCGAACCAAGAAAAAATAAGAGAGTAGAAGATGGATTTATCAATTTGTGGAAATGAGCTTGAGGTCGCTTCTATTTATAATCTTCCATGAGGATCCACTTGGGGTTGAGGTTGACCTAGCCAATTTCACATGTATATAGGGCCGACCCATTCCATTATACATGAGTGGATAAAATAATTCAAAAATCAACTTCCTCTCGTACAAATAGGGTGATCTTTAGGTTGATTTTGGTCCTCTCAAAATGATGAATTTAATGCAATCATCATCTAGGTAATCTAAAATGTCCAAGGTGTAATTTAACCATAGTTGAAAAAATTAACACTCTCTCTCAACTAAGAAGAATTCCACCCGCCAAAAATTGACTATTGATCATCACATCTTCTTGTCATGTTGTTCTCATGCTTGGATGTCTCTGCTCAACTCTATTGTTGAAACTTTATCGGATCTAAAAGAAGAAGAATCAGGGAGAAATAAATTCCACCCATACCGAGCAATGGGATAACTTAATCATACAGGGGAGCACATCTTTGACCCTGGAATCTCATTGGGGAGCTTATTATCAACCCAGAATCTCAAAAGGAGAGCAAGTATCAACCCAATCCTATTTCCTACTGATCTTCCCATCAATTACCCTCAATAGTCATGTGGTATAACACCTGCATCATAATTTAATACATGTTTAGCAGCGATCCAATGTGCATGGAGGGGCTCGATCATGAATTGACTCAATGTGTTTACTGCATAGCATATGTCTAGACAGGTATTCACAAGGAACATCATAGCCCTAATTAGTTGTATATACTTGGATGGATTTTCCAAATTGGGTCCTGTAGCTTCTCCACACAATTTCTTGAAGTTAATTTCCATTGGTGTAGCCATGGATTTGCATTTAGTCATTCCAAATATTTCCAACAGCTTCACAATGTATTTTCCTTGTGAAAGGAAAATCTCACCAGGCCTTTGCCACACCTCAAGACCTAGAAAGTAGTGCATGAGACCAAGGTCCTTCATCTTGAATTCAGAGGCTAGCTCCCTCTTACACTCGATCCTCAAAGGCTCACTACCTGTCAAGAATAGATCGTCAACATATAAAACCAAAATCAATGGCATACATTAGACTACCTTGAAGTAGAGGCTGGGATCAACATTACTTCTTGTGAATCCCAGCTTCACTAAGTAACTATCAATGTGTGCATTCCAAGCTCGAGGAGCTTGCTTCAAACCATACAATGCCTTCTTCAACCTACAAACATTCGTTCTTTGATCTTCCACTTCAAATCCCTATGGTTGTTTAACATATACTTCTTCCTGTAACATGCCATGAAGGAATGCGGTCTTTAAGTCCATGTGATGAATAGTCCATCCTTGATTAGTAGCAAGGGAAGCTATTGAATGGATGGTTGTATATTGAGCCAAAGGAGAAAATATGTCATCATAATCTTCTCCCTATTTCTAAGAGAATCCTTGAGCTACGAACCTTGCTTCATATTTCTCAGTGTTTCCATCAATTCCATGTTTTATCTTGAATATCCACTTTGAAGTCACGTTAGACTTCCCATTCGGTCATGGCATAACATCCCATACATCATTTTTCATAATTGATTCATATTCCTCAGCCGTAGAATCCTTCCAAACTTGTTCTTTTACAGCTTCTTCGAATGAGGATGGTTTGGCTTGAATCATAGTGCTCATGGCTACAAAATATCCCTAATACCTGTATGGTTACTTCCTTTTTCTAAATGATCTATGAATGAGAACATTTATTTCAACATTCTGTAGAGTATCGTGGAGCCAAAGTAGTCTCTCCCTAGTAGGAGGATCTAAAGAATCCATAGGCTCCATGGGATCATCAACAATACCTGAATCGGGCATAGAATGACCATCTAGAATATCCTAGTCACCATTCTCCTTCTTGGGAGGAGGAGGTGGAGGAAGACTTATCACTTTTCCAAGGGTTGCATCTTCATCGAATGTTATGTCCCTGCTAATTTTGACCTTCCTTTGACAAAGAATATATATTATATATACATTATAAATTTTCACAATAACCCACAAACATACCTTTTCTTCTTGTAGCTTCCAACTTGTTCCTTTTGTCCTTCGGCACATGAAAATATATGGGGTGTCCAAATACATGAATATGGCTAATATTGAGCTTGACACCTATGAATATTTATTCAAGGGTCCTGTTTTCTAATGATTGATGAGGCACCCTATTTTGAACATATACAACATGTCATGTGTGGCTTTAGTTCAAAGGAACTTTGGCACCTTTTGATCATGGAGCATGGCACTAGCAACTTCTAATATAGAATCTTCAAACACCAATATACTCTCCCCCTTTGACATCAAGGGAAAAGGGTTGGCTAATGCTATAGATAATAGAAATAAGTACTGCCGAATACTAATCACTGAATGCAGACCATGCTCCCCCTAAGCACATTCTGAATGTTCTGAAGATATACATGGAATTAACCAAACATGACCTTTCCTATCATAAATAACTTATATTGACCAATCTCCCAACATAGTGGGGTTACCTATTTGACTCAACATTACATTAAATCGCCAACATGGGATGACATACATAATTGGCTTGACCCCAGTAGTTCATTCATGAATGAATATTAGAATTACTACATCATAGGTCGTTACATGAACTTTACACCAAATGACAGATGTGATATTTATAACCAAGGCAAAATACCTCAAGAGTGAGGTAGCAAGATCAGGGTAGTCTTCAGTACGATATACCATATAGGATCTATACTCTAAGCATCATACAATAAACACCATGAACCTCATAAAAAAGCCAACATGTGTTACATAAGCAACATAATAAAAAATCATAATGCCAACAATGTACTATAAGAAGCAAGGAGAAATTATCCCCCTAAACCTGTGGCAACTGTTCACTATCAGATCAAATTATTCATTAGTTAGGTAATCAAAGCAACTTCATTAATCAAGGAATCAATGTCATATTGGAGCAACTCATAAACCATAATTATATGAGCATCAACAGACTCTATCTAAATAATATCAGAACCAACAAACAATACTTGTCAAAAGCATACCATAACTTTTATTTGAGTTGGATCTATTGATACTTCATCATAAGGAAACATACGCTACTGTAGGGATCAAAATATGTGTATACATGCGATTGTGCTTCATCAAATCTATGTAGAGATAGTAAATTGAAATAAATTTCACTTTCGGGTCCCCCTGAACTTGAAGAATTGGTCAGAATGATTAACAGCATGGTGAAGCAAAGACCACTCCTAATTTCTTGTTGAGAAATGGCAACAAGAAAGTCAAGATAACTCATTTTGAATGAGTTATAGACAATTAAACTAGTTCTAACTGTTTGTGGAACTAGTAGAGGTCTAGTAGTGAGTTGGTGCACTGGTGCATCCTTAGTGCTACTCCAGCTAATTAAAGATTCCCTCATGAGAAAATCATGCATGTCAATTAAGAGAAAGACCCAGATGAGACTAGAGTGCAGGGACAGTGTATTATCAGTTGTATAATGATCTGAGCTGTACAAATCATGCATGCAATCAGAAGAGGACCTAGTTTTCGATTGAGCAGTTATGGAAGAAGGAATTCCCAATTACATCTGGGTTATTCCTCATAGGAATTGTGCAAGGAAATAGGGGTTCAGTAGGCAGCAGGAATTGGCTAAGTGTTGATCAGTGCGGGCTTGTGAGGCAAAGAGTTGATCATACTTGTGCGGAATTGTTCTTGTGAGAACAAGCTTTGTATTATTACTTAGATTTATGATTAATGAAATAGATAATTAGGGTTTTGAGCAGTAGCTTTCCCTAGAGAAACAATTTTGTTATGTGTCTTTGATTATCTTCCTCTTATCAATTATTGTTTTCATCGATCTATTGGTTTCCGTTTTTTGAAGAGTAGAGTATATTCTTGTCTTGTGTTTTAGTACATTACATGAGATGTGAATATACAGGAAAATCTACATGGTATTGGAGCTGAAGGCAATGTACTAGAGGATATTTCAAATTTTTGAGTTTTGGGTTACAGGTGAAATTCGAATTTGAAATACATACTTCAGGATTGGCAGATGGCATTCTACAGTTTGCGGCTCGAGTATGCCTTTGAAGGCAGCTCGAATCATATAGCTTGGAAGGATATAATGGAGGATGTGTTAGAGGATAATGGATTGAAGTAATTTGGTGATCAAGGAATTCCTAAGCCAACAACATCATATGCACATAATCTGGCTGAATGGAAGAAGTGTGTGGTGAAGGCGAGGCCAATAATTCTTGAGGGAGTTCGAGACCACATTGTCTCGAGTCTCCATGGGAAGGAAACTCTGTATGCTATGTGGAAAACATTTATGGACCTATTCCATAATAACAGTGACCATAGGAAGTTGGCACTGAAAGACAAACTTCGAAAAATCAAGATGGAGAAAGGCGAGAGCATTCCAAAATGCTTGACCAAGTTCACTCACTGTCGTGATGAGCTTGGAAGTGTTGGAATAACCGTTGCCGATGATGATAGGGTGAGCCTAGATCTTCTAAGCCTTCCCGAGAGTTGGAATAGCTATCAGGACTCTATCAATGGGAGGGAGAAACTGCCATATTAGGAATGAATGTGGTCGGGTTTGATGCAGGAGGAGATCAGAAGGAACGCTAGAGATGGTTCCTCATCAAAGACTGATGATGAGGAAAATTGTACCTTAGCGAGTAATGCAAGGAAAGGGAAAGGGAAGGCATCCCATTCCAAATCGGATTCTTGCCATGGAGGTAATAATAAAGACATGACAAAAGTTAAGTGCTTTCATTTTCACGAGCTGAGCCATTTTGCTACAAATTGTCCTGTCACACGGAATAAGTCGATCTTGCGGACAAGATAGACCTTCCTAGAATCTAAAGAAGACCTAATGACAAGCAAACCAACCAGACACTATATTTCTCTAAATATGATTTAATAAACAATGGAAAACAAGTGTTTTTAGGGCCTACCTTAGGTCCAACGCAAGTTTGTGGATGCCCTCGCTCCTTTGTCGCGAATCTGCAAACACAAACAAGGCAAATAAATTAAATAGCACCTGAAAAGCCAATATCATAAAACATATTTAACATGAAAGTCAAGGAGTCCATGAAACAAATAACATAAGATACTTGTTGAGAAAATGAGTTTGATTGTATTAATTCAAAAGAAGAAGAACTTTACAACCTTTGCCTTGACGCTGTACAAGCTCCTCCCAGGGTCCAGCAAGAAGTCTCCTCTACTTTGACAAGTTTCACTCACTCCCCAATGAAGCCAAAAAGGTATGTGATCTCTCCCATTAAGCTCAACTAGGAAGTCTTGATTTCACCAGCATTTACCCTAAAAAATGTTCAGCTTCTAACCTCCCCAGCAACCAGCCCAATGCCTGTATTTATAGTGCAATGGAGGGAGGTTACTAAGTCCTCCTTCAAAGGGATAAATCCCTCCTTCAAAGGGATAGCTCCTCTCATCAAGGGATTAGCTCCTTCTCTTTTGGGATGCATGAACCACCTCAGAGCGAACAATCCACGTCAAAATTCCTTCTAGAATCCTCTATAATTAACCCAAAGTGAGTTTTTTAAGATAAAACTTGCGCCTTTTGACTTTCACAGGGGTCCGCACCTACACCGTTAGGGACAGAGCGGGCAGGTCCGCAGTTTCTGTACACAGAAGGTGCAGGACTACAGGTGACAGTGAGAGAAAGTGCAGAACCAGAGTTACATTGATTTTTAATGTCTTTCTCTCATTTCCAAAGCTTGACTTGAAGAGCTGAGGTCTGAGACTTGCCTAGGATGACAGTACAAGTGATGATAGACCCATATTGACTGCAAATAATCATGGTGACGATATTTTTGTGTAACATGTCTGCTTAAGAAGTCAAAGAAGAAGTCCTCAGGAGGAGCGGCGGGTGAGGATTTGGCCTCTCAATTCGAATTGGACTTTACTCTCATTACATGCATGGTTTCATCAATGATGGGTAGTGTATGGTACCTTGACATTGGATCTTCATTCCACATGATTGGTGACAAGGAGTTGTTTAGTGACCTGGAGGAGAGAGATCTCCAGATGCATATTGAGATGGGTGACGATGGGAGGCATAGTGCTACTGGATTGGGCAAGGTTACTTTTTAGAGGGAGCAAGGTGCTCCTCTCACCTTGAGGGATGTTATGTATGTAAATGGGTTGAGTAAGAACTTACTATTAATCACCATGCTTGAGGATAGAGGCTATGATGTGATTTTCTCGAAAGGAAAGGTGTTCCTTCGACACATAGCCAAGGATCAAGTAAAGAAGATAGGGATTTGAGTTAAGAATCTCTATAACCTGGAGGTAGATGATTGTGTTGCTTTAAGCATGAAAGTAGAGAAGGTGCAGAGTTGAGACGTTGGCGAGTTGTGGCATAGTCGATTGGGCCACTTGCATCATGGCACTTTAAAAATCATGCAACAGATCTCTACTGGTCTTCCCAAAGGTAAGCTAGAGAAAGTTGATACATGTAAGGGGTGTACTTTGGGAAAATACACCAAGGCTTCCTTTCACGATAGAGACAATTGAGCAGAGGTGATTTTAGAGAAATTCCATTCATATGTGTGTGGACCATTCTTGACAGCATCAATGAAAAAACACAAGTATTATGTTATATTTGGTGATGAATTTTCTCGTAAATGTTGGATATTTTTCATGCAGAAGAAGGATCAAACTTTCACAAAGTTTTGTGAATTTAAAGTATTGGTCAATAAAGAGTCTGGCAAGAAGGTTAAATCTCAGAGGAGTGATAACGTCGATTAGTATGTCTCAAGTGAGTTTAAGAACTTCTATGCAACAGAAGGGATTAAATGGGAGTTGAAGGCACCCCATAACCCACAACAGAATGGGGTTGCCAAGAGGAAGAACAAAAGAATTGTAGGGGTAGCACATAAGATGTTGCATGATCAAGGCCTACCATTACACTTGTGGGTTGAGGCATGCAACACATCAGTTTATTTGCATAATGGTAGCCCGCATCAGATTCTTGGGATGAAGACACCAGAGGAGGCTTATTCCGGTAAGAGACCAGATGTTGGTCACTTTAGGATTTTTGGATCATCGGTATATTTCTATGTGACCAAAGATGCATGGAAGAAGATTGAGCAGATAGCAAAGTTGGGGATATTTATGGGGTACACTGATACACCTCACAACTATCAGGTGTCCTTTCCGACCAACAGGATGATAGTGGTTCACAAGGATGTCAGTTTTAATGAGGATAAGGCCATGCAAGTTTCCATTGAGAGGGAACTTGAGCTACATGTGGTTGAGGAGCCTCAAATTGTTGTGGAGCAACCACATGTAGAGGATCCGGGAGTGGATATATCCACTCAGGCAGAGTCTTCCATAGATGGGAGAAAGTGCACCAGAGAGGCTAATAGGCTATTGCATGATCCATGGGAGAATGTGGGAGCACCCACATATTAGCGTAGGTAGAGGAGGTACCTTGAGAGGTACACTAGATACATGGCTCTTATGAGCTGATATGTTGAGACATAGCCATCTTCCTTTGAGGAGGCAGTGAAACAATCGGTTTGGGTTGATGCCATGGTGGAGGAGTATGACTCCATAGTTTGTAACAATGTTTGGGATGTGGTCTCGAGACCAGAGGACAAGTCAGTGGTGAGCTTCTAATGGCTTTACAATGTAAAGCAAGCTACATATGGTAGTGTGGAGAAGCATAAGGCCAGGTTTTTGGCCCATGGCTTTTCACAAGTAGAAGGGATTGACTATGATGAGACCTTTTCTCCTATTGCAAGGTACTCATCGATCAGATCTATATTGGCACTACCAGCGCATATGGGTTGGAAGATACATCAAATGGATGTAAAGACAACCTTCCTTAATGGAACAATTGAGGAAGATGTGTATATAGAGAAGCCTGAAGGTTTTGAGACCTTCGACCATGAGTCGCATGTGTGTCAGATCAAGAGGGTGTTGTATGGGATGAAGCAAGAACCATGTGCTTGGTACACAGGGATCGATAGCTACTTCACCAGGTTAGGCTTCACTAAGAGTGAAGCAGATGCAAACCTGTACCACATAGTGGTGGAAGTTAGGTTGTTGATCATTGTGTTATATGTCGAAAATTTGATTTTGACAGGTGATGATCAGCTGATCAAGTCTTGCAAGGAGGACCTTGCAAGAGAGTTTGAGATGAAGGAAATAGGGCTCATGCATTACTTTCTGGGCATGGAAATATGGCAGGATGATGGGGAATTGTTTGTGACTCAGGGCAAGTATGCCAATGAGATACTCAAGAGATTCTGCATGGAGAGAAGAAAACCCATGGAGACTCCTCTAGCAGGTAACTGGAGGAAGGAGGATGCTACTTCAAGGGAAGTAGTGGAAGCTACTGTTTACAGGTAGCTTGTGGGTTCACTCATGTACTTGGTGAACACATGACCGGATATGTGCTATGAAGTTAACCAGCTTATTCAAGCGATGGTTAGGCCTACCAAGCTTTATTGGAAGGCGACAAAGCATGTGTTGAGATACCTTAAGGGCACTACCCAGTACGAATTGTGGTACAAACGGACAAAGGGAGTGAAGCTTCAAGCCTTCACAAATGTAGATTGGGTAGGGATTCCATCCAACAGGAAGAGCATATTAGGAGGTATATTAAGTATTGGGTCAGTGACAATTTCTTAGTACGGCTGAAAACACAGATTGATTGCACTCAGTTTGGCAGTGGAAGAGTACATGGATGCAAGTCAGGCAACATGTGAGGTCATCTAGATGAGGAAGATTCTAGTTGGTCTGTTGGTCAGTAGATGGATCCAACTGTGATTTATTGCGATAATAAAAGTTGTATCAAACTCTCTGAAAATCCATTTTTTCATGATCAGTCCAAGCATATTGATATCTGACATCATCATTTGAGAGGTTGTGTATTAAGGCGTATTATTTTGTTAGAGTACATTCCCACGGAGGAGAAAGATGCTGAAATTTTGACAAAGTTATTGTCAAGATGTAAATTCGAGTTTCAAAGAGACAGGATCGGGGTAGCTGATAATCCCTTTCTTATTGGGAGGGAGTGTTGAGAAATGGCAACAAGAAATTCTAGTTTAATTTGTCCTTGAATTAAACTGTAAATTAAAATTGAATTCTATTCTCATAGCAACTTGTAAATAGTTAATTAATTTTAATTGACTTCATTAGCTTAGGAATTTTGAGTTGGAAGTATTTTTGTAGTCATGTATATGTTCTCCCTAAATTTTAGGGGTCCAAGATGAGTTTATTTGAGTTGTAATTAGATAACTTAGTTTGACTGAGTTATAGACAGTTAAACTAGTTCTAACTATTTGTGGAACTAGTAGAGGTCTAGTAGTGAGTTGGTGCACTGGTGCATCCTTAGTGCTACTCCAGATAACTAAAGATTCCCTCATGAGAACCTCATGCATGTCAGTTCATAGAAAGACCCAGTTGAGACTAGAGTGCAGGGACAATCTACTATCAATTGTAGAATGACCTGAGTTGTACAAATCATGCATGCGATTAGAAGAGGACCTAGTTTTGGATTGCTTAGTTATGGAAGAAGGAATTCCAAATTAAATATGTTTTATTCCTCACAAGAATTACGCAAGGAAATAGGGCTTATCAGGCAGCATAAATTGGCTAAGTGTTGGTCAGTGCAGGCTTGTGAGGCGGAGAGTTGATCATACTTGTGTGGAATTGTTCTTGTGAGAATAAGCTTTATATCATCACTCAGATTTTTTATTAATTCAATAGATAGTTGGGGTTTTGAGCAGTGGCTTTCCCTAGAGAACAATTGTGTTATTTGTCTTTGATTATCTTTCTCGTTATTGTTTTCATTGATCTATTGGTTTCCGTTGTTTAAAGAGTAGAGCATATTCTTGTCTTGTATTTTAGTACATTACATGAGCTGTGAATCTACAAGAAAATATACATTTTTGTCTAATATATTCAAAGGAATCATGTGGAAGAGGCTTTGTAAATATATCTACAACTTTTTCTTTTGAGGGAACATACTCTAGTTTGACCTTTTGTTCAAGCACCTGTTCCCTCATAAAATGATATTTGATTGGAATATGCTTGGTTTTTTAGTGCATGACAAGATTTTTAGAAATACTTATGGCACTGGTATTCAAGATGTAGTAGCAACATATTCAACTAGAGAAGTGCATCATCTAGAGAAGTTGTGTGTAGCAAGATGCAGTAGCAACATATTCAACTTCTGCAATATATAAAGCAATGGAGCTTTGTTTTTTGTTGAACCGTGATACCAAGTGGGGTCCCATGTAGAATGCTTCTCTACTAGTGATTTTTCAATCATCAACATTTCCTGCCCAATCTGCATCTGTGTAAGCATGAAGAATAAGATCTTCATCTTTGGGATACCATAAACCAAAGTCTTGAGTTCCTTGTAGATACTTAAATATTCTCTTGACTACATGAAGATGAGTTTCGTTTGGATTTTCTTGAAATCATCCAACAATGCCAACTGCATGCATGCTATGTGGTCTTGTGCTTGTAAGATAAAATAAGCTTCTGACCATAGATCTATATTTTGTTTGGTTGATTGGGGGAGAATCATCATGTGAACTGAGATTGCATCTTGTTACCATTGGAGTGCATACAGGTTTGCAGTATTCCATTCCATATTTCTTCAAAATCTTCTTGAGGTACTTTGTCTGTGAGAGGAAGATACCATTTTTTGCTTGTTGTACTTGTAGACCAAGAAAATATGTTAGTTCACCAAGCATGGACATTTCAAATTATTGTTGCATGACAGAAGCAAATTTTTGACTCATGGATTCTTCATTGCTGCCAAATATGATGTCATCTACGTAAACAACAACAATTAAAATTTTATCATCATCCATATTTATATATAGATTGCTAACTATAGATCCCTTAGTGAAACCTTGTTGATGAAGATACCTATTAAGACGATAATACCATGCACAAGGACCTTGTTTTAGCCCATATAATGCCTTCTTGAGTTTGCAAACAAGATTTTTATCTTTTCATACAATGAACCCTTTAGGTTGTTCAATATAGACTTCTTCTTCTAGGTCCCCATTTAGAAATGCAGGTTTAACATCCATTTGATAGACTTTAAAATTATGAAAGATTGAAAATGCAAGAAACGTTCTTATGACTTCAAGTCTAGCCACAAGTGAAAATGTTTCTTCAAATTATATTCCTTTGAATACAAGTCTTTCTTTGTTTCTAATTACCTCTCCATTTTCATTTAATTTGTTTTTGAATGTGCATAACCTTTGAATACAAGTCTTTCTTTGTTTCTAATTACCTCTCCATTTTCATTTAATTTGTTTTTGAATACCCATTTTGTCCCAATAACATTTTTATCATGAGGTCTTGGTACTAATTCCCATGTATGGTTCTTTTCTATTTGTTCAAGTTCTTCATCCATAGCCTTAACCCAAAATTCATCTTTGCTAGCTTGATTTACATTTTGTGGTTCAATTGTGGATAGTAAGGCTAGATAACTAGAATTTCCAACAATAGTTCTTATAGTTTGTACTCCAGCTTCCTTATCACCTAGAATTTGAGATTCTGGATGATTTTTTCTGAACATACCTAGATGGAGTATTTTCTGATGCTTTTGTACTCTCACTTCCTTCTTCTAATGCTTCATTGATTCTTTCTCCAACATTATTTTGGTTTGTTGTAGGAGTATCTTCGTCATCTGCTGGTGCTTCCCTATTGTACTTGTGGATACTTCATCAATCACAACATCAATGAATTCAACAATATTTTGAAGTCTTTTATTGTAGCCTTTGTTGAGATTGCAACAAGATGATGGAGCTTAGTGAAAAGAGTCGCCTTCACTAAGTGGGCCCGCAGGCTATTTTTGGCGCAAGTCTATTTTTAGACATATGGATCATGTCTATGGATTGCAGGTTGCTGTTTATGGATGATTGGTCAAGTTGGGAAAAATAGATGGAATTCTATTTTTGATGAAAGTGTGAGTGATCAAAGTCTATTTTTAGACTGGCTGTCAAAAATAGAAAAGTCAAATATTATTGTCTCATAATAATATTTGGACTATAAACTTGATCTTATTCTCTTGGAGCACTTCAGGATGAGCTACGGATGTGGTACATGCAGATCCTAGAAGGAAATACGTGGTTACCTATGGGATGAATAATAATTGCATGCACGACTTCAGTTAGAACTCAAGTGAGTTGAGTTTAGTGGACTAGAGGTGCAGTTGATGGAGTTGTGTTCAGTTTAACTTTGTTAAACTAGTTGTATTTAGTCTAACTGATCAATAGACTAGAGATGAGTTGGGTGAATTAGTTATTAATTAATTCACAAGTTATTAACTCATAATGCAACTATAGAATACATCAGTTAACTCAGTTGCATGTCAGTGCATGTTCAATTCAACAGGGACAGGTGGTAGAGAATCAGATTGCTATCAGTTGTGACTATAGTTGTGCACCAGATCTTGCACAATCAAGGGATTGAGTATGCCAATGAGTTTGCTCACGTATTTTCCCAGTATTGTAGCCTTTGCTCACGTCCAACAAAGTGTGAGTGATTATTTTGAGGTGAAATATGAGTTTGGGAAGCCATTCTCATCAGTTCTTGAGCAGTGGAGGAAGGCAAGCAGTGGGGGAGATTTGGAGATCAAATCTGAGCTGTATTGTGTGTAACAGGTGGAGCTGGTACTGGATTGATTGTGATAAGCATTGTACTTTGTAATGTTACATGATTCAATCAATATAATATACAGATAGTGTGGGGTTTTTAGCGAGATGCTTTCCCCAGGATACATACTGTGTTTATGAGTTTGATTGATGCTTCTATGTGTGCCTGTGAATGTTTCTGCTTCTGTAAATTGATGATCAATGTAGAGGTGATTATGTATTATACATGTTCCGCTTATAATTGTATGATCAGGATAATCTCTGTGAATATGTGTTAAATTATTCAAAATTTCTACATGGTATCAGAGCTGCTTGATTTGTAGAAGAGATTTTTACAGGATATCAAGCGAGGATTGATCATCGGATCTATTATTCAGAAAGTGTTTACATTTTATTTCTTCAGGCAGAGTCTGTAATTGGGCCAGGTAGCCTCTGGATTCATCCTTCTTTTGGAAGGTGAGATATCCGGTGAATGCCCGTACAATCGATCTCTGTACAAGAAATAATTTGTTCTCACGAATTTTAGATCAGAAGTGGTTGAGTTTTGAGCTGGTGGAATTCGGATTTAATTCCAAAGCAATAGATAAACTCAGAAACATTCAGTGTGAGAATGGAGACAGTATGCCCTAGTATCTCACGAAGTTCACCCAATGCCGGGATGAGCTGGGAAGTGTGGGGGTGACAGTCGGATGAGGATGGTGAGTCTAGCACTCCTTGACCTTCCTAAGAGTTGGCATAGCTACCAGGACTCGGTGAATGGAAGGGAGAAACTGCCAGGATGGGAGAGACTTTGGTCGGATCTTGTGCAGGAGGAGATCAGACGGTGCACCAGAGACAGTTCTTCATCTATGCATGATGAGGAGAACTGTGCCTTAGCGAGTAAGGTGAAGAAGGGGAAGGAGAAGGGTTCTCTTTCTGAATCTTTTTCTTCCAATGATGGGAAGAATTTTGACAAGTCGAAGGTGAGATGCTTTCGTTGTCATGAGATTGGTTCACGGGTCAGGAACCTGTATGCTCTTGAGGTTCAAGATGCATGCGAAGCCTTGAGCAGCAAGGAAACTGATGGAGACTTGGTGGTTGAGAGGGAGCGTATATTACCTCTCAACATGCAGAGCCAGGAGAAGTCTCAGACGATTGTGGAGGAGCCATGATTGGTGCAGCAGCTTCAGGAGGTTGTGGACCAGCCATAACAAGGGATTCGTAGAGAGCTCATAGCTCCCCATAACCCACAGCAGAACGGGGTAGCTGAGCGGAAGAACAGAACGATTGTGGGTGCTGCACGGGCAATGTTGCATGATTAGGGCCTACCCCTTCACTTGTGGGCGGAAGCATGCAATACAACAGTTTATGTGCAGAACCGTTGTCCTCATAGGATACTTGGCATGAGTACACCTGAGGAGACTTATTCTGGTAAGAAGCCTGATCTTTCTCATTTGAGGATTTTTGGTGCTAGCGTTTACATGCATGTGACGAAGGATGCTAGGATGAAGTTGGAGCCGACCGTAGAGGTTGGGATATTTGTGGGGTACACTGATACGCCCCACAACTATCGTGTGTATTTGCTAGACAGTGGTAAAACTGTTGTGCGACGGGATATAAAATTTCAGGAGGAGAAAGCCATGAAGTGTTTGCTTGAGAGGGAGCTACACTTGCATGCAGATGAGGAGCTATTAGTTCCTAAGGATGAGCTTCAAGACGTGGATCAGCCACAGGATGAGGTTCATGGAGTGGAAGAGACCACTCATGCAACACCAACCATCAGAGGGTGAAAGCGCTTGACAGAAGCTGAGCGACTGGCTCAAGATGCAGAGAAAGTTGTAGGACCACCTACATCCCAACGCAGGCAGAGACAGTCACCTGATCGGTACACTGGATACATGGCTCTTATGAGCAAGTGTGTTGTGACTGAGCCACCCTCTTTCGAGGAAGCTGTGGAGGATCCCGCATGGGTAGACGCCATGGTGGAAGAGTATGATTCTATTGTCAGAAACAGTGCATGGGAGATTGTTCCTAGACCGGAAGGGAAATCAGTGGTGGGTTCGAGATGGATCTACAAAGTTAAGCAGGCAGCTGACGGGAGTGTGGAGAAGTACAAGGGAAGATTTTTTGCCCGAGGCTTTTCACAGATTGAGGGGATCGATTATGAGGAGACCTTTGCACCTGTCGCAAGGTATTCTTCCATACGGACGATTCTTGCTCTCTCAGTGCAGATGGGATGGCACATTCATCAGATGGATGTGAAGACTTCGTTCCTCAACGGAGTCATTGAGGAGGAGGTGTACATTGAGCAACCCGAAGGCTTTGAAGTCTTCAGCAGCGAGTCGCATGTGTGCAGGCTCAAGAGAGCACTGTATGGGTTGAAGCAAGCACCACGTGCTTGGTACACACAGATAGACAACTATTTCACAGGACTTGGATTCTCCAAGAGCGAGGTGGATCCGAACCTATACCAGATTGTGGTGGAGGGTAAGTTGCTTATCATTGTACTGTATGTTGATGATTTGATTCTAACGGGTGATGAGCTATTGATACTGTCATGCAAGAAGGATCTTGCTACAGAGTTTGAGATGAAGGATTTGGGCCTCCTTCACTATTTCCTGGGATTGGAAATATGGCAGCGCAGTGGTGGACTGTTTGTTTCTCAGGGCAAGTATGCTCAAGAGATACTAGAGAAGTTCAACATGCATGGCTGCAAGCCTGTTGATACTCCTCTTCCTGGAGGTTGGAGGAAGGAGGATGCCACTTCGGGAGAAGAAGTGGATGCCACTGTTTATCGACAGTTGGTGGGGTTGCTGATGTATTTGGTCAATACACGACCTGATATATGTTATGCAGTTAACTAGCTTTCACAAGCTATGGTTAAGACTACCAAGCTCTTCTGGAAGGCGGGCAAGCATGTATTGCGCTACTTGAGAGGCACATTGGGATATGGTTTGTGGTACAGACAGGAGGATGAGGTGAAGCTATGTGGCTTCACGGATGCAGATTGGGCAGGGAGCCCAACAGACAAAAATAGCACATCAGGAGGGGTCTTCAGTATTGGATCGACAACAGTTTCTTGGTACAGCAGGAAACAAAGATCCATGGCACTCAGTTCAGCGGAGACCGAGTACATGGCAGCAAGTTTCGCTGCATGCGAGGCTATATGGATGAGGAAGATCCTAGTTGGTTTGTTCGATTCTCATTTGGATCCTACTGTGATTTATTGTGATAACCAGAGTTGCATTAAACTCTCGGCTAATCCTGTATTTCATGATAGATCTAAACATATTGACATTAGGTACCATCATATCAGAGATTGTGTGCAGCGGAGGATCATGTCGTACATTCCAACAGAGGATCAGGATGCTGATATTCTGACGAAGGCTCTCACCAGGAGCAAATTCGAGTACCACCGAGGCAGGATAGGGGTTGCTGATAATCCATATCTTGTCGAGAGGGAGTGTTGAGATTGCAACAAGATGATGGAGCTTAGTGAAAAGAGTCGCCTTCACTAAGTGGGCCCACAGGCTATTTTTGGCGCAAGTCTATTTTTAGACTATGTCTATTTTTAGACATATGGATCATGTCTATGGATTGCAGGTTGCTGTTTATGGATGATTGGTCAAGTTGGGAAAAATATATGGACTTCTATTTTTGATGAAAGTGTGAGTGATCAAAGTCTATTTTTAGACTGGCTGTCAAAAATAGAAAAGTCAAATATTATTGTCTCATAATAATATTTGGACTATAAACTTGATCTTATTCTCTTGGAGCACTTCAGGATGAGCTACGGATGTGGTACATGCAGATCCCAGAAGGAAATACGTGGTTACCTATAGGATGAATAATATTTGCATGCAAGACTTCAGTTAGAACTCAAGTGAGTTGAGTTTAGTGGACTGGAGGTGCAGTTGATGGAGTTGTGTTCAGTTTAACTTTGTTAAACTAGTTGTATTTAGTCTAACTGATCAATAGACTAGAGATGAGTTGGGTGAATTAGTTATTAATTAATTCACAAGTTATTAACTCATAATGCAACTATAGAATACATCAGTTAACTCAGTTGCATGTCAATGCATGTTCAATTCAACAGGGACAGGTGGTAGAGAATCAGATTGCTATCAGTTGTGACTATAGTTGTGCACCAGATCTTGCACAATCAAGGGATTGAGTATGCCAATGAGTTTGCTCACGTATTTTCCCAGTATTGTAGCCTTTGCTCACGTCCAACAAAGTGTGAGTGATTATTTTGAGGTGAAATACGAGTTTGGGAAGCCATTCTCATCAGTTCTTGAGCAGGTATTGAGCAGTGGAGGCAGGCAAGCAGCGGGGGAGATTTGGAGATCAAATCTGAGCTGTATTGTGTGTAACAGGTGGAGCTGGTACTGGATTGCTTGTGATAAGCATTGTACTTTGTAATGTTACATGATTCAATCAATATAATATACAGATAGTGTGGGGTTTTTAGCGAGATGCTTTCCCCGGGATACATACTGTGTTTATGAGTTTGATTGATGCTTCTATGTGTGCCTGTGATTCATTCTTTCTACCATTCCGTTTTGTTGAGGAGTTTTGGCTATAGAAAACTGCCTCTTGATGCCATGTTGTTCACAAAATTTGAAAAACTCATATGATATAAATTCTCCTCCTCTATCAAATCTAAAGACATTTTCTTTTCAAATATAACTCATTTTCTAGTAGAGCTTTAAACACTTTAAATTTATCAAAAGCTTCATCTTTATGTTTTAATAAGCCAATCCAACACATGCGAGTAAAATCATCAATGAATTATATGATGTATTATTCCCCCCGAGGAGACTTCTTTCTCATAGGACCACGGATAAGTTCAAGTGGCTTAATTTAAGTACCTTCTTTGGCATTAAACTACACTCTGGTTTTCTTACTGAATTTACATGATTTGCATTTGGTACTTTTTGGTAGAGAGATGTTAGGAAAATCACAAACTGCTCCCATTCTGTTTGACTTTTGTAGTTGATTGAGGCTTAGGTGTCCCAATCTTCTATTTCAGAGCTAGCTTTCTTCTGATTTTCTCAAGTAATAGTTTTCTAAACCACCTTCCAAGACACACACATTACCTAGAGTTATCATCCCCATTATTATGATTTACCTGTATCGAGATTATGAACCACATAGTTCTTCGATATGTAAATAACCTCATGCTCTTGGTCACAGATCTAACTAACACTCATCAAGTTATGTTTTAATCCATAAAAAAACAAAATATTCCCATCTTTAACTTTTTCTTTCAGCAAAACGGTTCATTTTCCTTCGATAGCAGCAGGTGAATTATTTCCAAATGTTACATTCTTTTCTTTCTTTATTTGATTAAAGGACATAAACTTATCTTTATCACCTGTCATATTCTTTGAGCATCCACTTTCAATGTACCATAGATTTTCTTGATCTTCTGCATATAAAGCTAGACCACAGTTTTTAGATTCCATGGTCTTGTTTTTCCATACCTTAGGTGGTGTTGCCTTGTGTTCATTCTAAGGTGTTGATCACATTTTTCTTCTACATTCAGATACTTTATGCCCAAAGTTATTGCAAATGGAACATTCATTTTCATCTTGAAGAGGTGAGAAAGTATTGTAAGAGTATTTATTTACCCCAATATCATTATTTTTCTTTCTTGCTTCTCTAGTCATGATATTTTTGTAAGCAACACATTGAGCAACCTTATGACCAAAATTATGACAAGTGAAGCATTGACCATTAAAGTAGGAGTTTATGGGAGTATAGTACCTTATTTTTTAGTTTTCCCTTTGATTTTAGTAAGGGATATTTACCTGAGAAGTGTTTGATCCTTTATTCTTTTGCTGATGGTTGGAGTTTTGTTAACTGCTTCCTTTTACTGCATTGAGATAGCTTCATGTACCTGTTTCAGAAGGATTTACAGTCTTTGATGATTCTCCATTGTATCCAAGACCTGTTTTTATGAGAGGAGAGTGTTTCACTTTGATTATTTCATCTAAGGTTTCATATCCTTTAGCAAACCTAAGATTTATACCTTTTGTTTTCTCAAGTTCCTTCCTTAGACTTACTATTTCTAGTTCTAACTTTTCATTTTGCTTCTCCTTTTCTAGGATTTGTTTATTTAGAGCTTCTTATGCTAGTTTAGCTTCTTCCAAATGAGTTTTAAGCTGAAATATTTCTTCAATAAAATTATCTTTTTTCTTCTATAGCATCCATAAAAACATCATCAGTCTCATTAATACATTTATCTTCAAATTCTATGTAATTGATATTCTTGATCAGACTCACCTTCTTCACCATTTGAAAGACCATCACTATCTTCATGAATGTAGAAGCTTCTTTTGTTTTCGATCTTTCCTCTAAATTTTTCTTTTGTTGAATTCTTCCCTTTCTCATGATTTTCTCTATAATGACATTTGGCAACATAGTGACCCACTCTACCATAAGAAAAACATTTGAAAGGAAGCTTACCTCTAAATCTGCCAGTACCTACTTGAATTTTCTTCACGAAATTTTCCTCTTCTTCATCTGATACATAACCTGGTTCCTTACTTTCCTCCCTTTCTTTTCCTTTAGAAGTAGCCTTGAATGCAACTTATCTAATATCTGAGGGAGCCCCTGTTCTCATTTCATAGGTTTTTAGAATCCCATGAAGCTCTTCAATAGTAAGGTTCTTCAAATCCTACATTTCTTCAATGGTAGAGACTTTTGAATCGAATTTTGGAGTTAGAGACCTTAAGATTTTCTCAACCAGAGATGATTCTTTTACTTTGTTGCCAATATTTCTCATTGAATTAACGATCCCATCTACTCTAAGAAATAAACTTTCTATACTTTCGTCATTATGAATTATGAGAGTTTCATATTGAATTCTAAATGTTTGAAGTTTGGCATTCTTTACCTTCGTGTCACCTTCATAACTTTGGATGATCTTATCCTGTATAGCCTTTGTGGTATTCAGCTACATAACTTTGACAAATTTTGATTCTGCCAAGCTTTATAAGAGAGCATTGACGTCTTTTGCATTGGTCTCATACTTTTTCTTTTCCGCTTCATTTGTGGGAATAGAAGATGGATATTGATAGCCTCCTTTAACGATTCCCCAAGTGACTATAGGAAAGCTCTTGTTTTGACCTTCCATAAAACTAGATTGGAATCATTAAAAAATGGTGGTCGGATGGATTTTGATCCCTCTTGGTTTCTCATCTTGATGAATCTTCCTTCAAGCGATCAATCTTACTTTGAAGGACCTGCTCTGATACCAAATGTTGGGAAAAATAAAGCGGGGTGAACCATTATTTAAAAACTCACTTAAACTTTTATTTTCTTACTCTTCTTTCTGTATGCGACTTTACTGAAAGAAACCTGCATATATACGCGATCGTTATGTAGAAAACTAGCTTATATTTAGTTAACTTTTCAATTAATTCATCATTTTTTTGTCTTTATCCAGTGTATCATAACCTCATTAATAATTAGTTAAACTATGTGCAGTAAGAACAAAATAAACCATCACACATAAGCGATACACGTGAACACCAGGATTTTAGCTGGAAACCAAATGTGGGAGAAAACCATCATTGTTGTCATCTCTGTCTTCTTTTATTATTAAGAAAGAATTCTTACAATCTTGTACTGGCACAGACTCATACCAGCATACATGCACCCACCTGCAGAAGGGTACAAACTTCTCTTGTTCTCCAAAACCTACTGGAAGAGAGCTCCAACCCCCTTATCTCATTTACTAGTACCCACTGGAAGGGAAATCCTACCCCATGATCTGATTTACCAACTACCACTGGAAGGAAGCTTCGACTCCCTTACTGAAGGCTCCAATCCCCAGCACCATCACGGATCGTGTTTCAAAAATTTTCACATTGGATCCACCTAATACAAAACTAACGAGCCTCTAAATTAAACATAAATTAAGGTCCATACCTTTAAACTAAAACATAAATTAAGGCCTATGAAAATCCTTCAGCAATTAAAACCTCTCTTTCTACATTAGATAATTTATTTTTAACTTTAATATATTCATTAGGAAGGTTTATGAATAATTGGATATTTGTGCCTAATATTATTTATTTTTGTGGAATATTATGAGAATATTGGGCAGATTATGAAGATTTGGAGGAGGAGATAATTTAGGGACTTGTTCCCTACTACATGAGGATCAATAATAAATAATAAATCAACAAGATATTATGGAATTATGGCATAGATTGTGGAAATCCAATGATTGAGAAAATCTAGGAATGTGTTCCACTAATCAAGGGACTAGATCCAATAATCAAGGTATTTTGGTGGGGAAAGCTTCCTCCATTCATGGGGAATGATTCCTAATCATTTTGTATAAGTACCAAGTCAAATTTTCCTCTAGAGATAGATTTTCATTAGTGTTATTTTGCAGAGAGCTTGTATTTTTGCAGCTCCATTACATTTTCTTGCAGGGATGTAATTCTATTGATGAAAATAATGAATATTGGTGTCATGTTCAGCTTCTAAATATTTTTCTCCTCCATAGGTATCTGATTTTCCTTGGGATTGGCCATCCCAGGAACCTCAAAGCCCTTTTGTATCATTTCCTTTCCTTCTTTTCACTGCTTATTCACATGCATCTCTAGTTTTATTTCTTTCTATTTCTGCATTTAGTATTAATTATTTCTTGTTGTAGGAATGAGTTAAATGGTTCATATAATTTCTTTTATAGGATCACCAGCATTATTTCATCCTTAGAAAAAGTTTTGGAAGTTCATAGTAATCATTGAGCTGATTGGACTAGTCTTCTTATTCCCAAATCTAGATTGTTGGAACTCCTTTTTAGCAAAGAACAATAAATTTATGATATTTTTTAGAGCATGCTAACAAGCTTCAATCGAGTTGGTTCCACTTGCATTAGATCAAAAAAAAATTCTAGTTAATAACAAAAATTACCCCATTTCATTTGCATTTGATTTGGTTGGGCATTTTTTAGATTTACTAGCTCACTAGTTCTTGAATTTCTAGATTTTCGACTAGTAATGTTTATTTTTTATTTTTTTTTTGCATGGGTTAACAAAGGTATTTTTGAGTGATTCAACTTGGAATAGGGACCTAAGACATCCTAGTTAATAAATTTTTTTTCCCATCTAATTTGGATTTGATTTGCTTGGTCATTAAACCCTCACCAATTTCATCATTTCACAAGGAAACTTCTCCAAACTTTTTGAACAAATCCATCCATCTGCCAACTTTGGTTTTGAGTTCAAAGTGATCCTAGGAATTTTATCTCTCCATTCCATCCACCAACCACCTTCCCTAAGCCTTCCATCACCTCTAACACCCATCATTTTTCTCTTGGCTGTATCTTGTAGGTTTTTAGTACATCCTGTAGGTTTTCCTGTAGTGACCTGTTTTGAGGCCGAATTGAGGGAAAACCTCCAGGAAGCCACACAAGGTCACGTAAGGGTCTCCCAAGCCTTCCAAACATTCACCATTATCTCCAAGCCACTTGCCACATCACCAAAACAGATTAGCTTTCACACTCTCACATGAAAAAAAGACAAAAAGAAAAACATATTTATTTTATTCATTCTCATGCACAACAGTAGAAGGTTTGATGGTTTGATTTTTCATGCTTAGGATAGTGGGATTGCATACATGTTAACTTCACATTATTTGAAGCAAAGCCTCTTAGAATTTAGTTAGAAAATGGTGTGTTTTAGCATTTGATTTCAATCTATTTCCTTGTACTTTCTTTCTCTCAATAGGTTAAGGTTCCATTTAGAACATTTCATTTTCTACAATTAATTTAGGATTTGGCTTCAGTACATGCACTCCATTACATCATGCCAGTAAAGGAAGGACACATTGTATGCCACACATATAGTGCCAATACTTCTTAAGTTTGTACGAACCCCAGGTTGATAATTAAAGTCAGTAGCCTTGGGAGTTGTAGCATTCTTGTTGCAATACCAAGGCTCATCACTTTTTGGTGCTATTGCTGGGGAGGTATCGAAGTATGCATTGTTTTCTTCCCTAGTTGATTCATTTCTTTTACTTTTTTCAAAAAACAAAAAATAGTTGCATTAGGCATATTTAATTTCAAAAATAGAAAAGTGAATTGCATTAGTGTTTTCATTCAATCATAAAAAATAAAAATAAAATCTCCAACATGAACCCACCCCCCCATTTGATCACGTGGTGCAGTAAGAGCCACATCACCATTCACTTTTGTATGTAGAAGAAGAAGATGGAAAATAATATAGAAGAAATTGATGGAGATGATGAGGAAGATCCTCTCAGATTTCCCGTTCAAGATATTGATGTTAATGTGCACATGAAGAACATCCCTCCATCTTTTCTTCCAAAATTTCATGGTCTAAGGTCAGAGGATCTGAAAACCTTTCTCTTTGAATTTGAGATTGTTTTTAGATATTATGGTTACTTATTAAAAACTCAAAAATGAGATTGTTTCTGACATCTTTGAAGGATAGAGCTCTTAAATGGTTCATGAGTTTAGGGACTAAGTCAATAAGATCATGGAATGATATGGAAAAGATATTTATAGAAAAATATAAAGATCATGATATTAAAGAAGAAATCTTTACAATGAATCAAAGAAAATATGAGAGCCTTGAGGATCTAATAGAGAGGTTCATGTATAATGTTAAGAGGGAAAAACTACAACATTTAGGATCCAACACACTAAAAACCCTTTTGCTTAGAACAATTAGGGATGAATGGATTGAGCTCCTTAATCTCATGAGTAGAGGTGATGTATATCAATTATCATTTAAGGAAATTTGTGAAACATGCAAAGACATATCAAGAGGAAAAGCAAGAGTAGGTAAATCAGCATCAAGATCTGTAAGTCAAGCTAATCTTGGAAATTTGTTTGATGATTTTAAAATAGAAATTCTTAGCAATCTAACCAAAAAAGTAGAAATGTTAAGGATACAAAATGAGCAAAAAGAAGATGTTTGTGTTGTCCATGCAGAATCACATGATGTTAAATGTTGCTCCTCATTACCAAGGTTGAAGGAAGTTCACCAAGAGGACAATGGAGTAAGTCAATTTCCAATGCAGCGATGTTATGTAGCTCCAAGAGGACCATGGCAGCCTATTCAACCTAACATGATGCAAGAGCCTAATTCACAATTTCAAGCTTATGCACATCCACCTCAAAGTTATTGGAGCACACCCTTTCCTTGGCAACATTTTCCATCTCAACCCTAAAACCAATCTTCGCAACAAGGTTGGAAAGGAACTTATGGGAGCCATTCACAATATCCTCAGTGTTTTCCTCAATATCCTGCATACCAAACTCCATGTTATCTGTACCATTCACCTCCACCACAACCACATCCATCTCAAATATCCACTCCCACTCAAATACCTATACCACCATTTCCAAACCCACACATTGAAGTAACTTAGCCCACTTACAATGCTGAGGTACAACACTTCCAAAAATTGCCTCTTGAGCTCAATGGTATTCACCATAGCTCATGAAGAATATTGCAATAAAGAGATTATCCTGATATCATTGAAGGACCACATCTAGAAAAGGAAGATCCAAATGAGAATACCAAAGGATCATGGGTTGCATTTGATGAAGAGCAGATAACAAAATCAGAGATCAAGAAAGCTCCCTCATGGTTACCATCAAATCCTCCATGTATTCAAGAGAACAATCCTCAAAAAGAGGAAGATTTGAAGGTCATGGTAGAAGAAGACATGAAGAATTATCCTGATCAGCAAAAGGACCAGGGACATCACAACTATATTGAAATACGGTTCTAGACAGTTACTAAGTTGCAGCAATACTCTCTTCTTAAATTGTGCTTGATAACATCAAAGTCAAAGCATTTGATCACTCAAATTTAGGTACATGTCAAAGCATACATTTCAAGCCTGCACATCAATTTTTCTGTCATCTTGATGTGCACATGGCTCCATTGGAAGTATTCTTATACTTGAAAGTGATTTTGTTTTTCAAGTAGAGTAGGGTAGAAAAAAAATAAAAAATGAAAAATAAGAGAAAAATAAAATCTCAGGTGAAAACCTCCTTTGAGGTGCCTGAGATTGGCTCATTGATTGAAAACCTCAATGAGGTGGTCAATGGGTTGAAAAAAAGAGAAAAAGAAAAAAGAAAAAAGAAAAGATCCTTGGTGAAAACCTCATTTGAGGCGCCTAGGCAGACCTACTAGTTGAAAACCTCATTGAGGCGGCTAGTAGGCCTAGGTGAAAAAAGAGAAAAAAAATATAAAATAAATCCTTGCTCCATGCATCTCTTTGATGAATGCATGTAATCTCCAACAGGAAAATGAAAATTGGTCAAGCCTAGTTAAAACAAGTCAAATTTTGACTTTCTCCTCCTTTGCTCAAATTCTCCAACAAGGGCAAGGCAATGCCAATCCATCACCCTAATCTATTTCCACCATCCACCCATCATTCTGAAGCTTCTACCATTCAATTTGCTTGCTGTCCTAAAAAACTACAGGATACTTTGTTTTACTACAAGATACAAAAATACATAGAGCAAAAATTTGTTTTTTCCATCACTTGAAAACCATGCATCCATTTGCTAAGCTGTTTCAGGGGGAGATGAATATGAATGATGGTAACATGCTCAAGCAATTTCAGGAAAATCCAGTGCACAGTTTTCGAGAAATCAACCTCCATCACCTACATCCATTTTTTCATTTTCTCGATATTCATGCATCCATTTAAAAATCTATTTCATGGGGAGATGCATATGGATGATGGTAACATGCCCAAGAAATTTCAGCAAATTCTAGTGCACGGTTTCCAAGAAATCAGCCTCCATCACCTTCAACCATTTTTAGTTTTTCTCGAGATCCATGCATCCATTGACCAAATTTTTTTTTGGGGAGGTGCATAATGATGATGGCAACATGCTAAAAAATTTTCAGGTCAATCCATTCTACCATTTGGGAGATATGGACAAAACAAGTCGTTGTCCTGAAAACCTATAGGATTCCCTGAGATCTTACACGATACAGAACAACACTTGCACATTAACACCAACTCAACAGCAACATGCAGGTCTCTCCAACAACCATAAGGTAGGTACAGATATTCTTGGTCTCTTCTCTTGAGAATAATATAGTTAGAAATTTTTTGTCAATGCATGAGAAATGTGGTTTTATAAGCTAAGGATGGGTCAACAGTCTCAGCTGCCTTCAACTACTTAATTGCAGCTCACTCCTTCACTCATGCAATGTTGAAAATTCAAATTTATGAAGGGTGATGATTTCAAGGAATGAGGGCATCGGTTAAAAGAAGAAATTTTTGCAAAGGCCAAAGTCACCACAACACTCCAAGCCCTCCATCCACTTCATATTCACTATCTATTCATCATTCATCCATCTCATTTCATTCTTGAAAAAAAAAAAAAATATAACATAGCATCCTCTCCATTTTCACAAACATACACTACTCCCTTTGAGCCCTAGCATCATCATCCAATCCCTCTACATCATTTCTCATCACTCCCATACAGTTAGAAGACTTTGAAGGAAGAAGGAATGACTACTACAAGAAGGAAGAATGCTGCTACAAGAAGGAAGAAAGGAACAAATTGTGCTAAAACCCAAAATGGCAGTGCCTAAGAGAGACCTAATCAAAATAGATAACTCCAAGGCCATTAGGCAATCACCTAGGCCACAAAAGAGAAGAAGAAGGCAACAAAAAGAAATAAGGCATTCACCATCAAAATAGAACTCAAACTGCAGTGATGAAAAGAGGTGTTCCAAGAGGTCTCCAATCTCTTTCTAGCTTTTGTCTAGGGCCTAAAAATGGGAGAAATGCATGGGAGTCAAGTTGAGGACTTGCCCTAACCTCAGACTATCATTTATGCTCAAAACTGGTTTCCTGTAGTTTTAACAGGGTTTCCTTGTAGTTTTGACATGAATTACTACAAGATGTATTAGTTCTCATCTAAATGCATTTTGAAGGTGTTAGAGGTGTCCAAATGGTGGAACAAGGGAGCAGAAGGTTGATAAGGGTGTGGAAGACCTTGCCAAACGGAAAAATATTCAAGAACCCATCTTGAATAAGGGGAAAAAGGAAAATTAATGGTCTCGAGAAACAATGATTTTTCTTTGCACAAATATGTTTTTGGGCTTGTCCTTGCATAACTTACAGCCAAGATTCTCAATGCAAAAGAGAGAGGCCACCAGGGCCATGGATGAGGCGCAATGAGGTCACTACGTTGCTCAGAGGATGAGCAACACTTTTAGCAGGGGGGTATGATGGGCCTCTAAATTAGACATAAATTAAGGCTCATGCCTCTAAATTAAAACATAAATTAAGGCCTATGACCATCCTTCAACAATTTAAACCTCTCTTTCTACATTAAATAATTTATTTTAACTTTAATATATTCATTAGGAAGGTTTATGAATAATTGGATATTTGTACCAAATATTATTTATTTTTGTGGAATATTATGAGAATATTAGGCAGATTATGAAGATTTGGAGGAGGAGAGAATTTAGGGACTTGTTCACTACTACAGGAGGATCAATAATAAATTATAAATCAATAAGATATTATGGAATTATGGCACAAATTGTGGAACTCCAATGATTGAGAAAATCTAGGAATGTGTTCCACTAATCAAGGGACCAGATCCACAAATCAAGGGATTTTGGTGGGGAAAGCTTCCTCCATTCATGGGGAATGATTCCTAATCATTTTTTATAAGTACCAAGCCTAATTTGCCTCTAGAGATAGATTTTCATTAGTGTTATTGTGGAGAGAGCTTATATTTTTGCAGCTCCATTGTATTTTCTTGTAGGGATGTAATTCTATTGATCAAAATAATGAAGTTTGGTGTCATGTTCAGCTTCTAAATCTTGTTCTCCTCCATAGGTCTCTGAGTTTCCTTGGGCATGGCCATTCTAGGAACCTCAGAGCCCTTTTCTATCATTTTATTTGCTTCTTTTCACTGCTTATTCACATGCATCTCTAGCTTGTATTTCTTTCTATTTCTGCATTTAGTATTAATGATTTCTTGTTGTAGGATTGAGTTAAATGGTTCATATAAGTTCTTTTACAGGATCACAAGAATTATTTCATCCTTGGAAAAATCTTTGGAAGTTCATAGTAATCATTGAGTTGATTGGATTAGTCTTCTTATTCCCAAATCTAGATTGTTGGACCTCCTTTTTAGCAAAGAACAATATATTTCTACTATTTTTTAGAGCATGCTAACAAGCTTCAATTGAGTTGGTTCCACTTACATTAGATCAAAAAAACATTTTAGTTGATAACAAAAGTTTCCCATTTCATTTTCATTTGATTTGGTTAGGCATTGTTTAGATTTACTAGCTCACTAGTTCCCGAATTTCTAGATTTTTGACTAGTAATGTTTTTTTTTTTTTTTGCATGGGTTAACAAAGTTATTTTTGAGTGATTCCACTTGGAATAGGGACCTAAGACATCCTATTTAATAACAAAATTTGTCCCATCCAATTTTGATTTGATTTTCTTGGTCATTAAACCCTTACCAATTTCATCATTTCACAAGGAAACTTCTCCAAACTTTTTGAGCAAATCCATCCATCTCCCAACTTTGGTTTTGAGTTCTATGTGATCCTAGGCATTTTATTACTCCATTCCATCCACAAACTACCTTCCCTAAGCCTTACATCACCTCCAACACCCATCGTTTTTCTCTCAGCTGTATCCTGTAGGTTTTCAGGGGATCCTGTAGGTTTTTAGTACATCCTGTAGGTTTTCCTGTAGTGGCCTACTTTGAGGCCGAATTAAGGGAAAACCTCTAGGAAGCCACACAAGGTCACCTAAGGGTCTCCCAAGCCTTCCAACCATTCACCATCATCTCCAAGCCACCTGCCACATCACCAAAAGAGATTAGCTTTCACACTCTCACATGAAAAAAAGACAAAAAGAAAAACAAATTTATTTATTCATTCTCATGCACAACAGTAGAAGGTTTGATGGTTTGAATTTGCATGCTTAGGACAGTAGGATTGCATACATGTTAACTTAGCATTATTTTGAAGCAAAGCCTCTTAGAAGTTAGTTAGAAAATGGTGTGTTTTAGCATTTGATTTCAGTCTCTTTCCTTGTACTTTCTTTCTCTCAATAGGTTAAGGTTGCATTTCAAACATTTCATTTTCTGCAATTAGTTTAGGATTTGGATTCAGTACATGCAGTCCATTACATCATGACGGAAAAGGAAGGACACATTGTATGCCACACATATAGTGCCGATACCTCTTAAGTTTGTACGAACCATGGGTTGATAATTAAAGTTGGTAGTCTTGGGAGTTGCAACATTCTTGTTGCAATACCGAGGCTCATCAAAAACATCACAACTTGTAGGCCACTTTTCATCAAAATTTTCAGACTGGACCCACTACCATCATTTTAGCCCAATACCAAATATCAAAACTTAAACTAGTCACTGCTACAAATCACTCAATCATTGAACCAATTGAATCAACTAATCACTGAACCAAATGAGACCCAAATCAGTCAACTTATTCTCAAACAACCAAACCACTTAGATCACTGTAACCAGAATACTAGTACAAAACCCAAACACTGCATCAACTCACTGAACCAACTAAAAATCTGAATAAATATAATGTCAGAATATATACACTACATTACTTTAGCAAATCTGTGTGTATATGTGACTTCCTTGAAGCATACCTGCGTATAGATATCAAAACATTGAACCCTGAAACTAAATCACTGTCATTCTGAAACAAACATTGAGTTACACCTGAACCACTAAATTACTCTGAAATAATCATAGAACCATCACAGGTCTTCAATCACATACAACTAGAATCATCATCACTCTTCAATAAATCAATTCAACTTCAATAATCACTATTAAACCCATATCATCAAGTACGACTTCATTGACAGACAACATAAACACAACAAGTCTAATTAGACTGATTAGATATCTTATTCAATAAAACCCTAGCTTATATATGCTCTTTCCAAAAAACACTTCTGAGTGTATATGTGCTCTTTAGGAATTAAACCCAAATACAGATATTTCCAAAGTGCAGAATCGACACACGACTTACCAGCATTAAACCCTCATATGTACGTGCCTTTCTGGTTATCAAACCTATGTACTAGATCTGCAACTATTAACTTATAGCTTTGTTGCACATCAGACCTTCAGAACAAACCCTTCTCTCAACTTACATAATAAAACATGCATCAGACATAAATATTACAAATCAAATCAATCCATTATCAGTATAGTCATTTAAGATCTATTGGGTATGATCCATCATCAAATTCCCAACTGCATACTTAGTTTCAGATCAAACAATTCATTAATAGCCCATTACATGCACACTTGCTTCAGATCTAACTATAAAACCTTCATCACTTGCACAACCAAACACTTTGATATTAATATCCTTATATAGCTTAGGCCTTATCCAATACCACAGGTCAAACCTTTTGTAATGTCGATGGTATTCTTAGATAGGATCAAATATTCATTGTCGCACTCATTACTATGGGTCAATACTATGGTAAAGATCCCTAGTATCTAGAATACCATGGTGCAAAAACTATACGTGATTTTTCTACTCCACACCCACGTATGTACGCAACTTTGCTTCACAAAACTCACGTGTATTTATCAAAACATCACCTTCATCACAATTTTGTCAATGAACTACTATTCCTTTCACCAAACTCTTTGTCACATGTGTACTAGCTTGTAAGAACATCCTGTTAGCGTCATGTCAACAAAATTCATCAAGTAGGTTTCCATCGAGGACAACACATTTTTCATAATGCCAACACCATCATGATGGACTTGAACATTGGGAATACTTGAGAACAATTTCTTCAATTTTGGAAGAGCATCATAGTGTATATGAGCAAGTATGTGGTTCCACAACTTGCTCAGATGATTGGTATTATGAACCAAAGCTAGAAGTGGTCGTCTAGTGACTCTATAGATCCCTTCAAATCTTGATCCTAATGCGAATGCATCTCTCATAGGTGAATCAACAGTCCAAGTCAAAAATTTTCATTTGATGAAGGAAACCCTCATCCATTTATCTTCCAATGCAGATATAGATACCAAAATCTCCATTAATCCCGACACATACATAACATCATGCAACAGAACTGATTCCCCATAATTCAACTGAAATTTGATAGACCCAAATCCTTTCATGGGATGAGTGGATTTGTCTCCAAGAATGATCTTCGGCTTAGCCTCCCTCTCTACTATATTAGAGAGGAATTCCTTGTATCCAAAGGAATGATGAGTGGCCCCACTATCAACCAACCAACTATCCCACGAATCCAATGGAGAAGAACTAGTAATGAAATAAATAAGAATGTATTCAGATTTATTTACAACATTACTTTCATACCTGGGAACTCTTGACTTCTTTTGATGAGGATGATCTTCTTCATGGTCGCTTGAGGAATCTCTTCTTTTTATTTCATATCTTCTATCGTGGTTATTCCTTTGATTGTATTTTCTTCTTTTATTATTAGTGTTTCTTCTGGTGTTGTAACGTGGCCTTTTCTCTTCTCGTGACAATCTCGGGCATAATGACCTTTCTTGTGGAAATTATAGCATTCAATATGAGATAACGATTTGTCATTCCTTCCTTTTGCATTTTGAGAAGGAGGTTTCCTTGATGGACCTCATTTTCCCTTCTTCTTTTTTTCATGAGTGATATATGCAGTGGGCTCTCCCTCTTCATGTTTCTGAATCCTTCCTCTTGTTGTCATCCTTTATTCTTCTTGAGTAAAGTTCCCAACAATTTCATCAAATGACGGAAGTACATTGTTGTTGGTTATGGTAGTAATGAAGGTTTCCCAAATAGGAGGGAGACATCTAAGAGTCATAACTACTAGTTCCTTGTCAGGTACATTTTCTCCATATCTCTGCAATTGATCTCTAAGGGAAGAAATCCTCATAATGTAGGATTGAACAACTTCTGTTTTGTTCATATTGGTTTCCTTAAGTTGATCTTTCAAGGTGATGATCTCATTCAAATTGTTGATGTCAAACATGTTGGCTACCTTTTCATACATGTCTTTATACTTTATTAAATTCCCAACATATGCAAGCAAATGATATTGTAAACCATTAACTATAATTTTCTTTTCTTTGGAATCACCTTTCTACTACCTGTTTTTGAGGGAAGCGAAAACATTTTCTAGAGGCTCAAGCATACTTCCTTGAATGTATTCCAACACATCATTGTTTTCATCTATGATCTCCAACCTGACTTTCCATGCAACAAATTTTGATGCGTCACCCAACTTTTCATGCTTCTTGAATGTAGAGGAATACATCTTGACCTTGACTAGGAAATCTTCTTTCTAATAATGAGGGCTTCAATGCTTGTCTTCTTTTGGGCTTTTCCTTCACCTCAGCTGTGATACCATGTTAATTTTTCATATTTTTCTATGTTGTATCAATTACTTTAGCCCAATTCACATCTTCATTTAACAATGCATCCAATTATTAACAATGTATGTAATCATAAACTGTAACAAAAGATAGAAAAATATATGCAATGAAAAATAAGACAATAGCACAACCATAACAGACAGCAGATTGGTCCAAGACTAGGTAAAAACCTCACAAGGGGGAAAACCTTTTCAAATAATCTTCTTTATTAGATCGTCATAAAAAGTTTTTAGCAAAGAGTACAATGATCCCAATACATAAAATTGCAATAGAGATTTATAGAATAGACTGCAGATCTATAAAATAGCAGAGAGAAACCCTTGATCCATCAGACCACTAAAGCCAATTGAAGGAAACTTCCAAATCATAGATCAAAACCCTGGATGTTCCCAACAAGACTGACTGCATGTGTCTGAAACTCCTTGGACACTTCCTTAGCCACTGTGAGGGCATTTGTGTTTTCCCAAACGCTTTCAGGAAGACTGTATGCATGTGTCCTAGATCAAACTCACTTAGAACCACTCTAAACCCCTATACAATCTCTTCCAATTACTCTGTGTGCATCTGGGACTTCCCAGACACTCCCTTGACTACTTTGTGTAAGCGTTTTGGGACCAACATTGTCTAATATGCTTAAGAAACCCTAGATTCTCCCTTCAAGCTTTTGTGAGAGCGTATGAGACTTCCTAGGCACTCCCTTAGCCACTGTGTGCATGTGTTTGAGGACAAAGAAGCTCAGTTACATGCCTACATCTAAGAAACAGAAACCCTAGTTCTGTGTGAGCTTCACCCCTATGATTTCTGACCCTTGCGCAAACTTCCTTCAACATATCTGTGTGAACCAAGACAAAATAAGAGAGTAGAAGATGTCTTGATCAATGTGTGGAAATGAGATTGAGGTCTCTTTTATTTATAGACTTCCATGAGGGTCCACTTGGGGTTGAGGCTGACCTAACCAATTTCACATGTGCTTAGGGCCAACCCATTCCATTATACATGAGTGGATAAAATAATTCAAAAATCAACTTCTTCTTGTCCAAATAGGGTGATCTCGATTTTGGTCCTTTTGAAAAGATGAATTTAATGCAATCATCATCTTGGTCATATGACTTGTCCAAGGTGGAATTTGACCCTAGTTTAAAAAATTAACGCTCCCTCTCAAGTAGGAAGAATTCCACCTGCCAATATTTGTTTGTTGGTCATCACATCATCATGTCATGTTGTCATCCTGCTTGGTTGTATCTGTTCAAATCTATCTGCGTAAAATTTCTCAGATCTAAAAATAGGGGAATCGGGGAGAAATAACTTCCATCCATAACGAGCAATAGGATAACTCAATCATACAGGGGAGCACATCTTTGACCCCAGAATCTCATCAGAGAGCTCATTCTCAACTCAAAATCTCAAAAGGGATGCAAGTATTAACCCAATCCTATTGCCTACAGATCTTCCCATTAATGACCCTCAATAGTCATGTGGTAGAACACCTACATCATAATCAAATTGGGTTGTGCATATAAGTACACTCTCAACCCATTGGCCAAACGAGGAGCGGTATTCCCAACAAGCCTTGCTTGAGGGTATGATGCCAACTGAGGTATACTTTGCATATACCACATATGGGAGTAGCATCTCTGACCCTATGAATATAGGGGGAGAAACATCTCCAACCCTATGGGTAACAGATAGGGGAGTACCCTATTTTCCAAATATCCTTCAATCCCAAGAGCCCTCTATCTCAATTTCTCACATTGGGAGCTCAAACAGGGTGGGAAGAGTTGGCTTAGTGTCCTTGATCAGCGCTGCCCCTTATTCGGAGGGGCCATATCCATCAGTCCAAGCTACTCTCTAAAGACCGAGAACTTTCCTTTCGGTAATGCATTGGTGAGAATATCTGCAATCTTCTCATCTGTCGAAATGTGATGGAGTCTAACAACTCCTCTTTGCACCATGTCTTGAATAAAGTGATATTGAATCTTAATGTGCTTGGACTTTTCATGAAACGCGATATTCTTTGCCAGACAGATCACACTATTGTTGTCGAAATATTCAATGTAATGTCTAGGACCTACTCAAATAACTCTCCAAAGAGATTCCTCAACCAAACTACTTCACAACTAGCCATGCTAGCGGCAATGTATTCTGCTTCGGCAGTGATTAATGCTATTGACTTTTATTTCCTACTCATCCAGGATATCATGGCAGATCCAAGACTAAAGAAACATCCAAATGTACTCTTTTTTTCAATAACTTTTGCTTCCCATTTAGCATCAGCGTATCCATGAAGTTGAACATCTCTAGCAAAATATCTCAGACCAAGTGTGATCGTCCCATGCAAATATCTCAATACGTGTTTGGCAGCGATCTAATGTGCATGGAGAGGCTCGGTCATGAATTGAATCAATGTGTTTACTACATAGCATATGTCTTGACGGGTTTCCACAAGGAACATCAAAGCCCCAATCAATTGTCTATACTCAGATGGATTTTCCAAATCAGGTCCTCCAACTTCTCCACACAATTTCTTGAAGTTCATTTCCATCAATGTGGCCATGGATTTGAATTCAGTCATTCCAAATATTTCTAGCAACTTCACAACGTATTTTCCTTGTGAAAGGAAAATCTCACCAGTCCTTTGCCACATCTCAAGACCAAGAAAGTAGTGCATGAGACCAAGGTCCTTCATCTTGAATTCATAGGCTAACTCCCTCTCACATTTAATCTTTAGAGGCTCACTACCTGTCAAGAATAGATTGTCAACATATAAAACCAAAATCAATGGCATACCTTGGAATACTTTGAAGTAGAGGTTGGGATCGACATTGCTTCTTGTGAATCCCAACTTCATTAAGTAACTGTCAATGCATGCATACCAAGCTCAGGGAGCTTGCTTCAAACCATACAATGCCTTCTTCAACCTACAAACATGTGTTCTTCGATCTTCCACTTCAAATCCCTGTGGTTGTTCAACATATACTTCTTCTTGTAACATGCCATGAAGGAATGCGGTCTTTACGTCCATCTGATGAAGAGTCCATCCTTGACTAGCAGCAAGGAAAACTATTGAATGGATATTTGTATATCAAGCCATAGGAGCAAATATGTCATCATAATATTCTCCCTCTTTCTGAGAGAATTCTCGAGCTACGAACCTTTCTTTGTATTTCTCAATGCTGCCATCAATTCCATGTTTGATATTGAATAGCCACTTTTAAGTCATGAAAGACTTCCCATTTGGTCTTGGCACAACATCCCATACATCATTTTTCACATTTGATTCATATTCCTCGGTCATAGCATCCTTCCAAACTTGTTCTTTTATAGCTTCTTCGAATGAGGATGGTTTGTCTTGAATCATAGTGCTCATGGCTACAATATATCCCTAATACCTGCATGGTTCATTCATTTCTCTAAATGATCTATGAATGGGAACATTTCTTTCATCATTCTATAGAGTATCGTGAAGCCAAAGTAGTCTCTTCCTAGTAGGAGGATCACTTGGAGGAGGATCTAAAGGATCCATAAACTGCATGGGATCATCAACAATATCAGACTCGAGCACGGAAGGACCATCTAGAATATCCCAGTCATCATTCTCCTTCTTGGGTGGAGGAGACAGAGGAAGGTATCTCGCTTTTCCAAGAGCTGCATCTTCATCAAATGTTATGTCCCTGCTAATTTCAACCTTCCTTTGACGAGGAATATATATTCTATATGATTTATAATTTTCACAATAACCCATAAATATACCTTTTCTTCTTGTAGCTTCTAACTTGTTCCTTTTGTCCTTCGGCACATGAAAATATACAGAGTGTCCAAATACACAAAGATGGCTAATATCGGGCTTGATGCCTGCAAATATTTCTTTGATGGTCTTTCTTTCTAATGCTCTATGAGGCACCATATTTTGAACATATACAAAAACATGTGTGGCTTCATCCCAAAGGAATTTTGGCACCTTTTTATGATGGAGCATGGCACGTGCAGCTTCTAATATAGACTTGTTCTTCCTTTTAGATAAATCATTCTGTTCAAGAGTATATGGCACAATCGTTTCCTTCTTGATCCCTTCTTTCTTGCAAAATGCTATGAATTTGTTTGACATGTATTCCCCTCCATTATCATATCTGGATACTTTGATTCTCTTCCCTATTTGATTTTTGATCGAGGCTTTGAATTCCTTGAACATTGAAAATGCTTCATCCTAGTGCTTAAGGTAGTATATCTATATCTTTCTTGAGAAGTTGTCAATGAAGGTGACGTAGTAGAGATGACCACCAATAGAATGCACAGGCATTAGACCACATATATAAGAATGAATGAGATGGAGGATGTAATTTGTACTGTCCTCACTAGAGGGGAATGGTGCCCTTGTTTTATTTCTACTCGCACAACCTGGACAAACTCCATCATGATGGTCTTGAAAATTGGGAATACCTGAGACCAATTTATTCAATTGCATAAGAGCATCATAGTGTAGATGAGCTAGTCTACGGTGCCACAACTCACTCATATGATTGGTATTATGAACCAATGGTAGAAGTGGCCTTCTAGTGACTTTATAGTGTCCTTAAAATATTGATCCTAATGTGAATGCATCTCCTATAGGTGAATCATCAGACCAAGTCAAAACTTTTCCTTTGATGAAGGAAAACCTCATCCCTTTATCTTCCAATGCGGATATATATACCAAATTCTTCATTAATCTCGGCACATACATAACATCATGCAACATAACTGATTCCCTAGAATTCAATTGAAATTTGACGGACCCAAATCCTTTCAAGGGATGAGTGGAGTTGTCTCCAAGAATTATCTTCAGGTTAGTCTCCCTCTCTACTAGATTAGAGAGAACTTCCTTGTATCCAGAGAAATGATGAGTGGTCCCACTATCAACCAACCAAATATCCCACGAATCCAGTGGAGAAGAACTAGTAGCGGTAGAAATAAGATGTATTCAGATTTATTTATAGCATTACTTTCATACCTGGGAACTCTTGACTTATTTTGAGGAGGATGATCTTCTTCACGTTTTCTTGAGGAATATCTTCTTCTTATTTAATATCTTCTATCACATTTATTCCTTTTATTGTCTTTTCTTCTTTTATTATTGTTGTTGATGTTGGTATATTAACATGGCCTTTTCCTCTTCTTGGGACAGTCTTGGGCATAGTTACCTTTCTTGTGGAAATTATAGCATTCAATATGAGATAAATATGTTTCATTCCTTCCTTTTGCATTTTGAGAAGGAGGCTTCCTTGATGGACCTCATTTTCCATTCTTCTTTTCTTCATGAGTGATATATGCAGTGGGCTCACCCTTTCATTCTTCTGAATCCTTCCTTTTACTATCATCCTTGATTCTTCTTGAGTAAGATTCCCAAAAATTTCATCAAATGATAGAATGACATTGTTGTTTCTTACTCTACTAATGAAGGTTTTCCAAATAGGAGGGATACCTCTAAGAGTCACAACTACTAGTTCCCTATCAAGAACATTCTCTCCAACTCTCTGCAATTGATCTCTAAGGTGAGAAATCCTCATAATTTAGGATTGGAAAACTTCTCCTTTGTTCATATTGGTTTCCTTGAGTTGATATTTCAAGGCGATGATCTCATTCAATATGTTGATTTCATACATGTTGGCTGAATTTTCATACATGTCTTTATACTTTCTTAAATTCCCAACATATGCATGCAAATGATCTTGTAAGCCATCAACTATAATTTGCTTTGCTTTGGACTCAACTTTCTTGCACTTGTTTTTGAGGGAAGCAAGAGCATTTTCTAGAGGCTCGGGCATCCTTCCTTGAATGTATTCTAGAACATCATTGTTGTTAGCTATGATCTCCAATCTGACTTTCCATGCAGCAAAGTTTGATGTGTCACCCAACTTTTCATGCTCCTTGAAGGTAGAGGAAGACATATTGACCTTGACTAGGCAATCTTCTTTCTAATAAAGAGGGCTTCAACGCTTATATTCTTTTGGGCTTGTCCTTAACCTTAGCTCCGATGCCATGTTAAGTTTTTATATTTTTCTATGTTGTATCAATTACTTTAGCCCAATTCACATCTTCATTTAACAATGCTTCCAAATATTAGCAATGTATCCAATCATACTCTGTAACTAAAGATAGAACAATATATGGAATGAAAAAGGAGACAAAAACACAACCATAATACATAGTAGATCGGTCCAAGACTAGGTAAAAACCTCATAAGGGGAAAACCCTTTCAAATCTTCTTATTTATTAGATCATCATAAAAAGTTTTCAGCATAGAGTACAATGAGCCCAATACATAAACTTGTAGTAGAGATTTACAAAACAGACTGCATATTTATAGAACAGTAGAGAGAAACCCTTGATCCATAAAACCATTGAAGTCAACTGAATGCAACTACCAAACCCTATATCAAAATCCTAGATGCTCCCAACAAGACTGACTATGTGTGTTTGAAACTCCCTGGACGCTCCCTTAACCACTATGTGAGGGCGTCTATGTCTTCCCGAGCATTCTTAGGAAGCTTGCATGCATGCGTTTGGGGTCAAACTCACTCAAAACCACTGCAAACCTCCATATTCTCTCTTCCAGTTACTGTGTGTGCGTCCGGTATAGCCTGGCCGCTCCCTTGACCACTCTGTGCAAGCATCTGAGGACCAACACCATCTGACTGCTTGAAAAACCCTGGACGCTCCCTTCAGGATTTTATGCAAGCATCCGAGGCTTCTTGGATGCTCCCTTAGCCACTGTGTGTGTGCATCTAGGGATGAAAAATTTTAGTTAAGTGCCTAGATCCGAGAAACAAAAACCCTAGATCCGTGCGAGCTTTAGCCCTGTGCTTTCCTACCCTTGCGCAAACTTCCTCCGTCAGACTTATGGAACCAAGAAAAAAGAAGAGAGTATAAGATGGCTTGATCAATGTGTGTAAATGAGCTTGAGGTATATTATATTTATAGGCTTTCATGATGGTCCACTTGGGGTTGAGGCTGACCTAACCAATTTCACGTGTGCTTAGGGCTGACCCATTCCATTATACATGAGTGGATAAAATAATTCAAAAATCAACTTCCTCTTGTCCAAATAGGGTGATCTTTATATCGATTTTGGTCCTCTCAAAAAGAGGAATTTAATTCAATCATCATCTCGGTCATCTGAGTTGTCAAAGGTGGAATTTGACACTAGTTGAAAAAATTAACAATTTGAAGCCTTTTAAATAACCAAATGCCAAGAACATTATTATAGCCTCTAGTCTGGAAATAGGAGTGAAAGTATCTTCAAATTCAATTCCTTCAATTTGAGTGTATCCCTTGCACACCAATATTGCCTTATTTCTGATGAATTATCCATTTTCATTCATTTTTTTCTTATACACCCACTTTGTTCCTATGACATTCTTATCCTTTGGACATGATACTAGCTCCTATGTTCCATTCCTTTCAATTTGGTTCATCTCTTCTTCCATTGCCTTTGAAATTTTGTGGTTCTATTGTTGAGAGCAAGGTAATATCATTCCTTTTTGGTGCGTTTGTTATTTTTCTTCAAGTTTGTATTTCTCCATCCACATCTCCAGTGATTTAGTCTTCTATATGATGTTTTTATACAAACTTTACCTTTGATGGTGTTTGAGATGGTTCCTCCTTTTTTATTTTCCGGATCCTTCTCTACCTTTGCACCACCTTCCTCTGAATCTATAAGGATAGGGTCTTATTTATTGGTTTGAACTAATTCTTTTTTTTTGGAAGAGATTCATCTATCATTGCATCGATGCTTTTATCTATCTTTCACAACTGATTGTTGTAGGATTTGTAGGCCTTGCTTCTTAATGAGTATCCAAGAAAAATTCCTTCGTCAACATGTGAATCAAATTCACCTAGTGACTCATTATTAATCTCCATATAGCATTTGATTCCAAATATTTTGAAGTGTTTCAAAAAGGTAGGTCTTCCTTTCCATAGTTCATATGGATTTTTATCATTATTTAGCCAGAGCTTTGTTCATGATATACACTACTGCCCCAACTGACTCGTTCCAAAATTTTGTCTATAATAAGCTTCTAACAATATTGTTCTTACAGTTTCTTATATAGATATGTTCTCTCTTTCCACTACTCCATTTTGTTTTGGCGTTCTAGGAATAGAAATTTCCCTTTTGATTCCTTATTTTTCACAGAATTCATTAAATTCTCCTAAAGTAAATTCCCCACTTCTATCCATTCTTAAGCATTTGATCTTCAACTCGGTTTCATTTTTAACCATTGCTTTTGAAAATTTTAAAACAATCTAGTGCTTTTGATTTATATCTTATGAAAAATACCCACAATGATTCTAGTATAATCATATATAAATAAAATAAATTACCTTTCTCCTTGTAGAGTTGGAATTCTGGTTAGACCGCACAGATCTGCATCAATGAGTTCCAAAGCTTTTGATGTCGAACACTCCTTTAATTTGAAGCTAGTCCTAGTTTGTTTTCCATGTTGACATGGTGCACCGATAACATTCTGTAGCTTTGAAATTTTGGGCATATTTTTTACTGCTTGAGTTTTGCTAATCTTCACTAGGTTATCAAAACTTAGGTGTCCCAAATGCTTGTGCCACAACCAGCTTTAATTTTCTTGACTCATGTAACGTCTTTCTTCTCGAATTAGACTGAGAATGTATAAATTATATGTTGTTCTTACTCCTCTTCCTACCAATTTCTTGAAGATGATCTCCTTACCTGATAGTCTTTGGAATGGAAGATGAGATGTAACGAACAAAGTGTTTATGCTCAAAGGAATGCTCTGATACCAATGTAACGAACAAAGTTCATATACTTAGAGGAATGCTCTGATACCGATGTAATGAACAAGGTTTGTATACCTGCAATAATCTTCAGAATAATTCGAAGGAAAATACATCCATTGTAGGACAAGTAATTGTATATTGAATATTATATAAAATAATTGATGATATGATGTGAATGTTACAAATGAGGCCTGCTTATATACCTAGGCAAGTGCCTCTTCATGAATGGTTATGTCTTTAAGATATGCCTTTTCAATAATAATGACTATTTAGTTAACCTTATTATGATTATTATTATTTACATTAATTTTATTATTTTCATATTAATTATATTCATAACATTTCCTTCATGTTCAAAAAAGATTTGTCCTCAAAGATTATTGAGGAAAGGGCTTGATCTCTTTTCTCATTTTGAATATCTTCTCATCTCAGAACTTTCATCTTCATTGATACAAAATGATACGATCCTTTGAGTGATAAACAAAATTATCAGACAAAGAACGATTCTGACCATCCTAGATTAATCTTCTATGGAATCTTTTGATTACTAAAAAATTGTAATGAATTGTTATCATAGGACTAGATTCTACAAACTTCAATATTCCTTGGAACATAAATCTATTGTTTCCGTTTTGAATGGTTCAAATGTGTAGACTGACTTAGTTTTTTTCTCTTGTGATTTGGATTTCGATAAGGATTTCTTGCCTTTTGATCTTGCTCTTGTTTTATTGGGGTATCTAACTTCTTTCAAGTTCAGAAATTGCTTGATTAATTGCGAGATCTTCACTTGAAATTTTTGTTGTTTGGACTACAACTTATGAGTATGTCTTCATTTCAATTGATCTATCCTCTTCTTAACTTGTGATCTTGATTGGATTAGTGTTGTTTCCTTTATCTTAGACTTGGAATATTACGACTAGAGACTTCAATACTTCTTATTGAGTAAGTTGTTCTAACTTGTCATTTAGTGACTTCTTGTCCCTTTTAAGCTTCTTTATTTGCGTAAGAAGGCTTTGGTTATGATTCCTTAGACATAAAATCTCTTCACTTTCTGGATTATTGATTTTATTCTTAGTATCCTCCTCATCTTTTAAACTTTTGATTTGTTCTAATAGCCTTTGATTAAGGTCTTTTAAGCACAAATTTTCTTCTTCTTTCTTTGATAAACTTTCGTTGAGTTTCTTCTCGAAAGCTTCCTTTTCTTGTTATAATTTGCGATTCTTATTTTTTGCACAAGTAGTTTCTGATTATGATCCTTCAAGCATGAATTTTCTTTGTTCTTGTTAAATATGACTTCTACAAGCTCCTTTTGTTTTTTTAACATTGTTTCTTGATTCTCTTGTAGCATCAATTGTGAAATATCCTTAAATTCCTTTGATGAAGGCATTATCTATTTTGAATTCATTGTCATGCTCTGAAATGCGATCATCTTCTTCTTATAAGGAAACATCAAAATCATTTTTTCTAAATTTAAAATAAATGTGGCCAATTCTCTTCACCAAGGTTGACCAAAAATGGCATCAATCCTTGGGTTAAACATAGTTACGACATGTAATTAAGAGATGCATTCATAGTGGTCAATTATTACTTGTAAATAGTTAATTTCATACTCTTTTTCGCCAAAAATATATTTTCTTTCTCCTATGCCTGACTTTATAATTAATAGTTGATTTGCCAAACTAACATTGATGTAATTTTTATTGTCACTTGTGTTGATAAAGATTCTAATCTCCTTCCCTTGGGTTTTTCCTTTTAATAAAATAATCTATAGTCTGCAATTGAAAGACCTTTATAGGAAAAATTTCCTTCCTTTGTTTCTAGATTATAATTCGTTATTTTTTCTTCAGTAATTGACTCCATATTTCCTTTTTCAATATGAGTTTATGGTTTTGAAGGTAACCCTTCCCTAATCTCTATAATAATATTATTTTTTCTTGACTTCTATCTTTTTATCTTTTATGAGATTTGAAAATATAAGAATATTTTATCTTTTTTCTTCCTCTCTTTCTTTTATTTTCAGTTGTTGATACTTTAGTTAACTCAACTTTAAAAATAAAATAAAAAAATACTCTAGTTGTAAAGTCATTTTTTTCCTCTAGCTTGAAACGATTACTTTTCTTTCTAGATTTGATTGGAATTGGAATTGGCCTAGGAGAATTGTATTTTGTTTCCTTTTTTTATTTGAACCTTAACACATATCAGCTTATATAATATAACAATTTATGTTATGTTAAAATTGTTTTTTATATAATCAGATGACTAACTAAACCTAAGGAAACCATATGGAATGATCACGACTCTCTATTCCACCTTTGTATTAACTCCACTAAGATTTCCTTTTAATTGTCAACCATTCATAACTAGTGACATCAATAATAGTTTGACTGCTTACAATTTTGTATGAATTGTACGAAATATATAGGTGGTATAGACTGAACGAGTGGACAACAAATTTGTATGGAAGATTGTACATCTACAGAAGTTTTTGTATGATATAAGCGGTGGCAGAGCTGGAAATGGTTAAAATGGGCAGGGATAGTGTGGTCTAAGGTGTTGGAAGGTCATGTAGTGATTGCAGCAACAACAGGGGTCAGTGGTGGTGAGAGATAGGGCGAGATGGCAGGTAGGGAAGACAATCAATGTTGTGGTTGAGTTGATACAAGGGTGGTTCATACTGGTGGTGGATTTGGCTGGATAGAAGCAGTGGCAATAGATAATGGACCACATTGGTGGTAGATGGGTAGTGCGGCATAAGCAGAATGGGCAGCAGCTGAAAGGAACAAGGATACCTACACATTTTCTCGGTGGGTAGAATAGGCGATGTGGGAAGTTGGGGGCAACGATTTGCTGTCGGTGACTGATGGTGGTTGCGGACAGTTACACGTAAGTTTTGTTTGTTGTATGTATGTATATATATATATATATATATATATATATATATATATATATATATATATATATATATATATATATATATATATATATATATATATATATATATATATATATATATATATATATATATATATATATATATATATATAATGATTTTTCTTTTCTTTTCTTTTTTTAATATATTTCTTTTTTTTTCAATTTGATTTTCTAAATATACAATCCTTTTTTGATATATATTTTTCTATCTTCTTTTTTTTTATATAATTTTTTTTAATGGCCAAAGGCTTGACGGTGAAATGGAGAATCTCCAAAATGTGTAGCGAAATACTTCAATTATGATGACAACAAAGTTGACAAAAATTGATGGCTAAAGGCTAGTGATCGGAGAACGTGGCTCTGATACCAATGTAGCAAACAAAGTTCACATACTTAGAGGAATGCTCTGATACCAATGTAACAAACAAAGTTTGTATACTCATAGGAATGCTCTAATACCAATGTAATAAGATTCATATACCTGCAATAATCTTTAGAATACTTTGAAGAAAAAGACATCCATAGTAGGACAAGTAATTGTATATTGAATATTATATAAAAGAATTGATGAGATTATGTGAATGTTACAAATGAGGCCTGCTTATATACCTAGGCAGGTGCATCTTCATGAATATTCATGTCTTTAAGACATGCCTTTTCATTACTAATTACTATTTAGTTAACCTTATTATGATTATTATCGTTTACATTTATTTTATTATTTTCATATGAATTATATTCATAACACGAGATTATGTACTTGATCACATATTTGGATAATGCTTAGATATTATGCTTGAGTCCTTCAACATATAATGCATTTTGTGCTTTTCCCTTGCCATTGATGAGAGTCACTATGCATTTACCAGTAATTTTAGCAGATCCATTATCTCCAAATGTCACATTTCCATCCTTGTCTTTGCTTATTGAGATGAAATTTTTATGGTCTCCTGTCATGTGCCTAGAACATCCACTATCTACAAAACATTGATTTTCCTTTTTCTGAGCACATAAATCTAGACTGTAATTTTCAGAGTTAGACTCCCCAATTTTCTTTCTCCATACTTTCTCTTTTTGTTCTAAACAACATTTTTGTGCTACATGTCCTAGATTATTGCATTTGTGAAATTCTAGACTATACTTTTAAACAGGATCAAAGGAGTTATAAGTCTTGATTAGAAACATTGACCAAGGAAAATAGTTTGATCCCTGTTAGGATAGGATTGCCTTGGTGAGATATTTCTTTTAGGAAGAGGTTGCTTCTCATTCCTTGGATGAAATTTGTTTCTTGCAAGGTTAGAATGATGAGATGCTTTAAGGACATCAACAAAAATTCTAGGCTTTTCTTTATGATGATCATTGGTTTCTTCCTTTGAATTGGAAGATTCACCTGTATAGCCAAGTCTATATTTTTCATGTAGTGGCTTTTAAGAGCTAAGAAGTACATCCAAGATTCAAATTATTGTTGGCTTTATCCAACTCTCCTTTTAGTAATACAACTTCACCTTCCAGTTTTTTGCAAATTTTTTCTTTTTCCTTCATCTTATTGCTCAACATTTCTTCTATTCTTTTAGCTTCTTCCTTCTTGGTTTTGACAAAGTTGATTTATTGAGATAAATTTTCATTCTTCTTTCTAAGTATTTCATTTTATTTTATCGCACTATTAAATAGTTCCTCCACATTTCCTTCTACTTCTTTTAGACTTTCTTCTTCTTTTGGACTATCGCTTCATTTGTGAAGGTTGTGAATAGTACTTCACTGCTTCCACTTTTTATTCTTCTTCATGAGAGTCATCATTGTCTTCTTTGGAGAAAAAATTATTTTTATTTTATCCTTTCTTCTTTAAGGTTCTTCTTTGAGTTTTATCTTCATCATCACTTTCATATTTAACATGGAACTTTGATGCATAACGTCCTATTTTACCACATCTAAAGAAAATGGGAGGTTACTTACCTTTGAGTTTGTATCCTTTCTTTAGCTTCTTGACAAATTGTTCCATTTCAGTATCAAAATCATCATTGTTATAATCACAATTCTTTCCCTTTCGTGATGTCTTGGATGCCTTGAAAGTAGCTTCCTTAGGAGTTGAATTTCCTGACCTCATTTTGTATGTTGTGAGAATTCCATGAATTTCATCCATTGATAGAGAGTCCAAGTCTTTTAGTTTTTCTATGGAACAAACATTGGCATAAAAATGATCTAGAAGAGATCTCAAGACCTTTTGTACAATCATCTTTTCTTTGATATCTTCACCTAGTCCTTTGAGACATTTGACTACATCATCTACTTAGAGAAACTAAGCAGCAATATCTTCTTCATTATTCATCTTAAGACTTTCAAACTATCTTCTATAGGTTTGAGGATTTTCATTTTTTGCCTTTTCATCTCCTTCTTAAATATGGATGAGCTTTTCCCACATGTCTTTGGCTACTTTAATATGCATAACTTTGGTGAATTATGAATCTGACAGACCAATTGCTATAGAATTCAATGTTTTTGCATTTACCACATATGATTTCTTTTTGTTCAAATCTGTTGGAAGAGGAGATGGGATCTTGTATCCATTTGTGATACATTGCCAAACTTCGAATCCAAGAGACTTTAAGTAGTACTCCATTTTAACCTTCCAAAAGAAAAAATGTGTCCCATCAAATTGAGGAACCTTAGCATCCTTACTGGTCATTGTGATTCAAAAATCCTTCTTCCAGTTGTTAGGTTGATCTTGAAGAAGATGGATCTAATACCAATTGTTGGAAATATTGAGAGGGGGGTTGAATCAATATTTCTTTCAATTGTTATATTATGCCAATTAATATTATAATTGCAAATTAAACTAGAACACAAGAAATAGAACATAATTAATTGTATTGGTGAGTATAGTGAGTGTCTGACCAGGTATATGGTAACTCCAGAAAATTGATTTTTCTATTAAGAACATTAATATTAACACATGGGAGAGAGACTCTTGGGATTCAAATCCCAAGGTATCTTTGTTTTCTTATTTTTTATTTACATATTTACATGATATTTTCCCAATCCTAGAGGATTAGGTTTCAACATTCCCCCCTTTAATCTGAAGGGGTGTTTATAAGTCCAAGCATCATTATGAATCTTTCAAACTCTTCTCTTCTAAGCGCTTTAGTGAAGATGTCTGCAATGTACTCATTTATGGAACAATGGTGTAGGTGAATAGTCTTGGCCTCAACATGATGTCGAATCAAATGATACTTGTATTGATATTCTTGGTTCGATCATGGAATTTTGGATTCTTGGCCAATTTTATTGAAAAATTATTATCAATTAAAAGAGTTGTAGAATGCACTTGTTTTTCTTGCAAATCTTCAAGAAATTTCCTGAGCTACACAATCTCCTTGGTTTCTTCTATAGTTGCCACATATTCTGCATCTGTTGTGGAATTTGTTGGAACTAAGTATTTGCATGACCTCCAGGAGACAACCCCTGATCCAAGACTTATAACATAACCTGAAGTAGATACTCCACTTTCCTTATCTCCATCAAAGTCTGAATCAAAGTATCCAATCAAGGTGAAGTCATCCACCTTGTATATTTGAGTCCAAAGTCTTGAGTTCCTTTAAATTACCTTAGAACTATTTTTGAAACAAACCAATGACCCTCATATGATTTTTTCATAAACCTGGAAAGGATTCCAACAACAAATGAAATGTATGGGCTGGTAGTAGTGAGGTAGTTAAGACTTCAAACAAGTTTTTTGTACTTAGTTTCATCCTCAAATTCATTTCATTATTTGGATGTGAGCTTTAAATTTTGTTCCAATGGAGTGGACAAAGGATTGCATTCACCCATGCCAAATTTGTTAAAAAAATATCCAATGTACTTCCTTTGAGAGAGAAATATAAATTTCTGATGTTGGGTTACTTCAATACCCAATAGTAGTGAACATATCCCAAATTTGTCATCTTAATTATTTAGTTATGGATGCAATATAATTTTCATTGTTCCCTATCATTAGTAGATCATCTACATACACCACAAGGGACACAACGATTTTTCCAACTTTCTTGACAAATAAAGTTGCATCATCAAGATCAAAGTGTTTGAAATTTAGTTTCAGAATATGCTCGATCAATTTTTCATACTAGGCTCGCAATGCTTATTTGAGGACATACAAGGATTTTATAAGCTTACATACTTTGTGGTATTGCCCATTCACAACAAAACCTTCTGGTTGAGTGGAATGAAAATATTTTCTTTCTGATCTCCATTCAAGAAAGTCGTTTTTACACCCATTTGATGGAATTTCCATCCATTCTAAGCTGCCAAGGCAAAGTGAGTCTCGATGGTAGCCCAAAGTTGTTGTGGGGTCAAAAGTCTCCTCATAATGGACCCCTTATTTTTGTTCAAATCCCTTTTCATGAGTCTTTCTTTGTGCTTTTCAAGTGAGCCATCTAATTTATACTTGTTCTTGAAGACTCACTTGCATCCAATCGGTTTGGTTCCAAATTGAGGGTCCACCAGCTTCTAGGTTCCATTTTTATGAGAGCATCATACTCTTTATGAATTTCTTCTTTCCATTCATCATGAGAAGCATCTTATTTAAAGGAAGTAGGTTTGAAATTACTAGACAAATTCAATTCAAAATCATAAGAAACGTCCATATCAATAGCTGAATTAGAATCATCTACATCACCTCCATTTTGTCTAGTATAACTTCTTGTTCTTGTCTTTGCAACCTCATCAAGATGAAAAATTTCAAGTGTCTTAGTGAAGCATTTTGGAGGACCTTTCTGAGATGGTCCAGGCTATTTTTTTTACTGATATGGGGCTAAATCAATATTTAGACTTCCAATCCTCTCAAACACATCACTCAAAGTGTCTTCTTGATCTAAATAAGTGGTTGGAACTTCATGAGGGGGATAGAGAGCTTCAGAAGGAGATTCAATATATTAATATAAGATAGGGATACCCCTTTCAAGATGTGGAATATTATTATCAAATTTTTGAAAATATTTTGCATGCCTGAATTTGTCTAAGTAATCAAGTTGTTATCCAACAACATTGTCAGTCTTGAAATATTCAAGAAAAATCACATATCTAGACAATATAAACTTCTTATTTACTTTGTCATAAAGATGATATGCTTTTGAGGTATCTGAGTACCCCAAGAAGATATACTTTTGACTACTACACCAAGTTTGTTTCTTTTTTCCTTAGGAATCAAGGCATAGCAGGTGGAACCAAAACCCTGAGATGCCTTCCTGAAGGAATGTGGCCATACCACATTTCATAACTAGTCTTTTTTTAGAGCATGAGATGGACATTTTTTTTTAATGTACACCACATATAGAACTGCATCAACCCAGAACAACAACTTAACATTTTTGAAAAACATCATTGAATGAAACATATTTAATATTGTCATGTTCATTCTGTCAACTACACCATTATGTTGAGTATTATAAGGAATTGTTGTTTGATTTTGAATCCCATGTTAGCGAAGATAGTTTTAAAATTCATTTGAAGTATGTTATCTTCCATTATCAGTGCGAATAGAGCCAATACGAGATTGTGTGTTGTTTTCAGTCCATGCATGAAAGTTTTTGAAACTTTCAAAAGATTCATATTTATTCTTCAACAGATATACTCAACACATTCTAGTATAGTCATCAATAAAAGTCATCATATATTTATTTCCATTTGAATAAGGAACACGCATATGGCCACACAAGTTAGAATGAATAAATTCAAGCTTTCTATGTGCTCTATAAATAGAATCATGAAATGGTCGTTTGTTATGTTTTCTTAAGGTACAAGCATCACATTACTTCAATTTCTTAGGAATGGTTGGAAAACTGGTAGCACCATCTTCCTTCAATAAAAAAAGACTATCATAATTCACATGTCCAAGTCTAGCATTCCATAAGAGACCGGATAGCAATGTACCTTCATTATACTGATAATTGTATGCATATTTATGTGCATGACCATAATTTCCTTGCAGCTTCATGAGTCTTTCTTTTTCTATTCCTGTCATGACAAGTGAGTTGTCTGATGCTTTTCTCACTTCAAATTTTCCATAAAATATGTGAATAGAGTTTCCTTTCTATCGGATTTGATCCAAGGACAACATTTTTCTCAGTAATTGTTGGGATGGGGTCCCCTGGGTCAGTTTTGGGGTAAAATCCCAAGTTTTGATGTAAAGTTGATAAAAAGATGTAAAGTCTCCACGAATTGTGGATGTAGAGCACATAGGTAGATAGAAGTCAAAAAGGGTTTTTACCCTTATTTATGTAAAGATTGAGTCGGTTTTGAGATCTACCCTTGGTCCGTGGACCATGGGATTGTATAACTAGGTGTGTCTTAGAGAGTCTAAGGTAGATCTATACTTTTTCTATGGGTACAACGGATGGAGTCTTAGAGAATTAGCGTAGAGAAGCAAGTCTTAGAGGAGGGAAAGGCTCTGCAACTTAGTGCACAGAGGCCTAGAGTAGAGTCCACAGTTGAGTCCGCGGACCCCTAAAGCTAAGTCCGCAGGGAAGTTTTGAGCCTGTAACCTTACACTAAAGATCAATAAAGAAGTCTCTTGGATAAATTCATATGTTTTATATGTTTCTTTTTGTTGTTTATGTTTACGATATATCTCATGATGCAGGAATGTCTTTATGACTTAATGATGTATTAATGCACAAATCTATTGGATGAATCTCTTTAATTGAATGCAATGCATGTTAAGTGTTTACGCAGAGGTTATAATACTTTATGTTAAGTTTATTAAACACCTAAGAAAGTCTCTGTAGATTCTGATCTGAGATTAGTCTATGATGCGCGCAAGTATATAACCTATCAGTTAAAGGTCCACAAAAGTCAATCGTAGACCTTTGCGGAGGTCTAGAGGCCAATTAAAGAAAATTATAGTGCTAAACCCTAAAGTCTTAGAGATCTGCACGAAGGAAGATCTAGGACATAAAAGGGACATCACACTGATCGCTGGATGTGTAAACTTGGTTCCATAATACCCCCCATACTGCTTCGGGTGAGACTTCAGTCTACGCTAAGCAGATTGATGTCGAAAGGGCCAGTAGTGTAGGGTTTTGTTTGGCACAACTAACTCTAAACCTAGGTCAAGACCCTCTAAGCCAACAAATGGTTACGTTGCCAGGACCAAGATCTGCATAAAGGGATGTGTGATTTCGCATCACTGGTATCCAACCAAAAATGAAATTGAGAAGTGGTTGGATAGGAAGATCCACTAATTTGCAGCACAGGGGAATAGAAATTCATGCCTGACAAAAAAATAGTGGTTGGACACATATTTGTACATATAAATACACAAAAATTTCTTCTACACCTTCTCGATCGAACTATACGAGTGGATAGCTAAGTTGTCATATGGCCAAGGTTGGTGGAGGCTTGATGGCCCAATATTGTGGACTCTAGAGCTAGTGCAGAGGTTGGAAGTGTCTGAATATAAGATCGCACGTGTTGTTGACCACTCGATTGATCAAGTTATAGGATTATTTGTAATAGAATTCACGGTTGATACCTCAATCAGTTACAACGAAGTAGAGTGACACTTTTTCAAGGGACCACTAGATAAGTATTTGATATCTTTGAATACTTGGATTAAGATGCTCTTGTGTGAAAAGTGGGTTATGCCATTGCCTTGATGTTTGGATCTATGTGAAGTGGATGAAGCTTTAGAAACCAAGAAAAAGCAGGGCCTAAATATAGCTCGTTTATTGGACCTCCTTCAAGTGACGATGAGGGAGCGGTACAGGCCTCATCAGGGAGCGTTGTCCAAATGATAAGGCAGGCTTTTCCATGGAAACATCATCCATCCACTCCACCTCCACCTTCACCTCCACAACACACACCTTTGCCCACGCCGCCGCCATTGCCGTTCAACAAGTTGAATACGATGAAGTTTCCAGTTTTCAAGGGCCTAGGAAATGAAGATGCAGATCAGTTTTGTTTATTGTGAAGGCTGTGTGGATGGCACAACAAATTACAAATGATAATATAAAGAAGGCGCAGTTGGTTACCACTCTGCAGGATCGAGCGCTGACATGGTACATTAAGTACTACATCGATACTCCGTTGGCATCATTAGCAGACACTCGGGCTGCTTTGAACAAAGAATTCGGTAAGCCTAAGTCTGACTCACAATTAGTAATTGGATTCATGGAAATCACTATGAGGGTCGATTAAATTCCCTGGGATTTAGATCAAATATCGAAGTGCGTGATCCGCGAAGCAAATATGCACCTCACAGATAGTCAGCACCCTGAATGGTTTATAACCTCGCTCCTGCCCCACCTGAGGATTGGTTTATCGCAGCAGAAGATAGGGACTCAGGAAAAGCTCTGGAAATCGCGATGAGATTGCATGAAAAACTTATTCAAGATGCATATTTGGGAGTCCAACAAATTCACTCACAGATGTAGAACCTCTGCTTGTAATTGCAGAGCTTGAAAAAAGAAAAAGAGGTTAGACGGGAGGTGTGCGAGGAAGTTTGGTGCCTCGAGTATAAGTGTTAGGGTCATGATAAAGATCAATGCCTTGTCTCCGCAAATTATATCACAGGGGGGGACCAATGCCCCTGAGGTAGGAACCTCCAGCAGGACCAAGTGCGGGACCCGCGCTATGGTGTGAAACACGTAACATATAATTTCCATTTGCTGCAAAATTTTGTGCAGACACCACAACAAATGTTCTATGATTTCTGAAAATTGGTGGGCCATGATGAATTCCACTTCCACAGCTATGAATTGATGATGGAAAGGATGCATATGTACTGAATGCAAGCAGAAACTTGGCCTCCGGATCAGAGCACTGGGGGAGCGCGTGAAGGATATCAGGGGTGTGGATGAGGCCGAGGAGGAGGAGGACCTGGTAGTAGAGGTTGTGGACAGGTAATTTTCTATAATTGTGGGACACTAGGGCACTACGCACGGGAGTGTCTGAATCAGACATGCCCATCATGTCAATACTGCACTCAGTTTGACCATATAATAGAAGCATGCCATGTGTTGATAGATAAGATGCAGGAGAAGAAGGTGCAGCCTCAACAGCATACCCAGAACTTGTAGATGATGAGGGCTGAGCCCCACGAGGAATATCCAAATGTGAATATCGTGCTAAGGAGAGGAATAACAACTGGTGATGATAAAGGAAAACAACCTGAAGAAAGTGGGTGGGTCCACAAGGCCCCAGAAAAGGAAGTTGATTTCGATCTGGAACACACAAAAGAGACGTTTATGGAGGCAAAGAAAAAATTCGCTAAAGCATCTACCTCAAGCATCTACCTTAGGCAGTTAGGGCAAACTACCAGGAACTAGCATGCCCACAGAGATTGATCCCTTTGTACTCACCACGTTCTTGGAGACCTGTATGAAATTGTTGTGCGATAGCAAGGCTATAAAGGGACTACAAGAATTGATAAATAAGTGTGTTGGTAAGGAAAGTACTCCTGATGGACACCTTGTAGTCTGGAAGATTGGCAAACATAAGGCAAGAATAGGGTGTGAGATGAGGCTTACCGCGCAAATAGGAGACTATGAGATGCACCAAGTTATTTTTGATCTAGGGTCTGATGCGAACATTTTGCCTAAACCGAAGCGGGAGAGAATGGGGAGACCTGTGCTGCAGTGGTCTCCGATTCAACTAAGGATGGAAAACCAGCAAAAAATTATCCCTATGGAATGACTGCATGGAGTCATTATAGATATAGAAGGTGCGAGCGCATTGGCTGATTTTGAAGTGATAAAAATTGTTGATGGTAACAATCCATATCCCGCGCTCCTTGGAATTGATTGAGCTATTGATATGAATGGGGTCACCAACTTGAAGAAGCGGACAATGTCGTTTGGCGGACAATGTCGTTTGAAAGGAAAATGCTCCGCATCGTAGTACCATTGGACCCTGTAGAAGGACCGCGCTACACTGAACTGGTCCGCGACTATGAAGAAAGTGATGATGATTTGGATCAAATTTACAAAATAACAGCGTGAGATCAAGACTCGATTAACCCAACAGCTGATGGAAGGATTTCATGGGACCACGAAAGCTCTTGTACATCGGATTCAGATGAAGAGTTGGAGCATTGGCAGAACCGGTTGCACGAAGTATCTATGCTACGTTGTAACATGATGACTAAATTGTTGTGTTGTGTCATCGAAGATAAGAAATTTACCCTATTATGATGGGTTAACTGATGTAGATAAGATTTTGGATGCCTTTGAAAGAGAAGTACCTCAGGATCATTACTTTCAAGCACTGGATTTGGCGCTGCGCTCTATGCCCGCACGGTGGTGGGGTACGCACAAAGACAACTTTGATGAATGGTGTGATTACAGAAGGATGATGAGGTTGCGATTTGGTCGCCCAAAAGTTCGACTGACTAAGAAATATGATGGGAGAAATGATCTGCGCGATCATTTAGCGAAATGGACTAAAGTTTATGGAACAAAACTGCAGCCAGAATGGGTGCATTTATTCTATCATACTCTAGACATAGTCCTGATGAATTAGTACCTGGAAACAGAGCTCCTACATGGCACTACGGAGTGGGATATATTAAGGGAAGGATTCTTAATAACCTTTAGTTTTGAGGATGGGTTCGACAACATTGATGAAGCTCTGCAGGGGGTTAAAGCAGCGATCTTCAGAATACCGCAGGACCCTTTGGAGTTGGTTCAGCTAGACTTGAGCACCCAGCTATGCCATGCGTTGGAATGCTATAATGTGATTGCTGAAGGGGAGGATGAGGATCCAAGAAATATCAATATTCTAGAGGCAAAAGGCCATCACGCAGTTGAAGGTCTGCAGATAAAGAATTTGAATATCACCGTGCCATTGAAGACTAGGCAAGTGAACATTGGTACTGAAGCAGAGCCAAAATTTGCGAAGATTGGGGATTACTGGGATGATGCCACAATGGATAAAGTTGCTGAGTTGCTCCGTGAATATCAAGATTTGTTTCCTACAAAATTTTCAGACCTGAAAGGCATCATAGGTGACTTGGGCGTGATGAAGATTACCTTGAAGCCGGATGTGATGCTTATTAAGTAGAGGCCATGTCACCTTAACCCCAAATACAAGGAAAAGGTTTCTTGGAGTTGGACAAGATGCTTTAGGCAGGCATTATCGAACCAGTGGAGGAATCTGATTGGGTGAGCTCGATGGTAGTCCAAGAAAAGAATAGAAGGGAAAAATATGATTTGCGTAGATCTTAGGAAGCTTAATGATGCTTGTTTCCATGATCCTTTTCTGACACCATTTATAGATGAGGTACTGGATAATGTTAGAGGGCAGGAGGCCTACTCATTCACTGATGGGTTCTCTAGATACCATCAGATTAAGATCGCACCAGAATATAGGAGTAAAACAACCTTTGTGATGGAATGGGGTTGTTTCTAGTATATTGTGATGTCATTTGGACTCCAAAATGCACTGACGATATTCTCGCGCGTAGTCATTCCGGCATTCAAGGAATTTATTCACAAATTCTTGGAGGTGTATTTTGATGACTGGACAGTGTTTGGGTTAGTCAAGCGCCATGTAGCCAGTCTACACTTGATGTTGGATATGTGTCGAAGATATCAAATCACGTTGAACCTGAAGAAATGCTTGTTCTGTGTCCCCTTTGGGATTTGGTTGGGTCATGTGGTGTGCAAGCAAGGACTAATGGTGGACCCTACCAAGATTGCAGTAATAGTCAATTTGGAGGCCTCGAGGAGTGTCAAACAGCTAAGCTCAACATTGGGCCATACTAGGTTTTATCGAAAGTTCATTATGGCTTATGCTCAGATTACCGCGCCTATGGAGAAGTTGTTGAAGAAGGACGCTACATTCTGTTGGGATGAAGAATGTCAGTGCAGTCTGGATTTCTTTAAGGAAAAGATGGTCACCACGCCGATCTTGGTCTTCCTAGTTTGGAAGAATGAATTCGATGTACACATTGAAGCCTCGTGTATGGCGTTGGGAGCAGTGTTGACACAGATTGGCGAAGGAGAGATGGATCACCCTATAGCCTTTGCAAGTAGGAAATTATCAAAGGCTGAGAAGAATTACTCAACGACAGAGACGAGGGATTGCCTATGGTGTACGCGCTCCAAAAGTTCTGACACTATCTATTGGGAGGACATTTCAAGATGTACACAGACCACTCCACGTTGAAGTACCTAGTCAATAAGCCTGTGTTGGGGGGGAAGATATGTAGATGGCTACTGTTATTTCAAGAATATGACTTTGAGGTAATTGTGAAGCTAGGAAGGTTGAATGCAGGACCTGACCATCTGTCGCAGATTGAAACAGGGGAGGAGCCTACTAATTTGGAGGAAGGGTTGCCTGATGCATAGCTCTTCACGGTGCACATAGAGGATAACCATTTTGCAGATATTATCCACTTTTTGACTACAGGGACGGCTCCAGAAGGATACACCAGTCAGCAAAAGAAAGAGTTAGTAGTGTGTGCAACAGATTTCGCAGTAATTCCAGGACATTTATATAATATGGGTTCAGATGAGATACTCCTACATTATGTGCCCAATTTTGAACAAAAAAACATCCTTGCTGAAGCTCATGGAGGAGATGGAAGAGGACACTATGCAGGAAAAGCGACAGTGCAAAATATTTTGTGCGTGGGTTTGTGGTGGCCTACGTTGCATAAGGATACCAAAACATATTGTAGGGCACGCGATGCATGTCAAAGAATGTGCAAACCATCGCGTAGGGATGAGTTGGAACTAAATCCTCAGGTGTCGTTACAGCGATTTGAGAAATGGGAAATTGAGTTTGTAGGACTGATTCAGCCCCCAGACAAGAAAACAGGTGCGTGCTATATCATCATCGCGATGGAGTATCTAACCAGATGGGCAGAGGCATAGCCTATGAAGGATTATACAGGGGACACAGTAGCAAATTTCTTGTTTGAGTACGTTTTAACTAGGTTCGGTTGCCCAAAAGTGTTTATGAGTGATCGCGGTATGCACTTCCTCAATGAAACGATTAGCGCGCTGACTGAAGAGTTCTAGGCTTATCATTAGAAGAGGACACCATATCATCCTCAAGATAATGGAACAATTGAGGCCTTTAACAAGATCTTGGAGAACGCGATGACAAAGATTTGCAACACACAACAGAATGATTGGGATGTGCACGTATTGGCAGTACTATGGGCGTGCAGTACTACTTGCAAAAAACTAACAGGTCAGACACCTTTTAGATTGGCTTATGGTGTAGAAGTCGTGATGCCTATGGAATACATTGTGCCTAGTCTATGCATAGCAGCTTTCATAGGGATGGCGCACTGCAGAGCCTTGGAAGAGAAGCTCACGCAACTGATGGAGCTCGAAGAGGATAGTGAGTTTCCTCCATTGAAGGTAGGATTGCCGGAGGCCACACTGTTCACCTCCCTCTGGGCCAAAAAGGACCCTGCGTGGGTAACAGAAACGAATATTTTTTGGGTGTTGATGGAGGCAAGCTTTCGCATGGGCAACAACCAGCGCCCAAGGTTGTCCCCAACCTTGAATGAGCAGTTGTCTACGTACATACATGAGGACGCACAACCAGAGGCCAAGATCCAGAAACTAGCTGTGGGCATCCGCGATGCAAAGGCAGAGGTGGTAAGAGTTCAATTTGAACTCAATATGTAAATCATGAAGTTGTAGCTCAAGTCATAGCCCTCGACTCTGCCCGAAGTCAGGGAACACCGCGTAGCTGCCATCCAGGAAGGGATCGCTACCGTGGATGTCGTCGTCATAGACTACACAACTTTGTTCGAACAGGCAATGGAGTTAGTTAGGACCCTATAGGAAGACCCCAACCTGCAGATATTGAGTATAGAGATCTGCGAGCTCCAAAAGCAGTATGACATGGTTAGGGTGATGGCATGCTCAATTGCTACAGTGCAGCGCCTCAGCAAGCTGCAGGAGGGGAAGCATCTCCTCGCACAAGTGGAAGCAATGTAGAAAAAGAGGCAGTGCTTAAGGCTAGGTTGGGTGCTTGGTTAGAAGAAGCCTACCAAGTCTCAACCAACATTCAGGAGACACTGACAAACTTGCAACAGAAGATCAAGTTGGTCGGCAAAGGACCAGCTACGGAGTAGCTCATTGAACAAATGAAGCAGGCAGCTACACAGAGTGTTGCTGAGGTAGCAGTTGTGTAGGTACAGCTGGGGGATCTTCATAGTAAGATCACCGAGCCAGCCAAGTGACTCGAGGGAAAGTCACAATCTTTGTGTTGGGGGCCTATTGGATGGGGTCCCCTGGGTCAGTTTTGGGGTAAAGGCCCAAGTTTTGATGTAAAGTTGATCAAAAAGATGTAAAGTCTATGTGAATTGTGGATGTGGAGCGCGTAGGTAGATAGAAGTCAAAAAGGGTTTTTACCCTCGTTTATGTAAAGATTGAGTCAGTTTTGAGATCTACCCTTGGTCTGCGTACCATGGATTGTATAAATAGGTGTGTCTTAGAGAGTCTAAGGCAAATCTATGCTTTTTCTATGGGTACAACGGATGGAGTATTAGAGAATTAGCACAGAGAATCAAGTCTTAGAGGAGGGAAAGGCTCTGCAGCTGAGTGAGCAAAGGCTTAGAGTAGAGTCTGCAGTTGAGTGCATGGACCCCCGCAGCTAAGTGCGCAGGGAAGTTTTGAGTCTGTAACCTTATACTAAAGATCAATAAAGAAGACTGTTGTAGAAATTCATATGTTTTATCTGTTTCTTTTTGTTGTTTATGTTTACGATTTATCTCATGATGAAGGAATGTCTTTATGAATTAATGATGTATTGATGCGCAGATCTATTGGATGAATCTATTTAATTGAACGCAATGCATGTTAAGTGTTTACACGGAGGTTATAATACTTTATATTAAGTTTATTAAGCACCTAAGCAAGTCTCTGTAGATTCTGACCTGAGATTAGTCTATGATGCGCCTAAGTAGATAACCTATCAGTTAAAGGTCTGCAAAAGTCAATCGTAGACCTTCGCGGAGGTCTAGAGGCCAATTAAAGGAAATTACAGCGCTAAGCCCTAAAGTCTTAGAGATCAGCGTGAAGGCATATCTAGGACGTAAAAGGGACATCACATTGATCTATGGATGCAGAAACTTGGTTCCAGTATCCCCCCAAATTGCTTTGGGTGAGACTTCAGTCCGCACTATTCAGATTGATGCCGAAAGGGATAGTAGTGTAGGGTTTTGTTTGGCACAACTAACTCTAAACCTGGGTTAGGACCCTCTAATCCAACAATAGCTCTGGGAGTTAGAGATCATCATGCAGAAGAAAGTTGGGGAGTTTAGGTATTTTGAGCCTAATGGTGCCAAGTCTGGATGGCTTAAGTCTTGACTTGTCTGCAAAGTACTCTGTTCCATCTACATTGTCAGTGAAATCTTCAATGAAATATTTTTGAAATTTCATGTGGTAGGTTGCACCTACATTAAGCAACCATGCATCTTTCCATGAAGCAAATGAAGTATTAAAAAAGTATTCATTTACTCCAATAGTGCAATGTGCCATAATATAATGAGTAGATTCAGGGGCTTTACCTTTCCCTGGATCTAGGATTTTACATGTCTCTTCATTTCTTTCTTGCTTGATTATGTCCCAAGAGATCTTGCATGTGGATGCATCATGTCCCTTTCTGTTGCAACATATCCAATGAAGATCAGGTCTTACTCCTCATTCAATTTTACCCCCTGCCTCTATTGTTCTTCTTTCCACGTCCTTGTCAGCCACCTCTTTGTATAGAATAATCTTATGTATGACTCTTTTATTTATGTGCAAGGCACGAAACTTCTTTAGAAGACTAAGAAATTTTCTTCCTCTTCCTAAAATCTTTCTATCTTTAAGTTGGCCACTAGCTTGTAATGATTCAAGATAGTGAGAATATGTGGTATATAGTGTCTTGACTAAAGTTGTGAGTGGAACATCCATTTTAACTCTGGTGGATTCTACATCATGCATCATAGCTCTGATTTTAAAGTCTAGAACAAGGGGATCATCATCCTTCAATTCAAGATTGAAGAGTTTGATCATTAGTTGGACTATCTCAAGCTCTAAGTGTGATTCATATAAGTATTTCAAATTATTTAAAGCATTAAAAACATTGGTAATTGGTGCAATGTGATGACTCACCTCTTCATTTAATGATGTAGTAATCAAGGCATAGGCCTTGTTGTTCTTGTTCTCCTATATGGCAAGTCTTTATCTGTGGTGGGCTTTGCAGGTGGATTCCCATCTTCTCCTTTATAAACACCTTTCCATAATTCATTGAAAATGAGGGCATGCTTTATCTTTTTGACCATTCATGGTAGTTCTCTTTGCTGAGAATTGCTCCAAATATTTATATGATAGAATGAATTATTAAATAATATTATGAGTTATGCCCTAAATAGTCAAAATGCTTGCAGCAAGAATAATCTCTAATAAAAATTTAATATATATCTCTACAAATATCAGAGATCCATCATACAACTTTGCCTCCAATTTTCATTAAAAATCAATCAAAATAAATCAAAAGAACGATGTTGGAGTTGTTAGTTTACATTTGGTTTCCAATATAGAAAAAGACTACTACTGTATAATCTGTCTCGCATATAATCCAAGTCGCATATATATAATAAATTTTTATATAAATAAAGAATGCTTGAATAGATTACGGCTTACACCACAGAGCTCAAAAGAGACATAAAGAGACACGATTGGCTGTCACCTTGGACACAGTCGAAAAATCAAATCTGAACTCAATCTCTCATAAAAAAATTTCTCATTCATAAACAAAATCATAAAAAAATTGCACGCAGTAAATTAATGTGACCAACAGCTTCCATGGAACTAAGAACTTCAGACCCAAAACATCAATATATGCTACATTTATTATGAGCCCGACATTATCTTCAAATTGCATTATCTCAGAGATGAGGGAATATGATAGGTATTCTCAAATATAATTCAAAGTGAATAGTGTTGCACTATTTTGGAAAATAAATCAACTTGGAAAAAGACCAATTCTTAACTCTAATTCAACATAGATGTAGCATATACCAAACGACCATAACCTTGAACTTCTGCTAACATGGTATGGGTAGATGTGGTATCGATGGAGTCCTCAAATCTTCATGGCAAGAGAGAGTTGGAGATGGCTTATGCGATTTGCCACATCTCCAAATCCTTTTGCAGAGTCATCAAAAGGGAGAAAGTGTCGACGTCGATAACAAGAGAACCTTGCAAATTTGAACAAAAATTGTAATCCCCTCCCCACTACAAATATCTTAGTAATGAAAGGTTGGTTACAACGGATTTGGAGTCGTGCAAATAAAATTGGTTGTCAAATCCTTGATACTAATTTTCTACTTCAACTCCAAAATGTCAATCGATGTGATCTTCTGATAGCATATATTAGATATCTCGTTGATGAAAGGAAAAATTGACTCATGCAATGGAACACAGATCCTATAATGGGAAACACAAGGATACAAAGGGACGCGGAGATTATGCAACGGTTGCAGATTGCAATTCGAAACCATTGAGGAGCAGATAATTGGCAGAGAAGTTACAGGGATGAGGAAGCCAAAATGGGACCTGTAGACCCATGCTTTGATACCATGTCAGGCCAGCTATATGGTAACTCTAGAAAAAATGATTTTCTATTAATAATAACATTAATATATACAAATAGGAGAGAGACTCTTACGATTCACATTCCAAGGTCTCTTCATTTTCTTATTTTATATTTGCATATTTACACCATATTTTCCCAATTCCATAGGATTAGGTGTCAACAGTGAATACTCCAATACTCTAAAAAAAATTAGAATTTGTAACTTGTACAAAAAAGTATCTTACTCCTTCAAGGCTCTAACCTTGAACAAATTCAATCACCAACTTGGTCAAAATTGAGGACAACAATCCTCTCAACTAATTTAGGCTCCAACCTGGTCTTTACAAGGCTCCAACCTTCAACTACTTCAAAAATTCAAAGACCAAAGAATATTGGTTAAAAACATCATTAGAAAGACTTCAAACCCACTACAATAATCTTTCCACAAACATCTCCAAAAAGCATCACAAGGTCTACTTAAAGTTGTATTTAAGTCAACAAAAAAGATTTGTTATAAGTCTTCTTCAAGAGGTGCCTCAAACAAAGGATTCAAGCCTTCTAGAAGGATATCTCCAATCGTGCACATGAATATCTTATTTAAATATGCTTCAACAAGGTATCCAAAAGGTAGCTCCAACAATGGCTTTAAGTCCGCTTCAACAAGTCTTCAAAAGGAAACTCCAACAAAGGTCTCAAGTCTCCACAACAAGTCTACTAAAAAATCCTACTATAGAAAGGATTCTAAACTTTGCCCAAGACTACTTCAAAACCTTCTTCACAAATGGCTCTAGAATGTCTTCAAGACAACTCCAAAAACTATCTTTAGAATCTTCTTCAATTATTCCTTTAAGACCCTTCAAATTGGTTTTCCTTAAACTCAAAACAATTTACTAACGAGATTGAAAATCTGAGTCTAGGAAGGCTTAGTTCTATGTAATAGAAGGTTGAATTAGTGGCAGGGAACTGATTTAATATAGGGCCAAAGTTCTATTACTCCACATTTGTTGAGGTATCTCTTCCCACAAGCCAAAATTCTATTACTCCACAAAGTTGAGGTATGTTACATAACAGTGTTGAAGTTTGTCTTCCACAGAAGCGTTGATTATGTCCACTAAAAAGGGTTGAAACTTCAATTTGCAACCACCTCACATTTGTCACTTGTCACAGGTCTGAAATCACAGTATCAAGGCCAAAGTATGCTTCAATGTAGGTTGAAGGTTCTGCTTCAGATGTGGAGTACATGGGTCTAAAGATTTCAGCTTCAAGAGGTAAAAAAGGAGCTCAAATCCAATAGAAAATAAATCCAAAAAACACATAGATATCCACCAATCAAACCTTATCCAAAATAATCACAAATTCTTTCTTTTCCTTGCCTCTAAGTTCATGAGCTATGAACTTTGTCTTTATACCTCAAGTTTGAGCTCTTTTCGTGTCTTCCTCAGCTGAGTTGGATGAGAAAATGGAGGAGTCATATGGTCTATTTATACTAATTCAAATATGCTTGAACAAATATGTCTTTTGGAGAAGGGTTGACTTATGCTCATGTAGGCCGACTTGTTTGAGAGGCAAAATATGGATTTCCTAAATTTTAAATTTTATTTCTCTTCAATGAGGAGGAATTAGGAGGCAAGTAAATATTCATTGGAAAGGGCTTGAAATCCTCTACAAGATTATGTCATCCTTATCTTCATAAAGTCATCTTTTGACATCAATAACAAATTATTATTTCAACAAGTAGCATTAGATGTTGAACATTGATTTTTCCCTATAGTCCAAAGTTTTGAGTTTCATGAAGACACAAATTACTTATAGTGTACTATTCATGTTTTTCTTGAATGTTAAGAGACAGTACTATTGTAGAGAGAAAACTTGATATAATATCTTACCTTGATGTCCCATTTATATTTACCTTTTCCTGGTCTATTCGATTGTGGAAAACACCTGGAATAGTCAACTAATAGAACACTAGTTAAAAAAAATAATACCAACAAAAATTGAGTTGTTTTCTATAAGTATACAATGATGAGGAGATGAACTAATTCGGTTGCTCTACTTGATTCAATGAATCTATTAACCATAGAATTAATAATCATTTATACATTAACATGTCTCCCTTTAGTTCGAATACATAAGGACCATGAAAATGTATTATATGGTTAGATATTTCAAGGTTAATAATATACGTTGTTTATCCATTTACCTCCCTTTCAATTTTATGATTGTTGTGCATCCTTTGTTGCACATGATTATGATGATTAAAAATATGTTGATTACAATTAATGATGTTTTAGTAGATTTATTTATACATATTATTATATTGCAACCACCACTTTACCCATTTTTCTTACAAGTTTTCGTTAAAGATGAAGTCTTGTATCTTTGTATCTCTATTCTCCTCAACTTCCTCCAACTAGGTTTTGATGTACTTACTTCCACTTTTTAAAATAGAGTTTGATGCTTCCTTTTTCTATTTAATATATTATATTTTTCTATATATAATTAAACAAAATAGATCATTATAAACATTAATATTAAATTACATTAAATGTTTCATTTTTTCTTCTACGCATATATTTAAAATATTTTCTATAAAATATACTTCTATATCATCTTTTTTAATTGTTTTTCCATACCAACCTCAAATTATCTATATCAAATTTATGGGCATATCAACCGCAAATCAATTCAAGTAAACTCCAACTCAAAATAAATGGTCCATTTTAATTTCAAATATTTATTCTTCTCTTCTTATCTTTGTGTAATGTTTTATGTTTATGATATTATTATTTGCACATTTTATTTTTATCCTAGTCTAACCATTAACTTGATAACATGTTCATTATTGTTAAAGTCAAATAATAATATAACTAAACATTAATCCATAAACGAAAGGCTTATGGCCCATCCATCTTGTTAATGTAGGTCTTCAATGTGAAATTTATATGCAATTGTCTTTGCAAATACTCTCAAATTGAGTCCAAATAGGTTTTAATCACTATTCATTAACATAAATGATTAGTCTATTTTTCACATTTGCTTTAAAGCTTGGTTTTTATTACTTATGATGACAAGTCCAAGGCCAACAATGGTGCAAGTCCACTTGATTTTATTATGCCAAAAATAATATAGTTTGATTATATTAAGATTATATTAATAGACATATCTTTTTCATATTGCAATGTTCAAACTCCACACTAAATTCATCATATATGTACTCATGTATTACAAATTCTAACATGACAAGAAGCACAACTCTTCGTATTGCTACTGCTACAACCATGAAGCATTATATTTTCTCAATAATAAAATGTTGTTGGACCCATAGTGGTCGACTAGTCATGGTGTGGCAACATAGCTTGAAACATTTTATATTGTAAGTAGCTAACTCAACAACTTATGAGAGCACTTGAAGTATCTACACCTTTACACACATTAAAATAAAATATATTCAAATTGAAAAAAGAGGAGAAAGATTTTTTTAGGAATTATATCAACACAAGAAAGAAACACAATCAAACATGTGGTATTATAATAAAGTAGATACATCTTGCATCCTACAAAATCACTCTTCAACTAAGTAGTATATTCTGTGAAAGTCACTTACAACTTGTGCCTACCCCCAACCACTAAATAATTTGTTGTGCAAGCGCGATACACATGTGGGGTGAGCATTCCCCTTGGGGGGTTTGAACTTTCTAGAGAGAATAACAACATGCCCACTTTACCAACCAACCAAGTGCAAGTTGATCAAAAGAAAAGTATGTCTTTGTTTATTCTAATGTTTCTCTTCTCTTTTAAAAGAAAGATAATACTACATCAAATTCAAAATATTGGGACATGCCTCCTAAATCTATTCATTTAAATGAAACTATGGTGATATAGACTCTAAAAGCACTTCTTTGACTAAAGAGTCTTCTCTATGTTATGTGATCACCAAACAAATTTATACATGAGACTATTGATCATGGATTATATGAAAATGTTCCATTAAATTATCTATATATTCATCAATATTTCAATATGCATGTGTGTGTGTGCACTTTAATGTCCATGCCATATATTTTATTTTGTGTTTCTAAAATAATAATAATCATAGTCTAATTTTAAGGTCATGGTCAATCTAAACACGAAATTGGTGTATGATACCTCCTTGTTTTGGGATAAGGGACCTCCTCTGAATAAGGATTTGACTATTGAAGTCTATGGAGGTATACATACTCTACCCCTATTTGGATTTGAATTATAATCTCTTATGGGTAACACCCTATTTAAATGGATGAGAATAGATGTCATTTATAGTACACCTAGTGTGCACAATATTTATGCTATAACACTAGAAACTTGATGTCAACATGTGTAGAACAACCACTTAGAAAAAAAAGAATGTCAATAAATCTATAGGAATAGGTTCCACATGGCATGTTATGTAATGAAGTGTTATTTCCATAAATCATGGGCACATATATGCATATGGTTTACAAAGCATGGATAGATTTTGCATTGTTCAAACCATGTTATAAATAATATTCAAACTCCTAAATATATAGGAGGCATTTCCTTTGTATAGTGACATTATGAAAGTGCATTTTTTAGATCCACAACGTTTCAAAAAAACACACATTTACCAATATGAAGGGACCACTGCGTCTGTTAAAGTTGATATTCAACAAGTTTATACCATTTTTAAAATTACATGTGTTACTTACTAAGTTAAATGAACATACCTTTCCATGTATTAAAAAAAATAGTATTGTGTGTTGTGTCCTAATTGTTTTCAATATGATTACATTATTTTTCATTGGATAGGATTGTTTATTCATAGCACATACATGCAAGGAATTCTAGTTGAATTTGAGAGTAAATTTTTTTTATCCCAACTTCAGCAAGGTATTCAATAATACTATAGCCCATTGGCTATTGTTAATAGCCAACAAGGTGAGATATTAATTCAATGTATATTACATGTGTTTTAGTTAAGAAGGCATCTTATAAAATGTTCTTTAATATAATTGTATATTGATAGTCACATTGATAAATTGACACTAGGGAAATGTTTTCAATAAATTCTGCAGCAACCCTTTTCCATTTTTATCATGTTGAAACTAACTTTATGCTTGCTATTCTTGGGAAGGTGGTTCTATAATAGGTCAACAATCTTTGTGATCTCTATAGTCACTAATATGCCTTATATTAATATAAAGCATAGTAGTTATGATATTTGTTTTTGTTAACTTAAAAGACACATATATGATTCTAAACTTCTTGTGTATCTATTGTGTTGAGATTAATTAGTTTTAGTTGTGTTTCTTTGGGACTGCAATGTTGCAACCTGTGGATTTATAGAAAGCATCATTGATTAACCTTGTGTGAATTTGAACCAACATCACAAGAAATCATAAACAATATGTCAAAGGCTCAAAAGCAACAAAAGGTCATTGACGTCATCATCAAATGATAGGTAGTCTTACTGATGGTGATTAGATGGTGTTGTTAATTAATTGGCACCTAAAAATGCTTGATATAATGTTATCTAAGTATAAATTCCAACCTATGAAATGTGAGTTAACCAAATAAAATAAAAAAACAACCAATAAAAACCTTGTTGGAAAATATTTGCAAAGGTCACTCATGTATATGGCCACATGCTCTTCAAACAATATTAGTGTATCATGTATTCCTTTAAAAGGAAACTATATCTTCATTATATCTCTCTTTCCAATGGGGCCTTTATTCATTGGTGAGGTTGGAGTCATGAGTAGTGTACTAGGTTTCCATTCTCATTATCTTTGCCCCTGAAGGAAATATTAAAAAAGAAGTTAGTTGTATCTTAGAAAATTTATTGGTTTAGATTAAAAAATTAGCTCACTCAATGTTAGCAAAGGATGAGGTCAGACGAAAGACACAAGGAAATTTGTATACAAAAATATATTTTCATGATCTCCTTGGAACCATTCAAATTTTCAATTTGACATTCTTCCAATAGAGTTCAATCCATAAGTGCCAATTTTTTTGCACCTCCCAATCATAAAAGGGTTCTCATTGATCTTGTCATATGCATAGACGAAATGTTGTTGAGACAATTGTGCCACATGCATAGATGAAATGTTGTTAAGACAATTTTTCCACATGCATGTTGTTAATACATTCATGCCACATCCATTGGCTATAATTATTAGTTGTTCCACATGCACAAGCTAATGTTGATGTTAGTCATGCCACATACATAGACTAATGTTTTTATGCAAACATGAACCTCTAAATGTTTGTATTTAGTTCCTTATCTTAGAGTCCTAACAATTTCATTAGAATTCATCGTTTCATGATCCTCTCGTTGTCATTTGCATATATTGCAAGTTTGTTCCATCTCAAAACTAAAAAACTCCATCTACCTCCTCCATATCATCCACATATATATCACTAGATTGTATCTTGATCAAACAACCTTTATACAAAAGAATTAGTCCTCAATGGATTAGCATAACATAATGTTCATCCCCAAATAACTTAACCAACTTCTAGTAGAAACCATAATGTTTTGCTAAAATGTTGTTTACAATTCAAGCAAAAAAACATTTTACATATTTATAATCATTACAAAGAATCAGTGAGTCTTAGTTACACCATTTACATAATCATGAATTAGGAGAGATCAAACTTCCACTTGGAAAATGCAAAAAAGCTAAACCAAATTTGAAGTGCAACTTATAATCATATTTAGCAATATCATCAAAGGGATTCCTATGGAACTATTGTTTAATAATTATGGCAGTGAATGCGGGTGTTGGTAGAAGATGTACATCATTGTGCCCATTGTGAATTTTTCATCACTTCATCATTCCAACGAGTGTCATTTTGAAAATAATATTTATTTGAATCTCACTCCCTTGTGGCCATCACCTACAAATACAAAAAATATATACCAAATAATAAGTTAAGACTTCAAATATTATTTAGAAAAATCATCAAAGGGCTTCCTTAGGAAATATTATTTAAATAATACTGGTAGTGAATCTTGGCCCTAGTAAAAGATGTATAGAATTGTGCACAGTATGAAAGTCATCATCCCCTTAATGGATGTCCTTTTAATTGGATAATATTTATCTAAAAAATGAAAGCATCCACAATATTTCAATCTCAATCTCATGTAGCCAACCCTTATATAACATTCAACCATAGGCTAGTGTACACCCCCCAAAGAGTATCTAATCCCAGGTGCTTTCCTTCTTCCCACCATTGAGTTGCTTGTGTTTTCATTGAAACTATTAGCTCTTCAAGGCATTCAATTTCCACCATATGCCCATGAAAATTGTCCCTTCAAGCCATCTGCACATGGGTGGGTACTTGCACTTCAGTTCGAAATCTCTCCTCCTGAATAGCTTTGTAATACTTCAAAGAATAATAGAGATTTTACTTAATCCGTGTCTCAATGCTTTAGTGTTACTTTCAATTATTCCCATAATTGTCTTCTATTTTAAAGATGATCATGTGAATCATTAAATATATACAAATCGAGAATAGAGATTATGTAAGATGCTTAAAATTCCCCTTATAATTAGTTATCTTTCGGATGCTTCACATTATTTTTGAAATGTAGTAAATGAAAAGACAATAGAAAGTTTTGAAAAAGAAATGTTTATTCTTTTTTTGCAAGAAATATATTTATCGATATTTACATAAATTACAAAGGATGTTCTAGCAACTTGTTACTTTCTCCTTATCCCAACTATACAACATACTTGTACATACTACAACAATACCCAAACATAATATACTTTAAAAGTTGTAGCTTGAAGACATGGATACCTATTGACTGTGCTGGAAATCCATCAACCAGTGTGTCTCCCTAATGTGAAGTCCCAATTATACCTCACACTGTTTGGAATAGGATACCCATCCAGAGTATTGGACTGGTTTCCATGTATTCTTACATATTTTCCTTGGCTCTAACTATCAGCAAGAGAGAGGAGTGAAAATCTTCCTTCGAAAAGCAAGGATATGTGCCTGGTGAGTGTTTGGTTTTATGTGTCACAAAGTTATTTTACTGCGGAGGGGGAAGAGAAGTGACCCTCTAAGAGAGAGGTAATAGTGCCACCCTAGTATAAACACATATAAACAATAAGAATATGTTCAACATCCAATAGAATAGTTCACAAATATGCGATGATCATTGGAACCAATACAAGAAGAAAGATATGTCTAATATCCAGCGGAATAGTCCACGAGAATGCGACAACGATAATAACCATTACAACACATTCTCAATATGATAGTACCAAAATAATCGAAATAGTTCAACTACTTTAGCACAAATGAAAGCTAACATGAATTACAAACATTTACATAATAGTATTACAAATATTTATAATCCATGCATGAAGAGTGTGTGGGTCATAAGGCTTCTAATATTAAGTAAAAGTTCCAAGACACATGTATATAATGAACACCACTAGATCCAATAGTGGAGCATTGGAGCCCGATCCAGGTGGATGTTGGTGGCCACCCACCTATTCCACTTGGACCCCCACCACTGCCTCTTTCAGTTTTTTCAGTTTCCTTAACTTGATACATGTACTGGGGTAATTAACAATTTAAATGTCACGTTTACAAGCTAGACCGGAGATTGACTGAAGCAGCGTTTATCTACTTCAGCTAATGCAAAGCAAAAGCGTTTCGAAGGCTACCTGGCATAACTTCAGGCTCCGTCTGTAGCTATAAAACAAATGACATCAACACGCAAACCATTTTCTTCCCCAGTATGGTCGCCACTATGTTAGCACTCAAATCTGCCTCAGGCTGAGGAAGGCAAAACTCGAGGCCACATCAAACCACGCTCACCCTCGTAGCTAGCCCTACGAGGACAGGAGAGGGCTCTCTCCGGGTCTATCTCGGCAAAAGGTCTTCAAAGGGGCTGAGATGACTCCAATTTAATACTGATTTTAGGCTAGTAAAGAGATAGGAAATTTTGCTTTAGATCTTTGAGTTTTTTGTTGGAGAAATGGGAGAACCAATTTTGGGTGCGGGGATTGAGGTCAGATCTTTGCAGAAATTGAGTTGGGGCGAGGTAGGCAATAGTCTTGATGCCTTTGATCAGGTGTATAGATGGATCAGAATGACAAGGAGCTGAAGAGGGCAAAGGAGAACATGGATCCTCTCCAAACTGATGAAAACATGTAAAACTAAACAAATTTTAAAGGAAGAGCACTGTGAACAATGAATTCAACCTCATTTACTCATTCATTTAGTTTCAGAAGCATAAGAAGGAATGGCATACATGTAAACATGAATAAACTTACAATAACTGAGAAAAAACACCATCAAGAGCTAAAAGCCACAAGAATCCCAACAGGTGCTTCAAAATCTCTGATCTTTCCTTAGCCAAAATATGAAAAATATGTACAATAGTGTGCCAAAATCTTCCCAAGAGTCCAACCTGTGCTACTGAATGAAAATTTACATATATAGATCAAGCTAACCTCATTCCCTAACCTCTAAGGGTCGAGCTCCTCCTTCTGGGAGCAGTTTGAACAAATTCTAAACATGGAGCAAGAATATAGGTGACCAAAACAACCTGCCTCTAAAAAGAAGGAAACTGATTCATTACATTAATTTCTTGCTAATTTGTGAATGAATCATCTAGAAGAAGGTAGACAAGTGCCATGTTACCTTACATACATCAAATTACATCATGTTGAGTCAAAAATCACATCAAGGAGTGAAACTGGTGAAAACTGGCCGAAATTCTGAGCTGGAAGGTGAAAAATTGGCCAAAATCCTCTATGCGCAGCGCCCTGATCTCTATGTGCAGCGCACTTTTCAGGCTGATTTTGAGGCACTTCCCGGCATCCAAATTGAGCTCACGATAGCTCGTTGGAAATCCCTAGATGTCTACTTTCCAACCCAAGTGGAATTTTCCAATTTGGAGCTCATTTCCCCCCTCAAAACTGAATTCTTCCAGAGGGACTTCCTGCTGTTGTAAAAGGTGGCAGCAAGGTGGTTTTCATGGTGTTTTTGGGCCTTTTGACCGTCCAGAACTTGATGAAATACTTCGGAAATAGCTGAGCATGTGTAACTTACCATGACAAACCCAAAAATATAACTTTTTCCTCCAGCAAGTGTCCCAATCAAAAGCGAGCGCGCATGCGCGTACAACCAAAAAACCTGTTTTTGGGGACCAAAATTTTCAAAATGACAAAATTTTCTCCGAATTCGCTCAAATTCGGAGTGAAGACCCTCCATCATGTGTCATGCTCAGCCAGCGAAGCCTTGGCCAAAACTGAAAGTGGATCTAGCTTCTTTCGCCGTTTTAGTGCTTTGCTCAACCTCCTTTGCAAATTCTTCATTTTTGCTTTGCCAACATGCATGCGAGCCCAATAATGATTCTTCATGTGAAGAAGCATGTCTTTGTCTCTATTGGCCTTTGCCAACAACTCCTCCAAGTGTCAATTGAATCTCTCAAGCCAAAATTGCCGCTCAACAGGTGTCAAATCACCGGGTCTTTTTCGAGCTAGCCTTCGGTCCTCATGGATTTGTCGCAGCTCTATAAGTGTATGCTCATCCTCTAGCTATTTATTGCGTTGCTCCAAGTATTTGACTAAACATTCTGCCTTCAGCAACTTCTCATTCAAGCTATCAATCTCGGTCTTTTGTTCTTGGATGATCTCTTTCAGCTTCGAGCTAGGAGAGCTCCTATCCACATCACTCAATACAACATCAACATCATGACCACTTGACTGGCCCTCCTGAACCTGTACCTGCACTGAAGAAGAAGGTGAGACCCCTTCCACACCATGTGGAGATAGTACTCGTCGTGTAGCTGCAAATAAGGCCCTGTGGCCTCGCTGATATGTGACATATGCTGGAGCATTGACATGCTCGGTCTCAGGAATGTCAAACTGATGTGAAGGCCCTCCCTCATCATGAACTATCTCGGGAGGTGGATGTGGCACTGTGAAAAAGTCACGAGAAATAAAATCCTCCCAAGTAATGCCTTGCTATGCCAACTGATGAACCACTACGATCTTGATCAGCGCATAATGATAAATACTTCTATGCTGCTATGCTGGGGTCTTCCTTTGTACTAAAACAACCATCCTCTCTATGTTGTGAAACATGAAGTATGGAATGTTCATCAGACGTACCCTTGTAAAATGCATCAACAAACGAACATGGTATGCATAAAGACGGGAGAATCTGCCCTCACAACTAAAATCCCGAATGATGAGTTTCATCAAAGGTGCAAACTGATCATTCAGGTATTGGAAAGGAAAAACCCTGCTCAAGTGCCTCATATACCCAGGTTTGATGTATGGCTCATAATAGGACTTCTATAGCTGTTGACGCTTATTCCATTGCTCTCCAATATTTGGTATCCCAGTGGCCTCTGCAATAGTCTCTGGTGCCAAAATGAAATTAACTCCGGCGAGGTTTACATGGCCATCATGTAAATGTAGAACAAACAAGCGAGCTAATTCACGATGATGCTGAATTTGTGAAATTAGCTCACAATAGTGATAGCATGACTGACGACGAAAACAATCCATTGCAAGCGGGCAAGCCTGCAATTGAACCAAAGAAATAGGCTCTTCCCTGAGAGGCTTACCACCTTTGCCACCTCTGCGAGACCTTCGTGGCACATTACCTTCTGCTGTAGAATCACTGTCATATTGCTGCTCATACTCTGACTCTGTGTCTGACATGGCTTTGGTGTCAAGATGTTTGCAAGCTTGGAGTGGATTTGGTATGATCTGGGCACATGTACAGAGTTTTTTTGTTGCTGCTACCCAATGCACAGCGCGCAAACCCAATGCGTAGCGCACCCTTCTATGTGCAGCGCCCTTGTAAATATACACTGGCCAGTGAGGCCCAATGCGCAGCGCACCACCCAATGCGCAGCGCACACTTCCTATGCGCAACGCACACCTCCAACGCTGTCCACGGATATGCAATCACAATTTCGGCCTTCAAACACTTGAACACGATCTTTCTTTGGGAATTTGTGAACAAATAGACTTGTTTTCCCTTTTATATACAAACAAAATATCTCACCAAATCTGATTTGATTTTAATTGATTCAATAACCCACTTTGTAATGTTTGGCACTTTTTCACTTTTGGTCTTTTAATACAATACTGCTTTTTGATTTTCTCATGCTTTTCTTGAGGTTTGAACTGATCATATTTCGTTGATTTTTGCAGGGATCTGGCATTTTGGCTTTGGAGAAGATCAGAGGCTTGCTCTAAAACCTTTTGAGATAAAACAAATATAATTTCTTACAATAACAATTTTTAGTTCCAAAACAGAGTTTTGGACCTAAAATGTTTTTAAATGCTTTCTGAGGAAACATATTAAGTGAAAATCTTGCGAAACCAACCTCATGGCCTGCGGGCTTTTATTATGTGTATGCACGTGACTCAAAACCCTAGACTCTAGGACTAAAGACTCTTTTTTTAACAAAACTAATCATGTATGACGATCAATGAAATGACCATGTACTTTGGTGATTTTTTAAGAAATTTTTGACTAACCCTGCAGGGACAAGCATGAGGGAACACAAGAAAACCAGACCCCCTCGTTAGTCAATGGCATGCCCCTAGCGAAATGCAACGAAGTGGAACAAGCGAGACACCTAAAAATGATATGCAAAAGCGAAAAGATCTCTGACGGAGGGCTATAAGGACCGACTCTAACATTGGCTCCAATGGGGATGGTAGCTCCTTGGAGGTGCCAAGAACGACAGATCTCTGGAAGAGCTAGACAGTGCCTTCATCCATTGGGCAATGGAGTCAAAAACTCAAGCTGAAATGCATGACTGAAAACCGAGACAAACTAACTTAACAACAAGACTGAAAATTGATTCACAAATGACTCATGACTCAACTAAAAATTGACGCGATACTTAAACACAACCGACAAACTGAAAATGATGCTCAAAGGGGAGCTTATTCATCACAACCTACTCTAACAGTTTCATTCATCACCTGATCAAGTGAAATGAAACAACCAGTGCAACCAAGTAAGTATTCCATCTGCTGTTCGAATTTTCCGCAAGTGCTCACTTATGAACAACAAGAGAGAACTACTGAAAGGCAACTCCCATGATAACTTAGAAACAGATCCGTTGAATGATATGAATTCTCTATCCGCCTCCAAAAACACTGCATAAGGATCTTGAAATTCAAGCACATTGGAACTTGGCTCATCCAATGGATTACTTCTCTTTTCCTCATACCATGAATGCAAACTTTGATATGAGCCTTGTGACGAGACCTCTGCTGAAAATGACAAAGAAACCGACTGCCGGATCAAGTTTGTATCAATACACGTTTCAAGCTCACATATAGTCAATGGAGAGAGACTTTGACTGCAAACCTCATCCAAAACATCAGCTATTGGATCATGAAAAACTTGAAAAGACTGCTGCAACCCATTTTCTATTGGTTCCAATGTGATTACATGATTGCCTACATGCTGCTCATTCTTTACTAAAGATTTACTTTTCAATTTTCCCTTCAAAAGCTGAAATGATTCAAAACAGAAAGGTAGGGAACCTTCTTGTATCATTTTATCATATGTGTCAGCTTCCATGCCTTCATCTGCAACTTGACAATCAAAGGCATTCGGGGGCTGCAATTCTGGATATGACAAGTCTTGAACAAGGTTTTCATTGCTCTCAAGATGGTCCAAATCAAAACTTGTTGACAGCTGATTTCTGATTGCATGGAAGTTATCTCTAATGAACTGACATGAATCAAAACAAAAAGGCAAATATCCTTCACTTATTTCAAAATTTGTTGCACTTTCCTCGTCACTGTCATAGCTGATATGTGATGGCTGAACATTGTATTCAAGCTGCTGAAAATGAACTTCTTCCTCCCACAAACTAGCTGCTTGTTTGATTGCAATAGTAGCTTCTGTTTGGAGAACATAATCATCATCATACTGATCAAACTAAGGCAAATCATCGGTATAAAACATATCATCAAGCATGCAGGTCATATCAACAGTTCTTTCTTCGCCAAGGTGATCTACAAAACAATCATTATCAGATCTATGACAACTAGGATAAGAAACAAAATGTTTTGGAGCAGCAACTTGTTCTTCTTCAATCAACGAGCCATGAGCTTGAACATCATAATCATTCCTTGTGGTGATCCTTTCCATCATCTTTTCCACTGCACTTACCAAAATGTCAAGCTTTACCTCTAGAGATGTCGATTTTTCTGGATCTATGTTTTTCATCTCTTCTTCCTTCATCCTTGCCCTTCGGATCAGCAGATGAGCCTCTACATTTACTGCACTGTTTTTCATCTTATGAAGTGTTGCAATATCCCTTTCTCTCAGCTGAAACTCCATCTCCGGATCAAAGGCACCCGGATAATGCAAGAGAGCAGATCTAGGAGTAGGCCTTATCTCAACTGGCATTGAATAATAAACTTGATTAAATCTAGCCGAAAACTATTGTACTGTCTCCCCTGGTAGTCTTTTCAGGTGGTTATACTCTTCTACAATCAAGAAAAGGTTATGCCCGATCATCCACCTGTCAAGAAAAACTTTGACGAACTGCCGGAAATCTGAGATGCTCATATCAGGCAGGGCTTTGAACCAACTCTTCACTTTAGCTTGCAAAGAAAGAGCAAAAAGCCTTATACTGACATCTTCTGCATCAACTTCAAAAAGGTCTAGAAAAGACTCAAAATTCTGCACATGTTGCTCAGCGTTGACATTCTTACTTTCACCATCAAACCTTGGTAAGTATAGATCATAGTTTTTGGGGAAAGCATGGAGAACAGAAGGTAAAACAAGAGGTCTATACCGATCTGGAATTTTACAAGGTGTAGGGGTATGTACAGCAGGTATAGAATCAGTCTTGGTCTCTTGGGGCTCATCAATTTGAAGATGGTCATCACAAAATTCGGAAAAAGGATCCTGATCAAGCTCAAAGGCATGCAAATCTTTGGTATTCACAATCTTCAAAGGGAAAGAATCAAATGCAGGCCTGGGATCTTTTCTCAAATACAATATAATTTGCAAAGCCTTCTTGACATTTTTGGGAAAAGAGAAGAATAATTTATGACAAAGAACAAAATGTCTTGGATGAAATTCCAACTTGAATACCTGATCTGTCCATGTTGTCCTTTCATGTTTTTGCTGGTTGGGATCATCCTCCAGTGGAGTCTTTGGATCTGATCTCGAAAATGATTTAGAGTCGCTAGGTGAATGATTTCAGCCTTTATAGTGTCTGATTGTTGTCCACCATCAACAATTAGATCTGAACTTGATACATGTACTGGGATAATTAACAAGTTAAATGTCACGTTTACAAGCTAGACCGGAGATTGACTGAAGCAACGTTTATCTACTTCCGCTAATGCAAAGCAAAAGCGTTTCGAAGGCTACCTGGCATAACTTCAGGCTCTGTCTGTAGCTATAAAACAAATGACATCAACACGCAAACCATTTTCTTCCCTAGTATGGTCACCACTATGTTAGCGCTCAAATCTGCCTCAGGCTGAGGAAGGCAAAACTCGAGGCCACATCAAACCACGCTCAGCCTCGTAGCTAGCCCTACGAGGACAGGAGAGGGCTCTCTCCGGGTCTATCTGGCAAAAGGTCTTCAAAGGGGCTGAGATGACTCCAATTTAATACTGATTTTAGGCTAGTAAAGAGATAGGAAATTTTGCTTTAGATATTTGAGTTTTTTGTTGGAGAAATGGGAAAACCAATTTTGGGTGCGGGGATTGAGGTCAGATCTTTGCAGAAATCGAGTTGGGGCGAGGTAGGAAATAGTCTTGATGCCTTTGATCAGGTGTATAGATGGATTAGAATGACAAGGAGCTGAAGAGGGCAAAGGAGAACATGGATCCTCTCCAAACTGACGAAAACATGTAAAACTAAACAAATTTTAAAGGAAGAGCACTGTGAACAATGAATTCAACCTCATTTAATCATTCATTTAGTTTCAGAAGCATAAGAAGGAATGGCATACATGTAAACATGAATAAACTTACAATAACTGATAAAAAACACCATCAAGAGCTAAAAGCCACAAGAATCCCAACAGGTGCTGCAAAATCTCTGATCTTTCCTTAGCCAAAATATGAAAAATATGTACAATAGTGTGCCAAAATCTTCCCAAGAGTCCAACCTGTGCTACTGAATGAAAATTTACATATATAGATCAAGCTAACCTCATTCCCTAACCTCTAGGCGTCGAGCTCATCCTTCTAGGAGCAGTTTGAACAAATTCTAAACATGGAGCAAGAATCTAGGTGACCAAAACAACCTACCTCTAAAAAGAAGGAAACTGATTCATTACATTAATTTCTTGCTAATTTGTGAATGAATCATCTAGAAGAAGGTAGACAAGTGCCATGTTACCTTAAATACATCAAATTACATCATGTTGAGTCAAAAATCACATCAAGGAGTGAAACTGGTGAAAACTGGCCGAAATTCTGAGCTGGAAGGTGAAAAATTGGCCAAAATCCTCTATGCGCAGCGCCCTGATCTCTATGCGCAACGCACTTTTCAGGCTGATTTTGAGGCACTTCCCGACATCCAAATTGAGCTCACGATAGCTCTTTGGAAATCCCTGGATGTCTACTTTCCAACCCAAGTGTAATTTTCCAATTTGGAGCTCATTTGCCCCCTCAAAACTGCATTCTCCTAGAGGGACTTCCTGCTGTTGCAAAAGGTGGCAGCAAGGTGGTTTTCATGCGGTTTTTGGGCCTTTTGACCGTCCATAACTTGATGAAATACTTCGGCAATAGATGAGAATGTGTAACTTACCATGACAAACCCAAAAATATAACTTTTTCCTCCAGCAAGTGTCCCAATCAAAAGCGAGCGCACATGCGCGCTGCGCGTACAACCAAAAAACCTGTTTTTGGGGACCAAAATTTTCAAAATGACAAAATTTTCTCCGAATTCGCTCAAATTCGGAGTGAAGACCCTCCATCATGTGTCATGCTCAGCTAGTGAAGCCTCGGCCAAAACTCGAAGTGGATCTAGCTTCTTCCGCCGTTTTAGTGCTTTGCTCAACCTCCTTTGCAAAATCTTCATTTTTGCTTTGCCAACATGCATGTGAGCCCAATAATGATTCTTCACATGACGAAGCATGTCTTTGTCTCTATTGGCCTTTGCCAACAACTCCTCCAAGTGTCGATTGACTTTCTCAAGCCAAAATTGCCGCTCAACAGGTGTCAAATCACTGGGTCTTTTTCGGGCTAGCCTTCGGTCCTCACGGATTTGTCGCAGCTCTATAAGTGTATGCTCATCCTCTAGTTGTTTATTGCACTGCTCCAAGTATTTGATTAAACATTATGCCTTCAGCAACTTCTCATTCAAGCTATCAATCTCGGTCTTTTGTTCTTGGATGATCTCTTTCAGCTTCGAGCTAGGAGAGCTCCTATCCACATCACTCAATGCAACATCAACATCATGACCACCTGACTGGCCCTCCTGAACCTGTACCTGTACTGAAGAAGAAGGTGAGACCCCTTCCACACCATGTGGAGATAGTACTCGTCGTGTAGCTACAAATAAGGCCCTGTGGCCTCGCTGATATGTCACATATGCTGGAGCATTGACATGCTCGGTCTCAGGAATGTCAAACTGATGTGAAGGCCCTCCCTCATCATGAACTATCTCGGGAGGTGGCTGTGGCACTGTGAAAAAGTCACGAGAAATAAAATCCTCCCAAGTAATGCCCTGCTGTGCCAACTGATGAACCACTACGATCTTGATCAGCGCATAATGATAAATACTCCTATGCTGCTGTGCTGGGGTCTTCCTTTGTACTAAAACAACCATCCTCTCTATGTTGCGAAACATGAAGTATGGAATGTTCATCAGACGTACCCTTGTAAAATGCATCAACAAACGAACATGGTATGCATAAAGACGGGAGAATCTGCCCTCACAACTGAAATACCGAATGATGAGTTTCATCAAAGGTGCAAACTGATCATTCAGGTATTGGAAAGGAAAAACCCTGCTCAAGTGCCTCATATACCCAGGTTTGATGTATGGCTCATAATAGGACTTCTCTAGCTGTTGACGCTTATTCCATTGCTCTCCAATATTTGGTATCCCAGTGGCCTCTGCAATAGTCTCTGGTGACAAAATGAAATTAACTCCGGTGAGGTTTACATGGCCATCATGTAAATGTAGAACAAACAAGCGAGCTAATTCACGATGATGCTGAATTTGTGAAATTAGCTCACAATAGTGATAGCATGACTGACGACGAAAACAATCCATTGCAAGCGGGCAAGCCTGCAATTGAACCAAAGAAATAGGCTCTTCCCTGAGAGGCTTACCACCTTTGCCACCTCTGCGAGACCTTCGTGGCACATTACCTTCTGCTGTAGAATCACTGTCATACTGCTGCTCATACTCTGACTCCGTGTCTGACATGGCTTTGGTGTCAAGATGTTTGCAAGCTTGGAGTGGATTTGGTATGATCTGGGCGCATGTACCAAGTTTTTTTGTTGCTGCTACCCAATGCACAGCGCGCAAACCCAATGCGTAGCACACCCTTCTATGCGCAGCGCCCTTGTAAATATACACTGGCCAGTGAGGCCCAATGCGTAGTGCACCACCCAATGCGCAGCGCACACTTCCTATGCGCAGCACACACCTCCAACGTTGTCCACGAATATGCAATCACAGTTTCAGACTTCAAACACTTGAACACGATCTTGCTTTGGGAATTTGTGAACAAATAGACTTGTTTTCCCTTTTATATACAAACAAAATATCTCACCAAATCTGATTTGATTTAAATTGATTCAATAACCCACTTTGTAATGTTTGGCACTTTTTCACTTTTGGTCTTTTAATACAATACTGCTTTTTGATTTTCTCATGCTTTTCTTGAGGTTTGAACTGACCATATTTTGTTGATTTTTGTAGGGATCTGGCATTTTGGCTTTGGAGAAGATCAGAGGCTTGCTCTGAAACCTTTTGAGATAAAACAAATATAATTTCTTACAATAACAATTTTTAGTTCCAAAACAGAGTTTTGGACCTAAAATGTTTTTAAATGCTTTCTGAGGAAACATATTAAGTGAAAATCTTGCGAAACCAACCTCATGGCCTACGGGCTTTTATTATGTGTATGCACGGGACTCAAAACCCTAGACTCTAGGACTAAAGACCCTTTTTTTAACAAAACTAATCATGTATGATGATGAATGAAATGACCATGTACTTTGGTGATTTTTTAAGAAATTTTTGGCTAACCCTGCAGGGACAAGCATGAGGGAACACAAGACAACCAGATCCCCTCGTTAGTCAATGGCATGCCCCTGGCGAAATGCAATGAAGTGGAACAAGCGAGACACCTAAAAATGATATTCAAAAGCGAAAATATCTCTGACGGAGGGCTATAAGGACCGACTCTAACAGATCCAATAGTGGAGCATTGGAGCCTGATCCAGGTGGATGTTGGTGGCCACCCACCTATTCCACTTGGACCCCCCACCACTGCCTCTTTAAGTTTTTTCAGTTTCCTTAATTATAGCACAATTTACTATTTTTAGCAGTTTTTTGGGTCCTGAACTTTCGGAGCCATTTTGAGGCCCTAAAAGACATTTTTTTAGCAAAATTCCTTTTGGCTATTATTAAGGAAATCATGATTTCAGTTGTAGTACTTGGAGATATCTTTCCAATGAGGTATCATACGCGTCAAATGGAGATAATATGACCAAGTTACGACCCCAGGAAGTTGGCTGCCCAACTAAACCCAATGGGGCCCATAAACTCTTGGTGTTACATCTCATCGGGTTAGGCTTTTCGTTGTTTAGGGTTTTCTCGTATTGTTCAATAATAAAAATTCCCTAGAGCCTCATTGTAACTGAGTTCAGAGGCATGTAGCCGCCACATCTCTTCTTAGAGATAAGCTACCATTGCTCGAGCTAGTCTTATTTACATTCTCTTTGTAAGCATATTTCAGTATTTGATATTAATGAAATGAAGTGTTATATCTACTGCATCTCTGCATTTATGGTTATATCTGTAATTTGCTGCCTTTTTGTTTAAATTTGGATTAGTGATATCAGAGCTGTCTACTCTTTCTCGTTTTTTATTTGGATGTCAACAACGAGATTGGGATATAAGGAGTTAGGGCTCGATCTAGTTGAACCTTTGAAATATCATCCCCACAAACCCCGACGGTCGCCCATGGGGGAAGAAACTAAAGACAAGGGAGCAGGAGATCCTATCAAAATATTGGTTGAGGAGGCCCTCGACAAACAAAGGAACGTGATGATGAATAAATTTGCCCAGATCCTTCAACGAATTCCCACCGGTGGCGCATCCACATCTAGCAGCCACTCTGGAGGCTCCACACCTTTTAAGGTACAAGTAAACTTTGACATTCCCATATTTGAGGGCCAAATAGATGCAGACACAGTAGATAAATGGTTAAATCTGCTAGAAGGATATTTTTTTGTTCATGATTTTTCTAGCTAGGAAACGATTACTTTTTCTCTTCTCAAAGTTGCCCCCCACATCAAGGACTGGTGGGAAACCTACTATGAATAGAAGGATGAAAGTACGAGCTCATTGTTTTTAGTTTCCCCCCACATCAAGGATTGGTGGGAAACCTACTGTGAGCAGAAGGATGAAAGAACGCCCTCACTGTTTTCAGCCGCTCCCACTTGGAATTCGTTTTGGGACGCCATCAAGGAGCAATACTACCCGGTCAGGAGCTATGAGGACAAATACATAAAGTGGACCACGCTGCGGTAGGGAAGGGACCAAGATGCACCAGATTTTACCAATGTTTTTCATACCCTTCGCACGAAGTTGGGTATCAAAGATTTTGAGAAAAATTTGTTATTCAAGTATGCCGCTACCTACACAGATACATCTAAGACAAGATGGATTTCCTAGACATCTCCTCGCTCGACACGGTGCTTCGATACACCGTCAAGATCGAGCAAAATTTTAAACAAAAGAAGCAATACTTTGGATCTGCGAATCCGAAGCAAGGGAAAGGTGCCCCCAAACCGTAGAACAAAGGACAAAGCCAAGGCGGGACAGCCTGGGACAACCCACCAAAGCCACAAGAAAAGGACAACATTGTGAAGCCGAAGAAGGACACGAGAAAGTGGTGTGAGTTCCATAGGAGCTCCACTCACAACATAAGTGAGTGTCGGGCCAAGAAGTCACTGGTGGCCAAGCTAAAGGCTTCAGAATCAGATGCATGTTCTGAATCTGAGTCAGAACCAGACAAGGGGAATGACAAAGGGAAGCAGATTATTGATGTGGAGCCCAACGCCACCATTTCCACCATGAAGATCCAGAGGAGGAGGAGTGTCTCTTCCACTCCCAAATGTGGGTAAAGGGTTCCCCGCTACAGTTCATTGTTGATAGTGGGAGCCAAAAGAACCTCATTGCAGTGGAGGTCATGAGGAGGCTGGGCTTACCGACCACAGCACACCCACAACCATACACCATCAGGTGGCTTCACCAAGGACGAGATCTTTGCATGAGCCAATAGTGTCACCTTCCATACAGCATCAAGCCCTTCACAGATGAGGTATTATGTGGCATTGCTCCCCTTGATGTTTGTGATGTTTTAGTAGGCCAACCATACTTGTGGAAGTGACATGTGTATGAGTCAAGGCCTCACATTGTTGTTGTTACCTTGGGAAATAATTTGTACAAGATACCATAGGTAGCACCACCTACCGCCATCTCTTTGGTTACTGGAAAACAATGCAGTAAGCTCATTTCCAAAACCAGGAAATTTGTTTTCCTGATGATACGCCCTCAGGGAAAGAAGAAGATGGTGGCCATGACCTCCAAACAGGGCCCCTCCACACAACAACAACAGATGGACAAGGTCATGGAGGAGTACGAGGACATCTTCACCTCCCCCGCAAGGGTGCCTCTGCACTGTCAGTTTAAGCACTCCATCGATTTTACCCCAGGTGCATCATTTCCCAATGGACCAATATATCGACGTTCCGTTCTAGAGAACGATGAAATCAAGAGGAAGATTTAGGAGTTGCTGCAGAAAGGTCACATCTGGCCGAGTTCATCACCCTGTGGGAACCTGAACGTGTTGGTACAGAAGAAGGATGGAACTTGGAGACTCTGTATTGACTATCAGGTGCTGAACAAGATCACTATTCGGAATAGGTACCCAATCCCACAGATTGATGACCTTTTGTACCAACTCAAGGGGGGGAATATTTCAGCAAGGTCAACTTGAAGTCTAGATATCACCAGGTACCAATGGAACCATCCGATGTATGGAAGACTGCATTCAAATCCAAGGAGGGCCTTTTCGAATGGTTGGTTATGCCTTTTGGGTTGACGAATGCTCCTGTAACCTTCATGAGGCTCATGGATGACATCTTGTGGCCATTCACCAACTCATTTGTAGTGGTATACTTGGATGAAATCCTGATCTTCAGCAAGAGTTGGAAGAGCACCTCCACCACATTCGACAAGTTCTCCAAACGTTGTGGCAGCACAAGTTGTGTGCCAATTTGGAGAAATGCGCTTTTGGCATGACCAAGGTTTAGTATCTGGGATACATTACTGATGAACGGGGGGTGCATGTGGATCCATCCAAGATCCAAGTCATTCGGGATTGGCCAGCCCCAACCACTCTGATGGAGCTCTGCAACTTTCTAGGTGTTATCAATTTCTACCATAGGTTTGTGTTGGGGTTCTCTCATATCACTTGGCCCTTGAGTCAAGTCACCAAGGGAGGAGAGAAAGCAAAATTATTTTGGTTTGAATATCAACAAAAGGCATTCGCAGAGTTGTAACATCACCTCTTCTCTGCACCAGTGCTCACACTAGCAGACTTACAAAAACCATTTGAGATCGAGACAGATGCCTCTGACTATGCTATTGGGGTAGTCCTCACTCAATAAGGGCATCTAGTGGCATATCACAGTGAGACAGTTTCGAACACAGTTCGGAAGTACCCCACTTATCACAAAGAAATGTATTCCATTGTGCAGGCCTACCAACAATGGAAGCATTACATTTTTGGGAAGGAAACAGACATCCACACAGACCACCGACCCCTACAGTTCATATAGACACAAGGGAATTTACAGAATGATTGCCATCAAAAGTGGTCCACACACTTGCAATAGTTCCATTTGAATATCAAGTATAAGAAGGGTAGCACTAATAATGTTGTAGACTACCTTAGCCGACCACTAATCATGGCGGTAACCACCGTGCTCAACTCTTGTGGGCACGAGACTTCTAATTGGCCACTTCTCTGCAAAAGTGACCCAGAATTTGGCCACACATACCATACGCTCTTGGAGGGTCAACAAGTTTTAGATTTTCACCTCTAGGATGCTCTGTTATGCCACCCGGGACACATTTGTGTTCCTTCAAGCGAGCGTACCAGGATGATTTGGGAAGCACACTATAGTCAGGCGATGGGAATTTCCGGGTCGAGAAAATGGTGGCAGTACTGCAGAAGTATTTCTATTAGCCGAATCTTCGACAGGATATCGAGAAGTACATCAGATCCTTCTCTACTTGCACCATTTCCAAACCAAACATCAAGAATCAAGGCCTCTATACTCTATTGCCTACCCCTAGTCGACCTTGGGAATCCATCTCCATGGATTACATGTCAGACCTTCCTTCTACTAAGCATGGAAATGACTGTGTTTTTGTGGTCGTTGACAGATTCTCGATGATGGCCATTATGGCGGCCTGTAAGAAGAATATCATAGCAGAAGCCACTTATAGACTCTTCTTTGAACGAGTGTGGGTACACTTTGGGGTCCCAGAGTCATCATCTCAGATTGGGACAGCAGGTTCCTCAGTTCATTTTGGTGAAATCTCTAGTCGATGCTGGACACCAAGCTCACTAAGTCCACATCTTTCCATCCCCAAGCTGATGGCCAGACATACATCATCAACAGGATGATCATACAATTTATGCACATGTACAAATAAAATCATCCATGCACATGGGATTAGAGCATCCCCTATGTCCAACACAGCTATAACGGGCTCTCCACAGCTCGACTGGCCACATCCCCTTTCAGGTGGGCTTGGGATTCCAGCCACTATGTCCCATTGATGTGGACATAAAAATTGTAGCAAGCTAGGGAGATTCGGCTCATGTCCAGTCTGAAGCCGACAAGGAAAATAGTTTAATTAAGCACATTCAACACATCCACCAATAGATCCATGACATATTGAACAAAGCCAATGCTAAGTACAAGCAGCAGCATGATCGGCATCAGGTGCCACACAAGTTCCAGGCAGGCGACAATGTTTGGCTACATTTGCAGAAGGAGCGCCTTGTTGGGCCCCACTGCAATATTCGCCCGCTTCTATATGGGCCATACACCATCACCAAGGTTGTGGGAGATAATAATTTTGAGCTTATCATTCCCCCATTCCTTGGCCGACACCTAGTGTTCAATTTGGATCGCCTTCAGCCATACTTTCCACCATTACTGGACACATCCAACATTGCAGAACAACTCACACCAACAGAGTTAAATCCAGACTGCATGGAACAAGCTACAAATGATCAGCTCATGGACACGCAGATCAAGAACACTCGCCAATAGAAGATCCAGCTGTATCAAGTTGTCAAAGTCGACCAACTCCTGTACCAAGGCAAATGGCTCACCAGGGACCAAGTTCAGCAAAATTTTCCTCATCTCATAGAGGAACTCAACGTAATGGATACCATTTCTTCTTAAGGGGGGAGGAATGATCTAGGTGGATGTTGGTGGCCACTCGCCTATTCCACTTGGACCCCCACCACTGCCTCTTTCAATTTTTTTAGTTTCCTTAATTGTAGCACAATTTACTATTTTTAGCATTTTTTTAGGTCCTAAACTTCCAGAGTCGTTTTGAGGCCCTAAACGATGTTTTTTTGCAAAATTCATCTAGTGATTTATAAATAAATCATCATTTTGGTTGTATTTCTCAGAGATATCTTTCCAACAAGGTATCATATGCGTCAAATGGAGATAATATGACCAAGTTACGACCCCAGGAAGTTGGCTACCCAACTAACCCCAACGGGGCCCATAAACTCTTGGTGTTACATCTCCTTGTGTTAGGGTTTTGGTTATTTAGGGTTTCTCTTATTATTCAATAATGAAAAGGCCCTTGAGCCTCATTGTAACTCAGTTCAGAGGCATGTAGCCGCCACATATCTTCTCATAGATAAGCTACCATAACCCAAGCTAGTCTTATTTACATTTTGTTTGTAAGCATATTTCAGTATTTGATTTTAATGAAATGAAGTGTTGTCAGGCCAGGCAGTAACTCTCCAAGGGCAGAAAAACTGAATGGTATCAGAGCCAGTGCCATTTTTGGCTTCTAACTGCCATTGTAACTCCTTTTTGCCATTTTTTAGAAATTTGGGTCTACCCTCTGCCTGACAGGGTCTACCCTCTGCGTGATAATCTGGATAACACTTTGCATACCCATCGAATACCCAATGCTCTGTGTTGAAGATTTAGCATTGATCTCTTTGTTTTTCTATTTACTGTATATGCATTAAGCCTAACCTGTGCAGAAATGTATATCACACTGCTCCGATTATCTTGATATCACGCTGCTCTGAAGAACTCTCTTCACGCTGGTATAACAACGCACCCTCCATACGCTGGTATATCATGCTGCTCTCTCCATAAACGCTGTTGAATATTCTATACATAACGCTGTTGCATATAACGTTGTCTGGTATCCTTGAAGAAGTTCTGTTGCAGCAATCGCTGCTCCTACAAAACCCAGACCTGCTCTCTCCACGCTAGTCGGCCTCCCTCCATATGCTGTTGCTCTCTCCACGCTAGTCGGCCTCTCTCCATTCACAGTGCTCCAGGTTCAATCCTTGTATGAAATTCTTGGTAAACGCTGCTTCATATATACGCTGCTCTGGATATCATATATACGCTGTTTCATATACGTTATATATACGCTGCTCCCTCCATATATACGTTGTTTCATATATGTCATATATACGTTGTTCCTGGTATATATAACATTGTTTTCACATAAGTTTAGCTGGTATAAAAAAAAAAGGGAAGTACCTGCCTTTTTGATTTGCGTCCCCAAAAGACTCGTGCTATCAGGCCACCCTTACCAAGCATTAGGCATCATTGAAGACTGAAAGACAGAAAAAGAAAGAGATGTATTTTCCAATGAGAAAGTATGCAGTCAAAGTATAAAGAATAGGATTCGAGCATAGGGATTTATATTTATGTCCAAGTGTTTGGCAAATTCTGATTTGCATCAGATTTCTGATTTGCTTTAAGCAGTTGATACTATTTCTCTTGAATTGCAACCAGATTGTAGAAAAAAAAAAAAAAATTGGTGATATTCTATATGCATAGAATATAGTTTTGATCTTTGTATATTAATTCAAGAAGGAAGAATAAGGCTGTATTATTTTTGAAGCACATTTTCCCAGCAGAAGTATTTTTCTATCAGCAGAAGTTTTTTTTTTACAGAATGCATTCAATCATCTCTATGGTAGGGATAGTTCTCACTGGCAAGGAGAACTATCTTGAATGGTCCCGGATGATAAAACACACCCTCATCTTCAATGAGTTGTGGAAGGGAGTGTGTGTCAGAGAAGGAGACAATGACCCAGTACAGCCTACATCAGACAAAGAGCTCGTCATTTGGGATAACAAGAACAGCAAAGCATATGCATTAATCGCAGCATCTGTAAATGAAGAAGTAAGTCGCCATATTTCATCATATTCAACTGCCTTTGAAGCTTTACAAAAGCTCAAAGAACTCTATGACTCACATTATGCACTTGAAGTTGTTCAGCTCATGATTAAACTCTTCACTCTTGAACTGAAAAATAATGATCCTCTTGCTCTTGCATTTGAAGTAAAATCCATAATGCATGATATCAAATCCACTAAGGTTGAGCTGGATATCCCTCTTATTGCTTTTCTCAAGGCACTCTATCCTACCTACTCCAATTATCTTGAGTCTTTACAAGCAAATGGAAATCTTAAAGATATAACCTTTGACTCTCTTGTGAAAAAGTTTGCTGAAAGAGAGAAAGCCTTTGGAAAGAAGACAGTCCATGAATCTTCTGAAGAGACTATTTTCCTTGCTCATAAAGAAAAGCATCCTGCTCAAGATTCTACAAGAGGAAGAGGTGGACGAAGAGGAAGATACTTCAGAGGCAAGGGGGGCAGACATTCTCAAGGAGAAAAAGCAGATCTGCATTGCATTCGCTGCAAACGAAATGGATCACATGATGCTTCTACATGCAAGCTACCATGGGACAAAAATGAGCAGAAAAGAAACCAGCAAAAAGGTAAAACTGATGATACAGACAAAGGTAAAGCACCTGAATCCGCTCACTATATTGAGGCACAATGTAACATTGGAGTAAATGAAGATTTGTTTAATGCTTCACTTGCTTCTTCGAAAAGTGATTGGTTGCTTGATTTAGGAGCAACCTGTCATATGACTCATAGGAAAGATTTTTTTGAAGATTTCACTGACATGGTATCAGAGCAGTATACTTTGCAGATCAGTCAAAAATCAAGCCATCAGGGCTTGGCACAATCAGGCTTAAACTACCTGGTCTTCCAGACTTTCTTCTGGATCATGTTCTATATCTCCCACAGCTCAAGAGAAACTTGTTGTTCTTGGTCCACATCCTCCAGCAAGGTCACTCCATTCATATGTTTGATGGCAAGCTTGAGGTAAGAAAAGCATCTGACCACTCACTTGTCATGAGGGGAATAGAAGAAGAAAGGCTTCTCAAACTGCAAGGAACCTCTGCTCATGCACAACATTTCTCATATATTTCTCATCATGAAGAAGGTACACTTCCATCAAGTTTATTATGGCATACTAGATTTGGACATTTAAACTATGACAGTCTCCGCTTATTGAAGAAAAATGGTGTTGCTGGTTTGCCTACAATTCCTAGGAAACATAAGCAATGTGATGCTTGCATTCTAGGAAAGCATAGCAAACAGTCTTTTCATGATTCACATTCAAGAGCACATAGGAAGCTTGAACTCATTCATTCAGATTTATGTGGTCCAATGCCTGTTCCTTCTGCAAATGGAAATAAATATATCATGACATTTATTGATGATTACACTAGAATGTGTTGGGTTTATTTATTGAAGAACAAATCTGATGCTTTTCAAACATTCAAGAATTTTCATAAATGGATTGAAAATGATGCACAATCTCATATTGGGTCTATTCGCACTGATAATGGAAAAGAATATACATCAAATGAATTTGACATCTATCTTCGCCAACATGGGATCAAACATCAAACAACTGTGCCTTATAATCCCCAACAAAATGGTGTAGCTGAAAGAATGAATAGAACAATCTTGAATATGGTACGATCCATGCTTTTCTTCAAAAATGTAAAGATAATGTTTTGGGCTGATGCTGTTCTATGTGCTGCATATATAAAGAATAGATGTCCATCTAATGCTATAAGAAACAAGACTCCTTATGAATTGTGGTATGGACATGTTCCTTCAGTAAAACATCTCAGGATCTTTGGTTCCACCTGTTATGCTTTGATACCAAAGGTACATAGAAACAAACTTGGTGCTAGAAGTCGTAAGTGTATCTTCCTGGGGTATTCAAACACCTCTAAAGCATACCGCCTCTATGATGAAGTAAATAAAAAGTTTGTTGTATCTAGAGATGTCATTTTTCTTGAATCATCCAAATCTGACAATGTTGTTGAGCGGCAACTTGATCGCTTGGATAGATTCGTAAAAACGAAATCATTTCAAGAATTTGATAATCAGATTCCACATCTTGAAGGGGGGATTCCTATACTAGATCAACATGTGGAATCTTCTTCTGAAGAACAATCTCCCCTGCATGAAACTCCAACAACGGATGATGCTTTAAGTGATGTAATTGATAGAATTGGGAGACTCAATCTTGATTCAGTCCCAACTCAATCAACAGATCAGCCTGGACCATCTCAGAAAGGTCCCCCAAAGTGGCTGACAAAGACACTTGAAAGTGTTCATCTTGATGAAATTGGAAAAACAGGAACCAGAAATTCAAACCGACAAAATGGAGGTGATGTAGATGACTCTAATTCACCTGTTGATATGGATGTTACTTATGATTGTGAATTGAACTTTTCTACAGATTTTGAACCAACTTCCTTCAAAGAAGCTGCTTCTCATGATGAATGGAAAGAAGCGATGAAAAAGGAGTATGATGCCCTCATAAAGAATGGCACTTGGAAGCTGGTTGATCCTCCATTTGGAACCAAACCAATTGGCTGCAAGTGGGTCTACAAGAACAAATACAAAGCTGATGGCTCACTTGACAAGCACAAATCTAGGCTTGTGGCAAAAGGCTTTGCACAGAAGGAAGGGGTCGATTATGAGGAAAATTTTGCCCCCACAGCAAAATGGGCCACCATCCGGACACTCTTTGCACTAGCTGCTTAGAACGGTTGGAAAGTCCATCAAATGGATGTAAAAACTGCATTCTTGAATGGAGATCTAAAAGAGAATGTTTTTATGTCCCAGCCTGAAGGATTTGCTGTAAAAGGACATGAACATAAAGTATGCAAACTTGTGAAGTCCTTGTATGGCCTCAAACAAGCACCGCGAGCCTGGTATGAAAAACTAACTGAGCATCTTCTGAAACTCAACTTCAATCATTTTGATCTTGATGATGCAACTTTATTTGTCAAGAAAGTTGGCAAAACAGTTGTGTATCTTGTGGTATATGTAGATGATCTTTTAATGACAGGGAACAATGAAAGCTACATTGCATCCATAAAGAAGGAATTAGGGAAAAGTTTTGAAACGACTGATTTGGGCTATGTTCATTACTATCTTGGCATTGAAGTAACCCAACATCCAAAATCCATATTTCTTTCTCAAAAGAAATACATTGGAGATTTGTTAAACTAACAAGTGTTATTTTTGTTGCATCTGTGTATTTATGGTTATATCTATAATTTCTTGCATTCCTATTTAAATACGAATCAAATCCACTCCTTCTCCCCAAAGGAATTAGTATGTCTCTCTAATTCCTTGCGAGAGGAGCCAAGGTGAAAAGTCTTTTTCTCTTACAATGAGGGTGTATATATAACCAATGGGGAGGTGATGCTTCACCTTCCTTGTGACTCTTTGACTACCCTCATGATTGTTTGACTTCCCATGAATTTTTGACTTTACATGACTCTTCATATTATGTACATGTCCTTTGGACTTCCACTTTACAATACATTTCTCAAATATTGAATAACATATTCCACAAAATGATGTGGCACCTGATGACTCATGACATGACATGACATGAACTAAATGATGACATGGCAATGTCAATCCATTCATTGTTTCTTGTTTCTTTGTGTCTTCTTGAAAATATGGTGCATGTTATTCTTCTTCCTCCTCCTTATGACTTGAATATAAGGAGTCTTCCATGTGTTCTTGATCTTTCATCTTTTGTTATAGTCCATTGTTCCTTCGTCTTCTTGCTTGATGATCATCTTATCTCCTCATCTCCTTAGTTGTCTTTTAGCATGTCCTCCTACTCCATCTCCTTCATTATCATCTTGACATAACATGATAGATTTCCTGCATCTGTAATCCACTCATGCCAAGATGAAATCATTTTGATAAAACCGTAGTCTAAGATGGTGCATATTGATCCACTAACTAAGGCAGAACCAAGTGACAAGTTGGGAAAGAGGCCCAGTGACTACACAATTGTGTAGCTCGGGTAGTTAGGGGTGAAGCTTGAGCCTTGAGATTGCGCAATGTGCAGTTCATGCTGGACTGAGGAAGAAAACTGCACAATCTGGGAGCTCAGTGTGACAGGATGAGAGCATGGGAACTGGATCACCCTATTGCATAGTTTTGGAGGACAGAGAGACCCAGGTGATTGCACAATTTCGCAGTTCAAGATCTCAAGGTTGAGGCTTGAGCCTTGAGACTACATAATGTGCAATACTAACTGGGAAGGAGAGAGAAATTGCGCAGTTTTAGGAGTCAGTGAGTCAGGACAAGGGATTTTTCACTGCTTCAACCAACTAGGAAGTTATGGGAGGCAGAGTATGCCTGGTGATTGTGAAATTGCATATTTCAAGATCTTAGGGTTTGAGATTAAGCTCATAGATTGCACAATTTGTAGTTGGGACCAAGTTGGATGGTTGAATTGCGCAATTTTGGAGGCCAAGGCTTGAGCTTGAGCACTGAAACTACATAGTGCATACTCGTGGAAGATACGAACTGCACATTGCACAGTGTCAATAGGCAAGGTTGCAACTTGAGGTCTGGGACTGCACAATTCACAGTTCAAGAAAGCTGGATGAGACTAAGCTACTGGGAATTTTCAAAAATTTGGCGAAGTGTGGGATCAGTGAAACTAATGTGAATAGTGATAGGACTTGACTGTGATCACACACTTAGACACTTGACAACACAACATAGATCATCTGGAACACATGAACACATACTTCCCTTAGTGTGACAACTTACGACAAGTGCCACACTAAAAATGCACTTTGCAATGACAATCACGACACTTGTGCAACAATGCTTAATAGTTTGGAAATGAGTACGACAGATGTCTACACGGTAATTTCAACTCATTTTCACAAGCATAACCTCTTGAAACCACCAAAACAAGCTTATGTACATTATGTGACACTCAACATGTGAAAAGACGGTGATTGCTACAGTGCGAACGAGACTTGTGATATGTGAACGAAAGTGAAAGTAACACATTCCATAGCAAAGATAACATGAAAATAACACTAATTAGAGTGAAAGAAAGCGAAAGGGACAACCAAAATCATGAAAATGATGCTTGTAAAATAAAGGTGCGAGGAAGAAACAGTTTGCAAAACTCATCGAAATAGAAGTACAAATGTAGCTAGAAGTGAGAAACTGTCGATGTCAGTGCACAATGAATGTCGACCTGAATTGGACATCACACAGGCACAATCTTGATGGACAGTGATGTGCTTGTTTAAGATTGCGTAAAATAATTCGCTCATGCACTTGTTACGAGTTGAGCATATGTTAATGAGTGACTTCGACACTTCCAATCCAAGAAGGGAGCCAAAAAACATCAACTGACGAAGAAGTGAATACAGGACGACCGATTGCAAGATCCACAGTAGGCTCCCAAATTCAGGTGTAGGAAAAATTTTGGAGGGTGTTTGTCGCAGCAAAAACACTTAGCAAGGCACTGGTAGAACTCCAGCTTCTCTGCCTTGGTCAACTATTTCGTGCAGGGTCTAGTTCTTCAAGAAGTATTGATTCATCATTTAGATTACCATGGCTTCCCCACTTACCCCATGCATAAGCATAGTCCCCTTTATTCCTTTACTCGGTCAAACACAAACATGAGGTCAATGATCACACAATGTTTTGAATCGAGATAGGGTAATGAATTTCGCGAGCTTTAGATTTTCAAAGTGCAGATTTTTCATCCCTGGTGTTGCTCCAGTACCAACAGGCCTAGATAGTACCCTGGAAAATTCACTTCAGTAACACAAACATTGCTTTGCTCCAACGAACCTAGAAAGTACCCTGGTGGAGTTTCTTGCTTCACCTCTCTGCACAGGAAGCCTTTCTCTTTTTTCGCCTTTATTTATGTATTTATAGACTGTGCATCAAAACTTTTTTATTTCATGGGTGGAAGAGGGATCTTGACTTATTAAGAGCAGGAGAGTTTATCCCTTCATAGAATCATATATAAGACCTCTGATATTGGTTTGCTCATTTAGATTTTCCCCTTGTCCTTCTCTACTTGATTGGATCAGCCTGAAAACATTGAAACATAAAAACCCAAGTGTAGGCATGAGGATTCCAGAATAGAGATAGAGGTCATGGTTCAACACAAGGCTTTCTTAATGCAAGGATTGTATTTTCCTTTGGAACATCATTGACCAAAAGATGTAACCAAGACAAGGAAGAAGGACAGAGTTAGCAAAATGTTTCAGTTTCATAAAGTCCTTTTCTATTTTGCCACATTCCCTTTTGAGCCAACAGAGCATCTTCATGCAAGGTCTTTCAAAGAAAATAAAAGACAACATACAACAAGGAATCAAAACCAGAGGACAAAATGAGATTCTAATCGAAAAAATGATGTGAAACCAAAATGAGAAAACACAAGACAAACTATAGAAAATGACTGCAAGATGGATGTGTAGGTAAACTAATATGCAACTAAACCTACTCTTAACCTAATAATCTACAATTTCGGGGTCACGTATAATGAAATTTCCAATGAAGCCATTGTAACTGCTTTCGACCTGCATTCACAAAGATATAATCAATTAAAACTGATATAAAGTAATTAGCAACAGAACTGATAAGAACTTGAATAACTTGCACAAAAATTTTAAGGTCTTTCCTATTAGAAAAAAGATAGGCCATAGTCACTACTTCTAACCAATTCATATTCTTACCTTTTTTATGAAAACCATCATTCAACAAACCTTGGAAGCTTCTAGTGAATATGTCCTCAACTACACTGAATTCCTTAGCAAGCCCGCAAAAAGATCGAAACTTATTATTTGTTACAGAGCCTGCCAAGTAAGATTTCTCTAACCATTCATCGATTAGATCATAAAATTCGTGACAACCCTCTTGAAAACCCTAAAATATTTGAAAAGATGAATTTTCAATTAAAGGCATGAGATTACGATGAGAATCTTGTGAGGAGAAATAGATCTGATCATATTTAGCAGGTGTGTCAAGATAGGGAGGACTTGACATAACCATCCACGAGTGTGGAAGTGCCTCAACCACTTGAGAAGTACTCGGATAGTGAGATGTTAAACCATAAAAATCAAAGGATGTAAAACAAATTTCATTGCATGAGTTTATGGGAAAATAGTAAGTTGAATGATAGTCATCAGAAACAGAATCACGATCAGGTGGGTTGATTAAAGCATCAGATTCCCAGTTTGAAAATTCCAAATATAAATCAATTTGAATAGTTCTGCAAATTATCTGTATAATGGAATCATCTTCCTCGTGTGACGAGTGTAAAAATCAATTTTCTTGTGACTAGTTACACACTTCATTAGCATTGTAATCATCGAAAGAAGCTAAAAGGAATGCTAGTATAACCAGTCAGGGTGAAACAACTGAAGAAGAATTTGATTCATAAAAAATCCATGCATTTACTGGCACTCAAGAGGATTTTAGGTGCGATGAAGAAAAATATTAGCATCTGAATATTCACAAGAAGGATCAGGAGCTGATTGTAACAAACAAAGTTCGTATACTCAAAGGAATGTTATGATACCAATGTAATGACCAAAAGTTGTAAATGTGGTGGAAATCTTTAAAATACTTCAAAGACATAAATGTCCATTGTAAGACAAGTAAATGTATATTGAATATTGTATAAGAATTTATATAAGATATGAGATGCTTATAAGCAGAATGAGGGTCTGCTTATACACCCTAGGTAGGTGCCCTTTCATGAATGGTCAGGCCTCTAAGACATGCCTCTTCATTACTAACTAACTAACCATTAGTTAATTAATTATTATTATATTTACATTTATATTTATTATTTTTATATGAATTATATTCATAACATTTCATTCATGAAAGGGCACCTACCTAGGGTATATAAGCAGGCCCTCATTCTCATTTGTAAGCATATCATATCTTATATCAATTCTTATACAATATTCAATATATAGTTACATGTCTTACAATCAACATTTACATCTTTGAAGTATTTTAAAGATTTCCGCAATATATATGAAATTTGGTCATTATATTGGTATTGAAGCATTCCTTTGAGTATATGAACTTTGTTCGTTACATTGGTATAAGAAAATTCCTCTGAGTATATGAACTTTGTTCATTACATTGGTATCAGAGCCATGTTGCCTGATCACTAGGCCTTTGGCCATCAACCTCCTGTAAACCGTGTTGTTGTTTAATTGAAGCATTTTGCTCAGCGTTTGAAGATTCTCCACATCACCATTTAGACCTTTGGCCCCAAAAAAATTAAATTAAAAAAATTCCTTTGGCCATTGACATTTCAACTATTCTAGTAAAAAGAAAATATAGTTCGAAGTAAATTTTGAAGGAGAACATTCATATATATATAAAGGTTTTACATTATTGATAAAAAAATGCATGATAAAGTCAAAAGGGAATCTTTCCAAATATCTTTAAAGCTATACGTAAGAGAAGGAAGAGTAGATAAGATTATCTTTATTCTTCATTAAGTAGTTTATAAGCTCGTGGTTTTAGCAACCCATGGTAATTGTCCATGGTATTTTCAAGGTAAAAGAAGAACAAAAGGAATACAAAATATTTTTATGTGAATGGTAAGTTTTACTTTTACGTGGAGAAAATTAACCGAGTCAAAGGCACATAAGTGGACATATATTTTATATTATATCCCAAGGAGTTTGATTAGCCATGTTTCACTAGGGTTGTAACTTTTCAAAAAGAAAAGAAAAAATATAAATATAAAAATAAAAATAAATATTATAAATAAAAATAAATAAAACAAAATAAAGTAAAAAATAAAAAATAAAAAATAAATTATTAAAAAAGGCGTTTAAGAAAAAAATATTTGTTGAGAATATATATATTAAATTACTAAGGAAGGTTATCAAGTCAAGAAAAATTGAGCCTAATTTGAAAATAATGAAGAAAGTAGTCAAGATGAGTCCTACACAGCAATCATTATTTTGGACTAAATGTCCAAGTTGCATAGACGAAATTAGATATACATATATTAAAAAAAATGTAATTTACGTTGTCCAAGGTGTGGAAGATTATTATTACATAAGAACATCAAGACAATGAGTAGATGCAAATAAAACGATTAAAGTAAAAAATCACAAAAATTCAACAAAAGAATGAAGCCTCAGAGAAGAAATATAAAGATCTAGTAGATCAGTTTCAAGAAAAATCAACAGAAAGCAACGAAGAAATTTGGCATAAGGGACCATAATGAGAAATTACTTTCATAGATAAAAAAGTCCAAGGTTAAGAAACAAAGACTAAAACAAGAAATGGAAAGTTTTGATAAGGAACCTGTTAAACACACACATGGCAGCAACAGAATATTAAAGATAAGCAGGAGAGTACATCTATTATTTGACAATGATATACATTTATAGTACATTTGTGTGACCGTTGGGTTCCACATCCCAAGGTCTCTTGGACTTCCTTAGTCTATTTGGCTTCCACACCAACCCTTAGAGGATTAGGTGTCCAACATTCCCCCCTTAATACAAAGGGTTATGTATGAATCTAAGAAGAGAGCTGTAATACAAAATGTGCAAAAATGCATGGCAGCACTAGGCTGAATGTGCTCTCTGAAATGTTGGTATAAAGGGAGGTGGTTTAAGGATGACCACCAACATTGGAATGCTTAGTGCAGTTTTCGGAACTCTTCCAAGTCTGGCATGAAGCTCAAGTCTTTTGCTAGAGGAAGTTCTCCTGATGTTTTGAAGAGGGAAACCTTCAACCATGAAAGGGAGGTCTCACCTCACATAAAAGGGAGAACCTCAACCTGAAAAGGGAGGTCTCAACCTATGATGGTTTAAGGATGACCAACAACTCTAGAATGCTTAATGAAATTCCCGGAACTCTTCTGAAACTCGCAAGAAGCTGAAGTCTTCTGCCAGAGGAAATGTCCCCAATTCTTTGAAGAGGTATCACTGACTAAAAGCATGCTCAGGGGCATCTTTGTCTCTGGATACAACTCTGAATCTGGTATGGCAGGTTGTGGCTTAGGCTTGCTTGATGTGGCTTTGAAACTTGTAGATGACCATCTTTTCCCCCCTGTCAGATACAAGGTGAGATGATGGAGAAAACTCAACTGCAAGATTGTTCAATACTCGAGAACAAATCTTGTTGTATGAGAGAAATATTTTCTTCGTTGTTGAAGCCCATTGCCAAGAAGCGATCCATCCAAGATGAATATTTGTTCTTGCAGGATGTTTGTTTCTGAAGCATCTGTTTGAATAATGACTGGTTTTATGATAGTGCTTACATGGATGAAGATCAAAACAATGATCTTTCATATGGCCAACTCAGTCACAATGTTGGCATTTCACAATCTGTTGTTGTTGCTGTGGAAGAGGCGTAGAAGCTGAAGGTGAACTGACATGAAGGAATCCAGCACTCTGAAACTGAATGGGCTTTGAGTAATCTGGAATATGAAAGGAAACATCCTTGTCATATCCAAGACCATTTCTTTGCTTGTTGTGGACAAGCTCTTCCCAAGGTCTGATGATGGGCTTGGAAAGTGCAAACTGAACTTTTGCATCTGCATGTACAATTGCTGCTTCATTGGGTACTAAATCTGAATGAACTTCAACAATATTGACTTGTTGCTGATGGGTGTCTGTCTCAATGTTCTAAACAAAAACAGGTTCAGAATGATGACTCCACTGCTGTAATTCTTCCTGTTGTAGTTGAGATTCAAGCTGTAAAAAATCAATTTGTTCTTGTGCATATTGTAGACAAGTCTGAATTTCTGAGAGAGAGCCTTTGTTGATTTGGAATGTGTCATTTGAAGTAGATTGTATCAGAGTTTTCAAGAACTCTAATACTTCACCAATTTGGGTCATTTTCTCCAATGTCAAATTTACACTTTAAAATTTGTTTACAACTATGAACCAATGTCACTGCAAAATATTCTCTACAAATGTGCAGCAAACAACCAGTGTGCAATATCCCTTTAATGCAGACAATACTATTGATTTCTCAAGTCTATTTTATCCATAAAGACAACAACATTGGTGCAACCATATAGCTCAAAGTTTACCCATATAATTCAGCTCATCTTCAATGCAAAAATATAGACCAAGACACATGGTGAGCTCGATCAACATACAATATATTCGATGCTGAAATTAGGCATAAGCTTCAACGCAGAGAGTAATAATGCAGATATCATATATACTCACATTTGAACCAGCAATAGAGGCATATGAATGGACCAGCACACATATGATAAGGTTTTAATCAACACACAAAGAAGGAGATGAACCAAGCACTGTAAAAGTAGTTTGTATCTCTCATCACGAACTCAGTCTCCAAGAGTATTCATCACTCGTGTTCCTAACAGCAACACAGTGAATAATGATAACAACCATCTTGAGGACTGTCGTATATTTATGATACACATTTTGGAAGTGAATCTAATATATAATGACCAAGTTTACCTGTCCTGAAAAGTTGTAATAACTTCTTGGAAACTTTATTCTGTCCAATTTCACCAGAATTAACAGGAATTTTGAATGCTTTTTTTTTGCAACGCATTGAACTGACTTTCAATTAGGTCTTCAAGGTCGTCTTCATTTTCTAAATTACCCTCGAACTCTGAAAATGTTCTAAAGGTAGCCTTCTACACTTCAACTACATGATCCTCCTTTTGATGCACATTTTGTTTTGTTTCTTTTATCTTTTCCTTTTTCTCAATTGGAGAGTCTTTTGGTCCCTTCATTGTAAAATCCTCTGGACAGAAGTTCGAAGATTCTGCACAGCACGCATTATTCAGTCCTTTCCAACATAAAGGAACATGACGGGTGTTTAGCATTGCAAGGCATGGGAAAGCTTCTGGGAAAAATGGTGTTCAATCCAAGTGGAGGGGTGATCAACTAGTTCCTGGATCACATAGCTGCTGCCACTCGAGCCATTCGAGAGCCCCTCAAGCTGGCCGATATCATCGTAGAAGTCAGGGACGCAAGGATCCCACTCTCATAGCAAGCATAATGTGAGAGAGTTGTTAAGCCAAGTGGAGTCACAACTAAGGGACGCAATCTCAAGGCATTCTACACTACTGGTCATTGTAGTTGGAATTCCAAATGTTGGAAAATCTTCTCTCATTAATTCTATGTATCAGATTTCTCGTATGTGTTTTGTAGCATAGGAGAAGCTGAAGCGAACGACTGTTGGCCCTTTTCCAGGCGTTACCCAGAATATTGTTGGCTTTAAGATTGCACACCAACCTAGCATTTATGTACTGGACACACCCGGTGTTTTGGTTCCCAACTCCTAACAGACACAGGACTAAAGCTTGCCTTAACAAGAGCTGTATAGGATTTTGTTGTAGGTGAGGATTGCCTTGGACAGTTCTACTGCCAATGGAGCCAATTCTGATCAGGTGTGAGAAAAGCAAAGAAGCGATTTAAATGTCATGTCGCTTAGACGAAGCGTTATCATGCAGAGGGCAGAGACAATTATCTACACATATGTTTTCTGAAGCTCAGGAATCACTGCTTCTCCACATCAATTCCCAAAAATTACAATGGCAGAACTTCTGACATCAGAATATGGAACCAAGATCCTACTTTCGAATGCTGAGAAGGCTGAGACAAGCGAGGAGAATGCGTGGTGTTTGAGTTTCAATAGGATTTCCAGGTTTGAAAGCGAGGAAAGGCTGAGGCTGTGGTGCCATTCATGGGTGAATCGATTTTTGATGGGACTCTTTCAACTTTTCTATGGATATGAATTTGAAACTGATGCATTCAAGACTTTGAAGATGCCTTTTCTAGCGTAGGTACGCTTCCGTATTCAAAAGAAATGCTTGCCATTTCCAGAGGAAAAATTCAAGGCTGCCATTAAAGATAATCACTATGCAAAATGTAGCTGAAGGAAAGAGCCTAGGCAGAGGTAATAGATAGATAGGCTTAGATGGCAGAGCCTTAAATTTGATGAGACCACAAGTCAATTCCAAACCAAACTCAGATTGGAGCACCTATGAACCAGCTATGAACCAGGAATAAAACGTTCAAGTTTTGCAGAAAGAAACTAAATTTGGGAAAGAAACATTGTACGTAGTCTATTGAGGCAATAGAAATGTCAGAGGAGTTACACTATATAAAACTAATTTGAGACCTGCGCTCTGATCAGTGCAGATAGATTCTGGAAAGCGTATTAAGGTGGTTCATGAAATTCAAGGTATGGTATAACGTTTAACTCTCGACCAACTCATTCAACAACAGAGATTTGATAGAGATGGCAGTCTAGAATAGAGGTACAGGACTGACATGTATAGAAAGGCCACAAAAAAACAAGCTCACATAAACAAGTGGCTCATACTTGAGTAGGGCAGGAGATCGCCCGCTCTGATACCATGTTAAACACACACATGGCAGCAACAGAATATTAAAGATAAGTAGGAGAGTACATCTATTATTTGACAATGATATACATTTATAGTACATTTGTGTGAGTGTTGGGTTCCACATCCCAAGGTCTCTTGGACTTCCTTAGTCTATTCGGCTTCCACACCAACCCTTAGAGGATTAGGTGTCCAACAGAACTAAAGAAGAATCTATTAGAAAAAGAAAAAGAAAATTTGTGCCTAAAAACCCTTAATAAAAAAATTATTAGAGCAAATCAAAAATTTTAAAGATAAAGAGAAAGATACTAAGGACAAAGTCAACGATTCAAAAAATGTCAAACTTTCACATCTAAGGAATTATAACCAAGCGTTACTTGTGCAATAAAAAATCTTAAAATGACAAGTTAGAACAACTTCAAAATGAAGTATTGAAGTCGTCAGTCGTTTCAATCCAAGTTGAAGATAAAGAAATAAATATTGATTCAGTCGATATCACAAGTAAAGAAGAGAAATCTAGAGAAGTTAAAACATATTCAGAAGTTGCAGTTTAAACGATAGCCATTCCAAATGAAGATTCAGTAGCCAACTCAACAACAACAGCACGTGAAGGAAATCGAGAAGCTGCCAAAATGATAAGGGAAATTCCAATCAGAAGAACTATTTATCGACATATGAATCACAAGAGAAGACTTTCCAATCAATCTATGTACCAGTATCACTCATAACATAAACGAAAAATTTATGTTCCCAAGAATACTGAAGTTTGTAGAATCAAGTCCTATGATAACTATTCATCACAAATTTTCAGAGATCAGAAGATTCCACAAAAGATTAATCTAGGATGGTGTAGGTTTTAACCCCGTGCAGAAATTACCTGCATACAAATTCTAAAACACATAAAATAAAAAATGTGAGAGCATAACACATAAAACACATATACACAGAGATTTTCCCCTAGATCCCAAAACTGGGACTACCAGCTTGATTTTTCATTATGTTCCTTTCAATGTTACAATACATATTTATACATGTCGAAGCATCCAATACCATGGACCAAAAACCATCGCGTCCAAAACCATGTGCGAAAAACATGCACAAAGCCATAGGTAGGTCTGCCCAACCTAATATAGGGTCAAAAACCAAAAAGTGGGGTTACCTGCACCCCTCAAACCCCCTGTGACTCCCCCTGCTACGCAATTGGTGCAACGAAGGGGGGGGCTCCGCCCCCCTTCTAACCCCCCGGTTAACTACGTGGGCTAGTCGTGGAAAGAATATAACACAATCCAACATTCTCCCACTTGTTGTTTTCTTTCCACAGGGGGCCACAAGAGAACTTAGTCATTTATCCAGCCCTGCAATGCCCATTGTTTCTCTACACCAAGAGAACTTCTCAGAGCTCAAAGATTTTGTCAATGCATCTGCATTATTCTTCAAATTGTCCACCTTTCCCAACAACGCCTTTTTGTCTTCTATCATATCCCTCACAAAGTGATACTGAACATCAATGTGCTTTGTCTTTGAATGATATGTAGGGTTATTTGCCAAGAAAATTGCACTTTGGCTGTCATAGTCTATCCTTATAGCTCCCTGTACTAAACCCATACTTGAACACAATCTCTGCAACCAAACTGCTTCCTTGCTTGGATGAGTGGCTGCCATGTATTCTGCCTCTGTAGTTGATAGTGCCACTACAGATTGTTTCTTACTCATCCAATTAACTACACCTCCATATAGGTTAAACACATACCCACTTATAGATCTTCTATGATCCAGATCTCTAGCCCAGTCTGCATCAACAAAGCCACGAATATCCAACACTTTTTCCAATCATGGTCTTCCTTGGTAGCACAAACCATAATCACTAGTCCCATGCAAATACCTAAAAACCTACTCCACTGTTGTCCAGTGCTCCTTCCCTGGTTTTGACATAAACTTGCTCAATACTCCCACTGCATGTGCAATGTCTGGTTTAGTACAGACCATTGTGTACATCAGGCTACCGACTGCACTTGCATATGGAACACGGGACATGTCCTCTTCCTCTTCTTGTGTCTTGGGACACTGTTCAGCAAATAAATTTACACCTACAGGAATAGGAACCTTCACCGGTTTACTATCCTGCATATTAAACCTCTGCAATATTGTCTCGACATACTTCCTTTGGTTTAACGAGAGCTTCCTCTTTGTCTTATCTCTTTTAATTTCCATGCCCAAAATATAGTTTGCAGCACCAAGATCTTTCATGTCAAATTTGGAGGACAAATGTGTCTTCAAATCCTGGATAATTTCTTTGTCATTTCCAACCAGAAACATATCATCCACATACAAGACCAGATAAATAACATGGTCACCAATTAATTTAAAATACACACAGTGATCTGCTTTGCTTTTGGTGAAGCCAAGTCCCCATATAAATGTATCAAATTTTTGATACCACATCCTTGGTGATTGTTTTAACCCATACAGAGACTTCTTTAAGTTGCATACCAGTTCTTTCTTACCCTTCACCGCAAAGCCTTCAGGTTGCTTCATGTAAATCTCCTCTTCCAGATCCTCGTGAAGAAATGTTGTCTTCACATCCATCTGTTCTACCTCAAAGTCAAAAGCAGCAGCAACAGATAAAAGTAATCTAATAGCAGTTAACTTGGAAACAGGAGAAAAAATATCACCAAAATCAATTCTCGGCACCTGGGAATAACCTTTTGCTACCAACCGAGCTTTGTATTTCTCCACCTTTCCTTCTACGTTTGTCTTCTTCTTGAACACCCATTTGCTACCAATTGGTTTCCTTCCAGCCAGCAACTCCACTAGATCCCAAACCTCATTTTTGTGCAAAGATTCCATTTCATCAACCATGGCCTCTTTCTAGAGTTTTCCATACTCTGAATCTACTGCTTCCTTCATAGTTCTGGGATCATCATCAGTAATAGATAAAGAAAAATTTGAACAGAAAGCAGATGGACTATACCTTTCTGGTTGTCTTCTTTCTCGAACTGATCTTCCACACCCGGAGTTTGTGGCTCTTCATCTTCTGATTCCTCCTCTAATGTAGAGTTTGATTCTTCCTCCTTTAGCTCAAACTCTATCTTCTCAGGTTCCTTTGGTTGGACTTCATGTTTAATAACATTGTTTACCTCTCTGAACACCACATCTCGACTGTACACAACCTTCCTTGTTACTGGGTTCCAAATCTTATAACCCTTTAAACCATCCTTATACCCAATAAAGATGCACTTTTCAGATTTACTATCCAACTTGGTTCGTTTCTCCTTTGGAACATGTACATATGCATCACATCCAAATACCCTCAAATGTGAAAGAGAGGGTTTCTTACCAATCCATACCTCTTTTGGAGTCTTATCCTCCAATGCTGATGAAGGTGATTTGTTGACCAGGTAACATGCTGTCTCCACCGCCTCTGCCCAAAATTCCTGTCCTAAGTAGGCACCACTGAGCATGCTTCTTGCCCTTCCCATAAATGTCTTATTCATTCTTTCTGCAACTCCATTTTTCTCAGGTGTGTATGGAGTAGTCTTCTGTTGTGCTATACCACACTTCTTACAGAATTCTTCAAATTCCTTACTGCTAAAATCTCCATTGGTATCTGTCCTCAACACCTTTATCTTCTTCTCTGTCTAGTTTTCCACCAAAGCCTTAAATTCTTTAAACCTGTCAAAGACTTCAGATTTCTTCTTAAGGAAATATACCCATGTATTCCTTGAGAAGTCATCTATAAATGATACATAGTACATAGACTTACCCAGTGATGGAACCTTCACAGGTCCAAACACATCACTATGCACAAGCTCTAATATATGTTTCGCCCTCTTATCTCCAGAGCGGAAACTCACCTGATTCTGCTTCCCATATACACAATTTTCATAGAAATCAAAATCCAGAGAGCTATTACTCATACCTTCTACCATACCTTTACCATGAAGTATTTGAAGGCTCTTCTCTCCAATATGTCCAAGCCTTTGATGCCATAGCATGGTCTTCTCTCCAGAGACCACTAGATTTTCTGCTCCACTTTCAGGAACCACAGAACTGTTGCACCCATAAAAAATCATGCTACCTTGCAGCTTATACAGAGTTTCAATCCAAACTCCCCACATCAATACCAGTGCTCCTTGAACCATCTTGCAAGTATCCTTCTTGAACATTGTTTTTACACCTGCATCATCTAGCTTGCTTACAGAAATCAGATTTCTGGCTAATGCAGGAATATGCAGAACACCCGGAACTGTTCTAACCCTTCCACCTTGCAACTTCAACTTTACTTTTCCACAACCAACGATTCTAGCCTTCCTGTCATCCCCTAAGAAGGCATCACCACCATCATATTTCTCATACTCGCAGAACCACTCTCTATGGGGAGTGAAGTGAAAGGATGCACTTGAGTCCATCAACCATGCCTCGTGAACTACATGTGTACTTGAAGAAGCCAAGTACACATCCCCACCTTCATCTGAGATGGTTTTCGCCTCTGCAGAAGGAGCATCATCAGATCCCTTTCCTTTGTCAAGAGCTTTAGATTTACAATCCCTTTTGTAGTGCCCTTCCTTTCCGTATTTCCAGCACACCACCTTTATAGGTTTTCCTGGAGATTTATATCTCCCTCTAGATATAGACCTCCACTCGATGACTTATTTTTGTTTCTATTCTGGGAGCGTCCTTGTAAAAACAAGGCATCACCATTCTGGCTCTCCATATTTTTCCGTCTCATTTCCTCTGTTAGCAAGGATGAGACTATTTCATCAAAATGCAAGGCAGTTGCATTGCTACCTAATGCAATAACCAGACTATCCCACGAATCTGGTAGAGAACACAACAAACTAATGCACTTATCTTCATCTGAAATTTTAATATCAATAGATGATAACTAACTTACCATAGAATTAAATGCGTTTAGATGCTTTGTCACTGAGTCTCCATCTTTCATCCTTAGGTTATACAGCTTTTTCCGTATGAACAGTTTATTCACCAGAGACTTATATTGGTATAAAGTCCCTAACTTGTCCCATAAAGCCATCGTCATAGCTTCTCCTGATACATTCAGCAATACTGAATTTGAGACGCACAATTGTATTGTGCTCTTTGCCTTCCGATCCAAATTCTTCCATTCTTCATCAGAAACTCCCATTGGTTTAGTACCTGGATCTACCGCGATCCACTGATCTTTATCCACCAACAGATCCTCCATCTTGAGTTTCCATAACTCAAAACTATGACCATTAAATTTCTCGATCTCTATCTTTCCACTAATCGCCATCTTCTTTCACCACCAGAATCAATCTCACAGATCTCCCACCAAACAGGGTCTACCACAAGCCCTAGCAAAACCCCTCAGCAAAAAAGGTGTCCCCTTGAAGCCAAAACATCTCCGATACCAAATGTAGGTTTTAACCTCGTACAAAAATTAACTGCATACAAATTCTAAAACACATAAAATAAAAAATGTGAGAGCATAACACATAAAACACATATACACAGATATTTTCCCTTGGACCCCAAAACTGGGACTACTAGCTTGATTTTTCATTATGTTCCTTTCAATGTTACAATACATATTTATACATGCCGAAGCATCCAATACCATGGACCAAAAACCATCGCGTCCAAAACCATGGACCGAAAACCATCGCGTCCAAAACCATGTGCGAAAAACATGCACAAAACCATAGGTAGGTTCGCCCAACCTAATATAGGGTCCAAAACCAAAAAGTGGGGTTACCTGCACCCCTCAAACCCCCTGTGACTCCCCCTGCTATGCAATTGGCGTAATGAAGGGGGGGCTCCGCCCCTCTTCTAACCCCCCGGTTAACTACGTGGGCTAGTCGTGGAAAGAATATAACACAACCCAACAGATGGTTTGATCCATTCTCAGTACAACAATTTTGTGTATCACTCAGAGCATCATATCATCTTGTAACAATGAAGATGACAATTCCACAATGAGTAAAAAATAGAGATCCAACCTTTCATCAGTAAGCTTTGAGGACAAAGCTTCTTGAAGAGAGAGGCAATATTATGAATATAATTCATATAAAAATAATAAATATAATAATTAATTAATTAACTATTGGTTAGTTAGTTAGTAATGAAGAGGCATGTCTTAGAAACATGACCATTCATGAATGGGCACCTTCCTAGGGTATATAAGCAGACCCTCATTCTCATTTGTAATCTTCTCATATCTTATATCAATTTTTATACAATATTCAATATACAGTTACATGTATTACTATGGACATTTACATGTTTGAATTATTTTAAAGATTTCCGTGGCATATACAACTTTGGGTCGTTATATTGAGATCGGAGCATTCCTCTAAGTATACGAACTTTTCTCATTACATTGATTGTTTTCAAAAGAGTGTGATAGGTATGACTCCTTTGGCCAAGGATAACCTTTAGGATATTCAAATTCACAGTTCCATGATTCTATGAGAGATACACATTCCAAACCTAAGTTTGATACAAGAGATTTGCATGAATATGAATCATCTTGAATTCGATCAGAAATCGAATCTTGAAGGTTCGAAAGATCATTTCCGCAATGCCAAATATATTTCAAGAAAGAATTTACATTGAGTGAAACCATGCAAAAAGAAGAGTTTTGTGAAGAAAACTAGACCTGACTCAGTTTGGGGGTCTTACCAGAGTTGCGAGATCCTGACATAACCATCAACAAAAGTTGAAGTGCCTCGAATCTCTAGAAAGTCCCAGAACTTTCAAGGATTGTAAAATCACATTTTGAAGATTGAATTAGATCATGCATGGTGTGAGGATAGTTTCTTTCACTGATTTGGATGAGATCACTATTAACCGAATGGTATCCATCTCTCTCACTGATTTGATAATATTTTACAAATTCAACAACCATATTACTCAAGCCAAAAGATCCTTTTGATCGCAAATCTAGAGATAGAGAAATTTCATGAGCAAGTTGATTTGAAGAGTTGTCTTCATGCAAAACAAGAGATGATATGGGATAGAAAGGATAATCAATTTTCTTATTATTCTCTCTTTCATCATGGACAACCTCACTACCTTGTGTCAATTGAGAAGTGAGCTCATACGATGAAGAACTTGAAGATCATGGAGTATTTTCATCGCATGTCGATGCATCGTAAATGGAAAGCATAAGGGATAGTGGGACAAAGAGGAAGTTTCAATAAGAGAATTTTCTTGAACCAAAATAGATTCCAGACCTAAATCTTTCAAATTAAAAGTTTTACGAGAAATTGAAAGATCAACTGGTGCACTTGGGCATTCATCATTGCATACATAAACATAATTATCATCATCAAAATGATTGTTGCATGTTAGGATATTCTGACACATAGGAAATAATTAAGTATAGTTTGGTCTAGTGTCTAGTTGGGTAAAGTGTGTTTCTTTAGTATGTGCTTTTTGTAACTTACAATCTAACAGTCACAATATGATCTAGACATGAAGTGATCCAATGGTTCATTCTCTCCTTGGTATTATCGACGCTTGATATGTGGCTTAACACCCAATTGGTCCATGATCTCTATTTAAATAACATGGAGGGTCATTTTTTAGGTGACCATTCATGAGAGAAGCTTATGTAAATTTTCTTTCTTTTACATTAAAAAATTGCTGAAGTGCCTGCGTTGGCTCAGGTCATGGATTGTTTCCCTCTTTGATGGTTTTAACCACGTCAAGAATACTGTTGTATTGATATGTGATTTGTTTGTGAGTAGTGTCCTTTGGTGTTCTATCTAAGGAACTTACCCTGTAAATTTATACATGGTATCAGAGCTATTGGAGGGCCGCATCCATTGGTGATTCAAATCTGAAACCAGTACAACTGCATCCAACTGTTGTTTCCTAGATCTTCTATATCTGACTGAGAGGACTACTCTATTGCGTTAGGAGCATCTGTTCTAGAGAGGAACCCCTTTCATTTCACGTGAAAATGTTTCTCGTAGCACTAGCTAGGTTTCTGATATCATGACCGTCCTCCAATAGCTCTGACATCCATTGTAGGAATTTAAAAGGTAAGTTCCTTAGATAGAACACCAAAGGACACCACTCATGTCTAGAACATATCATGAGCACTAGATTGTAAGTTACAAAAATTACATACTAAAAAAACACACTTTACCTAACTATACACCAGTCCAAGTTATACTTAATTATTTCCTATGTGTCGGAGGATCCTAACATCCCCCCTTAGTAACAACTTTGGATAGGATTGAAGGATGTACAAAGATGACACAATACAAAAAGGAAGGAGGAATTAGACCCTATCCCCCCTTAGTGACAACTTCCTGAACTGCAACCATAAATTGAAGTTTAGTAAACTTCACCTATTTGACAGCCTTTGTAAAGATGTCTGCAACTTGATCATCGGTTGAACAATAGTGCACTTCAAGAACATGGTCACGAATTAGCTTTTTGATGAAGTGCATGTGTAGTTCAATGTGTTTTTTGCGTTGATGTTGGATTGGATCTTTGCATAGTTGAATGGCACTTTGATTATCTGATCTAGGTGGCTCTAGACACATGCAGAAGCCCCAGAGGACTCAGAAAGGGTCAAAATTCAAAGTGGTCATATTACTCCCAAACCAGCAACAGATCAAAGTTCTCATTGCCCTAATTCAAATGGTGTGAACGACACTCAAATCCGAGCTCGTATGAGGGAGAAAGAGCCAGTCAAATTTTGGGTCAAAGTTGGCTTGTGGGCTAGGTTTAAGTGTCCTACAAATTGACCGAGTCCCGGACAGGGAATCTGCCTCCCGAGGAGCAGGCGAAGTTGTTGGATACTTAATTTGTGTAATATATTTTATATTAGAAAAAATCGAAAATGTGGCTAATGTTATTAAAAAATAAATAAATAAATAAATAAATATATATATATATTAAAAGAGGTGGCGAACCATGACCCTCGCCACCCCCATCGGACCCAAACCAACCGCATTAAAAAAAAAAACAAATTTTAATTAAATGGGCCAACAGGCCATGACCCCCACCAGCCCCATACAACTTCCGGACTAAATATTAAAATAATGGTTGGGGTGGGCGAGCCACCCCTGGCAGACCTCGCCCAACCCCGGTAAAACTACCACATATATTACGTTATGTAATGGGTGGGCCACCCCCGGTGGACTCGGCCCACACTCGCACCACATAACCCATTAAATTTATGGGCCAGTGGGAATCAAACCCACCCGGCCACGTGGCTGGCCCACTCCACGGGTATCCCAACCCAAAACATCCAACACATAACCATTTATCACAACGGTCATGCACTGTGCCAAAACAAACGGTTAAATTTGTTATAACCGCACCTAAAACCGACGTGTAATAAAACATAATGGTTGCCCTTTCGAGGAGGCGAGGATTCGAATCTTGTCCTGACAACCACTGTTGTTGAGCCACGGGTCTTGTCCTTGTTAGCTCCGCCCCCGCATAGTATTTAAATGTAATTCATTCATTCGACCAAGACAATGGAGGAAGCGTCGAATGAGAGCAACCGGTGGAGGCGGAACCATGACTATACAAAACTGCAACCAGACTGAAACCGTGACGCAGTGATCGAGGTGGAACCTTTATTGGCATGGATTTTGAGACAAGAATCTTTTGATGCTGTGAGGAATCTTTGAGATTCCATGGGGAGGTAAAAATTCTTTTTATCAAAATGTAATCAAGTTTACAGTCATTTTTCTCAGATTTTCACAAGGAACACAATGGAGAGGTTGGATTCGCCTTTTGAGAAGTAGATTTGCAGATTCCCAACAGAGGAGAATCTTCAAGAATCTTAAGGGAATCTTCCAGATTCCTTGGAGGCTGAATTTTCCTAGATTCATAATGCAACCAACTTTATACTCATTCTTCTCATAATTTCGCAAGGATCTCAATGGAGAGATCAGTTTGTTGATTTGAGCAGCAGATCTTCAAATGACACGGAGGAGGGAATCTTTGAGGAATCTAGGGGAATCTAAAAGATTCTTGTAGCCCCAGATTTTCACTTTGTCCAAATTCATAAATTTGACAGTCGATTTTACACTATTTGACACCATGAATCTGATGGTGTAATCAAATTTTCCATTTGATCATTCCATTTTTCGCCCACTTTTCAAAGTGGGGTGCAGGTGTCCGCATTCAATGTGCGAGCAGTCATTTCCATGATATTCGATGCCATGAGATTGATGGTACAGCCAGATCTAGCTATTTATCATCCTCTTCTTCAGATAACTCCTTGATGTGAGGTATATGTAGTGTGATCATGTACTTCTTTGTCTCTTTTCTTGAGATGCATTGTGTTGTATAGATCCTTTTTTGATGTTTGATGTGGGATCTTGTTTTGTTCTTGATGTGAGATGTACCTATTGTCATGTTTTGATTGAGATCCCTTTGTCGCCATGTTGACAGGATACTCATGTGTCACCATGTATGCTTGAATTGAGATCCCTTTGATGCCATGTTGGTGGGATGCTCATTATTATCATACGTGAAATTATGTCATGCTGATAGGAGTCCTTTTGTGAATGAGAGTTCCTGCAGCGGAACATATCATGGAGCCACTCCTGCGTGAGGGCATATTCCTTGCATGATAGATAAAACACATGCATGTACATCATCACTCTTTCCAGCACTTAATGCAGCAGCCTGCACCATCTTGACACCGGGGCTCGGAGACGCAGTCCCTCCTAGACGAACTCCGTTATCAACGTCTTGTGTTTTATGTTGTTGATTCTTGTTATGTTCCTTCTTATTTATAGCATGCATATATGTTCCTTTATGCTCTTTTAAATGCAATTCTAGCAACATCACGGAAGTAAAAGATCTTGGTTAAATCTGAGAGTTGAGTCAACACGGATCAAGTTTTGGTATCAGAGCGGTATTTTCGTGGATGTGAATTGTGATCATGAATAATGGAACGTGCAACGATGGAGGATGACAAACTGATGTACTAGACCATGCTCATAATTTCCAAAAAGGTGGAAATAATGTATGAAGCTCTACAAAAGGAGACAGAGGAAAAGCAATGAGTGCAGCTTCAGTTGCGAGCCATGGAAGAGACCCTGGAAGAACTGAAGCACAACAACCAGAGTCTCAAAGTAGATAATGTTGAATTGAAGATGCTTCTACAAGAAGAGAAAGAGAAGAAACATAGTTTTCTACGATAGTTGCAAGCTAAGGACAAGGCCTTGGATAAGTTGTAGCGTGACCCATGTGAGGTAAAAACTAATTCTCTGAATTCATGTATGTTTCCTGATAATGATTTCGCTATTTTTGAAAATCATACCATAGGAATTGGCTCCAAATTGTTGAAGAAAATGGGGTATGAAGGAAAAGGCTTGGGAATTAATGGCCAAGGCATTATCAACCCCATCAAAGTGGAGGAATTACCCCGTTAGTCAGGACTTGGGTTTGTTGGCAAGGAAGTTGGGGAATGCGCCAGGAAAGATAGTGAACCACCAACAACAGACGATGAGAAGCCCTCATCAGTTCTTTCCAAATCGATAGTGGAGGATGTGCAGAGACCTAGATTTGCAGGCTTGAGATACATCGAAGGAGAATGCTCGAAGGTGTCAGATGCTTCCGAGACAACGTTGAAATCGTCAAGGAAAGAGAATGATGGGAACACATCCCCATCGTCCCATGGCAGTGCCCATTGAAAGGAAAGAGCTGAGGCAAGCTCTCATCACCATAATGACACCAGAGACAACAAGGAAAGGTATAACCAATCTCGATATTCGAATATCATTTCAATTATAATCATGTTGTTAAATATGAACGTAAATCATGGAATCAAAAAACATGTAATTTTTGTGGATTACATAACCATACATTTGTTGAGTACTGGAAAAGAATAGCAGCACACAAAAGGATGAGGCATGAAAGACCCTCACGACAACAGGCAAAGAAGAAGGTAAAGAATATCTGGAGGAAGAAGACCTATTGTAGTCATTGCAACAGAAGTGGTCACTAAAGGGCCACATGTTGGAGGCTCCATCCATAGCAGCGCCTTAAAAACAAAGTGTCGGTGCATGAACTAGATGAAATAGTCATTCGACAAGAAAAACCACCACAAGGGGGTGACCCATCCACATTGATAAGTGAAAAATGTTTTCTAGATATGTTATCTTGTCATGGTCGTGCTTTTGTAAATCATTTATTGCATTTTAAAAATGTAAAAGTGATTATGTGTTTTCCATCACCTGTTAAGCAACAATGATGTCTACTCTTATTTTGTGATGCATTTTAAACTGTGAAAGTGATGTTGTGTTTCCATCACTTGTCAAAGAAACAATAGTGTTTGGCCTTATTTTTGTAAATCATGTGTTGTAGTGATGACGTGTTTTCCATCACTTGTTGAAGCAACAATGATATTTTGGCCTTGTTTTCATAGCTGGGGTATTATTTCCATTTTTATGTAAACTTGACCACTGAGTATGTGTTATAAAGTCATGGAAAGTATGGGATGCTTGGGTCTTTAGTTGGTCATGTTGATAAGCATTTAATTTGCAAAACAATGTACTACAGGTTTGTAGAGGTTGCAGATGTCGACTCATCGCTTATGGCTCCGAAGGATAAAGGTGAAGGAGAAGGAAGGGTGACTTATCAGATACTTGTAAGTGCAGATAGGGTACAAAGAAGTTGCAGATTATTTTTCATGCTTTTGGAGGACCAAAAGCTCCTCAGTGGGGAGGATTGATCTAGGTGGCTCCAGACACATGCAGAAGTCCCAGAGGACTCATAAAGGGTCAAAATTCAAAGTGTTCAGATTACTCCCAAAATAGCACCAAATTGAAGTGCATGTCACCCTGATTCCAACAGTGCAAATGACACTCAAATCTGAGCTCGCATGAGGGAGAAATAGCCAGTCAAAGTTTTGGTCAAAGTTGGCTTGTGGGCCAGGTTTAAGTGTCCTACAAATTGACTGAGTCCCGAACAGGGAATTTGGCTCCCGAGGAGTGGGTGAAATTGTTGGATACTTAATTTGTCTAATATCTCTTATATTATACATAATCGAAAATGTGACTAATGTTATTTAAAAATAAAAAATGTATATATTAAAAGAGGTGGCAGGCCATGACCCCCGCCACCCCCATTGGACTCAAATCAACCGCATTAAAAAAAACAAATTTTAATTAAATGGGCTGATAGGCCATGACCCCTGCCGGCCCCATACAACTTCTGGACTAAATATTAAAATAACGGTTGGGGTGGGCGGGCCACCCCCAGCGGACCTGGCCCAACCCCGGTAAAACTACCACATATATTATGTTATGTAATGGGCGGGCCACCCCTAGTGGACTTGGCCCACACCATGCACCACATAACCCATTAAAGTTATGAGCCAGTGGGAATCAAACCACCCCGACCACATGTCCGACCTGCTCCACGAGCGGCCCAACCCAAAACATCCAACACACAACTATTTATCACAATGGTCATGCACTGCGCCAAAACAAACGGTTACATTTGTTATAATTGCGCCCAAAACCGACCCGTAATAAAACATAATGGTATCCTTTTTGGGGAGGTGGGGAGTCGAACCCTGTCCTCACCCGTAACATTCGCAATCATTGTCGTTGAGCCATGAGGCTTGTCTTTGTTAGCTCTGCCCCGCATAGTATTTAAATGTGATTCATTCATTCGCCCAAGACAATGGAGGAAGCGCCGAACGAGAGCAACCGGTGGAGGCAGAACCATGACTATACATAACCGTGACCATACCAGAACATTGACGCAGTGACCGATGTGGAACCTTTATTGGCACAGATTTCGAGACAAGGATCTTTTGATGTTGTGAGGAATATTTGAGATTCCATGGGGAGGTAAAAATTATTTTTATTAGAATGTAATCAAGTTTACAATTATTTTTCTTAAATTTTCATAGGGAACACAATTGCGAGGTTGGATTCACCTTTGAGCAGCAGATTTGTAGATTCCCAGCAGAGGAGAATCTTCAAGAATCTTGAGGGAATCTTCCAGATTCCTTGGAGGCTGAATTTTCCCAGATTCATAATGTAGCCAACTTTATACTCATTCTTCTCAGACTTTCGCAAGGATCTCAATGGCAAGATCAGTTTGCTGATTTGAGCAGCATATCTTCAGATGACTCGGAGGAGGGAATCTTTGAGGAATCTAGATGGAATCTAAAAGATTCATGTAGCCTAGATTTTCACTTTGTTAAAATTCATAAATTTGACAGTCGATTTTACACTATTCGATGCCATGAATTTGATGGTGTAATCAAATTTTCCTTTTGATCATTCAATTTTTCGGCCACTTTTCAAAGTCGGGTGCAGGTGTCAGCATTCAATGTGCGAGAAGTCATTTCCATGATATTCTATGCCACGAGAATGATGGTACAGCCAGATCCTGTAGTTTATCATCCTCTTCTTCAGATAACTCCTTGATGTGAGGTATATGTAGTGTGATCATGTACTTCTTTGTCTCTATGCTTGAGATGCATTGTGTTGTATAGATCCTTCTTTGATGTTTGATGTGGGATCTTGATTTGTTCTTGATGTGATATGTACCTATTGTCATGTTTTGATTGAGATCCCTTAGGCACCCTAACACCTCATTACAACCTTCATCCACCTTTTCCACCCACTCTCACACCCTCAAAACAACGAAAATTGCTCTCGGCCTCCTCCTGTAGGCCTCTTGTAGTTTCCCTGTTTTCCTCCTGTAGTTTTCCTGTGTCCTCCTATAGTTTTTCCTGTAGGCTTTCTTTTGAAGGCCAAGTGTGGGAAAAGCCTCCAGAAGGCCACCTAAGACCTCCTAGGACTCATCCACACCATCCTATATCCTCCCAAGCCCCAAAACCACCCTCCAACGCCACCTGTTCTCTGCCACACTCACACACAATAAATTAGATGCATGTTAAATTCACATAGAAACACATAAAAATCCAAAAATATGTTTTTTTCTTATTTACTTCAGAAATAACATGGTTAGATGTTGTTTACTTCCTTGAGCAGGTAATGGAATTTCTTTCATGGTTTTCATAGTGTTTTTGGCAAAAGTAGAATTAGCTTGTTAATTAGGGTTTACTAGGTTTTGCTTTGCATTCCAGTCTTTCTCCTTTCTGCAGTTAGAATAGCATCTGTAGAGTAATCTTTCTTTCCTTTCATCACACATAGAACTTCTTTTGAAATCTATAGAAGTTGGCTTTAGCTCATAGTGATATCGTGCCGACTGACCAATTGACAACCTGCAGTGAGAACTAGTACTTGTGCATATAGCACCGACGCTTCCAAGTTTGTTACGAACTACCGAGTTGATAAAGTAAAGTTGGTAGCCCAGGAGTTACAGCATTCTTGCTGCAATACTTTCGCTCACCACTTTTCTTGGTGTCATTTCCGAGGAAGCGTCAGAGTATTCTGTGATTACTGCTTTCTTCTATTTCCTATTGCAACATTCTGCTAATAGTTTATTTTGGCAAAAGTAGACTAGTCATTTCTTTTCTTTCAATTCTACATTTCCTTGCTTTCCTTTTCAATTCTACAAATTCCCATTCAGCAAGTTCATTTTAGCTGGTTGAAATTTGTTTTGTTCAATCACAATTCCAATTTCTGCAGGTACTTTCAATGTGGGGAAAAAGAAATAAAAAACCAACCAAAAATATTTTCTTTCATGCCTCGTAGGAGTAGAGATAACTTAGGAAAATTTTTGCCGAACACCCCCACTGCTTCACACAGCCAACCTTCTCTCTTCTTCAGTGGCTGCAATCAAGAAGAACCCTTAGGTGAACATCCAGACATATTTGAAGAACCTATAGGGGAAGAAGGCTTTGCTGTCAATAGAGTTTGAATTCAATACCCTAAGGATGGCAGCTCAGCTAGACCTAGACCTCAGCCATGCACAGAAGGAGAGATTACTTCAGCTCAATGGATTGGATGAATACAGATTGCAAGGCCTTCTCCATATAGAGGTAGTTTAACTTCAGAGAAAGATATGGCATGACAGAAATAGCAGGGAGAAGAAATTCCAAGAGGGAGATTGGGCACTACTCTATGATTCAAGATACAAGAATTTCAAAGGCAAGCTGAGGACAAGATGGCTAGGACCCTACACTATGGAGAAATGCAATGACAATGGTTCGGTTTTGATCAGAACTATTGATGATGAAGCTATCCCCATGCTTGCCAATGGAAATTAGTTGAAAGTCTACAGGAAACCCCTCTCCAAGCGAGAGTTTATTGAAGATTTGAATAAAATAGTGATGGTAGTGGAGCATGTCTTAGCTTCCACTTCACCCACTCACTTAAGAAAAAGGAGAAAAAAAAAGGACTCAAGTGAAAACCTCCATGAGGCGCTTGAGTCCCATCATTGGGTTGAAAACCTCTTCTGAGGCAACCCAGTGATGTCAAAAAAAAAGGGAAAATAATAAGATCCCTAGGTGAAAACCTCCCTTGGAGGCACCCAGGGCAGGCAATTAAGGTGAAAACCTCTCTGAGGCGCCCTAGTTTTTTTCAAAAAAAAAAAAGAGAAAGAAAAAATGAATTTTTATTGCATTGTAGGTTTGCAGGAGGACAACAAGGAGCAGAAGAAGGTGCCAAGGGGACCCTCATATTCATACCAGCATCCATCTCATCTTCTCCACACCTTCCTCCATCATTTTCGGCATCTCTTTCACCCCACTGTACCTCTTCTTCCAAAACTGTGTTTTCTACAAGAGGCTTCTGTAGGAATTACAGAGAGCCAAAAGTGTCTACAGGAGGCAGTTTGAGGGACAAGAAAAGCTTCATGAGGAACCTATAATCTCTCTTACCATCATAGAACCTCCTTGCCATCATTTCCAAGCTTGCATCACACTCCAAGCATCATTATTATTTTTTTTCCTTTCCAAGAAAAAATACAGAAAAACAGTTTTTTAGTTTTGAAAAAAAAACAAAAATAAGAGGAAAAGGCAACATTAACTTTACCTAAAGCTTACCTACTATCCCTCCATCATTCATCACCACCTCTGGCATCATTATCAAGCTCCAAGCACAAGGAAATAGCTGGAGTTTCAAGGGGAGAAGCAGCTACAGGAGCTCCTATAGGAATTCCTGTAGCAGCTAATCCCATAGAATTCCAGCACCAGCAACAAGGGACAACACATCTGAAGGTTGAAAAGGCACATGCAGATCAGCTCCAGCAAAAGAAGAACCTGCAAAAAAACACATAACAATACATCAGCAAGTAGAGACAACATGCATGAGGGAAAATGAAGGCATGCAGCAGAGAAAGCCACAGCACCTCACAGTCGATGGCAGCAAATACACTTGGATTACAGGTAAGTAGCTAAGTCACTCCTCTATCTGCATTTGTGTAATTAGGAATCATACAAAGGCAACGAGATGGTTGAAATCGAAAGAGGGAAAGGTGGCCAGTTAACTTGGCCACCTTCATTTAGTTGACTCCACTTAACCAAGATATCACCCACACGTGCGCACAGTCAACTCAAGAAAAAGATGCGAAGGATAGGTAGTGGGAGGAAGAGTTAACTTCGATGCAGTAATGAGGGGATGATTACGAGGGGGTCATGATGACCAAGCAGGTGGGGACCAATGGTCCTAATCTGGGCAACGTACACCTTTCCAGCTTAGCACTCATAACCGAAAACAGCCATAAAAGGTAATGAGCACCCCTCCTCGCGCATTCTCACCACATTTTCTTTAGTTTCTCCTCGTAACTCAGCCACACAACAGTCTTCTTATGCCCCCACAGCCTAGTATCCACCATCCTCCATCGATTTCCTCCATATTTTTTCTCTCGGCATATTCTACAAGAGCCCTACAAGTTTTCTACAGGAGCACCTACAGGAAAACTACAGGAGGGGCAGTGAGTCATTTTGAAAGGAGGAAACGTGATTTTTGGCACGAATTTTAGTCTGAAGAGGTAGGGTTCATGAATTCCCACTGTTGAATATCAAAATGTGAAAGAGTTGGTCTCAAATTGAACATAAAATGAGTCTTTAAGAGGGTAGAAATACATTTAAAAAAAAACACACAGTCCCCTCTGTTTTTCTATTTCACTCAAAATTCTTTGTCTCCACCTCCATATCTGGTTTTTCAAAAGAAGTACAGGTAGTATGATAGGGGGGTCTAAGATAAAAGAGCCCACTAACTCCACTAGACTCCATGAACATCCTCAAGTGGTGGAAATATTTACGAGGGCAAACTGGATGAATTTATTTGAGAAGTTTAGAGGGTTTGATGATGAAATTGCCCATGAATTTGCTCTCTCTCTGGTCCCTCACACAAGAAATCATGTTACTGTAACCATTAGAGGACTCTCCATTGAAATAACCCCTAAATTCATTAGTAGGGTCACTACCCTTCCTCTTGGGTTGCCTTGGAGTAAAGATGAGAAAATAATTGGCCAGGCTGCCAAGAGGAAATTTTTCCAAGATAATGAAACCCCTATTGAAGACAAAAATGGAATTAGGAGGGCTAGTGTACGATATCCATACGATGAGGTTAGCTACCAAGTGATCAAATACATTTATTGTGAGGGGAGGCACAACATCGTTTATGGATATCATTTAAGAATCCTCCAAGAATTGAGATATGGCATGGATACCCCAGCACATCAAAAGCTCAGTATCCCTTACTTTCTCCTTCACTCCCTCATTGACTCCATCACCAAGGTACAAGAAGGAAATTCACAGCAGCTAGCTCACCATGGCCTAATCAAGATCCTAGTAGAAGAAGCCCTCCATACCCTTACAATCCCTATAGCATGGGAAGTTTTCAGAAATATGACAGCTGAGGATGACATCAAGGCATTAACCTGTGATGTCAGTTCTGTTGTCAGTGAGGAGGGAGAACAGTAAGGAGGAGAAGATGAAGCCAGTGGTGACATAGCAAAGCAAGAGAGGAAGGAGGAAAGAAAATAAATAGAGGAGGGGAGAGTTGAAGAGACAGAACAGGAGGTAGAAAAAGAGACAGAGCAGGAGGAGGAAAAAGAGACAAAAGAGGGAGAAAAGGAGGCAGAGAGGGCAGAGCAAAGAGAAGAGTCCCCTGAAACTTTGGAAAGAGAAGTAGCAGCTGCCCTCACTGCCCTCAATACACCAGTCAAGCAGAAGCAGAAGAGGAAAAGAAAAACCTCCATGTATTTCAGGGCAAGGAAGAGTACCAGAATTAAAACAGGCAAACCTCAGCCCTCATCAAAGACTCCCATTAACATTGAAGATTCACCATTTGCCAAGGTGAAAGAATCTCCTTCCAAGACACCCATAACCTATGAAAGGAGGACTACAAGATCTTCTACATGGAAGGGAAAGGAAATTCTATAGGACCCCAAACCAGACCTACAGGAGGCTAAAATAGTCCTACAAGAGACACTGTCCAAACTACAAGAGACACAAAAACTTGAGGAAAATATAGGAGGACAGCTAGAGGTGAAAGAGGAAGCACAAGAGCTACAAGAACTTGACCCCCAACCTAATCTTGACTCCTATTACAAACTACTTGAGGGAGGCAAGATAATCCCACAGAAATTTGCAATTCCACTGTTTTTCAAATTGGAAAAAGAGAGAGTGAGAACGCATAGGTGGATGCAGAGAGCCAAGTCCAAAGGAGTTGAGGATATTGGCCACATGGAAGACAAACTCAGGGAAATGGGCAAGGAATTGAGTGCTCTCAGAGATAGAGAAGCCATTGCAAGAAGCCACCTTGAGAATGAGAATGAATTACTAAGGACGCAGCTGTAGGAGAAAGAGACTCATTTGACATACATGGACAGCTTATCCATAGAAGCATTACAATGCAGAACACCAGCTAAATCTTATGGCCTCTATCTGAAGGATCAATGGCTTCAATTCCAAATAAAAACTTTGGCACAAAGAGGCATAATGCCTTTCCAAGACTACAGGCAATTCATGGATTTTTGTGACCAAAGCACCTTCGAGGGCAAAGGAAAGATCGTAGAGTTCTATCTACACAACATGGCCTTCACAGACCTGAATGTGTGGGACCCCAATGCCAAGCTAGGGGATCTGCAATTAATGGCCATGGCGTCATGGATGAACCATGAAGAATTGAGGGCAGAAAAAATGAAAAGATTGTTAATAAAAGAGCAGAATGAACCATTGATGATAAGAGCTGAGCCATCAGATCCTATGGCACTCATCAGCACGCACAACTTGCTTGTCAATGACCCTCAGACTGCCCCTAAATATCTAGCCAATCAGGAACAAACCATTGCACACTTTGAATATATGCTTAGGCTACTTAGGGATGACTGTGTGCATGCATGCATGAGAAGATGGAACACCCTACCCCACATCTTGCAGATCAAAGAATACCATTCCCCCATGAGGATGAAGGAGGCATTGAAAAGAGTGCCAATGTACAAGCGCTCCATGCAAAGGTTGAAGGTCAACTGGATTGGCCTCAAATTGAGTCCTCCACTCATATTAGGCATGCTAGAAGGTAGAAGAGAAGAAGAAGAGAAGGAGCAGTGGAAGGACATAGAAATAAAGGAAGGATTTTATGGAGAACATGAGCAGACCACATCAGAAGCCTGGAATGCTAGGGAGGCCACGAGGGCCACGAAAGACCAAGAGATTGACTAGGTTGCTCAAAGGATGAGCAACACCTTCAGTAGGGGGTGATGATGAGCCTCATAAATGGGTAATTATATGGGCCCATTTTACCTCCTAACCTAGTCAAATCAACCATTCTCTTAGCTTATTATATGATTTTCTGATTATATTTATGCTTATAGGGTGAGTTGAGTTAGTTATTATGCCATATGGTCTAACATGTATTTAATGTAGATTATTGATGGATTTCGAGGTCAAAGTCAAGGATCTAGTGGCCAAACTACAGCAATAACTCGAATTAGATAGAGGAGAGGACTTATAGGAGGGAATCCCCCCCATTTATTGCTCCTCACTTTGAATTCCCCTTCATTCAGCTCGGAGTAAAAGCAGCTGAATCATGCACTAGAAAGCAGCCGAGCAAGTGGAAGATGATTGATAGTTATCTTGAGTTTTGGGAGCCAAGCCTCCCTAAATTTAAGGAATTTGTTGGTAGCTTCAAATGTATAAGTAGAGAGGCCTAGGGCCTCACTAGGGTCAACTTTCTTTTTCTTGTGTAAACTCTGCTCAAATTTCGAGCTTACTATTTTATGACAGTTTTATGTAATCTTGCTATTTTTTGATAATGAAGATGGAATCCTTTTTAAAATGGCACTGAGTTACCTCAGAGGGCTGAATCTCTTAGGTTAGGACCCAATCCAAGCAGCCAAGCTTCTCTTTACTTGTATTTGTATGCTTTACTTCAGTTTGTAGATTAGTTTGTTGTTAGATGTATTTCTCTTATGGTTAAGAATAGGTCACTTTTGATGATTTAGTAGCTTGCTTCCGTTTGTGATTTCTATAGCAGGTTAAGCAATGATCAGAGAAGATTCAAAAGGCTAGCAATAGTTCCTTGGCCTCTCTTCCTCTCTCTAGGACAATGATTTGAGGCAAAGACTCTCTTTCTGCCCCAAAAACACAGATTTTCCTCATTCCTAGGACTTCTAGTGTTTTCAGCTCTCTAGTAGGTTGATAGTCCAGTTTTTCTTTGCTTTAGATATTCTTTCTCATGTTCACTTCTTGATTTGCAATAATCCTTTTTCATTCTTTCCATTCTTATAGAATTCCCCAGCATTTCCTTCTATACATCATAGTTTAGGCCATTTTAATGCAAAACTCTATTTTTCCTAGGATGCACTCATTTCATTGGTTGCTTGATTTTCTTGGTTGACTGTCAGTTTCTATGCAGCAAATCTCTTCCAAAAGTAGGCCAGCTTACCAACAATCACACCCTCCATCTGATCCATGCCCTATAGGTCTCCCAAACCTCACCTTAATTTTGCCCTAGTTTCCTTCATTTTTCATAGAATTTCTTCCTTTCTCCTTGAGCAAACCCAATCATCTTTCTCTCTCCTGGTGATTCATGGTATACCTTAGGCACCCTAACACCTCATTCCAACCTTCATCCACCTTTTCCACCCACTCTCACACCCTCAAAACAGCGAAAATTGCTCTCGGCCTCCTCCTGTAGGCCTCCTGTAGTTTCCCTATTTTCCTCCTGTAGTTTTCCTGTGTCCTCCTGTAGTTTTTCTTGTAGGCTTTCTTTTGAAGGACGAGTGTGGGAAAAGCCTTCAGAAGGCCACCTAAGACCTCCTAGGACCCATCCACACCATCCTACATCCTCCCAAGCTCCAAAACCACCCTCTAATGCCACCTGTTCGCTGCCACACTCACACACAATAAATTAGATGCATGTTAAATTCACATAAAAACACATAAAAATCCAAAAATATGTTTTTTGCTTATTTACTTCCAGAAATAGCATGGTTAGATGTTGTTTACTTGAGTAGGTAATGGCCTTTCTTTCATGGTTTTCATAGTGTTTTTGGAAAAAGTAGAATTAGCTTGTTAATTAGGGTTTACTAGGTTTTGCTTTACATTCCAGTCTTTCTCCTTTCTACAGTTAGAATAGCATCTGTAGAGTAATCTTTCTTTCCTTTCATCACACAAAGAGCTTCTTCTAAAATCTATAGAAGTTTGCTTGAGCTCCTAGTGATGTCGCGCCGGCTGACCAAGTGACAACCTGCAGTGAGAACTAGAACTTGTGCATATAGCTCTAACGCTTCCAAGTTTGTTACGAACTATCGGGTTGATAAGAGTAAATTTGGTAGCCCAGGAGTTGCAGCATTCTTGCTACAATACTGGCACTCACCACCATGGAAGAGGGTCTGGAAGAACTGAAGCACAACAACCAGAGTCTTCAAGTAGATAAATCTAAATTGAAGATGCTTCTACAAGAAGAGAAAGAGGAGAAACACAGTTTTCTACGACGGCTGCAAGCTAAGGACAAGGCCTTGGAGAAGCCACAACGTGACTCATGTGAGGTAAAAAGTAATTCTCCAAATTCATGTATGTTTCCTGATAATGATTTCGTTGTTTTTGAAAATCATACCACAGGAATTGGCTCCAAACTGTTGAAGAAAATGGGGTATGAAGGAAAAGGCTTGGGCATTAATGGCCAACGCATTGTCAACCCCATCAAAGTGGAGGAACTACCTCGTCAGTCAGGACTTAGGTATGTTGGTAAGGAAGTTGGGGAATGCGCCAGGAAAGATAGCGAACCACCAACAACAGATGATGAGAAGCCCTCCTCAGTTCTTTCCAAATTGACAGTGGAGTTTGTGCAGAGACCTTGATTTGTAGGCTTGAGATACACCAAAGGAGAATGCTTGAAGGTGTCATATGCTTTCGAGACATCGTTGAAATCATCAAGGAAAGAGAATGATGGGAACACATCCCCATCATCCCATGGCAGTGCCCATTACAGGGAAAGAGCTAAGGCAAGCTCTCATCGCCATAATGACACTAGAGACAACAAGGAAAGGTATAACCAGTCTCGATATTCAAATGTTCATTTCAATTATAATCATGTTGTTAAATATGTACGTAAATCATGGAATTGAAAAACATGTAATTTTTGTGGATTACATAACCATACATTTGTTGAGTGCTGGAAAAGAATAGAAGCACACAAAAGGATGAGGCGTGAAAGACCCTATCGACAATTGGAAAAGAAAAAGGTAAAGCAAAAATGGAGGAAGAAGACCTATTGTAGTCACTGCAATAGAAGTGGCCAAAAAAAGAGCCACATGTTGGAGGCTCCATCCATAGCAGCGCCTTAAAGACAAAGCGTCGATGCATGAACTAGATGAAACAATCGTTCGACAAGCAAAACCACCACAGGGGGTTGACCCATTCACATCGATAAGTGAAAAATGGTTTCTAGATATGTTAGCTTGTCATGGTCGTGCTTTTGTGAATCATTTGTTGCATTTTAAAATGTAAAAGTAATGATGTGTTTTCCATCACCTGTTAAGCAACAATGATGTCTAGTCTTATTTTGTGATGCATTTTAAACTGTGAAAGTGATGTTGTGTTTCCATCACTTGTCAAAGAAACAATAGTGTTTGGCCTTATTTTTGTAAATCATGTGTTGTAGTGATGATGTGTTTTCCATCACTTGTTGAAGCAATAATGATATTTTGGCCTTGTTTTCATAGCTGGGGTATTATTTCCATTTTTATGTAAACTTGACCACTGAGTGTGTGTTATAAACTCATGGCAAGTATGGGATGCTTGGGTATTTAGTTGGTCATGTTGATAAGCATGTAATTTGAAAACAATGTACTACAGGGTTGTAGAGGTTGCAGGTGTCGGCTCATCACTTATGGCTCCGAAGGACAAAGGTGAAGGAGAAGGAAGGGTGACTTATTAGATACTTGTAAGTGCAGACAGGGTACAAAGAAGTTGTTGATTATTTTTCATGATTTTGGAGGACCGAAAGCTCCTCCGTGGGGATGATTGATCCAGGTGGCTCCAGACACATGCAAAAGTCCTAGAGGACTCAAAAAGGGTCAAAATTCAAAGTCATAAGATTGCTCCCCAAACCAGCACCAGATTGAAGTGCTCATCGCCCTGATTCCAACGGTGTGAACGACACTTAAATCTGAGCTCATATGAGGGAGAAAGAGCCAGTCAAATTTTTTGCCAAAGTTGGCTTGTGGGCCAGGTTTAAGTGTCCTATAAATTGATTGAGTCCCAGACAGGGAATCTGGCTCCCGAGGAGTGGGCAAAATTGTTGGATACTTAATTTGTCTAATATCTCTTATATTAGACAAGATTGAAAATGTGGCTAATGTTATTAAAAAATAAAAAATATATATATATTAAAAGAGGTGGTGGGCCATGACCCCTACCACCCGCATCGGACCCAAACCAACCGCATTAAAAAACAAATTTTAATTAAATGGGTCGACAGGCCATGACCCCTATTAGTCCCATACAACTTCCGTACTAAATATTAAAATAACGGTTGGGGTGGACGGGCCACCCTCGGTGGACCCAGCCCAACCCCGGTAAAACTACCACATATATTACATTATGTAATGGGCGGGCCACCCCCGGTGGACCCGGCCCACACCACGCACCACATAACCAATTAAATTTATGGGCCGATGGGAATTGAACCTACCTGGCCATGTGACCGCCCTGCTCCACGGGCGGCCCAACCCAAAACATCCAACACATAACCATTCATCACAACGGTCATGCACTGTGCCAAAACAAATGGTTACATTTGTTATAATCGCACCCAAAACTGACGTGTAATAAAACATAACGGTTGCCTTTTCAGGGAGGCACAAATTCGAACCCTGTCCTCACCCGTAAAATTCACAACCACTGTCGTTGAGCCACAGGGCTTGTCTTTGTTAGCTTCGCCCCCGCATAATATTTACATGTGATTCATTCATTTGCCCAAGACAATAGAGGAAGCGCCGAACGAGAGCAACCGGTGGAGGTGGAACCAGGACTATGTTGAACCATGACCAGACTAGAACCTTGAAGCAGTGACCGAGGTGGAACCTCTATTGGCATGGATTTCGAGACAGGAATCTTTTGATGTTGTGAGGAATCTTTGAGATTCCATGGGGAGGTAAAAATTCTTTTTATCAGAATGTAATCAAGTTTACAGTCATTTTTCTCAAATTTTCATAGGGAATGCAATGGCGAGGTTGGATTTTCCTTTTGAGCAGTAGATTTTCAAATTCCCAGTGGAGGAGAATCTTCAAGAATCTTGAGGGAATCTTCCAGATTCCTTGGAGGCTGAATTTTCCCAGATTCAGAATGCAACCAACTTTATACTCATTCTTCTCAGAATTTCACAAGGATCTCAATGGCAAGATCAGTTTTCTGATTTGAGCAGCAAATCTTCAGATGACCCAGAGGAGGGAATCTTTGAGGAATCTAGGGGGAATCTAAAAGATTCTTGTAGCCCCAGATTTTCACTTTGTCAGAATTCATAAATTTGATAGTCGATTTTACACTATTTGACGCCATGAATATGATGGTGTAATCAGATTTTCCATTTGATCATTCCATTTTTCGGCCACTTTTCAAAGTGGGGTGCAGGTGTCAGCATTCAATGTGCGGGCAATCATTTCCATGATATTCGACACCACGAGATTGATGGTACAACCAGATCCAGCAATTTATCATCCTCTTCTTTAGATAACTCCTTGATGTGATGTATATGCAGTGTGATCATGTACTTCTTTGTCTCTTTGCTTGAGATGCATTGTGTGGTATAGATTCTTGTTTGATGTTTGATGTGGGATCTTGTTTTATTCTTGATGTGAGATGTACCTATTGTCATGTTTTTATTGAGATCCCTTTGTCGCCATTGTGACAGGATACTCATGTGTCGCCATTTATGTTTGAATTGAGATCCATTTGATGCCATGTTGGCAAGATGCTCATTATTATCATACATGAAATTATGTCATGCTGATAGGAGTCCTTTTGTGAATGAGAGTTCCCACAGTTGAACATCTCGTGGAGCCACTCTTGTGTGAGGGCATATTCCTTGCATGATAGAGAAAACCCATGCATGTACATCATCACTCTTTCTAGCACTTAATGCAGTGGCCTACACCATCTTGACACCGAGGCCCGAAGACGTAGTCCCTCCTGGAAGAACTTCGTTATCAACTTCTTGTGTTTTATGTTGTTGATTCCTGTTATGTTCCTTCTTCTTTACAGCATGCATATATGTTCCTTTATTCTCTTTTAAATGAAATTCTAACAACATCACGGAAGTGAAAGATCTTGGTTAAATCTGGGAGTTGAGTCAACTTAGATCATTATCACACCAAAGTGTAGTCGGATGCTGTTGCTAAAAACCAAACTCTGACACGATATGATGAAGCCACATGGCTTCCTTACTAGCTTCAACGGTGCCACGATACTCTCCTTCTGCTAAAGAAAGAGAAATGGCACTTTGTTTCTTGCAAGCCCATGCTCTAATACCATGTAGGAATTTTTGGAAAGGAGGAAGGGGTTTTTTTTTGCTCACTGAAGCTTTGGGGTGTGTGCTTGCTTGGAAAACCCCTTTTTACTTGGAAAAAAAAAGACAACCACACAAACCAAACAAACACTTAGGTATCCAAGCCTTATGGCTTAAAGTTATATTTCGTCGAAAACTAGATATTTTCCTCAATGTTTTTGATTTTCTAAGATCACACTAAGGTGCGACAGAAAAGAGCATACGCGTGAGAAAAATCCTTTCTTTCTATTTATGTTTTGCCCAAATCGCACAGAGTCGTGGATCAAAGAGCATACGCAAAAATGAAGGTATATATCCAGTAATATAAAAAAAATTACAGAGGACCATAAACTGAAATAAACGAAGAGATAAATAACTATAACCGCAAATAAAGATTGTATACCTCCAAATCTTAAAAAGGACGTAGCTAGGGCTACCCAAAACCTTTTCACGTGAAATGAAAGGGGTTCCTCACTAGAATAGATGCTCCTAACTTACAATCTGATGGTCACGATATGTTCTAGACATGAGCGGTGTCCTTTGGTGTTCAATCTAAGGAACTTACCCTATAAATTCCTACATGGTGTTCTAGATATGTTGTGAGTGGTGTCCTTTGGTGTTCTATCTAAGGAAATTGCCCTATAATTTCCTACATGTTATCATAGCTATTGAAGGGCTGCATCCATTGGTGATCCAAATTCGAAGCCGGTACAACTGCATCTGACTATTGTTTCCTAGATCTACTATTTATGACTGCTTTCAGGCCGAGAGGACTACTCTATTGTGTTAGGCGAATTTGTTCTAATGGGGAACCCCTTTCATTTCACATGAAAAGGTTTTTGGTAGCCCTAAATACGACATTTTTAAGATCTGGAGGTATACGGTCTTTATTTGCAGTTATAGTTATTCATTTCTCTGTTTATTTCAGTTTATAGTCCTCTATAAATTTTTTTATATTACCGGATCTATACCTTTCATTTCTACATATGCTCTTTGCCCCACGACTCTATGTGATCTAGGCAAACCAAAAATAGAAAGAATGGATTTTTCTCATGTGTATTCTCTTTTCCGTCGCGCCTTAGTGTGATCTCAGAAAATCAGAAACATTGAGGAAAATATCTAGTTTCTGATCAAACCTAACTTTAAGCCGTAAGGCTTGGATACTTTTGCGTGTTCATTTGGTTTGTGTGGTTTTTTTTATCTTTGCAGGAAAAAAGGGGTTTTCCAAGAAAACACGCACCCCAAAGCTTTAGTGAGAAAAAAAAAACCTTCCTCCTTTCCAAAAATTCCTACATGGTATCAGAGCATGGGCTTACAAGAAACAAAGTGTCATTTCCCTTCCTTCAACAAAAGTAGAGTATCGTGGCACTGTTGAAGCTAGTAGAGAAACCCTGTGGCTTTGTCAAATCTTGTCAGAGTTTTATTTTCAGCAGCAGCATCCGATTACACTTTCGTGTGATAATCAAAGTGTCATTCAACTATGCAAAGATCTAGCCCCACATCAACGAAGAAAACAGATTGAACTACACACACACTTCATCAGAAAGCTCATTCATGACCATGTTCTTGAAGTGCACTATTGTTCAACTGATGATCAAGTTGTAGACATATTTACAAAGGCTCTCACTGAGGCAAAGTTTACTAAGCTTCGATTTATGGTTGGAGTTCAAGAAGTTGTCACTAAGGGTGGATAGGCTCTAATGTCTCCTTCCTTCTCCTACTGTTTCATCTTTGTACATCCTTCAATCCTATCCCAAGTTGTTCTTAAGGGAGTGTTAGGATATTCCGACACATAGGAAATAATTAAGTATAACTTGGACTAGTGTATAGTTAGGTAAAGTGTGTTTCTTTAGTATGTATTTTTTGTAACTTACAATCTAACGGTCACGATATGTTCTAGACATGAAGTGATCCGACGGTTCATTTTATCCTCGGTATTACCAACACTTGATCCATGGTTTAACACCCGATTGGTCCATGATCTCTATTTAAAGAGCATGGAGGGTCATTTGTTAGGTGATCGTTCATGAGAGAAGCTTATGTAAATTTTCTTTCTTTTACATTAATAAATTTCCTGAAGTGGTTGTGTTGGCTCAAGCCATGGACTGTTTCCCTCTTTTAGGGTTTTAACCACATCAAGAATATTGGTGTACTGATCTGTGATCTGTTTTTGAGCAGTGTCCTTTGGTGTTCTATCTAAGGAACTTACCATGTAAATTCCTACATTTCCCAATACTACAGGTCCAAACAAACCGATTTTATTTGATTCATTACTAATATTAACAGATTTAATATCATCTAAGATTGAAGAGACACCATATTCACACGGAGGATTTTGAAAAAGAGAAGAAAGATTGAACGAATCTTCACCTTCTTTCTCCTCTACCTGGGTAATGTGTCTATCTTAAACCCAATCGCAATTTGGGCCAACAACTTGAAAATTATGAGAGTGCGGAAAAATAGTTGATGGAGAAGATTGATCAAGCATATCACAGTAAAAAGACTCATGACATTTAGATGATAGAGGATGACAAAAATCTGAATCAAAATCAAGACTAGAGTTATGACTCATGAGTGTTAATACCATCTTGAGGAATAGAAAATTTGGTTTTCATCGTTGCTTTCATGAGATTTTCTGGGATTTCCTCTGATGGATTTGAATCATGAAAAGTGGAAGGAGGATGAGAAGATGGATTAGGGATTTGATGTGAAGATTTCCCAACTTTACGATCATCACAAGGAGGCACCCGCATCAAAACTGAAAAAGTGATGATGACAAGTAACAAAAGGAGTAATAGGTTCCTCCTCTAAAATTAGGGGCGTCTATTGGTTTACAAGAGTTGGGGACGAAGAAACATCAGGTGGTATGGATTCATCATGCAAAGAGATAAGAACCAAGTGCTCAAACTCTTGTTTCAAGAAATCTTCATCCATATATCCTTTAGTAAATTCATCAAAAAGGTGAAGGAAGTGATCAAAAAAATCCTCAACTAATTCATTAGGCTTCATTCTTAAGGGACTGATTCTTTTAAAACATCTCGATAATCATACCTATCAAAGGATTGATGAAGCTCCCCAAGGAAATGATGAAAATAATGGATGGAAGTGGTCGTCAAGGTATGGCACCATCAATTAACATGACCTTCAAGGGTGAGGAAGAAAATCACACAAGAAAACTCTTCATCGTCAATTTCGTAAGATTCACAAATTTTGAGAAAATCAGAAATGTGCTTGGTTATGGATGTTCCATCATCACCATCAAAATTTAACTGAGACAAGTGATAGATAGGTTCATCGAGGATTAAAAATTTACAAATGGATAAATTGGAGAAACACCCCGAGAGTAAGATTTGAGGATGAGCCATTTTAAATAAGAGGTTCAAAATAGACTCAACGGGCATGGCTTGTCATTTTCCCCTCCTTCTAGAGCCATTATTGACAGTTCTAGAAAATCATCAACCAAGGGGTCTCCCTGATGTGAAGTCCCAATTAGACCTCACACTGTTTGGAATAGGAGCCCCATCCGGAATATTGGGTCGTTTGCCATGTATTCTTACATATTTGTCTCGGCTCTAACTATCACCAAGAGAGGAGTGAAAATGTGCCTTCTAAAAGAAAGAGGTGCGAAAGGTGAGTGTTCATTCGTATGTGTCAAAGTTCTTTTATTACAGAGGGGGAAGATAAGGGAGCCTCTAAGAGAGAGGTAGTAGTACCACCCTAGTAGAAACACACATAAACAAGAAGAATCCATTTAACATCCAGTGAAATAGTCCATAAATATGTGGCAGTCATTGCAACCAATACAACAAGAAATATTTTTCTAATATCCATCGGGATATTCCACAAGAATGTGACAATGATACTAACCATTACAACACATTCTCAATATGATAAGTACCAAAATAACCAAAATAGTTCAACTACTTTAGCACAGATGAAAGCAAACATGAATTACAAACATTCATAGAGCAGTCTTACAAATATTCATAATCCATACATAAAGAGTGTGTTGGCCATAAGGCTTCAGATATTAAGTAAAATTTCCAAGACACATGTATACAATAAACACCACTAGCTCCAATAGTGGAGCGTTGGAGACACTCCTTTCTCCCCAAAGGAACTAGTTTATCTCTCTAATGCCTTGCAAGAGGAGTCAAGGTGAAAAGTCTTTTTCTCATACAATGAGGGTGTATATATAACCAATGGGGAGGTGATGCTTCACCTTCCTTGTGACTCTTTGACTACCCTCATGACTGTTTGACTTCCCATGAATTTTCGACTTTACATGACTCTTCATATTATGTACATCTCCTTTGGACTTCCACTTTACAATACATTTCTCCAATATTGAATTACATATTCTACAAAATTATGTGGCACATGATGACTCATGGAAAGACATGACATGACACTAATGACATGAACTACACAATGACATGGCAATTTCAAGCCATTCTTTTTATTGGTTTCTTTGTGTCGAAAATATGGTGCATGTTCTTATTCTTCCTCTTCCTTATGACTTAAAGATAAGGAGTCTTCCATGTGGTCTTGATATCTCATCTTCTGTTATAGTCTGGTATTCCTTCGTCTTCTTTCTTAATGAACATCTTATCTCCTCAACTCCTTAGGTGTCTTCTAGCATGTCCTCTTGTTCCATCTCCTTCTTTATCATCTTGCCATAGCATGATAGAATTCCTTCATTTGCAATCCACTCATGACGAGACGACATTAGTCCGGTAAACCCCTACTCTAATATAGTGCATATTGATCCACTAGCTGATCTAGATTGGGTGACAGGCTGGGAAAGTGGCTCAGTGACTGCGCAATTGTGCAGCTCAGGCAGTCAGGGGTAAAGCTTGAGCCTTGAGACTGCACAATGCGTAGTTTAGGCTAGAATAAGGAAGAAAACTGTGAATATGGGAGTTCAGTGTGATAGGCTAGGGGATGGGCACTGGATCAGCCTATTGCACAGTTCTAGACTACAAAGGGGCCCAGTTAATTGCGCAGTTCAAGATTTCAAGGTTGAGGCTTGAGCCTTGAGACTGCGTAATGCGCAGTACTGACTGGGTAAGAGAGAGAAATTGTGCACTTTTTGGAGTTAGTGAGCCAAGCTGAAGGATTTTGCACTGGTTTAACCAAATATGCATTTCTGGGAGGTAAAGAAGGCCTAATGATTATCCAATTTTTCATTTCAAGAGCTCAAGGTTTGATGTTGAGCTCAGAGATTGCGGAATGCGTAGTTGGGGCCAAGTTGGAGGGTTGAATTGTGCAATTTTGGAGGCCAAGGCTCAAGCTAGAGCACTGAAACTACGCATTGTATAGTACTAGGAGACAAGAATTGTGCATTTAACATTGTCAATAGGAAAGGTTGTAGCTTGAGGATTGGGACTGCATTCAGGAAAGTTAAGATGAGGCTAAGTTACTGGGATTTTTAGAAATTTGGCTAAGTGTGATCGGTGAAACTGATGTGAATAGTGATGGTACTTGACTGTGATCACACACATAGAAACTTGATAACATAACATAGGTCATCTGGAACACATGAACACATACCTCCCTTAGTGTGACAACTTACAACAAGTGCAACATTAAAAATACACTTTGTGATGACAATAACAACACTTGTGTGATAGTGATTAAAAGTTTGGAATTGAGTGCAATGAATGTCTAGATGGTAATATCAACTCATTTTCACAAAGATAACTTCTTGAAACCACCAAAATTATGTACATTGTGTGACACTCAAGATGCGAAAATATGACGATTGCTACAGTGCGAATGACACTTGCGATATGTGAACGACAATGAAAGTAACACATGCCAGAGAAAAGATAACATGAAAATGACACTAATTAGAGTGAAAGTCAATGACATGAAAATGACACTTTCAAAACAAAGGCACACGAAAGCAACAGCTTTCAAGACTCACCGAAATAGAAGTACAAACGCAGCTAGAAGTGAGAATTGCACACTGGTTGTTGACCTAGATTGGACATCACACAAGCACAGTCTTGATGGACCGTATTGTGCTCGTTCAAGCTTTCATAAAAGAATGTGCTCATGCACTTGTTACAAGTTGAGCATGAGTAAGTGAGTGACTTGACACTTCCAATCCAAGAATGGAGCCCAAAAACATCAATTGACCAAGAAGTGAATACAGAATGACCAATCTCAAGATCCACATTAGGCTCCAAAATTCAAGTATAGGCAAAATTTTGGAGGGTTTTTGTCGCATCAAAAATAATACCATAAAATTAAAGTCAACAACTCAATGCAAAGGATGTCCATAACTTGTTTCCTTTGGTACAATAATTTAATTTTAAGCTCATTGTTCACTTCAATCATTTAATTTTAAACTCACAGAGAATTAAATATCATTACCATCATATCAAAACATAAATCAACATCACATTACATGAACAATACACAAGAAATTTTTAGGTTGGAACCCTTTCAAGAGAAAAACTATCGAATGCTTTCTAATATAATTGATGAGTACAAAAAAACGTGTGCAGCAGCCCAGCCCGAGCCTGCGCTGACCTAGCCGCCACTGCCCCTGCAGATCCTTCTCTCGACAGCCTCCTACTGTTGAGGCCAACTAGACCATGCAGCCCTCTGAGGAGGGAGATCCTCACTCTTCCACACAGACAGGGAATGAAGAAAATGCAGAAGCCTTCGCATCTTTGATCGCAGAGAATGGAGCTCCAAGGAACAGGCCATCAGTCAATAAAATTGTAAAGAAACTTGAAATTATCCCAAAGATTTCCCTCCCTCTAGCACTTCCAAGAAGAGCAGCCATCTCCCTGGCAGAATGCGGACTTCTTTGACAGTTCACAAGGCTGTGGCCTTCACCCAAAACAGTGCAAAAATGGGTGGAAAGAAACTAGAATGCAACCACACAAGGGAAGATAGCAATACGATTCTGTGGAAGGGGGTATTATACCTTTCTCTTTGAAACAAAGGAGGACATAGAATTGATATTTAGAAATGGACCTTACTTCATGGACTCTAGAGGTTTATACTTGAACAGGTGGACGCCAGATTTTGATCCGGAGATGGATGTCCCAAACACAATGCCTTTGTGGGTCAGGCTCCCACATCTTCCTCTTCACTGCTGGGGAGATAAATCTGTAAATGCTATAGGAAACGCAATGGGAAAATATATTGATAGATGTGAGACAAAAGACAACATGCACGCGTGCGCAAGAATATGTGTGGAAGTAGATCTTGGAAAAAGCCTTGCAGAGGCAATAAAGATCAAGGTCAACCGGTGGACACACATTCAGCAGCTGGACTATGACCAAATACCATTTAAATGCAAGGTATGTCATGAGTATGGTCATTTTGCAAATAGGTATCTTCAAAAAATATACCATGAAAATGTAGAAGAGCAAGAACCTACATGGGAAAAAGTGAAAAGGAAAAAACCTACCAATAAGTAGAATGTGTCAAATATTCATCAGTCCCAAGAAGCAAATGAAACAACCTCTCAACCTCCAGTGAAGGTTACTCCTCTTGATCACACAACCCCGAATCCTTTTGAGCCATTAGAAGACTCCTTTGATCCACCCTCTCCCAGATCCCCAACCTCAAACCCCATAGCTCTCAAATCCACCCCAACCCAATATCTTCCCCTCCTCCTCCCTCAATGGACCACATTCTAACTAGAAATAAAGCCAAAGAAATCCCCCAAGCCTGGGGTCAACAAAAAAAAGTGGGAAGGAAATCCAATAAAGAAATCAAAGATGAGGCAGCAGCTAAATAAATGGCCCTATGAACGCAACAGCCAATGGATTCTTTCCTTGGGAAACAAACAGGAAGTCATGAAAAAACTCAACAAAGAGGAAAGGGAGGATCACACCAACACAACAGTAAATAATGATAGTGGTCTCTTGGAATTGTCGTGGCCTTGGCACCTCCTTTAAATTCAATGCATCTAGAGACATTTTAGCCAAGGAACAACTAGATATATATATGATCCAAGAGACCAAACTAAACATGCAAGAAAATAAAAAAATGATTCAAAAACTAAAAAATTATGAAGAAGTAGCATTAGAAGCCACCGGAGCATCAGGGGGAATCAGCACCCTTTGGGATAAAAGAAAATGGGAATTAATGACCCACAAAATCAATAGAGACTGGATTCGAACAGATTTGAGGAATCTCAATACAAAAGAATAGTATAGCATTATAAATGTGTATTCTCCAAATCACTATAGAGAGAAAGAACATTGAACAATGCTGGAAATCAGTTAAAGAAGAAATAGCATAGAGACAAAGTGGGCACTTAATCCTAGAAGGAGACTTAAATCTGATAAGGAACACAGAAGAAAAATTTGGCGGAACCTTCCACAATGATCCGTAAAGAGAAGCTCTTGAAGGAATAATAGAAGAATACAAATTAATAGACATTCCGCCAAGCGATGGCAAATACACTTGGAACAACAAAAGAATTGGAAAAAACAACATAAAAGAAATATTGGACAGAATTATTATTCATGAAAACATAGCAGCTGCTTACACTCTGGGGAAAAGTAAACTTGTTCACAACTCAGCTTCAGATCACAAGTCAGTGGTGCTAACCTTGGGAAAGCTAGAAAATCAAGGACCCCTTCCCTTCAGATATAACCCAATTTGGAACAGCAAGGAAGATTTTGAAAAACAAATAAAGGAAAGCTGCAAAAAAGGTGTCACAGGATCTCCCCAGTATGTTTGGGAAACTAAGCTAAAAAACCTAAGGATGCACTTAAAAAACTATGCAAGAGAAAATGATCTCCGAGACAAAGCTAGGAAGATCGATTTGCAAAAAAAATATGGATAACCTTTGCAAGGAAAAAGAGAACAAGGAAGAAAGTAAGCAAGATCAAATACAAGAAAAGGAAATATATTTGGAAATATATAAGCAAAATAGGCAACAAGAAGAGGAAAGCAGACTGAAATCAAGATGTCTCTGGCTAAAATCCGGAGACAAAAATACAGCCTTCTTTCATAATACTATGAAAATAAGGAGATCAAAAAATCAGATAGAACAGATTCAAGTAAATGGTCAAGAAATAAAAGGAGTTGAAGCAGTAAAAAATGCAGCCCATAATCACTTTAAAGAACTTCTCTCAACAAGTGACCAGCAGGCAGCTAATGAAGAAATTCTGCAGCATATAAAAAAAAATAAGCCACCAGCAAAACAGGGAATTAGACAAAGAAATTACTGAGGAAGAAGTCAGAGGAGTTGTGTGGAACCTCCACCCTGATAAGGCACCGGGTCCAGGTGGGTTTACAATTGCCTTTTACAGACAACATTGGGAAATTATCAAAAAAGATCTAACGAGAATGCTCAAAAATGATTTCCAAAAAAAAAAAAAATTGGAGAAAACACAAAATCCTCCTTCCTAGCCCTCATTCCCAAAGAACCCAATCCTACAACTTTTAACAGATATAGGCCAATCTCCCTTTGCAACTCATCTTATAAGATACTTACCAAAATTCTAGCAAACAGAATGAAAAAATTACTTCCGGAAATACTTTCAGAAAACCAAGGAGGTTTGTCCGCAAGAGGCAAATTACAGACAATGTGATAATTGTTTAGGAGGCTATCCATAGTAGTATCCAAAGGAGAGAGGAATGATTGTTAAGTTAGATATGGCTAATGCTTTTGATAGAGTTAACCATAGCTTTCTTGCAGCAGCACTCAAAAGGTTTGGCTTCTCAACAAATTTCATAGAGATTATCCAGGCATGTATATCAAATACTTGGATAGCTCCATTAATCAATGGTCAGCCCAGTAAATTTTTCCAAAGCACACGAGGGCTGAGGCAAGGCTGTCCGAAAATTAAAAAAAAAAGGAATACAAGGGCCCTCAAGATGTGTCATGTGTCAAAATGAGGAAGAATCAATCCAACACCTCTTCATTAATAGTATGGTGGCGAGAGAGTGCTGGAAATAGGTAACAAGTCCTTTGGAAATAAACATAAATCGAACAATTCAGTTGACAACTCTTCACAAAAACTGGGATAAAAGCTACCCATATACAAAGAAAAAAAGGAAACAATAAATAGGATATGGAAATGTCTCCCTTCAATCCTGTGCTGGAAAATTTGGTTAGCCCGAAACAAATGCATTTTCAAAGATCAAAAGCCAAATCTAGGCAAGATCCTAGCAAAAACTTGGAGCCAAGTTGCAGAAATAATAAGTACAAATGGAATCTCAAAAATGGATCAGAACGACTTACAACAAGAAGAGAAAGACTGGTACAACAAAGCAATGTTAGAAAACAAAGCAAAAGCAGCAGCTATAGAAAAAAATAAAGAATTACAAACAAACAAGAACTAGAAATTAAGACTGGAGGATAAAGAATTGCAGAATGGATAAAAGATCAGAAGAGACACATTCTCTTTTTTGATGGAGCTCCAAAAAATAACCTAGGTAAAGCAGAGGCTGGAGGACTAATACTAGATCCAAATGGAAAAAAAATAATAACCTATGAATGGAGCCTTGGAGAAATGACAAATAATAGGGCTGAAGCATACAGCCTTCTCCTAGACACAAGGCTTCTAAACAAAAATGCAATCAAGGACCCTATAATAATAGGGGACTCGGCCATCATAATAGCAGCATTGGATGCCAAAAGGGACTTCAAAAGCATAGCCATCAACAAAATCTACCAAAGGATCAGAACAAGCTTTGAAAGCTTGGGAAATATAACCATAAAGCATGTCCTGAGAAACCAAAACAAGGACGTTGATAGCCATGCCAACAAAGCAATTGACAGACCAATTGGGGTTGTCAAAGAGAATAATGAAATTTATGAAGAAAGTATACCATGACCCCCACACCCAGCATGAGGATCGAGAAAGAAGATTTAGATCTGAAGAATATCACAAGAAATTTTACAGGGGGGAAAATAAAAATAAAAAAAAATCAAAACTTCAACTCAAGATGGAGATTGCATGAGGAAAACAGAGAATATAAGTCAGCAGAGGTTCTCAACGGTAATCAGCCTTGATTAGAGCACACGATTCTCATAATCCCAAAAAGCTACACTAATTGATGAAACAAGAATCCAATTGCCCTCCTCTCCTAGGAACAGTCGGCATTAGTCTTGTCAACCATGAACGCCTGGATCGCAACGGCAATGCAAGCAACAGTCAGGTCTCCAAGTTCACCTGTGCAAGCTCCCAGGCGATCCAAGACAGTAAGGCATTCAATAACTGCAAGTCTCTCCTCAACAGAGACCATTACATCAGGACCAGATACCACAAAACAACGAAGAATTGCCACAAAGATAGTCTGAGGAGATAGATGAATAACCCCCGCACAGGAACCATTGGATCCGGTGATCAACGGTTTAGGAATGACCTCAGAACTATCGGGAGAGGAACTCGATGGAGGCAGATCAAGGGCATCGGGTGCTAAACTTGTGCAATCATTATTCAAAGAGAAAAGGCAAGAACAAGTTGGAGTGGTATTTCGGGACCTGTTTTAGTAGTAAGTGGATTCGAGAGGGAACCTTCTGATTCCACTCATCATTGGACACGTTGCATGCAGGTGGGGTGAGAATACCGCTTTACCGGGCAGTTATTCTCCGCGCATTTTTCCCACCTGAAATCCTTGCTCGTCATTGGATCCCTTGCGTGTGGATCCATAGTTGTGGAAAGCCATGTAGGTTGAATGACCGGCGTTCAGTGGTGTCCGTCAGATCTGACGAAGGAAATCTACGATCTCTCCGTGAGGCCTTAGGTGTTCAAGTCACAATTTGTATTTTTTAAAGCTTATAAGAAATAGGGTTATTAAAGTAGATGTGGGGACTGCGCTCCCTGTTGCACTCTACTTTGATCCAACCCTCCTCTGATTGTACAAGGAACTAGCTTCCTTTCCCCTTTTTGTAATATATAAAAAGTAACCGACTGTGTTAAAAAAAATGATGAGTACAATACTTTATCAACTCCAACTGAAGGGGATCTCCAACTTCCTAGTACTCTATTAGAAAATAATTTTGATTTTTATTAAGAAGATCCAACTCCTGAAAGGATGCTCCAACACCTTTCTTTTACTAGCTCGAGCTAGAAGGATGCTCCAATATCATAGTTTTATCATCTCCAACTGAAAGGATGCTCCAATACCATGCAAGCCCCAACTTTCCCTAGCACCACCCTTCCACCCTGAAGTGTTTTCAGGATCCAACCTAAAGGAGACTTCACTCTCCTCCTCACACCACCCAACACCATTAAGAATAAAAGATAGAATAGGTGGGATCTCGTACCAGGTACAACGACCCACTTACAATGATATGCCTCAATCACAAGTATATCCGTTGGAGTTCCAGTCAACAAAATTGCTTGAATATTGTTGTAAGTGTTCCTACTAAATATTTAATAGTAACATGAGCTCATACCTCATATTTATCAAGTTGGATCTATTGTTTGCCAATAATTTCTTCAGATTTAGCCAAGAGATATGCCCTTGAGATACCCCTAATCGTTTTTCAATATAGGGCTCTTACAAGTCAAGATTTTGGTTTTAAACAATGGACAGAAGGAAAATTCTTACAACTGCTTCATAACCCTTCAAATTGTTGATTTCATAAGTGTAATAGAGACTGGCACAATATTTCTAAAAAAATGATAATTACTTTTGATGTTGATCTTATTTTAATTATTCCAATATATCATTCAACAATTATACTTCAGAAATTCAACCATACAAGAATAGTAGAACAATAGAGATCACAATGAACAAAGAGAAGATAATATTTACCCTAGTAAAACCCACAAGGGGAAAAACCCAGCAACCTTTTCAATAGAGAAATTTGTTTTTTCAACAAGGGACACACTTATACCTACTAGTCATCAACTAGGTCACACTTGGCCAAACCCTCCAATTTAAGCCTCCCAATTTGACCCAACACTTCGCTTTGCTGATCTATCCAGAATTTCATCCCTCCTGGAACTACCGGAATCTCATAACTTTGGCCCCGAAAATCTGCCCAAAAATATGAAAATTGTAGAGAGAGAGAGTTTATCCACACATGCAAGCTTGAGAGAGAGATAATAGATCAATTTTTTCCTTCTTTTTCGTCCTTCTTGTCCTTTTTTTATCTTCGCTAGGATGCCCATAAACTATCTTCTTGAGAGAATGTGAATTGGTGCCTTGAGATAGAGATCGAATTGTCTTTATGTGGTGTTATGCCTAGGTCGTGTTGAAAATAGCAACAAGAAATGTTAAAAATAGCATCAAGAAATTCCAATTTAATTTGTCCTTGAATTAAATTGTGAATTATATTGTAATTATTTTCTCATAACAGCTTGTAATAGATATATAAGTTAAGTTGACTTAGTTAGATTAGGAAATTCAAGTTGGAAGTCTATCTGGAGTCATGTAAGTCTGATCCCTTAGTTTTAGGGGTCCATATTGAGTTGATTGGAGTTGTAATTAGATAACTTTGTTTGACTGAGTTATAGTCAGTTAAACTAGATCTAATTGTTGGAGGAACTAGTAGAGGTCTAGCAATGAGTTGGTGCACTGGTGCATCCTCAGTGCTACTCCAACTAACTGGAGATTCACTCAAGAGAAACTCATGCATGTCAGTTCAGAGGAAGACCCAGTTGAGACTAAAGTGCAGGGACAGTGCACTATCAGTTGTATAATTTTCCCGAGTTGTATAGATGGTGCATGCAATCAGTTGAGGACCTAAGTTTGGATTATGTAGTTATGGAAGAAGTATTTCCTCATTACATAGAGTTTAATTCCTCTAGGAATTGCGCAAGGAAGTAGGGGCCTAGACAGCAGCAGAATAGGCTAAGGTTTGGCTTGAGCTAGCTTGTGGGAAGAGAGTTGATTATACTTGTGCATGAATTGTTCTAGTAAGAAAAAGCTTTGTATTTTCTTCTTGGATATTTTGATTAATGCAATATATATAGTCGTTTTTTTGAGCAGTTTCTTTCCACGAGAAATATTGTGTTTTGTCCCGTTGATTATCTTCCTCTTGTTGATTATTTTTTTCATTGATCTAGTTTGGCTTCCGCTAAAGAGTCAAATAGATTCTTGTCTTATGTTTTAGGAAATTACATGAGCTGTTGAATCTAAATTTTCTACAAGTCGAACAAGTATGACTCTACCTGGGTTGAATTGACTTGATGGGAGATCGAATTGACAAAAAAATTTCTTCTTTCAAAAGTCCAATTGGGACTTGACTCAAAATATAATTTTCTTTTGACTCTAGCATTTAAAATATTATTTACAATAATCAATATAAATACATCAAGTAGCCAAATATACATTATGAAGACCAACCATAGTTACAAAATTCAACGCTTCCTCTTAACTAGGGAGGTATTCACAATGACTATCATAGATGTTGTCAAGTTGACAAATTTCTCAAAGGAAAAAGTTATATCAAATCCTCATGAGCATCATCATCTACCATTAGCCACCACTAGTAGTCATATCATGGTTGGTACCTAACCCATGGCTTATCATCATCATATCAAGACTTACTCCTCCAAAGTGATCATCCTCAAATCCCAAATGCCTCTCACTAGGCCAAAATGTTGAGATACTAACTCAGCTAAAAGGCACTTACTCACCCTACCTAGTGATAACTATGGGAAAAGACCTCACTTAAGCCTCCCTCGTTTAGTGATATGGTCTAGATGTTGAAATGCCTCACTCAACCCATCCCTGGCAAGTGATCGGGTCCAAAGGTTGAAAGAACTCACTCAACCCTTCTTTGGTTAGCGATCGGGTCTATATGCTGAAAGACCTCACTCCACCCTTCCCTAGTGTGTGATCAGGTCTAGGACTTAGTCAGCCCTTCATTGTGAGTAATTGGGTCTCCTCACTAAGAGGTACTCACTCAAACCTATTTGGTGAGAACTTTAGGCCTCTCGTACCATTCTCCCTATCATGAGAATGTCCATCCATGTTGGTATGAAATCAACACTCCCTCTCAACGAGAGGGGTAATCTCCAAAAGCCCCATCTTATATCTGAAGTACATGGACTTCTCTCTAGGCAATGGCTTCATCAAAATATTAGTTGTTTTCTCATCAATGGAGATGTGCTAGAACCTTATTTCTCTACATTGTACCATGTCACAGATGTAGTGGTACTTAATCTCAATACGCTTCAAACTTTCATGGAACACAGGATGTTTTGAAAGGTTCACATAGCTTTGATTATCATAGTATATCACCGTCAGTTTCAGCTCTTGGTTGAATAGTCCTGCAAAGAAACTTTCAAAGCCACACTGCTATTGCTCATCCAGTATATCATAGCATATCACATGGTGAAGCATACCCCTGAAGTGCTCTCACTATCAATAGCACTTCCTTCCTAGTCAACATTTGTATACCCTTGAATTTGTACATATTGGTTTGAGACAAATATCAATCCATAGTTCAAGTACCACATATATATCTCAAAATGTGCTTTGTTGCAATCCATTGTGCATGTATCAGTTCCACTTGGAATCGGCTCAATGTGCTCAATCAATCAATCAATCACCGATACATATATGGATCTACAAATCTAAATTCGAAGCCTCTTAACTTCTTCAAGTTAATCACCATGGGAGTAGCCATGGATTTACAATACATTAAGCCAAAGCTATTAAGGATCCCAATAACGTACTTTTCTTGACCAAGGAATACATCACCAGGTTTATGCCATACTTCTAGTCCCAAGTAATAATGCATCAAACTAAGCATTCCTTCATATCATATTCAGAAGCCAACTAATTTTTACACTGAATGATGAGAGGTCTACCACCTGTCAAAAACAAATCATCAAAATATAGCAATAGGACCACAGGTGCATTCTTCACAACCTTAAAATAAAGGTTTGGATCGACATCTCTCATGGTAAATCCTAGTCTCATTAGATAGTTATTCAAGCATACCAAGCTCTTGGAGCTTACTTGAGTCCATACAACGCCTTATTTAACCTGCAAACACGAGATTCTTTTCCATCCACCTCAAATCCTTTAGGTTTCTCTATGTACACCACTTCCTCAATCATGCCATTGAGGAAAGAATTTCACATCCATCCGATGTAAATTCCATCCCAACGAAGCAACAACATAAATAATAGATCTAATAGAGGTCTACCTAGAAACTGGAGAAAAATTCTCATCATAATATTCCCCCCCTTTTTGGGAGAACCCAACAACCATGAATTCTGCCTTGTATTTGTCAATACATCCATCTCCAACATGTTTGATCTTGTATATCCACTTGGAAGTCACCAATGACTTCACTTTTGGCCTTGGCACAATTTATATTAATTTTGAAACATAGGGACAAATTCCCTCCATTGGACAACCTTCCTCATTAAGAAAGACCCCTTCTAGCCCTTGGAAGAATTTAATTCGGTTAAGGAAAATTATATTTTTAATTTGGAATCCCACATGTGCACAAACGGACAGGTCGGCCCTAAGAAGATTCTGGACACCCTTGGATGCCTATAAATACAAGTCAAGTTACCCTCATTTGTAGATCATCAATCATTCTTGTTTCTTTGATTTGGATCGTACAGGTCTGAGGTAGCTCATGAAGATTGGTTCGTACAGGTCCTAAATTGCAGGGCCCAGAGCTCGCACATGTGATTAGATTTTTTGGTTCCCAACCATAGGCACGCAGGCTCATGTGTGTGGTTGGATATTTTCAGCCTCACATACATACACTTTCTCTGTGTTGTTAGAAACTAGGGTTTGATTTTTACAATTGAAAACAGAATTCGACAATTGACCAAAGAGTTCGATAGTTGACCGCAAACTTTGACAATTAACCGCAGGCCTCTGAATCAAGATTTAATTATCAACATTATTGGGTTCAACTCTTGGATGTTGTTTGGTTGATTTTGTTGGATAGTTTTGTGGGTGAATATATGCATTATTGTACTCTCTCTTTGTTAAACATTTTATGAAAATATAATAAGAAGAAAAATTTGAAATGGTTTTCCCCGTAGTGGGTTTTTTCGTGGTCACCAACCAATCCTAACATCTCTATGTGTGAATGCTTTCCTTCTATTATTCCTTTATGCTATGTTGCATTCATGATGATATTGTTCTTTCTATATAATTGCATATGTTGTTGAATAATGTTGTAAAACTAAATATTGTTATGATGTTGTAGAGTGAATTCTATATGTAAATGATGAAATGCAATTATCTTAAGCTAAGAACAATATAGCCCTAAGAAAAATTAACAATTTTCCACACATAATTCTCCATGATGGATTGATATTATTCATTCATGCCTTCCTTCCATACTTGTTGGATAGTTGCTTCTTCATAAGTGGAAGGATCCACATCGATAACATTAGTCATAAGAGTTGCATAGCTAGAAAACCTTTTAGGTCTCTTAATTTCTCTAGATTTTCCATCAAGAGATGCATGCCCTCCAGGTTGTTTCGATGTATATTTAATCCATGTTGGCCTCTTTCTAATATCTGGGACAACAACCAGTTCCATTGGTTCACAAGGCCCATATGGCTCTTCAAGGTATTCTGTAGAACTCAAATGCTCTTCGTTCAAAGCCTCATGCTTTACTTCATCATAGGAACCCATGGATACTTCCTTAGACTTCCAATATACAACTTTACCATCGAAAGTTACATCCCTACTAACCTCAATCCATCATTTCTGTGGAATGTAAATTCTATAGGCCTTTTATGATTCACTGTAAACAAAAAAATATGCCTTATTTCCTAAATATTCTAGCTTGTTCGAACATGAATCTAAACAGGGTAACCAAAGATTCTCATATGTCCAACCTCTTGCTTTCATCTACAAAACTCTTATTCAGGAGTCATATCTTCAAAAAAATTGATGAGGACTTATATTTTGAATGTATAAAGTTGTCAATAATCCTACTCCCCATAAGAACATCAGAAAATATTGATCATGCATCATAACCTTAACAGATTCTTCAATGGACTTATTCTTACATTCTTCCACGCCATTTTGTTGTGGATTATAGGGAACATTCATCTCCCTCTTAATCCCAACTTTGTTACAGAAATCAACAAGTTCTTTTAAGGTTTTCTCTCCTCCATTGTCAGATCTCAAAATCTTGATCTTCTTACATGTCAAGTTCTCCACTCTAGCTTTGAATTCATGAAACTTAGTGAATACTTCATCCTCAGTCCTCATGAAATAGATCCATGTCTTTTGAGACAAGTCATCAATAAATGTCATGTAGTACAATGAACCTTTGAGCTATCTCATAGATATCATACCACATACATCAAATTGAATCAAATATAAGACTTATTTAGATTTATTGTCACCACTTGGAAATGGTTACTTGATGTTCTTTCCAAGTGCATAACCTTTATAGAAACATTCATGATCTATTTATAATTCAGGGACACCTAAAACTATTTGATTCAATTTAGGTAATTCCCTATAATTAAGGTGACCATATCTTCCATGTCATAACTCACTTGAATTGATTTCATCATGTAATAGAGCTTGAGATGGTTGACTCATGAGCCTATACAATATTCCTTCGCAAATCCCAATAACCCTACCATCATCTATGCTAGAGCCCTTGGACCATACAAATACTTTTCCATCCACAAAAGCTACTTTATCTCCATTATCTTCTAAACATGAAATAGAGACTAGATTCTTTTTTCAAACCTAGTACTTATAGAACATTGTTAAGATAAACATTGTTACTATATTCCAGCTCAATGGATTCCTTTTGAACTCCTTTGAATGCATAGTTGTGGTTGTCTCCAAGCTCTACTCTTTGGGATAGCCTATTTTCCATCATGATAGTAATATTCCAATGCACCACTATATACCAACCACACATCATCATCATCTACAATAGAACCTGTTAGATCATAGAAGTAAAAGAAACCTTTGTCACGTTTAGGCTTCTTTGGATGTTCATCTTCAACATCGATTGTGGAAGCATGTTGTTTTTCATTTCTCTTTTTTGTATTAGCCATCTCAGGACAATCCCTTTTATAATGTCCAATTTTTTGACAACCATAACATTGAGTCTGTTAGCGCTTGAAATTTCACCTCAGGCTGAGAAAGGTAAACCTCAAGGCAACATCAAACCACTTAGCCTCGTAGCTAGCCCTACGGGGCGGGAGAGGGCTCTCTCCGGTCTATCTCGGTGAGATCTTCAATGGATGAGATGACCAATAGGGTAACACTGATTTTAGCCTAGTAAACTGATCAAAAAGGTTGATTTGGGGTTTTTAGGGTTTTTAGGGTTTTTGGTGGCAAATTGAGGAATAGCAATTTTGGGTGCGGGGATAGGACACAGTTTCTGCAGGGGGTTCTTTGGGGCGAGGTAGGAGACAGTATTGATGCCTTTGATTGAGGTGAATGATCAGGAATGACAGGTGAGGAGCTAAGGAGAGCAAACAATAACTTTGAATTCTCCTTAGACAGTAGAAAACATTGAAATTAAACAAACTTAAAAGCAGAGCATGACAGTCATGAATTCTTACTTTAACACTTCGTTTGCTTAATATGCAGAAGGAAAAGAAAGGAAATGATTCACATAACACACTAAAAGTACATAGAGAAACACACCATCAATACATGTAACCACAAGAATCCCAAAAAGGACTGCAAAACCCTGGTCTTCCTTAGCCAAAAATTGCAGAGATACAGTGAATAATACAATAATAGCTTCTCCCCCAAGAGTCCAACCATGAAAATGAGAAAGAAAGTACATAATATAGATGATCTAACCTCTTTCCCTACCTCCATGGGTCGAGCTCACTATCCTAGGAGCTGTTTCAACCACTTCTAAACTAAGCACTACAAACTAGGCAGTCAAAACAACTTGCCTCTATAAGCTAGGAAACCAATTCATTCATTTAATATTTACCCTTTTCATGAATGAATCTTCTAAAAGTGTTACATAAGAGTAAAAGTGTCTTAAAAGTACAATAATTACATCAAAGAGAATCATAATTCACCCCAAAAAGTCAAACTGGGTCAAACTGCGTTTTTCTGAGCTGTACAGTGCATTTTGGAAAAATCTGCCTGACGGGTCGCGCGCCTTTGGAGCCACTTTTGGGGCACTTCCAGGTGTCCAAATTGAGCAAGAGTAGGCTTGTTGGAAATTTTTGTGAGTCTACTTTCCAACCCAACTGGAATTTCTGAATTTGGTTGTCATTTGCCCCTCCAAAATTGCAATCTCCCAAGACGGCTTTCTGTGTCTCAAAAATGTGGCAGAAAGTCATTTTTTGCTTATTTTTCGACTTTCTGGAGGCCCAAAACTTCATAAATTCTCAAGTCCATTGATGAGCATATGTAACTTCTCATGAAAAATCTGGAAATGCTGAGTTTTTGCAAAATGGAGTTGCCAAGATGAAGGGTCGCGCGGGGGGTGAGACCCGTTAATGGAGAAAACCTGTAAATTGCCTGAAAAAACCAAAATTTACCCAAAATGTTCAAAATTTCTTGGGATTTGTGCTGTGGCTGAGCTATTTAGTGCCTTGCTCCTTCAAGGAAGCCTCAGCCAAGATGTGGAGGGGATCGGGCCTTTTTCTCCGTTTTTGTGCTTTGGCCAACCGCCTTTGGAGCATCTTCATTTTTGCCTTGCATACGTGCATTCGGGCCCAATAGTGGTTTTTCATGTTCCGGAGCAGGCTCAACTTCTGGTGTTGACTCACGATCATCACTTTGCTCATAGTCGGTTTCGGTTTCTGACATGGCTTCAGGGGCAAAGTGGCTGAAATGTACTGTTGCTTCTGCTTGGTAAAATGCTGATTAAAATGTTGTTTCAAGGGAACAAGGAGCACGGGGGGAATGTTAGGGGAGGGACACTTTAAAGGGAAAATGGGAATAAATATATAAAACAGGGATTTTAGGGAAAAATCATAGCAAAATCATTGCATATGCATCATTATACAATTTGATTTACATGGATGTTATGGGAGGTAGGGTTAGGGTTTTAATTTTTTGATTTCTTAGGGAAAAGGGGTAGGGTTTAGGGCTCTTAACAAATTTGGAAGGGAAATTTACATACAATGACAAGGAATATGTAATGGGAGGTGGAAAAAATGAGAACAATGGGATACCTCAAAACAGCATAATAAACCCTAGCAATTTGACAACTTCAAGCCAAAAACACAATGGAGACTTTCACTTACAAATGCACACCTTTAAAAATACAATTATGACCTCCTTGAACTGTAGCAAGCAATAATTTTTTATGATTGAGGGCCTACCTTGCACAATTTAGCAATTTGTGGCTCCTTGGTAAATTTACTGGCAGTTTTGCAATGAGGGCGCTGACGGGTCGCGCACCTCACCCAACGGGTCGCGCACCTCTGACGGGTCGCGCCCGTTATAATTTTGCACTGTCAGAGGGCGCCTGACGGGTCGCGCGCCTCTGACGGGTCGCGCGCCTGGTCGCGCGCCTGGTCGGTCGCGCGCCTGTCCAGCTCTCAACTCCGGCCAATTTCTCACCCAATCTCTCTTGCAAGTGACTTAGATGCACAATGAAGGTCTATGGAGGGAGATTGGGCTCTTATAACTTTGATTTGAATTAATTTCATGCTCAAACCCACTTTATAATGTTTCTCTTTGACACTTTATCAAATTGATTTTTCTTGGTTTCCTTTGTCCTGAAATTGACTGATTTAATGCTTTTGCTTGACACTTTTTGCAGGGATATCATCTGAGGGATCTTGGCAAGGGAGCCAGGGTTTCATACTGTCCTTGGAAGCTTTTTGAAATTTCATCACTTTTTACAAAAATTTGAAAAATGACCTTGGCTTTAAAAACAGGGTTTTTAAATCCAAGGTGAAAATTAACTGTACAAGATAGAAATTTGCGAAGAAACACCTTTAAAACCATCCCTTTGGCTTGCTGAGCACTTACTGACCTTCAGAGACATGACCTTGTAAACCATTTTGACCAAAACCCTAGACCTAGGAATTTGACCTCAAGACAAGACAAGATAAGCTTGAAAGTGACTAAGGACTGAAATGACCTGATCCAGCAATGCCAAGAGGGGGACAAAGACACCAGCTCCTCCATCAGGGTTATGGCATGCCTAATGGGATGCAAAAATTGACACTGATGAGACACCTATTTATGCAAATGCAAAGAGCTTTGATCGCTGATGGAGGGCGATAAGACCGACTCTAATAGAGTCTTTGACATATCCTTATCCTGTTGGGGAGGAGGTGATCTTCTTCCTGACTACTTATGTTAAAATCCAAACTTCTTCTTTCCTTTATTATTGAAATGAGTTGCAAATGCTTGAGAGGCTTCTTATTTTTTATCTCTTGATATAAGCCTTAATTCTTCTTGAGCACATGAGGTCCATATATGTTCAAACAAAGGAGATTCCTTCAAGTTGCTTATACCTGCTACAAATATATCCCATGATCTAGGAAGACCATTGAGTGTTATAGCCACAATTTTGTTCTCATAAATAGATTCTACAATTGCTTGAATTTGGTCTTTTATTTGTGAAATACTTATGAAATATGAAGCCATGGTGTCATCATTCGTCATCTTTACATCACAAATCTCATTCTTCAAACTCATGTTTTGACCAACATTCTTGATAGTAAATAGATTAGTTATGGAACCATACAACCTTTCCTCTCACAATATCCAAAACTTTGTTCTTTGCAAGGATAATATCAATTCTAAGATTCCAAGCTCTAAAGTTTGAGGCTTCTTCCAACTTGTTCTCAAATTTCATAGTAGAAGTCATGGATGCAAATCGACAAGAAGGAATTTAACAATGGTGATCTCAATGTATAGTTTATTCAAAGGTTATCTCCATGTTCCTTCCTTCACCAAAGCTCTAATACCATGTTGATTTTCTAAGTGAAACTAAAAGACTAGCATAATATTATATAAAATTGGTAATTAATTTTGATGTTGATATTCTTTTAATTATGCCAATATATAATTTTGTGAGTATACTTCATAAATTCAACCATAAAATAATAGTAGAACAGTAGAGATCATAATGCATAAAGAGAAGACAAGATTTACCCTGGGAAAACCCACAAGGGAAAAACCCAGGAACCTTTTCAATATTTAAATTATTTTATTCAACAAGAGACACACCTAGACGTAATAATCATCAACTAGGTAACACCTTGTCAAATCCTCCAAGGCAAGCCTCCCAATCTGATCTAGCACATCGTTGATCTTCCTAGAATTTCATCCCTCTTGCAACTGCCAGAATCCAAAAATTTCGGCCCATACGAGCTTCTCAGCAAATTTGGGTTGTGCAACAGAAACTGCCCAAAAATATGTCAATTGTAGAGAGAGAGATATTTTATCCACACATGTGAGCTTGATAGATAGAGAAGATATCTAATTCATTCTTCTTGTCCTTTTTTATATTCACTAGGATTACTATAAATTGTCTTCTTGAGAAGTTGTGAATTGGTGCCTTTAGAGGGAGGTTGAGATGCCTCTATATAGTTTTCTTCCTGGGCTCACTTGACTTGGAGGGAGACCGACTTGACGAAGAAAAGATAGATCAACGCCTTAGAATTCAGCCTCTTCGAGGGGGCAACCTCCTTTACATTACATAAATGAACAATTCTTGGATGATACAAATGAAAAGACATCCTTTCTATATATAGGAGTCTAAGGGGTCATAACATAATCAGAGCCGACATAATAATAATAATGTAAGGGCATAATAATAACAATAGGGCACTACATGGGTACATCAATATAATAAGTGGGTTGTACTAATAACAATAAGGGGTTACACTAGTAGTATAGGGGCCTAACATGCCCCTCTCCTTCAAAAAGCGTTGTCCTCAACGCTTGAGTAGTTCTTGATGCTTCTGTATAAAATTCTTGTCCTCCCATGTGGAATCTTTAGCAGGTAAGTTCTTCCACTTGATGAGATACTCTGAAATTTATCGATTTCGTAGCTGTCAAGTTCTTGTTTCTATGACTGCTCCAGGTTCCAATATGATTTTTCCTTCCTCTTCAATTTCTGGCAATATTGTTTGAATTGGGATCTTTTGCAAATTTTGAATAAGTGGCCATACTTCTTCGTCCTTCTTCCATTCATCCCTTGCTTCATTTATCCAATCTGGTTGGATAATAGAAATAGCACAAAACAATGCTTCCACATCCTCATCCTTTCTTGAGAGTGCATCTGCCACCACATTTTGCTTCCCTTTTTTGTAGATGATTTCAAAGTCATAACCCAACATCTTTATGACCCACTTTTGTTTCTCTTCAGAGGATAATCTTTGCTCTAAAAAGTATTTAAGGCTATCATGATCTGTTTTTACCTTGAAGTGTCTTCCCATTAGGTAGGGTCACCATTTCTTAAGTGCATGGAGTATTGCCAACATTTCCTTCTCATAAATAGCTTTGCTTAAAAACTTTCCCTTGATTGGATGACTTTCAAAAGAAATGGGTCTTTCATCTTGCATTAGAACAGCACCAATTCCATTTCCTGAAGCATCACATTCCACAATAAAGGTTTTTGTGAAGTCTGGTGTAGCTAAGACCGGTGCTTGGCACATTGCCTCTTTAAGATGTTCAAAGGCCTTTGTTGCTTCCGAAGTCCATGAAAATGCATCTTTCTTCAATAATGTTGTTAGAGGTGCTGCTATTCTCCCATAATTCTTAACAAACTTGCGATAATACCCTGTCAACCTGAGAAATCCTCGCAGATGCTTTATGGATGTGGGGATTTTCCATTCCTTAATGGCTTTAATTTTTCTAGGGTCTACCTGAACTCCTTCATGAGATACAATATGACCCAGATATTCCACCTCCTGGACTCCAAAGAAACATTTGGATCTTTTTGCATATAATTGTTTCTCCTCCAGTAGTTGTAGCACCCTGTCAACATGTTCAACATGATCCTTCCAAGACTTGCTGTAGATTAGTATATCATAAAAAAATACTAACACAAATTTTCTAAGGAATGGTTTGAAAATTGAATTCATCAAACCTTGAAATGTTGAAGGTGCATTGGTAAGGCCAAAAGGCATGACCAAAAATTCATAGTGACCCTCATGAGTTCTAAATGTTGTTTTCGGAATGTCTTTAGTCTTCATTCTGATTTGATGATATCCTGAATGAATATCCAACTTGGTGAAGTAAATTGATCCATGCAATTCATCAAGTAATTCATCAATGACAGGAATGGGGAACTTATATTTAATAGTGAGCTTGTTGAGCTCCCTATAATCCGGACACATGCGCCATGATCCATCCTTCTTGTGCACCAATACTACTGGAGCAGAGAAAGAAGTTTGACTCGATTGAATTATACCAGCCTCTAGCATTTCTGCAACCATACGTTCAATTTCACTCTTTTGGACATAGGGATATCTATGCGGCCTGATGTTTGGAGGAACACTTCCTGGAATCAGATGAATAGCATGATCATGATCACGCATAGGTGGGAGACTTTTGGGAGTCTCAAATACCTTGGAATGATTGTCCAAGACTTTCTGGAGATCTGGAGAAATAGATGATTCTGATGTGGAAACATCTAGCGAACATAATTGTGCAATTACACCTCTTTGTTCCTTTTTTAGAAGCTTTGTCATACCATTAGAGCTGATTATCTTTCATGGTTTCCATGCAATACCCCTTAATTCAACTTCCTTTCCTTCCGTAGAAAATTTGATGAAAAGTTCTTGAAAATTAAAAGCTATTGTACCCAAGGATTGTAGCCATTGGACTCCTAGTACAACATCAGCACCTCCCGTTGGAATGGAAAGCATTGGGCTAGTCAATACATATTCTCCCATGGATAGCTTGATATTATGGCACTTTCCAGAGCAATTTATTGTTCCTCCATTTGCAATCATCACTTGACACTGTGGTGCTGGATAAAGGAAGCAATTCAATTCTTTTGCTACCTTACAATGAATAAAATTGTGGGTGCTTCCTGAATCAATCAACACTATTACCTTTTTCTTCTTGATTTGTCCTTCTATCTTGATGGTTTGAGGAGTGGTAATTTCCGCTAATGCATTACAAGATATGGTCGGATTTATTTGTTCTTCATCTAGGCTTTGTTCCTGGAGTATATCCTCTTCTTTTGACCTTTCTTGCTCCTTTTCTTCTTCTTCTTCACAATCTATGTAGAATAATTTCTTTTCAGCACACTTATGACCTTTAGTGTATTTGCTATCACAACTGTAACAAAGCCCTTTTGCTCTTTTTTCTTCCAATTGTTGTAGTGTCAACCTTATAGGTTGTGGAAGACTAGGGGCAACAACACTTTCGTCTTTATAGTTGTGAGTGGTATGCTTCATGGTTTCCATAATTTTGCTTCCATTTTTCTTGCTAACCTGAATGCCTTCTCTAATGAATCAGGTTCCCAAAGGCGAACATCATGTTGGATATTATCCTTTAAAGACCCTATGAACACATCAATCATATGCTCCTTTGGAATATCTTTTACCCTTATGTTCAATTTTTGGAACTCCTCAATGTGCTCCATTATTGAACCCTTTTGTTTGAGACTTATCAATTGGCTAAAAAAAGTGTTGCTTTTTGTATCCTCATAATGTGCTATCAATTCTTCTATAAAAATTGCCCAAGTGATAAATTGTTTACGAGAGCAAAGCCATTAATACCATACAAACTGATTTGGTTCCAAATATAAAGTTGCCATATGTACCTTTTGTGTGTTTTTCACATTATTTAGATCGAAGAATTGCTCCATCTGTAATATCCATGTGGCAGGATCCTTGCCATCAAACTTCCTCATATCGATTTTTGGAATATGGTGAGTCTTCGATCCAACATTAGAGTCTATGGAATCATGATTAACATTTCTTTTGTTCTCATCATGAGTTTCCTTTAGTACCCTTTCACCATTAGTGACCATTTCTTGTAGCAACTTATTCATATTTATCTTCAATTCTTCCATCTTATCATCCATGCCATCAATTTTAGCGTCCATGCCATTCACCTTAGCTTCCATGCCATCCATCTTAGCTTCTACGCCTTTCTTTAAAAAATCCATCTTAGCTTCTACACCTTTCTTTAAACCATCCATCTTAGCTTCTACATCTTTCCTTAAACCATCCCTCTTAGATTCTGTTGCTTTTTGTGCAAGTGACACTTGTTGCACTTGTTCTTGTAATTTTTATATATCATATAGCATTTCTTCTTCTTCTTCATGAGTCATGCTAGATCTTTCAGGTTCCTTACTAGGTATTTGCATTTTCTTTCCTTGGGGCATCAGTTACCGATAATAATGCTCTACTATGCCCTTTGAATTCCTTCAAAATAAATTTTCAAACCAAGCTTAAGTAAAAATTTAAAAAATCTACACACATTTTTTCACTTTGTACGAGCTCGATATTGCCTCTGATGTATCTCTATACTTTCCAATCATCTAGTTTTGAATTTGTGACCTGCAGTAGCCCTCTGTGTCCTCTTTCCAATGCCACAAGTCTGACCCAAATTGGATTCTCCAAGGAAGAGTTATGCGCAATCTCCCATAGTGACTTGATTATAGACTAGTTCAGTAGAGCGAACTTGTATGACGTGCCACGAGTCACTGTTTCAACCTTTGGATCTTGAAAATGCATACAAGAAACTACAGTCCGTCCTCTTTCTGTACCTTCTTACGAAATTTTAATCCAATCCCCATAGAGAAAGTTATGACGATTTTCCCCAGGTCACCTGTTTGGAATGTAATTCAGGAGTCTGCAAAAAGACCAACGTCCTCAGATCATATCTCCGCAAATATAGTGCGAAAAGCTCTAAAATTCGGACCCAATGTTCAGTGAAATTTCTTCTCAAATGGGTTTTTTTTGTAACTTCTAAAATATCGCAGAAAAAAAGTTATAGCGAAAATTCCACGATGACCTGTTTGGAGCAGCGAAACCCTACAATCCAAAGCTCTGATACCAAATGTTATGAAACCAACTCAAGAAAAGATAGATCAACGCCTTAGAATTCAGCCTCTTCGAGGGAGCAACCTCCTTTACATTACATAAATGAACAATTCTTGGATGATACAAATGAAAAGACATCCTTTCTATATATAGGAGTCTAAGGGGTCATAACATAATCAGAGCCGACATAACAATAATAATGTAAAGGCATAATAATAACGATAGGGCACTACATGGGTACATCAATATAATAAGTGGGTTGTACTAATAACAGTAAGGGGTTACACTAGTAGTATAGGGGCCTAACAGGTTTATTCAAAGGTTATCTCCATGTTCCTTCCTTCACCGAAGCTCTAATACCATGTTGATTTTCTAAGTGAAACTAAGAGACTAACACAATATTATATAAAATTGGTAATTAATTTTGATGTTGATATTCTTTTAATTATGCCAATATATAATTTTGTGAGTATACTTCATAAATTCAACCATAAAATAATAGTAGAACAGTAAAGATCATAATGCATAAAGAGAAGACAAGATTTACCCTGGGAAAACCCACAAGGGAAAAACCCAGGAACCTTTTCAATATTTAAATTATTTTATTCAACAAGAGACACACCTAGACGTAATAATCATCAACTAGGTAACACCTTGTCAAATCCTCCAAGGCAAGCCTCCCAATCTGATCTAGCACATCGTTGATCTGCCTAGAATTTCATCCCTCTTGCAATTGCCAGAATCCAAAAATTTCGGCCCCTACGAGCTTCTCAGCAAATTTGGGTTGTGCAACAGAAACTGCCCAAAAATATGTCAATTGTAGAGAGAGAGATATTTTATCCACACATGTGAGCTTGATAGATAGAGAAGATATCTAATTCATTCTTCTTGTCCTTTTTTATATTCACTAGGATTACTATAAATTGTCTTCTTGAGAAGTTGTGAATTGGTGCCTTTAGAGGGAGGTTGAGATGCCTTTATATAGTGTTCTTCCTAGGCTGACTTGACTTGGAGGGAGACCGACTTGACGAACTTGGAGACAAAAATTCAAATTTTCTTCTTTCAAAAGTCCAAATGGGATTTGACTCAAAATATAATTTTCTTTTGACTCCAACATTTAAAATATGCTTTACATAATAAATATAAATACATAAAGTGCAAAAATATACATTATGAAGATTGACCATAGTTACAAAATTCAACACAAACAAGTCATGATTTGATTTTCATAAATAAATCTAAAGGTAGGAACTTTTAATCCCTTTCACTCTGGCTTAACCTCCTCCTTTTCTACTATTAAAAATGGTTTTGAAATGCCTCTAAACTTTGCTTTAGATACTCATTTCAAACCTCATCAAAACAAGAATAGTTCAGTACTTCAACTTGTAAGAATTTACAGGGTAAGTTCCTCAGAAAGAATACCAAAAGGACACCGCTCACAACCAGATCTCAAATCAATACACCAGTATTTTTGACGTGGTTAAAACCCTCAGAGTGCAAGGAGGGAAACAGTCCACGGCCTGTCCCAACGTGGGTACAGACAATTTATTAATCAAAGAATGAAAATTTACATAAGCTTCTCTCATGCACGGATTACCCGAACAATGACCCTCCATGCGCTTTAAATAGAACTCATGGACCAATCGGGTGTCAAGCCACGGATCAAGTGTCGGTAATACCGAGGTGAGAGTGAACCGTCGGATCACTACATATCGTGACCGTCGGATTGTAAGTTACAAAATGTACAACGGTAAAGAAACACACTTTACCTAACTCTAACCTAACTCTATGCTAGACCAAGTTGAACTTAACTATATCCTATGTGTCGGAATATCCTAACATCCCCCCTTAAGAACAACTTGGGATAGGATTGAAGGATTTACAAATATGACACAATAGGAGAAGGAAGGAGGCACTAGAGCCTATCCCCCCTTAGTGACAACTTCCTGAACTCCAAGCATATATCGAAGTTTAGTGAACTTCGCCTCTGTGAGAGCCTTTGTGAAGATGTCTGCAACCTGATCATCCGTTGGACAATATTGCACTTCAAGAGCATGGTCATGAATGAGCTTTCTGATGAAGTGCATGTGTAGTTCAATGTGTTTGCTGCGCTGATGCTGGACTGGATCTTTGCATAGCTGAATGGCACTTTGATTATCACACCAAAGTGTGGTTGGATGCTGCTGCTCAAAGCCAAATTCGGATAGGATCTGACGAAGCCACAAGGCTTCCTTACTAGCTTCCACGGCACCACGATACTCTGCTTCTGCTGACGAAAGAGAAATGGCAGCCTGTTTCTTACAAGCCCATGTAATAGGTCCTGAACCAAGAGTGAAGACATAACCGGCAGTAGACTTCCGATCATCAAGGTCACCAGCCCAATCAGAATCAGTGAAACCAACTAACAGAGGAGCTGCTTTGGCACTGTAATGAATCCCAAACTGTACTGTACCTCGAACATAACGAAGTATTCTTTTAGCTGCTTTCCAATGACTTTCACGGGGGTTTTGCATAAAACGAGCAACAAGGCCAACAGCAAAGGAAAGATCAGGACGAGTATGGGTTAAATACAAGAGTTTTCCGACAAGTTGATGGTATAAGGTAGCATCAACTTCAGGAGAAGTACAAGAGACTGAAAGTTTGACTCCAGACTGAAAGGGAGAAGGGGCTGGCTTACAGTCTTCCATGTGAAAATGACGAAGAATATCACAAGCATACTTGGACTGGGAAAGGAAAATACCTTCTTGGGATTGCAAGACTTGAAGACCGAGAAAATAGTGTAAGTGTCCTAAGTCTGTCATTTCAAATTTCTTTTTAAGGCTGGACTTCACATGGTTTATAAGGTTGGGATCACTACCAGTAAGAATAAGATCATCAACATAAAGAACAAGGATGATAAGAGAGTTGCCCACTTTCTTGGTGTAGACAGTATTGTCAGAATGACACCTAGAAAAGCCAGATTCTAAAAGAAAGCTATCCATTTTGGCATACCAAGCCCGAGGAGCTTGCTTGAGGCCATAAAGGGATTTCTTAAGTCGACAAACGAGGCTGGAGTCTGTTTGTATGAAGCCAATGGGTTGTTCCATATAGATTTCTTCCTGCAAGTCCCCATGCAAGAAGGCAGATTTAACATCCATTTGATGGACTTCCCATTTTAAAGAGGCAGCAAGGGAAAGAACAAGGCGGATAGAGTTCATTTTGGCAACTGGAGAGAAGGTTTCAGTGTAGTCAATGCCTTCAACCTGTGAAAAGCCCTTAGCAACTAGACGAGCCTTATGTTTATCAACTTTCCCATCTGGTCCATACTTGGTTCTGTAAACCCATTTGCATCTAACAAGTTTGCGTCCCTTTGGTAGAGGAACAAGATCCCATGTATCATTTGTCATCAATGAATGATATTCTTCATTCATAGCTGCTTCCCAATGTGGATGGCCTGAAGCTTCTGCAAAAGTGTCAGGATCATGATTTACTGGAGCTTGAGCCAGTAAAGAAGAGGCTCTTTCAAACTGAGAACGTGTACGTCGCTGATCTGTAGGATCACCGGCAAGATCACCTGCTGCATCCCGAGTAGCACGGACCCATCTTGGAAGTTGAGGATCCTGAGAAGGTGGGGGAGGATTATCATCCTCGCTTTCATCATCAGAAGAAGAAATGTTTTCAAAGATAGAAGAGATAGGAAGAGGTGGCACATCCGCCGGACTAGGCTCGCAGGCCGATTTATTTTCATCAAATTTTACATCTCTTCTAATGATAACATTTTTGGACTTAAATGGAATAAGTCTATAACCTTTTACATCTTCAGAATATCCAACAAAAGTACATTTCTCACTCTTAGGTTCTAAAGCTTTATGCTTTTCATCTGGAATATGGGCCCATGCTTCACTTCCAAACACACGAAAGTGACTTACATCTGGTTTAATGGAACTCCAAGCTTCTTCTGGAGTGATATTCTCTAGAACCTTAGTAGGAGTGCGATTGATTATATAATTTGCACAATTAATTGCTTCGGCCCAAAAACTAAGACTGAGTCCTTTAGATTGCAGCATACAATTAGCCATTTCCTTTAAGGTGCGATTTTTCCTTTCAGCTACACCATTTTGTTGTGGAGTGTATGGAACAGTATGTTGCATTTGAATTCCATTTTCGGTGCAAAAGTTGATGAATGCGTTTTTAACATATTCTCCACCATTATCAGTTCTTAGCTTAAGAATTTGATGTCCAGATTGTTTTTCAACAAATGCTTTGAAGGCCAAAAAAGTGCTAAATACTTCGCTCTTGAGTTTTAAGAAGTATACCCAAGTGCGTCTAGAGAAATCATCAATGAAAGTTAAGAAGTACTTGCAGCCAGAGAATGAAGCAACAGGAAGAGGACCACATAAATCACTGTGCACAAGCTGTAAAGGGGCTGAGGCGTGCCAAGAGGCACGTTTGTCAAAACTGTCCCGATGATGTTTTCCGAGTACACATCCGGAACAAACACCATCTTTGCAAGATACCATAGGAAGACCTGTCACCATATTTTCTTTACATAGATGCTGAAGGGAGCGATAGTTTAAGTGACCAAACCGCTCATGCCAAAGTTTGCTCACTTCATCATTATGAGCAACAAACACTGAGGGAAGATGGGATGACCCAAAGTTGTGAAACTTATACAACCTTTTGGAATCATCAGCAAGACCAGTAGCTAGAATCTGTTTAGGATCTTTTAGATCCTTGATTACAACATCATGAGGTGAAAATTCAACAATTTTACCTTCACCTGAATGAGTTATCTGATAGACAGATAGAAGGTTGCAGGATAAGTTTGGAACACATAATACATCATTGAACTGACCATTGTCTAGATGAACAGTTCCAGTCCCTACAACATTAAGAGATCTATCATCACCAACATATATATTTTTGGTGTTACAATCATTTAAAGAAGAAAACATGGCTTGGTTTTTGGCCATGTGACAAGAGGCTCCAGAATCAATGAGCCACTCATGAGAATGAGAAGAAGAAGAAGATACATTTAATGCATAACCAGACTGAGATGATTGACGATGACATGCAGAAAGTGCCGTTCCGGAAGTTGAAGTTGAAGTAGGCTCCAGATGGATGTTATGTTTCTTCATTGCGGCTTCCAAGGCTTCCATCTTCTTAAAGCATTTAGATTCTAAGTGGCCATCTCGATTACAAAAGTTACAATGTCTGTCAGTCCTCTTCCATTTGTTTTTATTGGTCTTGTCATTTTGCTGAAATGATCTTTCATCTTGAGGCTGAGTTGGTTTAGGACCATTCCTTTGAGGATAAGACTTCTTAGGATTCTTTGAATTTGGTTGCTGCTGGGCGGCTAACGCTTTCGAGGAAGAGTTTCCAAGATTAAGAAGACCAAGGTGTAAGAGTTTTTCTTGTTCTCTTATTAAGGAATCACAAAAGGAGTCAAAGGAAGGGGTTTGTAGTCTTTGCCTTGACAAATGAAAGCTTCCCTTGTAGAATGGAAAGTGGAAACAAATACAGAGTAGGCTGGTCCCAACTTAGTAAGGATGGAATAAATAAGGTTACCATCTTCTTTCTTAACTTTAACACCTTCCAAGAGATATCTAAGGGTCTTGAATTTGGACAAGAAATCTTCAATGCAAGAAAAATTATTAGGATCCAAAGTAAGCAACTCATTCTCAAGTTGATGGGCTCTAATTTCATTTTTAATCCCAAAAACTTTAGCAAGTTTTTCTAATGCTTCATGAGGAGTTTCAATTTCTGCAATGTGGAATCTAAGATCAGGAGAAACAGACATTCCTATCAAACCACGTGCTTGATCTTGTCTATTTTCCCATTTTTCGGCCTTGTCTTCATCTTTGGGTTTCTTCTCTTGGTCTGTGGCTATTCTGAAGAGACCTTTACTTCTAAGTAAATCTCCCATGTAGGCTACCCATTGGAAGTAGTTAGTGCTGTCAAGAATGACTTGGCATGGACTTTCCATTTTTTGAAAAAAAATCCTGAAGCTGAAGATGCTGAAAGTAAGTGGTCCAATGGATAGATCTCGAAAAAATAGGCGGTTTTAAAAAAAACGGCTCTGAAAAAGGCTTCCGGATGAAGAAGTTATGGCTTTTTGAAAAAAAATTGTTGACGTTGCCGGCAAAGTGCGCGAATGTGCGGGAATGAAAAAATCCGCCCCCACAAAATGGAGACTTGAACCCAAGACCTCTACTCTCTTAAAAAGTCTTTGAACCAATTGATCTATACAAAATATTTGAGAGAGAGAGAGAGAGAGAGAGAGAGAGAGAGAGAGGGGGGGGGCCTCGATTTGCGTGCTTGCCTTGGGAAGGCTCTTTTCCCTACAAAACACAAAACACAAAACCCAACACGAATATGCAAAGAAAAACGAACCTTACGGCTCAAAGTTAGCTTTAGCCAAAAAACTAGAATTTTTAAAAAAAAATCTCAAAGTTAGCTTTTAACCGAAAAACTAAATATTTTTCTCAATGTTTCTGATTTTCCAAGATCACACTAAGGTGCAGGGAAAAGAGCATACGCATGAGAAAAATCCTTTCTTTCTGTTTCTGATTTGCCCAGATCGCACAGAGTCGCAAGGCAAAGAGCATACGCAGAAATGAAAGGTATAGATCCGGGAAAAAAAAGGCTAAATAAACCGAAACCGAAATAAGCAGAGAGAAAATGACAGTAAACTGCAAAAAAAACATTGTATACCTCCCGATCTGAAAAATGACGCAGCTAGGGCTACCGGAAACCTTTTCGCGTGAAACGAAAGGGGTTCCTCACTGAAACAGATGCTCCGAACGCAACAGAGCAGTCCTCTCGGCCCGAAAGTAGTCAGAAACAGCAGATCTAGGAAACGACAGCCGCATGCAGTTCTACCGTCTTCAGATTTGGATCACCAACGGACGCGGCCCTCAAATAGCTCTGATACCATGTAAGAATTTACAGGGTAAGTTCCTCAGAAAGAATACCAAAAGGACACCGCTCACAACCAGATCTCAAATCAATACACCAGTATTTTTGATGTGGTTAAAACCCTCAGAGTGCAAGGAGGGAAACAGTCCACGGCCTGTCCCAACGTGGGTACAGACAATTTATTAATCAAAGAATGAAAATTTACATAAGCTTCTCTCATGCACGGATTACCCGAACAATGACCCTCCATGCGCTTTAAATAGAACTCATGGACCAATCGGGTGTCAAGCCAGGGATCAAGTGTCGGTAATACCGAGGTGAGAGTGAACCGTCGGATCACTACATATCGTGACCGTCGGATTGTAAGTTACAAAATGTACAACGGTAAAGAAACACACTTTACCTAACTCTAACCTAACTCTATGCTAGACCAAGTTGAACTTAACTATATCCTATGTGTCGGAATATCCTAACACAACTTGGCATGAAATCATTGCAACCAAACCCAAAATTTTGTCTCTAAAAACAACCTTGAATTCTCCTCGGGATGAGCTAAATCTACTTAAAATATTGGATGAGAAATTGTCGTAGATAGTTCCTCTGAACAAGCCAAAATATGCATTCAAGAGGCATCTTAAATCCTATCTCCAAATGAGGTCAAATAATTTTATCCCTAGAAGAAGTGCAAGAAATACATCAAGAAGCCTCACGCTGAAAATGAGACTCAATCATATGTCATAGACACCTGAAGTATGCCATAGAGATGGTTCAATTTCTGCCACTGAACAATCTCAAAAGAGGATGAAATAGCCTCAATTCAAGTGCCACAAAGATCTCAAAAAGTTGTCAAAATCCTCCAACATTGGGCCTTAGAATAGGCCTAAAAGAGCCACAAAATATCTCCAATGAGCCTTAAATCAGTCACCTTTGACTAGCAAAGAATCACCAATACAAAAGATAGAAACTAATCCCAATACCTCACTTAGAAACTTGTCCTCCTAGTCCTATTGTGTTGAAAAAATGCAACAAGAAAAATCATAATTTAATTAGTCCTTGAATTAAATTAGGATTTAAATTATAATTCTAATTCTCATAGCAACTTGTAACAATTAATTAAGTTATGTTGACTTAGTTGGCTCAGAAAATTCGAGTTGGGAATCTATCTAGAGTCATGTAGAGTGATCCCTAAATTTTAGGGGCCCAGATTGTGTTATTATTGAGTTGTGATTATTTAATTTTGTTTAACTGAATTAAATTCAGTTAAACTAGATCTAATTGATGGAGGAACTAGTGAGAGGTCAAGTGAATTAATTTGTGTTTAATTCACATGCATTTATCAATCAGATAACTAATAATTCACTCATAAATAACTCATGTATGTCAGTTATGAGAAAGACCCAGTTGAGATTAAAGTTTAGGGATAGTGTACTATCAGTTGTAAAATCATATAAATTCAATCGATGGTGCATGCAATCAGAGGAAGGCCTATGGATGGATTGTGCAGTTATGGATGAGGAATTTCCCAACTAAATATGGGTTAATTCTCTAAGAAACTGTGCAAGGAAGTAGGAGCTTAACAGGCAGCAGATTTGGCTAAGTATTGGCTTGAGCTTATTTGTGAAGCAGTGACATAGATTGTACTTGTGCAGAGTTTGTTCAGGTGGAAAAAACATTGTATTTCTTCTCAGATATTCTGATTAATGCAATATACAGATAGCAGAGGTTTTTAGTTGTGGCTTTCCCCAGAAAATTATTGAGTTATGTGTGATTGAAATTCTTCCTTTTCTTCTTTGTGATTTTCATCGATCAATTTTTGTTTCCAATGATGAGTAGAGTATATTTAAGTCAATTGTTTTAGGATATTACAATCTACAGTTTGAATCTACAAGAAAATTCTACCTGGTATTAGAGCTTAAATCATTATAGAAGAGAATAATACGAGTTTGTTTTGCAGGAGAAATCAAATTTGCAGTATCATACTTTAGAGCCAACAGGATTTCGCTCTATGGATTAAGACTCAAATATTCCCTTGATGGTAGTTCGAACTATATTGCTTGGAAGGATAGGATGGAGGAAGTGTTGGAAGACAACGAGGTAAAGGAATTCGTAGATTAGATATCCTGAAGCCTCCAACATCTGATGCTAAATATCTAGCAGAGTGGAGAAAGTGTGTGGAAAAGGCGAGAAGAATTATCCTAAAAGTAGTTTGAGATCATATTGTCTCAAATCTCCATGGTAAGGAAACTCCATTTGCAATGTGGAAGGCCTTGACAGACGTATTTCAAAACAGCAGTGGCCACAAGAACTTGCCATTGAAGGACAAGCTCAGAAAGATCAAGATAGAGAAGGGCGACTCAATACTAAAGTATATGACCAAGTTCACCCAATGTCAGGATTGTAGGAATTTACAGGGTAAGTTCCTCAGACAGAACACCAAAGGAGACCGCTCACAAACAGATCACAGATCAATACACCAGTATTTTGACGTGGTTAAAACCCTCAAAGAGGGAAACAGTCCATGGCCTGAGCCAACGCGGCCACTTCAGGCAATTTATTAATCAAAGAATGAAAATTTACATATGCTTCTCTCATAGACGGATTACCCTACAAATGACCCTCCATGCGCTTTAAATAGAAATCATGGACCAATCGGGTGTTAAGCCACGGATCAAGTGTCGGTAATACCGAGGAGAGAATCAACCGTCGGATCACTACATATCGTGACCGTCGGATTGTAAGTTACAAAATGTACATAGTAAAGAAACACACTTTACCTAACTCTATACTAGACCAAGTTGTACCTAACTATTTCCTATGTGTCGGAATATCCTAACATCCCCCATTAAGAACAACTTGGGATAGGATTGAAGGATTTACAAATATGACACAATAGGAGAAGGAAGGAGGCACTAGAGCCTATCCCCCCTTAGTGACAACTTCCTGAACTCCAACCATAAATCGAAGTTTAGTGAACTTCGCCTCTATGAGAGCCTTTGTAAAGATGTCTGCAACTTGATCATCTGTTGAACAATATTGCACTTCAAGAACATGGTTGTGAATGAGCTTTTCGATGAAGTGCATGTGCAGTTCAATGTGTTTGCTGCGCTGATGTTGGACTGGATATTTGCATAGCTTAATGGCACTTTGATTATCACACCAAAGTGTAGTCGGATGCTGCTGCTGAAAGCCAAACTCTGACAGGATCTGATGAAGCCACAAGGCTTCCTTACTAGCTTCTATGGCACCACGATACTCTGCTTCTGTTGAAGAAAGAGAAATGGCACCTTGTTTCTTGCAAGCCCATGTAATAGGTCCTGAACCAAGAGTGAACACATAACCTGCGGTAGACTTCCGATCATCAGGGTCACCAGCCCAATCGGAATCAGTGAAACCAACCAATAGAGGAGATGCTTTGGCACTGTAATGAATCCCAAACTAAATTGTACCTTGAACATAATGAAGTATTCTTTTAGCTGCTTTCCAATGACTTTCACATGGGTTTTGCATAAATCGAGCAACAAGGCCAACAGCAAAGGAAAGGTCAGGACGAGTATGGGTTAGATACAAAAGTTTTCCTACAAGTTGACGGTATAAGGTAGCGTCAACTTCAGGAGAAGTACAAGTGACTGAAAGTTTGACTCCAGACTGAAAGGGGGAAGGGGCTGGCTTACAGTCTTCCATGTGAAAATGGCGTAGAATATCACAGGCATACTTGGACTGAGAAAGGGAAATACCTTCCTTGGATTGCAAGACTTGAAGACCGAGAAAATAATGTAAGTGTCCTAAGTCTGTCATTTCAAACTTCCTTTTAAGGCTAGACTTCACATGGTTTATAAGGTTGGGATCACTACCAGTCAGGATAAGATCATCAACATAAAGAACAAGAATGATAAGAGACTTGCCCACTTTCTTGGTGTAAACAGTATTGTCAGAATGACACCTAGAAAAGCCATTTTCTAAAAGAAAGTTATCCATTTTGGCATACCAAGCTCGAGGAGCTTGCTTGAGACCATAAAGGGATTTCTTAAGCCGACATACAAGGTTGGAGTCTGTTTGTATAATGCCAATAGGTTGTTCCATATAGATTTCTTCATGCAAGTCCCCATGCAAGAAGGCGGATTTAACATCCATCTGATGGACTTCCCATTTGAAAGAAGCAGCAAGGGAAAGAACAAGGCGGATAGAGTTCATTTTGGCAACAGGGGAGAAGGTTTCAGTATAGTCAATGCCTTCAACTTGTGAAAAACCCTTAGCAACAAGATGAGCTTTATGTTTATCAACTTTCCCATCTCGTCCATACTTGCTTCTGTAAACCCATTTGCATCTAACAAGTTTTCATCCCTTTGGTAGAGGAACAAGATCCCATGTATCATTTGCCAATAATGAATGATATTCTTCATTCATAGCTGCTTCCCAATCTGGATGGCCTGAAGCTTCTGCAAAGGTGTCAGGATCATAATTCACTGAAGCTTGAGCCAGTAAAGAAGAGGCTCTCTCAAACTGAGAACGTGTACATCGCTGATCTGTAGGATCACCGGCAAGATCGCCTGCTGCATCCCGAGTAGCACGGACCCATTTTGGAAGCTGAGGAGCTGAAGGAGGATCCTGAGAAGGTGGGGGAGGAGTTTCATCCTCGCTTTCATCATCTGAAGAAGAAATATTTTCAAAAGTAGAAGAGATAGGGAGAGGTGGCACATCCGTCGAACTAGGCTCGCAGGCACCCTAACACCTCATTACAACCTTCATCCACCTTTTCCACCCACTCTCACACCCTCAAAACAACGAAAATTGCTCTCGGCCTCCTCCTGTAGGCCTCTTGTAGTTTCCCTGTTTTCCTCCTGTAGTTTTCCTGTGTCCTCCTATAGTTTTTCCTGTAGGCTTTCTTTTGAAGGCCAAGTGTGGGAAAAGCCTCCAGAAGGCCACCTAAGACCTCCTAGGACTCATCCACACCATCCTATATCCTCCCAAGCCCCAAAACCACCCTCCAACGCCACCTGTTCTCTGCCACACTCACACACAATAAATTAGATGCATGTTAAATTCACATAGAAACACATAAAAATCCAAAAATATGTTTTTTTCTTATTTACTTCATAAATAACATGGTTAGATGTTGTTTACTTCCTTGAGCAGGTAATGGAATTTCTTTCATGGTTTTCATAGTGTTTTTGGCAAAAGTAGAATTAGCTTGTTAATTAGGGTTTACTAGGTTTTGCTTTGCATTCCAGTCTTTCTCCTTTCTGCAGTTAGAATAGCATCTGTAGAGTAATCTTTCTTTCCTTTCATCACACATAGAACTTCTTTTGAAATCTATAGAAGTTGGCTTTAGCTCATATTGATATCGTGCCGACTGACCAATTGACAACCTGCAGTGAGAACTAGTACTTGTGCATATAGCACCGACGCTTCCAAGTTTGTTACGAACTACCGAGTTGATAAAGTAAAGTTGGTAGCCCAGGAGTTACAGCATTCTTGCTGCAATACTTTCGCTCACCACTTTTCTTGGTGTCATTTCCGAGGAAGCGTCAGAGTATTCTGTGATTACTGCTTTCTTCTATTTCCTATTGCAACATTCTGCTAATAGTTTATTTTGGCAAAAGTAGACTAGTCATTTCTTTTCTTTCAATTCTGCATTTCCTTGCTTTCCTTTTCAATTCTACAAATTCCCATTCAGCAAGTTCATTTTAGCTGGTTGAAATTTGTTTTGTTCAATCACAATTCCAATTTCTGCAGGTACTTTCAATGTGGGGAAAAAGAAATAAAAAACCAACCAAAAATATTTTCTTTCATGCCTCGTAGGAGTAGAGATAACTTAGGAAAATTTTTGCCGAACACCCCCACTGCTTCACACAGCCAACCTTCTCTCTTCTTCAGTGGCTGCAATCAAGAAGAACCCTTAAGTGAACATCCAGACATATTTGAAGAACCTATAGGGGAAGAAGGCTTTGCTGTCAATAGAGTTTGAATTCAATACCCTAAGGATGGCAGCTCAGCTAGACCTAGACCTCAGCCATGCACAGAAGGAGAGATTACTTCAGCTCAATGGATTGGATGAATACAGATTGCAAGGCCTTCTCCATATAGAGGTAGTTTAACTTCAGAGAAAGATATGGCATGACAAAAATAGCAGGGAGAAGAAATTCCAAGAGGGAGATTGGGCACTACTCTATGATTCAAGATACAAGAATTTCAAAGGCAAGCTGAGGACAAGATGGCTAGGACCCTACACTATGGAGAAATGCAATGACAATGGTTCGGTTTTGATCAGAACCATTGATGATGAAGCTATCCCCATGCTTGCCAATGGAAATTAGTTGAAAGTCTACAGGAAACCCCTCTCCAAGCGAGATTTTATTGAAGATTTGAATAAAATAGTGATGGTAGTGGAGCATGTCTTAGCTTCCACTTCACCCACTCACTTAAGAAAAAGGAGAAAAAAAAAGGACTCAAGTGAAAACCTCCATGAGGCGCTTGAGTCCCATCATTGGGTTGAAAACCTCTTCTGAGGCAGCCCAGTGATGGCAAAAAAAAAGGGAAAATAATAAGATCCCTAGGTGAAAACCTCCCTTGGAGGCACACAGGGCTGTTTTTCAATTAAGGTGAAAACCTCTCTCCAGGCTCCTAGTTTTTTTCAAAAAAACAGGAAAGAGAAAGGAAATAAATGATCATTTTTATTGCATTCCAAGTAGGTTTGCAGGAGGACAAACAAGGAGCAGAAGAAGGTGCCAAGGGGACCCTCATGAATGAAATACCAGCATCCATCTCATCTTCCCACACCTTCTCCATCATTTTACTCACTCTCTTTCACCCCATCTGTACCTCTTCTTGCCACAAACTGGTTTTAACTACAAGAGGTCTTGGGGACCTGTACGGATTAAAGAGAGCCAACAAGTCGTCTACAAGAGGCATTTTTCCAGGAGACTAAGAAAAGCTTCAGGAGGAAAATATAGGTAGGGTTCTTCTGTACCATCGATAGACACACCCTCTGTGATCAAATCCATTTATTGTGATCACTAACTCCACAATGCATCATGATTTGAATCTCTCTCTTTCATACTTAACCAAGAAATTAGTAACTACAGAAAATAATTGGCCAGCTTTTTTCCAAGTATTGAAAAAAGGAAACATAATAATGAAGCTCAAAAGGCACAACATTGGAATCATTTCTCCTGAGATAGCTTCACCAGTACTTATCCTTCACTCTCATTGACTCCATTACATTCACCAGCCTCTAATCAAGATCCTAGTAGAAGAAGCCCTCCATACCCTTACAATCCCTATAGCATGGGAAGTTTTCAGAAATATGACAGCTGAGGATGACATCAAGGCATTAACCTATGATGTCAGTTCTGTTGTCAGTGAGGAGGGAGAACAGTAAGGAGGAGAAGATGAAGCCAGTGGTGACATAGCAAAGCAAGAGAGGAAGGAGGAAAGAAAATAAAGAGAGGAGGGTAGAGTTGAAGAGACAGAACAGGAGGTAGAAAAAGAGACAGAGCAGGAGGAGGAAAAAGAGACAAAAGAGGGAGAAAAGGAGGCAGAGAGGGCAGAGCAAAGAGAAGAGTCCCCTTAAACTTTGGAAAGAGAAGTATCAGCTGCCCTCACTGCCCTCAATACACCAGTCAAGCAGAAGCATAAGAGGAAAGGAAAAACCTCCATGTATTTCAGGGCAAGGAAGAGTACCGGAATTAAAACAGGCAAACCTCAGCCCTCATCAAAGACTCCCATTAACATTTAAGATTCACCATTTGCCAAGGTGAAAGAATCCCCTTCCAAGACACCCATAACCTATGAAAGGAGGACTACAAGATCTTCTACATGGAAGGGAAAGAAAATTCTATAGGACCCCAAACCAGACCTACAGGAGGCTAAAATAGTCCTACAAGAGACACTGTCCAAACTACAATAGACACAAAAACTTGAGGAAAATATAGGAGGACAGCTAGAGGTGAAAGAGGAAGCACAAGAGCTACAAAAACTTGACCCCCAACCTAATCTTGACTCCTATTACAAACTACTTGAGGGAGGCAAGATAATCCCACAGAAATTTGCAATTCCACTGTTTTTCAAATTGGAAAAAGAGAGAGTGAGAACGCATAGGTGGATGCAGAGAGCCAAGTCCAAAGGAGTTGAGGATATTGGCCACATGGAAGACAAACTCAGGGAAATGGGCAAGGAATTGAGTGCTCTCAGAGATAGAGAAGCCATTGCAAGAAGCCACCTTGAGAATGAGAATGAATTACTAAGGACGCAGCTGTAGGAGAAAGAGACTCATTTGACATACATGGACAGCTTATCCATAGAAGCATTACAATGCAGAACACCAGCTAAATCTTATGGCCTCTATCTGAAGGATCAATGGCTTCAATTCCAAATAAAAACTTTGGCACAAAGAGGCATAATGCCTTTCCAAGACTACAGGCAATTCATGGATTTTTGTGACCAAAGCACCTTCGAGGGCAAAGGAAAGATCGTAGAGTTCTATCTACACAACATGGCCTTCACAGACCTGAATGTGTGGGACCCCAATGCCAAGCTAGGGGATCTGCAATTAATGGCCATGGCGTCATGGATGAACCATGAAGAATTGAGGGCAGAAAAAATGAAAAGATTGTTAATAAAAGAGCAGAATGAACCATTGATGATAAGAGCTGAGCCATCAGATCCTATGGCACTCATCAGCACGCACAACTTGCTTGTCAATGACCCTCAGACTGCCCCTAAATATCTAGCCAATCAGGAACAAACCATTGCACACTTTGAATATATGCTTAGGCTACTTAGGGATGACTGTGTGCATGCATGCATGAGAAGATGGAACACCCTACCCCACATCTTGCAGATCAAAGAATACCATTCCCCCATGAGGATGAAGGAGGCATTGAAAAGAGTGCCAATGTACAAGCGCTCCATGCAAAGGTTGAAGGTCAACTGGATTGGCCTCAAATTGAGTCCTCCACTCATATTAGGCATGCTAGAAGGTAGAAGAGAAGAAGAAGAGAAGGAGCAGTGGAAGGACATAGAAATAAAGGAAGGATTTTATGGAGAACATGAGCAGACCACATCAGAAGCCTGGAATGCTAGGGAGGCCACGAGGGCCACGAAAGACCAAGAGATTGACTAGGTTGCTCAAAGGATGAGCAACACCTTCAGTAGGGGGTGATGATGAGCCTCATAAATGGGTAATTATATGGGCCCATTTTACCTCCTAACCTAGTCAAATCAACCATTCTCTTAGCTTATTATATGATTTTCTGATTATATTTATGCTTATAGGGTGAGTTGAGTTAGTTATTATGCCATATGGTCTAACATGTATTTAATGTAGATTATTGATGGATTTCGAGGTCAAAGTCAAGGATCTAGTGGCCAAACTACAGCAATAACTCGAATTAGATAGAGGAGAGGACTTATAGGAGGGAATCCCCCCCATTTATTGCTCCTCACTTTGAATTCCCCTTCATTCAGCTCGGAGTAAAAGCAGCTGAATCATGCACTAGAAAGCAGCCGAGCAAGTGGAAGATGATTGATAGTTATCTTGAGTTTTGGGAGCCAAGCCTCCCTAAATTTAAGGAATTTGTTGGTAGCTTCAAATGTATAAGTAGAGAGGCCTAGGGCCTCACTAGGGTCAACTTTCTTTTTCTTGTGTAAACTCTGCTCAAATTTCGAGCTTACTATTTTATGACAGTTTTATGTAATCTTGCTATTTTTTGATAATGAAGATGGAATCCTTTTTAAAATGGCACTGAGTTACCTCAGAGGGCTGAATCTCTTAGGTTAGGACCCAATCCAAGCAGCCAAGCTTCTCTTTACTTGTATTTGTATGCTTTACTTCAGTTTGTAGATTAGTTTGTTGTTAGATGTATTTCTCTTATGGTTAAGAATAGGTCACTTTTGATGATTTAGTAGCTTGCTTCCGTTTGTGATTTCTATAGCAGGTTAAGCAATGATCAGAGAAGATTCAAAAGGCTAGCAATAGTTCCTTGGCCTCTCTTCCTCTCTCTAGGACAATGATTTGAGGCAAAGACTCTCTTTCTGCCCCAAAAACACAGATTTTCCTCATTCCTAGGACTTCTAGTGTTTTCAGCTCTCTAGTAGGTTGATAGTCCAGTTTTTCTTTGCTTTAGATATTCTTTCTCATGTTCACTTCTTGATTTGCAATAATCCTTTTTCATTCTTTCCATTCTTATAGAATTCCCCAGCATTTCCTTCTATACATCATAGTTTAGGCCATTTTAATGCAAAACTCTATTTTTCCTAGGATGCACTCATTTCATTGGTTGCTTGATTTTCTTGGTTGACTGTCAGTTTCTATGCAGCAAATCTCTTCCAAAAGTAGGCCAGCTTACCAACAATCACACCCTCCATCTGATCCATGCCCTATAGGTCTCCCAAACCTCACCTTAATTTTGCCCTAGTTTCCTTCATTTTTCATAGAATTTCTTCCTTTCTCCTTGAGCAAACCCAATCATCTTTCTCTCTCCTGGTGATTCATGGTATACCTTAGGCACCCTAACACCTCATTCCAACCTTCATCCACCTTTTCCACCCACTCTCACACCCTCAAAACAGCGAAAATTGCTCTCGGCCTCCTCCTGTAGGCCTCCTGTAGTTTCCCTATTTTCCTCCTGTAGTTTTCCTGTGTCCTCCTGTAGTTTTTCTTGTAGGCTTTCTTTTGAAGGACGAGTGTGGGAAAAGCCTTCAGAAGGCCACCTAAGACCTCCTAGGACCCATCCACACCATCCTACATCCTCCCAAGCTCCAAAACCACCCTCTAATGCCACCTGTTCGCTGCCACACTCACACACAATAAATTAGATGCATGTTAAATTCACATAAAAACACATAAAAATCCAAAAATATGTTTTTTGCTTATTTACTTCCAGAAATAGCATGGTTAGATGTTGTTTACTTGAGTAGGTAATGGCCTTTCTTTCATGGTTTTCATAGTGTTTTTGGAAAAAGTAGAATTAGCTTGTTAATTAGGGTTTACTAGGTTTTGCTTTACATTCCAGTCTTTCTCCTTTCTACAGTTAGAATAGCATCTGTAGAGTAATCTTTCTTTCCTTTCATCACACATAGAGCTTCTTCTAAAATCTATAGAAGTTTGCTTGAGCTCCTAGTGATGTCGCGCCGGCTGACCAAGTGACAACCTGCAGTGAGAACTAGAACTTGTGCATATAGCTCTAACGCTTCCAAGTTTGTTACGAACTATCGGGTTGATAAGAGTAAATTTGGTAGCCCAGGAGTTGCAGCATTCTTGCTACAATACTGGCACTCACCACCATGGAAGAGGGTCTGGAAGAACTGAAGCACAACAACCAGAGTCTTCAAGTAGATAAATCTAAATTGAAGATGCTTCTACAAGAAGAGAAAGAGGAGAAACACAGTTTTCTACGACGGCTGCAAGCTAAGGACAAGGCCTTGGAGAAGCCACAACGTGACTCATGTGAGGTAAAAAGTAATTCTCCAAATTCATGTATGTTTCCTGATAATGATTTCGTTGTTTTTGAAAATCATACCACAGGAATTGGCTCCAAACTGTTGAAGAAAATGGGGTATGAAGGAAAAGGCTTGGGCATTAATGGCCAACGCATTGTCAACCCCATCAAAGTGGAGGAACTACCTCGTCAGTCAGGACTTAGGTATGTTGGTAAGGAAGTTGGGGAATGCGCCAGGAAAGATAGCGAACCACCAACAACAGATGATGAGAAGCCCTCCTCAGTTCTTTCCAAATTGACAGTGGAGTTTGTGCAGAGACCTTGATTTGTAGGCTTGAGATACACCAAAGGAGAATGCTTGAAGGTGTCATATGCTTTCGAGACATCGTTGAAATCATCAAGGAAAGAGAATGATGGGAACACATCCCCATCATCCCATGGCAGTGCCCATTACAGGGAAAGAGCTAAGGCAAGCTCTCATCGCCATAATGACACTAGAGACAACAAGGAAAGGTATAACCAGTCTCGATATTCAAATGTTCATTTCAATTATAATCATGTTGTTAAATATGTACGTAAATCATGGAATTGAAAAACATGTAATTTTTGTGGATTACATAACCATACATTTGTTGAGTGCTGGAAAAGAATAGAAGCACACAAAAGGATGAGGCGTGAAAGACCCTATCGACAATTGGAAAAGAAAAAGGTAAAGCAAAAATGGAGGAAGAAGACCTATTGTAGTCACTGCAATAGAAGTGGCCAAAAAAAGAGCCACATGTTGGAGGCTCCATCCATAGCAGCGCCTTAAAAACAAAGCGTCGATGTATGAACAAGATGAAACAATCGTTCGACAAGCAAAACCACCACAGGGGGTTGACCCATTCACATCGATAAGTGAAAAATGGTTTCTAGATATGTTAGCTTGTCATGGTCGTGCTTTTGTGAATCATTTGTTGCATTTTAAAAATGTAAAAGTAATGATGTGTTTTCCATCACCTGTTAAGCAACAATGATGTCTAGTCTTATTTTGTGATGCATTTTAAACTGTGAAAGTGATGTTGTGTTTCCATCACTTGTCAAAGAAACAATAGTGTTTGGCCTTATTTTTGTAAATCATGTGTTGTAGTGATGACGTGTTTTCCATCACTTGTTGAAGCAAAAATGATATTTTGGCCTTGTTTTCATAGCTGGGGTATTATTTCCATTTTTATGTAAACTTGACCACTGAGTGTGTGTTATAAACTCATGGCAAGTATGGGATGCTTGGGTATTTAGTTGGTCATGTTGATAAGCATGTAATTTGAAAACAATGTACTACAGGGTTGTAGAGGTTGCAGGTGTCGGCTCATCACTTATGGCTCCGAAGGACAAAGGTGAAGGAGAAGGAAGGGTGACTTATTAGATACTTGTAAGTGCAGACAGGGTACAAAGAAGTTGTTGATTATTTTTCATGATTTTGGAGGACCGAAAGCTCCTCCGTGGGGATGATTGATCCAGGTGGCTCCAGACACATGCAAAAGTCCTAGAGGACTCAAAAAGGGTCAAAATTCAAAGTCATAAGATTGCTCCCCAAACCAGCACCAGATTGAAGTGCTCATCGCCCTGATTCCAACGGTGTGAACGACACTTAAATCTGAGCTCATATGAGGGAGAAAGAGCCAGTCAAATTTTTTGCCAAAGTTGGCTTGTGGGCCAGGTTTAAGTGTCCTATAAATTGATTGAGTCCCAGACAGGGAATCTGGCTCCCGAGGAGTGGGCAAAATTGTTGGATACTTAATTTGTCTAATATCTCTTATATTAGACAAGATTGAAAATGTGGCTAATGTTATTAAAAAATAAAAAATATATATATATTAAAAGAGGTGGTGGGCCATGACCCCTACCACCCGCATCGGACCCAAACCAACCGCATTAAAAAACAAATTTTAATTAAATGGGTCGACAGGCCATGACCCCTATTAGTCCCATACAACTTCCGTACTAAATATTAAAATAACGGTTGGGGTGGACGGGCCACCCTCGGTGGACCCAGCCCAACCCCGGTAAAACTACCACATATATTACATTATGTAATGGGCGGGCCACCCCCGGTGGACCCGGCCCACACCACGCACCACATAACCAATTAAATTTATGGGCCGATGGGAATTGAACCTACCTGGCCATGTGACCGCCCTGCTCCACGGGCGGCCCAACCCAAAACATCCAACACATAACCATTCATCACAACGGTCATGCACTGTGCCAAAACAAATGGTTACATTTGTTATAATCGCACCCAAAACTGACGTGTAATAAAACATAACGGTTGCCTTTTCAGGGAGGCACAAATTCGAACCCTGTCCTCACCCGTAAAATTCACAACCACTGTCGTTGAGCCACAGGGCTTGTCTTTGTTAGCTTCGCCCCCGCATAATATTTACATGTGATTCATTCATTTGCCCAAGACAATAGAGGAAGCGCCGAACGAGAGCAACCGGTGGAGGTGGAACCAGGACTATGTTGAACCATGACCAGACTAGAACCTTGACACAGTAACCGAGGTGGAACCTTTATGGGCATGGATTTCGAGACAGGAATCTTTTGATGTTGTGAGGAATCTTTGAGATTCGATGGGGAGGTAAAAATTCTTTTTATCAGAATGTAATCAAATTTACAGTCATTTTTATCAAATTTTCATAGGGAATGTAATGGCGGGGTTGGATTTTCCTTTTGAGCAGTAGATTTTCAAATTCCCAGTGGAGGAGAATCTTCAAGAATCTTGAGGGAATCTTCCAGATTCCTTGGAGGCTGAATTTTCCCAGATTCAGAATGCAACCAACTTTATACTCATTCTTCTCAGAATTTCACAAGGATCTCAATGGCAAGATCAGTTTGCTGATTTGAGCAGCAAATCTTCAGATGACTCAGAGGAGGGAACCTTTGAGGAATTTAGGGGGAATCTAAAAGATTCTTGTAGCCCCAGATTTTCACTTTGTCAGAATTCATAAATTTGATAGTCGATTTTACACTATTTGACGCCATGAATATGATGGTGTAATCAGATTTTCCATTTGATCATTCCATTTTTCGGCCACTTTTCAAAGTGGAGTGCAGGTGTCAGCATTCAATGTGCGAGCAATCATTTCCATGATATTCGACACCACGAGATTGATGGTACAACCAGATCCAGCAATTTATCATCCTCTTCTTTAGATAACTCCTTGATGTGAGGTATATGCAGTGTGATCATGTACTTCTTTGTCTCTTTGCTTGAGATGCATTGTGTTGTATAGATTCTTGTTTGATGTTTGATGTGGGATCTTGTTTTATTCTTGATGTGAGATGTACTTATTGTCATGTTTTTATTGAGATCCCTTTGTCGCCATTGTGACAGGATACTCATGTGTCGCCATTTATGTTTGAATTGAGATCCATTTGATGCCATGTTGGCAAGATGCTCATTATTATCATACATGAAATTATGTCATGCTGATAGGAGTCCTTTTGTGAATGAGAGTTCCTACAGTAGAACATCTCGTGGAGCCACTCTTGTGTGAGGGCATATTCCTTGCATGATAGAGAAAACCCATGCATGTACATCATCACTCTTTCTAGCACTTAATGCAGTGGCCTACACCATCTTGACACCGAGGCCCGAAGACGTAGTCCCTCCTGGAAGAACTTCGTTATCAACTTCTTGTGTTTTATGTTGTTGATTCCTGTTATGTTCCTTCTTCTTTACAGCATGCATATATGTTCCTTTATTCTCTTTTAAATGAAATTCTAACAACATCACGGAAGTGAAAGATCTTGGTTAAATCTGGGAGTTGAGTCAACTTAGATCATTATCACACCAAAGTGTAGTCGGATGCTGTTGCTAAAAACCAAACTCTGACACGATATGATGAAGCCACATGGCTTCCTTACTAGCTTCAACGGTGCCACGATACTCTCCTTCTGCTAAAGAAAGAGAAATGGCACTTTGTTTCTTGCAAGCCCATGCTCTAATACCATGTAGGAATTTTTGGAAAGGAGGAAGGGGTTTTTTTTTGCTCACTGAAGCTTTGGGGTGTGTGCTTGCTTGGAAAACCCCTTTTTACTTGGAAAAAAAAAGACAACCACACAAACCAAACAAACACTTAGGTATCCAAGCCTTATGGCTTAAAGTTATATTTCGTCGAAAACTAGATATTTTCCTCAATGTTTTTGATTTTCTAAGATCACACTAAGGTGCGACAGAAAAGAGCATACGCGTGAGAAAAATCCTTTCTTTCTATTTATGTTTTGCCCAAATCGCACAGAGTCGTGGATCAAAGAGCATACGCAAAAATGAAGGTATATATCCAGTAATATAAAAAAAATTACAGAGGACCATAAACTGAAATAAACGAAGAGATAAATAACTATAACCGCAAATAAAGATTGTATACCTCCAAATCTTAAAAAGGACGTAGCTAGGGCTACCCAAAACCTTTTCACGTGAAATGAAAGGGGTTCCTCACTAGAATAGATGCTCCTAACTTACAATCTGATGGTCACGATATGTTCTAGACATGAGCGGTGTCCTTTGGTGTTCAATCTAAGGAACTTACCCTATAAATTCCTACATGGTGTTCTAGATATGTTGTGAGTGGTGTCCTTTGGTGTTCTATCTAAGGAAATTGCCCTATAATTTCCTACATGTTATCATAGCTATTGAAGGGCTGCATCCATTGGTGATCCAAATTCGAAGCCGGTACAACTGCATCTGACTATTGTTTCCTAGATCTACTATTTATGACTGCTTTCAGGCCGAGAGGACTACTCTATTGTGTTAGGCGAATTTGTTCTAATGGGGAACCCCTTTCATTTCACATGAAAAGGTTTTTGGTAGCCCTAAATACGACATTTTTAAGATCTGGAGGTATACGGTCTTTATTTGCAGTTATAGTTATTCATTTCTCTGTTTATTTCAGTTTATAGTCCTCTATAAATTTTTTTATATTACCGGATCTATACCTTTCATTTCTACATATGCTCTTTGCCCCACGACTCTATGTGATCTAGGCAAACCAAAAATAGAAAGAATGGATTTTTCTCATGTGTATTCTCTTTTCCGTCGCGCCTTAGTGTGATCTCAGAAAATCAGAAACATTGAGGAAAATATCTAGTTTCTGATCAAACCTAACTTTAAGCCGTAAGGCTTGGATACTTTTGCGTGTTCATTTGGTTTGTGTGGTTTTTTTTATCTTTGCAGGAAAAAAGGGGTTTTCCAAGAAAACACGCACCCCAAAGCTTTAGTGAGAAAAAAAAAACCTTCCTCCTTTCCAAAAATTCCTACATGGTATCAGAGCATGGGCTTACAAGAAACAAAGTGTCATTTCCCTTCCTTCAACAAAAGTAGAGTATCGTGGCACTGTTGAAGCTAGTAGAGAAACCCTGTGGCTTTGTCAAATCTTGTCAGAGTTTTATTTTCAGCAGCAGCATCCGATTACACTTTCGTGTGATAATCAAAGTGTCATTCAACTATGCAAAGATCTAGCCCCACATCAACGAAGAAAACAGATTGAACTACACACACACTTCATCAGAAAGCTCATTCATGACCATGTTCTTGAAGTGCACTATTGTTCAACTGATGATCAAGTTGTAGACATATTTACAAAGGCTCTCACTGAGGCAAAGTTTACTAAGCTTCGATTTATGGTTGGAGTTCAAGAAGTTGTCACTAAGGGTGGATAGGCTCTAATGTCTCCTTCCTTCTCCTACTGTTTCATCTTTGTACATCCTTCAATCCTATCCCAAGTTGTTCTTAAGGGAGTGTTAGGATATTCCGACACATAGGAAATAATTAAGTATAACTTGGACTAGTGTATAGTTAGGTAAAGTGTGTTTCTTTAGTATGTATTTTTTGTAACTTACAATCTAACGGTCACGATATGTTCTAGACATGAAGTGATCCGACGGTTCATTTTATCCTCGGTATTACCAACACTTGATCCATGGTTTAACACCCGATTGGTCCATGATCTCTATTTAAAGAGCATGGAGGGTCATTTGTTAGGTGATCGTTCATGAGAGAAGCTTATGTAAATTTTCTTTCTTTTACATTAATAAATTTCCTGAAGTGGTTGTGTTGGCTCAAGCCATGGACTGTTTCCCTCTTTTAGGGTTTTAACCACATCAAGAATATTGGTGTACTGATCTGTGATCTGTTTTTGAGCAGTGTCCTTTGGTGTTCTATCTAAGGAACTTACCATGTAAATTCCTACATTTCCCAATACTACAGGTCCAAACAAACCGATTTTATTTGATTCATTACTAATATTAACAGATTTAATATCATCTAAGATTGAAGAGACACCATATTCACACGGAGGATTTTGAAAAAGAGAAGAAAGATTGAACGAATCTTCACCTTCTTTCTCCTCTACCTGGGTAATGTGTCTATCTTAAACCCAATCGCAATTTGGGCCAACAACTTGAAAATTATGAGAGTGCGGAAAAATAGTTGATGGAGAAGATTGATCAAGCATATCACAGTAAAAAGACTCATGACATTTAGATGATAGAGGATGACAAAAATCTGAATCAAAATCAAGACTAGAGTTATGACTCATGAGTGTTAATACCATCTTGAGGAATAGAAAATTTGGTTTTCATCGTTGCTTTCATGAGATTTTCTGGGATTTCCTCTGATGGATTTGAATCATGAAAAGTGGAAGGAGGATGAGAAGATGGATTAGGGATTTGATGTGAAGATTTCCCAACTTTACGATCATCACAAGGAGGCACCCGCATCAAAACTGAAAAAGTGATGATGACAAGTAACAAAAGGAGTAATAGGTTCCTCCTCTAAAATTAGGGGCGTCTATTGGTTTACAAGAGTTGGGGACGAAGAAACATCAGGTGGTATGGATTCATCATGCAAAGAGATAAGAACCAAGTGCTCAAACTCTTGTTTCAAGAAATCTTCATCCATATATCCTTTAGTAAATTCATCAAAAAGGTGAAGGAAGTGATCAAAAAAATCCTCAACTAATTCATTAGGCTTCATTCTTAAGGGACTGATTCTTTTAAAACATCTCGATAATCATACCTATCAAAGGATTGATGAAGCTCCCCAAGGAAATGATGAAAATAATGGATGGAAGTGGTCGTCAAGGTATGGCACCATCAATTAACATGACCTTCAAGGGTGAGGAAGAAAATCACACAAGAAAACTCTTCATCGTCAATTTCGTAAGATTCACAAATTTTGAGAAAATCAGAAATGTGCTTGGTTATGGATGTTCCATCATCACCATCAAAATTTAACTGAGACAAGTGATAGATAGGTTCATCGAGGATTAAAAATTTACAAATGGATAAATTGGAGAAACACCCCGAGAGTAAGATTTGAGGATGAGCCATTTTAAATAAGAGGTTCAAAATAGACTCAACGGGCATGGCTTGTCATTTTCCCCTCCTTCTAGAGCCATTATTGACAGTTCTAGAAAATCATCAACCAAGGGGTCTCCCTGATGTGAAGTCCCAATTAGACCTCACACTGTTTGGAATAGGAGCCCCATCCGGAATATTGGGTCGTTTGCCATGTATTCTTACATATTTGTCTCGGCTCTAACTATCACCAAGAGAGGAGTGAAAATGTGCCTTCTAAAAGAAAGAGGTGCGAAAGGTGAGTGTTCATTCGTATGTGTCAAAGTTCTTTTATTACAGAGGGGGAAGATAAGGGAGCCTCTAAGAGAGAGGTAGTAGTACCACCCTAGTAGAAACACACATAAACAAGAAGAATCCATTTAACATCCAGTGAAATAGTCCATAAATATGTGGCAGTCATTGCAACCAATACAACAAGAAATATTTTTCTAATATCCATCGGGATATTCCACAAGAATGTGACAATGATACTAACCATTACAACACATTCTCAATATGATAAGTACCAAAATAACCAAAATAGTTCAACTACTTTAGCACAGATGAAAGCAAACATGAATTACAAACATTCATAGAGCAGTCTTACAAATATTCATAATCCATACATAAAGAGTGTGTTGGCCATAAGGCTTCAGATATTAAGTAAAATTTCCAAGACACATGTATACAATAAACACCACTAGCTCCAATAGTGGAGCGTTGGAGACACTCCTTTCTCCCCAAAGGAACTAGTTTATCTCTCTAATGCCTTGCAAGAGGAGTCAAGGTGAAAAGTCTTTTTCTCATACAATGAGGGTGTATATATAACCAATGGGGAGGTGATGCTTCACCTTCCTTGTGACTCTTTGACTACCCTCATGACTGTTTGACTTCCCATGAATTTTCGACTTTACATGACTCTTCATATTATGTACATCTCCTTTGGACTTCCACTTTACAATACATTTCTCCAATATTGAATTACATATTCTACAAAATTATGTGGCACATGATGACTCATGGAAAGACATGACATGACACTAATGACATGAACTACACAATGACATGGCAATTTCAAGCCATTCTTTTTATTGGTTTCTTTGTGTCGAAAATATGGTGCATGTTCTTATTCTTCCTCTTCCTTATGACTTAAAGATAAGGAGTCTTCCATGTGGTCTTGATATCTCATCTTCTGTTATAGTCTGGTATTCCTTCGTCTTCTTTCTTAATGAACATCTTATCTCCTCAACTCCTTAGGTGTCTTCTAGCATGTCCTCTTGTTCCATCTCCTTCTTTATCATCTTGCCATAGCATGATAGAATTCCTTCATTTGCAATCCACTCATGACGAGACGACATTAGTCCGGTAAACCCCTACTCTAATATAGTGCATATTGATCCACTAGCTGATCTAGATTGGGTGACAGGCTGGGAAAGTGGCTCAGTGACTGCGCAATTGTGCAGCTCAGGCAGTCAGGGGTAAAGCTTGAGCCTTGAGACTGCACAATGCGTAGTTTAGGCTAGAATAAGGAAGAAAACTGTGAATATGGGAGTTCAGTGTGATAGGCTAGGGGATGGGCACTGGATCAGCCTATTGCACAGTTCTAGACTACAAAGGGGCCCAGTTAATTGCGCAGTTCAAGATTTCAAGGTTGAGGCTTGAGCCTTGAGACTGCGTAATGCGCAGTACTGACTGGGTAAGAGAGAGAAATTGTGCACTTTTTGGAGTTAGTGAGCCAAGCTGAAGGATTTTGCACTGGTTTAACCAAATATGCATTTCTGGGAGGTAAAGAAGGCCTAATGATTATCCAATTTTTCATTTCAAGAGCTCAAGGTTTGATGTTGAGCTCAGAGATTGCGGAATGCGTAGTTGGGGCCAAGTTGGAGGGTTGAATTGTGCAATTTTGGAGGCCAAGGCTCAAGCTAGAGCACTGAAACTACGCATTGTATAGTACTAGGAGACAAGAATTGTGCATTTAACATTGTCAATAGGAAAGGTTGTAGCTTGAGGATTGGGACTGCATTCAGGAAAGTTAAGATGAGGCTAAGTTACTGGGATTTTTAGAAATTTGGCTAAGTGTGATCGGTGAAACTGATGTGAATAGTGATGGTACTTGACTGTGATCACACACATAGAAACTTGATAACATAACATAGGTCATCTGGAACACATGAACACATACCTCCCTTAGTGTGACAACTTACAACAAGTGCAACATTAAAAATACACTTTGTGATGACAATAACAACACTTGTGTGATAGTGATTAAAAGTTTGGAATTGAGTGCAATGAATGTCTAGATGGTAATATCAACTCATTTTCACAAAGATAACTTCTTGAAACCACCAAAATTATGTACATTGTGTGACACTCAAGATGCGAAAATATGACGATTGCTACAGTGCGAATGACACTTGCGATATGTGAACGACAATGAAAGTAACACATGCCAGAGAAAAGATAACATGAAAATGACACTAATTAGAGTGAAAGTCAATGACATGAAAATGACACTTTCAAAACAAAGGCACACGAAAGCAACAGCTTTCAAGACTCACCGAAATAGAAGTACAAACGCAGCTAGAAGTGAGAATTGCACACTGGTTGTTGACCTAGATTGGACATCACACAAGCACAGTCTTGATGGACCGTATTGTGCTCGTTCAAGCTTTCATAAAAGAATGTGCTCATGCACTTGTTACAAGTTGAGCATGAGTAAGTGAGTGACTTGACACTTCCAATCCAAGAATGGAGCCCAAAAACATCAATTGACCAAGAAGTGAATACAGAATGACCAATCTCAAGATCCACATTAGGCTCCAAAATTCAAGTATAGGCAAAATTTTGGAGGGTTTTTGTCGCATCAAAAATAATACCATAAAATTAAAGTCAACAACTCAATGCAAAGGATGTCCATAACTTGTTTCCTTTGGTACAATAATTTAATTTTAAGCTCATTGTTCACTTCAATCATTTAATTTTAAACTCACAGAGAATTAAATATCATTACCATCATATCAAAACATAAATCAACATCACATTACATGAACAATACACAAGAAATTTTTAGGTTGGAACCCTTTCAAGAGAAAAACTATCGAATGCTTTCTAATATAATTGATGAGTACAAAAAAACGTGTGCAGCAGCCCAGCCCGAGCCTGCGCTGACCTAGCCGCCACTGCCCCTGCAGATCCTTCTCTCGACAGCCTCCTACTGTTGAGGCCAACTAGACCATGCAGCCCTCTGAGGAGGGAGATCCTCACTCTTCCACACAGACAGGGAATGAAGAAAATGCAGAAGCCTTCGCATCTTTGATCGCAGAGAATGGAGCTCCAAGGAACAGGCCATCAGTCAATAAAATTGTAAAGAAACTTGAAATTATCCCAAAGATTTCCCTCCCTCTAGCACTTCCAAGAAGAGCAGCCATCTCCCTGGCAGAATGCGGACTTCTTTGACAGTTCACAAGGCTGTGGCCTTCACCCAAAACAGTGCAAAAATGGGTGGAAAGAAACTAGAATGCAACCACACAAGGGAAGATAGCAATACGATTCTGTGGAAGGGGGTATTATACCTTTCTCTTTGAAACAAAGGAGGACATAGAATTGATATTTAGAAATGGACCTTACTTCATGGACTCTAGAGGTTTATACTTGAACAGGTGGACGCCAGATTTTGATCCGGAGATGGATGTCCCAAACACAATGCCTTTGTGGGTCAGGCTCCCACATCTTCCTCTTCACTGCTGGGGAGATAAATCTGTAAATGCTATAGGAAACGCAATGGGAAAATATATTGATAGATGTGAGACAAAAGACAACATGCACGCGTGCGCAAGAATATGTGTGGAAGTAGATCTTGGAAAAAGCCTTGCAGAGGCAATAAAGATCAAGGTCAACCGGTGGACACACATTCAGCAGCTGGACTATGACCAAATACCATTTAAATGCAAGGTATGTCATGAGTATGGTCATTTTGCAAATAGGTATCTTCAAAAAATATACCATGAAAATGTAGAAGAGCAAGAACCTACATGGGAAAAAGTGAAAAGGAAAAAACCTACCAATAAGTAGAATGTGTCAAATATTCATCAGTCCCAAGAAGCAAATGAAACAACCTCTCAACCTCCAGTGAAGGTTACTCCTCTTGATCACACAACCCCGAATCCTTTTGAGCCATTAGAAGACTCCTTTGATCCACCCTCTCCCAGATCCCCAACCTCAAACCCCATAGCTCTCAAATCCACCCCAACCCAATATCTTCCCCTCCTCCTCCCTCAATGGACCACATTCTAACTAGAAATAAAGCCAAAGAAATCCCCCAAGCCTGGGGTCAACAAAAAAAAGTGGGAAGGAAATCCAATAAAGAAATCAAAGATGAGGCAGCAGCTAAATAAATGGCCCTATGAACGCAACAGCCAATGGATTCTTTCCTTGGGAAACAAACAGGAAGTCATGAAAAAACTCAACAAAGAGGAAAGGGAGGATCACACCAACACAACAGTAAATAATGATAGTGGTCTCTTGGAATTGTCGTGGCCTTGGCACCTCCTTTAAATTCAATGCATCTAGAGACATTTTAGCCAAGGAACAACTAGATATATATATGATCCAAGAGACCAAACTAAACATGCAAGAAAATAAAAAAATGATTCAAAAACTAAAAAATTATGAAGAAGTAGCATTAGAAGCCACCGGAGCATCAGGGGGAATCAGCACCCTTTGGGATAAAAGAAAATGGGAATTAATGACCCACAAAATCAATAGAGACTGGATTCGAACAGATTTGAGGAATCTCAATACAAAAGAATAGTATAGCATTATAAATGTGTATTCTCCAAATCACTATAGAGAGAAAGAACATTGAACAATGCTGGAAATCAGTTAAAGAAGAAATAGCATAGAGACAAAGTGGGCACTTAATCCTAGAAGGAGACTTAAATCTGATAAGGAACACAGAAGAAAAATTTGGCGGAACCTTCCACAATGATCCGTAAAGAGAAGCTCTTGAAGGAATAATAGAAGAATACAAATTAATAGACATTCCGCCAAGCGATGGCAAATACACTTGGAACAACAAAAGAATTGGAAAAAACAACATAAAAGAAATATTGGACAGAATTATTATTCATGAAAACATAGCAGCTGCTTACACTCTGGGGAAAAGTAAACTTGTTCACAACTCAGCTTCAGATCACAAGTCAGTGGTGCTAACCTTGGGAAAGCTAGAAAATCAAGGACCCCTTCCCTTCAGATATAACCCAATTTGGAACAGCAAGGAAGATTTTGAAAAACAAATAAAGGAAAGCTGCAAAAAAGGTGTCACAGGATCTCCCCAGTATGTTTGGGAAACTAAGCTAAAAAACCTAAGGATGCACTTAAAAAACTATGCAAGAGAAAATGATCTCCGAGACAAAGCTAGGAAGATCGATTTGCAAAAAAAATATGGATAACCTTTGCAAGGAAAAAGAGAACAAGGAAGAAAGTAAGCAAGATCAAATACAAGAAAAGGAAATATATTTGGAAATATATAAGCAAAATAGGCAACAAGAAGAGGAAAGCAGACTGAAATCAAGATGTCTCTGGCTAAAATCCGGAGACAAAAATACAGCCTTCTTTCATAATACTATGAAAATAAGGAGATCAAAAAATCAGATAGAACAGATTCAAGTAAATGGTCAAGAAATAAAAGGAGTTGAAGCAGTAAAAAATGCAGCCCATAATCACTTTAAAGAACTTCTCTCAACAAGTGACCAGCAGGCAGCTAATGAAGAAATTCTGCAGCATATAAAAAAAAATAAGCCACCAGCAAAACAGGGAATTAGACAAAGAAATTACTGAGGAAGAAGTCAGAGGAGTTGTGTGGAACCTCCACCCTGATAAGGCACCGGGTCCAGGTGGGTTTACAATTGCCTTTTACAGACAACATTGGGAAATTATCAAAAAAGATCTAACGAGAATGCTCAAAAATGATTTCCAAAAAAAAAAAAAATTGGAGAAAACACAAAATCCTCCTTCCTAGCCCTCATTCCCAAAGAACCCAATCCTACAACTTTTAACAGATATAGGCCAATCTCCCTTTGCAACTCATCTTATAAGATACTTACCAAAATTCTAGCAAACAGAATGAAAAAATTACTTCCGGAAATACTTTCAGAAAACCAAGGAGGTTTGTCCGCAAGAGGCAAATTACAGACAATGTGATAATTGTTTAGGAGGCTATCCATAGTAGTATCCAAAGGAGAGAGGAATGATTGTTAAGTTAGATATGGCTAATGCTTTTGATAGAGTTAACCATAGCTTTCTTGCAGCAGCACTCAAAAGGTTTGGCTTCTCAACAAATTTCATAGAGATTATCCAGGCATGTATATCAAATACTTGGATAGCTCCATTAATCAATGGTCAGCCCAGTAAATTTTTCCAAAGCACACGAGGGCTGAGGCAAGGCTGTCCGAAAATTAAAAAAAAAAGGAATACAAGGGCCCTCAAGATGTGTCATGTGTCAAAATGAGGAAGAATCAATCCAACACCTCTTCATTAATTGTATGGTGGCAAGAGAGTGCTGGAAATAGGAAACAAGTCCTTTGGAAATAAACATAAATCCAACAATTCAGTTGACAACTCTTCACAAAAACTGGGATAAAAGCTACCCATATACAAAGAAAAAAAGGAAACAATAAATAGGATATGGAAATGTCTCCCTTCAATCCTGTGCTGGAAAATTTGGTTAGCCCGAAACAAATGCATTTTCAAAGATCAAAAGCCAAATCTAGGCAAGATCCTAGCAAAAACTTGGAGCCAAGTTGCAGAAATAATAAGTACAAATGGAATCTCAAAAATGGATCAGAACGACTTACAACAAGAAGAGAAAGACTGGTACAACAAAGCAATGTTAGAAAACAAAGCAAAAGCAGCAGCTATAGAAAAAAATAAAGAATTACACACAAACAAGAACTGGAAATTAAGACTGGAGGATAAAGAATTGCAGAATGGATAAAAGATCAGAAGAGACACATTCTCTTTTTTGATGGAGCTGCAAAAAATAACCTAGGTAAAGCAGGGGCAGGAGGAGTAATACTAGATCCAAATGGAAAAAAAATAATAACCTATGAATGGAGCCTTGGAGAAATGACAAATAATAGGGCTGAAGCATACAGCCTTCTCCTAGACACAAGGCTTCTAAACAAAAATGCAATCAAGGACCCTATAATAATAGGGGATTCGGCCATCATAATAGCAGCGTTGGATGCCAAAAGGGACTTCAAAAGCATAGCCATCAACAAAATCTACCAAAGGATCAGAACAAGCTTTGAAATCTTGGGAAATGTAACCATAAAGCATGTCCTGAGAAACCAAAACAAGGATGTTGATAGCCATGCCAATAAAGCAATTGACACACCAATTGGGGTTGTGAAAGAGAATAATGAAATTTATGAAGAAAGTATACCATGACCCCCACACCCAACATGAGGATCAAGAAAGAAGATTTAGATCTGAAGAATATCACAAGAAATTTTACGGGGGGGGAAATAAAAATAAAAAAAAATCAAAACTTCAACTCAAGATGGAGATTGCATGAGGAAAACAGAGAATATAAGTCAGCAGAGGTTCTCAATGGTAATCAGCCTTGATTAGAGCACACGATTCTCATAATCCCAAAAAGCTACAGTAATTGATGAAACAAGAATCAAATAGCCCTCCTCTCCTAGGAACAAGCGGCATTAGTCTTGTCAACCATGAACGCCTGGATCGCAACAGCAATGCAAGCAACAGTCAGGTTCCAAGTTCACCTGTGCAAGCTCCCAGGCGATCCAAGACAGTAAGGCATTCATTAACTGGAAGTCTCTCCTCAACAGAGACCATTACATCAGGACCAGATACCACAAAACAACGAAGAATTGCCACAAAGATAGTCTGAGGAGATAGATGAATAACCCCCGCACAGGAACCATTGGATCCGGTGATCAACGGTTTAGGAATGACCTCAGAACTATCGGGAGAGGAACTCGATGGAGGCAGATCAAGGGCATCGGGTGCTAAACTTGTGCAATCATTATTCAAAGAGAAAAGGCAAGAACAAGTTGGAGTGGTATTTCGGGACCTGTTTTAGTAGTAAGTGGATTCGAGAGGGAACCTTCTGATTCCACTCATCATTGGACACGTTGCATGCAGGTGGGGTGAGAATACCGCTTTACCGGGCAGTTATTCTCCGCGCATTTTTCCCACCTGAAATCCTTGCTCGTCATTGGATCCCTTGCGTGTGGATCCATAGTTGTGGAAAGCCATGTAGGTTGAATGACCGGCGTTCAGTGGTGTCCGTCAGATCTGACGAAGGAAATCTACGATCTCTCCGTGAGGCCTTAGGTGTTCAAGTCACAATTTGTATTTTTTAAAGCTTATAAGAAATAGGGTTATTAAAGTAGATGTGGGGACTGCGCTCCCTGTTGCACTCTACTTTGATCCAACCCTCCTCTGATTGTACAAGGAACTAGCTTCCTTTCCCCTTTTTGTAATATATAAAAAGTAACCGACTGTGTTAAAAAAAATGATGAGTACAATACTTTATCAACTCCAACTGAAGGGGATCTCCAACTTCCTAGTACTCTATTAGAAAATAATTTTGATTTTTATTAAGAAGATCCAACTCCTGAAAGGATGCTCCAACACCTTTCTTTTACTAGCTCGAGCTAGAAGGATGCTCCAATATCATAGTTTTATCATCTCCAACTGAAAGGATGCTCCAATACCATGCAAGCCCCAACTTTCCCTAGCACCACCCTTCCACCCTGAAGTGTTTTCAGGATCCAACCTAAAGGAGACTTCACTCTCCTCCTCACACCACCCAACACCATTAAGAATAAAAGATAGAATAGGTGGGATCTCGTACCAGGTACAACGACCCACTTACAATGATATGCCTCAATCACAAGTATATCCGTTGGAGTTCCAGTCAACAAAATTGCTTGAATATTGTTGTAAGTGTTCCTACTAAATATTTAATAGTAACATGAGCTCATACCTCATATTTATCAAGTTGGATCTATTGTTTGCCAATAATTTCTTCAGATTTAGCCAAGAGATATGCCCTTGAGATACCCCTAATCGTTTTTCAATATAGGGCTCTTACAAGTCAAGATTTTGGTTTTAAACAATGGACAGAAGGAAAATTCTTACAACTGCTTCATAACCCTTCAAATTGTTGATTTCATAAGTGTAATAGAGACTGGCACAATATTTCTAAAAAAATGATAATTACTTTTGATGTTGATCTTATTTTAATTATTCCAATATATCATTCAACAATTATACTTCAGAAATTCAACCATACAAGAATAGTAGAACAATAGAGATCACAATGAACAAAGAGAAGATAATATTTACCCTAGTAAAACCCACAAGGGGAAAAACCCAGCAACCTTTTCAATAGAGAAATTTGTTTTTTCAACAAGGGACACACTTATACCTACTAGTCATCAACTAGGTCACACTTGGCCAAACCCTCCAATTTAAGCCTCCCAATTTGACCCAACACTTCGCTTTGCTGATCTATCCAGAATTTCATCCCTCCTGGAACTACCGGAATCTCATAACTTTGGCCCCGAAAATCTGCCCAAAAATATGAAAATTGTAGAGAGAGAGAGTTTATCCACACATGCAAGCTTGAGAGAGAGATAATAGATCAATTTTTTCCTTCTTTTTCGTCCTTCTTGTCCTTTTTTTATCTTCGCTAGGATGCCCATAAACTATCTTCTTGAGAGAATGTGAATTGGTGCCTTGAGATAGAGATCGAATTGTCTTTATGTGGTGTTATGCCTAGGTCGTGTTGAAAATAGCAACAAGAAATGTTAAAAATAGCATCAAGAAATTCCAATTTAATTTGTCCTTGAATTAAATTGTGAATTATATTGTAATTATTTTCTCATAACAGCTTGTAATAGATATATAAGTTAAGTTGACTTAGTTAGATTAGGAAATTCAAGTTGGAAGTCTATCTGGAGTCATGTAAGTCTGATCCCTTAGTTTTAGGGGTCCATATTGAGTTGATTGGAGTTGTAATTAGATAACTTTGTTTGACTGAGTTATAGTCAGTTAAACTAGATCTAATTGTTGGAGGAACTAGTAGAGGTCTAGCAATGAGTTGGTGCACTGGTGCATCCTCAGTGCTACTCCAACTAACTGGAGATTCACTCAAGAGAAACTCATGCATGTCAGTTCAGAGGAAGACCCAGTTGAGACTAAAGTGCAGGGACAGTGCACTATCAGTTGTATAATTTTCCCGAGTTGTATAGATGGTGCATGCAATCAGTTGAGGACCTAAGTTTGGATTATGTAGTTATGGAAGAAGTATTTCCTCATTACATAGAGTTTAATTCCTCTAGGAATTGCGCAAGGAAGTAGGGGCCTAGACAGCAGCAGAATAGGCTAAGGTTTGGCTTGAGCTAGCTTGTGGGAAGAGAGTTGATTATACTTGTGCATGAATTGTTCTAGTAAGAAAAAGCTTTGTATTTTCTTCTTGGATATTTTGATTAATGCAATATATATAGTCGTTTTTTTGAGCAGTTTCTTTCCACGAGAAATATTGTGTTTTGTCCCGTTGATTATCTTCCTCTTGTTGATTATTTTTTTCATTGATCTAGTTTGGCTTCCGCTAAAGAGTCAAATAGATTCTTGTCTTATGTTTTAGGAAATTACATGAGCTGTTGAATCTAAATTTTCTACAAGTCGAACAAGTATGACTCTACCTGGGTTGAATTGACTTGATGGGAGATCGAATTGACAAAAAAATTTCTTCTTTCAAAAGTCCAATTGGGACTTGACTCAAAATATAATTTTCTTTTGACTCTAGCATTTAAAATATTATTTACAATAATCAATATAAATACATCAAGTAGCCAAATATACATTATGAAGACCAACCATAGTTACAAAATTCAACGCTTCCTCTTAACTAGGGAGGTATTCACAATGACTATCATAGATGTTGTCAAGTTGACAAATTTCTCAAAGGAAAAAGTTATATCAAATCCTCATGAGCATCATCATCTACCATTAGCCACCACTAGTAGTCATATCATGGTTGGTACCTAACCCATGGCTTATCATCATCATATCAAGACTTACTCCTCCAAAGTGATCATCCTCAAATCCCAAATGCCTCTCACTAGGCCAAAATGTTGAGATACTAACTCAGCTAAAAGGCACTTACTCACCCTACCTAGTGATAACTATGGGAAAAGACCTCACTTAAGCCTCCCTCGTTTAGTGATATGGTCTAGATGTTGAAATGCCTCACTCAACCCATCCCTGGCAAGTGATCGGGTCCAAAGGTTGAAAGAACTCACTCAACCCTTCTTTGGTTAGCGATCAGGTCTATATGCTGAAAGACCTCACTCCACCCTTCCCTAGTGTGTGATCAGGTCTAGGACTTACTCAGCCCTTCATTGTGAGTAATTGGGTCTCCTCACTAAGAGGTACTCACTCAAACCTATTTGGTGAGAACTTTAGGCCTCTCGTACCATTCTCCCTATCATGAGAATGTCCATCCATGTTGGTATGAAATCAACACTCCCTCTCAACGAGAGGGGTAATCTCCAAAAGCCCCATCTTATATCTGAAGTACATGGACTTCTCTCTAGGCAATGGCTTCATCAAAATATTAGTTGTTTTCTCATCAATGGAGATGTGCTAGAACCTTATTTCTCTACATTGTACCATGTCACAGATGTAGTGGTACTTAATCTCAATACGCTTCAAACTTTCATGGAACACAGGATGTTTTGAAAGGTTCACATAGCTTTGATTATCATAGTATATCACCGTCAGTTTCAGCTCTTGGTTGAATAGTCCTGCAAAGAAACTTTCAAAGCCACACTGCTATTGCTCATCCAGTATATCATAGCATATCACATGGTGAAGCATACCCCTGAAGTGCTCTCACTATCAATAGCACTTCCTTCCTAGTCAACATTTGTATACCCTTGAATTTGTACATATTGGTTTGAGACAAATATCAATCCATAGTTCAAGTACCACATATATATCTCAAAATGTGCTTTGTTGCAATCCATTGTGCATGTATCAGTTCCACTTGGAATCGGCTCAATGTGCTCAATCAATCACCGATACATATATGGATCTACAAATCTAAATTCGAAGCCTCTTAACTTCTTCAAGTTAATCACCATGGGAGTAGCCATGGATTTACAATACATTAAGCCAAAGCTATTAAGGATCCCAATAACGTACTTTTCTTGACCAAGGAATACATCACCAGGTTTATGCCATACTTCTAGTCCCAAGTAATAATGCATCAAACTAAGCATTCCTTCATATCATATTCAGAAGCCAACTAATTTTTACACTGAATGATGAGAGGTCTACCACCTGTCAAAAACAAATCATCAAAATATAGCAATAGGACCACAGGTGCATTCTTCACAACCTTAAAATAAAGGTTTGGATCGACATCTCTCATGGTAAATCCTAGTCTCATTAGATAGTTATTCAAGCATACCAAGCTCTTGGAGCTTACTTGAGTCCATACAACGCCTTATTTAACCTGCAAACACGAGATTCTTTTCCATCCACCTCAAATCCTTTAGGTTTCTCTATGTACACCACTTCCTCAATCATGCCATTGAGGAAAGAATTTCACATCCATCCGATGTAAATTCCATCCCAACGAAGCAACAACATAAATAATAGATCTAATAGAGGTCTACCTAGAAACTGGAGAAAAATTCTCATCATAATATTCCCCCCCTTTTTGGGAGAACCCAACAACCATGAATTCTGCCTTGTATTTGTCAATACATCCATCTCCAACATGTTTGATCTTGTATATCCACTTGGAAGTCACCAATGACTTCACTTTTGGCCTTGGCACAATTTATATTAATTTTGAAACATAGGGACAAATTCCCTCCATTGGACAACCTTCCTCATTAAGAAAGACCCCTTCTAGCCCTTGGAAGAATTTAATTCGGTTAAGGAAAATTATATTTTTAATTTGGAATCCCACATGTGCACAAACGGACAGGTCGGCCCTAAGAAGATTCTGGACACCCTTGGATGCCTATAAATACAAGTCAAGTTACCCTCATTTGTAGATCATCAATCATTCTTGTTTCTTTGATTTGGATCGTACAGGTCTGAGGTAGCTCATGAAGATTGGTTCGTACAGGTCCTAAATTGCAGGGCCCAGAGCTCGCACATGTGATTAGATTTTTTGGTTCCCAACCATAGGCACGCAGGCTCATGTGTGTGGTTGGATATTTTCAGCCTCACATACATACACTTTCTCTGTGTTGTTAGAAACTAGGGTTTGATTTTTACAATTGAAAACAGAATTCGACAATTGACCAAAGAGTTCGATAGTTGACCGCAAACTTTGACAATTAACCGCAGGCCTCTGAATCAAGATTTAATTATCAACATTATTGGGTTCAACTCTTGGATGTTGTTTGGTTGATTTTGTTGGATAGTTTTGTGGGTGAATATATGCATTATTGTACTCTCTCTTTGTTAAACATTTTATGAAAATATAATAAGAAGAAAAATTTGAAATGGTTTTCCCCGTAGTGGGTTTTTTCGTGGTCACCAACCAATCCTAACATCTCTATGTGTGAATGCTTTCCTTCTATTATTCCTTTATGCTATGTTGCATTCATGATGATATTGTTCTTTCTATATAATTGCATATGTTGTTGAATAATGTTGTAAAACTAAATATTGTTATGATGTTGTAGAGTGAATTCTATATGTAAATGATGAAATGCAATTATCTTAAGCTAAGAACAATATAGCCCTAAGAAAAATTAACAATTTTCCACACATAATTCTCCATGATGGATTGATATTATTCATTCATGCCTTCCTTCCATACTTGTTGGATAGTTGCTTCTTCATAAGTGGAAGGATCCACATCGATAACATTAGTCATAAGAGTTGCATAGCTAGAAAACCTTTTAGGTCTCTTAATTTCTCTAGATTTTCCATCAAGAGATGCATGCCCTCCAGGTTGTTTCGATGTATATTTAATCCATGTTGGCCTCTTTCTAATATCTGGGACAACAACCAGTTCCATTGGTTCACAAGGCCCATATGGCTCTTCAAGGTATTCTGTAGAACTCAAATGCTCTTCGTTCAAAGCCTCATGCTTTACTTCATCATAGGAACCCATGGATACTTCCTTAGACTTCCAATATACAACTTTACCATCGAAAGTTACATCCCTACTAACCTCAATCCATCATTTCTGTGGAATGTAAATTCTATAGGCCTTTTATGATTCACTGTAAACAAAAAAATATGCCTTATTTCCTAAATATTCTAGCTTGTTCGAACATGAATCTAAACAGGGTAACCAAAGATTCTCATATGTCCAACCTCTTGCTTTCATCTACAAAACTCTTATTCAGGAGTCATATCTTCAAAAAAATTGATGAGGACTTATATTTTGAATGTATAAAGTTGTCAATAATCCTACTCCCCATAAGAACATCAGAAAATATTGATCATGCATCATAACCTTAACAGATTCTTCAATGGACTTATTCTTACATTCTTCCACGCCATTTTGTTGTGGATTATAGGGAACATTCATCTCCCTCTTAATCCCAACTTTGTTACAGAAATCAACAAGTTCTTTTAAGGTTTTCTCTCCTCCATTGTCAGATCTCAAAATCTTGATCTTCTTACATGTCAAGTTCTCCACTCTAGCTTTGAATTCATGAAACTTAGTGAATACTTCATCCTCAGTCCTCATGAAATAGATCCATGTCTTTTGAGACAAGTCATCAATAAATGTCATGTAGTACAATGAACCTTTGAGCTATCTCATAGATATCATACCACATACATCAAATTGAATCAAATATAAGACTTATTTAGATTTATTGTCACCACTTGGAAATGGTTACTTGATGTTCTTTCCAAGTGCATAACCTTTATAGAAACATTCATGATCTATTTATAATTCAGGGACACCTAAAACTATTTGATTCAATTTAGGTAATTCCCTATAATTAAGGTGACCATATCTTCCATGTCATAACTCACTTGAATTGATTTCATCATGTAATAGAGCTTGAGATGGTTGACTCATGAGCCTATACAATATTCCTTCGTAAATCCCAATAACCCTACCATCATCTATGCTAGAGCCCTTGGACCATACAAATACTTTTCCATCCACAAAAGCTACTTTATCTCCATTATCTTCTAAACATTAAATAGAGACTAGATTCTTTTTTCAAACCTAGTACTTATAGAACATTGTTAAGATAAACATTGTTACTATATTCCAGCTCAATGGATTCCTTTTGAACTCCTTTGAATGCATAGTTGTGGTTGTCTCCAAGCTCTACTCTTTGGGATAGCCTATTTTCCATCATGATAGTAATATTCCAATGCACCACTATATACCAACCACACATCATCATCATCTACAATAGAACCTGTTAGATCATAGAAGTAAAAGAAACCTTTGTCACGTTTAGGCTTCTTTGGATGTTCATCTTCAACATCGATTGTGGAAGCATGTTGTTTTTCATTTCTCTTTTTTGTATTAGCCATCTCAGGACAATCCCTTTTATAATGTCCAATTTTTTGACAACCATAACATTGAGTCTGTTAGCGCTTGAAATTTCACCTCAGGCTGAGAAAGGTAAACCTCAAGGCAACATCAAACCACTTAGCCTCGTAGCTAGCCCTACGGGGCGGGAGAGGGCTCTCTCCGGTCTATCTCGGTGAGATCTTCAATGGATGAGATGACCAATAGGGTAACACTGATTTTAGCCTAGTAAACTGATCAAAAAGGTTGATTTGGGGTTTTTAGGGTTTTTGGTGGCAAATTGAGGAATAGCAATTTTGGGTGCGGGGATAGGACACAGTTTCTGCAGGGGGTTCTTTGGGGCGAGGTAGGAGACAGTATTGATGCCTTTGATTGAGGTGAATGATCAGGAATGACAGGTGAGGAGCTAAGGAGAGCAAACAATAACTTTGAATTCTCCTTAGACAGTAGAAAACATTGAAATTAAACAAACTTAAAAGCAGAGCATGACAGTCATGAATTCTTACTTTAACACTTCGTTTGCTTAATATGCAGAAGGAAAAGAAAGGAAATGATTCACATAACACACTAAAAGTACATAGAGAAACACACCATCAATACATGTAACCACAAGAATCCCAAAAAGGACTGCAAAACCCTGGTCTTCCTTAGCCAAAAATTGCAGAGATACAGTGAATAATACAATAATAGCTTCTCCCCCAAGAGTCCAACCATGAAAATGAGAAAGAAAGTACATAATATAGATGATCTAACCTCTTTCCCTTCCTCCATGGGTCGAGCTCACTATCCTAGGAGCTGTTTCAACCACTTCTAAACTAAGCACTACAAACTAGGCAGTCAAAACAACTTGCCTCTATAAGCTAGGAAACCAATTCATTCATTTAATATTTACCCTTTTCATGAATGAATCTTCTAAAAGTGTTACATAAGAGTAAAAGTGTCTTAAAAGTACAATAATTACATCAAAGAGAATCATAATTCACCCCAAAAAGTCAAACTGGGTCAAACTGCGTTTTTCTGAGCTGTACAGTGCATTTTGGAAAAATCTGCCTAACGGGTCGCGCGCCTTTGGAGCCACTTTTGGGGCACTTCCAGGTGTCCAAATTGAGAAAGAGTAGGCTTGTTGGAAATTTTTGTGAGTCTACTTTCCAACCCAACTGGAATTTCTGAATTTGGTTGTCATTTGCCCCTCCAAAATTGCAATCTCCCAAGACGGCTTTCTGTGTCTCAAAAATGTGGCAGAAAGTCATTTTTTGCTTATTTTTCGACTTTCTGGAGGCCCAAAACTTCATAAATTCTCAAGTCCATTGATGAGCATATGTAACTTCTCATGAAAAATCTGGAAATGCTGAGTTTTTGCAAAATGGAGTTGCCAAGATGAAGGGTCGCGCGGGGGGTGAGACCCGTTAATGGAGAAAACCTGTAAATTGCCTGAAAAAACCAAAATTTACCCAAAATGTTCAAAATTTCTTGGGATTTGTGCTGTGGCTGAGCTATTTAGTGCCTTGCTCCTTCAAGGAAGCCTCAGCCAAGATGTGGAGGGGATCGGGCCTTTTTCTCCGTTTTTGTGCTTTGGCCAACCGCCTTTGGAGCATCTTCATTTTTGCCTTGCATACGTGCATTCGGGCCCAATAGTGGTTTTTCATGTTCCGGAGCAGGCTCAACTTCTGGTGTTGACTCACGATCATCACTTTGCTCATAGTCGGTTTCGGTTTCTGACATGGCTTCAGGGGCAAAGTGGCTGAAATGTACTGTTGCTTCTGCTTGGTAAAATGCTGATTAAAATGTTGTTTCAAGGGAACAAGGAGCACGGGGGGAATGTTAGGGGAGGGACACTTTAAAGGGAAAATGGGAATAAATATATAAAACAGGGATTTTAGGGAAAAATCATAGCAAAATCATTGCATATGCATCATTATACAATTTGATTTACATGGATGTTATGGGAGGTAGGGTTAGGGTTTTAATTTTTTTATTTCTTAGGGAAAAGGGGTAGGGTTTAGGGCTCTTAACAAATTTGGAAGGGAAATTTACATACAATGACAAGGAATATGTAATGGGAGGTGGAAAAAATGAGAACAATGGGATACCTCAAAACAGCATAATAAACCCTAGCAATTTGACAACTTCAAGCCAAAAACACAATGGAGACTTTCACTTACAAATGCACACCTTTAAAAATACAATTATGACCTCCTTGAACTGTAGCAAGCAATAATTTTTTATGATTGAGGGCCTACCTTGCACAATTTAGCAATTTGTGGCTCCTTGGTAAATTTACTGGCAGTTTTGCAATGAGGGCGCTGACGGGTCGCGCACCTCACCCAACGGGTCGCGCACCTCTGACGGGTCGCGCCCGTTATAATTTTGCACTGTCAGAGGGCGCCTGACGGGTCGCGCGCCTCTGACGGGTCGCGCGCCTGGTCTGACGGGTCGCGCGCCTGTCCAGCTCTCAACTCCGGCCAATTTCTCACCCAATCTCTCTTGCAAGTGACTTAGATGCACAATGAAGGTCTATGGAGGGAGATTGGGCTCTTATAACTTTGATTTGAATTAATTTCATGCTCAAACCCACTTTATAATGTTTCTCTTTGACACTTTATCAAATTGATTTTTCTTGGTTTCCTTTGTCCTGAAATTGACTGATTTAATGCTTTTGCTTGACACTTTTTGCAGGGATATCATTTGAGGGATCTTGGCAAGGGAGCCAGGGTTTCATACTGTCCTTGGAAGCTTTTTGAAATTTCATCACTTTTTACAAAAATTTGAAAAATGACCTTGGCTTTAAAAACAGGGTTTTTAAATCCAAGGTGAAAATTAACTGTACAAGATAGAAATTTGCGAAGAAACACCTTTAAAACCATCCCTTTGGCTTGCTGAGCACTTACTGACCTTCAGAGACATGACCTTGTAAACCATTTTGACCAAAACCCTAGACCTAGGAATTTGACCTCAAGACAAGACAATATAAGCTTGAAAGTGACTAAGGACTGAAATGACCTGATCCAGCAATGCCAAGAGGGGGACAAAGACACCAGCTCCTCCATCAGGGTTATGGCATGCCTAATGGGATGCAAAAATTGACACTGATGAGACACCTATTTATGCAAATGCAAAGAGCTTTGATCGCTGATGGAGGGCGATAAGACCGACTCTAATAGAGTCTTTGACATATCCTTATCCTGTTGGGGAGGAGGTGATCTTCTTCCTGACTACTTATGTTAAAATCCAAACTTCTTCTTTCCTTTATTATTGAAATGAGTTGCAAATGCTTGAGAGGCTTCTTATTTTTTATCTCTTGATATAAGCCTTAATTCTTCTTGAGCACATGAGGTCCATATATGTTCAAACAAAGGAGATTCCTTCAAGTTGCTTATACCTGCTACAAATATATCCCATGATCTAGGAAGACCATTGAGTGTTATAGCCACAATTTTGTTCTCATAAATAGATTCTACAATTGCTTGAATTTGGTCTTTTATTTGTGAAATACTTATGAAATATGAAGCCATGGTGTCATCATTCGTCATCTTTACATCACAAATCTCATTCTTCAAACTCATGTTTTGACCAACATTCTTGATAGTAAATAGATTAGTTATGGAACCATACAACCTTTCCTCTCACAATATCCAAAACTTTGTTCTTTGCAAGGATAATATCAATTCTAAGATTCCAAGCTCTAAAGTTTGAGGCTTCTTCCAACTTGTTCTCAAATTTCATAGTAGAAGTCATGGATGCAAATCGACAAGAAGGAATTTAACAATGGTGATCTCAATGTATAGTTTATTCAAAGGTTATCTCCATGTTCCTTCCTTCACCAAAGCTCTAATACCATGTTGATTTTCTAAGTGAAACTAAAAGACTAGCATAATATTATATAAAATTGGTAATTAATTTTGATGTTGATATTCTTTTAATTATGCCAATATATAATTTTGTGAGTATACTTCATAAATTCAACCATAAAATAATAGTAGAACAGTAGAGATCATAATGCATAAAGAGAAGACAAGATTTACCCTGGGAAAACCCACAAGGGAAAAACCCAGGAACCTTTTCAATATTTAAATTATTTTATTCAACAAGAGACACACCTAGACGTAATAATCATCAACTAGGTAACACCTTGTCAAATCCTCCAAGGCAAGCCTCCCAATCTGATCTAGCACATCGTTGATCTGCCTAGAATTTCATCCCTCTTGCAACTGCCAGAATCCAAAAATTTCGGCCCCTACGAGCTTCTCAGCAAATTTGGGTTGTGCAACAGAAACTGCCCAAAAATATGTCAATTGTAGAGAGAGAGATATTTTATCCACACATGTGAGCTTGATAGATAGAGAAGATATCTAATTCATTCTTCTTGTCCTTTTTTATATTCACTAGGATTACTATAAATTGTCTTCTTGAGAAGTTGTGAATTGGTGCCTTTAGAGGGAGGTTGAGATGCCTCTATATAGTTTTCTTCCTGGGCTCACTTGACTTGGAGGGAGACCGACTTGACGAAGAAAAGATAGATCAACGCCTTAGAATTCAGCCTCTTCGAGGGGGCAACCTCCTTTACATTACATAAATGAACAATTCTTGGATGATACAAATGAAAAGACATCCTTTCTATATATAGGAGTCTAAGGGGTCATAACATAATCAGAGCCGACATAATAATAATAATGTAAGGGCATAATAATAACAATAGGGCACTACATGGGTACATCAATATAATAAGTGGGTTGTACTAATAACAATAAGGGGTTACACTAGTAGTATAGGGGCCTAACATGCCCCTCTCCTTCAAAAAGCGTTGTCCTCAACGCTTGAGTGGTTCTTGATGCTTCTGTATAAAATTCTTGTCCTCCCATGTGGAATCTTTAGCAGGTAAGTTCTTCCACTTGATGAGATACTCTGAAATTTATCGATTTCGTAGCTGTCAAGTTCTTGTTTCTATGACTGCTCCAGGTTCCAATATGATTTTTCCTTCCTCTTCAATTTCTGGCAATATTGTTTGAATTGGGATCTTTTGCAATTTTTGAATAAGTGGCCATACTTCTTCGTCCTTCTTCCATTCATCCCTTGCTTCATTTATCCAATCTGGTTGGATAATAGAAATAGCACAAAACAATGCTTCCACATCCTCATCCTTTCTTGAGAGTGCATCTGCCACCACATTTTGCTTCCCTTTTTTGTAGATGATTTCAAAGTCATAACCCAACATCTTTATGACCCACTTTTGTTTCTCTTCAGAGGATAATCTTTGCTCTAAAAAGTATTTAAGGCTATCATGATCTGTTTTTACCTTGAAGTGTCTTCCCATTAGGTAGGGTCACCATTTCTTAAGTGCATGGAGTATTGCCAACATTTCCTTCTCATAAATAGCTTTGCTTAAAAACTTTCCCTTGATTGGATGACTTTCAAAAGAAATGGGTCTTTCATCTTGCATTAGAACAGCACCAATTCCATTTCCTGAAGCATCACATTCCACAATAAAGGTTTTTGTGAAGTCTGGTGTAGCTAAGACCGGTGCTTGGCACATTGCCTCTTTAAGATGTTCAAAGGCCTTTGTTGCTTCCGAAGTCCATGAAAATGCATATTTCTTCAATAATGTTGTTAGAGGTGCTGCTATTCTCCCATAATTCTTAACAAACTTGCGATAATACCCTGTCAACCCAAGAAATCCTCGCAGATGCTTTATGGATGTGGGGATTTTCCATTCCTTAATGGCTTTAATTTTTCTAGGGTCTACCTGAACTCCTTCATGAGATACAATATGACCCAGATATTCCACCTCCTGGACTCCAAAGAAACATTTGGATCTTTTTGCATATAATTGTTTCTCCTCCAGTAGTTGTAGCACCCTGTCAACATGTTCAACATGATCCTTCCAAGACTTGCTGTAGATTAGTATATCATAAAAAAATACTAACACAAATTTTCTAAGGAATGGTTTGAAAATTGAATTCATCAAACCTTGAAATGTTGAAGGTGCATTGGTAAGGCCAAAAGGCATGACCAAAAATTCATAGTGACCCTCATGAGTTCTAAATGTTGTTTTCGGAATGTCTTTAGTCTTCATTCTGATTTGATGATATCCTGAATGAATATCCAACTTGGTGAAGTAAATTGATCCATGCAATTCATCAAGTAATTCATCAATGACAGGAATGGGGAACTTATATTTAATAGTGAGCTTGTTGAGCTCCCTATAATCCGGACACATGCGCCATGATCCATCCTTCTTGTGCACCAATACTACTGGAGCAGAGAAAGAAGTTTGACTCGATTGAATTATACCAGCCTCTAGCATTTCTGCAACCATACGTTCAATTTCACTCTTTTGGACATAGGGATATCTATGCGGCCTGATGTTTGGAGGAACACTTCCTGGAATCAGATGAATAGCATGATCATGATCACGCATAGGTGGGAGACTTTTGGGAGTCTCAAATACCTTGGAATGATTGTCCAAGACTTTCTGGAGATCTGGAGAAATAGATGATTCTGATGTGGAAACATCTAGCGAACATAATTGTGCAATTACACCTCTTTGTTCCTTTTTTAGAAGCTTTGTCATACCATTAGAGCTGATTATCTTTCATGGTTTCCATGCAATACCCCTTAATTCAACTTCCTTTCCTTCCGTAGAAAATTTGATGAAAAGTTCTTGAAAATTAAAAGCTATTGTACCCAAGGATTGTAGCCATTGGACTCCTAGTACAACATCAGCACCTCCCGTTGGAATGGAAAGCATTGGGCTAGTCAATACATATTCTCCCATGGATAGCTTGATATTATGGCACTTTCCAGAGCAATTTATTGTTCCTCCATTTGCAATCATCACTTGACACTGTGGTGCTGGATAAAGGAAGCAATTCAATTCTTTTGCTACCTTACAATGAATAAAATTGTGGGTGCTTCCTGAATCAATCAACACTATTACCTTTTTCTTCTTGATTTGTCCTTCTATCTTGATGGTTTGAGGAGTGGTAATTTCCGCTAATGCATTACAAGATATGGTCGGATTTATTTGTTCTTCATCTAGGCTTTGTTCCTGGAGTATATCCTCTTCTTTTGACCTTTCTTGCTCCTTTTCTTCTTCTTCTTCACAATCTATGTAGAATAATTTCTTTTCAGCACACTTATGACCTTTAGTGTATTTGCTATCACAACTGTAACAAAGCCCTTTTGCTCTTTTTTCTTCCAATTGTTGTAGTGTCAACCTTATAGGTTGTGGAAGACTAGGGGCAACAACACTTTCGTCTTTATAGTTGTGAGTGGTATGCTTCATGGTTTCCATAATTTTGCTTCCATTTTTCTTGCTAACCTGAATGCCTTCTCTAATGAATCAGGTTCCCAAAGGCGAACATCATGTTGGATATTATCCTTTAAAGACCCTATGAACACATCAATCATATGCTCCTTTGGAATATCTTTTACCCTTATGTTCAATTTTTGGAACTCCTCAATGTGCTCCATTATTGAACCCTTTTGTTTGAGACTTATCAATTGGCTAAAAAAAGTGTTGCTTTTTGTATCCTCATAATGTGCTATCAATTCTTCTATAAAAATTGCCCAAGTGATAAATTGTTTACGAGAGCAAAGCCATTAATACCATACAAACTGATTTGGTTCCAAATATAAAGTTGCCATATGTACCTTTTGTGTGTTTTTCACATTATTTAGATCGAAGAATTGCTCCATCTGTAATATCCATGTGGCAGGATCCTTGCCATCAAACTTCCTCATATCGATTTTTGGAATATGGTGAGTCTTCGATCCAACATTAGAGTCTATGGAATCATGATTAACATTTCTTTTGTTCTCATCATGAGTTTCCTTTAGTACCCTTTCACCATTAGTGACCATTTCTTGTAGCAACTTATTCATATTTATCTTCAATTCTTCCATCTTATCATCCATGCCATCAATTTTAGCGTCCATGCCATTCACCTTAGCTTCCATGCCATCCATCTTAGCTTCTACGCCTTTCTTTAAAAAATCCATCTTAGCTTCTACACCTTTCTTTAAACCATCCATCTTAGCTTCTACATCTTTCCTTAAACCATCCCTCTTAGATTCTGTTTCTTTTTGTGCAAGTGACACTTGTTGCACTTGTTCTTGTAATTTTTATATATCATATAGCATTTCTTCTTCTTCTTCATGAGTCATGCTAGATCTTTCAGGTTCCTTACTAGGTATTTGCATTTTCTTTCCTTGGGGCATCAGTTACCGATAATAATGCTCTACTATGCCCTTTGAATTCCTTCAAAATAAATTTTCAAACCAAGCTTAAGTAAAAATTTAAAAAATCTACACACATTTTTTCACTTTGTACGAGCTCGATATTGCCTCTGATGTATCTCTATACTTTCCAATCATCTAGTTTTGAATTTGTGACCTGCAGTAGCCCTCTGTATCCTCTTTCCAATGCCACAAGTCTGACCCAAATTGGATTCTCCAAGGAAGAGTTATGCGCAATCTCCCATAGTGACTTGATTATAGACTAGTTCAGTAGAGCGAACTTGTATGACGTGCCACGAGTCACTGTTTCAACCTTTGGATCTTGAAAATGCATACAAGAAACTACAGTCCGTCCTCTTTCTGTACCTTCTTACGAAATTTTAATCCAATCCCCATAGAGAAAGTTATGACGATTTTCCCCAGGTCACCTGTTTGGAATGTAATTCAGGAGTCTGCAAAAAGACCAACGTCCTCAGATCATATCTCCGCAAATATAGTGCGAAAAGCTCTAAAATTCGGACCCAATGTTCAGTGAAATTTCTTCTCAAATGGGTTTTTTTTTGTAACTTCTAAAATATCGCAGAAAAATAGTTATAGCGAAAATTCCACGATGACATGTTTGGAGCAGCGAAACCCTACAATCCAAAGCTCTGATACCAAATGTTATGAAACCAACTCAAGAAAAGATAGATCAACGCCTTAGAATTCAGCCTCTTCGAGGGAGCAACCTCCTTTACATTACATAAATGAACAATTCTTGGATGATACAAATGAAAAGACATCATTTCTATATATAGGAGTCTAAGGGGTCATAACATAATCAGAGCCGACATAACAATAATAATGTAAAGGCATAATAATAACGATAGGGCACTACATGGGTACATCAATATAATAAGTGGGTTGTACTAATAATAGTAAGGGGTTACACTAGTAGTATAGGGGCCTAACAGGTTTATTCAAAGGTTATCTCCATGTTCCTTCCTTCACCGAAGCTCTAATACCATGTTGATTTTCTAAGTGAAACTAAGAGACTAACACAATATTATATAAAATTGGTAATTAATTTTGATGTTGATATTCTTTTAATTATGCCAATATATAATTTTGTGAGTATACTTCATAAATTCAACCATAAAATAATAGTAGAACAGTAAAGATCATAATGCATAAAGAGAAGATAAGATTTACCCTGGGAAAACCCACAAGGGAAAAACCCAGGAACCTTTTCAATATTTAAATTATTTTATTCAACAAGAGACACACCTAGACGTAATAATCATCAACTAGGTAACACCTTGTCAAATCCTCCAAGGCAAGCCTCCCAATCTGATCTAGCACATCGTTGATCTGCCTAGAATTTCATCCCTCTTGCAATTGCCAGAATCCAAAAATTTCGGCCCCTACGAGCTTCTCAGCAAATTTGGGTTGTGCAACAGAAACTGCCCAAAAATATGTCAATTGTAGAGAGAGAGATATTTTATCCACACATGTGAGCTTGATAGATAGAGAAGATATCTAATTCATTCTTCTTGTCCTTTTTTATATTCACTAGGATTACTATAAATTGTCTTCTTGAGAAGTTGTGAATTGGTGCCTTTAGAGGGAGGTTGAGATGCCTTTATATAGTGTTCTTCCTAGGCTGACTTGACTTGGAGGGAGACCGACTTGACGAACTTGGAGACAAAAATTCAAATTTTCTTCTTTCAAAAGTCCAAATGGGATTTGACTCAAAATATAATTTTCTTTTGACTCCAACATTTAAAATATGCTTTACATAATAAATATAAATACATAAAGTGCAAAAATATACATTATGAAGATTGACCATAGTTACAAAATTCAACACAAACAAGTCATGATTTGATTTTCATAAATAAATCTAAAGGTAGGAACTTTTAATCCCTTTCACTCTGGCTTAACCTCCTCCTTTTCTACTATTAAAAATGGTTTTGAAATGCCTCTAAACTTTGCTTTAGATACTCATTTCAAACCTCATCAAAACAAGAATAGTTCAGTACTTCAACTTGGCATGAAATCATTGCAACCAAACCCAAAATTTTGTCTCTAAAAACAACCTTGAATTCTCCTCGGGATGAGCTAAATCTACTTAAAATATTGGATGAGAAATTGTCGTAGATAGTTCCTCTGAACAAGCCAAAATATGCATTCAAGAGGCATCTTAAATCCTATCTCCAAATGAGGTCAAATAATTTTATCCCTAGAAGAAGTGCAAGAAATACATCAAGAAGCCTCACGCTGAAAATGAGACTCAATCATATGTCATAGACACCTGAAGTATGCCATAGAGATGGTTCAATTTCTGCCACTGAACAATCTCAAAAGAGGATGAAGTAGCCTCAATTCAAGTGCCACAAAGATCTCAAAAAGTTGTCAAAATCCTCCAACATTGGGCCTTAGAATAGGCCTAAAAGAGCCACAAAATATCTCCAATGAGCCTTAAATCAGTCACCTTTGACTAGCAAAGAATCACCAATACAAAAGATAGAAACTAATCCCAATACCTCACTTAGAAACTTGTCCTCCTAGTCCTATTGTGTTGAAAAAATGCAACAAGAAAAATCATAATTTAATTAGTCCTTGAATTAAATTAGGATTTAAATTATAATTCTAATTCTCATAGCAACTTGTAACAATTAATTAAGTTATGTTGACTTAGTTGGCTCAGAAAATTCGAGTTGGGAATCTATCTAGAGTCATGTAGAGTGATCCCTAAATTTTAGGGGCCCAGATTGTGTTATTATTGAGTTGTAATTATTTAATTTTGTTTAACTGAATTAAATTCAGTTAAACTAGATCTAATTGATGGAGGAACTAGTGAGAGGTCAAGTGAATTAATTTGTGTTTAATTCACATGCATTTATCAATCAGATAACTAATAATTCACTCATAAATAACTCATGTATGTCAGTTATGAGAAAGACCCAGTTGAGATTAAAGTTTAGGGATAGTGTACTATCAGTTGTAAAATCATATAAATTCAATCGATGGTGCATGCAATCAGAGGAAGGCCTATGGATGGATTGTGCAGTTATGGATGAGGAATTTCCCAACTAAATATGGGTTAATTCTCTAAGAAACTGTGCAAGGAAGTAGGAGCTTAACAGGCAGCAGATTTGGCTAAGTATTGGCTTGAGCTTATTTGTGAAGCAGTGACATAGATTGTACTTGTGCAGAGTTTGTTCAGGTGGAAAAAACATTGTATTTCTTCTCAGATATTCTGATTAATGCAATATACAGATAGCAGAGGTTTTTAGTTGTGGCTTTCCCCAGAAAATTATTGAGTTATGTGTGATTGAAATTCTTCCTTTTCTTCTTTGTGATTTTCATCGATCAATTTTTGTTTCCAATGATGAGTAGAGTATATTTAAGTCAATTGTTTTAGGATATTACAATCTACAGTTTGAATCTACAAGAAAATTCTACCTGGTATTAGAGCTTAAATCATTATAGAAGAGAATAATACGAGTTTGTTTTGCAGGAGAAATCAAATTTGCAGTATCATACTTTAGAGCCAACAGGATTTCGCTCTATGGATTAAGACTCAAATATTCCCTTGATGGTAGTTCGAACTATATTGCTTGGAAGGATAGGATGGAGGAAGTGTTGGAAGACAACGAGGTAAAGGAATTCGTAGATTAGATATCCTGAAGCCTCCAACATCTGATGCTAAATATCTAGCAGAGTGGAGAAAGTGTGTGGAAAAGGCGAGAAGAATTATCCTAAAAGTAGTTTGAGATCATATTGTCTCAAATCTCCATGGTAAGGAAACTCCATTTGCAATGTGGAAGGCCTTGACAGACCTATTTCAAAACAGCAGTGGCCACAAGAACTTGCCATTGAAGGACAAGCTCAGAAAGATCAAGATAGAGAAGGGCGACTCAATACTAAAGTATATGACCAAGTTCACCCAATGTCAGGATTGTAGGAATTTACAGGGTAAGTTCCTCAGACAGAACACCAAAGGAGACCGCTCACAAACAGATCACAGATCAATACACCAGTATTTTGACGTGGTTAAAACCCTCAAAGAGGGAAACAGTCCATGGCCTGAGCCAACGCGGCCACTTCAGGCAATTTATTAATCAAAGAATGAAAATTTACATATGCTTCTCTCATAGACGGATTACCCTACAAATGACCCTCCATGCGCTTTAAATAGAAATCATGGACCAATCGGGTGTTAAGCCACGGATCAAGTGTCGGTAATACCGAGGAGAGAATCAACCGTCGGATCACTACATATCGTGACCGTCGGATTGTAAGTTACAAAATGTACATAGTAAAGAAACACACTTTACCTAACTCTATACTAGACCAAGTTGTACCTAACTATTTCCTATGTGTCGGAATATCCTAACATCCCCCATTAAGAACAACTTGGGATAGGATTGAAGGATTTACAAATATGACACAATAGGAGAAGGAAGGAGGCACTAGAGCCTATCCCCCCTTAGTGACAACTTCCTGAACTCCAACCATAAATCGAAGTTTAGTGAACTTCGCCTCTATGAGAGCCTTTGTAAAGATGTCTGCAACTTGATCATCTGTTGAACAATATTGCACTTCAAGAACATGGTTGTGAATGAGATTTTCGATGAAGTGCATGTGCAGTTCAATGTGTTTGCTGCGCTGATGTTGGACTGGATATTTGTATAGCTTAATGGCACTTTGATTATCACACCAAAGTGTAGTCGGATGCTGCTGCTGAAAGCCAAACTCTGACAGGATCTGATGAAGCCACAAGGCTTCCTTACTAGCTTCTATGGCACCACGATACTCTGCTTCTGTTGAAGAAAGAGAAATGGCACCTTGTTTCTTGCAAGCCCATGTAATAGGTCCTGAACCAAGAGTGAACACATAACCTGCGGTAGACTTCCGATCATCAGGGTCACCAGCCCAATCGGAATCAGTGAAACCAACCAATAGAGGAGATGCTTTGGCACTGTAATGAATCCCAAACTAAATTGTACCTTGAACATAACGAAGTATTCTTTTAGCTGCTTTCCAATGACTTTCACGTGGGTTTTACATAAACCGAGCAACAAGGCCAACAGCAAAGGAAAGGTCAGGACGAGTATGGGTTAGATACAAAAGTTTTCCTACAAGTTGACGGTATAAGGTAGCGTCAACTTCAGGAGAAGTACAAGTGACTGAAAGTTTGACTCCAGACTGAAAGGGGGAAGGGGCTGGCTTACAGTCTTCCATGTGAAAATGGCGTAGAATATCACAGGCATACTTGGACTGAGAAAGGGAAATACCTTCCTTGGATTGCAAGACTTGAAGACCGAGAAAATAATGTAAGTGTCCTAAGTCTGTCATTTCAAACTTCCTTTTAAGGCTAGACTTCACATGGTTTATAAGGTTGGGATCACTACCAGTCAGGATAAGATCATCAACATAAAGAACAAGAATGATAAGAGACTTGCCCACTTTCTTGGTGTAAACAGTATTGTCAGAATGACACCTAGAAAAGCCATTTTCTAAAAGAAAGTTATCCATTTTGGCATACCAAGCTCGAGGAGCTTGCTTGAGACCATAAAGGGATTTCTTAAGCCGACATACAAGGTTGGAGTCTGTTTGTATAATGCCAATAGGTTGTTCCATATAGATTTCTTCATGCAAGTCCCCATGCAAGAAGGCGGATTTAACATCCATCTGATGGACTTCCCATTTGAAAGAAGCAGCAAGGGAAAGAACAAGGCGGATAGAGTTCATTTTGGCAACAGGGGAGAAGGTTTCAGTATAGTCAATGCCTTCAACTTGTGAAAAACCCTTAGCAACAAGATGAGCTTTATGTTTATCAACTTTCCCATCTCGTCCATACTTGCTTCTGTAAACCCATTTGCATCTAACAAGTTTTCGTCCCTTTGGTAGAGGAACAAGATCCCATGTATCATTTGCCAATAATGAATGATATTCTTCATTCATAGCTGCTTCCCAATCTGGATGGCCTGAAGCTTCTGCAAAGGTGTCAGGATCATAATTCACTGAAGCTTGAGCCAGTAAAGAAGAGGCTCTCTCAAACTGAGAACGTGTACATCGCTGATCTGTAGGATCACCGACAAGATCACCTGCTGCATCCCGAGTAGCACGGACCCATTTTGGAAGCTGAGGAGCTGAAGGAGGATCCTGAGAAGGTGGGGGAGGAGTTTCATCCTCGCTTTCATCATCTGAAGAAGAAATATTTTCAAAAGTAGAAGAGATAGGGAGAGGTGGCACATCCGCCGAACTAGGCTCGCAGGCCGATATATTTTCAGCAAACTTTACATCTCTTCTAATGATAACATTTTTGGACTTAAGTGGAATAAGTCTATATCCTTTGACATCTTCAGAATATCCAACAAAAATACATTTTTCACTCTTAGGTTCTAAAGCTTTATGTTTCTCATCTGGAATATGGGCCCATGCTTCACTTCCAAAAACACGAAAGTGACTTACATCTAGTTTAATTGAGCTCCATGCTTCTTCTGGAGTGATATTCTTTAAAACCTTAGTAGGAGTGCGATTGATTATGTAATTTGCACAGTTAATTGCTTCTGCCCAATAATTAAGACTAAGTCCTTTAGATTGAAGCATACAATTAGCCATTTCCTTTAAGGTGCGATTCTTCCTTTCAGCTACACCATTTTGTTGTGGAGTATATGGAACAGTATGTTGCATTTGAATTCCATTCTCAATGCAAAAGTTGATGAATGTGTTTTTAACATATTCTCCACCATTATCATATCTTAGCTTAAGAATTTGATGTCCAGATTGTTTTTCAACAAAGGCCTTAAAGGCCAAGAACATGTTAAATACTTCACTCTTGAGTTTTAAGAAGTATACCCAAGTGCGTCTGGAGAAATCATCAATGAAAGTTAAGAAATACTTGTAGCCAGAGAATGAAGCAACTGGAAGTGGACCACATAAATCACTATGCACGAGCTCTAAAGGGGCTGAGGCGTGCCAAGAGGCACGTTTTTCAAAACTGTCCCGATGATGTTTTCCGAGTACACATCCGTAACAAACACCATCTCTGCAAGATACCATTGGAAGACCTGTCACCATATTTTCTTTAGATAGAGTCTGAAGAGAGCGATAGTTTAAGTGACCAAATTGCTCATGCCAAAGTTTGCTCACTTCATCATTATGAGCAACAAATACTAAGGGAAGATTTGATGACCCAAAGTTGTGAAACTTATACAACCTTGTAGAATCATCAGCAATGCAAGTAGCTAAAATCTGTCTAGGATCTCTTAGGTCCTTAATTACAACATCATGAGGTGAAAATTCAACGATTTTTCCTTCACCTGAATGGGTTGTCTGATATACAGATAAAAGGTTGCAGGATAAGGTTGGAACACATAATACATCATTAAACTGACCATTGTCTAGATGAACAGTTCCAGTCCCTACAACACTACGAGATCTATCATCACCAACATATATATTTTTGGTGTTACAATCATTTAAAGAAGAAAACATGGCTTTGTTTTTGGCCATGTGATAAGAAGCTCCAGAATCAATGAGCCGCTCATGAGAATGAGAAGAAGAAGATACATTTAGTGCATAGCCAGACCGAGATGCTTGACAACCACATGTAGAAAGTGCCATTCTTGAAGATGAAGTTGAAGTTGAAGATTGCTCCAAATGGATGTTATGCTTCTTCATTGCTGCTTCCAAGGCTTCCATCTTCTTAAAGCATTTGGATTCTAAGTGGCCATCTCGATTACAAAAGTTGCAATGTCTATCAGTCTTCTTCCCTTTGTTTTTATTTGTCTTATCATTTTGTTGAAATGATTTTTCATTTTGAGGCTGAAATTGCTTAGGACCCTTGTTTGGTTTAGGACCATTCTTTTTAGGATACAACTTCTTAGGATTCTTTGGATTTGGTTGCTGCTGGGCGACTAATGCTTTCTTAGAAGAGTTTCCAAGATGAAGAAGACCAAGGTGTAAGAGTTTTTCTTGTTCTCTTATTAAAGAATCACAAAAGGAATCAAAGGGGACTTGTAGGTTTGTCCTTGAGAAATGAAGGCTTCTCTTGTAGAATGGAAGGTGGAAACAAACACAGAATAGGCTAGTCCCAACTTAGTAAGAATGGAGTAGATAAGGCTACTATCTTCTTTCTTAACCTTAACACCTTCCAAGAGAAGTCTAAGGGTCTTGAACTTGGACAAAAAATCTTCAATGCAAGAAAAATTATTGGGGTCCAATGTAAGCAATTCATTTTCAAGTTGATGGGCTTTAAGTTCATTTTTAATTCCAAAGACTTTAGTAATCTATTGCAGTGCTTCATCAGGAGTATCAAGTTCCGCAATATGGAATCTAAGATCTGGAGAAATAGACATTCCTATCAACCCACGTGCTTGGTCTTGCCTATTTTCCCATTTAGCTGCCTTGTCTTCATCTTTCGGTTTGGTCTCTTGGCCTGTGGCTATTCTGTAAATACCTTTACTTCTAAGTAAATCCACAATGTAGGACCACCATTGGAAGTAGTTAGTGCTATCAAGAATTACTTGGCATGGAATTTCCATTTTTAACAGAAATTGAAGCTGTAGATGCTGAAACTAAGTGTACCAATGGAAAGATCTTGAAAAATTAGGCCGTTTCAAAAAAACGGTTCTGAAAACGGCTTCCGGATGAAGAAGTTATGGCTTTTGAAAAAAATTGATGAAGTCGCCGACGAAGTGCGGGAATTGCGGAAATGAAAAAGTCCGCCCCCACAAAATGGAGACTTGAACCCAAGACCTCTACTCTCATAAATTAGCTTTGCACCAAGTGAGCTATACAAAAAGTTTGAGAGAGAGAGAGAGGGGGGGGTTGATGCTTTGGGTTGCGTGCTTGCTTTGAGAAAGCTCTTTTTCCCTACAAAACAAAAAACACAAAACCCAACACGGAAATACAAAAAAAACGAACCTTATGGCTCGAAGTTAGCTTTAGCCGGAAACTAAATATTTTCAAAAACGAACCTTGCGGCTCGAAGTTAGCTTTAGCCGGAAACTAAATATTTTTCTCAATGTTTCTGATTTTCCGAGATCACAAAGAGGCGCAGCGGAAAAGAGCATACGCATGAGAAAAATCCTTCCTTTCTGTTTCTGATTTGCCCAGATTGCACAGAGTCGCGAGGCAAAGAGCATACGCAGAAATGAAAGGTTCATATCCGGTAATAAAAAAAGGCTAAATAAACTGAAACCGAAATAAACAAAGAGAAAATGATTGTAAACTGCAAATAAACACTGTATACCTCCAGATCTTAAAAATGACGCAGCTAGGGCTACCGGAAACCTTTTCGCGTGAAACGAAAGGGGTTCCTCACTGGAACAGATGCTCCCAACACAACAAAGCAGTCCTCTCGGCCCGAAAGCAGTCAGAAACAGTAGATCTAGGAAACGGTAGTCGGATGCAGTTCTACCGGCTTCAGATTTAGATCACCAACAGACGCGGCCCTCAAATAGCTCTGATACCATGTAGGAATTTACAGGGTAAGTTCCTCAGACAGAACACCAAAGGACACTGCTCACAAACAGATCACAGATCAATACACCAGTATTTTGACGTGGTTAAAACCCTCAAAGAGGGAAACAGTCCACGTCCTGAGCCAACGCGGCCACTTCAGGCAATTTATTAATCAAAGAATGAAAATTTACATATGCTTCTCTCATAGACGAATTACCCTACAAATGATCCTCCATGCGCTTTAAATAGAATCATGGACCAATCGGGTGTTAAGCCACGGATCAAGTGTCGGTAATACCGAGGAGAGAATGAACCGTCGGATCACTACATATCGTGACCGTCGGATTGTAAGTTACAAAATGTACATAGTAAAGAAACACACTTTACCTAACTCTATACTAGACCAAGTTGTACTTAATTATTTCCTATGTGTCGGAATATCCTAACAAGGATGAGCTTGGAAGTGTTAATGTTACTGTTTATGAAGAAGATCTAGTGAGCCTAGCACTTCTAGGACTTCCAAAGAGCCAACACAGCTACCAGGACTCATTTAATGGGAGGGAGAAGCTACCGGAGTGGGAGAAATTGTCGTACGACTTGGTACAGGAAGAGATTCGGTGAAACACCAGAGATTGATCCTCATCCAAGCATGATCATGAGGAGAACTGTGCCTTAGATGGAAAGGTGAAGAAAGGGAAGGGTAAGTCCTCCCATTCCAAATCATATTCCAGTCAAGGTGGAAATAAGAAGGACATGTCAAAAATTAAATGGTTTCATTGTCGCAAGTTGGGACACTATGACACAAAGTGTCTGCACAAGAAGGCCGGTAAGAATCCTTCGGGAGGAGCGGCAAGTGAAGTTATTGCTTCAAAATTCGAACTAGATTTCACCCTCATCACTTGCATGGTGACATCTCTCTTGGTAAATCCTAGTCTTGTTAGATAGTTATTTAAGCATACTAAGCTCTTGGAGCTTACTTGAGTCCATACAAGGCCTTATTTAACCTGCAAACACGAGATTCTTTTCCATCCACCTCAAATCCTTTAGGTTTCTATATGTACACCACTTCCTCAATCATGCCATTGAGGAAAGCATTTCACATCCATCTGATGTAAATTCCATCCCAACGAAGCAACAACATAAATAATAGATCTAATAGAGGTCTACCTGGAAAGTGGAGAAAAATTCTCATCATAATATTCCCCCCCTTTTAGGGAGAACCCAATAGCCATGAATTTTTCCTTGTATTTGTCAATACATCCATCTCCAACATGTTTGATCTTGTATCTCCACTTGGAAGTCACCAATGACTTCACTTTTGACAATTTATATTAATTTTGAAACTTAGGGGCAAATTCCCTCCATTGGACAACCTTCCTCATTAAGAAAGACCCCTTCTAGCCCTTGGAAGAATTTAATTCGGTTAAGGAAAATTATATTTTTAATTTGGAATCCCACATGTGCACAGAAGGACAGGTCAGCCCTAAGAAGATTCTGGACACCCTTGGATGCCTATAAATACAAGTCAAGGTACCCTCATTTGTAGATCATCAATCATTCTTGTTTCTTTGATTTGGATCGCACGGGTCTGAGGTAGCTCATGCAGATTGGTTCGTACAGGTCCTAAATTGCAGGGCCCAGAGCTCGTACATGTGATTAGATTTTTTGGTTCCCAACCATAGGCATGTTATAGGATATTTTTTGGTCGTAACCATAGGCACGCTGTCTCATGTGTGTGGTTGGATATTTTCAGCCTCACGTACATACACTTTCTCTGTGTTGTTAGAAACTAGGGTTTGATTTTTACAATTGAAAATCAGAGTTCGACAGTTGACCAAAGAGTTCGATAGTTGACCGCGAAATTTGACAGTTAATCGCAGGCCTCTGAATCAAGGATTTAATTATCAACATTATTGGGTTCAACTCTTGGATGTTGTTTGGTTTATTTTGTTGGATAGTTTTGTGGGTGAATATATGCATCATTGTACTCTCTATTTGTTAAACATTTTATGAAAATATAATAAGAAGAAGAATTTGAAATGGTTTTCCCCGTAGTGGGTTTTGTCGTGGTCACCAACCAATCCTAACATCTCTATGTGTGAATGATTTCCTTCTATTATTCCTTTATGTTATGTTGCATTCATGATGATATTGTTCTTTCTATATAATTTCATATGTTGTTGAATAATGTTGTAAAACTAAATATTGTTATGATGTTGTAGAGTGAATTCTATATGTAAATGATGAAATGCAATTATCATAAGCTAAGAACAATATACCCCTAAGAAAAATTAACAATTTTCCACACATAGTTCTCCATGAGGGATTGATATTATTCATTCATGCCTTCCTTCCATACTTGTTGGATAGTTGCTTCTTCATAAGTGGAAGGATCCACATCGATAACATTAGTCATAAGAGTTGCATAGCTAGAAAACCTTTTAGGTCTCTTAATTTCTCTAGATTTTCCATCAAGAGATGCATGCCCTCCAAGTTGTTCCGATGTAGATTTAATCCATGTTGGCCTCTTTCTAATATCTGGGACAACAACCGGTTCCATTGGTTCACAAGGCCCATATGGCTCTTCAAGCTATTCTATAGAACTCAAATGCTCTTCGTTCAAAGCTTCATGCTTTACTTCATCATAGGAATCCATGGATACTTCCTTAGACTTCCAATATACAACTTTATCATCGAAAGTTACATCCCTACTAACCTCAATCCATCATTTATGTGGAATGTAAATTCTATAGGCCTTTTATGATTCAATGTAAACAACAAATATGCCTTATTTCCTAAATATTCTAGCTTGTTCCTCTTGTCCTTAGGAACATGAATCTAAATAGGGTAACCAAAGATTCTCATATGTCCAACCTCTTGCTTTCATCTACAAAACTCTTATTCAGGAGTCATATCTTCAAAAAAATTGATGAGGACTTATATTTTGAATGTATAAAGTTGTCAATAATCCTTCTCCCCATAAGAACATCAGAAAATATTGATCATGCATCATAACCTTGACAAATTCTTCAATGGACTTATTCTTACATTGTTCCATGCCATTTTTTTGTGGATTATAGGGAACATTCATCTCCCTCTTAATCTCAACTTTGTTACAGAAATCAACAAGTTCTTTTAAGGTGTTCTCTCCTCCATTGTCAGATCTCAAAATCTTGATCTTCTTACATGTCAAGTTCTCCACTCTAGCTTTGAATTCATGAAACTTAGTGAAGACTTCATCCTCGGTCTTCATGAAATAGATCCATGTCTTTTGAGACAAGTCATCAATAAATGTCATGTAGTACAATGAACCTTTGAGCTATCTCATAGATATCATACCACATACATCAAATTGAATCAAATATAAGACTTATTTAGATTTATTGTCACCACTTGGAAATGGTTACTTGATGTTCTTTCCAAGTGCACAACCTTTATAGAAACATTCATGATCTATTTATAATTCAGGGACACCTAAAACTATTTGATTCAATTTAGGTAATTCCCTATAATTGATGTGACCATATCTTCCATGTCATAACTCACTTGAATTGATTTCATCATGTAATAGAGCTTGAGATGGTTGACTCACGAGCCTATGCAATATTCCTTTGCAAATCCCAATAACCCTACCATCATCTATGCTAGAGCCCTTGGACCATACAAATACTTTTCCATCCACAAAAGCTACTTTATCTCCATTATCTTCTAAACATGAAATAGAGACTAGATTCTTTTTTCAAACCTAGTACTTATAGAACATTGTTAAGATAAACATTGTTACTATATTCCAGCTCAATGGATTCCTTTTGAACTCCTTTGAATGCGTAGTTGTGGTTGTCTCCAAGCTCTACTCTTTGGGATAGCCTATTTTCCATCATGATAGTAATATTTCCAATGCACCACTATATACCAACCACACATCATCATCATCTACAATAGAACCTATTAGATCATAGAAGTACAAGAAACCTTTGTCACGTTTAGGCTTCTTTGGATGTTCATCTTCAACATCGATTGTGGAAGCATGTTGTTTTTCATTTCTCTTTTTTGTATTAGCCATCTCAGGACAATCCCTTTTATAATGTCCAATTTTTTGACAACCATAACATTGAGTCTTTGACATATCCTTATTCTGTTGGGGAGGAGGTGATCTTCTTCCTGACTACTTATGTTAAAATCCAAACTTCTTCTTTCCTTTATTATTGAAATGAGTTGCAAATGCTTGAGAGGCTTCTTATTTTTTATCTCTTGATATAAGCCTTAATTCTTCTTGAGCACATGAGGTCCATATATGTTCAAACAAAGGAGATTCCTTCAAGTTGCTTATACCTGCTACAAATATATCCCATGATCTAGGAAGACCATTGAGTGTTATAGCCACAATTTTGTTATCATAAATAGATTCTACAATTGCTTGAATTTGGTCTTTTATTTTTGAAATACTTATGAAATATGAAGCCATGGTGTCATCATTCGTCATCTTTACATCACAAATCTCATTCTTCAAACTCATGTTTTGACCATCATTCTTGATAGTAAATAGATTAGTTATGGAATCATACATCTTGGAAGTATCAAGCTTTGCAGTATATGGAATTAGATAATATCTAATGGAGTCCACAATAAGACTCATGACAGTGATCTCATCTTCCTTAAACTTTTCCTTTCCTATTATGTCTATTGGTTCTACAACCTTTCCTCTCACAATATCCAAAACTTTGTTCTTTGCAAGGATAATATCAATTCTAAGATTCCAAGCTCTAAAGTTTGAGGCTCCTTCCAACTTGTTCTCAAATTTCATAGTAGAAGTCATGGATGCAAATTGACAAGAAGGAATTTAACAATGGTGATCTCAATGTATGGTTTATTCAAAGGTTATCTCCATGTTCCTTCCTTCACCAAAACTCTAATACCATGTTGATTTTCTAAGTGAAACTAAGAGACTAGCACAATATTATATAAAATTGGTAATTAATTTTGATGTTGATATTCTTTTAATTATGCCAATATATAATTTTGTGAGTATACTTCATAAATTCAACCATAAAATAATAGTAGAACAGTAGAGATCATAATGCATAAAGAGAAGACAAGATTTACCCTGGGAAAACCCATAAGGGAAAAACCCAGGAACCTTTTCAATATTTAAATTATTTTATTCAACAAGAGACGCACCTAGACGTAATAATCATCAACTAGGTAAAACCTTGTCAAATCCTCCAAGGCAAGCCTCCCAATCTGATCTAGCACATCGTTGATCTGCCTAGAATTTCATCCCTCTTGCAATTGCCAGAATCCAAAAATTTCGGGCCCTACGAGCTTCTCAACAAATTTGGGTTGTGCAACAGAAACTGCCCAAAAATATGTCAATTGTAGAGAGAGAGATATTTTATCCACACATGTGAGCTTGATAGATAGAGAAGATATCTAATTCATTCTTCTTGTCCTTTTTTATATTCACTAGGATTACTATAAATTGTCTTCTTGAGAAGTTGTGAATTGGTGCCTTTAGAGGGAGGTGTTACACTAAAAAATGTCACCTTGACTACTTACAGTTAGTATGGCTCAAATCAACAGTCATGCTACCCTCTTAGGCAAGTCTCATGCCTCTGTTATCCATCTCAAACTCAAAGAAGAGAGAAAATCTTGTAAAAACTATGTTTATCTCTGGGGTCGCAGGATCTCTCTAGCCTTACTTGCGGGGACGCTGACCATGTTCACAAAATCTGCGTCCATGGACGCTCTGTATGTTAAGGGACAGGTGCGTCCCTCTGTAAAAGGCAAAATGCGCGAGTTTTATCTTGAAAAAGTTACTTGTGGTTACTTCTAGAACATTCTAGAGGTCGGTTTGATGAAATGGATGCGCCTCCAGTTGGTTCATGTATCTCTATTAAGGGGGAACTTATCCCATCAATAAGGGAGCTATCCCACCCAAAGAGGGGGATGATCCCATTGATAGTGGACCTGAATAACCTCTTTACAGCACTATAAATAAAGACATTGAGCCAGAGGGAGAGGAGGTTGGAGCTATACATTTTCTTTGGGTAAATGCTGCAGGATTTAGGTCTTCCATTAGAGCCTTTGTGAGGAGAGATTGTCTTCACTTGATTCTACTTGGAAGAGGGTGAGCTTTGTCAAAGTAGAGGAAAACCCTTGATGGACCCTGGGAGGAACTTGCACAACACCAAGGCCAGGTTGTAAGAGTTTCTTTGTTTCGTTATTAATACAAACTGGTTTATTTTTCTCAATAGCTTGTGTTAATGAGTTATTTCATGTGTTCCTTGGTCTGCATGTTGAATATATGTTTTATTATATGAAATGCAAGTGCTTGGTAATTGTTTGATTGTTTGTGGTTGCAGGAATTGACTTGAAGGAGGAGCTCATCCGGATCGTCAAGAACGGACTTCAACAACAGCGTTTTGGAATAAGGTAAGCCTAAACACTTGTAGTTTTTCATGTTGTAAAAGGTGTATTTAGAGAAAGATCACTCCATTTTGTCTTGTTTGTCATTAGAATGTCTTAGACTTCTAGGAAGGTCAGCCGTGTCCGCACCCTTGACCAATTCCGTGTGACAAATTGGCGACTCCACTGGGGAATCCATTAATGAGAGAGTCTTTTCCTTTATGTGAACTTTGCTTTGAGAAAATCATTTTTATTTTCTGGTTTTTGACTGTGAGAATTAGTATTTGGGTGGCTTAGCTTTAGATTTAGTTAGATTTGGTTTTTCTTCATTTTTCCAGAAGGACGCACCCTCTGAGTACTGCACAGTGCGTCTTTGGACGCGCTGTTGCCGTTTGCACAGAGCGGGCCCGCACCTGTTGTAACGGGTGGCCTGCGTCTTCCTGTAAAATTTAAGAAAATTCCATTTTTGCTTTAAATTGCTTTTAGATTTTGATTTTCCTTAGTATTTCCTGCCCAGATCCTTTAGTACCCTGTCAAGAATTTTCACCTGAACTTGTTTTGTGAGCTTTGAGTGTTTTAGTGGTTTTCAACGAAGTTTAGACCTAGGGTTTGATTTTTGGATAGGTTTTGTAGTGACTTTGATAGTAGAAAGTTGTCCAGCCTTAGATCTCTCTGGTTAGTCAACCTTCTTAGAAGTCGGGCCTGTCGTAAAGTCTCCTTGTGTGAGCAACTTGCCATTTGAGTTGTTTTGGGTCAAATTTCGAATTGCTTGTTTATAAAGTATTGATTTCCATTTTACAAAAAGAACAAAAAGATTAGAGTTTTGTTTTGGCTAGTTTTTGGTTCTGCAATAAGCTAGTCCTTGATTTGATTGTGATCAAGTAAAACACCTTAGAATAATCATTGTTAGTTTTGGCCTCGTTAAACTTGCTTAGAATAAATTTGCTTTTAGTTTGCTTATGAGTGGATTTTCATAGATTTTAATAGTTGTTAAGATTGATTTTTGGTTATATTAGATTTATTTGCTTTATTAAAAGAAAAATACAAAAACATCTTCTTTAAAAGTCTTGTTTCAAGTAGCTTTTTGTTTTTGAAAGAAGAAAAGAGTTTTTTCGTGCATGTAAAGAGAGGTTATGTTTTTATGCTTGGAAAAGAAAAACGAATTGTTTCTTTGATTGTCTTCAATTAAGAAGTTGCTTTTATAAAGATTGCATTCTCTCAACTTTTTAGTTAAGCAATTCATCGAAAAAGTAAAGTAGTGGATAAATCATTCTAGGTGCATTTTGTAGTGGTTTCGAGTCGAGTCAACACACCACTGGTTTCACTTCCATCACCTTTTGACTTAAGAAACAACCTTAAAAGTAACGCTTAAATTAAAATCAATCTAGTAATCTTTATTTTTCTAGGGCTCTGAAACACCAACATAGCTTAGGCTAGGGTCTTGGAGTAGGTGAGTACTTAACTCTCCAAGACTACAAAACCAAACAGATAGTCTATCTTGAGTAGAACAAATCCAATTGTTTCAGTTACACTCTGGGAAAGCTCCTCTTAAAGGAGAAGCACGAGCTCGTGTCCGAACCAGTGAGGGGATCATTCCTCCCTCGTTGGGAACGACGCCAGACAGTACGTATTACAAACGGTAAACCTCGGATTAACCATTGTCGAGGAGCCAGGGGTCACTTATCGGTAAACCTTGGATTGTTGTCAAGGAGCCGGTAAGGGGATTGGAGCTTGTTACTCTGCCCTTGCGTGCTGTCGGAGTTTAGACTGTTCCCCCAGGTGTAATTGTTGTGATTGGTAACTTTAGTGGCCATAATCTTTAGGATTCTACCAAGGTGACGGTGGAGGGAAGGTCCCACTGTACCTGGAGCAGACGTCGGTTATACTCACTTGGATTTTCTGGGGGGTTCACTTCACTTCGAGACGGTTAAAGTGGAGGAACTTGTGCCGTCTATTCATTAAGCAGGTTGCCGGGGTAACTGTTCCACCCGCCATTTCTGTACTGAATCCTGCGAGGTTGGGCCTAATCACCAACTAGCGCTTTTGGTCCGGAAGACTACTGTTTGTGTGTGGTTTGACGCTCTAGATTATTTAGGCGTGTGCTTCAAATTTGTTTGCTTCTTTAGAAGACTTTAGGTGGTTTGATTTGAAATTTTTACTTTGTTTTCGTGTGTTGTAGTTAAAAATCTTTAATTGTGGCGGAATTACCGAGAAGGTCCCGTCGAATTGCGGGCCAGTCTCCTGAAGTTGTTTCTGTGGCCGAATTGTTGAGAAGATCCCGTAGACTTAGGGGATCCCCTCCTCGAGACGACCCAGGTAATTTAGAAGGGTTAAAGGTCCTTGTAACTCCTCCTAGTGGCAGTAGAGTAGGTTCACCTGAAGAAGGAGAATCTTCCTTGGTAGTCCATCCAGATTACCAAAGTTTAGAAACAGGTTACAATCCCGAAGCTGTTACAGTTTCCGAGCTTGCTGGTAGTTTTTCATCTGCCAGTGAAACAGGCGAAGAACCTGAAATTTCCGAACCTGTTACTCCAACTCCTAGTGTTCCTGATTCACCAAGAATAGAAAGAATTATCACCGAAAATCTTCCTGTTGGATTAATTGCTATAGAAGAACTTGTTCCAGAGGAAGAAATAGGCGTTTCTGATTCTGAAGATCTAATTACCCTTGATCTAAGGGAGCGTGAATCCATCTTTTACAGTCCTCCTAGAAGTGAATCTTGGTACCTTGCATTAACCAATTTTTTAGACAACTCAGTAGGTTTTTCTACACCTCGTACTCCTTTTCCACCTAGAGGAATTCATTCTCCTGTAAATATGTCTGGTCAGTCATCTGTGTTTTCGCAAAGTCCTGAATCATTTTTACATGGCGGTCCTTCTGTTCCTACTGGGTATCAATCACTTTCTGGTACCTTTGCGGGAGCATCTCCTCAACCCATTGATCATGGGTTATTAGTTGGAAACAGTGGTAATGTACCATTGAGTATAGGTGATGTTTATATGATGTCAGGTTCAACTCCCATTAACCAACCTCAAGGTGGCCAATTACCGCCTGGGGGGCAACCTTCGTTAATGCCTGGGGGGCAACCTCAAGGTACTTCATTCGTGACTGGGGGGCAACCTCAAGGGTATCAACCCCAAGGGTATCAACCCCAGCCTCAATATGTACCCCAAAGTCAACCTCAGTATCAATATCAACCTCAAGGATGGCAACCTCAAGGATGGCAACCCCAAGGGTATCAACCCCAAGGGTATCAACCTCAAGGATACCAACCCCAAGGTCAAGGTCAACCCCAGTACTCGTATTTACCTCAAGGTTATCAACCTACGGGTCAATACCCTGGTCAAGGTTATCAACCACCTCAAGGGCAATCATATGGGACTGCACCTTACAGTTATCAACCCTATCCTCAATACGGCTATGGATCTCAGTATCCTCAACCTGTTACGAGTCAATACCCTGGAATGTTAACATGGGATCCGTCACAGGGTCAACAGATGTCGCAACCAAGTATACAGTCGGTACCTCAAGCAGGACAACCTGCAGTTCCTGGTCCACCCCAGCAACCGCAACCTGTCCAGTCAAGTGTTCAGACCCCTGTAACTTCCGTAGTTACTCAGCCGCCAATTGCACCTGGTACTCCACCTCACACGGCTGCAGCAACTACCGCTTCATCTACCATGCTTACTTCTGGAGTATCGGCAGCTCCGGTTTCTACTGTCCCTGTAACCACTCCTCAGACATCTGTACCGTTGTCTGGACCTACGGTTCAAACCACAGTCCAGATGCCTGCAGGCCAACCTGGTACAAGTACGGTTGTTACTACTCAACCTCAATTTGTTCAACCTCCGTACCAGGGACAGTATCAACCTGGGCAAGCTGCCCAACAACCGGTTTACCAGTATCAACCGTATCCTGGGTACACTTATCAACAACCTCAGCAACCCCAGTACGGTCCGGTTAATCCTGGTTTTCCAGGAGGATATAATATCCCAAATGCGACTCCTGTTCCTAGTTATCCTGGATATCCTCCTCCTGGGGCTGGTATTGTGACTCAGAGTTTTAGAGATCCTAACCGGCAGTTACCATTTATTGCGACTTTAGATTTACCCGACTTGACGCGCCTAACGAACGATCCAATTCAATATCTTCAGTTCTGGCCGCCAATGCCAAATAAGTTGCCCAGCGATATACCCAAGTTCGAAGGTAAGTCTGGAGAGGATCCGTCTAATCACGTGATGACTTACCACCTCTGGTGTGCATCAAATTCCATCTCAGATGATTCCATCCGCTTACGTCTTTTCCAGCGTACACTCATTGGTCTCGCAGCCAAGTGGTACATTGAGTTACCACGGGCCTCTTTTTACAACTTTAGCCAGTTAGCTACCTCGTTCTTAACTCATTTTCAGTTACCAGTCAGATACGATAATGGTACAGAATTATTAACTTCGCTAAAACAATCGACATCCACGTACATTTCTGATCACATCCATGAGTGGAGACGTCGAAGAAGATTAGTGAAAGTTTTTATCCCGGACCAAATCTTAGCTGAATGGTTTGTCAAATCATTATTACCAAGAATTACTGAAGATGTAGCTAAGGCCGGAGTAGTTACTGAGGAGCAAGTCATTGCTCAGGCACAATACCTTGACTTAGTTTACACTCAGTCGGGTACGTTACACGAGAAAATTCCGGATCTTCCAAAGTCAAACCAAATCGCTGCTGCTCCTTCGGGATCTCATGCCGCTGATGGTATGATTGGTATCGTGACTACGAAGAGTAAGAAGAAGTCTTCCAAGGCTTCAATACTCCAATTATCACTTTGCCTGATTCTCCGACAGGAGAGTCTTCTCCTGAACTTACCGCCGACATTCACGCTGTAGAGTCATCTACGGCCAAACCAAAAAACGGTGGAAAGAAGAAAGGAAAGAAGAAGGCTAAAGCAGACAAGGCTCCAAAGGAGAAAACGGAAAAGTCGGAAACCAATGACGAAAAACGCAAACCTCGATATCCTTGTCTCATTTGTGAAGAAGATCATTTTACGAGAGACTGCCCTCATCGGGCCGAGGTAGTGAAAATAGTCAAAGGTTCTCCCACTCCTGCTGTGTTAAAAAATCCATTTCCAGAGCAGGAGAATAAGATGATAGGTTCTTCTTCGAATGCCAGTGAAGAACCCATTTTGATGATGTCTCATGTCAGGATTGCGACTCGATCGCAAGATTATGGTAGTAAGGCTCCTGTTGATGGTAAGGAAGCAGAATCTTCTCACTCTAACCCATCAACCTCAGCTCCTGGTTCCGATCCACTACAGATCGAAAAACCTAACCCAGACTTAGTGATTAAGCCGCCCGCCAAGGGTGTACTTCGAAGGTCTGCTTTCAATCCACATGCGAGAGCAGCCCAGAATTACAACATTGTTGAAGACTTAGCTGTTTCACCTTCAGCAATGTCGGCACTCGAAGTGCTGCAATCATGTCCAGCGCAACGAAAATTGCTTTTGTCGGCTATCGGAGCTGTCGATGTTCAGGACCCGAACCTAATGATCTTTGATCTAGAAAATAGTACACCGCGTCTCCCCCATCAAATGGCTTTCCAAATTCCAGTGATAGTCAAAAACAGGCCTATTCATCGGACTGTGATTGATGAGGGAGCTTCTACGTGTATTATGTCGATTCAATGTTGGAGATCGCTTGGTTCTCCTTCGTTGAACCAATCCCCCACCATCCTTAAGGCCTTTGATGGCCGTGGGTTCCGTCCGTTTGGTATTCTACAAGAATTGCCTATAGGGGTCGAAGGTAAAACCGTTAGTCTGGATGTGGAAGTGGTTGATGCCCCTCTAGACTACAACCTTCTTTTGGGTCGAAGTTGGTCATATGCTATGACAGCGGTCGTTTCATCGGTCTTCAGAGTCATTAAGTTTCCACATAACGGTAAGATCGTGACTATTGATCAGCTGACATACTTTTCATCCGACCCAGCCTCTTCAGAGAGTATCCAACATGTTGGTAAAACGACAATCCCTTATAGGGACATTGGTGTAGGTTTAGTTAAGGATTCCGGTTTACTGGGAACTTTTCCTCTCCCTCCACTCAACGCAGACCCTTCGTTTGCAACGATTCATATGATCACGTCAGAAAACATTATTTATGATGATCCTTGGTATGTTCCATCTGACTCTGAGCTAGACTCACTCGGTGATGTTATGCCGTTGAGTCCGTATGAGATTGCTTATGAAGCTCTTATGTCTTTTACCGATTTTCATTCAACCGAAACCGACCAAATGAATGTGGTCAGTGAAGAGTCACTTTTCACCTCACCCTTAGAACGGATAACGTTTCCCGAAGAAGTGTCATCTGACGAACAACTTCGCGAAATCCTAAGTGTAGATGATCTACCATGGGAAGATCTCCATCACAGATCTTCGTTTTTACCTAAGGGCGATGCATTTGAAAATGATTTTTCATCTATCTTTACCGCTGAATATGTCAAAGACGCTCAGGATCCAACGAAACATTCTGATTCAGAGCTGAATTTAGGGAATATTTCTCGTACTATTCCCATTGATATTTCAGTGAAGCCCGGAATCGAGGAGAACATTCATATAGGTGCCGCATGTACTGAAGAAGAAATCCAAACTTACAAGGCCCTATTCCAAGAATTCCGCGACGTGTTTGCCTGGTCTTACGAGGAAATGCCGAGAATTGATCCTGCCATTGTTGTTCATGAAATAAAACCTACCCGGATGCTAAACCCATTCGGCAACGGTTGCGTCAGATTCACCCTCGAAAAGCGGCTGCGATTAAAGCAGAAGTCGAAAAGCTGTTGAAAGCAGGTTTCATTTATCCGATCCCGTTAACGGATTGGGTATCGAATATTGTTCCCGTCAATAAAAAACAAGGAACAATAAGAATCTGTATCGACTATAGGGATATCAATCGAGCTTGTCCAAAAGACAACTATCCTACGCCTTATATCGATCAAATTATTGATGATTGTGCCGGAAGTGAGATGTTTTCCTTCATGGATGGTTTCTCAGGCTATAATCAAATCAATATTCTACCTGCCGACCAACCAAAAACGGCATTCATTTGTCCATGGGGGACATTTGCTTATTGCAAATTACCTTTTGGGCTTAAGAATGCCGGGGCCACTTTTCAACGGGCGATGTCTTATGCATTTCATGACATCAAGCACATTGTGCAACCCTATCTCGATGATTTGCCTGCTCATTCTTTACATCGAGCTGATCACCTTGTCCACCTACGAGCAATCTTTATGAGGTGTAGGCATTATCGAATTCGGTTGAATCCCCACAAGTGTGTTTTCTGTATAGAAACAGGTCGATTGCTGGGATTTGTTGTTTCAAAAGCCGGCATTCGCGTCGATCCCTCGAAAGTCGAGGCTATCATCAAATTGCCTCCTCCTTCGAGTTTGCGCCAACTCCAAAGTTTGCAAGGGAAAGCGAACTTTTTACGCCGATTCATCCCAAACTACGCCGAGGTCACTAAAGGTTTTACACGGTTGTTGAAACAGAACGCACAATTCTTTTGGGACGAGATTGCCCAACAATCTTTTGATGCACTTAAACACGCGTTGACCCATGCACCGTTATTGCATCCTCCCAACTACAACCAGGACTACTTCTTATACCTCGCAGCTTCGCATTCCACCATTGGAATGGTGTTAGTTCAAGAAGATGAATTCAAAGCAGAGCATGTGATATATTATCTTAGTAGAACCTTAAATCCCACTGAGTTAAAATATTCGCATGTGGAGAAATTGGCCCTGGCAGCCGTTCAAGCTGTCCAGCGTTTTCGTCACTACATTCTTCTCCGCAAAACTACAGTTATTTCGGATTGCAACCCTATGATTTATATTTTGACAAAACAACTGCTAGGGGGCAAGTACTCTAAATGGATTGTTATCCTGCAAGAGTTCGACTTGGAGTTCGAGAAGTCCAAGTCTAAGAAATCTTTAGTTTTTGCGGAATTGATGTGTGATTTCCCGAGTGCTGACACAGAGACTGTGGCAGAGGAGTCCATTGCGGACGAATCTTTGTTTCTTATTAGCACTTTAGATCCGTGGTATGGGGATATAATCATCTATCTCCAAACCCAAACCTTTCGGCCTGAAGCTTCCAAGGAAGACCGTCGAAAAATTCGGTTTCGATCCCAGCAATACAGAATTATTGGAGATACACTTTATCGCCGGGGGGCAGACTTAGTTTTTCGACGTTGTTTAACTCACGAAGAGGCTGAGAGAGTTTTGAATGATTGTCACTCTGGAGCATGTGGCGGTCATATGTCTGGGTATGCCACAGCTCAGAAGGTGTTGCGCGCTGGCTATTTCTGGCCGTCTATGTTTAAAGATTGTATCCTTGCCGTCAGAAAATGCCACAACTGTCAAGTGTTTGATCGAAAGATGCGCGCTCCACCTGCTCCTCTCCACCCTATAATTGCCGCTGGTCCATTCGCCAAATGGGGCATTGACTTTATTACTTGTAACCCTCACTCGGCCGGGGGGCATGCGTATATCATCCTCGCGGTTGATTATTTTACAAAATGGGCCGAGGCGATGCCTACATTCGACGCAAGCGGCAAGACAGCTGCAGTTTTCGTATTCAATCATATCATAACTAGGTTTGGTGTCCCACAAGCAATCATTACTGACCATGGGAGCCATTTTCGAAACGTCATGATGACTGAGCTTACAAGCCAGCTTGGTTTGCGCCACGATAGCTCTACTCCTTATTATCCGCAAGCCAACGGTTTGGTTGAGTCAATCAACAAAGTTCTAGTCATCATGATTCGACGGATCATTGGTATCCATCGAACGAATTGGCATAACATGTTATTTTCGGCGCTATGGGCATATCGAACTTCAGTGAAAAATTCAACAGGTTTCACCCCTTTCCAGCTAGTTTATGGCTTAGAAGCTGTGTTACCTATTGAATGCGAAATCCCATCACTTCAAATGGCTGTCGAATTACTTCCAGCTACTTCCGAAGAGGAGAAACGGTTATTATACTTGGCTAAATTAGATGAGACTCGACGTGACGCTACTTTAGCTATCGAGACTCACGCGAAACGAATGAAAGCTCAGTACGATAAAAATGTAACCCCTCGAAGTTTTTCGGAAGGAGACCTAGTACTATTATATGATCAAGCTAACGATAAGCTAGGTGCCGGAAAATTCGTTCCCATGTGGCATGGGCCCTACATTGTAAAGCGAAAGCTAGCAAAAGGGGCTTATGAGTTAGTTGATTTTGATGGGGACTCTTTGGGTAAACCCAGAAATGGACTTTACCTAAAGAGGTATTATGCTTAAAATGATGGGTATGGAGAAATTTTTAGATAGGTTAGATTTCCTTTCTAGCTAGCAAGTGTGTTAGTTTAGTCAGTGTGCTTAGCTTAGCGAGTGTGGTTTTTCGTCATTATTCTGGCTTATCTTGGTTTTACTCTTGATATTGTAGATGTCGACGCCTCTCCAAACATACATTGGATTTGCTGATGGTGCTTGTCGTAATACACGGAATATCTCTTCCGCAGCTTGGGTTATCTATTCGCCCTCTGACGAGTTAGTTTCTATGCATGGGGTAAGCCTCGGTCAAACAACGAATAACATTGCAGAATACAGTGCAGTGGTTGAATTATTATCCGAATCTATTTCATTTGGAATTCGACGTTTGATAGTGAGGTTAGATTCTGAACTTGTTGTATTACAGCTTAATAGAGTTTATGCCATTAGAAATCCTGTGTTATTAAGGTTGTTTTTGAGAGTGCGTCTCTTGGAACGTGAATTTGATTACATTGAATATCAACATATTCCAAGGTCTTTGAATACATTAGCAGATGCAATTGCTTCTCGAGTGTTGGACAGACATTTATAATAATCATGCAAGTAAATTTAAAAACATTTCATCTTACATGTTAAACAAGATAAGCCGGTAATAGTGATATATATAGATAGAAGTGTGTCAAAAAATATATACATCGTCTTCGATCATAGGTTGAAAACACCTTATGATCGGCAAAATGATAGTACAAAAAGTCAAAATGTCACATGTGACTACAAAAGTGACTAGTCAATCACTGGTGGTGCTCTCTGTACGACACCACTGCGCGGGCTACCTTACGCAAAAATCTCCTAAACGGTCCAGGGACCGCGACTACGAAGCGCTGAAGCCTGATAGGAATGTCGTCCATAGTAGTCTCAGGTATATCTGCCGTGAGACGCTCTAGATCATGCTCCAACTCAGCTAGTACTTCTGCTGTCGCGTCCTGTGGGGCCGGTACCGGTGCAGCTGGATGTAGTCTATCATAAGGCCGGAGGTTGGCTGGACGCTGTGGACCAACATCTGCATTTTGAAAAAGTTTTACTATTAGTTTTGAGACGATATATATAAAAAATACAAAAAATACATAATTAGAAAACTTGTGAAAATAAAAGTACCTCTGTCGTCCCATTGTTCTCCCTGTGGAAGAACCATGTCCGGATCACCTCTGAAATCCATTCCGGCATACGGAAAGTCCTGTATCACAAAAAGCTGGCCCTCTAACCAGTCAAAATAACTATCTGAGAATCGAACTACTGTCGCGCCCTCGTCAGGATGCCGGGCCATCACCGCAACCCATCGTATCAGCTTTGGCTGCCGAGGACCCAAGATATCAACAGTGAGTTGCTGAGGGATCAGCATTGGAATTCTCTCCAAGGCAAAGCTCACGACTATAGGCCCATATCCAAAAGTCTTTAGTCGTCCGTTCTTTGCCTTGGTCAGTTGGCTCTTCATATGAGCCGACACAGCTTCACACCAGTTGAAAATGGTGCCTTGGTAACAGTCAATTGCCATCCGCATTTGGGATCCGGAAGCAATGTGTAAAGCGGCCGCGCCGCAAATTCTGGTAACCGTAAACGCTATGACTTTGAGTTCCGGTAGAGTGATGTGTTTTATCTCTATGCCTTTTGAATGGTGAGCCCCACGTGTGCACCAATCCTCGCGGAGACTATCAAGGGATTGGCCACCCGGCCTAGTCCCCGCAAGACTGAGTTGCTCACCTCTGTTTGGCAAGCCAGTGAGAAAGTATACATCCGAGGGCTCTATCTCGAGCTGGTGCCCTCCTATGTAAAAGCATTGTTCTTGAACGTTCCATCGCTCAACCAGCCATTCCAAGAATCTTACCTGGCCCCTCATGCCCGGTATGGTCCAATATTTGTATAATCCGCATGCTCTTAGGGCATCCAGGGAAGGTTGATGATTTATTGCAGCTTCATCTTCCTCTACATGCTCTCTTTCTCTCCAGTCTAACATGATTAATGCCCTGCATATCAAAAATAGCAATTAGAAATTGATTTGGGAATTTTTGGTGGTTTTTTGAGAGAGTTGGGGTTTTGAAATGCGCGTTTCTCGGAAGACGCACCCCGGCTTTGTAGCACAGGGCGCCCGGACGCAGCTGGCCTGAAGGCGGGCTGCGTCTTCCGACCGTTTTCCCGTATGAGAAAAAGTCGGGGGACGCAGGTCACCCGAAGGGCACCTGCGTCCGCCGAGAGGCGCATTCCAAAACCAAAACCCCCCCAAAAAATGAAACTAAGACCTAAAAATTAATTCTAAACGGATAGAAATGCAGAGTAGGATGTGTAAAATACCTGGATGAGACGGCGTTCGATTCCGACGGTCAGATTTTCCGCAGCGACCACGGGAAGTTTCTTGTCAAAAGCTCCTTTTTCAACCTCAACAGTGAAACGGTAAAAATGACATGGTAAAAGGTCTTTTTATAGGTTTTTTGGATGAATTAGTTCATTTTTTACCATGAAAAGATGTTTTTGAATGTATTTTTGCCTATTTTAAACAGGTATGAGTAATGTGTTGCTTTTGTGCAGGACAAAGGGATTTCGAGGGAAATTGTAATTTTTTCACAAACAAAAATATCAGAGTCATCTTTTAAGCCCTTTTCTGACTCCTAAAACATGAAAAGATCGCCGAGTGTTTCTTTTTCACTCGTTAAAACGGAATTAAAAGACGGTCCCCTTTTAGCTCTTTTCTGACCGCAAAATCAGGAAAAGATTGCCGGGTTTTTGTCGTTTCGAACTCGATAAGGAAATAAAACGACGTGTCCTTGATCGCTTTTTACTTTTCAGGTCAACGACACTATTATGAAAGTACTCCTTGGTCGCAAGATCAAGCGGTTCCCCCAGGTATTATTTTATACTTTTTCGGGCTTGAGGGACACAAATATACGAAAAAGTTCAACGTGGAGTCTCCTTTAGTTTTTTCAGACTCTCTAAAATTGAAAAACGCCGAGTTTCTCCTATACTGGGCTCGTTAAACTTTTACAGTAGAGGACCTGTTCAATTACAAACAGGAACGAACCACTCCTTCCTAGGGTTCGAATTTAAACTAGGTTGGACTCGTCCGAAGGATGAGCTTATAATCAAGCATATGTTATCCTCCTCAAGCTTGTTAAAAATAAAGAGGTACTTGCCAGAAATGGTGGGGGAAAAGAGAGAAGAATGAACCTGTTTGTCACCTTTTGTCTCAAAAGAAACTTTATTACCGCTCTTGAACACGACACTTTTTATTCACCTGGGTTGGGAAATCTTTTACCTCACAGTTGACCAAACCACTTTGAAAGTCTTTAACCGGGTTCCGGGGATTAACTTTGAGTTATTCGTCACCAAGCCATCTGTCGTGTCGTTATGTGTTCAAGAGGTCTGCAAGCAAAACTTTCATCTGCAAAATACTTGTCATCCATTTGACCATCCCTGAGTCAGTCCTTACAGCAACATTTCTTCAACTTGAACAATGATTTCGTGTTGTGGGCTTGCCTGCAACGGGTCGCTTTCTATCGACATCGACACATTATCTAGAAAGATGACTTAGGAATCGACAGTACCTTGAAGTCTGCATGCATCAATGGCAGGTTTCTCGCCTTTGACGTCAGTTTACATCATTGACTTTCGATCAAAGGATTCCGTGAAGTGTTCGACATCAAAACATCTATTCACATTTCACGGGTTGTGCTTGGTACTTTGAGAACCATTGACATTACTGGTGGTCTCTCTCACGCTTGTTAACAGTTCACATCATTGACTGGTAATCAAGTGGTTTCTAACATGTTCGACATCAAATCATTTAATCACATGCTTAGAATCGTACCAATTCGGGAAGTAGAAGTGAAGACCCTGGATCTAGTTTCTACCATCCAGGCTGCGAGGAGTTTTGTATTCATTATCTATGTAGACTAATCATAAACAGATGGCTGCGTCCATACTGTGTCTACAAAAGTCTATAAAAATGATGTACTGCAAGATCATTCCTGTATCAGAATAGTTAGTCCATTAGTTAAAGTTTTGAATCTGAGTATGGGAATGCCTACCTCAGTGATGATATAATCTTATCCATGTATTTTGTGTTGAAAATTGCAGGTTCCAACCAGGCCATCCACAAGACAATCCTTGAAATGATAAAGCGCTTCACCCTTCCTAGAATTACAAAACCCTACTCTATTCCAGGCTTCGCACTTTAGGGGGCAATCTGTTACACTAAAAAATGTCACCTTGACTACTTACAGTTAGTATGGCTCAAATCAACAGTCATGCTACCCTCTTAGGCAAGTCTCATGCCTCTGTTATCCATCTCAAACTCAAAGAAGAGAGAAAGTCTTGTAAAAACTATGTTTATCTCTGGGGTCGCAGGATCTCTCTAGCCTTACCTGCGGGGACGCTGACCATGTTCACAAAATCTGCGTCCATGGACGCTCTGTATGTTAAGGGACAGGTGCGTCCCTCTGTAAAAGGCAAAATGCGCGAGTTTTATCTTGAAAAAGTTACTTGTGGTTACTTCCAGAACATTCTAGAGGTCGGTTTGATGAAATGGATGCGTCTCCAGTTGGTTCATGTATCTCTATTAAGGGGGAACTTATCCCATCAATAAGGGAGCTATCCCACCCAAAGAGGGGGATGATCCCATTGATAGTGGACCTGAATAACCTCTTTACAGCACTATAAATAAAGACATTGAGCCAGAGGGAGAGGAGGTTGGAGCTATACATTTTCTTTGGGTAAATGCTGCAGGATTTAGGTCTTCCATTAGAGCCTTTGTGAGGAGAGATTGTCTTCACTTGATTCTACTTGGAAGAGGGTGAGCTTTGTCAAAGTAGAGGAAAACCCTTGATGGACCCTGGGAGGAACTTGCACAACACCAAGGCCAGGTTGTAAGAGTTTCTTTGTTTCGTTATTAATACAAACTGGTTTATTTTTCTCAATAGCTTGTGTTAATGAGTTATTTCATGTGTTCCTTGGTCTGCATGTTGAATATATGTTTTATTATATGAAATGCAAGTGCTTGGTAATTGTTTGATTGTTTGTGGTTGCAGGAATTGACTTGAAGGAGGAGCTCATCCGGATCGTCAAGAACGGACTTCAACAACAGCGTTTTGGAATAAGGTAAGCCTAAACACTTGTAGTTTTTCATGTTGTAAAAGGTGTATTTAGAGAAAGATCACTCCATTTTGTCTTGTTTGTCATTAGAATGTCTTAGACTTCTAGGAAGGTCAGCCGTGTCCGCACCCTTGACCAATTCCGTGTGACAGGAGGTTGAGATGCCTTTATATAGTGTTCTTCCTGGGCTGACTTGACTTGGAGGGAGACCGACTTGACGAACTTGGAGACAAAAATTCAAATTTTCTTCTTTCAAAAGTCCAAATGGGATTTGACTCAAAATATTATTTTCTTTTGACTCCAACATTTAAAATATGCTTTACATAATAAATATAAATACATAAAGTGGAAAAATATACATTATGAAGATTGGCCATAGTTACAAAATTCAACACAAACAAGTCATGATTTGATTTTCATAAATAAATCTAAAGGTAGGAACTTTTAATCCCTTTCACTCTGGCTTAAACTCCTCCTTTTCTACTATTAAAAATGGTTCTGATATGCCTCTAAACTTTGCTTTAGATACTTATTTCAAACCTCATCAAAACAAGAATAGTTCAGTCCTTCAACTTGGCATGAAATCATTGCAACCAAACCCAAAATTTTGTCTCTAAAAACAACCTTGAATTCTCCTCGGGATGAACTAAATCTACTTAAAATATTGGATGAGAAATTGTCGTAGATAGTTCCTCTAAACAAGCCAAAATATGCATTCAAGAGGCATCTTAAATCCTATCTCCAAATGAGGTCAAATAATTTTATCCCTAGAAGAAGTGCAAGAAATACATCAAGAAGCCTCACGCTGAAAATGAGCCTCAATCATATGTCATAGACACCTGAAGTATGCCATAGAGATGGCTCAATTTCTGCCACTAAACAATCTCAAAAGAGGATGAAGTAGCCTCAATCCAAGTGCCACAAAGATCTCAAAAAGTTGTCAAAATCCTCCAACATCGGTCCTTAGAATAGGCCTAAAAGAGCCACAAAATATCTCCAATGAGCCTTAAATCAGTCACCTTTGACCAGCAAAGAATCGCCAATACAAAAGATAGAAATTAATCCCAATACCTCACTTAGAAACTTGGCCTTCTAGTCTTGTTGTGTTGAAAAAATGCAACAAGAAAAATCATAATTTAATTAGTCCTTGAATTAAATTAAGATTTAAATTATAATTATAATTCTCATAGCAACTTGTAACAATTAATTTTAGGGGCCCAGATTGAGTTATTATTGAGTTGTAATTATTTAATTTTTTTTAATTGAATTAAATTCAGTTAAACTAGATCTAATTGATGGAGGAACTAGTGAGAGGTCAAGTGAATTAATTTTTGTTTAATTCACATGCAGTGATCAATCTAGTAACTAATAATTCACTCATAAATAACTCATGTATGTCAGTTATGAGAAAGACCCAGTTGAGATTAAAGTTTAGGGATAGTGTACTATCAGTTGTAAAATCATATAAATTCAATCGATGGTGTATGCAATCAGAGGAAGGCCTATGGATGGATTGTGTAGTTATGGATGAGGAATTTCCCAATTAAATATGGGCTAATTCTCTAAGAAACTGTGCAAGGAAGTAGGAGCTTAGCAGGCAGCATATTTGGCTAAGTATTGGCTTGAGCTTATTTGTGAAGCAGTGACATAGATTGTACTTGTGCAGAGTTTGTTCAGGTGGAAAAAACATTGTATTTCTTCTCAAATACTCTGATTAATTCAATATACAGATAGCAAAGGTTTTTAGTTGTGGCTTTCCCCAGAAAATTATTGAGTTATGTGTGATTGAAATTCTTCCTTTTCTTCTTCGTGATTTTCATCGATCAATTTTTGTTTCCACTGATGAGTAGAGTATATTTAAGTCAATTGTTTTAGCATATTACAATCTACAGTTTGAATCTACAAGAAAATTCTACATGGTATTAGAGCTTAAATCACTATAGAAGAGGATAATACGAGTTTGTTTTGCAAGAGAAATCAAATTTGCAGTATCATACTTTAGAGCCAACAAGTTTTTGCTCTATGGATTAAGACTCAAATATGCCCTTAAGGGTAGTTCGAACTATATTCCTTGGAAGGATAGGATGGAGGCAGTGTTGGAAGACAACGAGGTAAAGGAATTCGTAGATTAGATATCCTGAAGCCTCCAACATCTGATGCTAAATATCTAGCAGAGTGGAGAAAGTGTGTGGAAAAGGCGAGAAGAATTATCCTAAAAGTAGTTTGAGATCATATTGTCTCGAATCTCCACGGTAAGGAAACTCCATTTGCAATGTGGAAGGCCTTGACAGACCTATTTCAAAACAGCAGTGGCCACTAGAAGTTGCCACTGAAGGACAAGCTCAGAAAGATCAAGATAGAGAAGGGCGACTCAATACTAAAGTATATGACCAAGTTCACCCAATGTCAGGATGAGCTTGGAAGTGTCAGTGTTATTGTTTATGAAGAAGATCTGGTGAGCCTAGCACTTCTAAGACTTCCCAAGAGCCAACACAGCTACCAGGACTCATTTAATGGGAGGGATAAGCTACCAGAGTGGGAGAAATTGTGGTACGACTTGGTACAGGAAGAGATTCGGTGAAACACCAAAGATTGATCCTCATCCAAGCATGATGATGAGGAGAAATGTGCCTTAGATGGAAAGGTGAAGAAAGGGAAGGGTAAGTCATCCCATTCCAAATCATATTCCAGTCAAGGTGGAAATAAGAAGGACATGTCGAAAATTAAATGATTTCATTGTCGCGAGTTGGGACACTATGACACAAAGTGTCTGCACAAGAAGGCCGGTAAGAATCCTTCAGGAGGAGCAGCAAGTGAAGTTATTGCTTCAAAATTTGAACTAGATTTCACCCTCGTCACTTGCATGGTGACATCAATGATGGGTAGTGTGCGGTACCTAGATAGTGGGGTCTTATTCCATATGACTAGAAGCAAATATTTCTTCAATGACTTGGAGGAGAAGGACCTCCAAATGCACATCGAGATGGGAGATGATGGGAGGTATAGCACAAGCCGCATCAGTATTGTTACCTTCAAAGGGAGTCTAGTTCTCCCCTCACATTAAAATATGTCATGTATGTTTCAGGTTTGAAGAAGAACTTGATTTCTATTTCCAAGTTGGAGGATCATGGCTAGGATGTGATATTTAGTAAGGGAAAGGTTTTCCTCCGTCACATAGCCTCAGGACAGGTGAAGTGGATCGGGTTTCAAGTGAAGAACCTCTACAAATTGGATGTAGAAGATTGCGCTAATTTGAGAACTAAAGCAGATAAGGTGCAGAGTCAAGACATCGGTGAGTTGTGGCATAGAATATTCGGTCACTTTCTCCACGGAGCTTTGAAGATCATGCAGCAAATTTTTACAGGAATTCCCAAGGGTACACTAGAGAAGAGAGACGCATACAAAGGGTGTACATTGGGGAAGTACACCAAAGATTCCTTCAATGATAAAGACAGTCAAGTGCAAGCAATCCTTGATCAAGTTCACTCAAATGTGTGTGGATCATTTTTTATAGCATCCATGGCCAAGCATAGGTATTATGTAATATTTGTTGATTATTTTTCTCGTAAGTGTTGAATTTTCTTCATGCAGAAGAAAGATCAGACATTTGCTAAATTTTGTGAATTTGAAGCACTTGTCGAGAAATATACTGGCAAGAATGTTAAAACTCTCAGAAGCGATAATGGTGGAGGATATGTGTCGAATAAATTCAAGAAATTTTGTGCTTCATAAGGCATTCAATGGGAGTTAATAGAACCTCATAACCCACAGCAGAATGGGGTGGATGAAAGGAAGAACAGAATTATTGTGGGGGTGTCATGGGCTATGTTACATGATCAGGGCCTACTGTTGCACTTCTAGGTTGAAGCATGCAACACAGTTGATTACTTGCAGAACAGAAGCCCTCATCGAATTCTTGGGATGAGTACACCAGAAGAAGATTTTTCAGGTAAGAAACCAAATGTAACACACTTCAATGTCTTTGGTTCATCATTATATTGTCATGTTACCAAGGATGCATGGAAAAAGCTAGAGAAAATATCTGAGTTGGGCATATTTGTGGGGTACACTGATACACCTCATAAATATTGGGTGCACCTGCCATCCAACATGATGACAGTGGTTCGTAGAGATGTGAACTTTGATGAAGAGAAGGCCATGATATGTTCCCTTGAGAGGGAGCTTTAGTTACATGAAGATAAGGGTCTTTTAGCTCCAAAGGAGGAACCTTAGGATGATGTGGAGCAGCCACATGTAGAGGAGAAGAGAGTGGAAACACCCACTCATGCAGAGACTTCCAGAGATGGAATAAAGCACACCAGAGAGGCTGAAAGATTGATGCATGATGCAAGAGAGAATGTGGGAGCACCCACATCACAGCGTAGGTAGAGGAGGTCACCAAATCGGTACATTGGCTACATGGCTCTAATGAGAGAGAGTATAGAGATTAAGCCATCCTCATTCGAGGAAGCAATGCAGCAACCAGTATGGGTTAATGCCATGGTTGAGGAGTATGACTCCATTATCAGAAACAGAGTTTGGGAGGTGGTCCCAAGACCAGCAAACAAGTCAGTGGTGAGTTCTAGATGGCTTTACAAAGTAAAGAAAGCAGCAGATGGGAGTGTGGAGAAACACAAGGCTAGATTTGTGTCCAAAGGGTTCTCTCAAGTGGCGAGAAATGATTATGATGAGAACTTTGCTCCTATAGCAAGGTACTCATCAACCAAACCTATTCTAGCACTATCAGCATTCCTCAACAACATTCCTCAATGACATGATTGAGGAAGAGGTGTATATTTAGCAGCCGGAAGGATTTGAGACGTTCAACATAGAGTCGCATGTGTGCAGAATCAAGTGAGCATTGTATGCACTAAAACAAGCACCCCGTGCTTGGTACACCAATATTGACAGTTATTTCACTGGGTTGGGCTTCACCAAAATTGAAGCAGATGCAAATCTTTACCATATTTTCAATCAACATATAATACTATAATCAACAAAAAGGAGCATCAACCTTCCCATTCAACAAACGCACCCCTCTCTCTCACATATCAATATGGCATGGGAGACCAAAGGTTCGTCGAAAAGAACCTACACACCAACCAAAAACCATATCGATATAAGGGCTAGCATAGTCAGTGGGAATTAGGAGACAGCAACGGTAGAGACGAGCAAGGCAGATATCGCCATAAGGGCCAATATCACCAAGAGAAATCCTCACACCACCAATGAAACCGACCCTAAAAAGACACTAAAGCACCCTATAGAGAGAGAAATTTGACACCTTATCACATAGCTAGGTACCCTCGTAAATGCCCTTGCAACCATGGGAAAAAGGGTGTAGAACAACGCTAATAAGGTACGAAATCCCAAGGGATGCACCAAGAAATAATAACAAGACTCATGACAAGAAGAATTTTTAATCAAGAGGGCAAGAAGACTCGAAGAGTAAGAATTACGATTCAAACGATGTGGATTCTACAAGTAAGTAAGATGATACAGCTCCACACCTAAAGAGTGTTGCACTGCAAAATCCACGCCTAACGACACAGAGTGGATCTCGAAAGCCAAATGCGGTTACAGAATTTTTTCTAGGAGCAACTTGGATGCTCCTTTTGTGGATAAGAATTTGAGACGAAGGACCTAGGGCTCATGTATTACTTTCTTGGTATGGAGGTATGGCAAGGAGATGAGGAACTACTTGTCTCTCAGGGAAAGTATGCCAACGAGATACTGAAGAAGTGTCACATGGAGAGCAACAAAACCATGGAGACTCCTCTAGGAGGTAACTAGAGGAAGGAGGATGCTACTTCAGGTGAAGTAATGGAGGCTACTATTTATAGGCAACCTATGGGTTCACTTATGTATTTGGTGAACACACGAATGGACGTGTGTTTTGCACTTAACCAGCTTATTCAAGCCATGGTTAAGCAAACCAAACTTTATTAGAAGGAAACTAAACATGTGTTGAGATACCTTAGAGGCACCACTCAGTTTGGTCTTTGGTACAGACAGACAGAGGGAGTGAAGCTTCAAGGTTTCACAGATGCAGATTGGGCAGGAAATCCATTTGATAGGGAGAGAACATCAGGGGGAATCTTCAGTATTGGTTCAGCATCAGTTTCTTCATACAGCATGAAGCATAGATTAGTTGCACTCAGTTCAGCAGAAGAAGAGCACATGGTTGTGATGAGCGCCAGTATTGTAGCAAGGATGTTGCAACTCCTGGGCTACCAGCTTTACTTAACAACCCAGGTTTCATACAAACTTGGAGGTGACAGTGCTATATGCACAAGTAAAAGTGAAGGTCCTACCTGTTGTCATTGTTCATCTGGCGAGAGACCCCAGGGGTTCCAAGCCAGACTTCTATAGGGTCAGAAGAAGCTTGATTCTTTGATGGAAGAAGAGAAAATCTATTCTAAGAGAGCTACTCTACTACAGTAATGAAGAAAACAGCATGTAATGCTAAATCACACCATATCCTAATTAATCATTTAAACAGCTATGCTAAGCAGAATTGCTAAATCAACACTAACCTAATGATGCTATCTAAGTTATAGAATTAAAGAGCATCAAACCAAACTAATGTGTAAGCAAGGAATCTAAACTAAATCTGTTTTCACTTTTATGGTTTTTTTGGTAAAATCAAGCATCCAATTTAATTGTTCTTGTAGATGTGACAGGTGGATAGAAGGTGGTTGAGGATGGCTAGAAGGTCTATGGAGTGTTTGGATAGTGTGGGAGTCTGATTGAATAACCAAATCAAAGCTTGGGAGTGGCAGTGTTTAAATCATATGCAGAACAAAGTTTAGGAAGGAGTCAAGCGGAAGAGCAATCCAAGATCGAAATTAGTGAAAGGGAGACGTAATGAAGCAGCAGTGCACAGGAACCATTGGATCAGTCGGATCAACGAACAGGATAAACGAAAGATGAGCGGTGGAGATCTTATCGCAGGAGATTAAGTGAATGGGTGGACGAACAAGATTAAGGGAAAATACGCGGCGAAGATCTTATCGCGAGGATTAAGTGAATAGATGGATGGATTGTTAAAATTGGCAACTAGGGAAAAACTTCATGTGGGTCATCTTATTCATGGCTGATAATATTTTTATTAGATTCCTCTCGTCGAGAGGTGTAGGATTGATATAAAGATCATCCGATTCTGATAAGTATTCATGGAGATATGAATTTATTTTGATTATGGAATTATTATCAAGCCGACCTACAACTCATGTAGGCTCATAAGACCAACAGTTGCATCTATTCACCCACCAACGTCGTGTATAAATATAAGAGGATTTTTCCTCATTTTGACTCACTCATCTCATCACATCTCTCTCTCTCTATTGCGCAGAAATGAGTCTCTTCTCTACTGCACTGAAATGGGTCTCTCTCTCACACATTTGAAGCCGGAAACTACTGAAACTGAAGTTGCAACTGCAGAAGTAAAGATTGACTTGCGTGGACTAGAAGATCTCCTCTTTGGAACTGTGCTATAGGTTCATCTGAACCTCCTTTGAAAGCCGCAAATTTTGGTGGTGGAATGAAGTCAACCCGACGAACGGTTTGCAAGATATCGACTGCCCTAGTTTGAAGCCGGAAACTGCTGAAACTAAAGCTGCAACTGCAGAAGTAAAGATTGACTTGCGTGGCCTAGAAGATCTCCTCATCTGACCTATGCTGTAGGTTCATCTAAATCTCCTCTGGAAGCCGAAACTTTTGGTGGTGGAATGAAGTCAATCCGACGGTCGGTTTGTGAGATATGGTCTGCCCTAGTTTGATAATGAAGCCGCTAATGCTGATGCTGCTGATCTAGGGTTTGCTACTGCTGATATGAATCAGATTTATTGTACTATTTCTCTCTGCTGAATTATTGAAGATAAAAGAAGATTTGATCAAAGGGTTTCCCCACACATTGTGGGGTTTGTCCCTGGCTAGCCGCCACATCTTGTGTCTCTTGTCTTGGCTTGTTTTCTGTCGATCGTTTAATGTTCTATCTGCACTTTACTTTATGTACGTGTGATTGCTAATCTTTGGAATATAATAAGGAAAAGAAGTAAACTGTTATAAGCATAGAACATACCATAACTTAACATGGATCAATCAACAAACAGGATTAATGGAAGATGAGCGAAGGAGATCTTCTCGCAAGAATTAAGTGAATATATGGATGGATCACATCAAGTCACGTGTCGGCAGAAGGGTGGAAAACATGTGGAATGATGGAGCAGTCTTTGTCGGTGGTAAGCAGTTTCTCGCGCGCCCTAAGAGCTGTAAGCAGAATTCCTAAATTCCACACGATTAGCCTAAGTGAGTGACACATCGCATGGGAAAACCACTTTTCTCACGTGCTCTCGGTCGGATATTGGTCGTGCAAGAATCCACGTGAGATTGCGCGATAGCCGTTGGATCATGCGGGATTGATCAACGGTGGAGATCGGCCAAGCTAGTTGGCGAGTGGGTGATGTGATAGCCGTTGGATCAAGAAAAACAGATCGACAGTGGAGATTTGGAGTGCATAAAGTCAAAATTTGAAATGAATACGTCAGCTATGCGATACACGGTTAACGGTGATTGGCCAGGTTTGTTGAGGATTAGACGTTAAGGAAATTCCACTGGTATAATCCGATTAAGACGTGATTTATTATCTTCCGCTTAAGCATTTCGTGATGAATGAAATGAGAATATGAGTGAGATCTTATTACAGAAAGAGAGTGATGGAAAAATATGACGATGAAATGAACCAAGTACTGAATCAAGACGACAAACTCCAAAGCTCATGCAAGAACTAGAAATTTGTGTTTTTGGGGTTACTGAAGCGTCTCTTCCTCAAGTCATGGTCCCAGAGGGATGAGGTGAGGCTAAGACACCTGCTGAAAAACTTATGGTGATCTCTTTCTCCTTGATAACCTGCTAATTGAAAGGAGGCACAAATGGAAGCAAACTAAAACACAACCAATCTACTCTATACTGTTGTTATGGAAATGTCGCTACTTAAGCAAATGAACAATTAAACCATGAACCTATGCTAGCATACATGTACAATAAGGAGGAGCCTTGGTTGCTAGGGTTGGGCCCTAACCCAAGAGCTTCAGCCCTCTAAGTTAACTTAGTGCTGGCTCAAAACAAACCTCATTCTTATTATCAAAACAATGGATTACATAAAAAACTGTCACAAGTCTTGTACCTTGAAAATAGAGTAAAGTTTTACAATCAAAAATCCAAATCCTACTAAGATCTTAGGCCTCTCTACTTATACGTATGAAGTCTCCAACGACTTCCTTAAAATTAGGGAGGCTCGGCTCCCAAACTCGAGATAAACTGGTGCTTTGACTTTCACTTGCTCGACTGCCTTCTAGTCCTCATGATTTGGTTGTTTTCACTTCGCGCTGATGAGGAATATTCGAATGGAGGGGTAGTAAATGAGGAGGATTTACCTCCTATAATTCCTCTCCCTTGTCCCATTCGAGTTTTGACCAAGGTCTTTGCCAAAATTCCTTGCTTTTATCCTTAAATCCTGCATTAAATGTACATTAGACCACAAAGCAAAATATCCAACTCTAACTCATCTCATAAACAAAATATAATCAAAAGTATGCAGTAAGTTGTGAGAATAGTTGGTTTGACTAAGCTAGGAGGTGAATTAAGGCCCATATAATTACCCAATGATGAGGCTCATCAGGTTGCTAGTCAAACAGCTTGTGAGGCTATCTAGATGAGGAAGATCCTTGTTGAGTTGTTTGGTCAGCAGATGGATCCTACAGTGATTTACTGTGACAATCAGAGTTGTATCAAACTCTCTAAGAACCCATTTTTTCATGATCAGTCCAAGAATATCGACATTTGGTATCACCATCTACGAGATTGTGTTGGAGTACATCCCTATAGAGGAGCAGGACGCAGATATTTTGATAAAGGAATTGTCAAGATGCAAATTTTAGTTTCACAGAGGTAGGATTAGGTAGCAGATAATCCCTTTCTTGTTGAGAGGGAGTGTTGAAAAAAAGCAACAAGAAAAATCCTAATTTAATTTTCCATGAATTAAATTACGAATTAAATTGTAATTCTAATTCTCATAGCAACTTGTAACAATTAACTAAGTTAAGTTGACTTAGTTGGCTCAGTAAATTCGAGTTGGGAATCTGTCTAGAGTCATGTAGAGTGATCCCTAAATTTTAGGGGCCCAGGTTGATTTATTATTGAGTTGTAATTATTTAATTTAGTTTAGTTGAGTTAAATTCAGTTAAACTAGTTCTAACTGATGGAGGAACTAGTGAGAGGTCAAGTGAATTAATTTGGATTTAATTCACATGCAATGATCAATCAGATAATTCATAATTAACTCATAAATAACTCATGCATGTCAGTTCTGAGAAAGTCCCAGTTGAGATTAGAGTTCAGGGATAGTGTACTATTAGTTGTAAAATCATTTAAATTAAACTGATGTTGCATGAAATCATAGGAAGGCCTATGGATGGATTGTGTAGTTATGGATGAGGAATTTCCCAATTAAATATGGGCTAATTACCTAGGAAACTGCGCAAGGAATTAGGAACTTAAAAAGTAGTAGATTTGGCTAAGTATTGGCTTGAGCTGATTTGTGAAGCAGTGAAATAGATTGTACTTGTGCAGAGATTGTTCGGGATGAACAAGCGTTGTATTTTTTCTCAAATATTATGATTAATGCAATATACATATAGCAGGGGTTTTTAGTTGTGGTTTTCCCCATAAAATTATTGTGTTATGTGTGATTGAAATTATTCATTTTCTGCTTTGTGATTTCATCGATCAATTTTTGTTTCCACTGATGAGTAGAGTATATTCAAGTCAATTGTTTTAGCATATTACAATCTATAGTTTAAATCTACAAGAAAATTCTACATATTGTGTGTGACTACACAGGCCTTCTTCAAATCAGAGAGATTGAAAGATGAGAATGAGAGAATGATAGATTTTTGATAGATACAAGCCCCTTTATATACAGAATAAGGGGGCTCAATAGGGGGGTTGACATGCCCATAAACCTGAGCTGACTAGTTGATAAATCAAAAATTAAAATCATAAAATTGATTTTTGTATGAGGCCGACCTTATTCTTCATTTGAGGATGATTTTATATTGAATTTATTTACTTAAAGGAGGACCGACTAGGGAATTTTAAATCCCATAATAAATTATTCAAGAATACTTTAAATGTTAGTGCCAAAAAATACCAATCAAACAGTTTCCTTTCATCATTCAAATTGGGCACCATGACCACACTTTTGGGACATCATCTTTGAAGTAGCATATATCCTCAATTATGAGGATTTATGTGGCATTAAACCTACTATTGGAAATGGCATGATAAGGAAAATAAAATGATGATGGTCTTGTGAAAAAAAATATTGATCTTCCCAATCAATTTATTCATCAAATGCAAGGTTTGTTTCGGCTGCTACTTAGATTAACATCAATGACAACCAAATTCATGATTTTCTATTGCTAATTCAACCAGCACATTTTTTTGCAATTGATAATTACTTCCAATGATATATGATATTATGTTTACACATCCAAGAACATCATTAAGAATTTACACTTAGAAAATTTCAATCCTTAGATTTTTTACCACGTGTGAGAGAGAGAAATATGTGAGTGATGAGTGTGTGTGAAAATGAGAAGCTCCAATTTCTTTTCATAGTGTTTTTAGGGTTCCCAAGAGACATGTCTCTTTGCAAATTATATTTATTTTTCTTTCTTTTAAATTAAACTTTATTTTTTCTTTTTTTAAGTTGTGTAGTTGAGGAATACCTCCTGCAACTACCCAAAAGTCAACGCTCCCTCTTAGCTAGGGAGGCATTTTACCTTAACTTCCTCAGATGTTCACTTCGCCGAAAAAATATCCATCCCAGGGAAATATTGAATGATCCCACTATGTTAATGTATCCATCCACTTAATGTTCCATTCCAAAACCACATGGAAACCATCATGCATCACCTCATGAAAGGGTCTATTCACCCACTATCTAAATACCCTTTGGTGATATGGTCAGGTACCCTATCAATGGTTTAAAACTAATCCTGGGTCACCAAATAACCAAGTTTTAACTTGGAACAAGGTCAATACTCCCTAACCAATGGTGAAACACTAGGCCCGTTTACCATTCCCCCATGTCTTCACATGGCACTTGAATGGTAAAAATACTTACCCAATGCTTTGAGGAACTCTCTTTACTCACTAGCCAAGTAACCCTTGGAAATATGGTCAAAACCTTCTAACCAAGGGAGCACTCTGGGCACTCTCCCTAGCCACATTAGATGGCACTCATTCAATACCTTTTACCTAGGTAGAATGTTTTCCCTAAGGATACAACATCAACACTCCCTCTCAATGATGGAGGCATTCTCAACAACTTGAAGATTTTCCCTAAAGTATACGAAATTTTTCTGAGACAAAGGCTTTGTGAGAATGTTAGCAACCTAATCGTCTGTAGAAATGTACTAGAGCCTCATTGCTCCCTTTTGTACCATTTCTTAGATGTAGTAGTACTTGATCTCAATGTGCTTCGACATGTCATGGAAAACTAGATTTTTTGCAAGCTTCACATAGCTTTGATTGTGATAATATATCAAGGTCGTCCCTAGCAACTGATCAAATAATCTTGTGAGCACTTTTGAAGCAACATTACTTCACAAATCGCCAAACTAGTTGCAATTTACTTAGCCTCTACAGTGTTGAGTTTCACAGGTATTTTCTTCCTTCTCATCCAAGATATCATAGTAGAACCCAAACTGAAGCGACATCATGATGCTCTCTTCCTATCTTCATCACTTCTGCCGAATTAGAATTTGTATATCCTTGTAGTGGTACTTCACCATTTGATACATATATCAATCCATAATTGATTATACCACACAAATATCTTAACACATGCTTTGTCACAATCTAGTGTACATGCCTAGGTTCCACCATGAACTGGCTCAGAGTGTTCACTGTAAAACAAATTTCAGGTTTGGTATTAACCAAATAAACCAAGGATCTAATCAACTATCGATACATAGATGTAACAACCTCCGCCCATATTTACCCAAGTTAACTGGTCCGCTGGGGTAAACATGTGATGAGAGGATAATAGGATGTGATTCAACTCCCCATGTACAGTTGAGGAAGTGGAACTGACAAAACAAAACCATTATGACCTTCCACACATGCTACAGAACCTTTAGGAGCCAACCAAGCTTTCCAGGTGACCAACCCTTGAGACAACTTGACATTTCACTGATCTAAACCCTCAGCTACTCCCACGACAAGCCCTGCATGCGAATGATGACTTCCAGTTGCTCCCATAGCAAGGCATGCTAGTGACTGTGGACTGTTTCGGCCAATTTTAAGCCAGCAACCTCGAATTTTGTGCAACTTTTTCAAGGCCAAGACTTAGGCACTACCCAGAACTTCATGAAACTTTTAGAAATGATAAATAATAATGGAATAAGGATACTAATGCAATAATTGGTAAAAGTACTTGATAGGACCCCTACTAGCCATGACGGAAATTTCATCAAACATGTCACAAATATGTAATCTAAATGTCATAATAGCGTATCTGAGCATAGGGGTCTCATACTTATCTGAGATTCATAAAGAAGCATTGTTGCTCTATCAAAATAGATGCATTATCATCTATTAGGTCATATATTCATTGTACATACTCGTAACTAACATATAACCAACAGAAATAACAAGGATATAACATCCATAAGAATCACATATGAACCCTTATATTTACACATTAAATACCAAGGATAAAGAGTTCTAATTAATGAATGCATAATCCAACCAGGTCTGGGGCTTCCACAAACCACCCGACCATATATTGGCTAAACCAAACATTTCTTTCAACCAATCACACTCGTTCAATATTCCAAGCATGAATATGGGACTCACAACAAAACCAATCCAATTTTCCTCAGGATTTACCGCAATCCCCACTGAATCACTAGGCCCTAAACAAGCATGGATTCCACCGGATTTCTCCACCTACACCGTGAGGAATTTGTCTACCTCATAGTCTCTATGCTTTACCATATATCTTTTCATTCACCAATCAAGGATTCCTAAGCCTAATTGAGACTCCACCCTCCAAACTTTACCATATATCCCATCGTTCATCGGTCTAGGATTCCTAGGCCTCACTGAGGGCATGCACCTCTAGGATTTACTGTATATCCCTCCATTCACTGCTCGAGGATTCCTAGTGATCCAAATGGATCCAAGAATTCCCTCTAAGTCTTCGTGAAACTTTAAAAAAAAATCGTGCCCATGGCCAAAAACCTTTAAAGGATCGAAAATATCGCAAAAGGGATGCTTTTAGCATAGCGAAGAAACCCTTCAGAATGAAGAGAAACACTATCGAAAGGCCCAAAACCAGTGAAATCATGAATAAAATAGAGTAATTGAAGGCGGAGCAAGTGAGGCACAGTAGTCGTCCGATCTAGCCAATCAATGGTCAAGATCGGATCGGTAATCACAATCGGCGGAGACTATCCGTGAGATATCGGTGCTTTATATATATATATATCTATATATATATATATATATATATATATATATATATATATATATATATATATATATATATATATTGTGCAACGGCGATTGGCAGAGTGGATGTATACCGTCGATCAAGAGCGTAGATCGACGGCCCATATTAAATCAACGGATCACTATTGGAGAATGCAATGGAGCACTTTATGATGGCCCGAGGGTTATTGCGATGAGTGATTGTGATATATCGCATCGCCGCATCGCATCGTAACTGTGCAGTGGAGCGGGGCTGATAACAATAATGGCAACGATATTACGGATCCAATAATAATATAGGCGGCATTGCATATATTTTCAAGTCCGGTATGCGGGGTTTTATAGTGTTTTATTGCATTTTTGCAGTTTAAACATATTTTCCAAAATACAAAGGAATGGTTCCTTCCGATATGCGATAGCGACCTGTGGGCGGACCCAATAGGGGAATGAATCATATTTAAAGGACTTTGAAGTCCGGTATATTGAGTTTTGGCAGAATTTTTCTGTTAAAATGTATTTTCACTGTGGAAATAGAGCGCGGCCGTTACAGGCATTTCAGAGGCCCGAAGCACTCTAGCACTGCAGAATGGGTGGCCACCTCCTCTCCATGTGTTAGGCAATGATTGTATAACGCTGGAGAGGGATTCAAAGCATTCAATAGGCTAGGGAGACTAAGAGTTGAAGATTTGAAATGAACAGGCAGCACGATTGGCTTTAAAAGCCACACACAAAGAGCATGATGGAGAGCAGTATTGAGGCAAATGTCGAGACAGAGTTTAGGACAGAGAGCATTAGGGGAGTCTATGTACTCATAGGGAACTTGAGAGGTTCAAGTAAGCTCTTATTATTGTATTTATGTTTGTGTGTGAGGCTCAAATTGAGCTCACTGTTGTAAACAAAACTCTACTTGAAGACATAATAGAGAGGCCACCATTGAAGGCTGGACCAGGAGATGTAGCCCAGGAGTATTCCATGAAATCCTTATTAAATCTACTATGTTTCTTATGTGTTTTATCTATTATAGTCTTTAAATGCTTCAAGGTCTATGTATTTCGCAATCTGATCGATCCATTGCACAAAATAACATAGGCACATCCATGCACATGAGTCTGTAATACCTTATTAATTATCTTAGATCTTACTATCCGATCAAGTGGTATCAGAGCTTTAGGTTGCTAAGGTTAGACAAGCTTGTGTTGGACTGTTTGTGAATGCTAACAAGGTTAAAGCTTAAATTAGGAGAAGGAGGATTGGTTGAAACTAACCCAGAAATTGGTAGAGTCTATCCTAAGAGGAAAATGTCAGAAGAAGTTCCCTTGGAATCAGACCCTCCGTTCATGGACAGTTTCATGACCATGAGAGCCATGGTAGAAGAAATGTATAGAGAATTTAAGAAAGGTCGAAGTGAATATTCTTCCACTTCCAAATAAGACAAGGGAACAGAAGAATCTCTTATAGATGGCCATTCTGAAGGCAAAGGGAAAGGAAAATAGGATCCTCTATCCACACCTCCTGATAGCCCTGAAAAAACAAAGAAGAATACATCTTTGATTAAATTAGATGTTAAATTTGATTTGCCTGTTTATGATGGAGAGTTGAATGCAGAGAGGCTAGATAACTAGATCAGACAGATTGATGTGTATTGCAGGTAGCAGAATATTGATTCAGGCAGGAGTAAAATTCAACTGGCCAGCCTACGCCTTGGAGGAACTGCCTTGGTATGGTGGGAAGGCGGGACACAAGCTAACTTGAAGAAGCATGGTAAAATTCTTTCTGTCTGGAGTGAATTTGTTTTTGAAATTAAAAATCAATTCTATCCACTAGCTTATATGCAGAAAGCTATGATGAGTTGGCAAACTCTTCGCCAATTAAAACAGAAAAGTGTACAAAGCTACACTCAAGAATTTAGAAAAAGAGCTTTGATTCTAGGCATTTCTTTAGACTCACCTGAAACTTTGCTAAAGTATATAGGTGGTCTACATAGTCATTTGAGACATACCATTCTCATGTTTAACCCTACTAGCATAGATGAGGTATCTGTTCAAGCTACCCATCTAGAGGCTAGAGGCAAGAATGTGAACCCAGAGATTGGGGGATCATCAAACCCACTACAAGCAAGAACAAGGAAAAGAGGAAGCAGAAATGGAAAGAGAGGAAGACAAATGTTGTACAAAAGGCCAAACCGTCATGCACTCACTACAAGAAGGATGGACATGATGATAAACATTGCTGGTCTTTGCATCCAGAGCTGAAACCCAAGAAGTTCGATGGAAAGAAAAAGAAGGATGTTGCTGTTGTTCAGAGAGATTTGGGGTCAGACTCAGGTGATGAAACAACCATCACAGCCACAGGTATACAAGGTAAAAATTCTGAAGCATCTACTAGTAATTCTGCCCAAACTATTGATAGTGAAGAAAATGAGAGAAGAAGACATGAGCTTTTTCATATTATAGTTATTTCCAAGCATCAAAAGATTGATACTTTATTTGATAGTGGCTCACAATTAAACCTAATTTCTGAAGCAAATGTAAAGAAGCTTGGATTACTAATCACGCCTCACTTTAGATGAGGTTGAGTTAGATGTAATTCCCTTGGATATATGTGGGATTGTTTTAGGAAATCCTTACTTCTATGATAGAAAAGCCATCTTCTATAGAGCTGAAAATAAGTATCAACTTGTTAAAGATGGAATAGAATATATTGTAAGATCTCACAAACTCAAAAATAATTATACTCTCATAAACTCCGGGCAAATGAAAATGATTGTAAATTCATGCAAGCAATTTTTACTGATGGTTGTAAAGGAAAAGAAACCTGATAAAACCAATGTATTTGAAGGTTGTGATGCTAAACAGCAAGCTTATTTAGAAAAAGTTGTTTCAGAATATGATATCTTATTTCAAGAACCTAAAGGTCTTCCACCCAAAAGGGAAATTGTACATGATATTAATTTGCAGCAAGATGCTCCATTGCCTAACATCGGAATGTACAGGTTATCCGCTTTAGAGAATGCAAAAATCAAGAAGCAGGTACAGGAGCTACTCGAGAAATGGTTCATAAGACCAAGCACATCACCATGCGGATCTCCAATCGTATTAGTGAGAAAGAAGGACGGTTCGTGGAGGATGTGCATTGATTACCGAGCACTGAATAAAATAACAATCAAGAATCATTATCCCCTTCCTCGCATTAATGATCTATTGGATCAGCTAAAAGAATTTGTTTACTTTTCCAAGTTGGACCAATGTAGTGGTTACCATCAGGTCAGAGTAGCAGAGCAAGATGCATGGAAGACTGTTTTCAAAACAAAGCAAGGGTTGTATGAATGGCTAGTTATGCCTTTTGGCTTAACTAATGCTCCTGCGACTTTCATGAGAGTAATGAATGATGTACTCAGGCCTTTTATTGATGATTTTGTAATTGTATATCTAGATGACATTCTTGTATTCAGTAAAACATGGGAAGAACATTTAAGGCATGTAAAGCAGACTCTAGATGTTTTGAAGCAAGAAAATCTTTATGTTAAATTATCAAAATATGAATTTGGTAAAACATCTTTGAATTATTTGGGTCATATTGTAGGGGGTGGTGAACTGAAGATAGATCCCTCTAAGGTTTCAGTCATTGCAAACTGGCCTAAACCCAAGTCTGTTATAGAAGTTAGAAGATTCCTAGGGGCAGCACAATATTGGATAAAGTTTGTTGCTAACTTTTCCTTAATTGTAGCTCCCTTACATGCTTTGACAGGATTGAACAAGGTGTTTCAGTGGGGAGGAAAACAACAGAAAGCCTTCGACACCTTGAAAGAAAAAATTAGTACAGCACCAGTACTAGCATTGCCAAATATTCAACAACCATTTGAGATCGAGACAGATGCCAGTGATTATGCCATGGGAGAAGTGTTGATTCAACATGGTAAACCCATATGCTAACATTCTGAGACTTTTAATTCTGCAGTAGTTAATTATCCTACATATGATAAAGAACTATATGCATTAGTTCAGAGTGTGAAGAAGTGGAAACATTACTTAATGGGCAAAGAAACAATAATACATATTGATCATCAGCCACTTCAGTACTTACACTCACAAACTAAACTGCAACAGTCAAGACACTATAGATGGATGGGTTTCGTACAGCAGTTTCATTTAGTCATCAGATATAAAAAGGGCATACAAAATAAATTTGCAGATATGTTCTCCAGACCAATCATAAATGCATCTACTATACTTAAGCATAACTCCACAGAAAATTTTAGGGGCGAATGTTCGCCCTTTGGTGAAATTAAGGGGTTTTAAATTTTTAGTGGGCGAATATTTTGTATCATAGTACATTTTTACAAATCACCTCAAATAGCCCATCTTATTTTAAGGGAGAGGGTAAAAAAGGTAAATTTAGCCCTTGAAATTAGGAGTTACAACCTTCCATTCGCCCATTTTCAAGAATAGGTTTTATTTAAGTGAATCCATTCGCCCATTTTCAAGAATAGGTTTTATTTAAGTGAATCCTATGGGCCAAAGGCCCAAATACCATATTTATAAAAGAGGTATGGTAAATTAATAAAAATGTAAATAAATGAGAGGTATGGTAAATAAATAAAAATATAAATAAACTAGATGCACGGTAAATAAATAAAACCTCTTTTTATATTTAGTCCATAACCCTCGTTCTATTTATGAAGGCTCAAGAAAGAGGTTTTATTTAAGTGAATCCTATGGGCCAAATACCATATTTGTAAAAGAGGTATGGTAAATTAATAAAAATATAAATAAACGAGAGGTATGGTAAACAAATAAAACATTTTTTTATATTTACTCCATAAGTCACCTTATATTTACGAACACTCAAAAAATGCGTTATATTTAGGCAAAATACTATGGGACAAATACCATGGACTAGATTGTTATTAATACCATGCAAAAAAATATTATTAACCCTAATATTAGTGTTAATAAAAATAAAAATGGCACATGGTATTGACCCATGGTATTCACCAAAGTGGCACATGGTATTAACCCATGGTATTCACCTAGAATGTAACCTATTTAAATGGGGGAATTAAACCAGCATAGATCCATCTTTACTCTGGATCTACTAACCCCTGAGAGGTATCAAGATATGCAAACTAGCATAGAGTGAAAAAAATATTTGATCCGATCAAGAGTAAAAATGGATGTTGTAATTTAATGTATGTTAAAAATCTTAGCTTGGTTAAAATAAAAAATAAAATAAAAATCAACTATTAATTTTATTAATTTTTATAAATTACTAATAGTAATTTTTAAGCTCCAGGTTTATGATAACCCATGGTATTGACCCATGGTAATACCATGGTATTCATTGAGCATAGACTATTTAAAGGGGAAATTCTATAATCTTAGATCCATCTTAATTCTGGGTCTACCAAGTGCTTAGAGGGATAAATAGATTTCATCCCCCTAAGAGTGGTAGATGTGGAGTTAAGATGGATATAGGTTGGTTTTTATGATAATGAAGATATTAAATAGACTTAGGAAATTATATTGTAAAAACATCTTAAGGTGAATGGTTAAAGCATAGACATTGGACAAGTATATTTGTATACTTCTGTTTTAAACTGAAACAAATCCAGGGCTAAAAGGAATGGATTGATTGCACTAGTCATCCTTCTATAACTTTCCAACATATGCTGGAGTAAACAGATTGTAATTTGGGTAATTTTTCTAATTTCAAACAGGGACATACTTGTGTATTGGTAGGGGTGGTTACAAGGTCCCTAGAAGTGATGAATTTGAATTTTTCTTGGTTTTATATATAGTATTAGGTTTTTTCTCATGCTTTCTGTGAATTGCACAAGTGAATTTTATCCTACAACCACTAGGTTATTGATATGTAATTTCGGTAATTTTGATTTCAAAATATATTTTAAAGAAATGCAATGATTTCATTTGTGTATTCAATAAACACAAGATTTTATAATTGAGTAAAATATTCGCCATGCCTGGTGAGAGATTCACCAAAAAATTATATATACATATCATATTATTGATAAAATCGCCTTCCATTTTTCCTATATACCATGGAGATTCGCCCATTTATTATACATGTAAATTTGGGGGGGTTCTTAAAATTTTCCCTGCATAACTCAGTAATGCATGAAAGCTACATTGAACAATATGCTCAAGATATAGATTTTAAAGATGTATATGCAGCTTTAAGTAATTGCAAAAAGGTAGAGGAATTGGATTACTATATTAAGTACCGACTCTTGTATCACTTGGGAAATCTATGCATTCCACAAACAGAGAGAATTAACATAATTAGGGAGGCACATACTTCCCTGATATCAGGTCATTTTCGTGTAAGAAAAACAGTTGCACAGCTACAAAGATACTGCTATTGGTCAAAAATGCATGAAACAGTTTCTAGATATGTAAGAGGGTGTACCATGTCTGCTAAAAGCAAGCCCATCAATAGAAAACTAGGCTTGTACACTCCACTACCAGTTCCTTCTCGTCCTTGGAAAAGTGTTTCCATGGACTTTGTTGGGGGATTTCCAACATCTAGAAAGGGACATGACTATTTATATGTTATTGTGGACAGGTTCAGTAAATGTGTATTTTAATACCCTGTAATAAGAAGATTACAACTGAACAAATAGCGAAATTGTTCTTTCAGCATGTCTGGGTGCATTTTGGGTTACCCATTTCCATAGTATCTGATCGAGACTCCAGATTTGTTGGGAATTTTTGGTCAAGTCTATGGAAATTAATGGACACCAAACTGAAGAAAAGCACAGCCTTTCATCCACAGACAAATGGCTAAACAGAGGTAGTCAACTGGACAGTGATCCAGTTGCTCAGGGGTTATTTCAGTAAGCATCCCAAGCTTTGGGATGAACACTTATGTTACGTGCAACATGCTTACAACCATGCTAAACATTCTTCTACACAGAGATCTCCTTTTGAGACCTGTTTTGGTTTCATACCAAGGTCTCCCTTGGATTTTGTCTTTGAAAAAGACATAGCAGTTGCTGGACACAGTGATGTGGACAAAGCAACCAGATTCATTGAACAGATCCAAGAAATTCACCAGGCAGTGCAGGAACAGCTGGAAAAGAGCCAAGCCAAATACAAGGCAAGGCATGATAAACATCGGGTGGAGCACAGCTTCCAAGTTGGTGATCAAGTCTGGCTGTATATCAGCAAGGACAGAATGCAAGGTGAAGGAAAGAAGTTGAAGCCAATAAGGTATGGGCCTTTTAAGGTACTTGAGAAAATTGGTGAGAATGCTTTCCGCCTTGATCTGCCAGCATACATGCACATCTATTCAGTAGTAAATGCAGAAAATTTAAGACTGTTTGAACCTTCATTAATTGAAGATCCTGAAGAGCAAAGTCAATTGCCTTCCATTGATGATCTATTGCCTAAATACCTCAATGAGCTGCAGGAAGATACAGTTCTAGACAGGAAGGTGAGGACAACGTGCAGAGGAGATGTTGAGTACCTAAGGATTGGACTCAAAGGTTCAAAACCCAGCAGTGCAAAATGGATAGAGATTGGACAAGTGAGGTAGTTGTATCCTCACTTGGTTGATGCTTGAAAGCCAACTTTTGGTGGTCCAAAAGCCTTTTTCAGTGGGAAGGCATGATCCAAATGGATCCAAGAATTCCCTCTAAGTCTTCGTGAAACATTTAAAAAAAATCGTGTCCAAGGCCAAAATCCTTTAAAGGATCGAAAATATCGCAAAAGGGATGCTTTTAGCATGGCAGAGAAACCCTTCAGAAAGAAGAGAAACACTATCGGAAGGCCCAAAACCCGTGAAATCATCAATAAAACAAAGTAATTGAAGGCGGAGCAAGTGAGGCATAGTAGCCATCTGATTTGGCCGATCAACGGTCCAGATCGGATCGGTAATCACAATCGGTGAAGATTATTGGTGGGATATCAGCGCTTTATATATATAAATTGTGAGGGCGATTGGCGAAGTGGATCTGGACCATCGATCAAGCGCACAAATCGACGACCCATATTAAATCGGTGGATTTCTCTCAGAGAATGCATTGGAGCACTTTATGACGGCCCGAGGGTTATTACAATGAGCAATTGTGATATATCGCATCGCCGCATCACATCGAAACTGTGCAATGGAGCGGGGCCGATAACAATAATGGCAGTGATATTACAGACCCGATAATAATATAGGCGACATTGCATATATTTTCAAGTCCGGTATGCATGGTTTTATAGTGTTTTATTGGATTTTTGCAGTTTACACATATTTTTCAAAATACAAAGGAATGGTTCCTTCCGATATGCGATAGCGACCTGTGGGCGGACCTGATAGGGGAATGAATCATATTTAAAGGACTTTGAAGTCCGGTATATTGAGTTTTGGCAAACTTTTTATGTTAAAATGTATTTTCACTGTGGAAATAGAGCGCGACCATTACAGGCATTTCAAAGGCCCGAAGCACTCTAGCGCTATGGAATGGGTGGCCACCTCCTCTCCATGCGTTAGGCAATGATTGTATAACACTACAGAGGGATTCAAAGTGTTCAAGAGGTTGGGGAGACTAAGAGCCAAAGATTTGAAATGAACAGGTAGCACAGTTGGCTTTAAAAGCCACACACAAAGAGCATGATGGAGAGCAGTATTGAGGCAAATGCCGAGAGAGAGTTTAGGACAGAGAGCATTAGGGGAGTCTATGTACTCATAGAGAAGGGATTCAAAGTGTTCAAGAGGTTGGGGAGACTAAGAGCCAAAGATTTGAAATGAACAGGTAGCACAGTTGGCTTTAAAAGCCACACACAAAGAGCATGATGGAGAGCAGTATTGAGGCAAATGTCGAGAGAGAGTTTAGGACAGAGAGCATTAGGGGAGTCTATGTACTCATAGAGAACTTGAGAGGTTCGAGTAAGCTCTTATTATTGTTTTTTTGTTTGTGTGTGAGGCTTAAATTGAGCTCACTGTTGTAAACAAAACTCTGCTTGAAGACATAATAAAGAGGCCACCACTGAAGGCTGGACTAGGAGATGTAGCCCAGGAGTATTGGGTGAACTCCTTAATAAATCTGTTGTGTTTCTTATGTGCTTTATCTATTATAGTCTTTAACTGCTTCAAGGTCTATGTATTTCGCAATCTGATCGATCCATTGCACAAAATAACATAGGAACATCCATGCACATGAGTCTATAATACCTTATTAATTATCTTAGATCTCATTATCAGATCACCTAGGCCTACCACGGTACAAAAAATATGGCTTTACGGCAATCTCACCTTCTCTAGTCGAGGGATTCCTAGGCCTTGAGTTCTTCTTCAGAGACCACCTCACTTAGTTTCAATACCATCTGGAAATCCAGCTTAACCAAATAAAATAGGACCCATCACACTGTTAATGCTCAAATTTGCCTCAAGCTGAGGAAGGCAAAACTCGAGGCAACATCAAACCAAGCTCAGCCTCGTAGCTAGCCCTACGAGGACAGGAGAGGGCTCTCTCCGGTCAATCTCGGCAAAAGGTAATCAAAGAGACTCGAGATGACTGAATTGATGACTAATTTTAGGCTAGATATGAAGTACAAGGACTATGGAATTTATTTTTTGAAGTTTTGTTGAATTCAAGGGAAATGGCAATTTTGGGTGTGGGGATGAGGCACAGCTTTTGCAGAGGTCTACTTGGGGCAAGATAGGTGATTGTTTTGATGCCTTTAAAGTGATTGAATGAATAGACCTGACAGGTGAGGAGCTAAGGAGAGCAAGGAAGTCTCAAGGATTCTCCTTAAACTGAAGAAAACATGGAAAATTAAACAAACTTAAAGGCATAGCATAGCAAATTTATGGATTCTACCTTAACACTTCATTTGTTTAATTGCAAAAGATTAAATAAGGAAAGTGGTACACATACACAACTTACAAGTACTGAGAGAAACACACCATCAACACATAAGGCCACATGAATCCCAAATAGTGCTGCAAAACCCTGGTCTATCCTTTGCCAAAATTGCAGATAAAATATGTACAATAGTGTATCAAGCTACTCCCAAGAGTCCAACCCTAAAAATGACTAAGAAAATACATAATATAGGCAAGCTAACACATTCCCTTGCCTCTAGGGGTCAAGCTCATCATCCTAGGAGCTGTTTCAACCAATTCTAAACAAAGCACTACAATCTAGGCAGTCAAAACAACTTGCCTCTATAAGCTAGGAAACCAATTCATTCATTAAATTTTTGCTATTTTATGAATGAATCATCTAGAATAGGTAAATAAGTGTCAAGTCAACATAAAGTTACATTAATTACATCAAGGAGGGTGAAAAATCCCATCACAAGTCAAAACTGGTCAAACTGGCTTCGTTTCCTGAGCTGAAGATGAAAACTGTGCAAAAAACCCTGATGCGCCGCGCGCCACTGGTGCTTCGCGCGCCCAACCTAATGTGTAGCGCGCCCTGGAAATGACCCAATTGCTCACAAACTCACAAAATCACCTTAGAACAATGCTCTTTGCTCTTGGAATGTGGAATGGGTTGCAAATGAGGAGAAATATCTTCATATAGACTACTTGTTGATTTTTGCTTAACCCAAAACCCATTTTCTTATGTTTGGTTGTTGACACTTTTTCAAAATTAATAGGCTTTGACCTTTTTGGTTTCCCCTTTAAAATTGGTTGAAATAATGATTTTCTCTGATAATTTTTTGCAGGGATAGCTCTGATATGCTCTGGCAAAGGAGACCAAGGCTGTACTTGAACGATTGAAGAACTGAAAATTTTGACAATTTTTACAAAAATGAGATGGCGACTTATCTTCAAAACAGAGTTTTGAAGAGAATTCCTAATTCAGCTGTACAATGATGAAAATTATTGAAGTGATGATCTATCAAAGACATCCCTCTGGCCTGTTGGTCTTCTAAGACTTTTCAAGACAAAATTGACTCAACCCTAGACCTAAGACCTCAAAATCTAAAACATGATTGTAAATGACCTTTGAAGACTTATTTTAATAAACAGGCCTGAACCAGCAGTGCCAAGCACGAGGGGAATGAATGACACAAACCGCTCCATCAGAGTTATGGCATGCCTAACGAAATGTAACTGATCAAAAACTGATGGGACACCTAATCATGAAATGTAAAAGAGCTTTGATCTCTGACGGAGGGATAACTAGACCGACTCTAACACACACCATGGATATCCAGAAATGGAAAGGAAAATCTGAAAATCATTGTCACACTGGAAAAAACCATGCCAATGATAGCAAGAGAACCAAATACTCACATGCATGTACCATGCATGCCAAATAGAGGAAGGAAATCACACATAAAATTGATACCTACAAGTTATACCATTGTAGCTACTTGACCCTGATCTTCCTTGCTTGATCTTTATTTCCATTTTCCTTATTTTTCCTTCCTTTGCTTTCCTTGATCCAATGCTAGAATGATCTAAGTGTCCAAGTGTGATAGAGAGAGAGAGAGAATAGAGAGAAATCTCCAAAACTAAACTGATAAAAGGTTGTGAATTGATCCTCATAAGCCTTTTTATTAATGAGGCCTCTATTTTCTTCAATTTCCCATTATTTTCCTTCATTTTCCTCCTCACATGCAACATGTGACCTTTCACCTTCCTTTTCTCCTAATTTCCATTATTTTCATAAATAAAATACCAATTAATGCCTCATGCCTTTCCAAAGCCTTTTCCATTTCCTTTGCCAATTTCCTTATCCATAATAAACCAAATGAACACCCACACTAGGATGTTTTGCCCAACATTTAGCTTGGAATACGTGTCCCATGACCTTGGTTATTATTTTTCCTTTATTAACTTTATTACATGGAATTTTGACCAGGGTTGTTACAGAACCCTCCCCCTTGGGGGAACATCATCCTCGGTGTTCAATGATACCTACAACCAACAAGACTGTTGAGAAGCAAAACATATTTCCCATGGAGATTTATAACTTATAACGTTGGATTATTTACAATGATCAACCTGCTGAGAAGAAAAACAACATTACAACATAACAACATGGAAGCCATAATGACATGACACCCATACCACTTATTGAAACTTTATGACACATCTCATGGTGTTATTTACATCCATATGCATATGTACATATACCAAAATATATACCAAAAACATTCGCTCAACCACTGAATAAAAAAGGGTACATAGCCTGCATCTGATCTTCCATCTCCCATGTAGCTTCATTGGGCCCAAAGTGCTTCCACTACACTTTAACCTGCTCGATTGATCGATTTTGGAGCATGAACATCTTTTTCTGTAATATACATTGAGATTCCGGCTGGAATTCTCCATCTGACTCCACCTGCAATACAGAACATTCAATCACATGATCAACATCTTTAACATACTTCTTAAGCAATGACACATGGAAAACATCACGGAATTTCACTAATGGAGGCAGTGAAAGTTGATAGGCTACTGGTCCATTCCTTTCAAGAATCTTGAAAGGTCCACAAAACTGAGGTGTCAACTTAGCACATGATCCAATCCTCAAGGAGCTCTTCTTCAGCTTGATGCACAAGTACACATGTTCCCCAACTTGAAACTCCTTAAACAACTTATTTTGATATACATAACTTTTCTATCTATCTCGTGCTTCCTTTAGATTCTTCTTGATAACCTACATTTCATGTTCTGTCTCTACCAACATATCTGGTCCAATCAACACCCTGTTCACTGGATCAGTCCAACTGATGGGATTATTATAACTCCACCCATATAGTGCCCCAAACGGACTCATCCTCAGTGACACCTAATACCCATTGTTATAAAAGAATTCAACCAATAGAAGATACTCCTCCCATATCCTCTGCTGATGCATTACATACATCCTCAACATGTCCTCCAATATCCTGTTGACCCTCTTTTTCTGTCCATCTATCTGCGGACGAGGATGATTATTTCTGTTGAAGACCAACTTTGTCCCAATACCTGCAAGCAAATCCTTCTAAAACTTGGAAGTGAACTTAACATCCCTATATGACACAATCTTCTTTGGAACACCATGTAATCTCACTACATATTTGATGAATACATATGCTACATCATTAGCTAAATAAGTAGACTTCATTGGAATGAAATGCACTACCTTTTTCAACATATCCACCACAACCATGATGGAATCATATTGTCTATATGTCCTCCAAAACCTGTGATGAAGTCCATGGAAATGACCTCCCACTTCCACTGTAGTAATCCACCTAGAATCGGAATCGGTTGTAGTAGTCCACCTAGATGCTTACATTCTGATTTCACCTGTTGACAGTCCAAACATCTATCCACAAGCTTTGTCACTTCCTTCTTCAGATTCATCCAATGATAAAACTTTTTCACTATTGTTAATGTCTTCTAGTATCCTGGGTGACCTGAATACAGTTTTGCATGAAACTCTCGCAAGATAGTATTCTTGAGCTCACTGTCATTTGAAACATATATCATGTCCCTAAATATGACCAAACCATCTGTTGTAAGATGATATTCCACATCCTAACCATCGGTACCCTGCTATGTGTATGCTCCATGTACCTTCCATCTTGTTTTCCTGCCTGTAAGATCCGATATTGTAAGTTTGTCCCATAAGAAGTCATAGTTTCTATGTGATTCACCTGTACTCTCTTACTAAGAGCATCTACAACCTTGTTCTCTTTCCATTTGATGTACCTAATCTCAAATTCAAACTCTCTAATCATGGAAAACCATCTACCTTTCCTAGTATTCATATTCGATTGGTCAAACAAGTATCTCAATCGACTGTGATCGTTCATCAATACCAACCTCCTGCCAAGAAGACAATGTCTCCACATATCCAATGCATGGATGATCACTGCCAACTCAAGATCATGTGTCAGTTAATTATGTTCATGCTCATTTAATTTCCATGACTCATAGCATACTACCTATCCTTCCTGCATTAGGACTCCACCCAGTCCTCTCTTGCAAGCATCTGTACACACCACAAACTCTTTGTATGAATCTGCAATCTTTAACACTGGAGCATTTGTCAACAGATGCTTTAATTTCTCAAAAATGGCTGCACATAGATCTGTCCATTCAAATTTCTTACCTTTGCCTCTATAGTGACATGATAGGATATGAAATGCGAGAGAAGTTCCTCATGAACCTCCTAGAATAACCTGCTAGCCCCATAAATGTTCTTACCTCATCCACATTTCTAGGAGCTGCCCACTCCATGATAGCCCTTATCTTCTCTGGATCCACTATTATGCCTTCCTTGGAAACAACATGTCCCAAGTAATATACCTTTGTATAAAATACACTACATTTTTTTAGCCTGGCATACAACTGATGCTCTCTTAGTAATCTCAACACTATTACTAAGTGCTCATCATTCTCTTCCTCATTTTTAGAATATATCAAGATGTCATCAATGAACACAATAACAAAGTTGTCCAGATAAGGATGCAATACACTATTCATCAAGCACATAAAAGTAGTTGGAGCATTATTCAAGTCAAATGGAACTACAGCAAACTCATAATGCCCATACTTGGTCCTGAAAGCAGTCTTGTATATGTCCTCTTCCTTGATGTGTACTTGATGGTATCATGATCTAAGGTCAATATTCAAGAACATTGTTTCTCCCTTCAATTGATCGAACGATTCATCAATCCTAGGAAATGGATACATGTTCTTGAAGGTAACCTTGTTCAACTTCTTGTAATCAATGCATAGCCTAAGAGTACCATCCTTCTTCTTCACAAACAATATATGTTCACCCCACAGCGATACACTTGGCCTAATGTATTCTTTGTTAAGCATTTCCTTCAACTACAACTTCAGCTCTAGTAACTCTAGAGTTCTCATCCTGTATGGTACCTTTGATTTTGGTGTTGCCCCTGGTACCAACTCAATGGAAAAGTCCACTTCTCTGTGAGGCGGAAACTCTAAAATCTTTGTTGGAAACACATCCTGAAACTGTTGCAAGATCGGGTACTTACTCAATACCTTCGCATCCTCAACATCCTTACCTTTATCACTAGAAATATGCACTGCAAATAACACACACTCTTTTCTGTGATTGCGCTTTTCCTGCATAGTTGTCACCATTCTAAATGATGTTGCCTTCTTCTTACCCTAAAAAATCATTTGTTCTCCATTATCATCCAAGAACTCAATGGCATTGTCACAAAAATCCACTTTGGTCCTATGAAGATATAACCAGTCCATACCCAAAATAATACTATATGATACCAACGGCAATACATTCAAATGTGTTGAGGTAGGCATACCATTCAGCTCGAATGCACAAGTTCTTACCTAGTGATACACTCTCTTATTGGTACTTGTAGCCAGCTACACTAACCAAGATTCTGCATGCACTTATTTATTCAAACCACACTTATCCACCAGGTCAAGACTAAAATAACTATAATTAGATCCAAGGTCAATCAAAATAGAAACAACTTGATCACAAAGCTTACCATCCATCTCGATAACAGCTTCCTAGTGATATGCCTTCCTATTATCCAGTGCTGCATAAATCCATGGAATACTATGCCCAACATCCCCAATTGTCTATGCTTCATGTGCACTATAAATCTGAGTCCTACCACCTTGATTCTGTGGACAATCCCTCTTAAGATGCTCCTTACCAAATTTCCAACACTGCAACTATAGTGTACCATCACCTTTTTTTTCTTCCCTCCATGACGTGACCCATTAAACTTCTTGTAAGGTGCAACATTTTCTTTCTCACCTGCATCCTAAGGTCTTGTTATTTTCAGTTGCCATTTACCATTAGTCTTGTCTTTCCCTTTCCAACCTTGGTGATATTTTTTCTTGTGCTTTGATTACTCATAACAATGCTTCAATTTCCCAATGACTTCTTCAAGTGACCGAGGCTCATCACACTCAATATGATATTAATGTTAATTGAATTCCACTGACAAATATTTGAACTTTGGCCTTCTCATCCTTAAGATATGGTACATACTTCAATAACTCCAGGAACTTAGTCATGTACTCCTCATTTGTCATTGATCCCATCTTTATCTCATAGAATTCCTTGGCTTTGTTGTCGTAGTACCTCTCTGACAATTACTTCTTCCTGAAAAGTCTCTTGAATTCATGCCAACTCAACTCTTTTGTCTTGATGTCTCTAACCCGCTTCACATATTCCCACCAGATGTTTGTTTTCCCTTTGAGGCTAAAGATAGTTATTATGGCCTTCATATTCTCTGTGTATTCATGCAACTCAAAGAAATTCTTCATCTCAAGTAGCCATGCTTATGCATCCTTTGGCTTCTTCAAATACCCATCAAATGTAGGTGGCTTTGCTTTCTTGAAATCATCTAGAAAATACACTCGTCACTCCTCCTGTAAGGATGATAACGATGGCAATCATAATACCTATCAAAACCAGAACTAGAATAGAACATGTGTGCATCACCTCTCCTATCCAGAATATCCAAGAGTCTATCATCTTGGATCATCTCATCCCTATTCGACCTATTCCCACCATGAGATCTACTACCATATGCCCCATTATTTATTTCCTCCTCACCATGGTTGATCCTAAGCGGTCCCTGTCTCTAGAATTCTTAAAAACTCTTAAGGATGATTGCATTAACTTTTTCTTATTTCTCCTGTGCCTGCATGATTCTGTCATCATCTACCTTGCAACTTCGTATTTCTACTTTCAAGCTTCTCAGTGTGTTTGCTATATCAGAAGAGTGCCCAACACCACTCTACTCATCTGATCCATAGGGAGAGTCCCTTGAACTATAGTTTACCATTTTTCTAGTCATCTTTGATCTTCCTCCTACAGACATACCATGTCAACTTAAACCAAAACATAACATAATCAACATACTCAGTATAGTTCCAGGGAGGATATCTTTTCTGCAATTTCAACCAGATTAGCACAATACATGTATAATAATAATCATATCAATACATAAAAATCATTTCAACCATCATCCAGTTATCATGCATGACCATTCACAACCACATATTATGATCTCATGTTGGTCAGTGGTTGTCATTGACGTCAACCCAAGCAGCACCAGAGGCTACCTTGATCTTGCATGGGAATTTTGACTTGAAAACTTACTTTATTCTAAGTCAAGTATCTTCTATATGGATTCTACCCATCGAGATGCTTTTGTTGATATCTTGTACGTCAAGTAATTCTTCACGGTTTGAGGGATATTCAAGTTTGAAGTTAGCAACCGCAGTTAGTGGGCTAAAACCCTATGGGGTTGTGGCATGGTACTCATAATTGGTTGTGGTCATTGAATAGTAAATAATTAATAATAATAATAATTTCTCCTAAAATCCCTCCTGTTAGAGTCGGTCTAGTAGCCCTCCATCAGCGATCAAAGCTCTTTGCATTTGCATAAGTAGGTGTCTCATTAGTGTCATTTTTTGCATTCCATTAGGCATGTCATAACCCTGATGGAGGAGCTGGTGCCTTTGTCCCCCTCTTGGCATTGCTGGATCAAGTCATTTCAGTCCTTAGTCTCTTTCAAGATTGTCTTGTCTTGTCTTCAGGTCAAATTCCTAGGTCTAGGGTTTTGGTCAAGTTTGTTTACAAGGTCATGTCTCTGAAGGTCAATTAGTGCTCAGCAAGCCAGAGGGATGATTTTAAAGGTGTTTCTTCGCCAATTTCTATCTTGTACAGTTAATTTTCACCTTGGATTTAAAGCCAAGGTCATTTTTCAAATTTTTGTAAAAAGTGATGAAATTTCAAAAAACCTTCCAAGGACAGCATGTAACCCTGGCTCCCTTGCGAAGATCCCTCAAATGATATCCCTGCAAAAAGAATCGAGCAAAAGCATTAAATGAGTCAATTTCAGGACAAAGGAAACCAAAAAGTCAATTTTATAAAGTGTCAAAGAAAAACATTTTAAAGTGGGTTTGGGCATGAAATTATTTCAAATCAAAGCTATAAAGGCCCACTCTCCCTCCATCGACCCTCATTGTGCATCCAAGTTACTTGCAAGAGTGATTGAGTGAAAGTTTGAGCGAATTTGGGAGCTGGACAAGCGCGCAACCCGTCAGACCAGGCGCACGACCCGTCAGAGGCGCGCGACCCGTCAAGCGCGTTCCGGCAGTGTAATTTTTCAACGGGCGCGACCCGTCAGTGGCGCGCGACCCGTTGGGTGAGGCGCGCGACCCGTCAGCGCCCTCTTTGTAAAACCGCCTACAAATTCACCAAGGAGCCACAAATCGCCAAACTTCGTAAGGTAGGCCCTCAATCTTAAACAATTCTTGCTTGCCTTGGTTAAAGGAAATCATGATTGCATTCTCAAAGGCCTTCATTTGCAAATGAAAAGCTCCACTTTGCTTTGGTTTAAAGTTGTAAAAAATGGCTTGGGTTTATATGTTGTTTTAAGGTATCCCCTTGTTATCATTTTCTGCCCATTTCCCATTTCTTTTTCCTTGACATTCCATGTAAATTTCCCTTGCAAAATTAGTGAAAAGCCCTAAACCCTACCCCTCTTCCCTAACAAGTAAAAATCAAACCCTAACCCTACCTCTAATAATATCCATGTTAATAAGTTTGTATAATGGTGTATATGCAATGATTTTGCAATGATTTTTCCCAAAATCCTTGTTTTATACATTTATTCCCATTTTCCCTTTAAAGTGTCCCTCCCCTAACATTCCCCTCGTGCTCCTTGTCCCCTTGAAATAGCATTTTAATCAGCATTTTACCAAGCAGAAACAGCAGTACATTTCAGCCACTTTGCTCCTTAAACCATGTCAGAAACCGAAACCGATTATGAGCAAAGTGATGATCGCGAGTCAACACCAGAAGTTGAGCCTGCTCCAGAACATGAAAAACCACTATTGGCCACGGATGCACGTGTGCAAGGCGAAGATGAAAGTGCTCCAAAGGCGGCTGGCCAAGGCACAAAAAAGGAGAAAAAAGGCTCGATCCCCTCCATATCTTGGCCAAGGCTTCACTGAAGGACCAAGGCACTAAATAGCCTAGCCACAGCACAAATCCCAAGAAATTTTGAGCATTTTGGGTAAATTTTGGTTTTTTCAGGCAATTTACAGGTTTTCTCCATTAACGGGTCTCACCCCCCGCGCGACCCTTCATCCTGGCAACTCCATTTTGCAAAAAATCAGCATTTCCAGATTTTTCATGAGAAGTTACATATGCTCATCCATGGACAAGAGATTTTATGAAGTTTTAGGCCTCCAGAAAGTCAAAAAACAAGCAAAAAATGACTTTCTGCCACATTTTTGAGACACAGAAAGCAGTCTTGGGAGATTGCAATTTTGGAGGGGCAAATGACCACCAAATTTAGAAATTCTAGTTGGGTTGGAAAGTCGACTCACAGACCTTTCCAACAAGCCTACTTTTGCTCAATTTGGCCACCTGGAAGTGCCCCAAATGTGGTCCCAAAGGCGCGCGACCCGTCAGGCAAACTTCTCCAAATTTCAGTGTACAGCTCAGAAAAACGCAGTTTGACCCTGTTTGACATTTTGGGGTGGATTATTATCCTATTTGATGTAATTAATGTACTTTTATGACACTTTTACACTTATGTACCTCTTCTAGAAGATTCATTCATGAAATAGGTGAAAATTAAATGAATGAATTGGTTTCCTAGCTTATAGAGGCAAGTTGTTTTGACTGCCTAGTTTTCAGTGCTTAGTTTAGAATTGGTTGAAACAGCTCCTAGGATAATGAGCTCGACTCCTAGAGGCTAGGGAATGGGTTGGCATGGTCTATATTATGTATTTTCTCAATCATTTTCATGGTTGGAAGGTTGGACTCTTGAGGGAGAAGCTCTTATTGTATTACTCACTGTATTTCTGCAATTTTTGGCAAAGGAAGACCAGGGTTTTGCAGTCCTTTTTGGGATTCTTGTGGTCACATGTATTGATGGTGTGTTTCTCTTTGTACTTGTAAGTGTGTTATGTGAATCATTTCCTTACATTTCCTTCTGCACATTGGGCAAATGAAGTGTTAAAGTAGAACTCATGACTGTCATGCTCTGCTTTTAAGTTTGCTTAATATCAATGTTTTCGACTGTTTAAAGGGAATTCAAGGTTATTGCTTGCTCTCTTTAACTACTCACCGGTCATTCTCATCCATCCATCTCTATTAAAGGCTTCAATATTGTTTCCTACCTCGCCCCAAAGAACCCCCTGCGAAAACTGTGTCCAATCCCCGCACCTAAAATTGCCATTTCCCCAATTTTCCACCAAAAACCCTAAAAATCCCAAATCAACCCTTTTGATCAGTTTACTAGCCTAAAATCAGTGTTACCCTATTGGTTATCTCGCCCATTGAAGATCTTTATCGAGATAGACCGGAGAGAGCCCTCTCCTGCCCCGTAGGGCTAGCTACGAGGCTAAGTGGTTTGATGTTGCCTTGAGGTTTACCTTTCTCAGCCTGAGGTGAAATTTCAAGCGCTAACATATTGGCGACCATACTGGGGAGAACAAACTTGTTTGTGGGTTGATGTGTTTGTTTCATAAGTCTTAGACGGAGCCTGAAGTTATGCCACGTAGCCTTCGAAACGCTTTTGCTTTGCATAAGCGGAAGTAGATAAACGTTGCTTCAGTCAATCTCCGTGAGCTTGTGAATACAACACTTCATTTGCATTTTATCCTAGTACATGTATCAAGTTCAGATCTGATTGTTGATAGTGGACAACGATCAGACACTTGAAAGGCTGAAATCATTCACTTGGCGACTCTAAATCATTTTCGAGATCAGATTCAAAGACTCCACTGGAGGATGATCCCGACCAGCAAAAACATGAAAGGACAACATGGACAGATCAGGTACTCAAGTTGGAATTTCATCCAGGACATTTTGTTCTTTGTCATAAATTATTTCTTCTCTTTTCCCAAGAATGTCAAGAAGGCTTTGCAAAGTATACTATGCTTGAGAAAAGATCCTCAGCCTGCAGTTAATTCTTTCCCTTTGAAGATTGTGAATACCCAAGATTTGCATGCCTTTGAGCTTGATCAAGATCCTTTTTCCGAATTCTGTGATGACTATCTTCAGATTGATGAACCTCAAAAGACCAAGACTGATTCTATACCTGCTGTACATACCCCTATACCTTGTAAAATTCCAGATCGGTATAAACCTCTTGTTTTACCTTCTGTTCTCCATGCTTTCCCCAAAAACTATGATCTATACTTGCCGAGGTTTGACGGTGAAATGTAAGAATGTCAACGCTGAGCAACATGTGCAGAATTTTGAGAATTTTCTAGATCTTTTTGAAGTTGATGAAGAAGATGTTAGTATAAGGCTTTTTGCTCTTTCTTTGCAAGCTAAAGTGAAGAGTTGGTTCAAAGCCCTGCCTGATGCAAGCATTTCAGATTTCCAGCAGTTTGTCAAAGTTTTTCTCGACAGGTGGATGATCGGGCAGAACCTTTTCTTGATTGTAGAAGAGTATAACCAGCTGAAAAGATTACCAGGGGAGACAGTACAACTGTTTTCAGCCAGATTTAACCAAGTTTATTATTCAATGCCAGTTGATATAAGACCTTCTCCTAGATCTGCTCTTTTGCACTATCCGGGTGCCTTTGATCCGGAGATGGAATTTCAGCTGAGAGAAATGGATATTGCAACACTTCACGAGATGCAAAACAGTGCAGTAAATGTAGAAGCTCATCTGTTGATCTGAAGGGCAAGGTTGAAAGAAGAAGAGATGAAAAACATAGATCCGGCCAAATCAACATCTCTAGAGGTAAAGCTTGACATTTTGGTAAGTGCAGTGGAAAAGATGATGGAGAAGGTCACCGAAAGAAATTCTTATGATGTTCAAGCTCATGGATCGCTGATTGAAGAAGAACAAGTTGCTGATCCAAAACATTTTGTTTCTTACCCTAGTTGTCATAGATCTGATAATGATTGTTTTGTAGATCACCTTGGAGAAGAGAGATCTGTTGACATGACTTGCATGCTTGATGATATGTTTTATACTGATGATTTGCCTCAGTTTGATCAGTATGATGATGATTATGTTCTCCAAAAAGAAGCTAATCTTGTAGACAAATCAGCAGCTAGTTTGTGGGAGGAAGAAGTTCATTTTCAGCAGCTTGAATACAATGTTCAGCCATCACATATCAGCTATGATATTGACGAGGAAAGTGCATCAAAGTTTGAAGTAAGTGAAGGATCTTTGCCTTTTTGTTTTGATTCGTTTCAGTTCATCAGAGATAACTACCATGCAATCAGAAATCAAATGTCAACAAGTCTTGATTTGAATCATCTTGAGAGCAATGAAAATTTTGTTCAAGACTTTACATATTCAGATTTGCAACCCCCGGAAGCCATTGATTGTCAAGTTGCAGCTGAAGACTTGGAAGTGGACACACATGATTTAATGATTCAAGGTGACTCCGTACCATTTTGTTTTGAATCAATTCAGTTTTTGAAGGGTAGATTGCATAGTAAATCTTCAAATGAACAGCCTATAACAAATCAGCAATCTCTCAGTGTTAATGTTGAGGATGAGACAGATAACAAAATTCTTGAGCAGCCTGTAGCATCAGATTTGCAGCCACTAAATGAAATCGAAAGGCAGATTACAGATGAAGTTGTGGAAGACGAAATACATGATTTGATGATGCAGGAAGATTCTATACCCTTTTCTTTCGAAGCATTTCAGTTTATAAGGAAGAATCTTCGTAAAATCTCTCAAGAAAAAGATGAACAGCTAGAAGGATGTCATGCATTTTCAATGGATACATTACAACAGTCTTTTCACGTTTTTCATGATCCAATAGCTGATGTTTTGGATGAGGTTTGCAGTCAAAGTCTTTCTACATTAACATGTGAGCTTGAAACATGTGCTGATATGAATTTGATCCGGCAGCCGATTTCTTTCTCATTTTCAACAGAGGTCTCGTCACAAGGCTCAGATCAAAGTTTGCATTCATGGTATGAGGAGAAGAGAAGTAATCCATTGGATGAGCTAAGCTCCAGTGTGCTTGAATTTCACGATCCTTATGCAGTGTTTTTGGAGGCGGATAGTGAATCCATATCATTCAACGGATCTGTTTCCAAGTTGTCATGGGAGTTGCCTTTCAGTAGTTCTCTCTTGTTATTCATAAGCGAGAACTTGTGGAGAATTCAACCAGCAGACAGAATACTTACTTGGTTGCATTGGTTGTTTCATTTCACTTGATCAGGTGATGAATGAAACTGTTAGAGTAGGTTTTGATGAATAAGCTCCTCTTTGAGCATCATTTCCAGTTTTTCAGTTGTGTTTAAGTATTGAGTGAGTTTTTAGTTGAGTGAGAGTCAATTTGTGTTGTCAAGTCATCAGTTTTCAGTAATGCATTTTCGTTTGAGTTTATGAATCCATTGCCCAATGATTATAAGGCACTGGTCTGCTCTCCCAGAGGTCTAAGGTTCTTGGTACCTCCAAGGAGCTACCATCCCCATTGCAGCCAATGTTAGAGTCGGTCTAGTAGCCCTCCATCAGCGATCAAATCTCTTTGCATTTGCATAAGTAGGTGTCTCATCAGTGTCATTTTTTGCATTCCATTAGGCATGCCATAACCCTGATGGAGGAGCTGGTGCCTTTGTCCCCCTCTTGGCATTGCTGGATCAAGTCATTTCAGTCCTTAGTCTCTTTCAAGATTGTCTTGTCTTGTCTTCAGGTCAAATTCCTAGGTCTAGGGTTTTGGTCAAGTTTGTTTACAAGGTCATGTCTCTGAAGGTCAATTAGTGCTCAGCAAGCCAGAGGGATGATTTTAAAGGTGTTTCTTCGCCAATTTCTATCTTGTACAGTTAATTTTCACCTTGGATTTAAAAACCCTGTTTTTAAAGCCAAGGTCATTTTTCAAATTTTTGTAAAAAGTGATGAAATTTCAAAAAACCTTCCAAGGACAGCATGTAACCCTAGCTCCCTTGCCAAGATCCCTCAGATGATATCCCTGCAAAAAGAATCGAGCAAAAGCATTAAATGAGTCAATTTCAGGACAAAGGAAACCAAAAAGTCAATTTTATAAAGTGTCAAAGAAAAAAAATTTAAAGTGGGTTTGGGCATGAAATTATTTCAAATCAAAGCTATAAAGGCCCACTCTCCCTCCATCGACCCTCATTGTGCATCCAAGTTACTTGCAAGAGTGATTGAGTGAAAGTTTGAGCGAATTTGGGAGCTAGACAGGCGCGCGACCCGTCAGACCAGGCGCGCGACCCGTCAAGCGCGTTCCGGTAGTGTAATTTTTCAACGGGCGCGACCCGTCAGTGGCGCGCGACCCGTTGGGTGAGGCGCGTGACCCGTCAGCGCCCTCTTTGTAAAACCGCCTGCATATTCACCAATGAGCCACAAATTACCAAACTTCGTAAGGTAGGCCCTCAATCTTAAACAATTCTTGCTTGCCTTGGTTAAAGGAAATCATGATTGCATTCTCAAAGGCCTTCATTTGCAAATGAAAAGCTCCACTTTGCTTTGGTTTAAAGTTGTAAAAAATGGCTTGGGTTTATATGTTGTTTTAAGGTATCCCCTTGTTATCATTTTCTCCCCATTTCCCATTTCTTTTTCCTTGACATTCCATGTAAATTTCCCTTGCAAAATTAGTGAAAATCCCTAAACCCTACCCCTCTTCCCTAACAAGTAAAAATAAAACCCTAACCCTACCTCTAATAATATCCATGTTAATAAGTTTGTATAATGGTGTATATGCAATGATTTTTCCCAAAATCCTTGTTTTATACATTTATTCCCATTTTCCCTTTAAAGTGTCCCTCCCCTAACATTCCCCTCGTGCTCCTTGTCCCCTTGAAACAGCATTTTAATCGGCATTTTACCAAGCAGAAACAGCAGTACATTTCAGCCACTTTGCTCCTGAAACCATGTCAGAAACCGAAACCGATTATGAGCAAAGTGATGATCGCGAGTCAACACCAGAAGTTGAGCCTGCTCCAAAACATGAAAAACCACTATTGGCCACGGATGCACGTGTGCAAGGCGAAGATGAAAGTGCTCCAAAGGCGGTTGGCCAAGGCACAAAAAAGGAGAAAAAAGGCCCGATCCCCTCCATATCTTGGCCAAGGCTTCACTGAAGGACCAAGGCACTAAATAGCCTAGCCATAGCACAAATCCCAAGAAATTTTGAGCATTTTGGGTAAATTTTGGTTTTTTCAGGCAATTTACAGGTTTTCTCCATTAACGGGTCTCACCCCCCGCGCGACCCTTCATCCTGGCAACTCCATTTTGCAAAAACTCAGCATTTCCAGATTTGTCATGAGAAGTTACATATTCTCATCCATGGACAAGAGATTTTATGAAGTTTTAGGCCTCCAGAAAGTCAAAAAACAAGCAAAAAATGACTTTCTGCCACATTTTTGAGACACAGAAAGCAGTCTTGGGAGATTGCAATTTTGGAGGGGCAAATGACCACCAAATTCAGAAATTCCAGTTGGGTTGGAAAGTAGACTCACAGACCTTTCCAACAAGCCTACTGTTGCTCAATGTGGCCACCTGGAAGTGCCCCAAATGTGGTCCCAAAGGCGCACGACCCGTCAAGCAGAGGCGCGTGACCCACCAGGCAAACTTCTCCAAATTTCAGTGTACAGCTCAGAAAAACGCAGTTTGACCCTGTTTGACTTTTTGGGGTGGATTATTATCCTATTTGATGTAATTAATGTACTTTTATGACACTTTTACACTTATGTACCTCTTCTAGAAGATTCATTCATGAAATAGGTGAAAATTAAATGAATGAATTGGTTTCCTAGCTTATAGAGGCAAGTTGTTTTGACTGCCTAGTTTTCAGTGCTTAGTTTAGAATTGGTTGAAACAGCTCCTAGGATAATGAGCTCGACCCCTAGAGGCTAGGGAATGGGTTGGAATGGTCTATATTATGTATTTTCTCAATCATTTTCATGGTTGGAAGGTTGGACTCTTGAGGGAGAAGCTCTTATTGTATTACTCACTGTATCTCTGCAATTTTTGGCAAAGGAAGACCAGGGTTTTGCAGTCCTTTTTGGGATTCTTGTGGTCACATGTATTGATGGTGTGTTTCTCTTTGTACTTGTAAGTGTGTTATGTGAATCATTTCCTTACTTTTCCTTCTGCACATTGGGCAAATGAAGTGTTAAAGTAGAACTCATGACTGTCATGCTCTGCTTTTAAGTTTGCTTAATATCAATGTTTTCGACTGTTTAAAGGGAATTCAAGGTTATTGCTTGCTCTCTTTAACTCCTCACCGGTCATTCTCATCCATCCATCTCTATTAAAGGCTTCAATACTGTTTCCTACCTCGCCCCAAAGAACCCCCTGCGAAAACTGTGTCCAATCCCCGCACCTAAAATTGCCATTTCCCCAATTTTCCACCAAAAACCCTAAAAATCCAAAATCAACCCTTTTGATCAGTTTACTAGCCTAAAATCAGTGTTACCCTGTTGGTTATCTCGCCCATTGAAGATCTTTATCGAGATAGACCGGAGAGAGCCCTCTCCTGCCCCGTAGGGCTAGCTACGAGGCTAAGTGGTTTGATGTTGCCTTGAGGTTTACCTTTCTCAGCCTGAGGTGAAATTTCAAGCGCTAACACCTCCAACATGTTCACTTGTTGAGGACCCTCTCAACTCAAGACATTCATATAAATAATGACCCTCATATCCTCCTCTAGTAGGGATTTTGTGGCTTCAAACAGGTCATCGTGGCATTTTCGCTATAAATTTTTTTCTTTGAAGCTTCCAAAGCTGAAACTAAAACTTATTTTAGCTAAAATCTTGATGAACCTCATGACCAAATTTCAGATCTTGGTTCGCTATAGTTTCGGTGTTGAAGTTAGGGTTTTTTGCAGGCTCCCCAATTCCATGTCAAATAGGTGATGTTGGGAAAATCGTCATAACTTTCTCTCTGAGAATTAGATTCAAATTTCATAAATGTTCATAGAAAGAGGACAGACTGAAGTTTGTTGAGTAGCATGTTTAGGGACGAAGGTTGAAAAAGTGACACGTGGCACTTTGTACAAGTTCTCTCTACTGAACTAGTCTAGAATCAGGTCATTGTGGGATATTGGGCATAGCTCTTTCTTGAAGAATCCAATCTTGATCAGACCTGTGGGGTTAGAAAGAGGACTCAAAGGGCTACCACAGGACGAAATTTCAGACCCTGGAGATCTGAAATTACATAGATACAATAGATTCAATATCGAACACCTATAAGGAAAGAAAAAACATGCATTTAAGGATCATTGCAGTAAGGACCACACATCAACAGTCAAGGGTAAGTCTCCTATAGCAAGGTATATATGACTAGTGCTTACATTTGAATTTTGAGTATCATCTCTAGCATATGTTTTTTCAGGACAACGTAAGTATATACAGTGTCTCATTTATATCTCTATGTCTCTATATGTCACAATTAGTTTTTCGGATGTCCTACTCTTGATACTACACAATTTATGCTACATATTCTTGATGCTAAACCAAGTTTGCTAAATCTATATGATGTTGTATGTTCATGTTACTTGTCTTGTCATAGTTGATAGAATGGTGTGGTGTTATACTTAGAACTTGGTCCATCACAAGTCTAGGGTCTATCATCAATTTTTATCGTATATATCTTTCGGTCAATTTTGGATATAGTCTTGCATAGAGTCTAGACTTGTATCAAGAGTGGGAGTCTTTGTCTACTGTTGCAACAAGTCAACAACAAAAGTGACAAGCACACTTCAGGTACACATTGTAATTTTAAATTGTATTTATTCATTATTATGCATTTACATGTGTTTTGCAGGCAGAGGTAAGTTCAAGGGTATTTTGTTTTGTTTTGGGATTGGTTTCACTGGGAAAATTTTGCATGCATGTAGAAGAATATTCAAGTACAACTTCAAGCAAGAATTCAAGAGTAGAAGTATCAAATCAAAGGAAGCATTGCAGCAGGCATCCTTTGGAGACATGACAGCCATCCATATTTTTTTAAGAAGTGTCAAGGCCAAGAGTCAACATTGTAAAGTTGTAAAAGAGTCATTTGTAAAAGTCTCATCATTGGAAGAGTCATTATTGTAAAAGACTTAATCTGCCTAGAGTCGAAAAGGCATTATTGGGAGGTATAGGAGTCTCTGTTGGGATGATGTCATGGTTGGGTTGCAGGTCTTAGTTTGATTGGATGTTCGGTCAAACTCATTGTAAATCATATTGTATCATGGATCATTGTCCCTAGTACGAGAGTCCACACTTTTGTATTTAATTTTTGTCTTTATAGGGTGATAGGGTGGTGCTAGGAAGGTGAATGAAGTCACCTACAGGTTGGGGCCTGTAAACACTTCAGGGTGGTAGGGTGGTGCTAGGGTGAGTTGTGGCTTGCTAGGGTGTTGAGGCATCCATTCAGTTGATTACTAAAGAAACTAAGGCATTGGGGCATCCTTCCAGTGGGAGCTGGAGAAGAATGCTTTTCTAGAATTCTAGGAATTTATTGCTTTCATTTTAGTTGGGGGTGAAGATTAAAGAATTTATTAAAAAATCATTCGGTGGTTTTTGACCCGGAGGGGGTTTTCCACATAAAATTCTTGTGCCTACTATGTTATTTTATTTATTGTTACTACTGCATAAACATTAATAATAAATGAGGATTAACTAATGTTCTGAAAAGATTTAAAAGTGCTAATTGCTAAGGAATACTGATTCACCCCCCCCCTCTCAGTGTTTCCAACAATTAGTATCAGAGCTTGGTTCCTTCAATAGCAGTCTAACAACTGGAAGGAGATCATGGAGTATACTAATAATAGATTTCCTTTGTTCAATGGAAATAACTATGAACTTTGGAGTGGAAGAATACAGGTTCATTTGCCGACGCAAGGATATGAAGTATGGGAAATTGTTGACAAAGGCTTCACACTGACCCAGGATAAGCAAGGTAAGAAAAATATGGTATATGATGCAAAGGCTAAAGATCTTATTATCAGTGGGCTTGTTGAATCTGTTTATCTTAAGGTATTGAGTTGAAAAACTGCTAAAGAGGTATGGGGCAAGCTTGAAAATATATATACAGGTGACTCAAAGGTGAAAGATGCAAAGCTTCAAATTTTCAAGGAAAATTTTGGGCAACTCAAAATGAGGGAAGATGAAGATATTGTTGCATAATTTCAACATGTTGATGAAACAAAAAATACATTGGAAGGTTTGGGAGAACCTGTTGAAACAAAAAAAATTGTCCGAAAGATCCTTAGAACCTTGCCAGCAAGATTTAACCCTACATTATATGTCTTGGAAGATAGATCAAATCTGACCAATCTCAACATAGATGAATTGCATGGAATTAATATGGCATATGAAATGAGGATTGAAGAAGAGGATGGCACATCTCACTTAGAAACATCATTTTCCGCAGCTAAGAAAAATAGTAAGCACATGCATACTCCGAAAGTAATAACTTTCGATTGTAAGGATGAGGAAAAGGAAGAAGATGAAGACGAGTTCTCAGATAAACAGTTTGCCTACTTCGCGTGGAAAACGAGAGTAGGTACAGGAAAATTCAAAGGTAAACTTCCATTAATATGTTTTGATTGTGGTGAGGTTGGGTATTTTGCAGCCAAATGTCATCACAAAAATGAGGTTGTTATGAAGTTCAACAAGCAAGGCAAGAAGAAATGGTTTAAGAAAATTTTCTTCTCCAAAGAAGATAGCTCCTCATCCAAAGAAGGCAGTGATAACGAAGAATAATTCAATGGAAGAGTATTGTTTATGTCCAAACATAATAAGCAAGAGGCACCTGATGAAGAAGGAGACGAAGAAGAAATGACTAAGCTTGAATTTCAAAATGAAGCAATCAGAGTTATCAAAGAGCTCAAGGCTGAGAAGAAGCATGTCAACACTCTTGAAGATGAATTAAAGACAGAAAGGGAACAGGTCCTAAATCTTAAGATCAAGGTTGAAGAATACAAACGAATTCAAGAATTGCTCAAGAAAGAATTAAAGGAAAGAAACAAGGAAAAAGAAGCATTTGAAGATGAAATCGTTTCTTTACGAAAGGAATTAAAAAATGGAAAAATTGTTCAAAACTATGCCAACAGCTCAAAGATTTTGGATGAACTCATCAGCAACCAGCGATCATGCAGCGACAAGAGTGGTCTTGGTTACAAAGAAAAATTCAAAAAGGAGTCAAGTCCTTCTATGACAACTAAAGAAGATGCATATGCAAAATCTACCAAGCAGGTAGATCTCCCAGCTAGATCAAGAGATCAAGATTCGCGTGAAGAACCTTGGAAGACAATTCTGAGAAGAAGATTTCCTCCCAGGTATCAACCTATATTTTATGGACATTATTATTCATGTGGAAAGTTTGGACATAGAGTAGCAGAATGTTGCATGTATGCTTGGAATGGATATAATTCGAGGAGATCTCTCAAAAATGGATATTCTAGAACTCAGCAGAATATCAACAGATATGATCATTTGAGAGATGATGTTGAATGTTACAAATGTAACAATTTTTGACATTTGGCCAAAGATTGCAGACTTGGAAGCTCTTCAAAGGAATTCTCACAAAATCAGAATGAACAAGTATGGAAAAGGAAGACTGAAAGGTCAAGGCTCAAAGCAACAGAAACATATGGTATGTTGACAGTGGTTGCTTAACGCATATGACTGGAGATAGAAACAAGTTCACATCCTTGAAAGAAAAGAAGGATGGAACAGTGTCTTTTGGAAATGACGGGTCTTCAAACGTCATAGGAGCAGGTACAGTCACTCTTGGAAGCAAGGATGCATTAGAAAAGGATGTTGTTCTGGTTGAAAATATGAATCAAAATTTTCTCAGTGTTGGATAGATGTGTGATCAAGGGCACACGATGTTATTCAGCTCAAAGAAATGTGAAATTAGGAAAGGAAAGTTTAGTAAAATTGTGGCTACAACAAGCAGAGCTCCAAATGACATATGTATTTTGGATGAGACACCTAAAGGGTGTTTATGAGCAAAAGAATACGAGATTTGGTTATGACACAAATGAATGGGACATATAAATTTCGACTATTTGGTCAAGATCAGCAAAAAGGAAGTAGTTAGAGAAATGATGAAAATCTCAAAACCTACCAATACGATATGTGAATCTTATCGGCACAGCAAATAGACAAAAGTCGAATTCAAGACAAAGGAACATTTTACGTCACGTCCATTGGAATTAATACATACTTATCTATGTGGTCCTATGAGAAAAAAAGGTTTAGATAATGAATTATACTTTATGTTAATGAGAGATGATTACACCATAATGCTAGCTGTTAGTTTCCTGAAGAAAACGTCTGAGGCATTCGAATGTTTAAAAATCTACAAGGAATTGGTCAAAAATCAAACCGATTTGAAGATCAAATGTCTAATATCAGATAATGGTGGAGAATTCATGTCCAATGCATTTCAGCAATACTGTGACAAACATGGAATAAAAAGGCAATACTCAACAGCCAGAACACCACAGCAGAATGGAGTAGCTGAAAGAAAAAATAGAACCGTACAGGAAATGGCTAGAACCATGTTAAAAGATTCAAACTTAGATGATAAATTTTGGGTTCAAGCAATTGATATTGTCGTATTCATTATAAACAGAGGCCTGCTCAGGAACAATTGTAACATGACTTCATACGAAATATGGAAAGCATGACCAGCTAATGTCAAATACTTCAAAATATTTGGAAGTAAATGCTACATCAAAAGAGAAGACCAAAAATTAGGCAAGTTTGATTCCCGTGTTCATGAAGGTATTTTCTTTGGTTATTCGCGCAAAAGAAAAGCTATAGATGCTACAATCTGAGGCAAAAACAAATAGTTGAAAGTATAAATGTTACTTTCGACAAAGACTATGAGATTGTCTCTTCAAACAAATCTGAGGGGCCTGAGGTAGAATCTGTGAAGGATGAAGAAGAAGCTCCAAAACAAGACAAATCAAATAAGGAAACACCAATCAACCAAGAAGAAATAAGAAATAATCGGCAGGATGTACAAGAAGTTTCTCCAAAAGTTTCAAAAGAATGGTATCAAAAGAATCATCCATCAAATCAGATCATCAGCAACATAAATGAAGGAATTGGAACCAGAAGAATTCGACAACTTCGTTCATCACAGCAAGCCCATCTTACCCTTTTAGCGACTTTTGAGCCTAGAAATTTTGAGGAAGCTAGTCAAAATGAACACTGGGTAACAGCTATGAATGAAAAACTGGATCAAATTGAGAAGAACAACACTTGGGAATTGGTTCCACGACCAGAGGATAAAAATTTTATTGGAACTAAATGGGTCTTCATAAACAAATTGACTGAGGAAGAAACAGGTTACCAGGAATAAAGCAATATTAGTCTGCAAAGGATATGCACAAGTTGAAGGAATCGATTTTGAAGAAACATTTTCTCTTGCTGCCAAAATGGAAGCTATCAGGATGTTTCTCACATATGCATGCTCGAGAAAAATAAAGGTCTACCAAATGGATGTTAAGTCAGCCTTTCTAAATGGTGAATGGGAAGAAGAAGTGTACATTGAACAACCCAAAGGTTTTATGCTCACTGACAAAGAAAACTATGTTTGCAAATTAAAGAAGGCACTATATGGTCTCAAGCAAGCTCCTAGGGCTTGGTATGCTCATCTTGATAGGTATCTACATCAACAAGGATTCAAGAAAGGAAGCGTTGATAGCAATCTCTATGTGAAAGCGGATCAAGATAACCTTACGATTATCAAGGTATATGTGGATGATATAATCTTTGGAAGCAATGATGACAGATTAAGTAAAGAATTTGCCACAAAAATGCAAAGTGAGTTTGAAATGTCTATGCTTGGCGAGCTGACATACTTTTTTGGGCTTCACATTGCTCAGCAGGATAAAGGAATATTCATATATCAAACCAAGTACATCAAGGAAATGCTCAAAAAAATCCAAATGGAAGATTGCAAGCCAATCCTTACCCACTTGATAATAGGTTGCAAGTTAAGCTTAGAAGATTCGTCAAAGGATGTGGACCAAAGGTTGTATAGATCCATGATTGGTAGTCTCCTGTTGGGTAGCGGATCCCCCCCATAGTATGTTTTTGGGGCTTGAAGCCCGAATTTTGGTCAAGGGTAATGTAAAGACCTCGCGAAATGTGGGTACGGAGCACGAGAGTCTAGGGTTGTCCACCCTAAAATAATGTAATTTAATGTATGGTATGTCAGCCTACCCATGGTCTGCGGACCATGGGATTGTATAAATAGAGCAAGGCTCTAAGTGTAAAGGGAGTCAGATGGGTTTTGGATGATGAATTAGCTCTGAGTCTTGGGTTGTAATAGTAGTAAGAGGCTCTGCAGCTGAGTGAGAAAAGGCCTGGTAGAGTCTGCAGCTATGTGTGCGGATCCCTGCAGCTGAGTGCGCAGGGCGGAGTTGGGATTGTACTTGGACAGAGAATTTATGAAAGATAAGTTGATTCTAAAGTATTGTGTGTCTATGCTTCTATTATATTTATGCATCTCTTTACAGTTTTATGATTACGCGCACTTGTTATGAATGTTGAATGATTAATAAGAATATTGGGCCCACACAATTAAGTAAGATCTATAATAATAGCACAGTAAGGATAAAGGATCTAGACAACACTTCTTCGCACTCTTTACAGAGCTACATGGAAGTAGTTGCACAAGTTGTGAAGGGCAAACAGCTGCGCGGAGCAGCGCAAGCACGCAGGCTTGGTTTTCGAACTTCCTAGACTACATCAAGACATCCCTAGGGTGTGGAAACCTGGTTCCAGCACCCTCCCATACTACCTCAAGTGAGACCTTAGCTCGTGCACCGCGAACTGTTGTCGAAAGGGCCAGTAGTTTCCAGATTTGTTTGGCTAAATCACTTCTGAATCGGGGTCAGGCCCCAACAATCCAAAAAATGGTTCCATTGCTAGGACCGGAATCTGCCTAAGGGATGTCTAATGTCGTGCCATTGGAACCCAACGAAGAAGGAAACTAAAGAGTGGTTGGGTAAGAAAATTCACGATTTCGTGACGCAGGAAAATAGGACTCCGCAGGTATCTGAGAAAAGGTGGTTGGATCGCTACGTGTATACGGAAATCCATGAGATCTTCTTCGCATCCTTTCCTTCTAAACTATATGAGTGGATCGCAAGGTTGGCTAACAGCCAAGAAAGGTGTAAGCTCGACCAACTGATAGTTTGGACTCCAGAATTAGTGTGCAGACTAGAGGCATCAGAAGATAAGATCACGCGAGTTGTGGACCATTGGCTCTACCAGATAATAGGGGGATTTATCACTGAGTTCATGATAGACACAACCGTAAGCTACAGTGAAGAAGAACAACGTTTTCTCAAGGGACCACGAGGTAAGTACATTAAATCAATCAATATCTGGATTAAGATGTTGTTATGTGAAAAGCGGGTTATGCGAATTCATTAATGTTTGGAACGACACGGAGCAGAAATATCTACAAAGGTAGCGAGGGATTAGGAAACAGTCCCTTAATTTCACCTTCACGAGAGAGCAAGGAAGAGCTCGCTCGGGTCTCTCCAAGAAGTGAGGTCAGTTTGATAAGGCAACGCATTCCGCAGTTACCAACCCCACCCACGCCACCACCCGCTTCACCTCCCTCACCTCCATCTCCACCCACTCCACCTCCACCAACCCCGCAATTCAGCATGGTGAGCGCGATCAAGCTACCCATATTCAGAGGAGTAGGGAACAAGGATCCAGAACAGTTCTAGTTCATGGTAAGAGCAGTGTGGGAAGCACAAGGGGTCATAGATGACAACATTAAGAAGGCTACATTGGTGAGCGCGTTGTAGGATCATGTGTTGACATGGTATATCAATCACTCCAATGATCACCCAAATGCAGGAATAGCAGAGATCCAAAATGCGTTGAACAGAGAATTTAGTCGGCAAAAATCAAAGACACAGTCAATCATCGAGTTTAAAGATATCGTGATACTTCTAGGCGAGACCCCCTGGGATCTAGATCAGTGACTAAAGAGTACGATCCACGAGGCTAATATGATGCTCACAGATGCACATCATCGCACTTGGTTTGTGGCATCTCTAACACCGCACCTGAGGATGGCGCTGTCACAACAAAAACTTTCTTCCTAGGCCGAAGCGTTGGAAATGGTGATGAGGTTCCATGAGACACCGATACAAGATCCGGTGCTGGCAGTTCAACAAATCCATGCGAAACTATAGAATCTTTGCCTAGAGATTCAGAGCTTGAAGCAGGATAGGGCACCGCGGCCAGAGGCGCACGAGGAAGTATGGTGCATAAAATGCAAGGGACAGGGCCATGACAAGGATCACTGTCTAGTGTTCGTGAACTACTTGGCAGGAGTGGGGCCAATGCCGTTGAGACCAGAGGCACGGGCAGGGCCGAGTGTGACAGCCACAGTATGGTGCGTGATCTGTCAAATAGGAGGAAAGCACACGACAAATAATTGTCATTTGTTGCAGAAGTATACACAGACTCCCCAGTAGCTTTTTTGTAATTTCTATAAGTCGGTGGGCCACAACGAGCATACTTGTCATAGCTACGAGTTAATGATGGATCAGACACCAGCCTATCGGATGTAGATACAGATGCGAGCCCTCGACCCAGCGGCAGGGATGGTGCGCTCTGGATTCCAAGGGCGAGGTCAAGGATGAGGAGGAATGGGACAGGAAGGGGTCGTAGACAGTTAATCTGTTACAATTGTAGAGGACTAGGGCACTACGCCCACGATTGTACCAACCCGACAAGAATATCCTATTCATACTATGCTTAGTTCGATCATGAAGCAGTAGATTTTCCTAAGTTGATCGCGCAGATGCACGAGAAAGGGGTACTCCAGCCTCCTCCGACTCAAAATATTCATAATGATGAGGTCTGAACCACGCGAAGAAGACCCAAATGTGAACATGGTGCTGAGAAGCAGTGCGACCACAGGGAAGGATAAGGGGAAGCAGCCTGAGGAAGATGCATGCGTTCGCAAGGCTCCTACAAAGGAACCTAAGTTTGACTTAGAACACATAAAGGAGACATTCATGGAAGCTAAGACGAGCTTTGCAGAGGCCTCCACTTCAGGTAGTAGGGATCAACCAGAGCCAGGGATGGATCCTTCTATGCTTACTACCTTTTTAGAGACATGCATGAAACTATTGCACGACGATAAGGCAGTTAAGGGACTACAGGCATTGATCACTAGGTGCGCAGGGTCAGGGGAACCACACGTAGTCCGGAAACTAGGAAAACATGCATTGCACAATGGGAGGGAAATGAGATTGACAGCACAGATATCCGAATATGAAATGGATCAGGTAATCCTAGACCTAGGTTCAGACGTGAATGTATTGCCAAAGCAGACATGGGAACACATGGGCGAGCCCGCGTTACAGTGGTCCCTATTCAATTACGAATGGAAAACCAACAGAATATTTTTCCCATGGGGAGGTTGCAAGGGGTAACAGTTGATATCGAAGGTGTGAGCACACAGACAGACTTTGAAGTAATAGAGATTGTTTATGACAGCAATCCTTATCCCACGTTGCTAGGAATAGACTGGACCACTGATATGAATGGAGTCATCAACCTAAAGAAGCGGAAGATGATATTCGATAAAAAGTCCCTACGCATAGTAGTTCCACTAGACCCAGCCGAAGGAGCGCGCTACACCGAACCTTTGCGCGACGTTGGAAGCGATGATGAGCTGGATTGTATCAACAAGATAACTGTGTGAAATAAGGATTGCGTGAATCCGATTACAGATGCAAGGGTCTCGTGGGAGCATGCCAGTTCTTGCACCTCAGATTCAAACAAAGAAGAAGAACACTGGCACAATCAGTTGAACGAAGTGACAATACTGAATTGCAACATGATGATTAGATCACTATGTTACGTAACAACCCAGGCCCGAGATCTGCCAACATATGATGGATTGACAATGGCCGATGAATTCTTGAGAAAGTTTGAAAGCACAGTACTGGAACAACAGCAGTTCGAGGCGTTGAAGTGGGCGCTGCGCGCGACACCTACGCGCTGGTGGGGAACACATCAAGGAAATTTTGAAAATTAGCACAGATGTAGAAGGATGATGCGCCTACGATTTGGGAAACCCCAACTACAGATAGAAGATAAATACAATGGACGAGATGACCCACGCACGCACCTTGCGAAATGGACCAAGGCCTATGGGGAAGAACCTCAGCCTGAATGGGTACACTTATTCTACCATACCCTAGATGTCATACCCATGAATTGGTATACTGAGACGGAACTCCGACATGGTACGGGCGAATGGGATGTCTTGCGCGAGGGATTTTTGTTAACATTCTGTTGTGGTCACCAACAACCCCCCTCTTTGTTTGATATTAGCAATAACACCAAGCAAAGGGGGACCCTTAACAAAAAATCCAAAAAATATTTTTATCAAATTTTTTGTATTTTTACTCCCTAAAGCTATATCGCATCGCGAAGAGAAAGTGAAGCATCTCCTATGCGCATAAATAAGCTGCGAAGAAGCGACGCGAAATTCATCGCATCGCATATATTGAAAGCGCTCTTAAATGAAAAATCTTAAGGAATCGCCGACGGCCAATATGCGACGTCGCATATCGCAACATCGCATAAGCAGCACACAGTGATTGAATGAAAAACGCGATCTGCGATGAATGAGACTATCAATTCCTGCGATGACACTTCTTGACATCGCAATCCTCGATACTGCGATGCGAATCGCAGAAACCACTCATCGCAAGATTTCCTCGACATAGTCTGTAAACCCAAAATTGAGCGCGCACCTTAAGGGAAATTAATGATTGTAAGCCTGAGTATCCAAGAATGATTGTGTTGCATTTTTCGAAGAGTCAAGTCATTATGAGTGTCATGATTATGCATTCATTAGAACTTAAAGCTTTCATGTCAATCTTTTCATCGTTTCTCTTTTCCTTTGCGTAAACTGTAAGGCAGCAGCTAATATAAATCAATATGCAGGAAACATCTAAGGAAAAGGGGAAAGCGCCAATACTCGGAGAACAGAGAGGAGATGCCTTCGCAAATGGATGCCGCATGCAACAGGACCGCGGATTCCAGAGTATCACTCAACAGACACTGATGAAAATAGACTATCCAAGACTCAGAGTCAAAGGCGCACAAAAGCGGCATGTTTACAAAAGATCCCGAAGCTCAGACTGGGTAAAGCAAAAAGAAAAACGCTAAGGAAGGAAGACGCTTCAGAAAAGCCTGGAACAAAGAACAGAAGCAATCTGAAATACAGAAAATTGTTCAGGCAACGAAATCCCTAACTCATTGAGTCATTCGCACGGCTGGAAACCGAAATAGCAATAGCACAATCAGTTTGAAAGAAATCTGGGTTATACTAAGTATACACACAGCGAATACACCCAGCCAGAGGAAGATTTTCGAAAATATCTTCTAGTTTGTCAGAAAGAGGTGCCAGCTCTTGTTATTTCTACTTTTATCGCTCGAACAAAAGGAAAAGATAACCAGCCGACTCTTTCCAGGCGAACGTTGCATTGCTTACAGCACTAAGGAGCAGATACAGAAACGGTTAGAAATTAGATTCAATTTTTAGAAATAAATTTGTTTTAGTAAAAGGGCGGTCATTTGAAGTTGTTTCCTAAATTTGTGTAATTAAGATTAATTAGTTAGTAGTATTTAACCCTTCTCATGGCATTTGGAGAAGGGTCCGGAAATTTGTCAAAAAACTTGTCCTCAGAACATGCACTTTTGCACCCTCGGAGGGGGTTTTTGATGAATGGATGGATCGAGATTTATTTATGTTTGCATTTTAATTTCTGCTACTGATGTTGCACTTCTGTACTCTTAGTAGATATTAGAACAAGTAGAGATAAATCGTTATTGCTTGAAGTTTGTGAGTGAAATCAGTCATAAATGGTACTTTTATCTCTTAACCAATTTCTGCTTATATTCTTAGAGTGATATGCAGCTGAGTTTTTTATATGTTAATGTATGAATGTGTGGGTTACCATTTGGCACTTCTTTACAGTGGAGTCATTTATTTGTGCTTGACATATGAATAACTTATTATGCGATACGTTGTTCACAACTGTTTTGCCTAACTTTTTATGCAGAATGGTTTATCTTAATTGATTTCTATTCTTATGATAACTGAATGATCTTTATTACCAGTTATTGTTCGAAATCTTTTTAGATCGCATAATAGAGGAAATCTACCCCGGGTTAGCGTAGATTAGATGTGTTGTTTTTGTTAGATTACAATAGCATAGAGTCAGTTTAGGAGTTCGAATTAAATTAGCTTAAAATACTTTTAGATCAGCATCATCAAACTCTACACACACACACACCCCTTAGATTGGGAAACTGGTCCCATTATCCCCAGTTAGACCCGCTATACCAAACGGACAAGGAGCTGCCAACCAAGTTCCGGACCGGGTGGGTATCCCCCTTGTTGTTGACCCGATTTCCGGGCCCTCAACACATTCACATTTGAAGACTGATGGTCGGACACTGTTAACGACGCACTGCAAGCCATAAAAGCTGCCATCTTCAAAATACCACAGGAACCACGGCAAGTAGTTAAACCCACATGGGCAACTCAGTTAAGAAATACCCTGGAATGTTATAACATGCGAGAAGAAGAGGATGATGAACACCCTCGAAATATTAATATTCCAAAAACCAAAGGGTTTCGCGAAGTTTGAGGACCATCAATTGAAGATCTCGACATCACTGCACTGCTAAAAACAAAGCATGTAAACATTGGTACGGACGCAGAGCCGAAGTACGCGATGCTTGGGGACTATTGGGACGATGCTACGGTAGATAAGGTCATCGAGTTACTCCGTGAATATCAAGATTTGTTCCCGACAAAAATCATGGACTTAAAGGGGATCATTAGAGACTCAGGGATGATGAAGATCACTCTGAAACTAGACGTGAAGCCAGTTAAACAATGACCTTACCGTTTGAATCTGAAGTATAAAGAAAAGGTCCGCGAAGAGTTAGACAAAACGCTTGCAGCCGGAACTATTGAACTAGTGGAAGAATCCGACTGGGTGAGTCCTATGGTAGTGCAGGAGAAAAAACAGAAGGGCGAAATTAGAATATGCATGGACCTCAGGAAGCTTAACGATGCCTATGTTCATGATCCATTCCCGACACCATTTACAAATGAAGTATTGGAGAATGTTTATGGTCAGGAAGCTTACTCATTCACGGATGGCTTCTCAGGGTACCATCAGATCAAGATCGCACCAGAATATAGGAGCAAGACAACCTTTGCAACTGAATGGGGTTGTTTTCAATACACCGTTATGCCCTTTGGACTGAAGAATGCACCAGCGATATTTTCGTGCGTAGTGGTGGCCGTGTTCAAGGAATACATCCACAAGTTCTTGGAGGTCTATCTGGATGATTGGACTATATTTGGGTTAGTTAAACACCATATAGCGAGCTTACGTTTGATGCTGGATACTTGCCGACAACACCAGATTGCACTGAATCTTAAAAAGTGCACCTTCAAAGTCCCCTTTGGGAACCTACTCAGCCATGTGGTCTGCAAACAAGGCATGATGGTGGACCCTGCAAAGATTGTCATTATTCTCAATCTAGAAGCACCGCGAAGTGTCAAACAACTACACGCTACTTTGGGGCACACTGGTTACTAAAGAGAGTTTATCAAGAGCTATGCACAAATAACAGTGCCAATGGAAAAACTATTGAAAAAGGACACTACATATTGTTGGAATGATGATTGTAGGAAGAGTTTGGATATTCTCAAGGAGAAAATGGCATCCGCTCACATCCTGGTCTTCCCAAAATGGGACATAGAATTTCATGTACATGTTGATGAGTCATGTATTGCGTTGGGAGCTGTACTTACGCAGGAAGGCGTGGAAGGCGTGGATCACCCAATCACGTTAACAAGTCAACAGCTATCCAAGGCCAAAAATAACTACTCTACTACTGAGCGTGAAGTATTGGCAATGGTATACGCGCTCTAGAAATACCGACACTATTTACTTGGCGGGCACTTCAAGATGTACACCGATCATTCCGCGTTGAAATACCTGGTGAATAAGCCTATGTTTGGGGCGCACATATGCAGATGGTTGTTACTATTTCAAGAATATGACTTTGAGGTCATCGTAAATCTTGGACACCTAAATCTAGGACCAGATCACTTATCACAAATTGAGACAGGCGAGGAGCCAACAAATTTGGAAGAAGGTCTACCTGATGCACATCTCTTTGCAGTGTGTGTCACGGACGGCCACTTCGAAGATATAATCCATTTTTTAACCACAGGGACTATGGGGAAGGAATATTCAATCCAGCATAAGAATCAATTGGTGGTGCGCGTGGCGGATTTTTCTATCATCGTGGGGCACCTCTACAATATGGGAAACGATGAGATATTACGAAGATATGTACCTGAATTTGAACGAGGAGAGATCCTTGTGGAAGCACATGCGGGGGCTGCAGGAGGACACCATGCAGGACGTGCGACGGCATAGAATATTCTTCGCATTGGGCTATGGTGGCCAACCCTACATCAAGATTCAAAAGCACACTGTCGGGCCTACGACATATGTCAACGAACTGGGAAACCATTGCGAAGGGATGAGATGCCACTCAATCCATAGATGACGTTGCAACCATTCGAAAAATGGGCAATCGACCTTGTGGGACCAATCAAACCTCAAGGAAAGACAGGTGCACGCTACATCATCACTGCGACAGAGTACCTGACTCGATGGGTGGAAGCACAGCCGGTTAAGGATTGCACGGTCGCTACAGCTGCGAAATTTTTGTTCGACAACATGTTGACACGATTTGGTTGCCCAAAAATTTTAATGAGTGACCATGGAACGCACTTCCTGAATGAAACTATCAGTGCACTCACCGAGGAATTCTAGGTGTATCATCAGCAAAGTACACCGTACCATCTGCAAGCTAATGGGACAGTAGAAGCATTCAACAAAATTCTAGAAACCGCGCTGACCAAAGTATGCAACGCGCAGTGAAACGATTGGGACCTACGCATACCTGCTGTATTATGGGCATACAGAACCACGTGAAAAAAATTGACGGGTCAGACACCTTTCAGGTTAGTCTATGGCACGTGAGCAATCATGCCAATGGAATACATCATACCCATTTTGTGGATAGCAACACTTACAGACATGTTGGACCGCACAGCCTTGGAAGAGAGGCCCCCTCAATTGGAAGAACTCGAGGAAGAACGTTTCTGGTGGGATTCCATCAGCAAGTACAGAAACAGCATGAGAAAGCCTGGCATGATCGCCATATCAAGTTGCGCACATTCAAGGTAAACGATTTAGTGTTGCTGTATGACAGCAAGTTCGAAAAATTTCCTGGAAAATTCAGAATGCATTGGTTGGGACCATATGTGGAAAAACAGGTCACAGACGAAGGCGTGGTCCAGCTAGTCAAACTTAATGGAGAATCCTTCCCAGGAATAGTAAATGGCAGTCGCCTGAAGCCCTACACGGGTGGGCCAGCTATCTGACTAACCAACCAAAGCACAGTCTTCGCGACCCGAGAAGCCAAACAAAGGTGCAGGACTATAAACACAGGTACTAGAAGCTGGCATCAAAGTAGAGAATCAAGTCAGACACAGGTGATTCAGAAGCAGAAATAGAACGGATCCAGCGGACAGTAGAGCAGTTTGATACGGATCTTCGTGCAACACAGGCACAGTTAGATGGACTTCGCGCAAAGATCGCCACACTAGCAAAGTGACTCCGGACGAGTCACGATGATTGTGTTGGGGGCCTGTTGGGAAGCGGATCCCCCCATAGTATGTTTTTGGGGCTTGAAGCCCAAATTATGGTCAAGGGAAATGTAAATACCCCGCAAAATGCGGGCGCAGAGCACAAGAGTCTAGGGTTGTCCGCCCTAAAATAATGTAATTTAATGTATGGTATGTCGGCCTACCCATGGTCCGCGGACCATGGGATTGTATAAATAGAACAAGTCTCTAAGTGTAAAGGGAGTCAGATGGGTTTTGGATGATGAATTACCTCTGACTCTATAAGTCCAAGTCTTGGGTTGTAGTAGTAGTAAGAGGCTCTGCAGCTGAGTGCGCTGAGGCCTGGTAGAGTCCGCAGTTGTGTGTGCGGATCCCTGCAACTGAGTGCGTACGACGGTGTTGGGATTTTACTTGGACAGAGAATTTATGAAAGATAAGTTGATTCTGAAATATTGTGTGTCTATGCTTCTGTTATATTTATGCATATCTTTATAGTTTTATGATTGCGCGCACTTGTTATGAATGTTGAATGATTAATGAGAATATTGGGCCCACACAATTAAGTAAGATATATAACAATAGCATAGTAAGGATAAAGGATCTAGACAGCACTTCTTCGGCTCTTTACAGAGCTGCACGAAAGCAGTTGCACAAGTTGCGAAGGGAAAACGGCTACGCGGAGTAGCGCAAGTGTCCAGGCTCGGTTCGCTTACTTCCTAGACTACATCAAGACATCCCTAGGGTGCATAAACCTAGTTCCAGCACCCTCCCATACTACCTCGGTTGAGACCTCAATCTGTGCACCGTAGACTGTTGCCAAAAGAGCCGATAGTTTCGAGATTTGTTTGGCTAAATCACTTCTGAACTTGGGTCAAGCCCCAACAAGCCAACATCTCCTATATGTGATAGCCTCCCAACCTGATGTGATGCAGACAATTGGATTAGTAAGATTCCAAGCAGCACCAAAAGAATCTCATATTTTTTCCTTCAAAATAACTTTTCGATATCTTAAGGGCACAGTGGAATATGGTCTATGGTATCCCAAAGGAAATGATCTGGTTATCCAAGATTATACAGATGCAAATTGGGCAAAAAGTGTTGATGATTGTAAGAGTACCAGTGGAGCAACATTCTATCTAGGTGGTTGTCTTGTTTCATGGCTATGTAAAAAGCAGTCTCCAATGTCGTTATCCACAGCAGAAGCAGAATATATCGCAACAGCAGCTTGTTGTACACAATTTCTCTTGATGAAGCAAACTTTGCAAGATCTTCAAGTCAAGTTTCATGAGCCTATTCCCATCTTTTGCGATAACACCAGTGCCATCAGTATCTCCAAGAATCCTGTGATGCATTCCAAAACGAAGCACATTTCGATTAAATATTATTTCGTTAGAGAGCAAGTCGCTAAAAAAAATATCAATCTTGAATATTTTGGTACAAAGGAACAAATTGCTTACATCTTTACCAAACCATTACCTCGTGAAGCATTTGATTATATTCACCAAAAGCTTGGGATTCTCCCAAGTTTTCATTAGACTCTTTCTCTTATCTACATGAGTAGAAAGGGGGAGTGGAGGTGTGTACAGGTCCAAAGGATGGTTATTTGTCAAGGGGAGTTATCCATTTCCATTGATGACAAAGGGGGAGAGAAGGCACTAGGAAGAGGTTTCATGATCACAGGGGCATGACTTGTGTTGCCATCAATTCCAAAGGGGGAGATTGTTGATCAGTGGTTGTCATTGATGTCAACCCAAGTAGCACCAAGGGCTACCCCGATCTTGCATAGAAATGTTTACTTGAAATATTACTCTATTATGAGTCAAGGATCTTTTAGATGGATTCTAATCATTGATATGCTTCCATTGATAGATGGCACGCGAAGCAATTCTTCACGGTTTGAGACATATTCATGTTTGGAGTTAGTAACCCAGTTAGTGGGCTAAAACACTATGGGGTTGTGGCATGGCACTCATAATTGGTTGTGTTCATTGAATAGTCAATAATTAATAATAAAAATAAAAATTCTCCTAAAATCCCTCCAACGTTCACTTGTTGAGGACCCTCTCAACTCAAGACATTCATATAAATAATGACCCTCATATCCTCCTCTAGTAGGGATTTTGTGGCTTCAAACAGGTCATCGTGGAATTTACGCTATAAATTTTTGTCTATGAAGCTTCAGAAGCTCAAATTAAAACCCATTTGAGCCAAAATATTGATGAACCTTGTGAAAGAATTTCAGATCTTGTTTCACTATATTTTTGGATATATGATCTGAGGAAGTTAGGGTTTTTGCAGGCTCCCAAATTTCATGTCAAACAGGTGACGTTGGGAAAATCATCATAACTTTCTCTCTGAGCATTGGATTCAAATTTCGTAAATAGTCACGGAAATAGGACAGACAAAAGTTTGTTGAGTAGCTTGTTCAGGGCCAAAGGTTGTAACAGTGACACGTGGAACTTCGTACAAGTTCGTTCTACTGAACCAATCTATAATCAGGTCATAGTGGGAGATTGGGCATAACTCTTTCTTGAAGAAACCAATCTTGATCAGACCTGTAGATTTAGATAGAGGACTCAAAGGGCTACCACAGGAAGAAATTCTAGACCCTAGAGATCCAAAATTACATAGATAAAATAGATTCAATATCGAGCTCCTATAAGGCAAGAAAAAACATGTAGTTAAGGATCACTGGAATAAGGACCACACATCAACAGTCAAGGGTAAGTCTCCTACAGCAAGGTATGTATGATTAGTGTTTTCATTTTAATTTTGAGTATCATCTCTGGCATATGTTTCTGTAGGACAACGTAAGTATATACAGTGTCTTGGTTATATCTCTATGTCTCTATATGTCACAATTAGTTTTTTGAATGTCCTATTCTTGATACTACACATTTTATGCTACATATTCTTGATGCTACACCAAGTTTGCTAAATCTATATGGTGTTGTATTTTCATGTTACTTGTCTTGTCACAGTTGATAGAATGTTCTATGTTGTTTTACTTAGAACTTGGTCCATCACAAGTCTAGGGTATGTCATCATTTTTTATTGTATATATCTTTAGGTCAGTTTTGGATATAGTCTTGCATAGAGTCCATACCTATACCAAGAGTGGGAGTCTTTGTCTACTGCTGCAACAAGTGAACAACAAAAGTGACAAGCACACTTTAGGTACACATTGTAATTTTAATTTGTATTTATTCATTATTATGCACTTACATGTGTTTTGCAGACAGAGGTAAGTTTGAGGGTATTTTGTTTTGTTTTGGGATTGGTTTCACAGGGAAAATTTTGCATGCAGGTACAAGAAGATTCAAGTACAACTTCAAGAAAGAATTCAAGACCAGCAGTATCAAATCAAAGGAAGCATTGCAGTGGGACATCCTTTGAAGACATGACATCCTGTCAAGGCCAAGAGTCATCATTGTAAAGTTGCAAAAGAGTCATTTGTAAAAGTGTCATCATTGGAAGTCATTATTTTAAAAGAGTTAATCTGCCTAGTGTCGAGAAGGAATTATTGGGAGGTATAGGAGTCTCTGTTGCAATGATTTCATGGTTGGGTTGTAGGTCATAGTTTGATTGGGTGTTCGACCAAAATCATTGTAAATCATATTGTATCATGGATCATTGTCCCTGGTACGGGAGTCCACACTTTTGTATTAAATTTTTGTCTTTATAGGGTGGTAGGGTGGTGCTAGGAAAGTGAATGAAGTCACCTACAGGTTGGGGCATGTAAACACTTCAGGGTGGTAGGGTGGTGCTATTGGCAGAGTCATTATTTTTGCTCACTAGGGTGTTGGGGCATCCACTCAGTTGATTACTAAAGAAATCAGGGTGTTGGGGCATCCTTCCAATGGGAGTTGGAGAATAATATTTTTCGAGAATTCTAGGACGTTGTTGCCTTGATTTCAGTTGGGGCTGAAGATTAAAGAATTTATTAGAAAAAAGTTCAGTGGTTTTTGACCCAGAGGGGATTTTCCACCTAAAATTCTTGTGCCTACTGCATTCTTTTATTTATTGTTATTACTGCATAAACATTAATAATAATTGTAGATTAACTAATGCTATGAAAAGATTTAAAAGTGCTAATTGCTAAGGAATATTGATTCACCCCCCCCCCCCCCCCACCCTCCCCGCTCAGTATTTCCAACATCTCATGCACGACAACTATAACCATGTCAATGTATGCATAACAACATATGAGCACTTACATGCATAACCAATGCATAACTGACATACACTCATGACGACCACATCCAACAACAACACCATCAAATTTCACATGGCGACACAACTGCAACCATGACCACCACCATGCATACACAACAAACACATAAACCACAAGCATAAGTAACACATAAGCAATCGATATGTATGCATGTCCAACACACACTGTCCATCCAGTCCAAGGGGTGAACCATGTTTTGATACCACTTTGTAACACCCTCCAACCATATTTACCCAAGTTAACTGATTTGTTGGGGTAAACATGTGACGAGAGGCTACTATGATGTAATTCAACTCCCCATGTACAGTTAAGGAAGTGGAACTAACAAAACAAAATCATTATGACCTTCCACACATGCTACAGAACCTTCAGGAGCCAACCAACCTTTCTAGGTGACCAACCCCTCAGAAAATTTGACATTTAATTGATCTGGACCCTCAATTGCTCCCATGACAAGCCATGAATGCAACTGAGGCCTCCTAATCACTCCCACATTAAGGCATGCTAGCGACTGTGGACATTTTCAGCAAGATTTGATCCAATGACCCTGGATTCTGTGCCGATTTTCAGGGTTAGGACTCAGGCCATTACCCAGAACTTCATGAAACTTTCAGAAATGATAAATAACAATGGAATGAGGCTAATAATGCAATCATTGGCACAATTAATTGATCATACCCCTACTATCCATGATAGACATTTCAGCAAACATGTCACAAATATGTAATCTACAGGTCATAACAACATATCTGAGCATAGGTGTTATAGACATTTTTGGGCACTACAACCCCAAGCATGAAATGTCCATAAACCAAGGGCTCCTAAGTCCCTAAAAGTGTTTTTCTAACCCCTAAAGGAACAAGGTCAACTAATTACAGCTTCTCCCAGAAGTTCTCCATGAAAAACTGCTCAGAACTGGTCAAAACGGGATCATTTCAGCTGCTCCATAGGCAAAGTGCGTTGCATCTCACCTAAACACATTGTGTGGGTACGTTTCATTTCAAAAAGCCCTTCTATGGGGTGCGATGGACGAGAAGTGACAAATGGCAGTGTCATTCCGCGAGGTGGAGAGGCATGGAAACTTCCAGAAACTTCTCCTGTGACACTTGCCTCTCTGAATTCGACCAAGGATGAGTAAGAGATCATCAATCTACAAGTGGAAGAAAGAACTATCAGAGGGAAGACACTAATCAAATCACAAGCTGACTCATCTCCCTTACAGATATCTATATATGGATCCCTCATCCCAGAGATCCAGAGGCTGGAATTTTGCATATTGTAAGGAATTGCTGTTGGTTTCTTGAGACAACATCAGATTGTTGGGTGATCTAAGCTTTGTATGAGGTGAAGAGGGGCTTCCTTGCTGAGAGGATGATGCTGGGTCAGAACAACTGGTTGTAACTCCCCTTGGCTCTTTCTTGTTTATCAATAAAAGCTATTCAAGTTTTCCTCCATACTCTTGTGTCATTTATGTTTGCTGCATTTGTATGGTCAATTTATATCTGATCCTAGATTTTTTATGATTATAGATCCATGTTCTTGTATAGTGCTATGCTACTGTGATCTTACAGGTACTCTGTGAAGCTGGGCGTGCAAGGGAACAAGTAGCGAAAGACTATCAAGAGAGAGAGGAATCGAACTAGGAGATTAGCGCAAGACAGAGGTTGGTCTTCTTTGTTCTTCTCTCATCTATACTTCATAAAGGAAAAACGAAAGTAGCTTTACTTTGTTTGTTTCTAAGGTAGCTATCACACCTTAGTGGGATAAGCAGTTCTGTGTAGACACTTTTCCCTGTAACAAAATGGCGACTCTGCTGGGGACGAATTAGTTTGTTTGTTTATCTTCCTTGTTGTCTATTTTATAAACTTACAGACGGAGCCTGAAGTCGAGCCAGGTAGCTTTCGAATTGCATTTGCTATGCAAATGCAAAGTAGATAAATGTCGCTTCAGTCAATCTCCGGGATTTGTTTATAAATTAAACAACTGATTTACAAACTCTCTGATTTCCCTTGTGATAGCTATTAGATCCTCCTTAGATCTACCCCTGATTGTTGCATTACTGATTATCATTTTCTCGGCCAAAACCCATGAACTGAACTACAAACTGTGACCCGGAACCCAAGCAAAGTCTCGTCTCTAGCCCAGCGCAGGTACTGTTCTGTGAATCTGAAATTCAACGCACTTCCCGAGTGTAGTAGGTGCGCTGCATTTCAAATTCCCTATGTTACAGGTGCGCTGATCAGACTAGGCATTGTTCAGTTTTGGTTTCTGTAATTCATTATTTCCAGTTCTATTCATGAATTTTGCTGCCTGTGATTAGTATATCTCTGTTTGAAACCCCTTTTCCTTGTTTTTATTCCGCCTCCTTTGTACAAAAGAACTGTAAATGTTTTTGTGTGTTTGTTGAGTCATTTTCAGTTCTCCTTTGCAAAATTAACGTAATTGTACTGTCGTCCTTTGATTTGAAAGCGTCGCATATGTCGTTTTCAGGCATAGGAAAGAGTTTGGTTGCTGTAGATAGTCGATTATCCTGTTACTATTGTATTTGGTCTGAATTTGTAATTTTTCTAGTGTCGAAAGCAAGTATTCATTTCCAAATCGTAAAGTGTTGTGATTACCTCCATTTTTTATTTCGAAAGGAAACTTGTTGATAATTTTCGCTTGAAAAGTAATTCAGATTTGTGCATTAGCTTTCTTTTCTCCATTCACATACTAAAAAAGCCGAAAACAAATACTTGCATGTGCATTTGCATTTACACTGTTTGATTGGTTTGATTTAGGAAAGTGCATTTAGAGTGTGCTCTTTGCTCTTTGTGAAAGAATATTGTCTCTCTTTTCTTAGTAGCTAGGATTTTCATTGCACAAAGAAGATAAAAGACTGTTTATCATCTTAGATTGCATTTTAGGAATTACACATCTACATCTCGCGGTGAACCTGAAAGGCAAACTTCATAAACAAGATAAACTATAAAATAAATTCAATGAATCTAACAACGCTTTGGAACCTAACGCACAACATTTAGAAGTCTAGGCTAGAGACGTATTCCGGCGTCGTAAAGCATGGTAACTGTTGTTCTCACTGATGGTTGGGTGATTCCTCCACTTTGAGGCGATAAGTGCCAGTACGGACTTGTGCTCCCACGTACCGTCGAGTATATTTTGGGAGACCACAATAGGCTTAATCCTTTATCCATAGGAAGCCGTGTCTGCCGCCCTATCGATCGCAATGCACTGAACACAGCATTTGGGAAGATTGACTGTCGTACCGTAAAAAGTATTCTGCAGTTTTGCGATTGGTTTGGTAATCCCTCTACCTAGATTTCCAGAGTGGTCCCTTTCGTTCCTTTTCAGACTCCTTAACGGAAAAGGTCCATCTGAGCACTTGTCACTTCAGGCTCATTAAAAATCGAAGGCGACTAGAGTCATCTTTTGTTTTTTCTCGACTCTTAAAAATTGAAAAAACAAGTTGTCAAAGCGTCTAAAATTTATTTTAAACGGAATAATCATCACCCTTTCCTACGTTGATCTTAGGTTGAGAAAATGGAACCCACCAACCAAGGAATTCCCCTTGGAGGAAATCCTAGTCCCTTCTCCTCTTGGGGAGTTGTTGGTGCACCCCATATGGCCACATTGTCGCTTCCAGGATTGAAAATCGGCTTGCCCGTATGGCTCTTCTCAACCTCTGTCATTCAGAACAAAGCAATTCTTGAACAATCAAGTCAGCAACTAGATGAATCCAGAGTTACCCACCTACCTTCTACTTCCTCCAATTTTTCCTCTCCTCCTTCTTCTTCACTTGAAGGGGTTGGTAAAGCCAAAAATCAAGTACCTAAGAAGAAGAAGGAAAAGAAGAAGAAAGAGAAGAAGAAGAAGGAGCCAAAAGCAAAAGGGGGCAACCAAGCATCGTCTAACGAAAATCCACACACTGCACCGACCAAGCCTAAATCGCCATGTGTCATTTGCAAAGGAGACCACTATCATAGAGATTGTCCTTGCATCCCTCAGATCTTAAGGGACTGGTCTCCTCGTTTGCACAACCCGGTGTCGTCAACCTCTGATGATCATGTTGAAAACACACCGTTGACTAGTGAAAGTGAAGCCCGAGGACAAAAAGGAAAATACAGATTTCCTTGTAAACTGTGCGAAGGCGATCATGCTGTCCACCGTTGTCCCTTCTTAGACGAGGCTAAAAGAGTTTTGGACGATCGTCTGGTTTCACCGTTACGACTTCCTCCTGGATATAAAAAACTCTTGTCGAGTCCGTCGCTAGTTGAAAAACCGGTTGACCCGCCCAGATGGTCGACTGAAGCATCTATCATTGAAGACAAACCATCTAAACCCATACCAGACGAAAGTCAAAAGGTCGAGGCGGCAGTTGACCCGATCTTGCCTTCAGAGGTTCCGTCTTCATATGATACAATCACAGAAGAGAATAAGGATGACAACGTCCAAATTCTTTTCGTAAGCACAGACTCCGATGAACATGGGGGCAATTTACCCATTCCTTTATAGCAGGAGGGAAGCTCGTCAGAGTCGTACCCGTCCATCTATTCGGTCCCACCTCCAAGCAACCTAGTTGTCTCCTTCGACTGGAATCAACTAGGCAGACCCCGTTTACTGGCTAGTGTACCATTCCGAATTATTGCTCAAGTATATAGAATGGTTATGGTTGGTACCATCATAGATGAAGGGGCTTATGTGAGTATCCTTTCCTCGACTGCTTGGAAAGCGCTTGGTTCGCCATCGCTTTTGCCTGAGATGAGAAATCTAACAGGCTTTGACAAAGGAACCAGTCGGCCGTTAGGGATCCTTCCCAATGTGCCCATAACATTGAGAGGGAAAACCTTTCACATGAACGTAATGGTAGTTCAAGGACACCTGGATTATAATCTACTCCTTGGACGAGACTATATTTATTGCATGGGAGCGATTGTCTCCTCACTCTTTAGAGTACTGTGTTTTCCGCACGAAGGAAGAGTGGTCAAGCTCGTAGACCAACTTTCATTTCCCGGATCACGCATAGCAAATAGTAATATACCATCCCTAAATGGTCTTTTCACACAAGGAATATCTCATCAATCCCCAGTCCATCCACCTGATGAGCGTGAGTGATTCGGGGGACATGACTGAAACCCAGGGGGCATGCACCCTGGTCTGCTTCGGCAGGAAAACTTCAGGTATAGGGTAGGTTTCCGCGAGAGATATATGACTGGTCTGTACTCCCGTCCGTGATTGGAAGAGGGAGTTATTCTGGAACAAGATTCTCTTGTCAAAGTTATGTGAGTGGAGTAGCCTCCTCCACTCACCTTTGTCTATTTCGGTAGACATCACCGAAGAAGTGTTTTGTTTGCGCTGTGAATAGAACAATCTTTGGTAACCTGAAAGAGGTAAACCTTTCCTGATAAAACAAATGTTTTGTTGGTGGTTTGAAAGGTGACCTTGAAACTCTGTTTTATACCTGGGGGCATGCAAACCTTTTGGCGTGCAAGCAAAGAGCGATCATTTATCTGTTTTTTGGATTGGTCGTTTCCTAACTTGCATAAAGAAAGGATGTGGGGCAAAACTCTAAAAAATTCCGTTTTAAATGGGACATTCTTATTATACGACTGGAGTAATCGAGCAGTTTTAGCGCATGGTTCAAGCTCGTTAAAAAATAAACATAAGCCATGAGCAAATGTTTCCCCCCGCTTTTAAGCTCATTAAAAAATGAACTATTTCCCAGTAAATAACCATCGTGAATGTAGTACTTCAGCCTTTAAAAGCCTTGGTCGTGTTCTCATCATCACCTCCACTCTGTATTGGCCGATCATTCACCTCCATTTGATTGTTTACCCCCTTTTGAGGAACAGCTGCGAAGAGTGATCTCACTAGCCATCCTTGTAACACTGTCATGATTGGAACATTCCAAACCTTACCTGGAATCAACTGCTACCCAATTTTATCACTCGTTCCTCAATAGACGAGTCTCCTTTAAGCTCTTTTCAACTGACTCGTAAAATATGAAAATATTGCCGAGCCATTGGCCTCTCCAGCTCGTTAAAGGGACCGGAAGTGCTATCCCTCCTCTAAATTTTAATCTTTTTGGACCTGAGGGATTATTACACAAAAAGATCGAGCGCTTGTTTTGTTCGGCTCGTTAAACGGATCGAAAACTCATCCCTTCTGTATTGTTTTATACTTTTTCGGACTTAAGGGATTAGATGACGAAAAATGAATTTTGGAGTTTCCTTTACATTCCTTTTCAGACTCTCTAAAATTGAAAAGGACCGAGTTATCTTTGTCGTTAAACTCGTTAAAACTTAATAGCGACAAACTTGTCCATAGCAGACAAGAACGAGTTTCACTATCGCTAGGCTCGTTAAAACATAGCGATGGGTTTGCCCGAAGGGAAAATTATAGAACAAGCATATGTTATCCTCCTCAAGCTTGACAAAAATAAAGAGGTACTGGTCAGCAATGACTGGGGAAAATTGGGAAGAAAACTTGAAGAAACTTTGTTGGTAGCAAGTCGCTCTTAAACATGACACTTTCACTCCACATCCAAGTCAGGTTGGGTTGTTTCATTCACCGGTCACATCACCATGGTCCCATCACACCATCCACATTTGGGGTAATGCTACCAATCCATCATGTCAGTGTCGCCGATATGTTCAAGAGAAGTCATTCATAGAATTCACCTGTGTCTCACCCGCTACAATACATTCATACTCCATTCTTTCATGACCGCCACCCTGAACCGTATTTCATCAGATCGTTTTCACCTCCATTAAAATCATTTGCTCCGTTCCGTGTCATTGATGTGGGATTCGTTAAGGCCCTCCTATGATGGATCGCTTCTTGTCAACATCAGCTCATTATCCAAGAAGTCGATCTAGGAACACCCCGTTCAGTACTTTGAAGCTTGCATGCCTCAATGGCAAGTTTCTCACTTCCGGCAACAGGTTTACATCAATGGCCTTCGACCGAAAGATTTTGCGTGGTGTTCGACGCCGAGTCCTTTATTCACACCACGTGAATTGTACTGTAGTACCTTGAGGGTCATTATCATTATCGGTGATTCCTCTCGCGCCTGTTAACAGCTTACATCATTGGCTGGTAATCAGGCGATGTCTTTCCATGTTCGACTCCAGAACATCTCTCACACGGATAGACTTGTACTTCGAGTGAAGATCGAATGAGATTGAAGACCCCGGATCTAGTTTCATCCATCCGGGCTGCGATATATATTCAGGGAAATAAAGACATCAAATGTACATCATTGCTGCACAGATAATCATCCAATCAAAGGGATGATGGCTCTACCAGAATCATCAGTCTACACTCAGACGATTGTCTGTCCTATGTACATGAAAATGAATTTATAAAGCTGAGCATGGGAATGCCCGCCTCAGCTAGATCATGAAAATATTATGAAGATAATGTATTGTATTGTATCTTATTACAGGTCTCCTCCCAACTTGAAAGAACTTCGGATCCTCATAATAAAGCATTTCACCCGACATCAAAAGATTAACGACCTCATGCTTTAGGGGGTAACTGTTATAGACATTTTTGGGTACTACAACCCCAAGCATGAAATGTCCATAAACCAAGGCTCCTAAGTCCCTAAAAGTGTTGTTCTAACCCCTAAAGGAACAAGGTCAACTGATTACAGCTTCTCCCAGAATTTCTCCATGAAAAACTGCTCAGAACTAGTCAAAACGGGATCATTTCAGCTGCTCCATAGGCAAAGTGCGTTGCATCTCACCTAAACACACTGTGTGGGTGCGTTGCATTTCAAAAAGCCCTTCTATGGGGTGCGATGGACGAGAAGTGACAAATGGCAATGTCATTCCGCGAGGTGGAGAGGCATGGAAACTTCCAGAAACTTCTCCTGTGACACTTGCCTCTCTGAATTCGACCAAGGATGAGTAAGAGATCATCAATATCCAAGTGGAAGCAAGAACTATCAGAGGGAAGACACTAATCAAATCACAAGCTGACTCATCTCCCTTACAGATATCTATATATGGATCCCTCATCCCAGAGATCCAGAGGATGGAATTTTGCATATTGTAAGGAATTGTTGTTGGTTTCTTGAGACAACATCAGATTGTTGGGTGATCTAAGCTTTGTATGAGGTGAAGAGGGGCTTCCTTGCTGAGAGGATGATGCTGGGTCAGAACAACTGGTTGTAACTCCCCTTGGCTCTTTCTTGTTTATCAATAAAAGCTATTCAAGTTTTCCTCCATACTCTTGTGTCATTTATGTTTGCTGCATTTGTATGGTCAATTTATATCTGATCCTAGATTGTTTATGATTATAGATCCATGTTATTGTATAGTGCTATGCTACTGTGATCTTACAGGTACTCTGTGAAGCTGGGCGTGCAAGGGAACAAGTAGCGAAAGACTATCAAGAGAGAGAGGAATCGAACTAGGAGATTAGCGCAAGACAGAGGTTGGTCTTCTTTGTTCTTCTCTCATCTATACTTCGTAAAGGAAAAACGAAAGTAGCTTTACTTTGTTTGTTTCTAAGGTAGCTATCACACCTTAGTGGGATAAGCAGTTCTGTGTAGACACTTTTCCCTGTAACAATAGGGGTCTCGTACTTATCTGAGTTTCGTAAAGAATCATTTTTTCTCTGTCACAATAGCTACATTATCATCTATTAGGTCATATATTTATTGTACATTCATTTGCAAATAAAAACGTGATGAGATCCATACATCAAGTTTGTCATAAAACATACTCATAACCAGCATATAACCAACATAAATAACAAGGATATAATAGCCATAAGAATCACATATGAACCAGTATATTTACACATGAAATACCAAGGAGAAAGAGCTCTTATTAATGAATGCATAAGCCAACCAGTTTTCCACGTACCACCCGACTATAGATTGGCTTAACCAAATATTTCTTTCAGCCAATCACCCCTGTGCCATATTCCAAGCATGAATGCTGGACTCACAACAAAACCAATCCAAGTTTCCTAAGGATTTACCGCAATCCCCACTGGATCACTAGGCCTTAAACAAGCATGGATGCCACCAAATTTCTCCACCTACACCGTGAGGAATTTATCTACCTCCTAGTCTCTAAGCTTTATCATATATCCCTCCATTCACCGATCAAGGATTCCTAGGCCTAATAGAGACTCCACCCTCTAGGATTTATCGTATATCCCACCATTCACTGGTCGAGGATTCCTAGGCTTGATTGGGGGCACACACCTCTAGGATTTACCATATATCATGCCATTCACCAGTCGAGGATTCTTAGGCCCACCAAGGTACACAAAATCTAGTTTTACCGTAATTCCACCTTCTTCGTTCCATGGATTCCTAGGACTTGTGTTCTTCTTCAGAGACCACCTCACTTAGTTTCGAAACCATCTGGCAATCCATCTTAACCAAATAAAAGAGAACCCATCACACCATGGCTATCTAGAAATGGCAAGGCCAAGGCAGAAAATCATTGTCACACCTTAAAAAACCCATACCAATGACAGTAAGAGAACCAAATACTCGCATGTACCATGCATGCCAAATCTAGCAAGGAATCACACATGAAAATCGATACCTGCAAGTAATCCCATTGTAGTTGCTTGATCCTTCTCTTCCTCGATTTATCTTTGCTTCCCTTTGCCTTCTTTTTACTTCCTTTGCTTTCCTTGATCTAATGCTAAAGTACTTCAGGAATGATCTAAGTGTCCAAGAGTGTGAGAGAGAGAGAATAGAGAGAGAGCTCCAAAACTAAACTGACAAAAGGTTTTGAACTGATCCTTGGAAACCTTTTTATTAATGAGGCCTCTATTTTCTTCAATTTTCCATTATTTTCCTCCTCACATGCAACATGTGACCTTTCACCTTCCTTTTTTCCTAATTTCCATTATTTTCATAAATAACATACCAATTAATGCCTCGTGACTTTCCATATTCATTTCCATTGCATATGCCAATTTCCTTAGCCATAATAAACCAAATTAAAACCCACACGAGGATGTTTTTCCCAACATTCAGCATGGAATATGTGTCCCTTGAACTTGGTTATTATTTTTCCTTTATTAACTATATTACATGGAATTTTGACCAAGGTTGTTACAATAGGGGTATCTACCAAATATAAGTTAGAGCCACTCATCTTCTTCAGATTGGTCACCATGGGAATGGCCATGGACTTGTAGTTCAACATCCCAAATCTCTAAAGGATCATAATAATATACTTCCCTTGACCAAGGAAGTAATGCATCAAACCTAGATCTTTCATCTCAAACTCAGAGGTCAACTCCCTCTGACTCTAAAGTAGAGATTCATGTGGTAATCCTAATTGATTCCTTTATCATGGAATCAAATCCTCCTGCCACTTGTTTCTCCCTCCATCATGCGGGCAAGGCTTTCTTCTCTCGTAAGAAACAAGTCACCAAAATATAATATCAAGATCATAAGATCACTTTTAACAACATAGGGTAGAAAAGGTTGGGATCTCCATCGCTCTTGGTGAAACCAAGACTCATCAAGTATCCATGAATTTAAGAATACCAAGCCCGAGGTGCTCACTTGAGTTCATATAAATCCTTCTTCAGTCTACAAACATGAGACTCCTTCCCATGTACCTAAAATCCCTGAGGTTGTTCCATGTACACTTATTCCTAAATCACTCCATTGAGGAAAGTAATTTTCACATCCATGTAATGTAATTTCCAACCCATAATAGAAACAATAGTTATAATAGAAGTGTATCTGGCGACTGGAGCAAATTTCTCTTCATAGTCCTCTCCCTCATTTTGGGAGAACCCTCTTGCCACTAATATCGCTTTGTACTTCTCTATGTTATCATCTACTGCATGTTTGATCTTGTAGATCCACTTGAAATTCACCACTGACTTCCCCTTAGGTATTGGCAGAATTTCCCACACATTATTCTTCGTGATGGCCTGATATTCCTCCATCATGGCATCCTTGCGAACTTGCTATCACGCTGCCTCCTTATAGTTGGATGGCCCGGAATCAATGATGCGACTCATCAATGTTGCATATTCCGAGTACTCCTTAGGATGTTTTCTTTCCCTGAAGATGCCATGGGGAGTTGCATGTCCCTATGAATCCTTTAATGTACTTCAAAGCCATGTCAGCCTATTCTTGAATTTTGGAACAACGACCTAAGTGGGTCCACTGGTTCAATGGGTCCTTGATTATCTATAGTATGTTCCAAATATATAGAAGGACCTAAACCAACATCCTTAGGAGCCTCCTGCTCATCATCATGAGAGACCCTTTGGATCTCCAATAGGTTGCATCCTTCCACTCTCCCTGATTTCTATTCCCTCTGAACTAGAAGCTCTTTCGATCATTTAGCACCATTTTAGATGTTTGTACAATTTCTCCTTCGAACACAAATCAATATTGTTGAGTTTATGGTCGATCTTGGGAGAATCCTTTGAGATGCCCTTTAAATATCCTAGGTTAATTTATTATGAACACTAGTGGATCTATGTATCTATTCACCCCACACATATTCTCCAACCATTTACTCATTTTGGCTATGAGGTTAAATCTCTCCCCACATTAAAATTTGCATTTTACTCCAATGGAATTAGGCTATAATCCACCCACATAGTGTTTGACTTTGTTAAATTGTTCCTCGATAATTTATGCATTCTTGCATAAATTTAGGTAAAAGTAAAAAGTAAAGATGCAGTAAATTCTTTATATTTCAGTAATTAAAATTATTTACCAAGGATTACTTCCCACCATAATTTATGTAGTTATTTGCATATTTAGGTAGTAATAAATATGTTGTACATAAGATTGTAACAAGCTTCAATACCCTGTTGATTTTCTAGTGCTAATTAAACAAGCACAATTTTCTGCAACTGATATTTACTTCCAATGATATATGATAATAAGTTTGCACATCCCAGAACATCATTAAGCAATTACACTCAAAAAAAAAATCAACTTCTTAGAAACTTTGGCCTCTTGCTCAGATTTCTTCCCATCGTGAGAGAGAGAAATATGTGAGTGATCAGTGTGTGTGAAAATGAGAAGTTAAAGTGTCTTCTTATAGTGTTTTTTATGGTTTCCAAGAGACGCGTCTCTTTGCAGATTAAATTAAATTTTCTTTCTTTTAATTTTTTTCTTTTAATTTAAAATTTATTTTTTCTATCTTTTAACTTGTGTAGTTGGGGAATACCTACTGCAACTACCCAAAAATAAACACAAATTCCAACAATCTCCCCTGTTGGCATTGATGGCAACACACTTGCCCTGCGATTATTACTCCCCCCTACTCCATGCTTCGGATATTCCTCTCCTAATTTATTTCCCTCTTTGACATCAAATTGATCTAGGTGGATTTTGGTGGTCACCCACCTATTCTACTTGGACCCCCACCACTATTTCTTTCAGTGTCCTTAATTGTAGCACAGTTTACTATTTTAAGTAGTTTTTCTGGTCCTAAACTTTAGGAGTTGTTTTGAGGCCCTAATCAAAATTTTTTAAACTGGAAAACTTGTAATTATAGGCTTGGGTTTGTAGTCAAAATCTATATTCCTTGGATAGGTATTTCTAACGAGGTATTGTACACGTCAAATGGATATCATACGCCAAAGTTACAACCCTAGGAAGTTGATGTACCAACTAACCCCAACGGATCCCACAGACTTTTGGTGCTTCATCTCCTAGGGTTATGTGTTTAGATGTTTAGAGTTTTCCATTGTTTATCAATAATAAAAAGGCCTTTGAGCCTCATTGTAACATAATTTAGAAGGCATGTAGCCACCACATCTCTTCTCAGAGATAACTACCATCGCTCGAGCTAATTTGTTTCCAATTTGCATGTAAATAGATTTTCAGTATTTGTTATTAATGAATTGAAGTTAATTTTTCATTGTAGCTCTATGTTTCTGTTTAAATATGTATTTCATTTCATTCCTTCATAAATATGGATCATCAATGGCAAAGGGTACCTCCCTCTGATGAAGTATATTTCTCTATCTTTTTGCAATATGCATTTCTCCTCTTGTATGCTTGGCTTGATGGAATGCATATCAATATGATCCTGGTAGAATCCCAAGTTTCTGCTAAAGATACTCAAATGTCTCTCATGATGGTAGAGGCTTGGTGAAGATGCTAGTTATTTGTTCCTTTGTCCCAATGTACTCTACCTTTATATTCTTCTATTCAACCTATTCTCGAAGGAATTGGTATTTGATAGGAATATGTTTGGTTTTTGAAAGTATCACAGGATTCTTGGAGAGACTTATGGCACTAGTGTTGTCCCAGAATATCGAAATGGGATCATCATACTTCACTTGAAGATCTTGCAGAGTTTTCCTCATCAAGAGGACTTGAGTACAACATGTTGTTGTTGCTCTATTTTGATTCTATTGTGGACAAGAATAATAAATATTGTTTCTTAATCAACCATGATATGAGACATTCTCCTAGATAGAAGGTTGTGCCACTGGTACTTCTTCAATCATCAACATTGACTTCTCAATATGCATCTATATACGCTATCATAGTTAAATTATTTAATTTTGGATAGCACAACCCAAATATTGTTGTTCCTTTGAGATATCTGAAAATCCTTTTTAGTGTTATAACATGGGATTCTTTTGGTGTTGCTTGCAATATTTCCACATGTCCAACTGCCTACCCATTTAGCTTGTTTCTGAAGACCCATTTTGTGCCAATGACATTCTTGTCCCTAGGTCTTGGAACCAATTCCCATGTTTCATTCTTTTCAATATGATAAAGTTCTTCATCCATGGCTTTGATCCAGTGTTCATCATGGCTAGCTTCTTCAAAGCTGCTAGGCTCATTTGTGGATAGTAGCGCAAGACATCCTTGTTCCGGCATGTGTACCTATCGACTTTTTTTGGTTTCTATTCCTACATTCATATCTAAAATGATATGCTCTGATGGATGATTCTATTGGGTCCCCATAATAGTAGGGTGCCCCCTAGTAACATCAAACCTTACAGATATCCCTATGCCCAAAAGAGTTAAATTGAACGTATGGTTGTAAAAATGCTAGAGGCAAGTATAATTCAACCTAGCCAAAGTTTTTCTCTTCTCTAGTAGTGTTGGTGGACAATAAGTATGGATCATGGTGTATATGTTCGGATTATAGAGAGCTCAAAAACCCCACTATTGAAAATAAATTTCCCATTCATGTCATTGATGAATTTTTGGATGAATTACATGGAGAAATTTACTTCGCCAAGCTGGATCTTAGTTCGGAATATCATCAAATTAGAATGAAGACTAAAGACATTCTAAAAACAATATTCAGAACTCAAGAAGGTCATTTTGTATTTTTGGTCGTGCCTTTTGGCCTTATTAATGAAACTTCCACATTTCAAGGTTTAATGAATTCCACTTTCAAACCATTCCTTAGAAAATTTGTGTTAGTATCTTTTGATGATATACTAATCTACAACAAGTCTTGAAAAGATCATGTTCAACATGTTGACGGGGTGCTCAAACTATTGGAGGAGAAACAATTGTATGCAAAACCCTCCAAATGTTTCTTTGGGGTACAGGAGGTGTTATATTTGGGTCATATTGTATCTCGTGAGGGTGTTAAGGTAGACCCTAAAAATAATTAAATCCATCAAGGAATGGAAAATCCCCACAACCGTAAGGCATCTTTGAGGATTTTTCGGGTTGACAAGGTAGTGTTGCAAGTTTGTTAAGAATTATGGGAAAATAGAAACACCTCTAACAACATTACTGAAGAAATATGCATTTTCTTGGACTCCAGAAGAAAATAAGGCCTTTGAACATCTTAAAGAGGCAATGTGCCGAGCTCAGGTCCTAGCTACACCAAACTTCACAAAAACCCTTATTGTGGAATGTGATGCCTCAGGGAATGGAATTGGTGTTGTTTTAATACAAGAAGGATAACCCATTGCTTTTTAAAGTCATCCAATCAAGAGAAATAATTTACACATACATGTTTATGAGAAGGAAATGTTGACAATACTACATGCCCTGAAGAAATGGTGTCCTTACCTAATAGGAAGACACTTCAAGGTAAAAATAGATCATGATAGTATTAAATACTTCTTATAAAAAAATTATCTTTAGAAGAGTAGCAAAAATGGGTCACAAAGATGTTGGTTTATGACTTTGAAATCATCTACAAAAAGGGGAAGCAAAATGTTGTTACACATGCACTCTCAAGAAGGGATGAGGATGCAGAGGCATTACTCTATGCCATTTCTATTATCCAACTTGATTAGATAACTGAAGGAAGGGATGAATGGAATAATTATGAAGAGATGTGTACATTCATTAAAAAGTTGCAGCAAGATCCCAGTGCATCCAGTACATTTATCTAGAAAAATGATTCATGGTGGCAAAAATATCGCTTATATCTATGTAAGAATTCCCAACTCAAACAAAAGGTTCTTTTGGATTTACACACCTCTCCTATAGGAGGGCACTTAGGATGTTTAAAAACTTACCAAAGGGTCAAGAAATATTTTTTTGGGATGAGCTTAAATCTGATGTTCAGAAGTTTGTGGCAGAATATTTGGTTTTCCAACCAAATAAAGTCAAGACAATTAAAGCCCCAAGTGTTTTACAACCATTAGTCATTCCAAGTTAGAATTGGGAGGAGGTCTAAATGGATTTAATCACAAATATACCCAAGTCCAAAGGAAAGAGTTTCATCCTAGTGGTAGTTGATAGACTTACCAAGTATGAACACTTTTGTGGACTATCTCATCCTTTCAAAGCCAATACAATCACTACTACATTTTTGAAATAGTTCAAAAGCTACATGGAAACCCAAATATTATTGTAAGTGACAGAGATCCCATTGTCACTAGAAAATTTTGGATGGAACGATTTTCTTGTCTTGGTACTCAATTGGCTCATAGCTCATCTTATCATCCTCAATCTAATGGGAAAACCAAGATAATGAACAAATTTTTGGAAGGATATATTCGTTGTATTGTATCTGATAAAGAAACACAATGGGCTAAGTGGTTAGCTCTAGCAGAATGGTGGTATCAACACTTCCTTCCATACCATAGAAAATATGACCCCGTTGATGGTGTTTTATGAATAACATCCACCGTCCATCACATTGTCTCTAAGAGACGATTCTAAGGTTCAAGCAATGGAATATCACATCGAGCATCAACAACAAGCTCTCCAACTCTTAAAGGGCAACCTGATTCTAGTGCAAAATCGAATGAAACAACAAGAAGATTAGCATCACAGTGAAAGAATTTTTGAAGTGGGTGATTGGGTATTTTTACGACTACAACTATACAAAAAAATGTCCTTCAAACAATCTAAGAAGGATAATAAATTATCGCCCAAGTGTTATTTCCCTTGCAAGGTGTTGCAAAAGATTGGTATTATGGCATACAAATTGGAGTTGTCTACATCTTTGTGAGTACACCCTGTTTTCCATGTTTCATGCTTAAATAAAGTTATAGGTGATAAGCTCCCAGTTCAAACTGTATTTCCAGAATTTGATGAGGAAGGAAAAATCATTTTGGAGCCTGAAGAAATCACATAAACAACAATCCGACAACGATGAAATCGATCAATTTCAAATTATCTCATTAAGTGGAAGAACTTACCTACTGAAGATTCCACGTGGGAGGATGAGTATTTTATACAAAAACATCCAGAATTACTCAAGTGTTGAAGAAAACACGTTTTTGAAGGAGAGCGACATGTTAGGTCCCAATAATACTAGTCTAGCCCCTATATTGTTATTATTGTGCCCCATAGAAGCCCATTGTTGTTATTGTTGTTCCATTACATTATTATTGTTATGTAGGCCCTAATTATATTTTAACCCTTTAGACTCCTATATATACCAAAGAGGTCTTGTCATTTTAATCATCCAAGAATTGTTCATCTATGTGATGTAAAGGGAGTTTCCCCCCCACAAAGTGGCTTATTATCAAAGCGTTTACCTATCTTTTCTTATGTTTTTGGGATTTGGTTACATAACAGATTCTTTTGATACCATCATTTAGGTGCTTTAGGAGGTGTCTGTTGATTATCTTTTGTTTCTTCCTGGTTGACAATTATCTCTTCTTCTAATTGTTCTTCTTCTTTCATTCTTTGTTCTTGTTCTGGTTTTTCTATTTCTTGTTGCTTTAAAGATGTTCTTCCCTGCTTTGTCTTTTTCCCACACATTTCATCAACTATTACATTTATGCTTTCCACTATCTTGTTGAGTCTTAGATCATACCATTTCTACACCATGTTTTTTCTTTAGTATCCAACAAGTATACATTCATCTACTTTGGAGTCAAGTTTTCCAATCTTTTTATCTTCCCTTTTTATATAGCATTTGCTTCCAAAGACTCTAAAGTGCTTGACATTTTTCCGTCTCCCTTTCCATAGTTCATATAAAGTCTTTTCATTGTTACTTATGAGCATTCCTCTATTGAGAATATGAAAAGTAATATGAAAAATTGTTTCTACTTCTTGTACCCAAGATATACTACTTAGTTTGGAGTCATGCAGCATAGTTATAGCCATTTGCTCTACCATTTTTTCTTCCTTTCAACGACTCCATTTTGCTAAGATGTTCTAGCTGTCGTGAATTGTATTTTTTTTCCATGTTCCTCACAAGTGTTGGAATTCTTTATATGTGAATTCTCCTTCATTATCTAATCTTAAACACATGATTTTCAAATCAAACTCATTTTCAACCATCTCTTTGTAAATCCTAAAGCATTCAAATGATTTTTGACTTTTTTCTTTAGGAAACATATGGTTGTCATCCTCGTGTGATTTTCGATACGCAGCATGAAGTATTGTTCACTATCCAATCCTTTAGTTGTCATCGATTTTCATAGATCAGTGTGTACTAATTCCAATGGCCTTGAGGTGGAGTGTCCCTTGGTTTTGAATTCAACCCTTGTTTGCTTTCCATGTTGACATTACGTATACATAGTGCTTGCTAGTTTCGAGATTTCTATCATATCCCTCACTACTTCCTTTTTTCTAATTTTGACCAGATTGTCAAAGTGCATGTGACCCATTCTCCTGTGCCAAATCCAACTTTCATCTTCCTTCACCAAACAACAGCATTCATTTCCAATTTCATCCCAGATGTATATATTATTTGGAGTTCTTGATGTTGCTCCCACTAATATACCTAATTTATTTCTTCTTATTTCACGTTTCTTTAAAAAACAGAAGCATGTGCCCTTGGTCACATATTTGAATCACACTTAGTAGGTTATGGTTCATATTTTCAATGAGAAAAAAAATTGTACTATGGCATCCTTGCTTCCAAGTTTGATTTTACCCTTTCCTAAAATCTTGTTTGAGTCCTCATTTCCAAATGAAATCGTTCAATCCCTTTCCTTTTTTAGGGTTACAAATTTATCTTTCTCCCCCATCATGTGTGTTGAGAAACCACTTCCAACATACCATCCACCTTTCTTGCTTTGGGCTCATAAAATAATTGCACAATTTTCAACCTTCTTCTTCCAAATTCTTGAAGGTTCTTTCAAAGGGTTGTTGAAACCTTGCTTTGGCTCTTTTGGATGAATGATCAACCTAAAACCCTTTGTTATGTGTCCAAAATTATTGCACTTGTACCATTCTAATTCATTACTTAACGATCCAAATTTGTTATAGTTTTGGATATAATCTTCATGATTCCTTTTAAGATAGTCATTCTTAGAATAGCTTCCATAGTTGCTTTTGTTTCTAGCGTATGTATTACAATTTACAGTGTTGTGCCCAAAATTGTTGCAGGAGCAATGCACACCAAGAAAGATAGTTTGATAGTTGAGAGTGAGGGAGCTTCTAGGCGCTGTAGCTCTCTAGAAACCTTCTTGATTTTTCTCTGTTTTTGGTTGCTAATTTCACATTCTCCTACTAGACTAATCCTGAACCTTCTATTTTGAGGGCATGCATTCCTCTTTCTTGATATGGTCCTTGATGACACCTCCATAGCTCTTTTGTTCACCTTCTTTACTTGTCATCTTGGAGCTTGATCCCTTTTCAACAAAGGTTGGCATGTATCCTAACCCATATTTGTCATCACATGACCTTTGACTGTTGATCATTTCATCCAACATTTTAGTGTTTTTTACAAAATTCTATTGGATATTTTTCTTTTGTGCCTCCTTTCTTAGAGAGACTATTTCTACTTCCAGATTTTCTTTTATCTTGGCATTTTCTTCCAACTTCTTTGTGAGTGTTTCTTCAATCACCTTGGATTCCTATAATTGTACTTCCGAGCTGATGATGACTTTCTCTGATTCTTCATATTTCTTGTTGGGACTTTTAGAGTGTCCCCTTATCTCACTTAGCTCATTTTCTAATACCACCTTCTTTCTACTTTTAGGTCTTTTAAAGCGATCACCAATTTTTTCTCTAGGTCTACTTCCCCTTTGAATTCTTCATAGTTATTCTCCAATTCCATGAATAACATTATTTCTAAGTCATTGTCACTGTCACTTTCATTATCAGATGGAGTTGTCATCTTTTGAATAGAGACTTTTCTTGTCGATTTGACCTTTACCTTGCTTCTTGTTCCTTTTCTAATTTTTCTTTTTCTTAGGAGCTTCTTCTTTTTCTTCACTGTCTCAACACTTTTCATAGGGACATTTTGAAGCAAAATGACCAATTCTACCACAATTAAATCATTTCAAGGGGAGCTTACATTGTACTTATCGGTTCCTTTCTGCAACTTCCTCACGAAATTGGGTATTTCTTCCCTTGAATCTTCACTACAACTACAACTGGAACTTGGCTTTGACTATTGCTTGTTCTTTCTTGTCTTCTTTGATGCTTTGAATGATGATTTTCTTGTGGATGGTTTTTCTTGTTGTTAAACACACATGGGTAGCAACAGAATCTGAAAGCTAAAACATGAGAGTACATTTTTTATTAACAAATGATATACATTTATAGTACATGGTTTGACCGTTGGGTTCCACATCCCAAGGTCTCTTGGACTTCCTTAGTCTATTCTGCTTCCACACTAACCCAAGAGGATTAGGTGTCCAACATTCCCCCCCTTAATCTGAAGGGTTATGTATGAGTCCAAAAAGAGAGCTGTAATACAAAATGTGTAAAAATGCATGGCAGCACTAGGCTGAATGTGCTCTCGTAAATGTTGGTATAAAGGGTGGTGGTTTAAGGATGACCACCAACACTGGAACGCTTAATGCAGTTCCCGGAACTCTTCCAAAATTGACAAGAAGCTGAAGTCTTCTGCTAGAGGAAGTGCTCCTATTGTTTTGGGGAAACCTTCAACCATGAAAGGGAGGCCTCACCCCTCATAAAAGGGAGAACTTCAACCTGAAAAGGGAAGTCTCAATCTGTGATGGTTTAAGGATGACCAACGACTCTGGAATGCTTAATGCAATTCCTGGAACTCTTCCAAGTCTGGCAAGAAGATGAAGTCTTCTGCTAGAGGAAGTGTCCCCAACTCTATTCCTAGAATTCTTCCGAAACTAGCAAGAAGTTGAAGTCTTCTGCTAGAGGAAGTGTCCTAGATTACCATCTGAAGGCATGCTCAGGGGAATCTTTGTTTATGGCTACAACTCTGAAACGGGTATGGCAGGTTGTGGCTTGGGCTCACTTGATGTGGCTTTGAAGCTTGTAGATGACCATCATTTCCCCCCTTGTCAGATACAAGGTGAGATGATGGAGAAAACTCAACTGCAAGACTGTTCAATACTCTAGAACAACTTCTGACATGTGATTGGAGTATCTTATTGGCTATTGATGCCCATTTCCAAGAAGCGATCCATCCAAGATGAATCTTTGTTCTTGCAGGAGGTTTCTTTCTGAAGCATCTGTTTGAAGAATTACTGGTTTTATGCAAGTGCTTACATGGATGAAGATCAAAACAGTGATCTTTCAAATGGCCATCTCGATCACAGTGTTGGCATTTCACAATCTGTTGTGGCTATTGTGGAAGAGAACCAGAATCTGAAACAGCTGAAGGTGAATTGTGATGAGGATCATGTGAAGATGAACCATCCTGAAGAAATCCAACACTTTGAAATTGGATTGGTTTGGAGTAGTCTGGAATATGAAAGGACGAGTCCTTTTCATATCCAAGACCAGTTATGTGCTTGTTGTGGACAAGCTGTTCCCAAGGTCTAATGATGGGCTTGGGAAGTGCAAACTGAATTTCTGCATCTGCATGTACAACTGCTGCTTTATTGGGCACTGGATCTAAATGAACTTCAACAATATTGACTTGTTGTTTATGGTAGTCTGTGTCATTGTTCTGAACAGAAACAGGTTCAGAATGATGATTCCTTTGTTTTAATTCTTCTTGCTGAAGTTGAGATTCAAGCTGTAAAAAGTCAATCTTTTCATGTACATCTTGTAAACAACTATGAATATCAGTGAGAAAATCCTTGTTGATTTTGACTATATTATCCATAGTAGAGAGTATTAGATTGTCCAGTAACTCTAATATTGCACCAATTGGAGCCATTTTTAACCTCAAAAAATAGTAAAACAATGAGGAAAAGATGGACACCAATTGCTCTTTTATATAAACTTATGGCAACAACTTCAAATCAATCTCTGATATGAACAACCTTTAGGAAAATACACCAATTCGATCTACAAAGGATAGTCTTGGCCTGAAACAATTTCCACTGAACTCCTAAATAATGCCAAATTGCTGCAACTTTAAAGAATATAAACAGTCCCCAATTTTTCACATAAAAGGTGGCTTACAAACATGTACATAATCTCATAAACTACAAAGCTGAAAGCACATAAGAAGCACCTTACATTTGCCAATTCTGAAACGGAAGATGATGAAGTGCTTACCTCTGAAACCCTAGGGTGAAACTTTGTTACAAGTTTTTCCAAAACAAGTGCTTACAATATCATCAATTTCTTCATATAAAATAAGCAAGACTGTAGTGAATGGCAGCAAAGATGTCTCCAACTTATCAGTTCCTTTCAGGGAAAACAACCATACATATTAGCCTTTAATTGGCCATGTCCAGCAATGTTATTAACTCTAAAACTTGTCCTAATCATATGCAAATTGCACCAACAGCTTCCATGTTCAATCAGCGAGCAAGATGGGCTGATATTCCACTCGATTTGGTCTCTAGTTTTGGTCTAAAACTTGTCCCAGTCATATGCAAATTGCACCAACAGCTTCCATGTTCAATCAGCGAGCAAGATGGGTTGATATTCCACTCGATTTGGTCTCTAGTTTTGGTCCAGAGACATGTCTCAACGGTTTGGATCCTGCTTTGGTAAACAGACACCTGAAGCCCATTGCTGTAATCGTGTATATGAATGAGAGAGACATTAGAAGGTCGATTCCACCATGGCAACCGGGCACTGGCAATCTGGTATGTCTTTTTCTATTCTACTTTCAAATTTCAACTATTTCTGTTAATCAGAGGCAATGAGATCCTCAACTCTCAAGCTTTCAAAAGCTTTAGCCTCAACATCATGGTCATCCAAAGCCAGTAGCTCTTGCCCAGTCCCCACATCTACAGAGTCTCGACCTCACGACATAGAAAATATGTGCAAGAAGATAAAATGCCACTAAATATTCTAGTGAGAAGCATTGCCTTCATAGTGGAAAGAACGGAACAGTGGGAAAGTTGTGTAAATGGAATATTGTCCACGGCTTCATCTCAACTTACCCCCAAAATAGATGTTCAAGTTATTAAACGAATACATGGCCCTAAATTATCTCTGAAATTATTTGAATGGTTGGAGCTGAAGGAGGGTTTTCAACATGATGCCTATACTTTTTCAGCAATCATTAAAGTATTAACCAAGAAGACAGACAAGAGTGTTTATTACATATACCAAGCAAATTCTCTACTGGAGGAAATGATTAGCCGGGTTTTTGATCCTAGATCCAAAGATTTTGATCCTTATCAGTTCTCAACGCATCATATGTTGGAGTCTTCAACGAACATTCCAATGCATAGAACTCATCGCAGAGACCAACACATACCATAGTCAATGCAGTATTAACAACTATTTGCAGGATTTCAATTTTCAAGATAGATATTCCACGCTAGACTCTAAAATATCATAGAACTGGATCGTTTAAGAATATGTTAACTAATCAACTTCAAATTTGACTTCAGATTTGGCTTTGGCTTCGACTTCAGAGTCCTCCTCATTATGTCAATCCTGAACAACCTTTGAGTGGCGTGAATTCCTTCAATTGCATGGCCTTTCACATTTGAACATTTGTGGCCTATAGCAGAGTCGTTTGGTCTTCAATACAACGTGCACGGTCTACGTCCCAGCAGCCATGCCACGCAGAGTCTCAATCCATGCTCACTGCACCATGGTTATGCAACATTCATGCTCTTCCACAAAACAGCGTTCAACATTTAACGCAGTATTCAATTAGTTCAATTGGAATAATAAAGTTTGCTCAAATGCAGAGGGTTCAACACTTCTCTCACGGTCTCAACGTTCAACAAATGCAAAGGGTTCATGGTCCCAGCGTTCAATTAATGCAGACATTCAATGTACAGGAGATAGAGTTTAATTAATAAATCAACCAGAGGGATAGAGAATCGACAGAGAATTCAATCTTTAACATCTGTATATGGTCAGCACTAAAACATCAAATGGCTTTATGCATTCTTAGATGGTTATTCTCGAACTGTAAATGTTACAATCCAAATCACTATGCTGCAGCAGAATAAGAAGTACAAGCCAGACACAGCGAAAGAGGTCATCGGTTTCCCATCAACAACTTCAAAAGATGGAGCAGAGCAATCAATATCTGACGATGAACCTGGGTGCGTTATGGCAAGGTAGGAGTTACAAATATAAGAGTACTGCGTATGAGCAGTGATAAATGCAGTCAAGGGAGGCCGAGCACTGTGCGTATAGGAGAGAGCAGCGTATGGAGCGTTTCAAGAACTCGAACAGGCTATATATGAGTGTTGCGTATGGAGCGTTTCAAGAACTGAAATTTCAGCAACGTATGGGAGAGAGCAGCGTTTTGTATGCAGGTGGAGCAGCTACAGGAGCAGCGTAGCAGAAGGAACAGGCCAGTGGAATAATAGTGAGTCGCAGGGGAATAATGATGCTTTCAAGTCAGTGGAAGCGTCAGAGCTGCCAGGATTTTCTATTTGGGTTAGTGTGCACAGAGAATGCAGCTAAAATATGGCTGATAGGATTTCAAAATAGAGAATTTAAGTCGCAGAGGGCCAGGACTGCTCACAGCAGAGGAATGGCAGCGCTGATAGAGGTAACAACCTCTATTCTAAGAAATGCTCAGAAAAGTATAATCAGGAGGAGAGCATTGGTTTACAAAGACCATAGAAACAGGTGGCTCACACTTGAGCAGGGTAGGAGATCGTATGCTCTGATACCATGTTAAACACACATGGGCAGCAACAGAATCTGAAAGATAAAACATGAGAGTACATTTTTAATTAACAAATGATATACATTTATAGTACATGGTTTGACCGTTGGGTTCCACATCCCAACGTCTCTTGGACTTCCTTAGTCTATTTTGCTTCCACACTAACCCATAAAGGATCAGGTGTCCAACACTTGTTCAGTCCTCATTTCGTAAGGTGTAAGAGTTCCATGTAACTCATCTGTACTGACGTTATCTAAGTCTAATTTTTATTTTAAAATAGAGAATTTAGAATCAAATCTCATTAGAAGAGATCTTAGTACCATTCAAACAACTATTCTGTTATCTATTGGTCCTCCCAAACCTTCCAAAGCGTTTACACTTTCATCTACACGGAGGAAGTAAGCTGCAATATTTTTGTCTTCCTTCATTTTTAGCTGCTTAAATTGCCCTCTGAAAATTTGAAGCTTTGCCTTTTTTACTTTATTATCTCCTACATATATACTTTGAATCTTATCACATTATTATTTAGCATATTTGCAACTCATCACTTTAACATAAACTAGAACTATTAAGCCACTTAAGATAGCATTCTTAGCTTTTGCATTACTTTCATGAAGTTTCTTACCAGCTTCATCTGTTGGAGGAGCAGGAGGTTCGGTGTACCCATTTGCTACAAAGTGTCAAACGTCAAATACTTGATCTTGCACATATGTTTCCATCCTTCCACTCCAAAATGCATAATTATGTACATCAAACAATGAAATTTCATTCTTAGTGTAATCCATGATCTCCCTTCCAGTGGTTAGACTTCTTATGAAGGAACATGCTCTGATACCAATTGTTGGAAGTATTGAAAGGTGGGTGAATCAGTATTTCACTTCAGTCAATTAATTTTAAAATTACAAAGCATTAAATATCATTAGCATTAGATCAAAACATAAATCAACATTATATCACATGAGCAGTGCACAAGAAATTTTTATGTGGAAACCCTTCTGGGAGAAAAACCATTTAACGCTTTCTAATATAATTGATGAGTACAATAATTTATCAGCTCCAACTTCCTAGCAATGTATTAGAAAATAATTATGTTTTATCAGGAATATTCAACTCTTGAAAGGATGCTCCAACACCCTAGTTTTACGAGCTCAAACTGGAAGGATGCTCCAACACTATAGTTTTATCATCTCCAACCTGCCCTAACATCACCCTGAAGTGTTTTCAGGCTCCAAATCGAAGGAGACTTCACTCTCCTCCTTGCATCACCCAACCACCCTTACGAATAAAAGATAGAAAATGTGGGTTGTCATACGAAGGAAAATGACCCACTTACAATGATATGCCCAGATCACAAGCATATGCCTTGGAGTTCCAGTCAACAAACTTGCTTGAATACTGCTAGAAGTGTGCCTACTGAATAGTTAACAATAACATGAGCTCATACCTCAGATTTATCAAGTTGGAAATGTTGTCTGCCAATAATTGCTTCAGATTTAGTCAATAGATCTACCTTTGAGATGCTCTTAATCTATTGTTCAATATAGGCCTTATACTATTGGAGAATGTAACTAGTTTTGGTCTTCATAATTATCATTTGACTCATGTGATGATGTATTCTCTATATTGATCAAAATAAGAAACAAAATTGTAAAAAAAAGAATATAAAGAATGGGTTTCATGCTTGGGTCAATGGTCAATAGGTCAAAGCTTCCATTGTACATTTATATGTTTTTTCATGAGTCAAAGGTCATTTTTACATTGTAGACCCTTATGGGCACTTATATCAAAGAAGAAGAAAATATTATTGTATTTTTTAAGTGTCTAGATGCTTCCAAAAGACCAAGTAGGTCAGCTAGCATATGTCGGCCTAGAGTGGGCTTGAAGAGCCACTTGGAAGGCTATATAAAGGGAGGATTTCCACCTCCATCACAAGATAACAACCTCGCATATATCGGCATATGATATGTAGTTGATAGTGGCATGGGAAGGGCTTAGAAGGATAGAAAATCCTTGTGAAGGATGTGATCTATTCTTGGGGAAATCCAAAGATCTATTATCTGCCTGAAATGACTATCTAATGCGAGGGTTACCTTGGATCTGAGGCTACAAGAGGTACCACAATTCGTTCTTGGAGAATTTTCGAGGCTAGAAGAGCCTTTGCATAAAGAGAACCTATCTTGTTGTCCTTGGAAACGTTATGGAGGAAGTATGGTGGGTTGACTTGGTTGTTGGTGGAAGCAGTGGTCTTGTCTTGATCTTGGAAGTTTCCTTTGAATTGATAAGAAGAGAAAGTTCTTTTGGGTTTTCCCCTGGGAGGGGTTTTTCCCTGGCTTGGAGCCTATATATTGTGTTCATTATGTATGGTTGTGATCTTCTTTTTTTGGCATTTATTTGATGATAAGAACATAAACATAATGATGATGAAGAAGAATATAAATCACAAATAATTTTCATGATTGGAAAAGTAATTTATAAATGTTTCCCAATCAGTTTTCCAACATATGCAAGTCAGGTTTGCGGTTTTCAACGATGACTAGAAAGAAAACCTCTTACTATTTCTTCAGATCCCTTCAAACAAGTCATGATTTGATTTATATAAATATAACTCAATGCGATCCCTTTTATTCCCTTTGATTGTGGCTTAACCTCCTTTTTTGCTACAAAACTTGGTTCTAAAATGCCTCTAAACTTTGTTTCAGATACTTAGTTCAAACCTCATCAAAATAAGGATAGTTCAATCCTTAAGCTTGGTGTGAAGTCATTGCAACAAGACCCAAAATTCAGTCTCTAAAAACAGCTTCAAATTCTCCTCGGGATGAATGAAGTCTGCCTGAAAGATTAGATGAGCAATTGTCTTAGGTAGTGCCTCTGAACAAGCCAAAATATGCATTCAAGAGAGAGTTGAAATATTATCTCCAAAGGGGGGTGAATATGCCTTAGTTCTTCCGTAGAATAGGTGTGAGAAATACATTAGGGAGCCTCAGGAATGCCTAAAAATTAGCCTCAGTCATATGCCACAAACACCACGAAATATGCCACAAAGATGGTTCAATTTCTATCACTGAACAATCTCAAAAGAGATCGAAGTAGCCTCAGATCAAGAAACACAGAGATCTCATAAGGTTGTGGAAATTCTCCAACACAAGGCCTCATAATAGGCCTAAAAGAGCCACAAAAATATCTGCAATGTGCCTCAGATCAATAATTTTTTACCAATGAAGAATCAACACTGCAAAAGATAGAAATTAAACCCATTATCTCACTAAGAAACTTGGCCTTCTCCTCCTATTTGCATGACTACACAACCCTTCTTCAAATCAAAGAGAATGATAGATGAGCATGAGAGAATAATATATTTTGGAGAGATATGAGCCTCTTTATATACAAACTGAGGGGGCTAAATAGGGGGCTTGACATGCCCATAAACCTAAGTCGACTAGCTAATAAATCAAAATTGAAATCATAAAATTGAGTTTTGTATGGGGCCAACCTTATTCTTCCTTTGAGGATGATTTTATATTGAATTTCTTTACTTGAAGGAGGACCAACTAGGGCAACTTTAAGCCCATATAAATTATTTAAGAATTCTTTAATGTTAATGGCAAAAATGACCAATCAAACAATTGTCTTTCATCATTCAAATTGGGCACCATGACCACACTTTTTGGGAATCATCTTTGAAGGACGATATCTCCTCAACCATGAGGAGTTATGTGATGTGCCACCTAATGTTGGACATGACACGAGGACAATCAAATTATGATGGTCTTGTAAGCAAAAACACTGATCTTCCCGATCAATTTATTCATCAAATGTGGGGTCGCTTCTGGATGCTACTTAGGTTGACGTTAATGACAACCAAATTCCAACGCAACTGTATTACAAGAAAAATGATAGTACAAGAAGAAATTGTTGAGAAACCGAGTATAGTGTAGATTAGGCTTGATTTCTTTCTTGATAATTACTTGTGAATGTTAGATTCCTTCTTATAACTTATTATTTCTTCTTCATCAAGAAATTATAAAAATATTCAATATAGAGATCACAAAGAAAAAAGGGACACCAAAAATAACGCTGCTCACCAAGGGAAAACCCAACAATCCTTCTCTTATAGAATCAGATCAAAATGACATTTCCAAGACAAAGATCAAGACCCAAAAACTTCCACCAAAATGTCAAGTCTAACCCTCCTCCAAGTCACCTCCAAATCTGATCAACTCTAATCAAATTCAATGATGGTCAAATAATCCCAAATCTAGTCAATTCTCTGAAATATCAAACTTGCAATTAGGGGGTCAAAATTCAGCTTGTGGCAACCTCGAAAATTCAGCGTTTGTCATAGAATTATAGTCACATGTGCAAGTTGCTTCAAGGTCCAAAATTCGGTCAACTTGAAATATTTGTCTTGTCTTTTGACTTCGTCTTTCTCTCTCCTTTGACTCAATTTTCTCTTCTTTGCTTGCTTTAGATGTTCATCTCCAAGAGAGTTGCACTGCCCTCTTATATATCATTGTCCAGTGGGTCGAATAGGTGTCTCTTGAAGGCCCAGGCCAACTTGTCGCAAGGAGGGCTGACTTGACATTTTTTGGTCTTATGACTCAACATAAAAATAAATTTTATTTTTCTTACAAATGTCCAAATGGTACATGACTCAAATATATTTTTCTTTGACTCAATAAAAAAATAAATAAATAATAATAATAATAATAAATAAATAAATAAATTTGACTATATAAGCATGAAGAACATGCTTGAACCAAAATAAAAATATAATAATGAATATAATAAATACATCAATGATAAATTTACATTATATTATGAACACTGGCACTAATTACAACTTCAACACTCCCTCTTATATAGGGAGGTATTCATAATGACTCAACAGGACAATCTCAAGTTGAAATATTCATATAAGAAAGGATCTGAATTGATAATTATCAATGATGATAACATCATCATAACCAACGTTGTCAAAATACCAAGGCCTTGACAAGTAAGCTCTATCTCTCTGCTAGATCAGAGCATATTGTTGGGAGGCATTAATTTGGACCATTTCCTACCCAGGTGTTCCCAAGGTATGTTCTCACAGGACCATTTCCTAATCCCAAGGAAAATTTTGTCCTCTGGACCATTCTTTACCAATTCCATGTATTCATCTTAGGAGGTTAATCATAATTAACCAAAATACATGACTCAAGAATGTTTGTCCCGGATGCTTATCCAATCCACCATTCTCCCTGACATTGTTCATGCACTAGGCTTACCATTGTTAGTCGTGGCCATAGTACGTGACACATGGAGAATAAGGTTTTCATCCTTACTCCCTCTCAAACTGGGAGGAGATAACCACAAGCGCAAGCTCGTTTCACAATACTCATCCTTTCCCTTAGGAAGGAACTTCATTAATACATCAGCTACTTGTTCGTCAATGGAGAGAACCTACATCATGTCACGAATCATAATGTGCTTCGACTTTCGCATTTCCCTGATAATCTTCATAATCGAATTCATCATGTCATCAAGTAATCCATCAAACATCTTATGGAGCCAAACCTTTTCACAGTTGATTTTACAAGCCTTCATATCTTCTTCCTTCGTAACAGAATCTTTCTTTACATTCTTTCAACAAATTACATCAAATTCTATGTAGAAGCGACTATTAGTAGTATCAACTTCAGTATTGCCAATCTAAACAATGTGTCCAAGATTCGAACCAATCAGCTGCTAGTAAATTGTCAACCAATCTTCTATAAGAATCTTGGTAATAAGCATCTTTTGACTTTCTACTCAAACATCTAGAAGTGATGCATCTGACCAAGATGCATTATATTTTTGTTTCCAGCTCCCTCTAAAGATAAGATCTTTTATGAGACTCCTTCATGATTTTCAAGAATTAGGAATAACCTTTTTCCATCTGAGGTAGGTGAACTTTTTCCTTTAATTGATAGAAACTTCTATTGAAATTTGCTTCCATGCTGCCATCCAATTGACTGTCTTTAATGCATACTATTAAATTGCTTGCTCTTCTTGTAGAATAATCTTTGTTATGTCCTTAATTCTTCTATCTACTTTATCAAAATCTAGTCTTCTTATAAAATGATTTGTATTGGTAGTATTACTTGACTTATTCTATGATTTTTGAGGTCAACTTATCTTCACTGAAATTGAGACGAATATCATGCTTGAGAAATTTCTATATTGTTGCACATTTATTTTGAGTCTTCTATTGTTATGCTTCTATTATTTCTAAAAGAGATGTTTGCTTCCTCTGAGTCTTTATGATGAAATTTCTGAGACATCAACATCATACATGCAATTGAGCGCTTCTTCTAGAATTATGTGTACACAACTTCAATGACTCTATTCCTTCAAGACGAGATGCTCCCTCTTAACCTCGGTCTCCATGAAAAAGACTTTAGATTTATGAATCCCAATAATCTTTTATTCTAAAGATGCTACTTTGATTGTCATCTCCAAACAAAACGTAACTATAAACCTAGTACATGTCATATTCTTTATTGTTATTAATAGTAGAGGTCCATATTATCTTCGACCTTGGGTTTCTTTACAGCACCTTCACCATCAGTTGTTAGTGCTTCATTTCTTTCCTTTTGTTGTTTTTATTGTCCTTAGGGTTCTTGGGACAATCTCTTTTGATATGTCCATGTTCATGACAACCATAACATTGAACTTTGGGCATACCGTTATTTCCATGAGACTTGTTGCCACTATTTTTGTGATGAGATCCAAACTTTCCAAATTTCCCAAACTTCTTTTTCGATCTTGCCGCAAAAGCTTGAGAGTTTTCATTATTGATTTCGGTATCATCTTTAGCCTTTAACCTTCTTTTCCTAGAACACATAGAGCCCAAATTTCTTCAAAAGTCAAAGTATCCTTTCTCGCATAGATACCTCCCGCAAAACCATCCCAAGCTGGAGGTAGAGCATTGACTACAAAAGTTATTAATTCATAGTCAAATATGGTTTCTCAAAGCCCTTGAAGTTGATCTTTGGTTTTTTATATTTTCATAAAGTATGAAGCCACGTCCTCTTCTTTTGTCATTCTTGTTCCATAGAGTTGATTTCTTATAGATATCTTCTGGTTGGTAGTGTTTTCGGAATACAATTTTACCAATTTATCATAAACTTCTTTGGATGTAAACAAATATGAAACAAAAGAGATAAGATGGTATTGATAGACTCAGAGAATCCTTTGAGCTCTAATTTCTCCCTTATTGTATTTGGCCACTTCTTGAACATTGTTCTTATTTGGTGGTGGAATTGTCCCTTCAACAAATTGCATGACTTTATTTTCTTTGAGAACTAAATCAATTCTCTTTTTCCAAGCCTTGAAGTTAGAAGCTTCATCAAGTTTGTTACCTTCCTTACAAATAGATGCCATCGAGTTGGGAGGATTAGACATGAGTATAGAAGGGTACTTACTTGCCAATGAAAGAGAAATTTCTATAGGAATGCCTTCAAGAATGTTGATGAATGAGCAAGAGCTATTTATGATGATGCTTCCAAGAGCCTTCAAGGATGTCCTTAAGTGATTGATGGCTACTATGATGATGATCTTCTTCAAGTCTCATTTATTTGCTCTTGTTAGAGAGAGAAATGTGCTATGAGTGAGCCAACAAATTGTAATCTTCCTTCCTTCATGCTTCCTCCTTTCACCTTAGCTCTGATACCATGTTGAGAAACCAAGTATAGTGTAGATTAGACTTGATTTCTCTTTTTTGATAATTACTTGTGAATGTTAGATTCCTTCTTATTACTTATTATGTCTTCTTCATCAAGCAGTTATACAAATATTCAATATAGAGATCACAAAGAAAGAAGAGACACCAAACCCCACAAGGGGGAAAACCCACAATCCTTCTCTTATAGAATCCAATCAAAATGAGATTTCCAAGACCAAGACCAAGACCCAAAAACTGCCACCAAAATGTCAAGTCTAACCCTCTTCCAAGTCACCTCTAAATCTGATAACCTCTAGTCAAAGTCAATGAAGGTCAAACAATCATAAATTCAGTGAATTCTCTGAAATTTCAGACCTGCAATTAAGGGGTCGAAATTCGGCTTGTGGCAACCTCAGAAATTCGGCCTGTCACAAAAATTACAGTGACACGTGCGAGTTTCTTCAAGGTCAAAAATTCGATCAACTCGAAATATGTCTTGTCTTTTTACTTCATATTTCTCTCTCCTTTGACTCGATTTTCTCCTCTTCTTCGCTTGCTTCAGATGTTCTCTAGTTGATTGAATGGAAGATCGCCAAGAGGGTCGAACTACCCTTTTATATATAGTTGTCCAGGAGATCGAATAGGTATCTCTTGGAGGCCCAAGCCTACTTGTCCCAAGGAGGGCCGACTTGACATTTTGTGATCTTATGACTCAACATAAAAACAAATTTTAATTTTCTTATAAATGTCCAAATGGGACAGGACTCGTATTTTTCTTTGACTCCTAATAAATTCTTTTTCACTCTATAAGCATGAAGAAGATGCTTGGGCCAAAATATAAATATAATAAATACATCAATGATAGATTTACATTACATTATGAAGACCAACACTAGTTACAACTTCAACAAAAACCATAAACCCTAATCTATCATAAAAAAAGGAGAAAACTAGTACCATTTAGCTCTTGTGGGTGATTTTCATGACAAATTTGTCCAAGTCTTCCTCAATGATCCCTGTTCTAGGCTTTAAGGTTCGATTGCAAGTGAAGGACAATCCTAATTGGGTTGTCCGTGTCACAAAGCATCTTTTAAGCATAATTATGTTTTCCTCCATCATTATAAGTCTTCTTGAGTTTCTCAAATGTCTTGAAAGGAGTTCTTTCACAACTATGAGATAGAGGTGATGAAGTTGTCATCTTGTTGATACCATTTTTGGTTTCTCGCCTCATTTCCCTTGTTATCAATACATTTTCCATATTGGTCTTTGGTTCCTCCGTGTCTTTGATCAGATTTGAACTCCTTTGGAATTAGTTTCTGATCTGAGCTAGTGTATTCAATTCATAGGTGAGTGGGGATTTTGCGACATGGTCAACAGTGTTTTTCCTTTCATTGTGTGTATTCTCTCTCAAAAAGTTTTTCCAAAGCTTTCCTTTTTCAATAACGCTTCACACCATGCCTTCTACTATTGACTTTCGCTTCTCTAAGTTAAGACTAACATTTCTCCTAATATGTGCTATGATTATGAAGGTCAATGACTTTAAACTATAGGCATACAATTAAATGGTCATCTTAACCCCAAAGGGTTAGCTCAACTGCCACTAATGTTGTTGGGCATTTGACTAGTTTCATCCCAGCAAGTGTCTGATCCCCATACAAGTTTACTAAAAGTGCCACCACAAATATTGAGGAGTATCCCTTGGGTTTCCCCCCAAGGATTTCCTTGGAAAAGGAATTAGTCTTAACCTGTTTGCAGCACATTTATATTCATAGGTGAAATTAATGCAGCGCCTCCATTTCTAAATTCAAGAGGCTTCTAAATCATCAATGCAATTACTCCAAGTCACAAGTTTGACTGAATCAGGATGCTTCCCTCAACCAAATTCTTATGCATCATCCTCTATGCTGTTATACCGTGCAAATCCTTACTATATACCTTTCGATCATTGTGGCAGTGCCCTTTAATCTTTGTGCTACTGTATCCATTTGGATTTGTGTCTCTTCTCATCTCCTTTCTAAAAAAATCCCATTTCTCCTTCATTTTACTTTCATTCATTTACAGTGCGTTGACTGTGTTTTGCTCTTTGACGTAGAACATGGGATGGTGATGCCCAATCCCAACAAGTTCATTTTATTTCATTCATTTATTGCGCATTGACTGTGTTTTACTCTTTAACATGGAACAGGGGATGGTAGTGACCAATCCCAACAAGTTCATTTTATTTCATTCATTTATTGTGCATTGACTGTGTTTTACTCTTTGACATGGAACAGGGGATGGTAGTGACCATACCATATAAGTGCACATCCCGGCAAGTTAATTTTATTTTCATTCATTTATTGTGCATTAACTGTGTTTTACTCTGACACAGAACGTGCAAATCCCTTTAGGCTTTGTGCTGTTGTATCCATTTGGATTTGTGCCTTTTCTCATCCCCTTTCTAAAAAAATTCATTTCTCCTCCATTTTATTTTTATTAATTTATTATGCATTGACTGTGTTGTACTCTTTTGACATGGAACATGGAACGGTGGTGACCAACCCCAGCAGGTTCATTTTATTTTCATTCATTTATTGTGCATTCACTGTGTTTTACTCTTTGACATGGATGACTGCATTTTACTCTGACGCGGAACATGGGAGGGCAGTGACCATACCATATAAGTGCATATCCCAGCAGCTTCTTTTATTTAAAGACATGAATGACTGTGTTTTACTCTTTGACACGTAACATGGGATGGAAGTCCCTATCATATAGGGACATATCCCAGCAGCTTCATTTTATTTCATTCATTTAGTGTGCATTGACACTGTTTTACTCTGACTTGGAACGTGAAATGGTATTCCCTTATCATATAAGTGCATATCCTAGCAGCTTCATTTTATTTTCTTTGACATGGATGACTGTGTTTTGCTCTTTGACATGGAACATGGAATGGTATTCCCTCATCATATAAGTGCATATCCCAGCAGCTTCATTTTGTTTTCTTAGACATGGATGGCTGTGTTTTACTCTTTGACATGAAACATGAAATGGTAGTCCCTTATCGTATAAGTGCATATCCCAGCAGCTTCATTTTATTTTCTTTGACATGGATGACTGTGTTTTACTCTTTGACATGTAACATGGGATGGTAGTCCCGTATCATATAAGTGCATATCCTAGCAGCTTCAATTTATTTTCATTAATTTATTGTGCATTGATTGTGCTTTGACATGGAACATGGGATGGTAGTGACCATACCATATAAGTGCATATCCCAGCAAAGAGACATGGATAACAAACACAAGCTAGATAACAACCAAAGTGGAAGATGCTATCACAACTACCTAGGGACTTGCACCCAAAGCAGATTTCCAATTTATCATACTTTATAGTACAGGTAACACCTCTTAAACCAGTCGTGTCATGATTGCCATCCATGTGGGATTATTCACAGAATACAAAGGTAGAGAAAGAATTAATGTGGAATGAATTCCATCGTAGCAAAATGCCATCATAGTAAGTCGCTTGTAGTGATAAGCCAAGCATGTACTGATTTTTTTGTGATAGAGCTTTAATATCACTGCAAGAAATCAATTTAAAACAAATGTCTGGAAACGTACAGATTTGTAGGTCATTGGATGAAGAGAAATATTGCAATCCAACCAAGAAATGATTTTCCGTGATAGACCTTGCAATGACCTTTAACATCATTGCAAGGAATTATTTTAAAACATATGTCTGCAAACATTTTGGGTACCATAAGTTCTTTCCTCGAGGCCAGATATATATAAATATTTAATAAATTCATGGAAAACAAAAAATTCTGGAGCACAAATTTGCATGATTCTAGAGTGTGAAAAGATATTGTGAATGTGTGTCTAATAGTTTGTTTTATTTTTTAATCTTGTATTTGTTAATATCTTGTTTGATTTCAGACTCCAAGTTATTGTTCTCAAATTTCAGGTCTCCAATATTTTGCATATTTGGTAACCTTCATGGGCATTTGAGATGCTTGAAAAACAGCCCTATCTATCACAAAAGAGACAATTTTCTTACTTGAGATTCATATTAACGTTATGATCAGTTGGAACCAAGTTCTGTATAAACTGCAAACTCCTCATAATAGATTATCCATTAAAATTCCGTTTACACTTGTAGTGCTTCTCTGATCTCAAACGATAAATAAATTTCATCAGTAACAACACTGGATCAAAGGGCTTAGAAAAGCTCAAAATATCACTGCTTTGTCTAATCACAGATTACCCATGATGTTCCACCACTTGGACTTGCATCTAACATCTGATTTCTCCTGCACGTGCCATTTCCCAACTTCCTGAAATTCTTAAAGTGCCACTTTTAAATCGCAAGCCCATACAGGCTACACAGTTATGTTCAATAATGCCAACCGTTTAATGATTATGTATCATTTATAGAATAACTTATGCTGATTTATTCAATCCACAGACGGTATTGTATCACACTTGACATGGCAATCAGCATATATTCCACAAACGTCCTGCAGCAAACTCCTCATAATGCTTGCAGATACAGAGCCTGCAATGGTTATTCATTAAAATTCTGTTTGCACTTGCAGTGCTCTGATCTCAAAAGATAAATATAATTTCATCAGTGATGGCAGTGGATAGAAGGGCTTAGAAAAGCTCAAAAAAAATCACTGCTTTGTCTGATCACAAGCCTCAATCACTCAAACCTTGCATCTAACATCAGGTTTTTCCAAAATCCACCTCCAATGCATCTGGCTTCTTGAAAAATGTGTGAATTCTTTTTCAGGAGATAATTCAAAGCTTCTGAGATGTTTGATGAGGAAATCTTATATGCATATTTGTGCACATGCACCATTTTGCTATTTCCTGAAATTTTTGAAGTGCCATTTTGAAATGCATTCATAACATTTCACAAATGCATACAAAATACATAGTTATGTTCATTAATATCAATCTTTCAGCTATCGTGTATCATTTATATAATTACTTGTGCTGTTTTATTCAATTCTCATACAGACTTGTATCACAATTGACATGTGCAGTCTCAGGTGTCCATGTGATTTATAAACTAATTGCTAGAAAGGTTTATCGAGTCAGAACCTAAAAAGGTACTTTAGTTGAATCACAATTATTATGATGTAATTTATAATCCATCTTTTACACTCGTGGTATTGGTATCAGTCAACCAGCTGAGAGATTTGCTAAATCTATAGGAATAATATTGAAATTCTTTAGTGTAGCTGCTTACTGGTAACGTGTTGATACAGAAAAAGGTTGTGAATAGATTTTAGATTAGCCGTTTATGTATTTACACTTCTTATATCTGTAGATGCTTCTATTTTTAGGAAAGCACAAGGTGTGCATTCTGCACTAGGACAGAAATCCCCATTCTCTTGTTGTCACTACTATACACTTAGTTCTTAATTTATGTTGTTAACTGTACATGTTTCTCGTCCCTGCTTGACTTTAAAGTGATACATGTATATGATTCTGAAGCATATTTTGTATTAATGTTAAGCTAGATTTAGTTGCCCTGGCCAAACACTCATAAAACAATATTATTGTGGCATTTTGTTCCCTTGAAAGGAAAATATAAATTCATTATATCTCCTTTCTTTTCCACGTGAACAATTAACAAGAGAAAGCATCAGAATGGCTTCGTTAACATGCAATGATTACCACCACACAGCTATCCAAATCCACTGTAGTTGGCTAACAAAGGATCAACTTCATCGGTTAGTTGAGATGATGACAGGCTGCCCACTGACATTGATTTTGTATCACTAAGTTTCAACATATTGACCTGCACGTGCCCTTAGATGATTGTTGTTAATTTATCTACCTAAGAACCAACAGCAGGCTCCTTGCAGTGCTTCACCGTTGGAACTTGTGCTGCAAGTTAATCCATTAATTCAACCAGGAAAGCATTATATGTCAGTCCCTGAAGGCTTTGAATTTGGCCATGGTTCTGGATTGAGTGTGTTGGGAAACTAATATTTGTAGACAACCAGTTGGGAAGTTGCAAGAAAACACATGCATATCTGTACATTTAGGACCTTCATATACAATTTCATATACCAATTAAACAAAAGGCGCTTGCATGACAAACGTAGGCCTTGTAATTTTTCTGATTTGCTCATTGGCTTTGGGCCTTATACAGTTTCATAAACCATTTAGCCAAAAATGTCAAAATTAGGCCTTGCAAAATGTGGTAGTAATTTTTCTTGTTGCCTTTGGCCCATGCTTACTTGTTGGCTCTGGAATATGCCAACAAAATGTAATATTTTTACCTCAAACATTGGATATAGGGTTATCCAGATTTCCGCAAAATTTCCATTTGGACAAACTGCATGGCCCATATTAACTATATGTTGTAAGTAGCCAAGTCTTGTATATAGCAAGACTCATTAGTGGGCAAGATAACAAATCGTGCCTGGTCATTATCCCAGAATAGACCCATCACCCACCTGGACTTTTAGTCTATGGAGTGTCGGGAAGGGAATCAAATCCTTCGAGGTGCAACACCTTTTAAATGCAAATACATGTAAAAAGGTTTGCACCTCAAATAATTTTCTCTCTTGGCACTTGGTAGATCTGGGGTTAGATGGACATAGGCTGGTTAATATTAAAGTAAAATGTGTTTTTAAAGTGAAAAACTAACATGATGTTACCATTACACTCACTCATGACACACTCTGCAGATTGGACTGTCAAATGTGTTTCTTGGTGCAACAGATGAAAAAACAAGGTTTAACAAATGTACTAAAGAGACCATGTCTTAAAGACACATTCATTAGGGAAAAAAAAATCTGGGGAGAGTTATTTAAAATTAATTTCTCCGAAGTGAAATCTCTTGATGAAAACTAACAATTAGGATTGAAGACTGAGGCAAAATGTAAAAGGTCCAATGATACATTTAGCAAATATAAAGGGTGGTAGCATTGCATTTAGACTTTAGAGGAAGAGGAAACACTTCCAAATCTACCAGTACTGAAGACCCTGAGGAAGGCAAGGGGAAGAAATCAGACTCTAGAGGAATGGACAGTTTCGAAGTAGGAGAAGAGGATGGTCACTTCAAAAAACCATCGAGGTGTTTTATTTGTATTGAAGACAGTAAAAATCTCAGGATTGCACACTAAAATCCAGAGATGCTAATAACACAATGGTGACCCAAGAAGAACCTAAAACAACTGTGGTTAAAGGAGACTCGAAACTGGAGAGAATTTGAGGCTGCAGCAGATTTTAAGAAAGGGCAGCAACGACACTGCAGATGCTGATTGGAGAAGGAAGTATGTTTTTAAAACCATATACAAGAGGCAAGGTGTCAAACTTACTACGTGATATGGTGCCTATGGACACCTCTGACCTATCACATATTGTTGGGTAGTTCATGGCAGTATGATAGGAGTTTAATTCATAATGGTAAGTACAATACCTACGAGGTGCAACTTGATGGTTTTAGACATCAAGAAAGCCTTGAAGGAAGATGGAAATTTCAATATAGGTATTTTGGCTATCGTTATGATTGGAAACAATTCTTAAAGGAGGTTAAAATAGAAGTTTGTTATCTGTTGTACACAGGGGAGAAGAGAGTACCAGTAGGTCAAGAAATCTCAATTGAGGCACAGAAATTGTTGAAAGATTTTGCTAATTTGACAACTGCCAGATTACCTCTTTCAAGAGGCATAACCAATCAAATCAATAATATTCCAGGTGCCAAATTTACCCAACCAAGCTGCATATACGTTGGCTACACAGAACACTGAGGCAAATTTTAGAGTTACTTAACAAAGGTTTTATAAGAGATGGCATGAGTCCTTGTGCTACACCCGCTCTTCTGTCACCCAAAAAAAGGAGGAAAATTGAGATTGTATGTAGATTCCAGAATCCACAGCCCTCAACAAAATCACAGTGAATGATATGTTGAATTGCTTGGCAGGTGCCACAATCTTTAGAAAGGTTGACTTGAGAAGTGACCATCACCAAATCCAGATTTACGAAGAAAATGAGTGAAAATAGAATTCAAAACAAAGGAAAATCTGTAATGCTTGTTGATGATGTTTGGGTTGACAAATGCCCCCAGCACATTCATGAGGATGAAAAACCAGGTACTCAAATAATACATTGGAAAATTGTTAGTGTCTACCTTGATGATATTTTTATTTGTAATTTCGTAGTAAACAAGAAAGAACTTTGGAACACTTGAGAATAGTCTTTGAAAAACGTATCACTGAAAGATCGTTTATCAGTCTTCAGAAGAATAATTTTTGCAAAGATACGTGTGTATTTCTGGGAAATGTCGTTTCAGTGAGATGGCTTGAACATAGGCTAGAGAAAAGTAAGGCCATACTTAAGTGGCCTAAGGCTATCCCATAAAGCCTGTATTTGTGGGAATTGTCATTTCAGTAGATGGCTTGAGAGTGGATCTAGAGAAGATCATGTCCATACTTAAGTGGCCTATCCCAGAAACTACAATGGAGTTACGAAGTTTTCATGGATTTAGAAGGTGCCAGAAGAACGAACCCTTTCACTTCCTGAATTGAAAAAGAAACCATTTACAATTGAATGTGATGCTTCTACTGTAGCAATTAAAGTGTTAAGTCAAGAGTGCAGACCTTTAGCATACTTCGGCAAAAAGTTGAATGATTTTAGAAGAAAAACAGCACTCATGACAAAGAAAAATATGTTGTTGTCAAACCTTCTGATATTGGTCCCATTAGTTGTTGCATAGATAATTTATTTTGTTATATAATCATCAAGCCTTAAGGTATATAAACTCCCAAACAAAACTATCCAATAGACATGCCAAATGGGTCTCAGACTATCAAGCCATGTTAAATAATAGGATGCTAGGAAAGGCAGGGGTTATTGTATTGAGCATTGTTCCATAGTAGAGAAATGCACTGGGAGTGGGATAACGAATAAAAATCAAGTAGAACATCACATTGTGGCCATACAAGCCACAATGTCCATGGCAACTCCATAGTGAGTGAACTTTCCTTGTATTTGCATTTCGTAACAATGCATAGGTATCACCTTCTAAATGGTTTTTTCATATTGGGTTTTTCCAGGGTGCATCTTGCGTCATTGTGTGGATGGTGTGTTATTTTCTTAGCTTCTTTCATTTCAATTTCAATTTATTCCAGTGTTTGTGAGCTAACCTAGTAATATAAGATCTAAAATCTAAAGTAAACAATGTATAATAAGAGTTTGCATAATATAGTAAGATCTATTGTGGCAAACTATTCTAGTGGAATATCCACGACAATTTATAGATACTTGTGTGAAGAAGCATCGTTATGGGATTATACCAAGTGATGAAAAGAATAAAACAATGGAAGTCAAAACTTACAATAAAGTGCTAGCAAAACATAGAAAAAAATCCCTTGAGAAAAGAGGAGGAAGAACAAAAAAGTTTAAATAATAATAAAAACTTGAACTAAGACGTCATAGAATGTTCGATGACCAATCCTCATTCTCTCATGACAGTGCATCCTTTCCATGCTACTCAAATATTTGCAAGGATAGTATTAGTATCGTAGTGCCCTTTATGATCTAGATTGGATCATTATATTGTTTGTCATCCATCTCGATGCATTTGGAGTGGAAAAAGTGGAAGAATAAACTCACCGGACCATTTTTACCGACTGGGCCCAGTTTGGCAAAACAGGGTTTGAAACCTTCCAGGAGCGTTTTGAGGCATCAAACAACGTTTTTTGGAGATAAATTTTGCCGCTCTAGCAAAGCACCATTTCATGTTATTTTACACATAGAGATCTTTCCAACGACGCAAGAAGTGCGTCAATCGGAGTCCATATACAGTTATGCCACTCAAAAGTTGACCTTCCTGTTTTCACACCTGTAGTTCGGGAGGATGCCACGTCAGCCTTAATTATTCATGAAAAAGGGGCTAGCCACGTGTTTGTGATGTCAAAGACTCTAGAAGAGTCTATATTGTAACTCTAATTAAGTGTTGATATAGTTAAAATTAACCACTAGTAGGCTAACAAGTTGTGTTATAACTGGGCCACTAGGAGGAAGAGGCATTCCATTCTTTCGAGAGCATGTTGTTCCATAGCTAAGCAAAGATAGCTAGGAGAGATAGGAGGTAGAGCACACAGAGAGGATCTATGCATTGTAGCAGCCCACAAACCACAAGCATTACTTCATTGTACCTGTAGTCATATTTCCACACAAATAAAGAAAGCGAAGCGGCCTCACCTTCCAACTAAGTTTTCTCCCAAAAGGGTTTCCTAAAGAGCATCTTTTGTGTCTTATGTGTGTGTGTAACCTTATTTTGTCATTCTCTAATTTTCTGCATAATTTGCATTCGCATGCATGCACTAATTAGAATTAAATCTACAGATCTTAGAGTTTAATAAAATTGTGATAGTGTAGAATCTCATATTTTTAATATAATATTATCAAATCTGTTGTGATGAACTGTCCAGATGAACTGTCCAATTTGATATCCATGACAGTTTACGGATCACTTTAATTAAAACAATTCTAGAATTGTATCGTACAATAGCATTCGAGTCATTACTAATGGTGTTGCTAATTGTAAGGTAGCAAGAGCAATCTGTTTGAGAATGTGTATCCTAACATATTTTGGTTTATGTGTTTCATGCACACATTGAGCCTCTTAACACATGTTAATAAAAGTTGAAGGAGCATGATTATAAATGGATTGGTGAATTGTACAAGAAAGGAAAGAGTATGATAAAATTGATCACCAATAATAGTTGTGCCCACTACATTGTCCACAATCACTCATAAGTTGAAACTACTTAGATATCATGAAGACCATATTGTTAGTTATTACCTCACCTTCAAACACAGCTTGAAGGCAAGGAGTCATTGACTAGTATGGTATTGAGTCATTCATGGTAGAGAGTCATTGACTAGTATGGTATTGAGTCATTCATCTAATAGAGTGAAATTTCAAGAGGTGGAATATATCATTCTTGATGGTTAGTTTTGGGCACATGCTAGGCATGTTTTGCAAATCACCAAGCCCATTCATAATATGATTTGATTTGTAGATACAAATCAACCAAAAATTAGGGAGGTGCATGAGTAGATGGACAGCAAAATGCTAAGCCACATCAAAGGCATTGTTGAACCAAGAGATGTGATATTGTATGATCATATTCATAGACATGTGGTCAAAAGGTGGGATAGTTTGAATGTTCCACTCCATGCTTTAGCATATCCCAAATATCATTCTTCATCTTGGATGGCCTAATTAGCACCCAAAAATGGGGATAAGAGAAAACCACACAGATCCGTAAATATCGAATGGGTATATGCATGCATTAGACAAGTTGGTCCTCAACAAGGTCAAGCATGTTGAAGTACTAAGTGAATTGAACAAGCACATCAACAAACATGCATGCAACTATAAATAAATATAGGTTGAATCTTGATTCTTATCTAATGGTAGAAAATGTGTGGCACTTCTCCCACATATTTGCATAAATTGATAGTGAGGATGCTTCAACAAGTTGCGAAAACTTCTACAAAGAGGTGTTGGAGCACCTATAGCTTCATCCATAGCATGAAGAGAAACAACATGAATGTAGACTAAACAAAAAGCTTGGTTTATTTGTAGTAAAACTTGAGGTTGTTGTCCCTTTATTGTGAGGGAATGAAGAATGATAGAACATAAATAACTTGGGAAAACAATCCAAAGGAGGCTAATTTGGAGGATGGGGCCATAGAGTTAGAGTACTTTGGGGCTCAACTTTTCGTAATGGGACTTTTGACATTTATAATTTAGTGGATGCCATCCCATCCATTGACCTTGACAACAATAGCAAGATTCCAGATGTAGCTGCTTTAGCTTCACAACCTCCACCACTCCATTGGGGGGCATGTAGCTCTTGGTGGTGCTCACACACATGTTCAACAACCACTTCCACCTACTCTTATTGTTAAATCATGGGAATAGAACTCAAAGATTCTCATGGTAAGAAGGAAGCTTAGTATATAGTAAAAGTATTTGTTTTTTCCAGTTTAGATTCTAATTTCTAGAACTTCAAAGTCTTTTTATTTATTGAGGCTTATTTTGTAAACATTATACAGCAATTTAAGTTTGGACTTTGAACTGTTGAGTTCATATTACAACTCTTAGGTAATGAATATTATGATCCTTTTCATTTCATGGTCAATGTTATCTAATGATAAATGTTGAAACTTAAAGCTTGATCATTTGATGATGACAATATTATAAGTTATAAATGCTAAATGGTTGATTCTTTAATGATCATCATTAATCCACTAGTCAAAACTATGCTTTCATATTTTATGCAACTAATTTGGCATCCTAAATGCTTTTTATTAATATAAATGCATCAAAATATATTTATGAATATATACTGTAAAAAACACTCCCAATATGCTTCGCTCTTCAAGTCTTTTGAGAATTGGTGCTTCACACTCCCACTCCCGAGTCCTAATAGCCTTGATACAGTTTCATTGTGTTCTGAAAACTACAAGTGAAAACTTGAATTTCCTAGTCACCTTTATAGGACATTCTAGAGAAAGTCAAATAAAGTTGGATAGCAGGTTTCAGCACAATTCAGACTATCATCCACAATCTGACAGGCAAGAGGTAATTGTGAACAGAAGTTCAGGTCATCTACTGAAAAGTTTGGTTGGTGGAAAGTCCAGGACAGTGGGGCACATTCTTCACATGAGCAGAATTTGCCTATAATCCAAATGTTAACAAGTCTACTGGAATATCCCCTTTTTAAATCATTCCAGACAAAAACCAAAAGAAATTGTGGATTTACTATAAGCATTAAGGAATGAATGTTTGCAGGTATACAGGAGATTTTATTTAACACATTCATAATGTGCAGCAGCAGGTGAAGCTGGAATTGCAGGTCAGAATGAAGCATATAAGATAAAACTTAAAAGCTGATCTTCATCAGAAAGAATTTGAATTTCAGGTTAGACAGCTGGTTACAGTTCATCCATGTAAAGCAACGTACCCACAAGGTACTTATAATAAAATCAAGCCCAAGAAAATTGGGCCATGTAATATCTTGAAGAAGGGTAGTGAGAATGCATATGTCGTAGATATGCCAAAAGTTATCGATATAAGTCCCATCTATAAAATATCAGATATCTCTATTTATCACCAAAATTAGAGAATGAGCATAGTAACGTCATTATAATAGAGTGTGGAAACAATTACATACACTAAAGAGAGAACGAGATTGAGCAAGTTGTTGATACAAAGGTTGCAAAGACTCAACCAAGAACGCATAAACTCTATTGAGTCAAATGGAGGGCCTGACTGAGTCAGATAATACAAGCGCTGCCAAAGAAAAGCAAGCCATATTTGCCGGACCTTTTGCTCCCTTTACTCCAAACCAGGCAGTTCAGATTATTTTTAAGTTTTAACCAATAATCTGGGAGAACAATGCTGGCAAACCAGGTGGCTTGCCACATCTGCTGACAAGTGGAGGCAATCTTTTAAATCACATGTCTTTGTCTTTTTAATGTACAGAATTTTCAGGGACTTGTCGAGCCCAAAAAATAAAATAAAAAAATTGGAGTGGGTTGTTTCAGCTGAGACTTTGTGGACAGATCTTATGCCCAATGCTCCATTACGCCAGTAAAATTAGGATTAGTGTGTTTGCTCTTTACAGATTTTACAGTGTAAGTCATTAGTAGAAGAGAATTCTGGAATATTTGCGTTTTTACCAACTGAGTTGACGTTTCACACCACCAATCAAGGGCCCACTTGCAAATACAGTGGAGAAAACTGTGTTGGCTAAAATGAAAGAAAACCCAAACCAACACCAAAGATAAAAAGTCAAGCTAAACAAGCTTAAAGGAAGGAAGAAAATGAGAAACAAGAAGCTAAAAAAATTTAACACCTAAGCAACAAGAAACAATTAAAAGTTAGAGCAATGCTAGGGGATTGCTCAATCAGTTGAACCAAAAATCTGAACACCTAAAAAGAGCCCCAAGGGTCAGCTCAATCATTTGAACCACCTGCCCAAGTATTGTTGCAGATAGGATAAACCATAGATCACATGATCAAATACAGTAGAGTCCCTCAGGGTTACCAGCTGTGGTGGCTGGCAGTTGAGCTGCCCTCCATTTTGATATTCTAGGGAACAGGGGGAATCATGAGAAGTTTTCCTTAGAAAACAAATATAGAAGCTAAAGGAATAAAGGCGAAACTTAAAAAACAAATTAAGTAAAAATATAAACTAAAACAAAAACTAAGAAACCAAACTCTGAGGTGGCAGGTGTAGTAGGGATCCTCCTTGATCCCAGAGGAAATCAAGAACTAAGTTAAGAGAGGGGTTTAGGAGAATCCACCAAACATCAAGCCAAGAGAAATAAATTGACTTACAGTACTTGGGGACTCTACGGTTATAGTTCAGCATATGCAAAACCAATCAAGCCCTCGAGATATGTGTCTGGGTAGACTCATTCGTGGTGCTCAAGTGCCAGCAAGGAGCTTCAAAAAAATAGAATTCTACCAAGTTTAGACCTTCAGGAAAATGAAGTAACTTTGATGGACAATGGAAAGTTATGCATAAATGGGCGAGCTCCAACTATTTCACATCTTCCTTTAACATTCAAAGTACACAATATATCACAAGAATGAAGGAAACACGCATATTCAAGATAAGTGGAGGAGCATCATTATGGAGAAAGAATGGGCACTAAAGTCCTCCCAGTATCTGGTAACCTGTCATTCACTCTGACACATGGTGAAGTTTATCAACTCCGAGTGATGGATTGGAAGGCTGAGGGTGGGATTCTCAATCTCTGGAGAAGTCGATCACTAGTCAATGATCAACTGACCTTGTATCCATGTGTTCTTTGTGGCATGGTTTTGGGTTTCTCTGGTATTTGGTTCCTCCATCTGTGGCAGGACATGGTTGCTCTTAAGCATCATTTGGCTCTGTGTTTTCAGATTTTGCAGTCCAAAGTTGGATTGGGTAATGTTGAAGAATGTGGCTATGGTCAGTATTCATAATATTATTTTATTGATGTACTTTTGAATAATTAAAATTATTATGGACAAGCATGTTCTTCATGCTTTGTATTGGTCAAAAGAAAAATATAGAAGGGCATGTTCTTCGTGACCCTTTCAAAGGAAGAAAATTGAATTTTGTTAAGTGTCATTCACCCTACCAAGTTGCCAAGTTGGCCCTCCTAACCCTCATGTCGGCTCAGCTTAAGTGGCACCCTTTCGCATGGCTTGGAGACTATGCCCACTCGCATTCCTCATTTGATACATCTCACACACATATATTTCTGATCTCAGAGGCCGAAAACAGAAGTAAAACATATCTCTGATCTGCCCTTGCTCAAGAAGACTTGGAAGGTCAAGTAGAAGACAAAGCCTGAGGCATAATTTTCTGGGGTTCTGTGGCTCGTTCCTATGGAAGTAAGTGTGAAGTCTGAGGCATATTACTCTGTGAAATAATGAGAAGTGGAACCATGTGAAGTTTGAGGCTTTTATTCTGAAGTATAATGCTAAGCTCTGTGGCATAATCTGAGGCTGAGGCAGAAGGCAAAATTCAGCTTTTGGAGAACTGAAGCTGACCTCTTTTGTGGACAGATTTGGAAGCATTTTGTGTATGCTCGAGGGTTGACTTGGCACTTGGAAGTTGGTTATCTTAGCTACATTACTGGTTGGTTTGTATATGACTTGATGTCTTGTTGACTTGATTCCATAAGGAAAGGATTGCTGGGTTTCTCCCCTTGGAATGGGGTTTTCCCGTGTAACTTCTTGTGTGGCTGTCTCTTCATGTTTTTCTGTTGTAGTTCTCTGTTTAATTGTTTTATGTTGCATAATAAATAAAAGAAAAGATCAACCTGAGTGTAAAATCATAAGAAACAATTATCGAGTTAAGAGAACTACCAAAATTCAACAGGTAAGCTGTCCTGTGGCAAATTGAATTGATTTAAGTGAAGGTTCTCTTCCCAGCAGGTGGCACAATATCTGTTGGGGAGATCTAGAAAAGAAAGGTGGGACACAATCATTTGGGTCGGTGTATTCTTTGTGAGTCCTCAGACCTTTGAAGAACCCAGATAATAAATGATCACCAATTTGAGATACGCAAGTAGCCCTTTCATACTTCAACAGCAGACTGGCTATTCTTCTAATTGCACATAGAAAAGTTACGCAGAGATTTCTGGGAAATTGACATGTCAAAGTAAGCAAATACAGAAGGTGGAAGCAAACTGTAAGACACTCTATAAGCTGGCTCTAGGCCTAGCCAGAAGCTCACACTTAAATGAAGACACTTCACATTCTAGGGTCATCCCTCCAAAGGCATCCATTGGCTTGGTTTGTATTGCAGTGAAAGATGAGGGAACTGTTCAGAAAACTTCTCGTGACATGGAGATCAGAAATACAGCTCTGGAATTCAATCTTCCGGCAGCCATCAAGCAAGAAGCCCTTGGCAGACATGATTTCATTTAAGTTCAGGTTTTTATTATTTATTGCAAAGTAGTTTTTTGCCAGTTCAGTATGCTAGACATTGTACCTGTTGGATTTACAGCTATACCTCCAGAAAGGTAAGAATAGACGGCGATTTTTAAATTTTGAGTATTTTTGAAAGACAATTGTCATACCATTATTTTTGTTTTGTTATCTTGCTGTATGGCTTGGCCACAGCCATTTTTTAATACAAATGATATCCTTTCCTGTTAAAATCAACTAAGAAACCAAACCCAATACTAATTAAGAATATACTCTGAGATGCTCTGTTTTTGTACATGTAAATACTTGTGCAGAGAAGGATTGATGAATGTCTCTTGCTTATCTTATGTTGTTTGGCCGACCTCCAACTAAGAACAGCTCACCTTGGATTTTATAGCTTCCATTTTTTTTTTCTGGTGTGTACATTTATTGGCGGATATTGGAGAGAAATAGAAGGATTATCTACACGTTTGTCGAAAAACAACCCAAATTTCCCTCTTTGCGGAGTTAGGAATGGTGCAATGAAGAAAATAGCTGTTTATGTGTAGATTTAATGGCAGATATAATACAAGAATTGTCTACACGTTTGTCGAAAAACAACCCAAATTTCCCTCCTGGCGGAGATAGGAATGCTGCAATGAAGAAGATAGCTGTTTAGAGAAGAATAATAGTTTGGTTGAGCTGAATTTAATGTGTATCACAAGCGCTTCCTTCGGTGCTCTAAATATATCAAATAAGAAGATACCTATGTCCTCTACTAGCAAAACATGCCCATGTAGCGTCATACTAAGTCACCAGGTAAAAAAGAGAGATCATTCATTAACCACAACAAATGTTTGAAATGCAAACAAACATATTTTAAAAAATCAGTTAACCCTTAAGAGGGTTTTTTTATTGAAATGTAACAATCAATGGCGAGCCACCTCTCTGGTGATGTGGGTACAAATACATCCCAAAAACAACGAAAAATGCTGGCAAAAACAATACATCAGAAAGTACCCTTCTATTGACATAATAGCGTCCAAACTTTCTTATAAAGAAAAAGATACATAGAACACAAGAGCACTGTAACTACCAACCCAATAATGGCTGGATATTTTTCTTTTCCGATGTCAGCACTTCCGCAGAATCTTAAGCCCAGCAGTATAGCGATCCAGGCATCATAGAAACCCAAATAACCCTAACCCTAACAGTCACTAATTCAAGGGACTCCAATGAGGACAATAAACCCTAACAAAATTAACCACACTATATGTACCAGTAAAAGAGCCTGCCCAGACAAAAGGCCGCTTCCTCCATTGCCCACTTCACAGAAACCGATCTCGGCCACTTCTACGCCGGCGCACTGAGCATCTGCACACCCACACCAATATGTAATGCCATCAACACCACACACTGGATCGGGTCTGAAACAGCTTACCGGACAAGAAACAGACTTGTTATTCTCATTGCAGACCGATAATCTTCTGGTATTTCCCTCGCTAGGGAGAGCAATGGCGATTTCATTCTCAGGCCCTGACAACGCGGCTCCCAGTAAGGCATTTGTGATCAGGTAAAGCAGGAACAATATGAAACCTGGCTGCACATAACCAGCCATGGCATTGACCTTTTAGATTGCATCTGTTGCTGCTCCGGCCCAATTCATACATACAAATAGCAGACCAGATGAGAGCACAGCGTCTTCCTACCAGATTCCAACTCAACCAACCGAGCCTTTGTCTCACGCATACGGGAAAGAATATGATGGACCATTCTTCAGATCACAACCACCGAGGTATTAACTCGTTAATCCCGATTCAAACAAAAATAATTTTGAAAGTAACCTAAAATTATATTTTATCGTTTATAAATAAGTAAACACAATTCAATGGATTTTGTCGTTTAATACATTATCATTTTAAATGCAAGTTAACAAATGTAAATTTAGTTGGTTTTCAATTATTTTTAAAAATATAAAAGTATAAAGAATGGGAGTGGTCATGAAGTGTCACTTTTTGGGTTTCCAAAATTGTTTTCAATTATTTTTAAAAATATAAAAGTATAAAAAATGGGAGTGGTAAATATAAAAGTATAAAAATGGGATTTTGTCTTTTAATACATTATCATTTTAAATGCAAGTTAACAAATGTAAATTTAGTTGGTTTTCAATTATTTTTAAAAATATAAAAGTATAAGCTGGGAGTGGTTATGAAGTGTGACTTTTTGGGTTTCCAAAATTGTTTTCAATTATTTTTAAAAATGTAAAAGTATAAAAAATGGGAGTGGTAAATATAAAAGTATAAAAATGGGAGTGGTTTTAAGTGTAAGTTTTTGGGTTTTCAAGAGATTTTTGGCAGGATTTTGGTAGAAATTTTGTTTTGTAATCTTGACAGTATATATGGATTTAGTGCCTTGAAAAATTTTTGGAGCATTTCGAATGTGCTGAGTTCACTCATCAAACTTGTGATTTCAATGAATATATTCTAAACAAATTATATCGGAAAATAAACCATAAAAGTTTTCAAAAAATCGCGCTTAAAGACAACTCGTAAAGAAATTATATCTAATATATAAAAAATGATATTTAATCAAAAATATTTAAATTAAATATTAACAATAATTCGATAAAGCTTATAGTTCAATCAAAAGCCAAAACATCAAAGAACATCTCTATCACTAAAAAGATCTACCTTTTCAACAAAGCTTTAAGGAGAAGCATTCTCTTTGATGGCAAATAGTATCCACTATTCATTTTCTCTTTGATGGCAAATAGTATCCACTTTTCATTTTCATTCTGGTCAAATCATTTTGGATTGGTCCAGGACTTGTTCATTCTTCACTCCCTTAGATCTTTGGTGTGAGAGCTTTTAAATCTTCTTTATTGGACATAGTCTTGTTCAAACATACAGCGTCCTTGAGTGTTCACCCTTTACTCTACATTAGAACCACAATCCAACCCCAAACAGTGCACTACAATGTTTTGTGCACAAACATGAAAATTTCATATAGACTCAACACCAGGTTCAACTCAATCTTCGTCACATGATTGTGGCTTGTAATCACGAACTCAATTCTAAAGGCATTAAGCCTCTAATTCCGTGTTTGGCAGCCCTTTCCTGTTATATGCAAAAATGCTCAAACTCCAAACTCTTTAATACTTTGTGTTTACCTTGTTATCCACCTTGCGACCAACGTTGGTGACCAATGCGTAACCAACCCTCATTTGTATCGGAGGACTGAGTGATCCGAACAAGCTTAGCTTTATTGTAGGCCCGAATTACTTTATCGATATGGATATTGGCCTCACTCTATTCCCAGATCCAATCATCCAAAGTTTGAATGGATATGGATGTGCCACACCTTCACCACGCCCATATTAATTGTTGACCAGAATTTTTGTCACAATATATTATATTTGGGGGTATTGGGCTCAGATGTATCTCCACACAATTGTATATGGCTCTAAGACCCAAATGTCCCTGCTCCCAATAGCCTTGAACTTCACGCTTTCGCTGGCACACTTCTTGACATCTGTGAGGCTCACAATTACTCACTGATCTTGAAGCATCATCTCGATCTAGAACATTTTGTAACTAATGATGGGGTCCATAGTAAACCTTCAATATGCCATATGTATATGACACTCTTTTGAAGCGGGATGACCTGGGCATCACGTTGAACCATTGGATATGTTGCCTAACTACTTCACATCGAATATATTTATACTTAGTTTAATATGTTGGTTTGGGGGTTGATTGAAATATCTACTTGTTTGAAGCTCAGATTTGTATACGGGTGAATGATTAATGATATCCAAATGTTTGTTTTGTTGCATGGCTATTCTATGTTCAATAAGTACCTGACTGGTTCACCCCACTGTCAGAATATTTTCCTTCTAGCCTTAGAATCTTAGCTCTATAATATCTTCAACTTTGAAACAACAATTTCACCAAAACGACTTGACCACACCTTGGTTATAATCTACACCGGGCACATGCATTGATGTTGTCCCTTTCAAAGTTTTATCCTCCAACTGGTATCTCATTACTCGATTTACCATATCAAGTTCCACCTTCAAACAATGTTTAAAAAACATAACACAAAAGCTTGATGCATAACAGTCATACTAAAATGCAAATCTTCAGCAAATTCTCCAAGATTTGATTTCGCAATAAATACTCTCAGCGGGCCTTGTTCCAGCAAACTGTTAGGTGAAATTGACTCGGGGGTTTGAGTCAAGGTTGACCTAGTTAAATAATAGTGGTTTTGGGCACATGGTATAGTGTACCCATGGTATTATGGTCCATGGTATTACATGTAATGGAGCCTATAAAAGGCTCGAAATACTTCATTGTAATGTAGGCCTAGAGGTGAGCGGTGAAGGCTCACTTGGCCATATTAGCCAATGTTTTGGCCAATGCTAATGAGATCTCATTGGGTTGGGTTTTTCCCCGGAATTGGGGTTTTCCTAGATAAATATTATGTGTATTATTGTTGGTTATTTTATTATTCCTCTCTGTAAATCTTGGTAAATCCCAGTAATAATTTATTTCTCAGCTGTAAATTTCTCAGCAATTGGTATCAGAGCTAAGTTGGCTTCAGAAGGATGTTTTTTGTTGCCAAGGGTTTGTATTGGCCTTGTAGATAGAGAGGTAATTGAGTTTTGCTTGTAGATCTGGATCAAAAGCCATAGATTGTGAAGCAAAGTTGCACAATATTGGGTCATGAGAGATTCAGTGGATGAGGAGAATATGTGAACATGTACTAATTAATTGATGAACCATGTATCTGAAAAGAACGCCTAGATAGTGATCCATCTAATCTGATAGATGGGTTCTTTTTATATGGACATTGATGTCATATGTACAAAAACAGCAACAAGGGAAAACAAAATATTATGGAGTCAATTTTTATTACATGTAAATGGGCATATTGCTGTAAGACCTAGTATGGCATGCGTACCCCTTGGTAATCACTGGTAAAGTCTAGATTAGACCTAGGTGATAGGGGGGATGTCATGTTAACAAATCCCGGGTAAAAACTTTGAAGGGGGTAAGGGCTAGAGTGAGCGGGATTGTCTCACTTAGCAGGTTTTGGCTGGATTTAGTCAAGGAACCCCAAGTCAAGTTTAAGGGGGGGGGGGGGGGGGGGTGTTGTAAGTAAAATTGACTAGGGATTTGAGTCAAGGTTGACCTGGTTAAATAGTAGTGGTTTTGGGCATATGGTATAGTGTACCCATGGTATTATGGTCTGTGGTATTGCATGTAATGGAGCCTATAAATGGTTGGGAATACTTCATTGTAATGTAGGGCTGGAGGTGCTCACTTGGCCAGATTGGCCAAGGTTTTGGCCAATGCTAATGAGATCTCATTGGGTTGGGTTTTTCCCCGGATTTGGGGTTTTCCTAGATAAATATTATGTGTATAATATTTATGTGTATTTTTGCTGGTTATTTTGTTATTCCTCTCTGTAAATTTTGGTAAATCTCAGTGATAATTTATCTCTCTGTCGTAAATTTCTTAACACAAACATAACTTCGACAAAACTTAATTCATAACAAGAGATATCAAATCTATTTGCAATCACCGAAAACACACATAGATCCATTAATGATTTGATTTTCCATTCATATTTAAACATAAATACTCCTTATGCATGTTTCACACGCAGATGTCATATGCACATAACTCTAGTTACTCTCTCTAAGCCTTGACTTCTTATGCATGTTTCACACGCAGATGTCATATGCACATAACTCTAGTTACTCTCTCTAAGCCATGATTGCCTTGAATCCTCTCACAAGATCTACTCTCCTCACATGACATATTTTTCCTAGTCTATCATTAATTCCACATTCACACATAGAAATTGGAATCATCAAATAAAACGCACACAAAGACAATCAATAGCAGGAAATCCTCTTCCATTTAAGTCTATACATGCATCACCCATGCACAAAATCTCTTCTATGCTCCTATAATCCCTCTTGGGATTATCTACATTACTTTGGCCAACCTTCAACCAGATTTACTTTGTTTAGCCACACTCTTTGTACCCGTAGGTTTTACATTGCATTTATACAATCTCGAAAAATAAACAAAAATTGTTTCATATCTTAATCTACCTCCTAAGATCATTCAAATCCTAAAATCTCCCTTATGACTCATAATTCAATCCTCTTCAAATTATTCCAATAGATCACAGATTTGTTACATTCAATCTTCAAGAATTATGACCCATTGTTTCTAGAATTCAATTAATAACATAGGAAATTTAAACAGTTTACAAAATTAGGGAACCCACTCCCTTAGTAAATGTTTAGACCATTAGGTCTAATCAACAAGTTAAAAACTTGAGCGTTTATGCTCTTGCATTGAACTCTTAAGGTTTAAATTTTACGACCTCCTGGTCATAATCCATTGATGACTTAATCCACTGGGATCCTAATCTAAGGGATAAAAAATGTGCTAAAAAATGAAAGTGCTCAAAATTGCTCAGAACCAGTGCCAAATCGTATATCTCATAATTTTGATTACAACAACACTTGAATCACCTCAATTTGACATTGTATGTGAAAGTTATCGCGTTATGAAGTTTTTGGGAAATAGTTAAAAAGTCAACATGCAAGGTTGAGTGGGCTACTGACTGGGCATGTCATACGCTAGCAGACCTTCCAAAGGTGGAATATGTTGCCTTGTTAGAAAATTTTGCCAATTTGCAGGACAAATAACAAAGAAATGGAGAAGGAGGCCTATCCTAGTCATTTTTTAGTCTTTTTTAGCCCAAGAAGAGCCTACACGGGGTTTTTTTGGTGTTTTGGACATAATGCAGCATTATTTTTGTGATTTGAGCACTGTGTGTTGATGTAATTTAAATTTTGAGCATATAATAGAAAGGGCCAACATTGGAAGTTGAACCCGGAGACATGGCCCAAGAGGGGTGAACTCCATCATCAAATTGTTGTTTGTGTGATGCCACTTATGGTCTAATTTTCTTTGTTTATTTCTGCATTAACTAAAATATTTAAGTTTATGTGCTTTTGCAAATTGATCCATAGCCCACAAGACATAAAATAGTTTGCAAACTTTTTCAATAAACCTTCAAGTTTTTAATTTCAAATCAATTTGGTCTCAAATCCTAGTTGTTTTGAAGGTTTGACTGTGTTTGCAAGTGTTTTCTTGATGCTTACAAGGTTAAATTTGAAAAGATGAGAAGGAGTGCCTGAAGAACCAAACCCTCAAATTGGTTCAAGGAGGCCACAAACTCCACCAATCATCGCTCATGAAGAAGGACATGAGATGATGTCTAAGGATGAGAGAGATTTCAGGAAGGCTTTCTATGATATGTCTGAAATGGTGAAAGTTTTGTATGAAGAGAGAACAATAAGGTTGCAAGGAGAGAGTTCAATCAACAAAAAAGTAATGGTGGCGATGGGAGAAAGCCTCCACCATCACTTCCTTCTTCACCTCCATCTTCATCTCCAACCTCACCTCCTTCTTCACCTCCTTCAACACCTACACATACTCCTCCTAGATCTCCAAAAGGACATGCTAAGTCTCCTTTGCTTAAGCTTGATGTCAAGTTTGAATTACTTATGTACAAGGGATAAGTAAATGCTGAAAAGTTGGATAATTGGGTTCGTCAAATTGAAGTCTATTGCAATATTCAAAGGATTAAGGATGATGTGACCAAGATCCAAATTGCTTCTCTTCATTTGGAAAGTGCAACTCTCATCTAGTGGGAGGCTAGAACTCAAGAAGATTTGAAGAAAAGTGGTAAAATTATATCTTCTTGGAATGATTTTGTAGCTACATTAAGAAGGCAATTTTATCCATTAGCTTACATGCAAAAAACAATTATGGATTGGAAAAATTTTAGACAAGCTAAAGGTTAGAGTGTTCAAAGTTACACATAATAATTTAGAAGAAGAGCTTTAATCTTGGGTGTAGATTTTCCTTCACAAGACACTCTCCTTAAATACATAGGTGGATTACATAGTTATTTGAGGCATATTATACTTATGTTATCCCACCAATCTAGATGAATTATGTGTTCAAGCAACTCATTTAGAGGCAAGAGGGAAGGATGTTCCTCAAGAGACTAGCAAGAAACCATCCAAATATGGAGACAAAGGAAAGGGGAAGTTTAAAGGCAAAGGAAAAAAGAATGCTACTGTCAAGAAAGAGGGAAAGAAACTTACTTGTAAACATTGCTAAAAAGAAGGCCATGATGAAGACCATTGTTGGAAACTACATCTAGAAATGAGACCAAAGATGTTTAAGGGGGAATAAAAGACTGTTGCAACAACTCAACAAGATCTAGAATATGATTCAGGTGATGAAACCAAAATCACAACCATGGGAATGAAAGGTAAAGCTTCTATTGCAAGTACTAGTTCTTTTAGTAAGTCTATTGAGTCTCACAATGATAAAGAAATAATTGAGCTTTCCATATTAGGGTCATTACAAAACATACCAAAGTTGATACCTTGTTTGATAGCGGATCCCAAGTAAACCTTATTTCTGAAGTTATTGTCAAGGAATTAAACTTAGAAACTACACCTCATTCTAAATCTTACCCTTTGGGTTGGGTATGTGAAAATGCCAAATTGTAAGTGACAAGAAAATGTAAACTTAAATTTGCCATCACTGCAAACTTTATTGATGAGTTAGAGCTTGATGTTGTACCCCTTGACATATGTGGAATTTTTTTAGGGAGTCCATATTTGTATGACCAGAAAGCCATATTCTATCATCATGAGAACAAATATCATATTTTTAAAGATGGAGTTCAGTATATTATTAGAGCACATCACAATAAAATGAACTTATCTCTTGTAAGTGATGGTCAAATGAAAAGGCTTATTAATGATAGTAAGAATTTTGTGTTGTTGATGATTAAAGCTAAAGATATTGATGAATCTGAAGCTTTCTGTGGATGTGATTCAAAACTCAAGCATGATTTGGTTGAAGTTGTTAACACATATGACAAGATGTTTCAGGAACCGAAAGGGTTGCCTCCTAAAAGAGGAACCCAACATGAGATTCATTTGTATCAAGATGCACCTCTTCCAAACATTGGCATGTACAAAATGTTAGTTTTGGAGAATGCAGAAAGCAAGAAACAAATTCAAGAGTTGCTTGATAAAGGGGTCATCAGGCCTAACACATCTCTTTTTGGGTCTCATACTGTCTTGGTTCTAAAGAAGGATGGTACATGGCACATATGTGTGGATTTTAGAGCTTTGAACAAAATCACGGTAAAGAATCATTATCCTCTTCCATGCATTGATGATTTGCTAGATCAGTTAAAGGATTTTGTTTATTTCACTAAGTTGGATTTGAGAGGCGATTATCACTTGATAAGGATTGTCGAACGGGATATTTGGAAGACTGCTTTCAATACAAAACAAGGTTTGTTTGAATGGTTAGTTATGTTGTTTGGGTTTTGCAATGCACCGGAAACATTCATGAGAGTTATGAATGATGTGTTGAGACCATTCCTTAATGATTTTATCATAGTCTACTTAGATGATATTCTGATTTTCAGTATGACTCATGAAGAGAATGTCAAGCATGTAAAACAAGTTTTAAATGTCATGAAGAAAGAGAAATTGTATTTGTGAGTTTGGGAAAACCTCTTTGGTTTATTTGGGTCATATTGTAGGAGGGGGTGAATTGAAGATTGATCCCTCAAAATTTGAAGTCATTGTGAATTGACCTAAACCCAACAATGTAACAGAAGTTAGGAGCTTTGTGGGAGCAACCCAATATTGGAGAAAATTTGTAGCTAACTTCTCACTCATTGCAGCACCATAACATGCTTTGACAAGTGCGAAACAGGTCTTTCAGTGGGGGCAAAAGCAACAGAAATCCTTCGATACATTAAATGAGAAAATCAGTACAACGCCAATTCTAGCACTTCCATATCTTAAGCAACCATTTGAGTTTCAAACTGATGCTAGTGATTGTGCCATGGGAGCAATTCTGATTGAGCATGGCAAGCCTATTTGTTATCATTCATAAACCTTTACCAATGCAGTAATTAACTATCCAACTTATGATAAAGATTTGTATGCTTTGGTACAAAGCATGAAGAAATGAAAGCATTATTTGATGGGTAAATAAATGATTATTCATATTGACCATCAACCTTTGCAATATTTACAATCACAAACCAAGCTACAACAAGCTAGACATTTTAGGTGGATGGGATTCCTACAACAATTCCATTTGGTAATCAGGTACAAGAAAGGTATATACAACAAAGTTGTTGATATGTTATCAAGGCCTATTGTTAATGCATCTTTCATTCTTAAGCATAACTCAATCATGCATGAAATTTATATTGAACAATATGCTCAAGATGAGGATTTTGGGGATTTTTATGCAACTTTGGTTCAAGGCAATCATGTTGAAGGGTTGGATTATCATGTTCATAACAAGTTGTTGTATCATCTTGGCAAGTTATGTGTTCCACAGGGTGAAAGAGTCAATGTCATAAGAGAATCCCACACTTCTCTTATTGTTGGTGATTTGAAATTAAAAACTTGAAGGTTTCATAAAAAGTTTGCAAGTAAGTTTATGTCTTGTGGGAAATGGATCAATTTGCAAAAGCACATAAAATTAGTATTTTTAGTTAAGTTTGTAGAAATAAAATAGATAAAAATAAACCATGAACAACATCACACAAACAACAATTTGATGATGAAGTCCACCCCTCTTATGCTACGTTTCTGAGTCCAGCTTCCAATGTTGGGCCTTTAAATTATATGCTCAAATATGAAATTACATCAGTTTACATAGCTCAAATTGTAAAAATGACACTGCCATTGTGTCCAAAATGCTCAAAAACCCCTATCTAGGCTCTTCTTGAGCTCAAAAAGCTTAAAAATGAGCAAGATGTGCTTCCTGGAACCAAGCTCTACTATATGCCCTGCAATTCTGCAAAATTGGCTAATTATTCGACGTATTCTGCCTTTTCGCCAACTGCCAAGCGACAAATTCACCTTGTGATGGTAGGATTCTTACCGAATTAGGCATAAAATAACACCTACTTAACCATTCCAACAACCCTTAGTGCCAGAACTTTAGCCCTTGAACACGATCACAAGGAGCCATATGGTTAGGGGTGAGGGCTAACCGCCTGTCCCCGCCGCTTTGCTCCCTTTGTCTCGACCTTTGGTTACATAATGGTCATGGGACTGCGAGCCGACGTGGGCCAGGTGCCACCTGGTCCACCCCATCTACCACACCGTATGGTCACATGCTGTCAACAAAACTGGGGGTTGGGGCCAAGTGCCATGCCTGTCCTGCCACCATTCAAACTGTTATGACTTAAATAAATGCGACTCTTTATATATATTAAAAACATATTCGTGGTTTGTTGGCAATACGGTTGGTTTTTGTTTGACAGGTAATGGGTTCAACTCTGGCAAGGTCGGCCGGACTACATAACAAATTTTTGGCCTCTCTCGGAGTGCCACATGGCACCCTAGGATTGGGCCATGTGTTACTTTTTTATTGGCTCGTATCATAAACCTTCAACCAATAAAAATGTGCCACCTAGTTCTGTATCGATACTACCACGTGATGACATGGGATTGGTCTATACTTACCCAATCATCTACTGACGTCAGCATACAACCTACCCAATCAACAGCCCAGCCAACCATGTTTTTTGACTTTTTAGTTGTTTGGAAAAAACTTCAGAACATCATAACTTTCTCATATGATGTCAGATTGAGGAAATTTAAGCAATGTTGGACTCAAGACATCGAGCACTATGATTTGGCCGACCTATCCAGTCAGCAGCCCAGTCAACCTTGTTGTTTGACTAGCTGTTTGGCAAAAAATCAAGAACATCATAACTTGCACATATGATGTCGGATTGAGGCAATTTAAGCAATGTTGGAATCAAGAAAACGAGCACTACAATTTGGCATTAGTTTCAAGCAATTTTGAGCACTCTGAATTTTGAGCATATTTTTTATCCCCTAGATCAACTAGTCACTTTGGTGTAGGCAAAACAATTGCACAAATTCAAAGTTATTTTTATTGGCCTTGCATGAATGAAAGTGTTTCAGGATATGTAAGAGGATGTTCCATGTGTGCTACTAGCAAGCCTACCAATAGGAAATTGGGTTCATACACTCCACTTCCTATTCCTTCTAGTCCTTGGGAAAGTATTTCTATGGATTTTGCAGGAGGACTACCAATGTCAAAGAAAGGTCATGATTATTTATATGTTGTGGATCGTTTTAGTAAAATGTGTGTGTTTATGTCATGTAAGAAACATGTTACAACTGAACAAACCGCAAAGATGTTCTTCAAAAATGTATGGGTTCACTTTGGGTTGCCCACTTCTATTATTTCTGATTGAGATTCTCGATTTGTCGAGAAGTTTTGGTCAAGTTTATGGGAACTCATGGACACCAAGTTGAAGAAGAGCACAACATTTAATTTGAAAATCGATGGCCATACAAACGTGGTAAACAGAACAACAATGCATCTCCTTCGTGGATATTGTGGTAAGCATCCTAAACTTTGGGATGGGAATTTGCATTGCATCCAGCATGCCTACAATCAAGCCAAGCACTCATCTATGCAAGTATCTCCCTTTGAAGCTTGTTTGGGTTATTTTCCAAAGTCTCCTTTGGATTTCATCTTTGGTAAGGATATTCCAGTAGATGGACATAGTGTATACAAAGCCAAGCATTTCATTGAACAAATTCAACTAGTGCATCAAAGAGTACAAGAGCAGTTAGAGAAAAGCTAAGAAAAGTACAAAGAAAGGCATGAAAAGCATCGAGTTGATCATGATTTCCAAGTGGGAGATCAAGTTTGGTTGTATATCAGCAAGGAAATACTTCAAGGTTAAGGTAAAATTCTCAACCCAATTATATATGGTCCTTTCAAAATTGTGGAGAAGACTGGTAACAATGCTTTCTGATTAGATTTGCCACCTTATATGCAAATTTATTCTATTCAGAATGTGGAAAACTTGAGATTGTATGAGCCTACAATGATTGATGATCAGGAAGAGAATGCTCAGATCCCATCTATTGAATATTTTTCTCCTGGATATTTAGATGAGTTGCAGGAAGACTCAATTCTTGATAGGAGAATGAGGACTTCACACAAAGGTGATGTGGAGTATCCTTGGGTGGGGCTCAAAGGTACCAATCCAAGTAAAGCAAGGTGGATTGAGATTAGGAAAGAAACCTTCAAGCTTTTAATTTCAGGTCAGATCCCAAATTTTGTTCTACATTGATCTGTTTGATTTGTTGATGCAAAATGATACAATCAATTGCATTTTGTTGTTGATTTTCCTTCTTACTTCAATATGCCTCCTCTTGGGCACTTTCATCATCAACATCTTCATCTCGTCAATTTCTTTGTCTAGTTTGTCCTGTTGTTGGTACATGCTACTTCTCCTTTGATGAAATGTGATGTTGTTGTTGTTCACTAACTGTTTCGTATCCTCTTCATCCACGCCACTTTTGTATGACACTCTGATCTTCTTCTTATAATTAGCTAGAAATAAGTTTGTATACTCCATCCAGTCTTTCTTTCCACATGTACCCTTTTTTAGTCACTCCTCCAAAAATCTAATTTCTTCCTCAAAATCTCTAAACAAGAACTTTGAATGTTGTATTTAAGGGTTAAATTCATCTCCAAGAAATAGTTTAGACTCTATTTCTCTAATTAAAATGTTATGTTCATCATCACTTTGTATACTATAACCTCATAATTAATTTGATAGTCAAAATTTACCTTTGTTTCTTTAGATGATGTAAACACCTCTTTATTGCTAAGCATTTGTGAACATTTCTCCTCTCTGGTTGTAATCTCCTTTTCTAACTCGAGTCTTCTCAGTAAATTTTCCAGCAACATTAGATCTTCTTCATGCTTCTTGAGCATTACATCTGAATGCTTCTCTCTGTATTTCCTTTGAATATCTCCATGAGCCAACTTTGTCATATTCTCTGCACCAACAAGTTCCTGCAATTGTCCTTTAGTAATTTCATTAAGTAACTGTGTATGGGTCTCCATTTTTTATACAAGTGGATGTTGGTGGCCACCCACCTATTCCACTTGGACACCCATCACTGTCTCTTTCAGTTTTTCAGTTTCCTTATTTGTAGCATAATTTACTATTTTTAGCAGATTTCGGGTCCTAAACTTCTGGAGCCATTTTGAGGCCATAAATGATGTCTTTTGGGAAAATCAGGGCGAACACAAGTCTTCAATTTATGATGGCCACTCGAAAGTTGTAATGCTCGGATAGATATTTTTAACAAGGTATTGTACGCGTCAAACGGAGATTGTATGCCAAATTTACGACCCCCAGGAAGTTGATGTACCGATTTACCCAAATGGGGCCCCTAGTTTGGCGCTTCATCTCCTAGGGTTAGGTTTTTGGATGTTTATGGTTTTACATTGTTTCTAAATAACAAATAAGCCTTTGAGCCTCATTGTAACACAGTTCAGAGGCATGTAGCCACCACATCTCTTCTCAGAGATAAACTACCATCGTCTGAGCTAGTCTTATTTCCATTTTGCTTGTAAGCATATTTCAATATTTGATATTAAAGAAATGGAGTGTTATTTCTACTGCATATTTATATTTATGGTTATATCTGTAATTTGTTGCGTTCTTGTTTAAATTCATATCAGTGGTATCAGAGCGGTCTTCTCTTTCTCTGTTTTTCTTTGCATGTCCCCAATGAGGTCGAGATATAAGGAGTTAGGGCTTGAACTGGTCAAGCCTTTGCAAGACCAACCTCACAAATCTCGACAGCCTCCCATGGTGGAAGAAAAGAAAGAAGAGGGGGCAAGAGATCCTATCAAAATCTTGCTCGAAGAAGCCCTCGAGCGAGAAAGGAACGCGATGATGGACAACTTTGCCCAGATCCTTCAGCGGCTACCCAAGGGCGATGCATCTACTTCCAGCAGCCACTTTAGAAGTGCCACAACCTTTAAGGTACAAGTTAACTTTGACATTCCCATATTTTAGGGTCAAACAGATGCGGATGTCGTAGATAAATGGTTAAATCTACTATAAGGATATTTTTCTGTTCATGATTTTTCGAGCCAGGAAATGATTACTTTTGCTCTTCTCAAAGCTGACCCCCACATCAAGGACTGGTGGGAAACCTACTATGATTATAAGGATGAAAGTACGCCCTCACTATTTTTGGTTGCAAACCACTTGGGATTCGTTTTAGGATGCCATTAAGGGCCAGTACTACCCTGTCAGGAGCTATGAGGATAAATACATAAAGTGGACCACACTGCAACAGGGAAGGGCCCAAGATGTGTTGGGGTTTACCAATGTTTTTCATACCCTTTGCACGAATTTGGGTATCAAGGATTCTGAGAAACATTTGGTACCTAAGTACCGGGACTTTCGACACAGGTACATCCAAGATGAGATGGAATTTCTGGACATCTCCTTGCTCGGCACAACATATCGATACGTTGTCAAGATTGAGAAAAAACTTAAACAAAAAAAAGTGAACTTTGGATATGCAAATCTGAAGCAAGGGAAAGGTGCCACAAAACCGCATAGCAAAGGGCAAAACCAAGGCGGGGTGACCCAGGATAACCCGTTGAAGCCGCAGGTAAAGAACAACACCAAAAAGACAAAGAAGGACAAGGGAAAGTGGTGTGAGTTCCATAAGAGCTGCACTCACAATACAAGTGAGTGTCGGGCCAAGCATCACTGGTGGTCGAGTTGAAGGCTTTTGAGTCCGATGCATGTTCTGACTTTGTGTCAGAACCTGAAAATGGGAGTGAAAAGGGGAAGAAAATAATTGACGAGGATCCCAGTGCCACAGTGGCCACCACCAAGATCCAAAAGATTGAACCTAAAGATCTAGAAGAGGGAGAGTGCCTATTCCACTCACAGATGTGGGTGAAGGGTTCTCCACTGCAGTTCATTTTCGACAGCGGGAGCCAAAAGAACCTCATTTAATTAGAGGTCGTGAAGCAGTTGGGCCTACTGACTACAACACATCTGAAGCCGTACACCATCGGGTGGCTTCACCAAGGACGAGATCTTCGCGTCAATCAGTGGTGTCGCCTTCCCTACAACATCAAGCCTTTCACGGATGAGGTACTGTGTGATGTTGCTCCTCTTGAAGTTTGTGATGTATTATTAGGAAAACCATACTTATGGAAGTGACATGCTGTATATGAGTCTAGACCTCGCTCTATTATTATTTCTTTGGGTGCTAAGTTATACAAGATACCAGAGGTGGCCCCACCTACCACCATCTCTTTGATCTCTGCTAAGCAATGCAGTAAGGTCATCTCCCAGACTGGGAAATTTGTTTTCTTTCTGATTTTCTCTCAAAGTAAGGGGAAGGTCATAGCCACGTCCATGGCCCCCAAGAAGGGTTCCTCCAAGCAGCAGAAGCAGGTGGATGCGGTCGTGGAAGAATACAAGGACATCTTCTCCTCACCCACAGGGGTACCCTTGCATTGTCAGGTCAAGCATTCAATCGATCTGACTCTTGGAGCACCTCTGCCCAACAGATCGATATATCTCCGCTCCATTCTAGAGAATGAAGTAATCAAGTGGTAAATCCAAGAGTTGCTACAAAAAGGGCACATCCGACCAAGTTCCTTTCCTTGTGGGAGCTCGATTGTACTGGTACAGAAGAAGGATGGAACTTGGAGGCTTTGCATTGATTATCGGGCATTAGACAAAATCGTTGTCAGGAATAGGTATCTAATCCCACAGATTGATGACCTGCTGGACCAACTCAAGGGGGCCAAGTATTTCAGCAAGATCGATCTGAAGTATGGTTATCACCAGGTTCCAATAGAGCCCACAGATGTATGGAAGACTATCTTTAAATCCAAGGAAGGCATTTTTGAATGGTTGGTTATGCCCTTCAGGTTGACAAATTCCCCTGCTACTTTTATGAGGCTAATGGATGACATCTTGTGGCCCTTCACCAACTCATTCGTGGTGGTTTATCTGGACGAAATCCTCATCTTCAACAAGAGTTGGGAAGAACACTTGCAACACATTCGACATGTCATTCAAACCCTTCGACAACGCAAAATGTGTGCCAACTTGGAGAAATGCACTTTTGGCATGAGCTAGGTCCAATACTTGGGGTACATCATAGATTAGTGTGGCGTGCATGTGGACCCAACCAATATCCAAGTCATTCGGGATTGGCCGACCCCGAACACTCTAATGGAGCTTCGTAACTTTTTGGGCCTTGCAAATTTTTATCGGAGGTTCGTGTTGGGATTCTCCCATATTACTTGGCCTTTGAGTCAGATTACTAAGGGTGGGGTGAAAGCAAATTTTTCTTGGTCTGAGCCCCAGCAGAGGGCGTTCATTGAGTTGAAGCATCACATCTGCTCTGCACCGATACTCACACTACCAAACCTGCAGCAACCATTTGAAATCGATACAGACGCCTCAAACTATGCTATTGGTGCAGTCCTCACCCAGCATGGGCATCTAGTGGCCTATCATAGTGAGACACTTTCCAATACAATTCGGAAGTACCCCACCTATGATAAAGAAATGTATTCCATCATGCAGGCTTGCCGACAGTGGAAGCACTACATTCTAGGGAAGAAGACATTCATCCACACCGATAATTGACCTCTTCAGTTTATACAGACATAGGGTAAGTTGTAGAATGATCGTCATTAGAAGTGGTCTACATATATGCAACAATTCCACTTGAAAATTAAATACAAAAAGGGCAACACCAATCATGTTGCAGACTGCCTCAGCTGACCCCCAATTGCAGCACTGACTACTGTTCTCAACTCTTGTGGTCGCGAGACCTCTGGATGGCTGCAACTATACAAAATGATCCAAAGTTTGCCTCCACATACTAGATGCTAGTAGATGGGAAGCAATTTCCTGATTTCCACCTCCAGGACGCATTATTATGCTACCTGGGCCACATTTTTTATTCCTTCAAGGGAGTATGCCAAATTGATTTGGGAGGCGCACTACAGTCGGATCGTAGGACACTTTGGGGTGATATGATCCACGATATTTTGCTTATAGATGTGTTAAAGAACTACATGCATAAATTGTAGCTTAACATAAAAAACTTAATGTGCACATGAGACAAGAGGAGAAACACATAAAGCATGAAAGAAGACAATAAGACTTGATAACGGAGTTCGTCCGACTTGGACTACATCTTCGGGCCCTGCTCGATCAATGGGGAGGCTTGTTGGGTTGTGTTATATTCTTTCAACGACTATCCCACGTAGTTAACCGGGGGGTTAGAGGGGGTGCGGAGCCCCCCCTTCGTTGCGCCGATTACATAGCGGGGGGCTCACAGGGGGTTTGAGTGGTGCAAGTAGCCCCACTCTATGGGGTCTGGGGCAGCGCCCCAAAAATTTTGGTTTTGGAAACTATGTTAGGTTGGGCGGACCCACCTATGGTTTTGTGCATGATTTTCGCACATGTTTTGGACGCGATGGTTTTCAGTGCATGGTATTGGATGCTTCAGCATGTATAAATATGTATTATAACATTGAAAGGAACATAATGAAAAATCAAGTTGGTAGTCCCGGTTTTAGGATCCAGGGGAAATCTCTGTGTATATGTGTTTTATGTGTTATGCTCTCGCATTGTTTATTTTATGTGTTTTAGAATTCATATGCAGGTAATTTCTGTACAAGGTTAAAACCTACAAGGCCTTCATTCATTAAGTGGCATGAGAAAGAAGAGTACAAGCATCAGTTACAAAAAAGGAGTTTTATACTTCCATACTAAAAAATGGTTGAAAAATGCAGAACTCTGATGGAGAAACAGACAGCGCCATTGCGTTCATGGCATCGAGAAATGCTGAAACCATATAAAATTTGTCAAAATCTGGCAAAGTGAAAATTTGGCCCTCTTGCAAAAATTTGCCTCGAACTGTGCGCACTTCCTCCTCTGCGCTGGGCGCACTGATAAACTGAGTTTTAAATAAATAAAAAAACATTGACGGACTTCTCAATAATTCCGTTGGTGGAGTTGGTTTGAGCTTAGTTTGTTATAGAGGAGGTTGGGTGGTCAAACCCCGCCTCCTCCTTTTTTTACATGACGAAAATCTTTAATGGGAAGGGAGGTTGGGTTGGGCCCGCATTGGGCGGCCTGCTCACCTCACTTGTCCTCTCTCCTTGGCCCGCATATTTTTTTGTTTAATGGGTGGTTGAATTTTTTTAGATTGGGTGTGGTTGGGTCCGTGCCTCAAGGGCCGGCCCACCACCCGTTATGCACGTTTGTTGTTAATGGGATTGGGTCTGTGCCCCATGGGCTGGCCCACCCAAAATTGCGTACAATCCGTGGTTCTGTGGGAGGGGTCGAGGGTCGTGGCCCACCCCTCCACTAATAACATATATTGTTATGTGGATAAGAGTTAGGGTGGCGGGGTTGGTGGCCCACCACCCTTTTTTTATATAGATTCTTTATTTAAATAAAACGATGGGCCATTTTTGAAAACTTGGATTTTTGGCCGAAGGAGTCGTTTTAACCGGGCGATAATTTTGCCAGGAAGCTGGCCGGAGTTGGCTTTATTCCATCCGCCAAAAAAGTTCAAATTGTGTCTTCGTTAATCCTGCCGAGTCAGCAAAAAGTCAACCCAACTTTGACTGCCTCTATCTCCTTCATCCGGACTCGGATTGGAGTGTCATTCACACCGTTGGAATCAGGGTGACGAGCACTTCGATCTGATGTCAAGTTCATCATCTTTCCACCACTTTGAATTTTGAGCCTTTTCCATGCCACTGGTGTTTGGAGATCCACCTGGATCAATCCTCCCTACTGAGGAGCTTTTGGACCCCAAAAGCATTTACACTTAGCACATTGTTTGTGTCCTTTCAACCCACACTTTCGATCTCCTGCATGCAAAACTAGTACATTTTTCTTTTTGCAATCATGCACACCACACATGACTTAACAACCCTTCCTTGCCAAGAATTTATAGCACACACTCCTTGGCCAAGGATTACATAAAAAGTAATCAATACCTCAACTAAAAGAAAGGTCAAAATATCATCATTGCGTTTTGAAGTGATAGGAAACACACCATCACTTTTACATTTACTTGCAGCGTATGATTTACAATGGTGGCCATAACAAGCTACTACCTTAGAACAACCAACTTAATAAGGTATACCACCGTGAATGGGGTGGATTCATTTGTTGAACATGTTCACCTTTCGGCTCCTCCAACGATGTTTCCAGAGCATGGAGCATCGAACACGCGGTTTGTTGGTGTCCCTCTTTGTTGCAATGGCTACAACGATTCTTTTTCCTCCAAACTTTCGGGGTTGCCTTGGGGCGTTTTCCCCTGGTGTTCCTCCGGTAAGTGTTTATGGGGACCTCACTATCGCTGGACTATGAGGAGGGAATTTCATTGTCTGTCGTTGGCTGGTTACTAGCTATATTGGAGCTTTCTCCCATTTCCTTTCTGGCGTATCCGAGTCCTGCACGATGTGGCAATCCCTCGATTTTGATGGGGTTTACGATGCCAAGTCCCTTTCCCTGACACCCCATCTTCTTCAATAGTTTGGATCCAATCCCTGTAGTATGTTTTTCAAAAGCAGCGAACTCATCATCATGAAATCATATGAAATCGAGGAATCGTTTTTACCTCTAGATAGCGATGTTGCAACCTTTCTAAGACCTCATCCCTGGCTTGTAGCTGGCGTAGTAATCTTTGTTTTCCTTCCCTTGCCTCTTGTAGAAGCCTCCTTAGCTCAACATTCTCTGCTTGGATGCGGTGGTTGATTTCCTCAAGTTCTTGGAGTCTTGCGGTAGGGAGTGCCCTTTTTGTTATGTCTGTTGAAATCCTTGATTCATGGCTAGAATCAGACCCCAAATCTATGGGTCCTCCTGCCGTGATCCTAAGGGCTGCAAACTTCGTTTCATTGCCGGAATCAGACTCCAAGTCAATGGGCCTACCTCATCCAAATCCTGTAGCTGCAACCTTCTCATCTTCCTCTGACTAGGAATATTGGTTTTGTTGCACGGTGGTGATGACCTTCTGCTTCCCCTTTCTGTCATTCCTTTTAGGTCTCAACTCAGGATACAACTTCCAACAATTTTCTTCATCATGCCCCTCTTTCTCACAATGTGTACAAGAGGGCTTTGCTCCCCTTCTCTTGGCTGCTGCGACTCTCTTTAGGTGGTCACCCCGTTCAGGTGTTCCCCTATTTTCCAAATGAATGGCCTTTACACTAGCCGAGTCAATGGTAGTAGGTTCAAACAATAATAATGAATGTCTAATGTAACTATGTAATGATCCAATATACTTAGTTCCTACTTCAGGTGAGTCAAGTGCAATTCCCAAATTAAGTGTTTGTTTTCTAAACTCCTTGGTAAAGCTTTAAACATCATGACCTCTGCCTTGCCTTAAGTATTGCCAATCCATTAAGGATTTTTGCTTATAACCCAAGGGATAAAATTGTTCTTTTAATGCAAAAATGAAACTAGGCCATGAGGAAAGAAGGTTACCCACACTCTTACTACTTTGCAATTTTCTCTCCGACCAGACGAGACCGGTGCCACTCAGTCGAAGAGAAGCCAACTAAATCTTTGCCTCATCCTCTTCGATCTGTTGAATCCTTCAGTAGATCTCAATCTGCCTAATCCAGTTATTAAGCTTTTATGCATTACTTTCATTGTTATACATGGGAAGATTAAATTTGACATCTAATTTAAAGAAAGGTTTCTTAGATGCACCCCTTGAATTTCTACAATGATGATGATGATGAGAGGAAGAAGAGATTTCACTCGTGGAAGGAGAAGGAGGGGGTTCTTCTTCACCATTTCCATGCACTGAACCTTGTTCTTTTGCCTTTTTCCCTTCTGATTTCTCCAGCCTTGAAAGCAAATGGCCAACATTTTCTTCCATTGTATAGAAGGTTTTGCAGAAATTGAGCTCCTCTTCATAATGAGCCTCTTCATCTGCCATGTTTCTCTTTTGATGTACACGCCCCGCTTCGAGATCGAAAGACTTTAGTTTCCCTTCGCCTCTTCGGAGCCTATTTCTTGTTAGCATACAAACATGCAATTCACATCTAAAAAAGACCTGCTCTGATACCACTTGATCCATGATCTTTTGCTTATAGATGTGTTAAATAATTACATGCATAAATTGTAGCTTAACATAGAAAACTTAATGTGCGCATGAGACAAGAGGAGAAACACATAAAGAATGAAAGAAGACAACAAGACTTGATAACAGAGTTTGTCCGACTTGGACTATGTCTCTGGGCCCTGCTTGATCCATGGGGAGGCCTTCATTCATTAAGTGGCATGAGAAAGAAGAGTACAAGTATCAGTTACAAAAAAGGAGTTTTATACCTCCATACCGAAAAATGGCTGAAAAATGTAGAACTTTGATGGAGAAATGGACAACGCCATTACGTTCGTGGCGTCGAGAAATGCTGAAACCATATAAAATTTGTCAAAATCCGACAAAGTGAAAATTCGACCCTCCTGCAAAAATCTGCCTTGAACTACAGGCACTCCCTCCTCTGCCTTGGGCACACTAATAAACTGAGTTTTAAATTAAAAAACGTTTACGAACTTCTCAATAATTCCGTTGGCGGAGTTGGTTTGAGCTTACTTTGTTACGCAGGAGGTCGGGCGGTCAAACCCCACCTCCTCCTTTTTTTACATGACGAAAATATTTAATGGGAAGGGAGGTTGGGCTACGCCCACCTTGGGCGGACCACCCACCTCACCTATGCCCTCTCCTTGGTCCACATCTTTTTTTTGTTTAATGGGAAGTTGAATTTTTTTAGACTGGGCGTGGTTGGGTTCGTGCCCCAAGGGTCGATCCACCACCCGTTATGCACGTTTGTTGTTAATAGGATTGGGTCTGTGCCCCAGGGCCGACCCACCCAAACTTGCGTACAATTCGTGTTTCCCTGGGAGGGGCCAGGGGTCGTGGCCCGCCCCTCCACTAATAACATATATTGTTATGTGGATAAAAGTTGGGGTGGCGGGGTTGGTGGCCCACTACCCTTATATATATATATATATATAGAAAACTCAGATTTTTTGCCAAAGGACTCGTTTTAACCGGGCGACAATTTCGCCCAGAATCTGGCCGAAGTTGGCTAGATTCTGTCCGCCGAAAAAGTTCAAATTGTGTCTTTGTTAATCCTGCCCAGTGAGCAAAAATTCAACCCAACTTTGACTGCCTCTATCTCCTTCATCCGGACTCGGATTGGAGTGTCGTTTGCACCATTGGAATCAAGGCAACGAGCACTTCGATCTGATGCCAAGTTCATAATCTTTTTACCACTTTGAATTTTGAGCCTTTTCCATGCCACTGGTGTCTGGAGTTCCATTTGGATCAGGAGAAAATGTGGTTGTACTACAAAACTACTTCTATTGGCCCAAACTTTGAATGGATGTTGGGAAATATATCAGATCCTGCATCATCGCCAAGCCATCCATTAATAAGAAAGGTCTGTACACTCCTCTGCCTACTCCCAGCTAGTCATGGGAATCCATCTCCATGGACTATATGTCTAGCCTCCCTTCTACCAAACATGGTAATGACTTTGTATTTGTGGTTGTGGACATATTTTCTAAGATGGCTATATTGGTGGCCTGCAAGAAGAGTATCACTGCAGAGGCCACAACCAAACTCTCTTTGAACGAGTATGGGTACATTTTGGGATCCAACAGACCATTATATCAGATCAAGATAGCAGGTTCTTGAGCACATTCTGGTCAAGCCTCTAGACACTATTGGACACCAAGCTCACCAAGTCAACTTCCTTCCATCCCCAAACTGATGGCCAAACAAAGGTCGTCAATAGGATGATAGTGCACATACTCCACATGTACCACTCCAAGCGTCCTTGAACTTGGGATGAGAATCTTCCATATGTGCAGCACAGTTATAATAAATCTCTCCATAGCTCGACTGGTCGTAGTCCCTTTCAAGTGGGTCTATGATTTCAACCATTGTGTCTGATTGATGTTTCCATGTCGTACGCGACTACATAGACATAATCCACACATGTATTGTTCGAGGTTGATAAAGCGACCAAATTTATTGAACGCATCCAACACATCCGCTAGCAGGTTCACAACATTGTTGAAAAGTCAAATGCCAAGTACAAGCAACGACATGATCAACATCAGGTGCCACACAAGTTTCAGGTGGGTGACAAAGTTTGGTTACATTTGCACAAAGAATGCCTTACCATACTCCATCGTAAGCTCAGACCACTCCGATATGTTCCTTACACCATTACCAAGTGTATGGGAGACAATTCTTTTGAGCTCAACATTCCCCCATTCCTTGGATTGCACCTGATTTTTCAGTTTCCTTATTGTAGCACAATTTAATATTTTGGCAGTTTTTTGGGTCCTAAACTTCCGGAGCCATTTTGAGGCCCTAAACGACATTTTTGGGGAAAATCGAGGCCAACATGAGTGGTACATTAATGTTGGCTACTCGAAAATTATAGTCCTTAGATAGATATTTTTAACAAGGTATTGTGTGCGTTAAATAGAGATCGTATGACAAAGTTACGACCCTAGGAAGTTGATGTACCAATTTACCCAAACGGGGCCCATAGTTTGGCGCTTCATCTCCTAGGGTTAGGTTTTTGGATGTTTAGGGTTTTCCCTTGTTTCTCAATAATAAATAGGCCTTTGAGCCTCATTGTAACACAATTCAGAGGCATGTAGCCGCCACATCTCTTCTCAAAGATAAGCTACCATTGCCCGAGCTAGTCTTATTTCCATTCTATTTGTAAGAATATTTAAGTATTTGATATTAATGAAATGAAGTGTTATTTCTGTTGCATCTTTATATTTATGGTTATATCTGTAATTTGTTGCATTCCTGTTTAAATTCGAATCAATTTTATCTTTACGAGACAATGTGGTTTCATCCTCCTTCATCTTTGTGACAAATTTGAATTATTGTCCCTCATCTGCTAAACCTACAACCATACACAAATTGTGAGTTTTAAAAACACAAGGCTCTTTAGCTTCATTTGATGTTCCAATCATCAAATTCTTACACTTCCTTGAAATTTCCACATAGTTGATGAGACTTTCAACAATTCTCCTATCAACATCATCTCCAACAAATGACCCTTTCTCTGGTTCATAAAAGTGAACTCTTCCTTTAGTTGATGACCTCTGCTTAAGCTCCACTCCATGGTATTGTAACAAAACCTATTTACAAATTAAGAATCTCCATGATAAATCTCCATGGTTAAGAATATGTAATAAGATTCTTAACCATGGAGATTCTTAATTTGTAAATAGGCTTTGTTACAATACCATGGCTTATTAGGTGGATGGTAGGAATTTAACCTTCATAGAATGCTCTAAAATATTCTTAGTATTATACACAAACCAAAGGTTGAGTTTGGACTTGTGATACAAATTAATCTATAGTATTGTAACAAAACCTATTTACAAATTAAGAATCTCCATGATAAAATGAGAACGAATCTCCATGGTTAAGAATCTTATTACATATTTTTTTAGAAATGTACATATATTTAATTTATATATACGTTTTTTTATCATTAATAATAATAATCAATATTAATTAATTTTTTTATCAATAATAATAATAATAAAGTTATAACTTGATTAATTCTTATGATTTTTTTTTTTTTTTAGCAACTTGAGATGTATGATAAAGTAAGTGTTTTTATGTTTATTATGTATTGATGTCACTTGACATTTACTGACTATTTAATTTATATGGCTATGTGGCGATATTTAAATTAAAATTATGGAGGTCCTATTCCAAAATAGACAAGCCTATCGACATAATTAGGTGGATGATGATTTAATCTCTACAAAATATTCTAGAATATTCAGAGTAGTACACACAAATCAAAGGTTGTGATTTATCTTCAAAGTAGTTATGTTATTTTTGTCCTTTTAATTAAATTTATTAATTACATTGAGATACACTCTACAACCTCGAATGAAAAAGATGTGTAAATGTAATGTAATATTGCATGTCAACATTTTTAAATATCGATTCTATTTACTTATTAAAATATAACAAAATATTAACTCAACCAAAAAACATATAAATTTTCTTTAATTTCAATTTCTTTTGTATTTAATTAATAAATTTCCTTTAATTTCATTTTTTTTTTTTATTAAATTAGTTTTATTTTCGAAAATTTCAATCACTCAATTCATTTTACTCAACGCAATCACTCAATAGATTACCAAAATAAGTGATCGCAGACCAACATGAAGAAATATGGCAAGTGAAAACTCGAATACCAAAGTGAGGTTTGAAAATTCCATAAGCTTTAGTGATATTCCTATATAATTGGTTATAAGACATAAAGTAGATTAGATTCACATTGCTCTAATAATTTCTGATCAAAATTGCAGTGGTAAGACCATTCAAATAATTATGATTAAGGTTTTTTTTTTTTTTTTTTCTAAATGTTCCAGAGACTTTTCGCCAAATTTCTAGGGTCTAAATGGCAATGGTAAGGGTAAGACATTAACTTTATATAATATTGTGGCAATCCAATGCTTTCTTACCAATAAAAAAGTGTGTTTTAAGATATAAAAGAGTGTGTTTTAAGATATAAAAGAGTGTGTTTTAAGATATTTTTCTTCTTTTGAAATATATTTGGTATGGGGATTTGAAGTTCAAACCTATGGAAAACGCTCATGGGTTGTAGTGTCATGTAACAACGAAGCTAAAGATGAATAAATTGGCACAGGCCTTATTACTTGATATCATGAGGTGGATCAAAGTTATATGATGTCTACCTAATACAAAGTTATATGAGTTACTTGAATTTTGTTTGAAAACATGTAAAACAATAGTTTTGTTCTAGCAACATCTACATATGTTATAATTTCTTATATATTATAATTATAGACAAGTATCTTCCTTTATGTGTTAGGCTAAATATAATAGCTATTCTTTATGTGTTAGGCTAAATATAATAGCTATTTATCATATGGGAGAGTGTTTGTCCTTTAGTAACACTAAAACTTATTCCCCTGTTAAAAATATTATTTACTAGCATTTGCACCCAATGTTGCAAAGGAGACGCCGTAAGGCTTAGCGTGTGGAAGAATATTGAAATGTGAATAGGCTTTTGCGGGCTTTTTTGAAAGCAAGGGTCGATGATTTTGAGTTTTAATTTGAGGAAGCCATGCCCAAAACCATTGAAATGGAATGCAAGTAGCCATAAATATGCATCAATATTCAAATGGGAAATTAAGTTAATATGCGAACAACAACCAGGAAGCCATATTGATTTGGAAAGGGCTAGTTAAGAAATCATTATTCAAATGGAAAATTAAATTAATATGAAGATATATTGAAAACATGTATTATATTCGTTAAAATGAATTGACTTTGTCAACAAAATATGTTAAAACCCATTGACAATGAATTGGTTGTGAGGACATAAACTATCAAAATGGTATTGATCTTGAAACATCCCTTCTTAAGTTTGAAACGGAAAACAGAAATAGTTGTGAAGACACAAACTATGAAAATGGTATTTGATGTTGAAACATCATTTTCTAAGTGTGTAATGGAAAATACAAATAGCGTATTGTAACATCCTTTTTAAAGTTTGAAATGGAAAATACAAATAGTGTATTGTAACATCCTTTTTAAAGTTTGAAATGGAAAACACAAATAGTTGTGAGGAAACAAACCATGAAAATGGTATTTGATCTTGAAACATCCTTTTTCAAGCTTGAAATGGAAAATACAAACAGTGAATTGTAACAAAAGAGGTTCGGAACATCCTTTTTCAAGTTTGAAATGGAAAATACAAATAGTGAATTGTAACAAAAGAGGTTCGAGAAGGAATATAATAGCCTAAAGAACACTGTGCTTGTCATTCCATATTTGAAGTTGTATGAAAAAATGGTGGAGGTAGTGAAGACCTGAAGAAGGAGTAATGGACCTGCAAAATGTATATTTAGTTAGAATTAGCAATATGTAAATCAGTTGCGGAAATTTATTAGCAATACTTTGCAGGTGAGTTGTGTTAAAATGAATATGGAATGAATGGAAATGAAGTTACCTTTGCTATGGGGATTTATATATTGTTAGTGGAAGATGCATGGAGAATAATGGCATATTGAACACCATTGGAGGTTAATGCGTAGCTGGAGATGCAATTTTTTTTCTTGCTAGGCGACCTGTAGTTGTGCAGGTATGTTATTTCTGAGGCCATGTGGCCTATTGCAAAAGAAAGAAAAGGCTAGAATGAGATGTACAGACAATATAAAGACATTCAAATATTTGCTTATTTACTAATATTCATTAAAGTTGGTTGTTGTTAAGAGATATGAAAAGTATGTTATGAAATAGAATGAGGTAAATAAATGGAGGAAACCTTTTGGTGAAGTCAAAGTATGGGCTGGAGCAGATTATCTGGGGGCGGCATTGAACGGAGAATTTCTTCGGCGTTTTTTCTGCGAGCAATGTTTTTGTTGTCCTTCATTTTATTGTAACGATCGAAACTGAATGCGGGGTTAATCCGAAGATCTTGTAGAGAAGGCACTCTTGAAATAGTTGTGAATGTGAGACCTTGACGTTCTGTTTTTCCAATGTCAATTGTGGCTTTTGGAAGCGTCATACCTTGAGATTTATGTATGGTTAAAGTCCAAGCCATCTTCAGTGGAATTTGTGTACGACCATTTCTTTTTACTGCTCGAATAGGCAAGTGAGTGGGGTTTCTTTCATCCCAAGGAGGCCCAATGTATTTGGGGAAATCTACAACTACAAATGTTGGAATTTGGGGTGGTGCAGTTGAATCTTTGTAAAAGATGGTCACAATTTTTCCGAGGGAACCATTAACAAGGCCGGCTCAAACCCAAAGGTTGGAAGTCAACATAACTTTTTCTCCATTGCATAGTAATACAATTCGTTCAAGTTGCTCGTCTTCAAAGGAATTATTGGAATATGTGTTGTCATCTTCAGCAATGGACCGTGCGATAGGAGTGTTTAGAGATTTCATCATTTGCTTATTATGGACCATTGTTTGAGCATTTGTTGGAAATAGATGCATGGAATCATGGAATGAACATATTTCTTCTTCTGATAAAAAGGAATCTGTGCGCGACATGAGTATGTTGTAGTCGGCGATTGTTGGATGTGCATCTCTAATGTTCTGGAGAATGTTCCTGAAAGTAACCTGTGCGATATCGTCGCCTTGTTAACAAAATAATGTGTCTAATGTGATGACTGTGTTGAAGGTGTTCCATAGTGCGCTTCCGTGGCTCGTCCCTGCATATAGAGGTATGTATTTGACGGGTGGTAGCTGACCGAGATCACCAACCAATATTATGGAACAGCCACCGAAAGGAGTGTTTCTTTGGTGGGGAAATGCCTCGCGAAGACGTTCATCAATATGGCTGAGAAGCTTTGGCCCAATGAAGCTCATTTCATCGATTAGTATGTATCTTATATGCCTGAGTTCTTCCTGGAATTTTGCAAGAGCATTACCTTCTAAGGGAATAAGATCCTTTATAGGAAGGTGTAAAGCAGAATGGATTGTTGATGCTTGTATGTTGAAGGCAGCAACCCCTGTAGGGGCGAGGAGCATGATCGGAAAAGGTTCCAGGCTTGTAAGGTGTATGAGCATATCTTTGATGCAATTTATAAGGAGGGATTTCTCGTACCAGCAGTGCCTTGTATTATCATTCTGAGAGCGGGTAAATAATCCTTCCTAGCAAAATGATTAGAAATAATATTTAGAGCTTTTCTTTGCATTGGAGACAATGTAGTAAGGGTCAGCAGGATATGTTGATTTGTTTGAAGAATGCGGTGGATGGAGCGGCTATTCTCAATGAATTGTATTGCACTATTTTGTAGATCGAATGGGATAGTGGTATGATTCCAGTTATGGGTGTCATCAAAGCCACGAAGACCAAGCATGTCAAGGTCATTTATGAGAAGCTCATTTGTAGGATATAATTAGGAAAGAAATTCCCATTCATTTATTTCCATGGTGTCTGTTGGACTGGTTTCATGTATAGTTGAGGGATCATTTGTGGCAGATTCAATATCAGATAGTGTGCGGTGTTGATGCCAAGGATTGTAGAATGGACGAAATGTTTGCCAATTTGCGATGAATTCTGTAGCAGAATTTCCTATATCCTGTACGATATCGCGAAAAGGTTTGTATAGCATAAGCTCAACCCTGCAAAAGTCAGCGTAGCAAGGTTCTGTTGTGGATGGTATGGAGGAGTAACGTGGTACGACCCGGACAATTGCTTCTGTAGGCATTTTTTTCCATTTGTTTGTTTTGCGACGAGGATCATATGACCAGGATCTTGCCAATTGTATTAGTGATGTGGACTCTAGGGTAGAAGGGCATTGGATATATGTATCAATGATGTGCGGGGATGTAGTGGAGGTGGTGTTCGTTTGTGGAAGGCGCATAAGAATTTTTTGGTTTACATTTAAAGAAATGAATGGCCGACTACATAATGTTAATGGTAATTTTTGCAGCATATGGCAGGTTTCTTGTGCTCCAATGTCACGATCAACAAGGGTTTCTGCAAGAAATTTTCGTAAGGTGGATGTTGCTGGGTCAACAATGGGTGAAGCGAGGACAATTCTACATAGCATGTCGTGGAAGCTTTCAGATTTTTTTTCTACTTTGGATGCATATTTGGCGATATATTTTTGTACAACGTGTATGGACAGTACTGGTTGGCAGTCAACATTTGCACGCCAAATAGATAGGATGGTAGGGTTATGGCTATTGAGTCGATCGTCGTTGCGAGCAGGGGTGTATGTTTTTTGGCCTTTGGAATCAATGAATAAGGCCGATTTTGGATGTAATTCCAACGGTGCTTTATAACGACATTGGAGTGAGGATCCATTTTTTCTTAGGCACGTGCTTTCTGAGCATTTTGTGTGACGTTCAACACAATTGACGAGTTGTTCATAGTCACTGAAAGGATTGGTTCTGAAGATTTGCGGTGTGGACAACAGACAAGGGTCTTCATGATTTGTCCAAGCATTTGGCTGGTTTGAAGTCGCAGGAGCACGAGGGTTCCAAGCAGAAATATATTTGTCGAAGAACTGCCTTGCAATATCAACTGCTTCTGTGTCTTCCCAGTTGAGGTTTTCCATATCAGGTGCATTTTCTATCCAAAGGAAACCATGGATGTGCGCAGATCCCCTATGTTGCCATTCATACCTATCAAATATGCGTTTTTGTAAGATAATTTTGCAATAGGTGAGGAATGTTGTTTAGAGTTATTGGAGAAAAAAAGAATGCGGTAGAATGCGTACCTGTACCAGTAATCTTTTGTATTCAAGTGTTTCTCTAAGATAATCTCATGAAATGTTGTGAATCTATGGTGCATATATAGTGAAGAAGAACGTCGGGCAACCGAGTTGAGATATCATGTCAGTTAGTTCATTTTTAGCTTTGTGCCAAAATGACCTTGTTCCACGTAAAGAGCTACCGAATCGCATGACTTGCTCTGCCAGTTGTTCATCTGGAAATTGTTCTAATCGGATGTTCAAATCTTGAATAGATATTGGAAAGCTATCTGAGATGTTTTTTTTCACAAAAAATGACGTTGTTGCTTGACTGTGCTGCCGCATCATGAGATTATATATGTAATAACGAAAGCGTGGGTGGTTTCCAAATCTGTTGTCATAGTAACATATGAGATGAAGTGCATATTCATGTAGCTGCACTGCTTTCATTCTTGGCTGATTTGGCATTACAGCGCCTGTCGGGAAGAGGGCGGGGAAAGCCATAGAGAGTAGACCTTCTGTGTTGTATTCATTGACTGACGATAAACCAATTGTCAGCCACTCAATTCTAGTATCAGATTGGTGGTTGTAAGCATGCAAATAATGGTGGATTTCTTGGATTTCTGTATTTGTATTAGGTATGATGGGTACGAACGATGATGTTTGGTCTACGAATGGGTCTGTGAAATCTTCGGTGGGCTCATGGGATGGCTCAAGTGGAAGGCGGACAGCGGTTTCTGTAGTATTGGAATGGTGAAGGGAGGAGGAGACATCGGTGGGGATCGCTGGTAAGGATGCCAGTGCGTTGGTATCAATACGAACATTCTTATAGTATGGGTCATTTGCCAATTTGTATTCCAATGCAGCGAGAACGCGATGTCTACTAACAATGAAATCATAAGCCTTATGGTCATTACTATGACACGTGACAATTAGGATGTCCAAGTGTTCAACATGACGTGGCAACATGTCTGGGATTTTTGTAATGTCTTGAGGAAAACAAATTGTGTGGCCACTGTATTTATACTGGCCACCGCGTGCATGTGTTACTTGCAGTATAGGGTTAACCCTAGCAATGAGCATTTCTTCTATTTGTGAAAGAGATGTAAGGGCAACTGGCTGAGGACCAGGGTCCATGTTGTTTGATAATGAGAAGCGATGACCCTTTGTTTCAGAGGCGCATCTGGAGCAACAATACATGTGGTTGGAATTGCGGATATGTATGATTCAAGACAAATGGAGCATGGGCATTTAGGTGGAAGTTTATCAAGCTTTGCACGGAAATCTCGATGTGCTTGATTAGTATAAACGTTGTTGAAAGCATGTGCGAAGGAGAGGTTAGGGCAATGAGGCATGGATGCATTTGTTTGAGAGGTTTGTTGAGAAGATAAAGAGTCTGATAATTGCAAGGGAGGATTGTTTTCAGGGAGGGCCATTGTAGACGAGGAAGGTTGGTCAACCTTTTGTTTTTTGTGTTTTTGACATTCTGTGGTGTTTTTTTTTTCTTGGTAAAGCTCACGGCGCCGTGCATTTATTCGTTCTCTATTTGTTGCATAGTATCTCCGAGCACATTCATTATTAGAAGAAGAAGCCATTCGCAAAATTTATGGTACCTATAGCAAGAGAGGGGAAAAGAAGAATGTTATTTGGATTGAGTGTATTGGGTCAAGTTCAACAATTTGTAGGTATGGTTAAATATGAGTTGGTCCAGATAACCTTGAGGAAATTGCATTTTCAGTAAGGTTTGTTGTCATTTTCTGGTACAAAACAAAACAAAAAAAATGTTGGATTCTTCGCGTAAGATGTTTAAAATTCATTACATTCTTATAGCATTACTTGAAAAAATATGAATTAAAGGGCAAAGGGAAAGAAGTATGTTCAGTTTTTTTCTAAATGAGTGGCCATCTAAAGTTGAAAACATAATGAAAAAAGATATTTATTACAACAACTTTTATATGGCCATTTTTTTTAAGCATAGTTCCACCAAGGGAAGAGGAAGAAGGAGAGGGAGAAGCAAATGAAATACCGGCGGGTGAAGTGCAAGCCCTGGAAGGGACAATGTAGCCATATGAGATACAACAACATCTCCCCTAGAGGAAAAGGGAGTAGTATTCCCCCAAGGGGAAATCCTTGGTTGGTGGACTCCATTTTCTCAAACTGAGACCAATGAGGGAGGAATGATGTTATTCTGATTAGAATAAATTTTATGATGCTTTGACACAACTTGCTTTTTCAACTTGTAAGAGTCAAGAAAAAGCTAAAGATGACTCTAGTCATCTTCGATTTGGGTAACTCTAGTATTATCTGGTTGCTAAGTTGACTGTTCAAGAGTCACGGTGTTTTCGTCGAATTGTTGATGCAGGTGACGTGGAAGTAACAACACCAATGACATCTACATTTGTATTTGGAGTTGCATTTTTTACTTCAACAATATTCTTGAAGTGAAAGCTCTGGTAGGGAAACGTTGGATCATCTGCATGACATGGATTGATAATGGAAGCAGCAGACAAGTAAATCTCCCATTTGTTCTTGAGGTGGTTGTAGTTTGGATTTGCTTCTCTCACTGTGCCATTTGATATAATGTATAGTTGGCCAACCTGAATTAGATTGTAAAGAGATTCGGCCAGTTCAGCAAATGCAGAAAGGTGGATCTCTTCCTTTTCACGGTTGATAAGGTCAAATCCGAAAACTTTTCCTGAGCCTCGCACATTGGTGTATGCCTTCAATGATGTCTTCGTACTCTACCTTGGATAGACCAATACTTTCGGTAAGGGTTGAGTGCCGTGAATGGAATTGTTAAAATAATTAATCATAAGATTTTCAATATCGGTGCCATACTTGGAGACTTTTGTTGCTGTCATCCAAGTAGCATCTCCACAAAACTAAATACTAAAAATACTCCATGCCTCTAGTTCTGTTCGATACTTTTTAATCCAACATTGTTTCAACCTATTTTAGAATTGATTTAGGCACTTGCTTCTTCCTTTTACTGGTTTGATCTTCATCACTAATAGGTTCCACTGCGGAATTATTTCTCATTTCTTTGAAGTGATACAGATATGCAACATTGAAAAGTGGAGAAATCCCAATGTTATGTGGGAGTCCTAATTCATAGGGATTAAAAGAATTTTTTATTAAAATATTACATGAGACAATATTCTTAGATTTTAATTTATTGTATGTCGTTGTAGGAAACCTTTATTTTATGAAATGTGCCGTAACTTAGTTACCAACTTTAAAATTCAGCTGTTTTCTTCTCATATCTACTCGCTACTTGTACTTGCTATTATTTTCTTGAATTGTTGTTCGAATCTATTTTGAACTCATTGAAAATCTTCACCATTAGTACTCAATTCATATTTCCCTAAATTCCTCTCGGATGAATCCCATATAATATTTGAAATGGAATCATTCGTGTGCTTCTGTTGAGTGAATTATTATATGCAATCTTTGGCTAAGCAAGTACTTGATCCATTGCTTGGGATTCTCACTTGTCAAAATTCTTATAATATTCCCTAAAACTATGTTTACCACCTCTTTCTACCCAGCAATCTATGGGTGGTGTGTTGAACTAAAATTCAAGTTAGTACTTAGTTTCTTCCACAAAGTCCTCAAAAATTACTTACAAATTTTGTTTTTTTATATAAAAACAAAAAAACAAGAAACAAAAACTTTATTTCTAAACAACTCTGTTTGATTTTATTCTTCCTGTCTGTAGTTTTGGGTCAAAATAAAGAGTATAAAATATCATCCTAGCAGTCCAGCATAAGAAGAAACATAGTTCTAAAGATAATGGTATATAACATAACAGAAACAAGATCTGATAATGCACTCAGAGATAAGCCTAGTTCCTCCTCCATGGTAAACTATAGCAGCAACATGCAAAACAAACCAAAATATCCTCCTTTTTTTTCTCAAACGAAAACTTTAATTTTCAAGTTGAATCAAAGTTACATTTTGAAAGTGCATAGGAGCACTGAGAGACCAGCGAACAAAACATTACAACTGTCCATAACACAACAGTCTTGTAATATGCCTAATGTATTCTACTGTATCTTTAATGGTCCCTGTAACAAGATAAGGATCAACATTAACTTGTAACCAGACAACAGTACTACAATAAAAACATCATCTGAATATATCTCTGCAAAACGGCACCTGGTCCTCATCTACTTCTCTTATCTGATAAGAGATATGCATGATCTGGAAATGAAAGCAATCAGCATCAAGAACTTGATGGCTAAGTACCACTAGGGGCATGCTCAGCCATCTGAAATATTTTTGAAGAACCTGAGAATCGAGATAACTTCAGCATTGGAATGAGTGCTGTATTTTGAATCTGCTCCAATAAGGGCCTGAATGTCAAGTTCTGCAATCTGTAAATCCCTTGAACCCATTCTATAACCACTTTAAATTCCCCTAAACTTTAAGTTTCAAAAAAAAAAATATATGTAGCAACTGAGATAAACCAGAATAACAGTCCCTACCCAAAGGGTGATTCTCACTGCTTTCAATCAACTAAGATGGCTGGTGTAGACCTCTTAAAGCCACCATGAGAATATGGGTGCCTAATAAGCATGGACTTATGCTCTGAAAGTGCATAGGAGCACTGAGAGACCAGCGAACAAAACATTACAACTGTCCATAACACAACAGTCTTGTAATATGCCTAATGTATTCTACTGTATCTTTAATGGTCCCTGTAACAAGATAAGGATCAACATTAACTTGTAACCAGACAACAGTACTACAATAAAAACATCATCTGAATATATCTCTGCAAAACGGCACCTGGTCCTCATCTACTTCTCTTATCTGATAAGAGATATGCATGATCTGGAAATGAAAGCAATCAGCATCAAGAACTTGATGGCTAAGTACCACTAGGGGCATGCTCAGCCATCTGAAATATTTTTGAAGAACCTGAGAATCGAGATAACTTCAGCATTGGAATGAGTGCTGTATTTTGAATCTGCTCCAATAAGGGCCTGAATGTCAAGTTCTGCAATCTGTAAATCCCTTGAACCCATTCTATAACCACTTTAAATTCCCCTAAACTTTAAGTTTCAAAAAAAAAAATATATGTAGCAACTGAGATAAACCAGAATAACAGTCCCTACCCAAAGGGTGATTCTCACTGCTTTCAATCAACTAAGATGGCTGGTGTAGACCTCTTAAAGCCACCATGAGAATATGGGTGCCTAATAAGCATGGACTTATGCTCTGAAAGTGCATAGGAGCACTGAGAGACCAGCGAACAAAACATTACAACTGTCCATAACACAACAGTCTTGTAATATGCCTAATGTATTCTACTGTATCTTTAATGGTCCCTGTAACAAGATAAGGATCAACATTAACTTGTAACCAGACAACAGTACTACAATAAAAACATCATCTGAATATATCTCTGCAAAACGGCACCTGGTCCTCATCTACTTCTCTTATCTGATAAGAGATATGCATGATCTGGAAATGAAAGCAATCAGCATCAAGAACTTGATGGCTAAGTACCACTAGGGGCATGCTCAGCCATCTGAAATATTTTTGAAGAACCTGAGAATCGAGATAACTTCAACATTGGAATGAGTGCTGTATTTTGAATCTGCTCCAATAAGGGCCTGAATGTCAAGTTCTGCAATCTGTAAATCCCTTGAACCCATTCTATAACCACTTTAAATTCCCCTAAACTTTAAGTTTCAAAAAAAAAAATATATGTAGCCAGTGTCAAAAGGTTGAGGAGTTGATGCATTTTTGCCCAGTTGTTTGTCCCTCGGCCTAAAGATAATTTGAGGGAACCACTTTATCCCCAAGGTGTACCAAGGTGTACAGAATACTGCCTGCTGGACTTGAGTTCCATCGGTTTGCGCAATCAAAGAATCCCCGGGTATACGACCAACCAAAATATCCTACTTTACATAATTAGGAAAATACAAGGATCAGTGCAACGATACTCCAATGTATGCAATTCTCAATTAATTCCAAAAGAATTTACTCCATAAATAAAGTTAATACTTTGTGACATATCCTTTGTGGTTATACACATATGGAAATCAGTGGAGATTAAACTATCTTTAAAAAGTTTGTCAAGTTGTTCTGTATCTTATCAACGACAAACATACATTTACCTTCATAAGCCACACTTCCCTTGGGACTTCACTAGGGTGGCTCCTTTACATAAAGGCAGGAAATCTATTGAAACTTGCTTTCAAATATATGTGGTAGACGCCAAACTTGATTACAAAAGCTAAGAGCAGGCCATATCCATTCCAATTGATTCCCACTAATTCCATATCATTAAAACGTATTTTATGAATTGCTAATGGATTCAGACTATTCCAAATAATAAAAATGTATTTTAGGAATCAGTAATGGCAAAGATCTTATCTTTCTTTCGTCTTTATAATGTAAGAAAATTTTTTGTGATAAAGTTAAAGATAGATACTTCTAGGTGGGATGTCTAGACTCTAGGCTCTTGTTATCTGGTAAGTTTCCTGTTAAGCACTGGCATGTGGGTTGTTGACACTAGCCTAAGGGTTATAATGAGAGCGGAATTTGAACCTAAACAACTAGAAAAAAATTAAAATTATGAATTGGTAATAGATTCCTATTATGAATTGGTAACAGATTCCTACAATTCCATAGCAATAAAAAATATTTTATAAATTGGTAATGGAAGTTTGAAGACCTCGTTGGATAATACAGATTCCTACTATTCCATAGCATTAAAAAATATTTTATAAATTGGTAATGGAAGTTTGAAGACCTCGTTGATATTATCCATGAAAAGTGAAAAACCATTACAGGGGTTTTGCAATCTACAAGTACCCAATGAACACAATTAGAATCAAGGCATGCACGCGTATCATAGTAATAAAGAGAATACATTATCCTAAGAAAGTTCCACATATCTCAAATCAATATGAAGTAAGAAGACTAGGATGAAGAACCCGGGTTAGAAGTTGATAAATACATCTGACCCTAGCTTAAACATCTATTCATTACATTTCAGTGACCTCCCACTGCACTTTGTCATATTTTTCTGACAGGTGCGGGCCATGAACTTCATCCAACAGTTATAAAAAAAAATTGAAGAATAGCATAAGCATTCCCTTTTCTTAACTAGTAAGAGCGGTGACAGCTTAAACTGAGATATGGTGTGCTAAATGATTTTTGCCCTTGCGCAGCAGTTCTTCGAAGATGACCTGGGTTTAGAAAAGAAAAGTCATTTGTTCTTTAGATGAATGTGTTTTATTCAGAGTTGGCCAATTACAGTGCTCAAACATAAGTCCATGCTTATTAGGCACCCATATTCTCATTAGGCACCCATATTCTCATGGTGGCTTGAGAGGTCTACACCAGCCATGTTAGGATTTGCCCTTTGGTTAGGGGATGGTGTTAGAGAACGTTAATTCAGAGCATAAGTCCATGCTTATTAGGCACCCATATTCTCATGGTGGCTTTAAGAGGTCTACACCAGCCATCTTAGTTGATTGAAAGCAGTGAGAATCACCCTTTGGGTAGGGACTGTTATTCTGGTTTATCTCAGTTGCTCTATTCTTGCACCGTTGGGTGTTCCATGGATATTTCTAACGATCACTGCTGAGGTTCTCAGCTTGCTGCAAATTATCCTAGACTCTGGATCACACTCGGATTTGTGAAGTGCGAGCTTATTGGTCAGATAATTCAAATTCTTGAATGCTTTGATAACCAGGGAAAAGCTAGTCTCAAGAGAAATAAAAACTCCAAACTCCAACTTCGTTGATAACTTTGAGAGTGGCTATTACAGTGGGTTGTAGTGTCATGTAACAACGAAGCTAAAGATGAATAAATTGGCACAGGCCTTATTACTTGATATCATGAGGTGGATCAAAGTTATATGATGTCTACCTAATACAAAGTTATATGAGTTACTTGAATTTTGTTTGAAAACATGTAAAACAATAGTTTTGTTCTAGCAACATCTACATATGTTATAATTTCTTATATATTATAATTATAGACAAGTATCTTCCTTTATGTGTTAGGCTAAATATAATAGCTATTCTTTATGTGTTAGGCTAAATATAATAGCTATTTATCATATGGGAGAGTGTTTGTCCTTTAGTAACACTAAAACTTATTCCCCTGTTAAAAATATTATTTATTAACATAATTTCTTATATGTTATAATTATAGAAAAGTATCTTCCACGCTAAATGTAATAGCCATTTATCATATTGGAGAGTATTTGTCCTTTAGTCAAATACTAAAACTTATTCCTTTATGAAAAATATTATTTATTAATATGATCGGTATAAAAAATTTCATCAAACAATATAATAGTTTATTTTACTATTATATTTATAGTAGAATAAACGGTAATATTAATATTATAATATATTATTAGATCAATAGTATATATAATAATTGTTTTTATTTAATTAAGAATTTATTTTTTTCGGATGTAAGGAAACAGGTTAATGATCCAAGATTTAAAGGCATTTGGTAGAAGTGAAACTCTGCCCCCTTATGGACCACCAACATGTTATTCCAAGTGACGTGGTTTTCCTTGATTAATGGTGATGAGTCAGTGTGCATTCGTGGTTAGCAACCAGAGATGATTATCCTCATTGTTGATTTGACAACTCAGTTATGATAGGTTTTCTCACTTATGAAAAAACAATATTAATATTAATATTATATTATATTAACAATATTGATGTTTATATTAATATTAAATATTAATCATTATTCATATTAATATTAAATAGTAATAATACTAACTTAGATCCATTTTAACCTTGGTTTTCAAGTTTCGAGAGGGATCAAATTGCTTGAGGTGCAAACCTTTCCTCAAGTTTTGCACTCAAAAAAGAGGTTTGCACCTCAAGGGATTTGATCTTTCTCGGTGCTTGATAGATCCGGGTTAAGATGGATCTAGGCTAGTTGAAAAAATCATATGAACAAGTGTCATATGAAGTGAATTATGGTTTTTGTTGTTGTGTGGTATTAATAAGCATTAAAAATCTCCATGGTAAAGTGTGGGTAAATCTCCATGGTCAAGAATCTTGTTCCATGATTTTATAAATGTATATATGTTTAATTTATATATTAATTCCTTTATAATTAATAATAATTAATAATAAAGTTATATTTTAGTTAGTTTTTTGTTTTTTGTTTTGTTTTTGTTTTTGTTTTTTGTTTTTTGTTTTTTTGTTTTTTAGCAATGTGAGATGTATAATGAAGTAAGTGTTTTGATGCTTATTATAGATTAATGTCTCTTAGTGCTTACCACCCATTTGGCTTATATGGTTGCTCTAGTTTATTTTTATATTATCATAGATCTATATTAACTCCAAATCTACCAAGCCTTGAGATGGATCAAATCTCTCAAGATGCAAACCCCCTTTTTACTGCAAAACTTGAGGAAAAGTTTGCACCTCAAGAATTTTGATTTAAAATACTCTCTCTCTCTCTCTTTCTATATATATATATATATATATATATATATATATATATCTATAATCCTCTTGATGCAGGAAGATACACATAAAGACGCGATCTGCTTTTTTAGTAGTCAATATAGGGCATCCGAGGATATTAATATTGAAGACTAATTAGATTAGGTAAATCTATTCTTGTGTATGGTCAATGAAGCAACAATTGAACTGATGAACAAACCAATTTATTCGGAAGAATTGCAAGAAATTATAAAAGATCTTGGGAAGGAAAAAAACTTGAGCCCAGATGGTTGGCCGATGGAGCTTTTTCTTTTCTTCTTTGATATTATGGGAGTTGATCTCTTGGATATGGCAGGGGAGTCCCATCACTTGGGACATATCTCCGGTGTTATCAATGCAACCTTCATTACCTTATTCCTAAAAAACTAAATTCTCAATCTTTCTTTTCTTTTCTTTTTTTAGACCAATTTCATTATGTAATACTGTTTTTAAGGTGATTTCCAAATTGTTAGCAAACATAGTCAAACATATTCTATCTAAACACATCACATTGGAACAATTTGGATTCTTACATGAAAAAAGGGCGCAAGATGTTGTGGCTATCACACAAAAATGCATCCATTTTATTAAATCCCGTAGATTGAAGACTTGTTTGATGAAAATTGACCTCATTAAAGATTATGACAGGGTCGATTAGGACTTCCTCAGGTTGATACTGTGCAAAATAGGCTTTCCTGGCAGCCATATTAAATGATCATGGCATGTGTCACTTCGGTGAATTTGGATTTTTAATCAACGAATCACTGATTGATTTCTTTTGCATCTCTACAGGATTACGTCAAGGATGTGCACTTTTGCCCTCACTATTCATCTTGGTCATTGATGGGCTTAACTGAGGTATAAGGGAGGCAAAGGAGGTAGGTATGATTTCTGTATGCAGGGTCATAAGAAATATCTCTTTGACACAATTCATCGATGATGTCCTTTGAACAAGAGCTACCAATATTTCAAAATGGCAGATTTTTCATCAAATAATTAAAAAATTTGGGAATGCCTCGGGGCTCCACATGAATAAGGAAAAATATAAACTTATCACGAATGGGATGGATGAGGTGGAGATAAAACAAATTGTAGATCTTTTTGGTGTCAAGGTCAGACCATTGGCAAACATGTTAAAATATTTGGGATTTTATTTGAAGCCTAGAAATTATGAGAAGAGAGATTGGAACTAGATAATTGTGAAATTTGAAAAGAAGCTAGCCCTATAGGAACACAAATGGTTATCTTTGGGTGATAAGTTGGTAATGATCAAGGCTATGTTTTAAGGTATTTCAATATATTGGATGCACTTTTTTCATTTACCCTTGGTGGTCATCCATATATTTGATTCTGTCATTGCTAATTTCCTATGGGTTGTTGTAGGAAACACAAAAAAAATTCACTTGACATGGCTTGAATCTATTTCCAGGCTAGTGGCGGAAGGGGGATAGGGTATAAGAGATATAAGAGCTTCAACCTTACCCCACTTACCAAAATTTTGCGGAGAGTGTTTCTTGAACCAGACATATGGCATGAGATTATTAGCGAGAAATATCTTCATCACACAACACTAGAAGAATGGGTTAAATATGGGGTACCTGAAAGAAGAATGCACCATACATTTGGCGTAGCTTGATGAAATCCAAGCCCTGGATTTGTGGCAATTTATGTTGGGAGGTAGGTCACAATGATTAGATCTCTATTAGATTATGTCGGGCATGGCCCAACTTGGTCCAAGTTGTGGGTAAAAGACTCCGCAGAAGAAGGAGCAGACTGCGCCGAGCTGGCGAAGATATATTCATCGCGCGGTCTTTTAGGGGTTTGGGGGTGGTACAAAGTCCTTATTTTGTAACGGGTATCAGGTATTAGTCCTTGTTTTGTGGATCCATGGTATGTGGACCATGGTTTTTGTAAAGATGAAATGTATATAAGGAGATGTCGTACTTTGTAATTAAATATATCATATATATCATGTCATCATAAGTGAATTTAATCTTTGTATTCACATCTGTAGTCTATAGTTTTGTGGGGAAGGCTCCGTAGCTAAGTGCACAAAGGCCTAGAAGAGTCTACAACTGAGTGCGCAGACCACCTGCATCTGGGTGCACAGGTCAGAGAAGTGCATGTAATTGAAGATCCTTTTAATAAAGAAGAAAGTTTTGGCGAAGTGTTGCATATCTCTATGTGTTTATTATTTATTTTTATGTATATGGTTGGGCATGATTTTCACTGAATTATGCAAAGAATTGTAAGATATACTGTTATTTGTTAGAGTTTGTGGGTTTAATGTGAATCTGTTAAATTAATCATCTGCGCGAAGTTCTTATGCATGCAAAGTTGTAATATCAATATAAAGTAGAAGTAAATACACGGCGCCACTGCGCAGACAACCCTTCGGTTGCAGAAGCCTAGTTCTATAGCCTCCCATAACTGCTTCGGGTGAGACTACAATATGCTTGCAGATCGTTGCAAAAAGGGCTAGTAGTTGAGGGATTTGTTGGTGCACAACACACTCTGAACCTGTGTCAAGCACCCTCAAACCAACAAATGGTTCCATTGTCGGGACCAGGATCTGCTTAAGGGATATGTTTTGGCATCCGTCAAAGAAAGAACTCCAGGAGTGGGTTGAACAAAAAGAAAGAGAATATGTAGAAAAAGAAAACAGAATCCTTAGATTATCGACTGAAGACTAGTTGCAGAAGTATATCTACGAGGAACAATACGAGATTTTCTTTGGTTCGTTCCACATTGAATTTCTTGAGTGGATATCTAAGTTAGCTGCGCATAAGACTTGTTTCAAAGGCGATGAACCTAAGTAGTGGAACCCTGATTTGATATAGCGACTCAAGATAATCAATAACAATATCTCAAGGGTTGTTGATTTTTGGATCGATAGCATTTTGGGAGGATTTATCACTGAGTTCGTAATCGAAGAGATCATGTCCTATAGTGAAGCAAAACGAAGATTCTTCAAAGGACCATGAGGTGAGTTCTTAAATTCTTTGAAGCTCTGGATTAAGATGTTATTGTGTGAAAAGGGGATTTTGCGGATTTAGTCAGATTAATGTTTAGGCAAAGAAGAAATAAGTCGGAACAAGTAGCTACGCGAAGTGGAAAGCGATATAGAATAGAGCCAAAGAACTATATTGAGATTGATTGTAGCCCCCTCTTAGGAGGATCTGAGAGTGAAGAAGAAATAAGTAACCCTACAACCCCGTGATATTCCCCCACCCATCCTGAAGGCATGCCGAAGTCAGGAGCTGAGAAGAATCAGAGCGTCTTTGGGATTCCCCATCCATCCACCCCCCTTACATGCCATCCCCCTCACCATATTTCCCCTACACCCCCACCTATCCAGTTGAGAAGAAGAAGAATGGCTTATGACATTAAGCTACCTGTATTTAAAGGACTGGGATTAGAGGACCCTGACTAGTTTTGATTTGTAGCTGATGCAATATGGACAACGAGACATATTAATAATGATGATGTAAAGAAGGTGCAACTCGTCACGTCGCTGCAGGAGAGAATGCTAACATGGTATATGAAATACTCTGTGAGTAAGACGAATGCTACGTTTAATGAAATTAAGTAAGCATTGGTAGTAGAGTTCAAGAAGCCAAAATCAAAATCGCAATACATCGAAAAGTTGAAAGAAATCAAACAGGTAGTGACTGAATCTGTGTGGGACTTGGATCAATGATTCAAGGTGTTGATGGGTCAAGCAAGCTTTGAAATACCCCCACAAAAAGATAAAGAATGGTTCATAGCCGCACTATTGCCACATATTAGGTTACCATTGACACAACAGAAGATCGTGACTCAAGCTGAAGCATTGGAGATTACGATGAAGCTGGAAGCTTCGTCGATTGGGGATATTCATGCAAGAGTGCAACAAATATAGAGTTAGCTAGCCAATCTGACCTTGGAATTGTAGGACCTCAAGAAAGGTAAAGAGACAAGATTAGAAGTATGGTGTACAAAATGCAAAGCAAAAGGTAATTATAAGGATCAATGCCCTGTGTTCAAAGATTATATTGCGAGTGGAGCGCCTAATCCAGTAAATCCAGTATTGTGGTTCGAGATTTGTAGAATGAGAGACCAACATATCTTTGAAGATTTCTACTTGTTACAGAAGTATGTACAGACCCCAAAGCAATTTTTTTCTTACTTATGTATATCAGTAGGCCATGATGAGAAAAATTGCTGAAGTTATGACTTAATGATGGATCACACTTCTGATAGTTATAGACTGCAAGCTGAATGACATACACACAAGGAGCAAGGTCAGCACGTTGGTCGAGGAGGATTTCAAGGATGAGGACGGGGACGAGGAGGAAGAGTTGGTCGAGGACGTGACCAGATTATATGTTACAATTGTGGACAGGAAGGACACTTCGCAAGTGACTGTCAAAACCCGACGACAACCTGAAATTACTGTAAGTATTTTGATCATGTGATAGAAGAATGTCCCGTCCTTATTGCGAAGATGCGGGAGAAAAGAAACTAGCAGCCTACAGAAAATGTCCAAATGATGACCGCTAAGCCAAGAGAAGATCAACCATGCATCGAAATTATAACAAGAAGTGGAACCATGACTGGGAATGATAAGGCCGATGGGAAAAAGGAAGTTGAAGCTACATGGGTAAGGAAAACTACTGAAAAAGCTCCTGCATTTGATATCCTAAAGGAAAAGCAAGCATTCATGGAGGCGAGTGATCCAGGTGGATATTGGTGGCCACCCACCTATTCCACTTGGACCCTCACCATTGTTCTATCAATTTTTTTTTCTCCATAGAAACATGTCATATTCAGTGGACTAATCACCAGAAAGAACATAGAACCATTTCATTGTATATTTTTTGGGGTATTTGGCGTTGTAGAAATGCTTATATTTTTTAGAATGTTGCCCCTGATGTGCAGATTACAAGCTTGAAGATTTTGAATTTTTTCAGGAGATTGGTCCATGGAAACCTTAATTACATAGGAGATCTATTATCTACAAGGAAATTGGTTGTCTTATCCTATGGGTTTCTTTGATGGGACATCACCGGGTGGTGAGTGTGGATGTGGAACTTATACCGTGATTCAAGCTTCCTAGACTTATCATTTTTTTTGGTTTGGAGGTATTGTTCCAATAGTAGAGTTGAAGTACTGGAGCTTTGGGGAGTGTTGCAACGTGTGTAATGGTTGGCTATTCAAGAGTTAATGATAGCAGGGGACTCTACGTCGGTGATTGATTGGGATTAGGGTAGATCTTCCTTTAGTGTTCCATCATTATTTCAATGGCTTCAACAAATTAAAATCATGGTGTAATCTTTTTTTCTTTTTGGTAGGTAAGCACCCACGGGGGATTTGAACCAGTGACCTATCGCAAGGAGTGCCTTAACAGTGCACCCATTCACCGTCAATCCAAATCCCCGTGGGCTGGTGTAATCTTTCAAGAACCTCTCATTTTCACATATTTATTGTGAGAAAAACTCAATGGCAGATCTCCTCTCTAAATGAGGTGCTTTAGTCCAAACGTGTAAGATATTATATAGTTATCTTGTCGATGGAATGGTTGAAAATTCAAGGGTGTTCATCTTCAAGAGGAGATGTTGGTTTGTTTATTTTTGTGAGTCTGATAAGTTTATTTCTAATGTCTCTGTTTTAGTTCCACATTTTTCTTTTGTTGGCTTATATTTCTTTGATGCTTTCCTACTCAATGAGAGACATTTTTTTTGACATCTTGATTGCATGTTTGGTAATCTCGGGATGGCTTTTTTTTATCGAAGATGAAGTTTGTTTTTGCCAGTGGTATCCCTTTTTGCTTTTGTTGGCAAAGCCCTTTAATAACTTAGAAATAACTTAGACTCCATTTCTTTAATTACAACTTTATGTTCATCATCACTTTTTATACCTATAACCTCATAGTTTTGTCTGATAATCAAAATTTACCTGTGTTTCTTTAGATGATGTAAACACCTTTTTATTGCTATGCATTTGTGAACATTTCTCCTCTCTGGTTGTAATCTCCTTTTCTAACTCGAGTCCTCTCAACAAATTTTCCACCAACCTTAGCTCTTCTTCATACTTCCTGAGCATTACATCTGAATGCTTCTCTCTGTATTTCCTTTGAATATATCCATGAGCAAACTTTGTCATATTCTCTGCACCAACAGGTTCATGCAATTGTCCTCCAATCATTTCATTAAGTAACTATATATGGGTCTCCATGTTATCTTTATGAGATAATGTGGCCTCATCCTCCTTCATCTTTGTGACAACTTCAAATTATTGTCCCCCATCTGCTAAACCTGCAACCATACACAAATTGTGAGTTTTAAAAAGACAGGCCCTCTAACCTCATTTGATGTTCTAATCATCAAATTCTTACATTGCCTTGAACATTCCACATAGTTCATGAGACTCTCAATGTGTCTCCTTTCAAAATCATCTCCAACAAATGACCCTTTATCTAGTTCATAAAGTGAACTCTTCCTTCAATTGTTGACCTCTACTTAAGCTCCACTCCTCTGAGCTTCTCATTCCTCAATTGAGAATTTATCCTATGCTTCAACTTTACCTGCAACTTTTGCCACTTCACCTTCTTTTATAGAATCCATCTATACCTATGGTCTTCTTCACTTTCCTGTAACAACATCATCATTATGCCGAGTTGTTCCTTCATCTCAACCATTTCTTGATCAAATTCCTCTTGACTCATCCTCTTCATTTTTGTGCCATTTTCTTTGGCATTTTCCTCTATTTTGTTATGACTGATACTTGAACCCTTTTTATGACTATAAGTAGTCATTTTCACTTCTTCTTTTATGATATTCTTCAAACTCATTTGTGAACTGCATCCCAACCTCTACTATAATGAGTCTTTTGCACTTTGTCACAATACCTCAGCAAGCTTCTCTCCTGAGCTTAGTATTTTGGTAACTTTTCTCCCTGAAACCTTTTAAGCACTCCTTGTTCCTGTTAATATTTTTCGTTTTCACCTTCTCTTTGAGAATATTCACTTGTCCTTCGTATTTACTCCCAATTCAAATTGAGAGTAATTCATATTTGTCCTTGATGTGAGGGATTTCTTGCCATAATTCCCGCTTCCTTTCATCTGCTACTTGCACCCAACAAATTCAATTTTTTTAGCCAGAGTTCAATTATGAAAACATTTAATTTATCTACTAGATCTCATCATATTTTCACTCTCATGACTTCTATGTTTTATGCTACTAATTTTTGCTACCAACAAAACACTTTTAGCATGTTTAAGATGTTGCTACTACTTGTCACATCTGCAATTTTTTTTTACTCTGCTGCTACCAGCAAACAACAAAGCTGATATGCATACATATAACTTCTACCATATCTATATCTACAATAAGAACTTCTAAATTCTTTTCTTTTCTTGCAATTATCTAGAAGCAATCATTTGCAAAAAAAGCAATCTTTTGTAATCAAACACAAAAACCTTAAATTTCTTATTCTAATTCTTTGTCTTGGATTCCTCTCCTGAATCCCTATACTAAGCCACCATCAACTTTGTCAATAATAAATGCCAAACCTCAATTCTCCCCCAAAGTAGAAAATTTTCCCTTGTAACTCTAAAGAACACCTCTGTGTTCTAAATTTCTTCTCCAAGATCTTAACCTACAAACGTTAATTCTCTTTTCAACTCAAGTTAAAATATTAAAACATTTTACATGTCATATTTCAAACAAATCTATACTTCTACAAACTGTAAAAAGCATCATTGCAATCTTTCCCTTCAATATTATGACAACTTGCGGGTATCTTATGTCGAATTGTTGGTGTTTGCAACATATAAATGAGCAATCTTATTTTTTCTTGATACCACTTGATGTCGAATAACATCCACTTTTCATTTTCATGGTGGCTAAATTATTTTGGGTTGATCTTGAACCTGCCCATTGTTTTCTTTCTTAGATATATGGTGCGAGATCTTTTGAATCTTCCTAACCAGACATAGTCCTCTTTAAACATACAATGCCCTTGTGCGTTCACCCTTTAGTCTCATTAGAACCACAATCCAACCCAAAACACTACACTAGAACGTTTGGTGCACAAACCTCAAATTTCAGATAACCTCATCACTGAGTTCAACTCAATCTTCATCACACGACCGTGGCTTGTAACTTTGAGCTCAATTCTAAAGGTGCTAAGCCTTTAATTCCCTATTTGGCTATCCTTTTTTGTTATACACAAACAAATTCAAACTCCAAACTCTTTAATACTTTGTGTTTATTTTGTTATCCACCTTATGACCAAGGTTGGTGACCAAAGCTGGTGACCAATGCTTAATCGAACCTCATTTGTATCTGAGGATTGGTGTGATCTATATGGTATTAAATTTATCGTAGACCCATATTAATTTGTCAATCAATATATCCACCTCACTCTCCTCCCTGATCCAATCATCCAGAGTTTGGATGGATCTAGATGTACCACGCCTTCGCCACACCCGAATTCGTTGTTGGTTGGATTACTTTTTATCGCAGGATATTATATCTTGGGGTATTAGGCCTAAATTTATCTCCACACAATTGTATCTGGTTCCAAGACCCAAATGTTCTTGCTCCCAATGGATTTGAACTTCACGCTTTCGTTGACGCACTTCTCAACGTCTGTGAGGTTCACAATTACTTACTAATTCGGATGCATCATCCTGATCCATAAATATTTGTAACCAACGTTGGGGTCCATAGTAAACCTTCGATTTTTCAGATGTATATAACACCCTGTAGAAGAAAGATGACATGAATATCATGTTGATCCGCCGAATATGTCACCTAACTACTTTACACCAAATATATTTACAATTAGTTTAATCCATCCGTTCAAGTGTTGATTGGAATATCTACTCGTCAGAGGTTCAGATTTGTTGAGGATGAATGACTTGTGATATTCAAATGTATGTTATGTTGCACAACTATTATGTACTCTGTAAATACCTGATTAGTTCACCCCACTATCAGAATACTTCCCTTCTAGTCTTAGAATCTTAGCTCTACAACATCTTCAATTTCAAAATAAGGATTTGACCACACCATGATCATAATATGCCTTTGGGCACATGCATTGATGTTTCCCATTTCAGACTTCATATCGTCCAACTGGAATATCATAACTCGATTAACCATATCAAGTTCCACGTTCATACAATGTTTAAACAACACAATACAGATAAGCATGATGCAGAAACAATCATACACAAATGCAAATCCTCAACAAATTCTCCAAGATTTGATTCCTCAATCAATTCTCTCAACAAGCTTCGTTCTAACAAACATAACTTTGACAAAACTTAATTCACAACAAGAGAGATGAAATCCATTTGCAATCACAGAAAAACACTCACGAATCCCTGAATCATTCAATTTTCCATTCATATTTAAACACAACGACTCCTTCTGTATGTTTTGCACACAAACATCATATGCACACAATTTTGGTTACTTTCTCTAAACCCTGATTGTCTTGAATCCTCTCATAGGGTCTACTCTTCTCACATGACAAATTTTTCCTAGTCTATCATTAATTCCACATTCACACATAGAAACCAGAATCATCAAATAAAGCACACACAATTATAATCAATAGAAACAAATTATTTTCCATTTAAGTTTGTACATACATCACCAATACTTAAAAGGTCGTATATGCTCCCGTAATCCCTCTTGGCTTGATCTACATTATTTTGGCAAACCTTTGACCAAATTTACTTTGTTTGGCCACACTCTTTGTACCTGTAGATTTTACATTGCATTTATACAATCTAGAAAAACAAACAGAAATTGTTACAGATCTTAATCTAAGTCTTAAGATCCTTCAGATCCTAAAATCTCTCTTATGAGCTATCATTCAATCCTATTTGGATTTTGCCCAGAGATCATAGATTTGTTACCTTCAATCTTTTAGAGTTATGACTCATTCTTTTTATAATTCAACTAATAATTTAAGAAAATTAAACAATTTACAAAATTAGGAAACCGACCCTTTTAGTAAATATTTAAACCACTAAGTATGATCAACGAATTAAAAACTTAAGAGCTTATTCCCCTACATCACTCTTATACAATTTTGTATTACCATTAATATAAAGTATACAAGTTGTTCACCCATGTTGGCTTCTCGTTCTTATAAATGTGTTAACATTACTTTATTTTTACAGACGTTGAGAAGTGCGTCAACGAAAGCGTGAAGTTCAAATCCATTGGGAGCAATGCAGCTCAGCGAAGGTCCGGCTCTTGGAGGGTGATTCGGTCGTTAGAATTTTAGCAAAACGACCAAGTGTGTGGGCGAGTGAACTTGTGCATACATGACCTTGTGAAAACACACTCAACATGAATTGACCACAAGACACATCAAACCATCAAGACAACATATACTCAGTGTGATTGACAAATGATGCGAGCAACAAGAGTGACACTTGTGATAGATCATTGAACAACCGTGATGACACTTGCACGAAAGTGTGTACAACATCGTGTGTGAGTGCAATAGAGGTGTACATGGCGAACACAACTCAAACACAATCTTACACATCACCAGAACGAGGTCGCAAGCATGACATACCAATCAACATGTGGAAGATGATAATTGGCAGAACAAGTGAAAAAGAAGCAAGACATGTAGAAGAAACACATAATATGACTTTTCGTGTTTGTGCACATGCATGTTACTAAGGACAAGGTGATATGACAATGACAAGTAGTCCTACAAACTCCGCTAAGAGGTGTACTTTGAAAGATGTTCCTTAATTACCATACTTACTCTTAAGATGATCATGCATCTAACGAAGTTTGCATGCGGTCCTGATCTTTTCCATTACTCGGTTCCTTGGTCCTTCTCCTCAACTTCTTGGAAGCGATTTCAACATGTCACCTTTTCCTGTAGACACTTAGAGGTAGATCTGCATAATTTCAGCGAAGAGTGACTGCTGCTGGAATGAGGCCCTGGGAGGTCCGTCTGTGTAGTTTCTGCATGCAAGACTGGCAAGACAACCTGGACAACACTGCGCAATTTTGAGGTTCAAAGCACGACTGCGGGACAGGGGTCCTGGGAGGACACCTTTGCGCAATTTCTGAGTGTAGTGCAGTTGGACTCTTATGTGCATTTTTGGAGAGTAGTGTTGGCTGCCTGACTGCTCTATGCATTTTTTGAGAGCAATGCTGGCTGCAGTCTCTACGAGCTGCGGGGTTTCAGTAGGCAAGGGAGGAAGCTTGATGGTTGCAGAAGCAAAGCGCACAGTTCGGGGAAGATGGATGAGGTTAGGTTGCTTGGTAAAATGGCTAAGTGTGAGATCAATGAAACAAATGTAAACATTGATAGGACTTGACTGTGATCACACACGGACACTTAGTGACACAACGTAGAACATTCACAATACATAATACATACTTTGCTTGATGCAAAAACCTTCGTGACAAAAGTGCGTGAAGTGAGTGTGAAACATGTCTATATGATGACAACCACTCATACACATACAATTCTCTTGAAGCAAGACAACATTCCATTTGCATGACAAACAACAACCCCTATGCTCGAAAAAGACACATGCTGCATAAAGATGAGAACGCAAAAAACTCTTAGGATCAAGGAGGGGAGCTTGAAATCATTAGCGTACCGATGAGTAACCAAGGATGATCGATTGTAGGATCCAAGGTAGGCTCCGAAATTTGCAAGCGAGCCAAAATTTTGGAATGTGGTTGTAGCCGCTATAACACTTGGCGATACACTGATAGAACTCCAACTCTCTGTATGGACCTTGTTTCGTGAAAAGTGAGTCTAGCCCTTCCGAAAGCATTGTTCGATTCTTTGATCATCGTGGTTTCCACAATAGCTTGGTTGAAATATATAGTCCCTACCATTCTCTTCACCGGTCTGCACACATTCTAAGCCAAGTCAACCCAATTGTTTCGATTGGGGATGAGGGTTATATTGGTGCACAAGTAATATGAAAGTCAATGTTTAATTTTGATCTCTGGTGTTGCTCCGCTGCCAGCAGGCCTGGACAATACCCCGACGGAGTCACGCAGGAACACAAGCGTCACTCTGTTGCCAACGAGCCTGGTCAGTACCCCGACGGAGTTACTTGCATCAACTCTCTGCACAGGAAGCCTTTGTCTTCTTTCACCTTATTCATTTTTTTCAGAATTTTCATATTTTCATTTTTTAAAGAACTATGCATAGGCACTTATTTATTTCAGAGGTGGAAGAGGGATCCTGAATTATTGAGAGCAAAAGAGGTTGTTCCTTGAGAGAAGTATGTTATGTATACCTCTGACATACTTGTTAAGTTTCTCCCCCTCACCTTTCTCTACTTGACTGAGTTGACAAGGGTTAACCCAAAACAACCGACTAGAGTAGGTGGTGCTGGTTAGAGTGCAAGTGTTGTGTTTTCACCTAGACTCACTCTAAATAGAACGTATTTTCCATCAAGACATCATCGACTGAAGACAACAAGCTCTTCATAAAAAGAGAGGACAACAGATAACCAAGTGTTGATAATTGTACAGGTCCTCTTAGATTTTCCCAGCTTGTCTCAAGAGCCAAACACGGTTTCACGAGAGGCTAACCTAAGGGTACATGGAAGCAAATAAAGTGAAAAGCAAAAACAAGAAGTAAAGCGAAAGCAAAGCAGGCAAGAAAAGTAAGTAAGCAATCAAACCAAACCAAGTAAGCAAGCAAACAAACATGCGAACCAAAAAGCAAAGCAAAGCAAGAAGCAAAGACTATTCCTACTCCTATGCTAAATAGTGCATGGGCTTACTCACGTGAAGTGATATTTCCAATGCAGCCACCGATGCATTGGCTGGCCCATGTTGGTGAAGGCATGGTTTGCGAGAAGCACAGTCAAGCGCACTAGCAAACATAAAAAATACAATAATGAAGACCAACACGCTCTGAGTTCTAAAACATCCACAAAAAATAAAAGAGTGAATGCACAATACAAACATTCTGCGAACTTAGCATGGTGTTGTGACACACTATGTGCAAATGATAAACATGCACACTATTTGTACTGTGACATACGAGTGAACATGAGAAATACCAACAGCTTATGCTTTGCATGCGTGCTGATTTTGTAAGATTCCTCCAAAGCTTGAGCGATGGGATCACATGATTCGAGTGGAGGAAGCGAAATTTGGGTGTTTGGTTGATATTCAATGTGAAGAAGAGAGTGATGAGGAGCCTTGGGCGTTTCAAAATTTTTCTAATTGGAAGTGGAACCAACCTTAGGACAACAAGGGCCTCACATAACCATCAGCCTAGACTGAAGTGCCTCGACAGCCTGCGGGGTTTCCACTCTGTCAACAGGTAGATCATCAGAGACAAGTGGCCTAGATAGATTAACAACGAGTTAATCAATGATGCAGGAGCATGAGGCTCGAAGACAAAATACTTCAAATTTTATTCCAAAAATACAAAAAAAGTTTATAAGCAAAGGAGTGGGATCCTTTAGCTGTCACTTTACAAATATTTCTAGATAGGATTTGAGTTAGAATTCAGGGATTTGGATTATCTTGTAATTAATTCAAGTAGTTAGGCTTAGTTGAGATTCTCGAGGAGAATAATATCATGGATATCAAATAGGATTAGGTAGTTTCGATCCATTGATTTAGGATCTGGTTGTTGTATGTGCAGGTATTTATGTAAGTTTTGAATTAATGTAAAGGGATTTGTTTGTGGAGGATTTGGACAGATCGATGTAAAATTTGGAATCTCTCTGTATCTCTATGTATTCTATGCATGAATGGTCAATCCCGGAGGTTTGAAGTTCCTTTGAATATCTCTGAGTGTTGTTGATTTCTAGTTTGGCCTTTAGAATTAGAGTTTTGGATAATCTTGTGTTATCGTGTTTAAATCTTCATACGCTGCGCATTTAAATATTTTGAATGTATTTCAAAACCACGGGGTTTAGTTAGCGATATCCTGAATATAACTTAGAGACAGATTAAACTTGGCGGAAGCACTAAAACCCCAACGGATTGAGGAATGAAATCGACGGCAGAGGTTTAACGCGCTAAAAGTTTGTGGAATGACGGACACGATAAGGTTATAAACTGGGGTTTTAATTACTTTCGGTTCCGTGGAAAATTAGAAGGTTTTCCATATTACGGGTAAATTCAACAGTTCTGCTGTTTTAGCAGAATATCTAAAATTAGAGGTTGATGACTGGTATTCCAAAGGAAACCCGAGAAGAAGTCCCACCTAAACTTGAAGAGATCGTTTCTGGTTTTGAACAATTATCCTTAACACCTGCAACCAACCCACCATTAGTGGTATTAGAGGAGCTTATTGAGACTGATCAGGATCTCAAATATCAGAGAAAGAAGTCCAACATGGCTTTCAGAGTTGGAGGAAGACGTGGTCAAAGAAGAGGAAGACCAGTTGCAAATGCTAAAGTGTTGGAAGTTATGAAACAGATGTAAGCTAAACTAGAAGCAGTGGAAATGGGAAATCAAAGAGATGGAGATGTCAGTGAGCCTGAAGTTGAAGCTGTAGAAGAAGAGGAAGCTACAGAAGTTACTCCTGAAATGAGATTCTTTAAATTAGTGTTGGGATCCACATCTAAACCTAGACTTAAGGGTTCAGTTTATACAGGAGATTTAAACCCTGAGGAGTTGATAGAATGGATTAATGACATGGAAAAATTATTTGATTATGAAGAGATGGAAGAAGGAAAGAGAGTGAAATTTGATGTCACAAAATTGAAAGGACATGTAGCACTTTGGTGGGATGGAGTGCAGGCAAAAAGAAAAAGACTTGGTAAGCAACTGATTACAAATTGGAATAGGATGGTGGCAAAGTTGAGAGGTAAGTTTTTGCCAAGTGATTATCAACAATCATTATTTGGACATATGCAAAATATTAGACAAAGGTCTTTGACAATGAAAGAATACACAGAGGAATTTTACAAAGTAAGCATAAGAGCTGGACAAATTCAAGATACATATGAGAAGGTTGCACGATATATAAATGGTCTCAGAATGGAGATCCAAGATGAGATAAGTTTGCTGTCTCCTAAAACAGTAGAAGAGGTTTATCAGATGGTATTGAAGGCTGAAGAAAAACTCATGAGGAATCAATCTTCCATAAGTAGAGGTACTTTTCGAGGAAGGGGAAGTCAAGGTGGTAGAGGAAGATCTACAACACCTAGATATGGAACTAGCAGCAACTCGAATCATCATACACCCACAGAAGGTGATGCAAGTGGAAGGAGTTTTTTTAGAGGAAGAGGAGGCAGAGGCAGAGGAAGAGAAATCAGATGTTACAGATGTAACAATTTGGGACACATAGCCTATGAGTGCCCAGAAAACACAGGAACAAAGCAGAGAAATGTAATTATTGCTTAGACTGAAGAAGAAGCAATAAAGGTGTCAGAAGAAGAAAATGTACCAGAGAAAGGGGAATCTTTGGTAGTTAACAAAGTTTTGTTAAAGCCAACAAAGGAAGTTGTTGAACCATCACAGAGAAAAACTTTGTTCAGGACTATGTGCAAGGTTCAAGGAAAATGCTATCAAATGATAATTAATAGTGGTAGTACCGATAATTTGGTCTCTACAGAAGTGGTAGAAAAGTTGAAATTAAAGACAAAGAAACATCCAACACCTTACAAGGTGTCATGGCTTCAAAAAGGACATCAATTGTTAGTGAATGAACAGTGTGAAGTGGAGTTGCAGTTGGGCAGATACAAAGATAAAATTCCGTGTGATGTGATGCCTATGGATGTGTGTCACATATTGCTGGGAAGACCTTGGCAGTATGACAGAGGAGCTATGCGTGATGGGAGAGAACACATACACATTTGGTAAAATGGTGTTAATCATACATTGATGCCTATGGAAGAAGAGTATGGATCAAGAAAATCTTATCTAAAGACCCTATTTCTTAGTGGAAAAGAATACTTGCAGCAGATTGAAGAGGATGAGGTAAAATTTTCATTGATTTGCAAACCCAAGGTAATAATGACTTCCACTAAATTTTTTTATTTTCCAATTGCAATTCAAGAGATGCTGGAGAATTATTGTGATATCATTGTAGATGATTTGCCTAATGAGTTACCACCCATTAGAAAAATCAGTCATCATATAGATTTGATTCCAGGGGCAAATCTACCAAATAAAGAAGCTTATAGGATGACTCCCACAAAAAATGAAGAAATCAGGAAACAGGTTTAGGAACTGTTAGATAAAGGATTGGTTAGAGAGAGTTTGAGTCCTTGTGCAATGCCAACAGTGTTGAGTCCAAAGAAAGATGGAGGCTGGAGACTGTGCACTAATTCAAGAGAAATCAACAAAATAACAATCAGGTACAGATTTCCTTTACCTAGAATTGAAGATTTGATGGATTGTTTAAGTGGAGCAAGATATTTTACAAAGCTGGATCTAAAAAGTGGTTATCATCAAATAAGGATTAGAGAAGGTGATGAATGGAAAACTGCTTTTAAAACAAATGGAGGACTGTATGAATGGATGGTGTTGTGGGGAAAAATGCCTATGCAGGACGATCCTATCCACCTAAGGTGTGACAGTGCCTTAGCAACAAACAGAGACAGCTATTCTGGTTTCTTCCTTTATGAAATGTGAAAGAAGAGAGATAAATGGACTTACCGGTGTCTTCCGTTTGTCCCTCGATCCGGTCTCTCTTCTCTTTGGGAGTTCACAGCTACTTGCCTTCTCACTCGCCCAGCTTCAACAGGTTCATGCAAGATCACAAGAGAACAGCTACTTGCCTTCTTGCTTGTCCAGCTTCAACGGGTTCCTGCAAGATCACAAGAGAACAACTACTTGCGACAAGAGAAGAACACTACACAAAGACAGATATTCACATTCATAACTAGTTTAGGATTAGAAATAAACCAAATACACTATTGCAATCATACATCAAGAATACATCAGCATATAGGAGAAACCAAGATAGCTTTATTGATGAATAACAAGGTTCAGGAAGAGATACAACCCAGAGGGCTCCAATCCAGCATCTCCTTCCCAGCAAATGGAATTCCTATCTTCACCCCCTTCGAAGCATTAAGCACCCAATGATTCCAATCTCAAACCAACAGCAATTCTTTGCAATAACAAAATTCCCCTCTCTAGATCTCATGGAGGAGAGATCCATATATAGATGTTTGGAGAGAGGATGAGTCAGCTTGAGATCTGACTAGTGTCCTCTCCCTCTGTCAGTTCTTGATTCCACTTGGAGGTTCTTGCTTCCACTTGGAGATTTGGAACCTCTTACTCATCACCAGTCGAATTCCCTGAGGCAAGTGTCATTTTGGAAGCTTCCTGGGTTTTGACACCTTGAGAAATGAGCTTGCCACATGTCCACTCTCGTTCAGCGTAGGTAGCCAGTGTTCCATTTGACATTCAACGCAGGTAGCCAGTGTTGGCTTTGACATTCAGCGCAAACAGCTAGTGTAGCCACTGAAATGATCCTGATTTGACTTGTTTTGAGCAGTTTTTTGGTGGAGAACTTCTATGAATTGCTGTGGTTTGTTAGCCTTGTTCCTCTAGGGGTAGGAACAACATGTTTAGGGACTTTGGATCCCTTAGATTATGGACACTTCATGCTCAATGCTGTAAGGCACAAAAATGTCTATAACAGTTGCCCCCTAAAGTATGAGGCTGTTTATCGGGTGAAATGCTTTATCAGGGGGATCCGAAGTTCATCCAATGCTGGGAGGAGACCTGTAATAAGATACAATACAATACATTATTTTTCATACTGCTTTCATGATCTAGCTGAGGCGGGCATTCCCATGCTCAGCTTTATAAATTCATTTTTCTGTACATAGAACAGACAATCGTCTGATGGTAGACTGATAATTTTTGATGAAATTATCATCCTTTGAGTAGGATGATCATCTGCTGCAATGATGTACATGTCAATGTCTTTATCTTTCCTGAATATATATCGCAGCCCGAATGGATGAAACTAGATCCGGGGTCTTCAAACTCGTTCGATCTTCACTCTAAGTACAAGTCGATCCATGTGAGAAATGTTCTGAAGTCGAACATGGATAGACATCGCTTGATTACCGGTCAATGATGTAAACCGTTAACAAGCGCGAGAGGAATCACCGATAATGATAATGACCCTCAAGGTACTGCAATACAATTCACGTGGTGTGAATAAAGGACTTGGCGTCGAACACCACGCAAAATCTTTCGGTCGAAGGTCATTGATGTATACCTGTCGCCGGAAGTGAGAAACTTGCCATTGAGGCATGCAAGCTTCAAAGTACTGAAGGGGTTGTTCCTAGATCAACTTCTTGGATAATGAGCTGATGTCGACAAGAAGCGATCCGTCAAAAGAGGGTCTTAATGAATCCCACATCAGTGACACGGAACGGAGCTAATGATTTTAATGGAGGTGAAAACGATCTGTGACATATGATTCAGGGTGGCGGTCATGAAAGGATGAAGGACAATGTATGGCAGTGGATGGGACACGGTTGACTTTTCTGAACGACTTCTCTTGAACATATGGCGACACTGATGCGATGGATTGGTAGCATTACCCCAAATATGGATGGTATGGTGAGACCATGGATGTGACCGGTGAATGAAACAACCCAACCCGATTGTGGTACGGAGGAAAAGTGTCATGTTCAAGAGCGACTTGCTACCATCAAAGTTTTCTTTAGTTTCTCCCAATTTTTCCCCAGTCATTGCTGACCAGTACCTCTTTATTTTTGTCAAGCTTGAGGAGGATAACATATGCTTGTTCTATAACCTGCCCTTCGGGAAAGCCCATCGCTATGTTTTAACGAGCCTAGCGATAGTGAAACTCGTTCTCGTCTAAAGACAAGTTTGTCGCTATTTAATGATTTTAACGAGTCTAACGACAAGGATAACTCGGTCCTTTTCATTTTTAGAGAGTCTGAAAAGGTACATAAATTTAACTCCAAAGGTCCTTTTTCGTCATCTAATCCCTTAAGTCTAAAAAAGTATAAAACAATACAGAAGGGATGATTTTTCGATAGTTTTAACGAGCCGAATAAAACAAGCGCTCGATCTTTTTGTGCAATAATCCCTCAGGTCCAAAAAGATTAAAATCTAGAGGAGGGATAGCACTTCCTGTCCCTTTAACGAGCTGGAAGGCCAAGGACTCGGCAATCTTTTCATATTTTACGAGTCAGATGAAAAGAGCTTAAAGAAGACTCGTCTTTTGAGGAACGAGTGATAAACAGGGTTAGCAGCTGATTCCAGGTACAGGTTGGAATTTTCCAATCACGGCAGTGTCATAAGGATGGCTAGGTGAAATCACTCTTCGCAGCTGTTCCTCAAAATGGGTAAACAATCATATGGAGGTGAATGATCGGCCAAATGGAAAAGTGGAGGTGACGGTGCAAACACGACCAAGGCTTTAATGGCTGATGATATTACATTCACAGTGGTTATTTACTGGGATAGTTCATTTTTTAACGAGCTTAAACACGGGTGGAAACATTTGCTCGGTCTTATGTTTATTTTTTAACGAGCATGAACTATGCGCTAAAACTGCTCGGATCTTGCGTTTATTTTTTAACGAGCATGAACTGTGTGCTAAAACTACTCGATATCATATGGCCAAATTTTGATTTTTACCATAATTGGCTTTGCCCTTTTCAAAGATAGTACTGTATCCTCAATTGCTGCATCAAACTAGTTAAAAATGAATAACATTTGTTTGAAAATGAGATTAGAAACCTAATATTTCACTTTGAACTACGTAAAAAGCAATTAAAAGGTGTTTTTACCTCTCATTTTACCATTTCATTTGAACTTGGTTTGTTGGAGCTTTGGAGGTGCCTCTTCCCCCTTGATTTTCATCAGCTGATTCCGGGAGATTCTGCGGACGATTTTCGGCGCCGTCTGGACCAGGTAGGAGCTAAACCCTAGCTCTTTCTATTCATGGTTTCCTTTTTCCATTCTGTGCCTGTTTTCTTGTCCCCCTGAGCCCCTGGGGTTTTGCTAGGGCGCTCTGCCATCAGCGCAGGTAGTCCATTCGAAACCTGCGTTGAATGTCAAGCTGCTTGAAGGCAGTTTGAACTTCAACGCAGGTGGAACACTTGCCAGTTGCGTTGGGCATAGAAAAACAGTCTGGTTGCACAGTTTTTGATGAAAATTTTGCCAGTTTCTCATCAAATCCAGGATCTTACTCTTTCTCTTGTTTGTTTTGCAGGGACCTTTGAGCAAAATGACCCTTACATGGCGAGAACGAGAACATGAAGAAGAGGACATGATTGCCCTCCATGAACCTGTCACGGTGAACGCGCTGCGGAACTGTGGCCTGCTGAAGTTCTTCCATATCTCTAGTATGTGAGCACAGATCTCCTTACTGCAGTATATGCTTGATGCTTGGGATCCTATCAATCAAGTATTTCAGATTAGGGGCAAATCTATCCCCCTGATCGTAGTAGACATTTACTTCTTGACTGGCTTGTCGAGGCGGGGTGCTCCCATTTCTTTGTCAGGTCCGGCCCGAGGGAATGACTCCGTGAGAGATTATGTCCGCCAGTATTGCAGGGAAGGATCTCAGCCGAGCAGAGACAGCAAGGTCGTTATCCGTGATATTGCTGACAGATCTCTCAGGTCCATTCTGTATACTATTGGTAGGATGGCCGGTAGTGCATCTCTTCATGTTGCCAACAGGTCTTATGTGCAGCACGCCTTGGAGTGTCTCCAACCGAAAATATTCAACTGGTGTGATGCAGTACTTCTTCAGATGAAAAGTCATTTGAACAAGGTAAAGGACGGGAAGCTAAAGAACTTTGGATTTGGTTCTATTCTGACTGCCTTTGCCTTGGAGAAAATACCACTGATGCAGCCTCAGTATATCGCACTCGACTTGCCTTCTCCTACCGAGCCACGCATGCAGAGATGGGTTGATCACATGTCTAGGCATGCTGGTTAATCTCAGATTTCTTTCATTGATACCTTCTTCAGGTGGTTCGAGCGTCAGGAGATGGTCTATTCCGAGTATCCATATGCTGGTATGGATTTCCGAGGTGATCCGGACTTGGTATTGCCGGATGGCGAACAGTGGGGCGCTATTGGTAAAATCTTTGACCATATTACTATTTACTGTTCTTATTTATAATGTCCTTGTGCTTTATTCTGTCAAGACTTTAATCAAACTCATGTGTGCATGCAGATGTTGGTCCTGTTCGTCCAGCAGTTTGCTCGAGAGCGCCAGTTGCTGCCCCAACAGGGGAGACTGCTGGGAGGGTTATTCTCCGCGACCTTGATGTGGCTGAGACCCTTACAGCTGTGCAGGAGCAGGTTGAGAGCCTTACTCTCGGCATTCCCGATGTGAGGATTGATGAGTTACCTTTACAGTTGCAGCGACATACTACTGGTGTGCCTAGACGATGGACTCGTCTCTTACGCATGATTGCACAGGCCGTGACGTGCTATCATGAACATCACTAGGCTAGGGTGCCCCCTAGCATTTTTGAGTTTTTGGGTCATGCGACCAATTTTTGTCTTGGTTACAGAACATTATGTATGAACGATAAACAACTTATATATATATATATTTTGATTTTCGGGGTTTATTTTGGTTGAGTTATATGATCCATATGTACAACATTGATGATGTGTCTCTTTTTACAAATGTCGCAAATGTCTATCTAACACATAGTTTGCTAATGAGTCGGTTAATGTGTTTAAGTTTCTGGAAATATGCTGGTATTGAATTAAATCAAATTGTCTTTCCAAAATCTTAACCCTTAGGAACATGCGATAAATAGCTGGGTTGCGGACAGAATATATACCATTGAGTTGTAGTATTACAAGTTGTGAGTCTAGCCTGACGATTAGTCGGCGTATACCGTGGGTGATGGCATCAGAGAGTAGTTCTATCAACGTGCTATACTCAGCGATGTTATTCGTTGATTGCCCGATACATAAACCTCTGAAACTTACTAACTCGCCGCTTGGATAAAAAATGGCCCAGGCTGCGGAGGACAGGTTCCGCGAACTACGACTCGCTCCGTCGGCATATCCAACACATGTCTCTAGAAGGTTTGACATTTGCAATAAATGTAAAAAGGTGGATTACTCGACCAAAACCAACACTTTAGCGAAAACAAAATACAACAAAAGCATACAGGTTACTATTTAAGCATAGTAACACTTGAGGTACAACCCATTACGGGGTTGCGCCAGTGGAATTCCGTCATAATCCATTAACTCGTAGGCTCCTTTTGCTAACACTCGTTTAACAATATAGGTGCCCATCCATAAAGAATTAAATTTACCTGCTCCCAATTTATCGGATTCTTGGTCATAAAGCAAGACCAAGTCACCTTCTGAGAAGACATGGGGTTTGACATTTTTGTCGAACTGCGCCTTGACTCGTTTCTTATGGGCTTTGTTAGCCAAAGCGGCATCACGACGAGTTTCATCCAATTGGATTAATTCCAAGAAACGAGCCTCTTCTTCCGAAGTTTCGGGGAGGAGATCAATTGCGAGTTTAAGAGACGAGATTTCACACTGGATTGGCAAGACTGCTTCCAGGCCATACACCAGTTGGAAAGGTGTGAACCCGGTCGCATTCCTTACCGATGTTCGGTAAGCCCACAAGGCTGAGTACAGGATTAGGTGCCACCTTCTTTTGTGAACCCCGATCATCCTTTGCAACATACGCTTCAGGACCTTGTTGATTGCTTCAATTTGTCCGTTGGCTTGCGGATAATACGGGGTAGAGCTGTCGTGAGATAGCCCTAGCTTGGTAGCTAATTCAATCATCACGTGATTGCGAAAATGTGACCCATGATCTGTAACTATAGCCTGTGGTACGCCGAACCTGGCGACTACATGATTGAAAAAGAAAAGGGCAACTGTTTCACCAGTGTTATCTAATGTAGGCATCGCCTCGGCCCATTTGGTAAAATAGTCAACGGTGACTATAATATACCCATGCCCCCCGGTCGAGGTGGGGTTACATGTCATGAAATCGATGCCCCATTTGGCGAAAGGCCCAACAACAACTATTGGTTGTAAAGGTGCGGGTGGTCTTGTTATATACATTTTTGTGCCTTACAGCATGAAGCATGAAATGTCCATAATCTGAGGGATCCAAAGTCCCTAAAAATGTTGTTCCTACCCCTAGAGGAACAAGGTCAGCAAACCACAACACTGAATATCAGTTCTCCACCTGAAAACACTCAAAAACAAGCTAATTCTGGATCATGTCAACTGCTCCACTGAGCATCTGCGCTGAATGTCAACTGCTCCACTGTCTACCTGCGCTGAATGTCAACTGCAAATAAGGCTACCTGTGTTGGGCGAGTTGGGACATGTGGCACAGTCATTCCTCAAGGTGTCAATGCCCAGGAAGTTTCCAAAATGACACTTGGATCAGGGAATTCGACTGGTGATGAGTAAGAGGGTCTATCTCCAAGTGGAAGCAAGAACCTCCAAGTGGACTCAAGAACTGAAGAATAATTGAAGTGGGAGAGGACACTAGTCAGCTTCATGCCAGCTACAAGCTGACTCATCCTTTCTCCAAAACTCCTATATATAGAGCTCTCTCATGAGGTCTAGGGAGGCTGGAATCTTGTGAATGTAAGGAAGTGCTGTTGGTTTGAGTTTAGAACTATTGGGTGATTTGCTTTGAAGGAGGTGAAGAGGAGATTTCTTTCTGCCGGGAGGTGATGCTGGATTGGGCCTTTTATGGTTGTATCACTTCCTGAACTTTACTTCTTCCATTAATAAAGCATTTGAGGTTCTTCTATATGCATGTGTCTCAATGGTGTATTGTTATACTTGTGTATTTGATTTATTCTAATCCTTGAATCAATTATGAATGTATGCTTCTTGTAGTTTCCCTCTCTTGCCATTTTGTAGGATCTTGGTGTAGCTGGGCCAGTGAAAGGGTAAGGAGTTGGGAGCAAGCAGCAAGGAGAGAAGATTGGATCAATCATTAGCGAAAGACATCGGTTAGTGGATCCCTTTCTCCCCTGTTTTACTTTCATAAAGAAGAAATCTTAGATAGCTTTGCTTCGATTGTTGCTGAGGTACTATCACCCTTAGAGTGGGATAGGGTCATTCCGTATTGGATACTTTTCCCAACAACAAATTGGCGACTCCGCTGGGGATCGTATCTTGTTGGTTGTTTGTGTTTTTGCTATTCATTTTATAAACACAGGGAGTACCGAATCGAACTGCATTTGAATCTTTCAAATGCAAAGTAGAGGGCAGCTACTCTAGCTCAGTTTCTGGGCATGTTTATGATTTAAAGAGCTGATCCACAAGGACTTTGAATAGCTCTTAGTGATAGCTTTTCATCCTCCTAATTACCCTTTAGTGTGTACTTGATTGATAGCTTCTGATTTGGCCAAAAACTGTGAATTTTTGAGCAATCTATGACCCGGAAACTGAGAAAAACGAAAGTTTATCTCTTCATTGCAAGCACTGTGAAGGTAGTCTGCATTTCATCGCAGGTCCCGAAGGGGCTACCTGCGCTGAAGGTCAAACTGCCAGTGTACTACCTGCGCTGAACCATTTTTACCTTGTGCTACTGGGGTTCCCTCCTGTTTATTGCCCTGTTTTCATCCTTGTTTTTGCAGCCTGTTATCAGTCAATGTGCCTATCTGAAACCAACTTTCCTTGCCACTATTCCGCCTCGGTTGTATAAAGAAACTGTATTTGTTCTTTGTGTATTTCTTATATCATTTGCAGTTTCCCATAACGAAAAGTGAACTAGTCTTGCTGTGGCCTCTTAGATCTAGACCTGTGATAAGTGTCGTTTTGATCTTAAGAAGTTAGTTTGTTTGCTGTTCATAGCTGATTGAGCTTTTGCTTTCGTCATATGGTTTGAATTTATGTATTTCTAGTGTCGAAACAAGTAAATCTTAAGGTGTCTTTTGATTTTGGACAAAGCTTGTTCGCTTTCACTTGAAATTGAATTCAAAGTTATACAACAACTTTCTTTTGTATTGCACCAACATTAAGAAAGAGAAAAGAAATACTTGCATTGTGCATGAGCATTTTGACAGCTTGTATGTTGATTTAGGGAAAAGTGCATTAGTGTGTGCTCTATGATCTGTGTGAAAAGATGATGTCTTTCTTTCCCCTCAGTAGTTAAGATTTTCAAAGTTGAAAGATTGAAAAGCTTGCTTATCATCTTAGACTGCATTTAGGAAGTTGTATTATACATCTCGTGGTGATCCATAAAGGCAAACTGCTAAACAAGATCAACCTTAAAATAAATTGAATTTACATAACAACGCTTTGAAACATAACGCAAACACATAGAGGTCTAAGCTAGAGACGTGTTCCGGCGTCGTTAAACGTGATATCTTAGCGTTGAGTGGTTGGGTGATTCCTCCACGGTGAAGCGATAAGTATCAATACGGACTTGTGCTCCCACGTACTGTCGCGTATATATTGGGAGACCCCTATAGGAACAAAGCCTTTATCCATAGGAAGCCGTGTCGGCCGCCCTACTGATCGCAATGCAGTGAACACAGCATTCACGAAGATCGACCACCCGTACCGTAAAACGTATTCTGTGGTTTTGCGAAAAGTTTGGCACACCCTCTGCCTAGATCTCCAGAGCAGTTTCTTTTGGCCTTTTTCAAACTCTATAACTGAAAAAGTCCATCCGAGCATTTGTCTCTTTGGGCTCGTTAAAACATCGAAGGAGACTAGAGTCATCTTTAGCTTTTTCTCGACTCTTGAAAAGTGAAAAAGCAAGTTGTGTCTAAAGCGTCGTTATAAAATTTATTTTAAACGGAACATAATCACCTCCTATTCCTGCGTTGATCTGTAGGTTGAGAACATGGAACGCCCCAACCAAGGAATTCCACATGATGGAAATCCTAGTCCTTTCTCCTCTTGGGGAGAAGTTGGTGCGCCCCACATGGCCACATTGTCGCTTCCAGGACTGACAATTGGCCTGCCAATTTGGCTATTCTCAACCAATGTAGTTCAGAACACCATGGTTCCTGAACAGTCGAGTCAACAGTTAGATCAGTCTAGAGCTGCCCACCAGCCTTCTACTTCCTATAACTCTTCCTCCAATCCTTCATCTTCGCAAGGTAGAGCCGGCAAAAGCCAAGCTCCCATGGAGAAGAAGGAGAAGAAGAAGAGAGAGAAGAAGAAGAAGGAGCCTAAGGTGACTGGGGGCAAGCAAAAGACATCTAATGAAAATCCACACACAACACAGACCGGGCCTAAATCGCCATGTGTCATATGTAGAGGAGACCACTTCCATAGAGATTGTCCCTGTATTCCCCGGATACTAAGGGATTGGTCCCCTCGTTTGCACAGTTCGGGAGCATCAACCTCTGATAGTCATGTTGAATGCTTACCGTCAACTAGCGAAAGTGAAGGTTCAAGACAAAGAGGGGGAGCAAGATCCCCCTGCAGACTGTGTGAAGGCGATCACGCCATCCACCGTTGTCCCTTCTTAGACGAAGCGAAGAGATTTTTGGAAGATCGCCCGGTTTCACCGTTGAGACTTCCTCCTGGATACAAAAAACTCGTGCCAAGTCCTTCGTTGGTTGAGAATACAGCTGGCCCGCTCAAGTGGTCAGCTGAAGCGTCGGTCATTGAAAATGAACCTACTGAATCCAGACCGGACGAAAGTCCAAAGGTCGAAACGACAGTTGACCCAGTTCTTCCTTCAGAAGTTTCATCGTCAAATGACACCGTCACTGAAGATTCATCTTCAAATGACACCCTCACTGAAGAGAATAAGGATGACACCATCCAGATTCTTTTCATCAACACAGACTCTGATGAGCATCAGGGCAATGCGCCCATTCCTTTATCGTAGGAAGGAACATCGTCAGGGTCATATCCGGCCGTATATTCGGTCCCACCACCAAGCAACCTGGTTGTATCCTTTGATTGGAATCAACTAGGCAGACCCCGGTTGCCAGCCAGTATACCATTCAGAATCATAGTCCAAATCTACAGAATGGTAATGGCTGGAACTATCATTGATGAGGGGGCATCTGTGAGTATCCTTTCCTCTGTTGCTTGGAAAGCACTGGGTTCCCCGGCGCTTTTGCCTGAGATAAGAAATCTCTCGGGTTTCGATAAAGGAACCAGTCGACCATTAGGGATCCTCCCCAATGTGCCTGTTACATTGAAAGGGAAGACCGTTCAAATGAACGTGATGGTCGTTCAAGGACCCTTGGTTTATAACCTACTCCTTGGACGAGACTATATATATTGCATGGGAGCAATAATCTCCTCACTCTTTAGAGTAATGTGTTTTCCACACGAAGGAAGAATGGTCAAGCTCGTAGACCAACTTTCATTTCCGGGATCACGCATCGCAAATAGTCACATACCAACCCTGAATGGTCTATTCAATCAAGAAATGTCTCCACCCCCAGTCCTCCTTCCCCATGAGTGCGAGTGATTCGGAAAGATGGGACTGGAACCCAGGGGGCATGCATCCTGGTCTGCTTTAGGCAGAGAAAACCTTGGGTATAAGATAGAATTTCCGCGAGAGAATATGACTGGTCCGTACCCCGTCCGTGGATGGAAGAGGGGTTATTCTGGAATAGGATTCTTTTGTCAAGGTTACATGTTTGACAAAGGTCATTCACCCTTGTCTATTTCGGTAGACAGTGCCGAGGAAATGTTTTGTTTGAAAGATTAACGAAACAATCTTTGGGTAACCAGAAAGAGGCAAGCCTCACCCTTTAAAACAAATGTTTTGATGGATAAGTAGGGGCAGCCTTGAAATTGTATTTTATACCTGGGGGCATGCAACCCTTTTGGAGTGCAAGCAAAGAGCGGTTATTTATCTGTTTTTTGGATTAGCCGTTTCTGAACTTGCATAAAGAAAGGATGAGAAGGAGCATAGCTTTGGTAAGGCGCGAGCTCTATAAAAAATGGGATTTTACAGGGGACATTTCTTATCTTATGACTGGTATATCGAGCAGTTTTAGCATAAAGTTCATGCTCGTTAAAAAATAAACGCAAGATCCGAGCAGTTTTAACGCGGTCTTCATGCTCGTTAAAAAATAAATAAAAGCAGTGAGCAATGTTTCCCCCAGAGTTTAAGCTCATTTTTAAATAAAAAATGAACCTATCCCAGTAAATAACCGCTGTGATCGTAAATTTATCAGCCATAAAAAGCCTTGGTCGTGTTTTGCACCTGCCACCTCCACCGTCATTTGGCCGATTGTTCACCTCCATATGATTGTTTACCCATTTTGAGGAACAGCTGCGAAGAGTGATTTCACCTAGCCATCCTTGTGACACTGCCGTGATTGGAAAATTCCAACCTGTACCCGGAATCTGCTGCTATCCCTGTTTATCACTCGTTCCTCAAAAGACGAGTCTTCTTTGAGCTCTTTTCAACTGACTCGTAAAATATGAAAAGATTGCCGAGTTTTGGCCTTCCAGCTCGTTAAAGTGACCGGGAGAGCTATCCCTCCTCTAGATTTTAATCTTTTTGGACCTGAGGGATTATTGCACAAAAAGGTCGAGCGCTTGTTTTATTCGGCTCGTTAAAGTTATCGAAAACTCATCCCTTCTGTAGTGTTTTATACTTTTTCGGACTTAAGGGATTAGATGACGAAAAAGGAATTTTGGAGTTAACTTTCTGTACCTTTTCAGACTCTCTAAAAATGAAAAGGACCGAGTTTTCCTTGTCGTTAGACTCGTTAAAATGATTAAATAGCGACAAACTTGTCTTTAGACGAGAACGAGTTTCCCTATCGCTAGGCTCGTTAAAACATAGCGATGGGCTTGCCCGAAGGGCAGGTTATAGAACAAGCATATGTTATCCTCCTCAAGCTTGACAAAAATAAAGAGGTACTGGTCAGAAATGCTTGGGGAAAAATTGGGAGAACCTCAAAGCTTTAATGGTAGCAAGTCGCTCTTGAACATGACACTTTTCCTCCGTATCACATCGGGTTGGGTTGTTTCATTCACCGGTCTCATCACCATGGTCTCACCAAACCATCCACATTTTGGGTAATGCTACCGATCCATCGCATCAGTGTCGTTATATGTTCAAGAGATGTTGTTCAGAAAGAGTCAACCATGTCCCATCCACTGCCATACATTATCCTTCATCCACCCATGATCGCCACCCTGAATCATATGTCACAGATTGTTTTCCACCTCCATTAAAATCATTAGCTCCATTCCGTGTCATTGATGTGGGATTCATTAAGGCCCTCCTTTGACGGATCGCTTCTTGTCGACTTCAGCTCATTATCCAAGAAGTTGATCTAAGAACACCGCCCTCAATACTTTGAAGCTTGCATGCCTCAATGGCAAGTTTCTCACTTCCGGCGACAGGTATACATCAATGACCTTCGACCAAAAGATTTTGTGTGGTGTTCGACGCCAAGTCCTATATTCACACCATGTGAATTGTACTGCAGTACCTTGAGGGTCATTATCATTATCGGTGATTCCTCTCGCGCTTGTTAACGGTTTACATCATTGACCGGTAATCAAGCGATGTCTTTCCATGTTCGACTTCAGCGCAATTCTCACATGGATCGACTTGTACTTAGAGTGAAGATCGAACGAGTTTGAAGACCCCGGATCTAGTTTCATCCATCCGGGCTGCGATATATATTCAGGAAATATAAAGACATTTGATATGTACATCATTGCAGCAGATGATCATCCTACTCAAAGGATGATAATTTCAGCAGAGAATTATCAGTCTACCATCAGACGATCGTCTGTTCTATGTACCAAAATGAATTTATAAAGCTGAGCATGGGAATGCCCGCCTCAGCTAGATCATGAAAGAAGAATGAAAAATAATGTATTGTATTGTATTTTATTACAGGTCACCTCTCAGCGATTGAATGAACTTCAGATCCTCCTGATAAAGCATTTCACCCGATAAACGACCTCATACTTTAGGGGGCAACTGTTATAGACATTTTTGTGCCTTACAGCATGAAGCATGAAATGTCCATAATCTGAGGGATCCAAAGTCCCTAAACATGTTGTTCCTACCCCTAGAGGAACAAGGTCAGCAAACCACAACACTGAATATCAGTTCTCCACCTGAAAACACTCAAAAACAAGCTAATTCCGGATCATGTCAACTGCTCCACTGAGCATCTGCACTGAATGTCAACTGCTCCACTGTCTACCTGCGCTGAATGTCAACTGCAAAGAAGGCTACCTGCGCTGGGCGAGTTGGGACATGTGGCACAGTCATTCCTCAAGGTGTCAATGCCCAGGAAGTTTCCAAAATGACACTTGGATCAGGGAATTCGACTGGTGATGAGTAAGAGGGTCTATCTCCAAGTGGAAGCAAGAACCTCCAAGTGGACTCAAGAACTGAAGAATAACTGAAGTGGGAGAGGACACTAGTCAGCTTCATGCCAGCTACAAGCTGACTCATCCTTTCTCCAAAACTCCTATATATAGAGCTCTCTCATGAGGTCTAGGGAGGTTGGAATCTTGTGAATGTAAGGAAGTGCTGTTGGTTTGAGTTTAGAACTATTGGGTGATTTGCTTTGAAGGAGGTGAAGAGGAGATTTCTTTCTGCTGGGAGGTGATGCTGGATTGGGCCTTTTATGGTTGTATCACTTCCTGAACTTTACTTCTTCCATTAATAAAGCATTTGAGGTTCTTCTATATGCATGTGTCTCAATGGTGTATTGTTATACTTGTGTATTTGATTTATTCTAATCCTTGAATCAATTATGAATGTATGCTTCTTGTAGTTTCCCTCTCTTGCCATTTTGCAGGATCTTGGTGTAGCTGGGCCAGTGAAAGGGTAAGGAGTTGAGAGCAAGCAGCAAGGAGAGAAGATTGGATCAATCATTAGCGAAAGACATCGGTTAGTGGATCCCTTTCTCCCCTGTTTTACTTTCATAAAGAAGAAATCTTAGATAGCTTTGCTTCGATTGTTGCTGAGGTACTATCACCCTTAGAGTGGGATAGGGTCATTCCGTATTGGATACTTTTCCCAACAACAGGTCTTCTGGTTTTGCTATCGAAAATTTGACAAGCATGGCAACTTTTGACTGCGGTTATGCAATCTTTGAACATGGTTGACCAGAAGTATCCTGCTCGTAAGATTTTCTGTGCTGTAGCATATCCAGATTGATGCCCCCCACACGCACCTGAATGCACTACAACAAAACCAGCGATTAGCGTCCCTTTTTACTTCTTTTTTTGCATCTAGAGCCCATTTTTGGTGCTATTTGCATCCATTTATCAAATATGGTGCAAAACTTGACACAAAATTTGCATCAAGTTTTGCACCAAATCTTACACCAAGTTTAGCACCAGGTATTGCAATAGGTTTTGCACCACGTTTTGCACCAAATTTTATGCCAAGTTTTGTGTCATCCTTTGCACCAGGTTTTGTTCCAGGTTTTGCATCAATTTTGGCATCTATTTTTGTTTGACATACTTTTGCATCCTCATTTGCATCCACTTTTTGCACCTACACTTGCATCAACTTTTGCATCCTTTTTTAAATCATTTTTTGCATCCATTTTTTCATCCATTTGTGCATCACTTTTGCGCCACGTTTTACATCGAGTTTTGTGTCTAGTTTTGCATATAATTTTGCATCTACTTTTGTTGCATCCACTTTTCCATCTTGTTTGGCATCCATATTTACATCCTCTTTTGCATCTATTATTGTACCCACTATTGCATCTAATATTTTTGTGCCACAATTGGCGCCTAGTTTGGCACCTCCTTTTGCACCCACTTTTGATTATAATTTTGCATCCACGTTTGCATCCTCATTTGCATCTAGGTTTTCATCAACTACTACATCTATTTTTGCATCCCTTTTTGTATCCAATTTTGGACCAGGATTTGCATCGGGTTTTGTGTCTCGTTTTGCATCTACTTTTGCATCGACTTCTATTGCATCCACTTTTTCATACAATTTTGCATCCACTGTTACACCCATTTTAAATTTCACTTTTTGCATCCCTTTTTACATCTTCATTTGCATCATACTTTGATTCTTTTTTTTCATCTATCATTACATCCACTTTTGTTATGCCATAATTTGCACCATGTTTTGCACTCACTATTGTATCCACGTTTGCTTCCAATTTTTGCATCTATATTCACATCCTCTTTTGCATCAAATATTGCATCTATTTTTGCATCCACTTTTGTGTCAGGTTTATGCATTGGGTTTTGCATCTCGTTTTGTATCTACTTTTGCATCTACTTCCATTGTATCCATTTTTTTCATCCAATTTTGTTTTGCCTGTTGCATCAATGTTTGCTTCCACTTTTACATCCATTTTTGCATCTTATTTTGCATATTTTTTTGTCTATTGTTACATCCACTTTTGTTGCACCATATCTTGCGCCTACCATTGCAACCACATTTGCTTCCACGTTTGCATCCACATTTTCATCCTCTTTTGTGTTCAAGTTTGCATAAGATATTGTGTATGTTTTTGCATCCCCTATTGTATCCACTTTTGTTTCATCCATTTTTGCATCTACTTTTGTCTCTGTTGTTGCATCCACATTTGTTTCACCACAGTTTGTGCCAAGTTTTACACCTACCATTGGACCCATGTTTGCTTCCACTTTTGCCTTCATGTTTGCATCCAAGTTTGCATTGACAACTGCATCTACTTTTGCATCCACTTTTGTGTTAGGTTTTTCATGTTGTTGTGCATCTACTTATTTTGTATCCACTTTTCATCCAATTTTACTTCTATTGTTGCCCCCATTTCTATGTTCACTTTTGCATCCCTTTTCCAACACTCATCATATTTTCTGCATTGATGATATTCCTTATGGCATTGACAATTATGAACAATTGATGACAATGTCAATAATATTGACAATGATGAAAATGAAGATGATGGCGATGACATGAATTGTGATTATGATGATAAAGACGATAGTGGTTACAATGACATTAATGATGATGATGGCAATGATTATGATGATGACGACGCTAATGACCTTGGCGAATCTTCCCAATTTTAGATGTTGTCATTGTCATAATCATAAGCATTATCTTTGGTGTCATCATCATCATTTTCATCTGGTCATCATCAAAAACAATAATGGCATGAATGATGATGATGATTACAACAATGTTGATAGAAATTACATTAATGATGATAATGGGGATGATAAAAATGACAATGACGATGATAATGGTGGTGATGATGATGATCATCGATGATATCTCAAAAATAGAGTTGTTATTTCTCTTACGTATATCAATGTGTCCTAAACAACCCTTTTCTAGCACTGATCACATTTTTTGGGTTGATGATATTTCTTACAACGTCTATAATTATAAACAATTGCAAACAATGTCCATAATGATGATGATGATGGAGCTGATGATGATGGCATGAATGGTGATTATGATGATAATGTAATGATGGCAATAACGATGACAAGGATGATGGTGATGATGATGACAATGATTATGATAATGAGAATGAACAATTACTAGTTTCACTACCATCTTCTGGATACATATTACTATCATACTTTTTAAATTTTCTGTCTCTCTTGAGGTATCTTACTATAATGGTGTTGTCAACACTAGAAAGATATCTTGTTGTAATGGTGGTTCTAATGTTAGCACTAGCAAAGTTTTTGTTAAATTTTGGTTAAAAAAAATCGATTTATGCAATTATTTTGACAATCTATGTAAAAAAGTAAATAACATCCAATTATTTTGACTGTAGTCCCATTGATTATCATGAATTCACCAGTCTGAAGACCATCTTCTACATACATATTATTATTAAACTTTTTGCATTATATCCCTCTTATATCTTGTTGTAATGGCAGTATTAGCACTAAAAAAATATCTTGTTGTAATGATGATGTTAGTATTAGCACTAAAAAAATCACTAAATTTTGGTAAAAAAAAGTTTATCATTTATTTATTTTTAATTTGGGAAATTTTTATTTTTTTATTTTTTTTGTTTTTAATTCTATTTTTATGCAGTAATATTTTTTTTGGTTGAATTTTGGTAGTAACTAGTTTTTGGTCAAATCATATGTATTAACCATGTTCTTTATGCTACAAGTCTAATTGTTGGGACAAAATTGCTCTTTCAAATAAGTTGCAAAAGCTATTTTACATCCATTGTTGCACCCATGTTTACACCCACTTTTACATCCCTTTTTGCATCCTATTTTTCATCTTCATTTGCTTCTTTTTTTGCATCTATCATTACATCTACTTTTGTTGTGACAAAATTTGTTCCATGTTTTGCACATACTGTTGTACCCACGTTTGCTTCCAATTTTGCATCCATCTTCACATCCTCTTTTGCATACAATATTTCATCTATTTTTGCATCCACTTTTGTGTTGGGTTTTGCATCTCATTTTGTATCTTCTTTTGCATGTACTTCCATTTCATCCATATTTTGCATCCAATTTTGTTTCTCATGTTGCACCCGTGTTTGCATCCACTTTTACATCCCTTATAGCATCTTGTCTTGCATCTAAGTTTGCATATTTTTTGTGTCTATTATTACATCCACCTTTTTTGTGCTATTATTTGTGCCATATCTTATGCCTATCATTGCAACCCACATTTTCTTCCACTATTGCATCCATATTTGCATCCTCTTTTGTGTCCAAGTTTGCATCAAATATTGTTTATGTTTTTTGCATCCCATTTCGAATTTACTTTTACATCCACTTTTGATTTGTCTAGTTTTGCAACTAATTTTATGTTCACTATTGCACCCATGTTTGGCCCATGTTTACATCCCTTTTTTCATCCAAGTTTTCCTCCTTTTTGCATTCAAGTTTGTGTCCCTTTTTTTTTACATTCATTGGAGTATCCACATTTGTTTCACCACAATTCATGCTAAGTTTTATGCCTACTATTGTGCCTATGTTTTCTTCCACTTTTTCATCCATGTTTGAGTCCTATTTTGTGTTCAAGTTTGTATGAACTATTGCATCTACTTTTTCATCCACTTTTGTTCAATTTTTCTGTCTTGTTCTGCATCTACTTATGTTGTGTCCACTCTTCATCCAAATTTACGTCTATTTTTACCCCCATTTTTTTGTTTACTTTTGCATCCATTTTCCAACACACATCATATCTTTTGCATTGATTATATTTCTTATGACATTGAAAATTATGAACAACTGATGACAATGTCAATAATTATAACGATGATGATAATGAAGATGATGACGATGACATGAATTGCGATTGTTATGATAATGACAATGATGATAAAGACGATGGGAGTTACAATGACAATGATGATGATGCTAATGACCTTGGCCATTCCTCCCAATTTTTAAATGTTATCATGGTAAAAATCATAATAATTATCTTTGGCGTCATCTTCCAAGTCATCATCATCTGATCATCATTATCATTATTTTCATCTTGGTCATAATCAAGAACAATAATGGCATGAATGATGATTATGATGTTCATGATGAAGATGACAAAAATTATGATAAAACTTATATTAGTTATGATGATGGGGATGATGACAATTATAATGACGATGATAATGGTAGTGATGTTGATGATCATCAATCATTTCTAAAAAATAAAGTGGTTATTTTTCTTTCATATATCATGTGTCCTAAGGTTGGTGATATTTCTTATGATACCTATAATTATGAACAATTGACAACAATATACAAAATCATGATGATGATGATCATGAAGAAGACATGAATGGTGATTATGATGATAATGAAATGATGACAATAATGATCACATTGATGGTGGTGATGATGGCAATAATGAAGATGATGACCCTCCCTCTAAACTAGCGAGGTACTCATAATGAGACAAAAAAGTACTCTCAAGTTGAAATATTCATATAAGAAGGGATCTAGATTGATAAGCATCAATGATGATTTACATCATCATAGCCAAAATTTTCAAAATAGTAAGGCCTTGACTAACAAGTTTATCTCTCCATTAGATCAGAGCACAATGTTGGGAGGCATAAATTTGGACACCACTGCCTTTCAAGGCACTTACCCCAACAAGATGTTTACCAGGTATGTCCTCACATGATCATTTCCTAATCCACTATCATAATATTTGACACCAGAAAATGTCAATCCTCATGACTATTCTTATCTTGGATTAATGTACTTGACTTATGGCGATTAGTCCTAGTCAATGTCCAAATTCTCAAAGAATATTGGTCCCAGATGTTTATCCAATCCACCATTATCCCTACTAGTGCCTTTACTAGGCTTACGATTGTTAATCCTAGCCATAGTACATGACACATGGATAACATGGTGTCTACCCTCACTCCCTCTCAACCAGGGAGGAAACATCCACAAGCATAAGATTTTCTCAAGAATACCCATCATTTTCGTAGAGAATAACATCATTAATTTGTTTTCATCACATGACGACTTTATGATTAAGCATTCATAGATTTGTGGCAAAATATTTCCCCTTTTGTATTTGTGATGAAATACAATAAAAAAGTGAAAGCCAAAATCATTAAACATACACTATATTGATTTATCTAAGTCTAAACTCTAAGGTTGAAGTGAAAATTCATGTAAATCTTATATCTATGAGTTGTGCCAAACTTATGAAAACCTTATTCCCTAAGTCCTATATATAAGAAAATGAAAAAGAAAGAAAAATAAGGGCCAATAAATGGTAACTCATGTATTCACTCCCTCTTTGGAAAATATATGAATATATACACTCCTAGTCACACTTGATCACATGTATGTGATGGTTAAATCATGAATTCTTCTTTTCTCCTTGCATTTTCACTTCATCATTTAAGCACCTAATTGAGGATCTAAGGAATGTTTGTTTCCTAAGGCTTTCATGTCTACTCTTGGTTTACTTATGTCACACTACTGTCAATTTATGTGACAGAGTGAAATACATAAGTTTGTGGAGTTATTATAGAGGTGTATTGAGTTCGTAACCACACACACATGTATTACATCTCATTGATCCACATGTGTGGGTTGGAGACTCATTTCTTGACAACTTTAATGGAGACTACTTTGTGGCTTTAATGGTATAGCTTACAAAATATCTTGTTAAACATTTCGATTCATTCTTTCTTTTCCTCGAGACACTTATAATATTGAAGTCACTCCCAACAATCCATGGAGATGGGGAGTATAAATTACTTGTGCTAAAAATAGAATTGAGAAATAGAGGTTTTCCATTTGCGATATTGGAGTCATAGACATTGGATACATGGTAGTAGTCCTCAATGTCAATTAACTAAAATTGTATTGTCATAATGCGAAAAGAGGTAAACATATTGGTAACCTTGATGTCTTAATCATTTCAAATAATAACCATTCCACCCAAGTATCTCTAAGCATCAATCACTACTACTTGGAAATTCCTCCCCCATTTTCTAATTATATGAGGTTGAACCTCACTTAATATTTTTGCTTCTTATATCAACATTATTTATGGGTGCTTTGCATACCATTTTTCTTTTAGGAGTTTGTTTTCGCTTACTATTGATGCCCCTCATGTTCCAAGACTATTTTCATAAAAAATTTACATAGATTGAAAGTATAAAGTGACTAAAAAGAAACATGTCTCAAGATTTAAGTGCTTGGACAATTCCACTTCATGACTCCTATATTTCCTTAACCTGGGACCAAATGGTGAACTTGATGGCCTTAAGGGAAATTGATCAATGAAAATCTAAAAAAGAGGTGATTTTTGACTTTATCACATACAATTTAATATACTAAAAAAAATATCCATAACAATTTCATCAATCAATGAATCATTAAAAAAATATCCAAAACAATTTCATCAAGCAAAGAATCATTGCATTATAAAATACAATCTATAAACATTTTGGGAAAGTTTTGCTAAAACATGCTTAAAAATCAGCATATTTAATATTAATATTTAACAATAATATGGACAATAACACATTTTAATAAATTAAATAACATATTATCAAGCCTAAAAAATGTCACTAACTGAAAACTACAAAGCATGCAACTAATGGAAGTGAACACTCAAGGCCACCACAAGACAATTAATCTATTAAGACCAAGATTAATGGGGACAAAGATCTATAAAGGACAAAGGAAAACCTATTTTAACTTTATTGTTTTATTAGCCTGGTTCAAGATGAACATTTCAAGATATCATGAAGAACATAATTAGTTTTATTGCATTAAGAAAACCCAAGCACATTCTATAACTTAGCAAGAAAGAGATGTATAACACCCATCTCAGCAACACGACACATGACATTAAGTTACTTTACTATATATAATTTAAACTCCTATCATAAAATCACAAATTTAGCATGAATGGAATGTTTAAAATCCATTTTTATAAAAACAAAATATAATTTTTCTTATAGAAAAGTACACAAAAAACTAAATATATTTTTCTAGAAAAAAAAAATACTAAAACTAAATATATATTTAAAAAAAAACTAAAACATAAGCAAACTAGAATTTGAATTTGACATTCTTGGTCACTTTCGGAAACATATGGTGGAATGTAATCTCTTTATCCTCATCTTTAGCTTTTTCCTAAAAAATAAAAGCATACAAAAGTGGGAAAGAGCCATAAAGCATGGGGAAGCTTTTTCCTAAGCACAAAAGCATCTAAAAAGTGGAAATTTCCTTTTTTATATGAGGAAACATTATTCACCCAAAAGATTTTTCCCAAATTGAACTAATGAGGAATTTTGGAAATCTTCATAGCCTCCACTTTCCTATATATTAGAGGCTTGTCCATTGAAAAAATGATGGGAATTTTGTATTGTCATGTTCTTGAGATCTGGCTTGAGAGGGAGAGTTTTGGAGCTATGAGTTGGGGGAGGTGATGTTGCAACTATATCTGATTGTTGTAACTTTCCTCCAACTCCTTTATTCATATAGATCAGTTGTTCTTCCTTCCATATGTTTCTATTCATTCTTTACTTCTTTTATTTAACTAATGTATGCATGGGTTTTTGGTTTATATTTATTTATTCAATAATATTTATATGTTTTTTATAGTTTTGATTATTAAGATATTATGTTGTGAAGGTTGCTTTATTCTCTCTCTTATGTGTAGGACCAAGTTTTGGAGCTAGCTAGGAGCGCTTCTTGGCTATATGAAAAACTCCAAGAAGACCTGCATGCGAGGACTCACAAGAATTCATTCTCTTTTTCTTAATCTATACTCTACATCTTGATCTACTAAGAATCCTAAGCCTTAGAACAACCTTTCTCTTAATTGGTTTGTCCTAGGTTTCTGAGATAAACTGAGAGGGTTTTGTTTTCATCTAACCATGCATTAAATCCTACAGCAAAATGATATTTAGAAAATTTAATATATTTCACTATGTAAATGAACTTAGTAAAATGAACCCATAGAGGTGGTCATAAATGGAAATAAAAGTAAAACTCTAAACAAGAAGCCAAAAGTGGATTTAACCATGGATGAAAAATTGGGAGTAGAATTGGATGTTAAACTAGCCATCAAAACAATATGCAAACAATGACACAAAAAGGTTTTTAAAGTAAAATTAAAAAAGGGTGCAACACTAGACACAAAGAAGGGAACAAAATAGGGCATATGAAAGGATACCGAATTGGGTGCAAACAAGGATGCAAAAATGGACACCAAAATGAGGATGCAAAGAATGGTGTAAAATTAGGATGCAAAAAGGATGTAAGAAAAGACACAAAACAAGATGCAAAATGGGACTAAAAAATGGTGAAACCAAGGATTTTAAAGATGATGCATAACTAGATGAAAATTCCAACTAAAATCTAGGTGCAAAATGAGATGCAAATGTGGACACAAAATGTGGCAGAAAAAAGGATGCAAATTTGGAAGCCAAAAAGGATGAAAAACTAGATACCAAAAAGGATGCAAATTTGGACATAAAAAATGGTGCAAAATTGGACACAAAAGAAGAAAAAATGGTGCAAAAATGGGCATAAAAATGGCTCAATTTTGGATGCAAATTGAGATGCAACATTGGACGTAAAATGATGCAACAAATCATTCAAAACTTGGTGCAAAAACAAATGCAAAAGTAGACGAAAAAATGGCTCAAAAGTGAACGTAACAATAGACACAAAATGGGATGCAAAGGTGGATGCAATATATGGTTCAACATAGGATGCAAATTTAGATGCTCAAAAGGATGAAAAATTGGATGCAAGAAATGGTGTTAAAAATGATGCTAAATTGGATGCAACAAATGATGCAAAATTAAATGCAAAATATGGTGCAAAATAGGATGCAAAAAAGGGAGATAAATAAAATGCAAAAGTGGATGCAAAAAATGGTGCAAAAATGCATGCAAAATTTGGCACTAAATCAGATTCAACATATGGTGCAAAATTGGATGGAAAAGATGGTGTAAAAAAAGGCAGAAGAATTGGCACAAAAATAGATGTAAAAATAAGTACAAAATTAGAAGCAAAATATGGCATAAGACCAGATGCAAAAATTGGCACAAATTGGATGTAAAAAAAGGCGCTAAATAATATGTCAAAGATGGTGTAAAAATCAATGCAAATTATGACACAAAAATAGAAGCAAGGAATTCCACAAAAGAGGAAGCAAAAAATGATGCAAAAAAAGGCACAAAACTAGAAGCAAAACCTGTTTTAAAACCAAATGAAAATCTTGGTGCAAAATATGATGCAGAAAATGATGGAAAATTTGGCGTAAAAAAGATGCAAAATTTGGTGCAAAAAAGGACGCTTTAAAAATTGTACAATAGAGCCAGATTTAGTGCCAGGTTGCTCATCCCAATTGAGAAAAAAATGCACTAGAATCTGGTGCTAAATCTGGCGCAAATTGCCTGTTTTGTTGTAGTGATGACACTCATTTAGGGCTTTTTCGGCCTCTTCATGGGTTAGGCACCTCCTCAGAACTGTATCGACACCACGACGGTAAAGCGTATCACCGACGATCATGTAGTCTTTTGCTTGGTATCGTATACGTTTCTGTTCTGAGTGAGAGGTGTCAGGCCTGAACTTTTGGGTTTGGAGATAAATTATTATATCTCCATACCATTCATTGCTTGCAGATATCAGAAACAAACTTTCGTCCACGATTGACTCTTCTGATGTTTCATCGTTGGACGACGATGGGAGATCGCACAATAATTCTGCGAAAACTAGAGCTTTCTTTGATTTGGATTTTACAAATTCCAGATCAAACTCTTGAAGGATCACTATCCATTTTGAATACTTGCCCCCCAGCAACTGTCGCGACAATATATAAGTCATGGGGTTGCAATCTGATAGAATGGTAGTTTTCCGAAAGAGGACATAATGTCGAAATCTTTGTATCGCTTGAACAGCAGCGAGTGCTAGCTTTTCAACATAATAATATTTGCTTTATGTATCATTCAAGTTTTTACTTAAATAATATATAGGATGTTCAATTCCATCGACTTCTTGAACTAAAACCATCGCAATGGTCGTATCTGCTGCAGCCAGATACAGGTTAAAATCTCTTTGATAGTCCGGGGCATACATTAATGATGCTTTTACTAGAGAATCTTTCAGAGCATCAAAGGAAGCTTGCGCCACCTGATCCCAGACAAAAGGTACATCCTTTTTCAAAAGACGAGTATAACCTTTAGCAAGTTCTGCATAATTTGGAATGAACCTCCTCAGAAATTTTGCTTTCCCTTGGAGTTTCTGAATCTGAAGCAAATTTGAAGGTGGGGGCAAATTAATGATTGCCTGAACCTTGCAAGGGTCGAGATGAATCCCATCCTTAGAGACTACAAAGCCAAGTAAACGACTAGAACCGACGCAAAATACACATTTGTTCGGATTGAGTCTTATCTTGTAGTGTCGGCAACGTAGAAATATCGCTCTTAAATGCTGCGGATGATCAGTCCGCTTTCGCGAATGAGCCGGAAGGTCGTCGAGATATGGTTGAACGATGTTCTTGATATCATGGAAGGCATAATTCATTGCCCTCTGAAACGTCGCCCCTGCGTTCTTTAAACCAAAGGGTAATTTTTGATAAGCGAATGTGCCCCACGGACAAATGAATGTAGTCTTTGACTGGTCCTGTGGGCGGATATTTATTTGATTATACCCGGAAAATCCATCCATAAATGAAAAGATTTCACATCCGGCGCATTCATCAATTATCTGGTCAATGAAGGGTGTAGGGTAGTTGTCCTTCGGACAAGCTTGGTTTACATCCCTATAATCGACACACACTCTAATTGTCCCTTGTTTCTTCATAACAGGGACAATATTCGATACCCAATCGGTTAGAGGAACCGGGTAGATGAAACCAGCATGGAGGAGCTTTTCAACTTCTGTTTTAATGGCAGCGGCTTTCTTGGGGTGCACCTGCCGAAGCCGTTGTCTTACTGGTTTGACATCAGGATACATCTTAATTTCGTGTTCAACGATACTCGAGTCAATGCCTGGAATTTCATCATATGACCAAGCAAAGACATCTCTGAACTCGCGAAAAAGAGCGTTATATATTTCCAGTTCTGAAGGAGAACATCCTTTGCCGACATAAATATTCTCTACAACATTTGTTTTAGTCGAGATATTTATGGCTATAGTCTCTTCAATATTGGATAAGTTTCGCTCGGAATCCACCGTATTTACAGTATTTGATAGGAATTCAAAAACTGAAGGGTGATAAAGGTCATGCTGAGTATCTTCTTCATATTCCGGAAGAAGGGAACGATGGTGGTAATCATTCCATGGTGCCCCCTCAATCAACATTGATTGTAGAATTCCTTCGTCAGTCCCATGTACTTTTGACCAAGGATCTAATGGGGTACCATATTCTCTAGACCTATCTACCCAAACGCTTGATGAGCGTTGATTTGGGTTCGCCTCCCATACCCAAAACATTGATTGCTACAATATTTCTATAGGGCTTGGGGGCAAAACCATTGCATGATCCATGTCGATATCGTCTTCTGAGATTTTCGTGGAAGATATCATGTTGCAGGCTCTTACCAACGCTACTTCTCCTATATAGATTGGAGGTGGAAGTGCGAAAGTTCCCATTAATGTGGGGTCTTTCAGTAGGCCTACTCCAATATCTTGAAGCGAACGGTTGCTTCCATGGATCATGGGAATGCTTCCTGTAACTTGTGAACCATTAGGGAGGAAGTCTTGTTGGTCGACGATCATAATCCCTCCTTGAAAAGGGAATGCGATCTTCCTAAAATAAGTCGACACTACAGCTGCCATGGCATATATCCACGGTCTTCCCAGTAGGATGTTGTAGTCAAGATTCCCATCGATGACTTCAACATCTATTTCTACTGTTTTTCCCCCCAGTTCAACTTTCAAGTTATTAAGGATACTGCACGGGGTATAGGTCCTTCCGTCGAATGCTTTCAATGTCGTCGAAGATCGCGACAAGGTTGGAGATCCTAAAGTTTTCCAGCAACTCATCGACATAATACATGTAGATGCCCCCTCATCAATAATTTTTTGGTGAACAGTTTTGTTGAGGGCTTTCACTTGAATAAGGAAAGCTAGTTGAGCTGGTAATTGAGGATCGTATCCTTTGTGGTCGAAGGATACAAGATTGGAATCCTTAGGATCAACCCCACCAATAGCCGATAACAAAGCCTGCCTTTGGGATGGGCAATTTTGTAGTACTTCAAGAGTCGACATAGCGGATGGCGATTGGGCCAAATCTTCCACTATGTTATAATGTTGTGTTGCTCTGGCGCGAGGATTAAATGTTGACTTGTGTACTACTCCCTTTGGCGGTTTTATCATTAATTCAGGAATGATGGGCGGTACAACTTCTGTCGAAGTTGTTGTCGAACTGCTTGGTTGATCTTTATCCTTGCTGTTCGACAGCTGTGGATTCCCGTAATCTTTGTTCCTTGTCGAAATCAAAGCATCATTTTGTTGCTTGGATATCGACAACATTAGCACTTGTGACGGGGAAGCATTTCCACTATCAACCAGATTTTGACCTGGATTTGGGAATGGATCAGTTAAGACAGCTGAGGTTTGCGAACTTTTGAAGAACCTTTTAAGCTCAGCTTTGTATGGACAATGGCCTGTCCAATGATCCTCATCACATATTTGACATGGACTTTTTGGTTTCCCTTTCCCAGGAGGGTTTGAAGAAGTTTTTCCAGGGGATGACTCACCCTGTTTCTTCTTTTTCCCTTTGTTTTGCTTCTTCTTGCTTCCTGGTTGATTGGTTTCTTTGCCTTTATCCGCTGTTACGGCATTTACTTCCGAAGCAAGAATTTCATCTTTTGCATTTTGATCCGAATTCTTACGGGCTTTCTTAGACGAAGCCTTTGTCGATTTTGCATTCGCCGTGCCAATCACACCATCGCCGGCATGAGAGTCAGTATTTGATTTAGGAGGAGGAGGAATTGTAAATTCCGGTCTAGGGGTGTCAGGTATTTTTTCATAGAGCGTGCCAGACTGAGTATAAACTAAGTCTAGATATTGTGCGCGAGCAATAACTTGCTCCTCTGTTACGACTCCCCCCTTTGCCACATCTTCCGTTATAGCTGGAAGTAACGACTTTATAATCCATTCAGCTAATAGCTGATCAGGAACGTATGTTTTCACCATCCTACGACGACAACGCCACTCGTGTATATGATCGGATATATGAGTGGCCGTTGTCTGCTTGAAGTTGGTTAAGATTTCCGTTCTCATTTCATACCTTATCGGTAATTGAAAATGGGTTAAGGAAGTCGTGGCTAGGGAGCTGAAATTGTCGAACGAGGCTCTAGGTAATTCAATATACCATTTCGCCGCTGGACCCGTTAACGTCCTCTAGAAAAGGCGAAACCTTATCGAATCATCATTTAGGGTGTTTGATGAACACCACAGATGAAAAGTCATAACGTGATTCGATGGGTCTTCACCTAGATTTCCATTGAATTTAGGAATGTCAGATGGAAGTTTGTGAGGAATCGCTGGCCATCAAGGGGCGTAAGCAATTGGATCGTTGGTTAACCGGTGTAAATCGGGTAACTCTAAAGTTGCCACGAATGGTAACTGTTGATTCAGGTTAGGTGAAGCATACCCAGGGTACGATAGAATCGCTTGAGCAGTGGGCCTTTGCATACCAACATAATGTAATTGATGTTGGTATGACTGATACGGTTGGTGGACTTGACCACTGTAAAGCGGTTGGTTTTGACCATTTTGAATATACGGTTTTCCACTGTTCGCAAAGATTTGCTGCTCAGAACCTTGGTACACTTGCTGGAATTGTGGTTGTTGGTATTGCACCAGCCATGGTTGTGAAGCCATGTTCTGTTGTGCTATACTAATTGTTGGACCGAGATGTGGGGTATCTGTACCCGTTTGGACCTGTGTCGCCCCACCAGTTGGCGATTGTGGTTGTGTCACAGGGTCAAGGGGCTGTTGCATTACAACCTGAGAAATCTGAGGTTGACATACAACAAGCAACGTTTGAACTTGCGACACTGTCACAATAGCCGGTGTGGTCGGGATGTTCGACATAGGTACACACTGTTGCATAGAATATACAACCCTCGGTTGTTGAGGTAGCATAGGTACCCGACCACTTGATGTAATTCCAGTATAACCTAAATACTGTTGTGAACTCCCGTACGGATACCCTCCCGGAGGGGGTAATGAAAGGGCATACTGCCCCCCATACGGTAGAAATCCGGAACTCAAAGGGATTGTTTGTCCTTGGGGACTGGATTGCCCAAATTGACCTCCAAATGGATCAATCTGGCGAGTTTCAACATAAGAGTTGCCGGATATTATTCCGGAGGAACAAACTGGAACGGACCACACTGTCGAAATAGTCCCTTGGTGGACTCCTTCTAGCGGTTGTGAGCTAGTCGGGACAGATGCTATGCCGGCAAACATTGTCGGAGTGACGGCAGGGGCTTCTGCTGTCACTGTGTCATTCGACACAGTCCTATATGTTGACGGTTGTTCAGAAATTTTGAGTATATCCAAGAGATTGCCTAGCGATTCTACAGGAACTTCCACTTGTGGTAGACTAACTTCTGATGAAGGAAATAGAATGACCCCGACTCCAAAATGTGTTGGAGTACTTGCTTGCGGATCCTCTACAATTTCCTCTATCGCAATCAAACCAGGTGGAAGAGGAAGACCATCAGGTCCGTAAAATATTTCTGGTGCCGAAGAAGGGGTTGAATTGACAACGACAGTTGTTTGAGGAGCAAGACTCTCTGAACCAGTTACAGATGGAGCTGGTTCAGTAACGCAAGTATTTTCTCCCAGATTAGGGTCAGTGTTACTGTCCCTCTGTGGCTGTTGAACTTCTTCTATAGAGGCAGGGTTTCCAGAAATGTTTGGAGTAACCGGTATCTCAGATGTCGTTGGAACACTTGTTCTAACTTTAATAGGAGATTTCGAACCGGTTAAACGAGTTCGCTTTGTCCGTACTGTTTTCGATTCCGGAGACAAAGACGGTTGACTCGTAAACCTCCGCGAACGACGGGGTTTCAATTGAATTTCTTCCACGATTGCGGATTACTCGATCAACCAAAATACAAAAGGGGAAAGTGTGTTTCCGAATTAAATGAATTTTTTAGACGCTTTTAGACACAACTTGCTTTTTCACTTTTAAAGAGTCGAGAAAAAGCTAAAGATGACTCTAGTCTCCTTCGATGTTTTAACGAGCCCGAAGTGACAAATGCTCGGATGGACTTTTTCCGTTATAGAGTCTGAAAAAGGCCAAAAGGAACTGCTCTGGAGTTTTAGGCAGAGGGTGTGCCAAACTTTTCGCAAAACCGCAGAATACTTTTTAGGGTACGGGCGGTCGATCTTCCTGAATGCTGTGTTCAGTGCATTGCGATCAGTAGGGCGGCCGACACGGCTTCCTAAGGATAAAGGTTTTATGCCTATAGGGGTCTCCCAATATATACGCGACGGTACGTGGGAGCACAATCCGTACTGGCGCTATCGTCCCTCAGGAGGAATCACCCACCATCCACGAGATCGACAGTCACCAGGCTTAACGACGCCGGAACACGTCTCTAGCCTAGACCTCTATGTTGTGCGTTATGTTGCAAAGCGTTGTTAAGTTCATTCAATTTATTTTAGGTTGATCTTTTTAAAGTTTGCCTTTCAAGGTTCGCCACGAGATGTATGATACAAATTCCTAAATGCAGTCTAAAGATGATAAGCAAGCTTTATATCTTTTCAACTTTGAAAATCCTAGCTACTAAGGGAAAAGAAAGACACCATCTTTTCTCAAAGAGCAATCAGCACACTCTAATGCACTTTTCCTAAATCAAACATGCAAACTATCAAGATGCAAATGCACAATACAGGTGTTTGTTTTCCTCTTTCTTAGTATTGATGCCTACAAAGAAAGCTTTTTGCACAACTTTGAATTTGCTTTTAAATGACCAATACAAACAAGTTTACTTTTTCGAAATCAGAGAGGGTAGAAGAGATTACAACACTTAACGATTTTCGAAATGAACACTTGTTTCGACACTTAAAAGAGACAAACTCAAACCAATAAGCCAAAGCAAATGTATAATCAACTGCAAACAGCCAATGAACTCTCTCCTAAGATCACAATCAACAGATCTGAATCAAGGGCTACAGGGTGACTATTTCACTCATGCAAAGGAAGACCGCAAATGATGCCACAAACACATAAAAACACTCACAGTCTTTTTGTACAAAAGGAGGCGGAATTTAAGCAGAGAAAAGGAGTTATCAGACTGGTACCTATGCTGGTTACAGGCTGCAAAAATCAGAGATCAAAACAAGGCAAAACAGAGCAGAGAACCCCAGCTGCACAAGGGCAAACTGGTTCAGCGCAACCTCAACACGGGGGTTTTGACATTCAGTGCAGGTAGCCTTCACGGGACCTGCGTTGAAATGCAGAATCCCTTCACTGGGTCTGCGCTGAAGGAGAAACTCTCGTTTCCCACTGGTTCTGGGTCACAGATTGCTATTTAATTCACTGTTTCAGGCCAAATAAAAGCAACAAGCAAGGTACAATCAAAGGGATGCTTTGAGGGAGTACTAAGATCTATCACAAAGGATCATCAAATCATTTGTGAGTCCATTGTTCAGACCATAGACAAGTCCAGTGATTGGATCAAGGCAGCAACTGTCTACTTTGCATCCGGGAATAGCAGATGCAGTTCGATTGTTGCTGTCAAGTCTATGAAACAAACAATGATAGAAACACAAATAAAATGACTAAACAGATCTCCCCAGTGGAGTCGCCAATTTGTTGTGGGGAAAAATGCCTATGCAGGACGATCCTATCCACCTAAGGTGTGACAGTGCCTTAGCAACAAACAGAGACAGCTATTCTGGTTTCTTCCTTTATGAAATGTGAAAGAAGAGAGATAAATGGACTTACCGATGTCTTCCGTTTGTCCCTCGATCCGGTCTCTCTTCTCTTTGGGAGTTCACAGCTACTTGCCTTCTCACTCGCCCAGCTTCAATATGTTCATGCAAGATCACAAGAGAACAGCTACTTGCCTTCTTGCTTGTCCAGCTTCAACGGGTTCCTGCAAGATCACAAGAGAACAACTACTTGCGACAAGAGAAGAACACTACACAAAGACAGATATTCACATTCATAACTAGTTTAGGATTAGAAATAAACCAAATACACTAATGCAATCATACATCAAGAATACATCAGCATATAGGAGAAACCAAGATAGCTTTATTGATGAATAACAAGGTTCAGGAAGAGATACAACCCAGAGGGCTCCAATCCAGAATCTCCTTCCCAGCAAATGGAATTCCTATCTTCACCCCCTTCAAAGCATTAAGCACCCAATGATTCCAATCTCAAACCAACAACAATTCTTTGCAATAACAAAATTCCCCTCTCTAGATCTTGTTAGCTACCTATACCAATAGGTTTCATATTTCATGATTGGCTATGAAAAGGTCCAAATATGCTCTGCTTTGATGATTCAAAGATCACATATTTCCAAGAGAATCCAATCTGTGCTTATAGCTTGGTATGGACTCAAATTTTGATGGATGGTCCAACAGTCTAATCTGGATCATGTCATGTTTTAAATTTTCAGTTGTAGAATAGAGAAAGGAGTCTGTCCAAACTGTTTAATCTTGGCAGACAAGTAGTTTAGGTAGAGAAAAAAGGCTCCCAACAGCTTAATCTGGGACCTTGGAAGAAATAAGGGTAGAAGTAGATAGAAAAACAAAAGAAAAAGCCAAAAGAAAAGAAAAGGCAAGTAAGGGTCTGCAAGTCCAAGTGCACCCTCCAAGAAGAAATAAAAAATGCTAGGCAATAGATGGGTAGGCAGTTGGGGTTGCAGAAAGGTCATTTCTTATAAGTTGAATACTCATCAAGTTGCAGCGAGCAAGAAGCATGTCTAACCTCCCTTCTTCCCCTTTCCATTTCATTACTAACACTCCCTCATCAGCTGAGATTCATGGAAGAGATTATGGTTTCATGGTGGTTCTTAATCTTTTTAGAAGCCACATTTCTTGTCTAAAAATCTTTTCATTTTGATCTACTCCCTAAACTAAGTAAGTTTCAAATAAACTTAGTGACTTCCCCCTCATTCACATTTCCCCCCATATTAACTCTAACTCTACTATGTAAATCCCCTATGTTACCTTTCCCCTAATATTATTAACACCATGGTGTATAAACCCCAAATTTTGTATAAATATCCCTCCCCTTGGCATTATAGCCATATGTTCTCAAAAAAGGAATCAAAATGACATCTGGTCGCTTTGCTGAACCTATACCTCATCTCTCTCCCTTATTTCAAGTCATTCCACTCATTAAACCGTCATTTGCAAAGAAAAACCCTATAAAAACCCCTTCCTACCCATAACCCCTTTGAAATTATAAAAAAAAACCAAAAAACCCACTTTGCCGCTTAACCAAAGTTAGCGCATATATTTGATTTTTCGAAATATATTGAAAAACATTGAAAAATACCATATCTGAATCTTTCCCGCTGAGCATGTGTCCCAAAAGAAATATTTGTTTATTCCTCCGCCCGCTTCCGTATCCACCGATCACATCGCCCTCCCGTCCACCGTCGGATCGGACCCATGTGATCCGACGGCCCTCATTGATATCGGAGCGGCCCCCACGCCCGACAATTAGCGCCCGAGAAACTGACGAAGGGTTACGTCAGTCCTCGGCCACGCGTCACCCTCTTAAGGCTCTCGGAGCGGCCTCTGACAAAACTAGGGCCGTATTGTAACCGCTCCGAGAAACCGTAACCGCTATGGCACTTAACCGTAACCGCTATGGCACTTACCGCCCGGTTTGCTGGTCCCACGTCATGCCCACGTCAGAACCACCCTGCCATCGCATCAGTACTTTTGTCCGCCCCTGTGCCAACGTGTCTGCCACCGCATCATCCCCGTGGACCAATAGCGGCTCGCCACCTCACCCGATGACGTCGTGCTGACGTCATCCGAGCTTGACCCCACCCTATGATGTCATGCTGACGTCATCCGAGAAAAGGCGCCAAATTGCCAAAAGGTCCATATTTTGGCCAAAAATCACGTTTTGCATACCTTTTCGCTCATTCGCTATTGTTTCCGCTGCATGATCTTTTACGTCCAAAACTGCGCCACCCCGCTGGAATCGACCTGGAGACCTCCAGAGCACCAATTCTGCCCACATTTACGACCACTTCTCGCTGTTTACCAGGTATTTCTCATCATTTATCCTCCATACGCCTAAATTGTCTGTAAATTACTCAGAAGGCTCAAAGGACACTAAAACTCATCATTTTTCCGGCAAATTCCCTCTGCAAAGCCTCTATTTCCAACTGCAAGCTCGAAAACCACCAGCTGAGCCTTGATTTCACGAGTTCTTACCAAAAACTGTAAACTGCTCGCGCAATCGTGAGACAGTTGGTCAATCCATTAAAAAACCTGCCACAAAAGACAAAGCGAGACCAGACATTGGTCTTATTCGTAATTCAAACAGTATTTCAATTGCTGTATGCTCATTTCACCCTCTGGTCCCTGAAATTCACACTTTCATTGCAAGTAATCACCTCTGTGTTGTTCTGCTTACTTCAACCAGTTCACCTGCAAGTCAGAAGCTTAATAGGCCATGGAAACTCCAATTGCACTGAACATCAAGCCTCTCAATACCCCTCATAAGGAGTTAGAATGGAAAGCTCTGGGAGATATGGATTATCAAATGTTAGACTATTTTCCATTAGGCTCCAAATATAATATTCAGATGCTAAATGAGTTGAAAGCCCAACACCTTAGTGGAGCTGATATCCTAGGCATTTGGGACTCAAACTTGCCCATATACAACCTCCCCCAGGTAAATCCTATGCCAGAATTGATCCACAGATGCCAGGAGTGCTATGATCCATGCCAAAGAGCTGTCCTCAGCCCCACAAGCTCAATTCTGTTCCATATCACCCCAGAGAGCATAAATGAGATGCTGCATTTCCACACTGCAAAACCATTGACCCCCCTCTACATGCAGAACTTGATAAAGAAGGGGACTAAGTTGTCAAATGACCAGATCATCAAAATCAACCAGCTGTTTGTACAACCAGGCTCTGAAGCCATCAGAACTCCTCCTATTGGATATGCATACTTAAATGAATTGGGCAGAATGCTAGTGGATTTGATCAGCTATGTCCTAGGGTTCAGGGGAGTGGAGGATGTGGATGATATTATAATGGCAATGCTGTCTATATTCTCTCCTGGAAAGCCTCCAGCTGTACATTATGACTATGCCACATATATTGCAGATAAGATCCATGACCAGCTAATGAATCTGCAAAGGGAAAGACTGTTCAGATACACTTCATACGTTTACCATCTATTCTTGTTTTATCAACCAGGCAGCTTCCTCATTCCCCTGAAACAAGTTAATGCCCAGGGGAATCCAAGGTCAGTTGTGTTTTGGACCTCTGTTTTTCATTGCACCTCTGTATCACCATACACATACTGTGAGTTCATAGACCTGTTCATTCATCCAGCTATGACACTATTGTATGGTGTTTCTCCTCCAAGGCTAACTGATGACATGAGGAGAATTCTCCATCTAAACAAAACCTACAGCATTGGTAATTGGTACCTTTACCGAGACCACACAGTCATTAGAGTATATGGATGTGAGTTGAAGCCCTATAGGCTGCCAAGGTATGTCCCCATGAGGCTTTTTGCCCTAGAATATTTCAGGCAATTTGGGAATGCCGACTACCTCCACTTCCAAAGTAAGAACAAGAAGGCACAGTTGAAGGTAAGGAGCCAGCTGGGCCCTTTCCTATATAACAAAAAAGAGGAGGGATGGAAAGAGGCAAATAGTATCCTAGAGGCTCTCAAACTGCAAACTAGTTTTGAGTGGATACCCTATGACCCTAATCATTTTGTTTCCCTCAGGAGGATAAGATACAAATTGGGTACCTATTCACATGTGAGGCAGCCTGAGATTGAGCAGTATGCCAATGCATTGAGCTGGGAAGAGGGCACCCTAGAAGAGGAAATCACTAGTGAAGAGCTGCTAGAAAGAGAGGCTAGAAATATTCAAAAAGAAGCTGACTTAGAAACTTGTGGACAGGTCCCCCTCTCTTATCAAAGACAACTTGGAGCAGCTGCCTCATCCTCAACAACACATCAGCGAGCTGCCATGAATACTCCACAGACAGCCAACAAAAGCAAAGAAAAGCAGGTGGAACAGCCACCTCCCATGACAGAAGAGCAAATGGAAACCCTAGTGCAGCAACAAGAAGAGATGGAGCAGCAGGGAGAAGTGCAGCAGCAAGAAGAACAACAATAATAGGAAGAACAAAGGCAGGAACAGCCTGTCCAGCAAGAGCAAACAGTGGAAGCCCCTAAATCCACTGAACAAACTGTGCCTCCAAGGCAAGAAACTTCAGCTGAGGCATCAATCCTCCAAACTCCACAAAAGGAGGATACAAGCAGGAAAAGGGATAGAGAGACTCCCCTTACAACATCAGCAACTCATGGGGAGAAAAGACAGAGAATTAATCCCTTCTCGGAGGAAGAAATGCCAATAGGACAGTCTTTTGGTATGGTCCCACCCAGCAGGGAAGCATCAACAAGTTCCTTTCAACAGGAACAGGATAGAGCAATGGGAGGAGAAGTGAGTGCCTAAAATCAACAAAGAGAAGGTGGACCCAGCATTAAACAGCAGTTCATCGACATTAAGAGGAGAAATGAGCCCATCAAGATACAACTATATAACCATCTGTTAAACATGGCTCCCACCAATCAACAAAGACTCATGTCTGCATATGATGTGCAGGAAGGCAAAATGATCATGAGTCATTTTATGCCAACAGCAGTGCAGCCCCAATCTGCCTCTGACTACTTGAGGACTAAACCTGGAAGTCCTTGCCAAGGATATCCACCCAATGGACAAGATAGAACTGCATAAGCAAATGGGTGAGATGGTCTATGCTTCCTTGGCAGACCAAACATTGGATAACTACAGGCTACAAAATAGCCTTAACAATACAGCCTCTCAGCTAGAATTGGAGAGAGCATCATCACAGGCTAAGGACAACAGAATTAGGTCCTTAGAAGATATAATTGTTGAAATTGGGCATGATCCCAAAGATATCAAGGGCATACAAGAGATATTAAAACTGAGGGATGCAGACATGGCAGCCTTGAGGAGAAAGATCAAACTCCCAGCCACAATTCACCCTCAAACAGATGAGGTTGCCCAGCAAAGACATGATCAAGAGGCCACAGCCTTGTTGATATCTCTGTACAAGCAGCTAATCCAAACTCAGGAAAAGCTGGGAGAATCGGAGGCTGCAAAAGCAGCACTACAAGCAGCCTTGAAACAAAGAGAAGAAGGGCAAACCTCCAAGCCTCCTCCTGAAGTAATCAACCTTGAGGAAACTGCTCCAACTACTGCTCCTCCTCCTCAGCAAACAGAACCTACAGCACCAACTACATCGACAGCTGCACCAACAACAGAGCAGATTCACAGTCTGGATATGCAGAAGCTTCAAAATGAAATTCAAGTCCTGGAAGCTCAAATGTTAGAGCTTAATCAAGCCAAAGAATCTTTGGCTAAAGTAAAAGAAAGATATGACAAGAGCAAACAGAATGTGGCTGAGAAGGAAAGAGAGATAAAAGCTCTCAAAAAGAGAATAACTGAGCTTGAGAAAGAGCTCACACTAGATAAGGTGACAGCAGAGCTCAAAACAGTCCTGTGGGCCAATATTGGCCAGTCAATTACTGATCAGTGGCAATTTATTGAGACCATAGATGAACAGTCAGCACTCATTACAAAGGCAAACAAGGAGATACACAGAGCAAGAGCAAGCCTTGGCAACATGCTTGATGCTGCCAATAGAATGATCAACATATTGAATAACAGGACAAGCTCTCAACTGGCCACCATGGGAATTGCTCACAGGACTGAGACAATCTCAATGGTTAAAAGGGTCCTGACATTAAGAAACCTGGTTGGAACGTTAGAAAGGAGAACCCAAGACATGCAGACCGAAATCAACAAGTTCATGGACAGGTTTCAGGTATTGCAAAACAGAGGCCTCCCCAGCCTACTAAGCAGTGTGGGAAGACTGCTTACCCATGAAAACTATGCTAAAAGGGTCAATGCCTTTGCTGCAAGTCAAATTGCAGCACAGCCCAGCACTTCAGCAGAATCAGGACACGCATCAGGGCAGACTCTATATAACAGGGTGGAAAACCTGTTTTTTATCATGAACGAGATCAATCATCTGTTCGATGTGCCTCCAAATTTCTATAAATATACAGAAGCAGATGAAACCATAGAGGCAATTATCAAGCACCAATTGCCCACACAGGAAGTCTGGAATAAATTGACACAGATAATATTATCGAGCGAGAACCTGTAATATTATGTTTTGTCCAATTTATAAGTGATCATACACAGGGAAAATTTTGGTAGATAAGCATACAGAGGAAAGATTAAAGGCTGAGCCAACTCAGCAGGGCTATTCGGTCACCACGGCAGCAAGCACAGTCACAGGTGGCAGGGCCGAGAAAATACAGCGCAGCAAACGTAAAGGCACATTTTCCAGCATTAAAGCAAAAGCGTTCCAACCGACTCAATGACCTCCAAAGGTCAAAATATCCTCTGATAGACTTAAAAGAGCAGTTATGTTGCATTCAAAGCTGCAATAACTTCTTTTCTACTTTTCTGTACGAAGTAATGAAGATATTTTCTCTCTCAGATGACTCAATGCCTGAGATATTTTGTATAAACATTTCTATAAAGTCCCCTTCGCATGAGTTTTGCAAGGGTTGTTGTGGATTTCATTTCTATACTTCTGTTGCTGTATAACTCTCAGAGAAATAATACAAAAGGTGGATGGAATTTCCAAAGCTCTGTGTTCATTGATGCACTGTGGTGGCTGGCTGATTGTTACAGGATTCCTGCATGTTTCATAGCACAATAAGTCTTCTTTAAACCTCTGTGTTATATGTTTTCTAGTCTTTCATCTTCTTTCGTGTTTATGAGTTTTATATTTAATGGCAAAGTAAAAGAATAGTTCCAGGATTTGATCACTGATTACCCTGAACTCAATCTAAGCTGTTATAAATGTTTTCTTCAGATAGAGTAAATAAGGTGTAATTCTTAATTGCTACACTTTCAAGCTATATCTTTCACTGTGATAAATATTTTCAGGAATTCAAGTTTGCTCCTGAGGCATCTATCTCTTTCCCACACCCCAGCTTTAGTGGAAAATTCTTAAATGCTTTCCACTGGTTGTTCACATATCACCATCATAATCTAACTTTGTTATATGAAATATTTAATTGGCCCTGTAATCTCAGTAAATCACCTCAAGGTTTCTAAACACTTGTAGCCACAGACTCCATTGCCCAATGAAATAAACTTATCTGCAGATTGCACACTTCAAGTACAGAAAGATATCCTTCAACCAAAATATAAACCAAAAACCTGAGCATAATAACTAGCCTAAAACACCCCCAAAATAGAGACAAATTATAAAGAGAGAGCCCTCTCTGATTACAGTTTGGCTAGGAACTGTGATCCAAAGATTGGTTAGTGGTTACCCCGGCCGTATTCCCTTGGGAGTCATAGGGAACAACCTGGGTGTTAACATAATTGGCGACTCCACTGGGGAGTTCTTAGGATTTTCCAATTTCTATACATCCCTCAAACCCTGAAATCAAGCCTGAAACAAGTCAGGAGGCCTTCAAAACTGTTTCTGTGTAACATTGACAGTTTTAGGGAAGAGCTCTTTCAGTGAATCTTCATCTCAGCTTTGAAGTATATATAGCCATTCCAAAATCTTTATCCAGTCCTTACAAATATAAAAACTTCCTATAAAATCCTAAAAAATAGTTAGAAGCTGGCTCCCAAGAAAAATCCACGGCACACTAGGGCAAATCCTGACCCTAATCCACCCATCATTGTTGATAATCCAAATACCATCCCTAGAAACCTTAGGAGGCAGCAAAGGCAGGAGCAGCCTGCTGATCTAACCTCGGATTCAGATCATCCCAGCCTTATCTCTACCCCATGCAAGGTCCTCTTCCGGTCTACCCCTAAATCCCCTAGTTCACCATCCACATCTCAAAGTCCTCCTCTCACATCTTCATCCACTGCATATATCCCCTTGACCAACCCACTAGGTTCACCCCTACTTGTCACCCCTGTGGTACCCACTGGTCCTATTATCCCAGCTGCCCCTGTTAATCCTCTAAACCCTGTAAATATGGCTAACAGATATGCACCTTTGCAGATACCAGCTAATGCTGCAGCTCTACCCCAAGATTACCAAACCAAAATCTCATATTTTGACTCCAATGGTCCTCTGACAGCTGTCCAACATGCTAAGAGGATGCAAGACCATTTTGAGACCTATGAAATAGATGATGACAGTGTCAGAATGAGGATGTTTGTTCAAAGCCTAACTGGGGATGTAAGAACTTGGTTTAGATCCCTGAATGCAAATTCCATTACAACTCCGGATGAACTGTATCAAGCCTTTACTAGTAGGTGGGAGAAGAAGAAATATCCTCTGCACATACTCGGGGAATATGACACTATCAAAAGAGGTCCCCAAGAGACTGTTTTGGAGTATTGTGCAAGATTTAACAATGTATATAACGCTATTCCACAAAACTTAAGACCTCCTCCTGATTTAGCCTTGTACAAATTCCCTGATGGTTTTGACCTTGACATGGCCTATCAATTGAAGGAAAGAGATCCTCAATCCCTTGCAGAGGCCCAAAGGGTTGCTGTCACAGTGGAAGCCAACCTAATTGCCAAAAGGAACAGGGCAAGGTTGGAAAAGAGGACTGCTTTCAAAGAGGAACCCTCTGCCTTTGATCAAAAGCTAGATGCAATTCTCACTGGAATGAAAAGATTGGGTGATAGAGTGGAATCGGTTGAAAGAAAATCATCATGGGAACCACCACAAAACAACCCTCCTAGGAATCCAAATTTTAGGAGAACTCAAAACCCAAATGTTGGAAAGGCCAGTGCTGACCAAGACATAAGGCCCCCTTTCCAAGAAAATTATGCAGAAACTTCAGCATCAATAGAGCCCAATGAAGATCCTGAGATTAATTTAATGGGTCTAGATGGTGAAAGCCAAGTTTTCTTAACACAAGAAGACCATGAGGATGATGAAATCAAACTATTCCAAACCAAATCAGGTGAATCCTTTGACTTCAAACAAGGCTATGATACTGTTGTCTATGAAGTCCATAAACAATACAAGCTGAGGAGCAGAACTGTGAATGTAAACCAGCCTGAAAAGATAAAGGATAATCAGCAGCTTGAAAGAGTCATAGTCACAGAGCCTAATGACAAAATAAATTCACCTGCAGAAGAAGTGGTTATTGAAGAGATCACTGAACCACTGTCCTTAAAACAACAGCCTGTGGCCACTTCACTTTCTCAGCCTAATCTGAATGATACTCCCCAAGAGATGAGAAAAAGAGGCAAGTCCCAAAGTCAAGATAAAAATCAAGAAGAAGATTTAATGAACAAGGAAAGGACTGTCATCCATAACCCCAAGGCCCAATCTGAAAAACCTTTTGATCTAGAGACTGAAATTGGCAAACTAAAGATAGCTATCCCGCTTTCAGAACTAGCCAAGCATGACATCTATAAACTACAGATCAAGAAGTCCCTTCAACTCACTAGCAGCAAAGATGATGTTAATGTGCTGGATGACACCCCCGAACTCCTGTTTGGCCCAAAAGTGGATGGAAAAAAGGTAGTCACAGGGGTATTACCTTTCTATGTCAGCTTACATATTCATGATAAAATATTACATAATGCAATGTTTGACTCAGGTGCCTCTCACAATCTCATGCCAAAAGTAGTCATGGAGAGATTGAACCTAGACATAACAAGACCATACAAGGACCTGTTTTCCTTTGATTCCAGCCAAGTCAAGTGTCTAGGTCTCATAAAAGATTTGTGTGTGTCTCTGGTTCAATACCCAAACAAGACAATCCTAATGGATGTGGTAGTTGCTGATATTCCACCTAAGTATGGGATGCTGTTATCAAGATCTTGGGGAGCTAAACTCCAAGGTTCCCTGCAATTAGACATGTCATATGCCACCATCTCTGTTTTTGGGCAACCAAAAAGACTGTACAGAGAGACACTCATGAAATACATGGTCAGCAGTGAAGAAAAGCCTCAAAACTTTCCCATATATGCTGTCCATTCAGACATAGACTCATACATTCTCTTCAATGACACCACAACTCCCTTAAAAGGTGAGATGGACACCAAGATACTCATACAAGAGGAAGACTCAAATGAAAGAATTATCACCCATGAGACAACAATCAATCAAACACTAGATACTGCTTCTGTTCTAAATATCAAACATACCCAAGCAAATGATGAAACTGTCCTAAAAGACAAGCTAGATGAAAAACCACAACCTCTACTCACATTGCCAGCCCATGAACAGATCATTAAATCTCCTTCCCAACAGGATATTCTATGGTTCCTTGAATTTGATGGCTCAGTCAACAAGTTAGGGGCAGGAGCTGGAGTTTGGGTACACAATAAAGAAAACAGTCATGCAGAGGGCAGAGCCTATAGATTGAACTTCAGATGTACTAATAACATGGCAGAATATGAAGCTCTCTTACTAGGCCTCAAGTTAGTAAAGCTCTTACAAGCTGCCAGGGTTTCAATCATGGGTGATTCAGATTTAGTTATCCAACAAGTGAAGGGAAATTTTGTCACCAATGACAAAAGACTAAGGACTTATAGGTCTGCTGTTGCTGAGGTACTAAACTCTTTCTCTGAATTCCAAATCACTAAAATTCCTAGAACCCAAAATCTACATGCTCACAGTTTAGCCACCTTTGCAAGTACCTGCAAGCTGCCTTTTGAGCCTCATCATTGTTTTACAGCTGAGGTAAAACACAGACCCTCTATTCCAAACAATGTTAATGATTGGCAAGTATTTGAGGATGACAAGAAAATAAACCATTTTTTAACCCTACAGCAAGAATTTGCAGGATTAAATATTGACACTGATACAACAAGTCAATCACAAATACTTGATACAGCAAGTCAATCACAAATACTTGATGGAGCAAGTCCATCACAAATACAGTTTCAACAGATTACTCACCCAATATCACCTAGAACAGCGAAACAAATGCTAAATCCAACTATTTTCAATGAAGACAACATGCAGCAAATTCAATCAATCAATGGTGAGGAAGTGGTCAATGCTGAAACTGAAATCATAGAGCTGAAAGACAATTTCCTACCAACAGGCCTAACCCCACTAGAGGACATCTTTGATTCAAATGATATCCCCAGAAAACCAAAAATGCAGCCCTTAAATGCAGCCATTGAAGAATGCAACATAGGTACAATTGGAAAACCCAAAATAATTAAATTGTCTGCTTCTTTACCTCCTGACCAAAAGCCTAAATACATTGACCTCTTTAAAGATTTCCAGGATGTCTTTGCATGGAGTTATGAGGACCTAAAGTCCTATGACACCTCTGTTATCCAGCACACAATCCCTCTCAAACCTGATCAAAATCCCTTTAAACAAAAATTGAGGAGAATCAATCCTATGCTTCTCCCAGCAATGGAACAAGAGGTACAGAAAATGTTCAAGGCTGGCATCATAGCACCAATCAGATTCTCTGAATGGATCTCCAACTTAGTCCCTACAAGAAAGAAAACTGGTGAAATTAGGCTATGTGTGGACTTAAGGAATCTGAACCAAGTATCCCTCAAAGACAACTATCCCTTACCCAAGATGGATCACATTCTCCAAAGGGTGGTAGGGGCCTCAAGGATCTCATTACTGGATGGATTTTCAGGCTTCAATCAAATCCTGGTGCACCCTGATGATCAAGATAAAACAGCATTCACTACCCCATGGGGAACTTTCAAATATGTAAAGATGCCTTTTGGATTGAAAAATGCAGGGGCAACTTTTCAAAGAGCAATGGATATTGCTTTTGCCAAGGAGATTCATGATGTTTTAGTCATTTACCTAGATGACCTTACACCTTTCTCAAAATCAGACCAAGAACATATAAAACATTTGAGACAGATCTTCCTAAAATGCAGAAAATATGGAATTTCCCTGAATCCCAAGAAATCCCTGTTTGGTTTAGAGGAAGGTAAGCTGTTAGGCCATATCATTTCTAAAGATGGCATTAGAATTGACCCAGATAGGATACAGGCTATCCTACAAATGCCCCACCCAAGAAATGTCAAAGAGTTGCAAGGATTCTTGGGAAAGATCAATTTCTTGAGAAGGTTTATCCCAAACTTAGCAGAACTAATCAGATTATTAAATAACATGCTAAAAAAGGATTCAAAAGTCAAGTGGACTGTTGAAGCCAATCAAGCCTTTGAAAGTATAAAACTGGCCCTTACCCAAACCCCAGTGTTGACCAATCCTCGGTTTGACAGAGAATTTATCATTTTCTCTTTTGCCTCCCAGCATACTATTGCTGCTGTTTTATTGCAAAAAGATGACCAAGGAAATGAGAAGCCAATTGCTTTCTTTAGCAAAGCTCTTAGAGATGCACCTTTAAAGTATCAAATCATGGAAAAGCAGGCTTATGCTTTGGTCAAAGCCATTAAAGACTTTAGGATTTATATCCTCTATTCACATGTTATAGCTTATGTACCAAGTCCTATTGTCAAAGACATTCTCACCCAAGAAAATTTAGAGGGCAGAAGAGGAAAATGGATTGCCAACATCTTGGAATTTGACATTGAAATAAAACCTACAAAACTAATAAAAGGGCAAGGCTTAGCCAAATTAATGACAGAAGCAAATTTCCAAGCCTTAGACATTAACCAGCTGGACAGTGAACCGGAGCTGGCGACTCCAAAGATCAATGTAGCCTTTGAACAATCCCCTTGGTACTCTGATATATGTTATGTATTGCAAAACCTGTGTGCTCCCCCAGGATTGTCCAGAACTAAATGTAGGTTTTTAAAAATGAAAGCTTCTAAATTTTGTGTTATGGATGGAAATTTATTGTGGAAAAACCATGAAGGTATATTGCTGCACTGTTTAATTGAAAATGAAACTGACAATATCATAAAAGAATTTCATGCAGGTGACTGTGGTGGGCACTTGTACTGGAAGTCCACTGTGGACAAGATACTAAGGGCTGGATATTACTGGCCCACCATGTTCTCTGATGTCAAGAAATTCATCACCTCATGTCATAAATGTCAAGTGTTTGAGGGAAAGAGACAGTTGCTGCCACTTCCTTTAAGGCCTGTTGCAACAGAGAGACCTTTTCAACAATGGGGCTTGGATTTCATTGGGGAAATTCACCCCTCATCTTCAGGACAACACAGATGGATTTTAACAGCAACAGACTACTTCACCAAGTGGATTGAAGCTGTTCCATGCAGACAAGCAAATGATTCCACTATCATTCAGTTCTTGGAGAACAACATATTGGCTAGATTTGGCTGTCCTGACAAAATAATAACAGACAATGCTGCTGCTTTCAGATCCAAGAAAATGGTGAACTTCTGCCATAAATTTCACATCACCTTGGGCCATTCTACTGCATACTATCCCCAAGGTAATGGCCTTGCTGAGTCATCAAATAAAAGTCTGGTAAACATCATAAAGAAAGTACTAGAAGAGAACAAAAAGAATTGGCATAAGAAGCTTGTGAACGCCCTATGGGCAGATAGACTAACAACCAAAAGATCAATTGGGACCAGCCCATATGAGTTGGTTTATGGAGTAGAGGCCAAATTTCCTTCATCACTAGGAGTGCCTGTTATGAAACTTCTTCAAGAAAGCCAAGCTGAACCAAATGATATGAAAAGAAGAATCAATCAAATCATATGTTTACAGCAAACTAGAGACCAAGTTTTCAGCAGAGTTCAAGTTCTACAAGAAAAATTAAAGAAGGCCTTTGATAGAAGAACTAAGGCAGAAGATTTCAACATTGGTGACAAAGTCCTCAAGTGGGATTCAAGAAGAGAGGATAAGGGAAAACATGGAAAATTTGACTCCCTTTGGAGAGGACCATTTGCTGTCCAAGCAGTACAAGGAAACAACACTTATTTCCTTAAGAGTCTCAATGAAACTGATTTGGATGAGGGTCCTGTGAATGGCAGGATGCTGAAGCACTATTTTGAATATCACCCATAAGTGCACCCTGAGTTTTTCCTTGTACATATCCAGATGTATATATTGTTTTCTGTCAACATGTAAATATGAAATTTCTCAAAGTTTTCTTAAAACTGCCAGCAAAAGGTAAATAGAATCAGAGGTCTACCAAGAAGAGAAGCACACAATTTTGGCATTTCAAAGCAGCAAACTTCAAGATTGGCAAGAGCAGTCAAGGAGCAAGGCAATCTGACCTGCTGTTCTTGGTCTTTCAAATGAAACACCATCCCCATGTGGAGCCACTGTTAGCTACCTATACCAATAGGTTTCATATTTCATGATTGGCTACGAAAAGGTCCAAATATGCTCTGCTTTGATGATTCAAAGATCACATATTTCCAAGAGAATCCAATCTGTGCTTATAGCTTGGTATGGACTCAAATTTTGATGGATGGTCTAACAGTCTAATCTGGATCATGTCATGTTTTAAATTTTCAGTTGTAGAATAGAGAAAGGAGTCTGTCCAAACTGTTTAATCTTGGCAGACAAGTAGTTTAGGTAGAGAAAAAAGGCTCCCAACAGCTTAATCTGGGACCTTGGAAGAAATAAGGGTAGAAGTAGATAGAAAAACAAAAGAAAAAGCCAAAAGAAAAGAAAAGGCAAGTAAGGGTCTGCAAGTCCAAGTGCACCCTCCAAGAAGAAATAAAAAATGCTAGGCAATAGATGGGTAGGCAGTTGGGGTTGCAGAAAGGTCATTTCTTATAAGTTGAATACTCATCAAGTTGCAGCGAGCAAGAAGCATGTCTAACCTCCCTTCTTCCCCTTTCCATTTCATTACTAACACTCCCTCATCAACTGAGATTCATGGAAGAGATTATGGTTTCATGGTGGTTCTTAATCTTTTTAGAAGCCACATTTCTTGTCTAAAAATCTTTTCATTTTGATCTACTCCCTAAACTAAGTAAGTTTCAATTAAACTTAGTGACTTCCCCCTCATTCACATTTCCCCCCATATTAACTCTAACTCTACTATGTAAATCCCCTATGTTACCTTTCCCCTAATATTATTAACACCATGGTGTATAAACCCCAAATTTTGTATAAATATCCCTCCCCTTGGCATTATAGCCATATGTTCTCTAAAAAGGAATCAAAATGACATCTGGTCGCTTTGCTGAACCTATACCTCATCTCTCTCCCTTATTTCAAGTCATTCCACTCATTAAACCGTCATTTGCAAAGAAAAACCCTATAAAAACCCCTTCCTACCCATAACCCCTTTGAAATTATAAAAAAAAACCAAAAAACCCACTTTGCCGCTTAACCAAAGTTAGCGCATATATTTGATTTTTCGAAATATATTGAAAAACATTGAAAAATACCATATCTGAATCTTTCCCGTTGAGCACGTGTCCCAAAAGAAATATTTGTTTATTCCTCCGCCCACTTCCGTATCCACCGATCACATCGCCCTCCCGTCCACTGTCGGATTGGACCCATGTGATCCGACGACCCTCATTGATATCGGAGCGGCCCCCACGCCCGACAATTAGCGCCCGAGAAACTGACGAAGGGTTACGTCAGTCCTCGGCCACGCGTCACCCTCTTAAGGCTCTCGGAGCGGCCTCTGACAAAACCAGGGCCGTATCGTAACCGCTCCGAGAAACCGTAACCGCTATGGCACTTAACCGTAACCGCTATGGCACTTACCGCCCGGTTTGCTGGTCCCACGTCATGCCCACGTCAGAACCACCCTGCCATCGCATCAGTACTTTTGTCCGCCCCTGTGCCAACGTGTCTGCCACCGCATCATCCCCGTGGACCAATAGCAGCTCGCCACCTCACCCGATGACGTCATGCTGACGTCATCCGAGCTTGACCCCACCCTATGACGTCATGCTGACGTCATCCGAGAAAAGGCGCCAAATTGCCAAAAGGTCCATATTTTGGCCAAAAATCACGTTTTGCATACCTTTTCGCTCATTCGCTATTGTTTCCGCTGCATGATCTTTTACGTCCAAAACTGCGCCACCCCGCCGGAATCGACCTGGAGACCTCCAGAGCACCAATTCTGCCCACATTTACGACCACTGCTCACTGTATACCAGGTATTTCTCATCATTTATCCTCCATACGCCTAAATTGTCTGTAAATTACTCAGAAGGCTCAAAGGACACTAAAACTCATCATTTTTCCGGCAAATTCCCTCTGCAAAGCCTCTATTTCCAACTGCAAGCTTGAAAACCACCAGCTGAGCCTTGATTTCCCGAGTTCTTACCAAAAACTGTAAACTGCTCGCGCAATCGTGAGACAGTTGGTCAATCCATTAAAAACCTGCCACAAAAGACAGAGCGAGACCAGACATTGGTCTTATTCGTAATTCAAACAGTATTTCAATTGCTGTATGCTCATTTCACCCTCTGGTCCCTGAAATTCACACTTTCATTGCAAGTAATCACCTCTGTGTTGTTCTGCTTACTTCAACCAGTTCACCTGCAAGTCAGAAGCTTAATAGGCCATGGAAACTCCAATTGCACTGAACATCAAGCCTCTCAATACCCCTCATAGGGAGTTAGAATGGAAAGCTCTGGGAGATATGGATTATCAAATGTTAGACTATTTTCCATTAGGCTCCAAATATAATATTCAGATGCTAAATGAGTTGAAAGCCCAGCACCTTAGTGGAGCTGATATCCTAGGCATTTGGGACTCAAACTTGCCCATCTACAACCTCCCCCAGGTAAATCCTATGCCAGAATTGATCCACAGATGCCAGGAGTGCTATGATCCATGCCAAAGAGCTGTCCTCAGCCCCACAGGCTCAATTCTGTTCCATATCACCCCAGAGAGCATAAATGAGATGCTGCATTTCCACACTGCAAAACCATTGACCCCCCTCTACATGCAGAACTTGATAAAGAAGGAAGTTGTCAAATGACCAGATCATCAAAATCAACCAGCTGTTTGTACAACCAGGCTCTGAAGCCATCAGAACTCCTCCTATTGGATATGCATACTTAAATGAATTGGGCAGAATGCTAGTGGATTTGATCAGCTATTTCCTAGGGTTCAGGGGAGTGGAGGATGTGGATGATATTATAATGGCAATGCTGTCTATATTCTCTCCTGGAAAGCCTCCAGCTGTACATTATGACTATGCCACATATATTGCAGATAAGATCCATGACCAGCTAATGAATCTGCAAAGGGAAAGACTGTTCAGATACACTTCATACATTTACCATCTATTCTTGTTTTATCAACCAGGCAGCTTCCTCATTCCCCTGAAACAAGTTAATGCCCAGGGGAATCCAAGGTCAGTTGTGTTTTGGACCTCTGTTTTTCATTGCACCTCTGTATCACCATACACATACTGTGAGTTCATAGACCTGTTCATTCATCCAGCTATGACACTATTGTATGGTGTTTCTCCTCCAAGGCTAACTGATGACATGAGGAGAATTCTCCATCTAAACAAAACCTACAACATTGGTAATTGGTACCTTTACCGAGACCACACAGTCATTAGAGTATATGGATGTGAGTTGAAGCCCTATAGGCTGCCAAGGTATGTCCCCATGAGGCTTTTTGCCCTAGAATATTTCAGGCAATTTGGGAATGCCGACTACCTCCACTTCCAAAGTAAGAACAAGAAGGCACAGTTGAAGGTAAGGAGCCAACTGGGCCCTTTCCTATATAACAAAAAAGAGGAGGGATGGAAAGAGGCAAATAGTATCCTAGAGGCTCTCAAACTGCAAACTAGTTTTGAGTGGATACCCTATGACCCTAATCATTTTGTTTCCCTCAGGAGGATAAGATACAAATTGGGTACCTATTCACATGTGAGGCAGCCTGAGATTGAGCAGTATGCCAATGCATTGAGCTGGGAAGAGGGCACCCTAGAAGAGGAAATCACTAGTGAAGAGCTGCTAGAAAGAGAGGCTAGAAATATTCAAAAAGAAGCTGACTTAGAAACTTGTGGGCAGGTCCCCCTCTCTTATCAAAGACAACTTGGAGCAGCTGCCTCATCCTCAACAACACATCAACGAGCTGCCATGAATACTCCACAGACAACCAACAAAAGCAAAGAAAAGCAGGTGGAACAGCCACCTCCCATGACAGAAGAGCAAATGGAAACCCTAGTGCAGCAACAAGAAGAGATGGAGTAGCAGGGAGAAGTGCAGCAGCAAGAAGAACAGCAACAACAGGAAGAACAAAGGCAGGAACAGCCTGTCCAGCAAGAGCAAACAGTGGAAGCCCCTAAATCCACTGAACAAACTGTGCCTCCATGGCAAGAAACTTCAGCTGAGGCATCAATCCTCCAAACTCCACAAAAGGAGGATACAAGCAGGAAAAGGGATAGAGAGACTCCCCTTACAACATCAGCAACTCATGGGGAGAAAAGACAGAGAATTAATCCCTTCTCAGAGGAAGAAATGCCAATAGGACAGTCTTTTGGTATGGTCCCACCCAGCAGGGAAGCATCAGCAAGTTCCTTTCAACAAGAACAGGATAGAGCAATGGGAGGAGAAGTGAGTTCCTCAAATCAACAAAGAGAAGGTGGACCCAGCATTAAACAGCAGTTCATCGACATTAAGAGGAGAAATGAGCCCATCAAGATACATCTATATAACCATCTGTTAAACATGGCTCCCACCAATCAACAAAGACTCATGTCTGCATATGATGTGCAGGAAGGCAAAATGATCATGAGTCATTTTATGCCAACAGCAGTGCAGCCCCAATCTGCCTCTGACTACTTGAGGACTAAACCTGGAAGTCCTTGCCAAGGATATCCACCCAATGGACAAGATAGAACTACATAAGCAAACGGGTGAGATGGTCTATGCTTCCTTGGCAGACCAAACATTGGATAACTACAGGCTACAAAATAGCCTTAACAATACAGCCTCTCAGCTAGAATTGGAGAGAGCATCATCACAGGCTAAGGACAACAGAATTAGGTCCTTAGAAGATATAATTGTTGAAATTGGGCATGATCCCAAAGATATCAAGGGCATACAAGAGATATTAAAACTGAGGGATGCAGACATGGCAGCCTTGAGGAGAAAGATCAAACTCCCAGCCACAATTCACCCTCAAACAGATGAGGTTGCCCAGCAAAGACATGATCAAGAGGCCACAGCCTTGTTGATATCTCTGTACAAGCAGCTAATCCAAACTCAGGAAAAGCTGGGAGAATCGGAGGCTGCAAAAGCAGCACTACAAGCAGCCTTGAAACAAAGAGAAGAAGGGCAAACCTCCAAGCCTCCTCCTGAAGTAATCAACCTTGAGGAAACTGCTCCAACTACTGCTCCTCCTCCTCAGCAAACAGAACCTACAACACCAACTACATCGACAGCTGCACCAACAACAGAGCAGATTCACAGTTTGGATATGCAGAAGCTTCAAAATGAAATTCAAGTCCTGGAAGCTCAAATGTTAGAGCTTAATCAAGCCAAAGAATCTTTGGCTAAAGTAAATGAAAGATATGACAAGAGCAAACAGAATGTGGCTGAGAAGGAAAGAGAGATAAAAGCTCTCAAAAAGAGAATAACTGAGCTTGAGAAAGAGCTCACACTAGATAAGGTGACAGCAGAGCTCAAAACAGTCCTGTGGGCCAATATTGGCCAGTCAATTACTGATCAGTGGCAATTTATTGAGACCATAGATGAACAGTCAGCACTCATTACAAAGGCAAACAGGGAGATACACAGAGCAAGAGCAAGCCTTGGCAACATGCCTGATGCTGCCAATAGAATGATCAACATATTGAATAACAGGACAAGCTCTCAACTGGCCACCATGGGAATTGCTCACAGGACTGAGACAATCTCAATGGTTAAAAGGGTCCTGACATTAAGAAACCTGGTTGGAACGTTAGAAAGGAGAACCCAAGACATGCAGACCGAAATCAACAAGTTCATGGACAGGTTTCAGGTATTGCAAAACAGAGGCCTCCCCAGCCTACTAAGCAGTGTGGGAAGACTGCTTACCCATGAAAACTATGCTAAAAGGGTCAATGCCTTTGCTGCAAGTCAAATTGCAGCACAGCCCAGCACTTCAGCAGAATCAGGACCAGCATCAGGGCAGACTCTATATAACAGGGTGGAAAACCTGTTTTTTATCATGAACGAGATCAATCATCTGTTCGATGTCCCTCCAAATTTCTATAAATATACAGAAGCAGATGAAACCATAGAGGCAATTATCAAGCACCAATTGCCCACACAGGAAGTCTGGAATAAATTGACACAGATAATATTATCGAGCGAGAACCTGTAATATTATGTTTTGTCCAATTTATAAGTGATCATACACAGGGAAAATTTTGGTAGATAAGCATACAGAGGAAAGATTAAAGGCTGAGCCAACTCAGCAGGGCTATTCGGTCACCACGGCAGCAAGCACAGTCACAGGTGGCAGGGTCGAGAAAATACAGCGCAGCAAACGTAAAGGCACATTTTCCAGCATTAAAGCAAAAGCGTTCCAACCGACTCAGTGACCTCCAAAGGTCAAAATATCCTCTGACAGACTTAAAAGAGCAGTTATGTTGCATTCAAAGCTGCAATAACTTCTTTTCTACTTTTCTGTACGAAGTAATGAAGATATTTTCTCTCTCAGATGACTCAATGCCTGAGATATTTTGTATAAACATTTCTATAAAGTCCCCTTCGCATGAGTTTTGCAAGGGTTGTTGTGGATTTCATTTCTATACTTCTGTTGCTGTATAACTCTCAGAGAAATAATACAAAAGGTGGATGGAATTTCCAAAGCTCTTTGTTCATTGATGCACTGTGGTGGCTGGCTGATTGTTACAGGATTCCTGCATGTTTCATAGCACAATAAGTCTTCTTTAAACCTCTGTGTTATATGTTTTCTAGTCTTTCATCTTCTTTCGTGTTTATGAGTTTTACATTTAATGGCAAAGTAAAAGAATAGTTCCAGGATTTGATCACTGATTACCCTGAACTCAATCTAAGCTGTTATAAATGTTTTCTTCAGATAGAGTAAATAAGGTGTAATTCTTAATTGCTACACTTTCAAACTATATCTTTCACTGTGATAAATATTTTCAGGAATTCAAGTTTGATCCTGAGGCATCTATCTCTTTCCCACACCCCAGCTTTAGTGGAAAATTCTTAAATGCTTTCCACTGGTTGTTCACATGTCACCATCATAATCTAACTTTGTTATATGAAATATTTAATTGGCCCTGTAATCTCAGTAAATCACCTCAAGGTTCCTAAACACTTGTAGCCACAGACTCCATTGCCCAATGAAATAAACTTATCTGCAGATTACACACTTCAAGTACAGAAAGATATCCTTCAACTAAAATATAAACCAAAAACCTGAGCATAATAACTAGCCTAAAACACCCCCAAAACAGAGACAAATTATAAAGAGAGAGCCCTCTCTGATTACAGTTTGGCTAGGAACTGTGATCCAAAGATTGGTTAGTGGTTACCCCGGCCGTATTCCCTTGGGAGTCATAGGGAACAACCTGGGTGTTAACAGATCTCATGGAGGAGAGATCCATATATAGATGTTTGGAGAGAGGATGAGTCAGCTTGAGATCTGACTAGTGTCCTCTCACTCTGTCAGTTCTTGATTCCACTTGGAGATTTGGAACCTCTTACTCATCACCAGTCGAATTCCCTGAGGCAAGTGTCATTTTGGAAGCTTCCTGGGTTTTGACACCTTGAGAAATGAGCTTGCCACATGTCCACTCTCGTTCAGCGCAGGTAGCCAGTGTTCCATTTGACATTCAACGCAGGTAGCCAGTGTTGGCTTTGACATTCAATGCAAACAGCTAGTGTAGCCACTGAAATGATCCTGATTTGACTTGTTTTGAGCAGTTTTTTGGTGGAGAACTTCTGTGAATTGCTGTGGTTTGTTAGCCTTGTTCCTCTAGTGGTAGGAACAACATGTTTAGGGACTTTGGATCCCTTAGATTATGGACACTTCATGCTCAATGCTGTAAGGCACAAAAATGTCTATAACAGATGGTAATACCTTTTGGGTTATCAAATGCTCCTAGTACATTTATGAGGCTTATGAATGAAGTGTTGAAAGAATTTATTGGTAAATTTGTAATAGTATATCTGGATGATATATTAGTTTACAACAGATCTAAAGAGGAACATATGAGACATTTGAATTATGTCTTACAAAAGCTACAAATAGAAAAGTTACTGCTAAATTTAAAGAAATGTTCATTCATGAAGGAAGAGTTGGTATATTTAGGCTTTGTTGTTTGTGCTAATGGATTAAAGATGGATCCAGAGAAGATAAAGGCAATCATAGAGTTTCCTTCACCGAAAAGTGTTTTTGAGGTAAGAAGTTTTCATGGGCTTGCTAGTTTTTAAAGAAAATTCATAAGGAATTTTAGTAAGATCATTGCTTCTATTATTGACACTATAAAGAAGGATAAACAACCATTTAAATGGACTGCTGAAGCAGAGAAGAACTTCCAACTGTTGAAAAGAAAGATCACTAAAAAACCTATTTTAATTTTGCCTAATTTTAATAAACCTTTTCAAGTGAAATGTGATGCTAGTGGAGAAGCTATTGGCAGTGTTTTAAGTCAGGAGGACAGACCTATAGCTTATTTTAGTGAAAAACTGAATGAATCAAAGAAGAAATATTCTTCTTATGATAAGGAATTTTATGCAGTTGTATAGTCATTGAAAAAGTGGAGACATTACTTGATGTCTAAGGAGTTTATACTTTATTCAGACAATCATGCATTACAATACATTATGCAACAACCAAAGCTTAGTCAGAAACATGCAAAATGGGTAGAATATCTTCAAAGTTTTAATTTTGTATTAAAACATATAACTGGCCAATCAAACAAGGTAGCAGATGCCTTAAGTAGAAAAAATATCCTAGTTCAGGAAAGTCAAATTCAAGTGTTGGGTTTTGATTTTCTTAAAGAATTGTATGAGAAAGATTTAGATTTTAAAGAGGCATTTGAAGCTTGTAAAAATAATGTTTTGTTAGACAGAAGTAAGTGGCTGGATTTTTTCTTGCAAGAAGGATTGTTATTTAAAAGAAATCAGTTGTGCATACCAAATTGTTCTATGAGAGAAAATTTAATCAAGGAGAAACATAGTGGTGGACTTGGAGGAAATTTTGGTGCAAAAAAGACTTATGAGTAGTTGAATCGGTTTTATTTCTGGCCGAAGATGAGATCTGAAGTGGAGAATTATGTAAAGAATTGTAAAGTCTGTCAGTCTGCAAAGGGAAGGAACCAAAACACAGGTTTGTATGTTCCATTACCTATTCTACATATACCTTGGGATATGGTAAGTATGGACTTTGTTTTGGGTTTACCAAAAACTCAAAGAGGAAATGATTCAATTTATATTGTGGTTGACATATTTTCTAAAATGGCACATGTTATTCCATGTTATAAAACCAGTGATGCTACGCACATTGCTAATCCATTTTTTAAGGAGATTGTAAGGTTGCATGGGTTACCTAAGAGAATTGTTTTAGATAGAGATACCAGATTTGTTGGTCATTTCTAGAGGACCTTGTGGAAGAAACTTGGTACTAAATTGAGTTTCAATTCAACTTATCATCCTTAGACTGATGGACACACTGAAGTTGTAAACAAAAGCTTGGGGAATCTTCTGAGAAGTCTTGTAGGTGAACATCCAAAATAGTGGGATCAAATTTTGGCATAGGCTGAATATGCTTATAATGATTCTCCTAACAGGAGTACATGGCAGAGTCCATTCCATATAGTTTATGGAATGCACCCAAGAGGAGTGTCTGAATTAAGAGACTTGGGAAAAGATGAAATGAGAAGTGCTAAGGGAGAAGATTTTGCTTCAGAGGTTCAAGCAATACATGAACAGGTAAAGCAACAGTTACATGATAGCAACATAAAGTACAAGAGCAGAGAAAATTTTAAGAAGAGAGAAGTTAATTTTGAGGTTGGAGATTGGTTTTAGCACACCTGAGGAAGGAAAGATTACCAAAAAAGGAGTACAACAAGTTAAAATTTAAGAAAATTAGACCATGCAGAGTCTTGAGGAAATTTTCTGCAAATGCATATGAAGTTGAATTACCCCCTGATATTGGAATATCTCCAATTTCAATGTTGCTGATTTGTATAGGTATGAAAGTGGAAATGCAGAGGATACAACAGAAGACAAGAAAGAACAAGAGGTTGATTAGGTAAAACAGTTACCAACAACAAAGGCATTGCAGCCAAAACAAATTTTAGATAAGAGGGTGTTTAAGAAGACAAGGGGACAAGCGTATTTTTAGTATTTTGTCAAGTGGAAAGATCAACCAATTGTTGATGCTACCTGGATGACAGATGCCATGCTACAGAAGTTGGGAATTTCTGTAGAAGAGCTCATGGATAGGAGCCCATGAAGAATTTTGTCCTCAGGAGTTTGATGCAGGAGCAGCTCAAAGACAAAAGACTTCAAATTTTATTCCAAAAATACAAAAAAAGTTTATAAGAAAAGGAGTGGGATCCTTTAGCTGCCACTTTACAAAGCTTTCTAGATAGGATTTGAGCTAGAATTTAGGGATTTGGATTATCTTGTAATTAATTCAAGTAGTTAGGCTTAGTTAAGATTCTCGAGGAGAATATCATGCATATTAGATAGGATTAGGCAGTTTCGATCTATTGATTTAGGATCTGGTTGTTGTAAGTGTAGGTATTTATGTAAGTTTTGAATTAATGTAAAGGGATTTGGCTGTGGAGGATTTGGATGAATTTATGTAAAATTTGGAATCTCTTTGTATATCTGTGTATTCTATGCATGAATGGTCAATTCCGAAGGTTTGAAGTTCCTTCGAAATATCTCTGAGTGTTGTTGATTTCCAGTTTGGCCTTTAGAATTAGAGTTTTGGATAATCTTGTGTTATTGCGTTTAAATATTCATACACTGCGCATTTAAATAATTTGAATGTATTTCAAAACCACAGGGTTTAGTTAGTGATATCCTGAAAATAACTTAGAGACAGATTAAACTTGGCAGAAGCGCTAAAATGTTGGCGGATTGAGGAATGAAATTGATGGCCGAGGTTTAACGCGCTAAAGGTTTGTGGAATGACGGACACGATAAGGTTATAAACTGGGGTTTTAATTACTTTCTGTTCCGTGGAAAATTAGAAGGCTTGCCATATTACGGGTAAATTTAACAGTTGTGATGTTTTAGCAGAATATCTAAAATTAGAGGTTGATGACTGATATTCCAAAGGAAACTCGAGAAGAAGTCCCACCTGAACTTGAAGAGATCATTTCTGGCTTTGAATGATTATCCTTAAGGCCTGCAACCAGCCCACCAATCAACATCGTCATCAAATGAAGAAGTAGAAAGATCACAATAGCCATGACTAGAAAATTCGGGATGTTTGTCGACATCCTCGTGATTTGATGAATCGTGCGAAGGGGTAGATGAGAAGCAAGGATGCTCACCCTCTGTGTTTTCAGAAATGATAGGATGGGACGGATTTTTAGAGAAAGATGTGTCCTCTCTGCAATGTAATGATAGACTGATATCCAGTGTGTCATGTGAATGATTTGAAGTAGAAACATCCAGAAATGAGTTTTCATCGGGGAAATCAACAATGGTAGAATCACAAGGGATGTTAGGATAGAGTGGACGAGGCGCGGATGGAAGGGAGTCATCCTTCACCGCAAATTCTTCTTTAGATTCTTGCACACACTCATCATGAATGATAGCGCAGGTTGGCTGCACAACACCAACTTCGTCAACAACTTGATCCTCGTTCACAACAAGTGTGGAGTCTAGATCATAAGAACACAAGACAATACAGTCTGGAGGATACAAAACGTGGGGATAGAGGTTGAGGTAAAAAGTCCACATGACAACCAACATGCTTGCAAGCCAAATATTTACAGATATCAAGAGCAGGTGGGGTAGGAGGATGTGACAGTTCAATTGATGTGTGTGCATGTTCTCGTGCATCACTTTGCGGTGGTGGAGTTGTTTCATGAGGGGAAGGCAGACAGTCACTTGGGACATCATATGTGTGCAATTGTGATTGCGCAGCTCCATCACCGAAGTATGCTGAGCGGAGTTCGAATTATTCTAAGAGCTGCGGATTTTCAGATATGTAAATAAGATACTTAAATCTTCCATCGAGAAATTCCCAATCAATTTCATCTTCAAGAAATCGCCATGCGAGATTACAAAAGCATGTGTGAAACTGTTCAATGGATTCATCAGGTACTTTCCGTAATTTTAGAATTTCTTTGTTGAGTGCTTTACGGTCAAAATGATTGAAAGCACAATCTATCTTTATGACCATATGAGGGAGAGAGTGAATATAATTTTCGGGTAGCATGGCACACCAATGTAGTGGGTTCCCTCGAAGCGTGTAGTCATGTAATATTCAAAGATTTCATGCCTTTCACAAGATCCTACAATGCCAACCACATGTCTGACCAAGGCTACTCAGCCTCCACCATCATATGTTTTACCTAACAAGTTATTCCAGAGATCTTTCGATATTTGAAAGTCATTTCCATAAGACATACACTCCAGAAGATAAATTTTGTGTTTAGTCATGATAAGTATGTAGAGATTCCAAACAGATTGTGAGGACTCAACTTTTCATCTGGCCCTCCCTAGCATCATAAATGTTGATGTTTCTGGACCCGCCAACATTCAGGGGATCTACCCGATATAAAGTCCCAACTAGATCTCCTGCTGTTTGGTGTAGGAGTCCCATCCGGTACGATGGTCTGATTTCCATTATCTTAAAGATATGCCTTAGATCTTGCTTGTCAGCACATGAGAGTGTTCTACTTTGTCTTCAAACAACGAGGTTCACGTGCCTGGTGAGTTCTTTGGTGTTACTTGTGTCAAAGTTCTTTCATTGCAGAGGGAGAGGGTTGAAGTGAGTCTCAGGTTGAAAGGGAATAGTCCCAACTCTGCTAGAGACATGATAGTCACAAACACAAGGTGAAAAGATAACACGTACAACACCAAGCGAAATAGTCCACACGAGTGCGATAGGCGTTATAAAAAGTTTACATGAATGAATATGTCGAGTGTCTAGTGGGGTAGCCCACACGACCGAGACAACGTTAACAAATTATACAACACATTTCCGTAAGCATATGTATTAGAACAACCGAAATAGTTCAACTATCTTAACACAGGTTAAAGAAACATGCATTACAAGTGTCCAAAGAATAGTCTTACAAACAATTACAATACATGTGTGAAAATGTGTTGGCCTGGTAACAGGCTTCTGTATTAAGCAAAAGTTCCAAGACACATCCTTACACCATTACATCACTAAACTTGATAGCAGAGCATTGGAGTCACTGCTCGCTCCTCAAAGAAAAGATTACAGACTCACAATGGTATGTGGGAGGAGCCAAGGTGAAAAGTATTTTTCATGTACAAATGAGGGATATTTATAGCCATGGGTAAAACTGGCCCTTGTGATTCTTTGACTTCCCTCATGAATGTTTACATGACTCTTCAGATTTACATGTGGGTCTCTTGGACTTCCATGTTACATTACATTGATTACAACAATATGGCCCACAATAATGATGTGGTCGAGATGACTCATGACATGACTTGACACGACAGTGCTGGTATGTTCATGCTGCTGGTGGTGTCCATGTTGAGTTGCAGTGCTGCTGAGTGATGGATGTGCTCTTGGTGTATCATAGCTTTATCTCTACATGGAAAGTTGTGTGAAGTCTTTGATGGTCATGGTGTTCGCTTGATGCTTGCATGTGCATGTTCCTCCTTCACTTGTACTTTGACATGCTTCATGTGTTCGTTCATTTGTGAACAAATCTCCTTGCATGCATTCCTCATTCGTTTGTTCGTGAAACAATATCCTCGCATGCATTCCTTGTTCGTTTGTTCACGAAAAAATATCTTGGCATGCATTCCTCATTCATCCATTTGCAAACGAATATCCTTGCATGCTCTCCTTGTTCATCCCGTTCAGCGTCGTGCCATGTCTCATCCATGTACCTAGATTTTCTAGGCTCCGGGCACTGTCGGTGAAAATTTTGCAGAATTCATTGGGAGACGAAGATGGAAAATCAAGATTAGCAGTGACTGTCCGCAGGATCTGGCTTGGCTAGAGGGGTTATCTGCGCAATTTATTAAGGGAAGCAGTGCAGGCAACAGAGGGGTTTGGCAACAAAAACTACACAATTCCACCGAGGAGATGGCAACGGGCTGTAGGAGGCTTGCTTGGAAAGAATGGACAAGTTTTTCAGGGAGCTGGTAGCAGGCTGCGGGAGTGCTGCTGGCAAAAAATACACAATTTCTAGGAGGCTAGCCTACTGAACACCCCTATATAGTTTCTGAGCTGAGAGGGATGCTGGGAAGCTGGGGTACTTCTCATGAAATCTGCACAACTTTTCGGGTGAGAAGTAGGCCGACTGACTAAGTGACTGGCTGGAAACGTTGTGCAATTTTTTTGAGGGAGACAATGACGGAAACTGGGCGTCTCTCTGACATGTCTACGCAGTTTCTTCAGTCAATAGAGTGGGCATGCTTGGCAGATTTTGTGCAATTTTTTAAGGGAGTGAGTCCCGGGGTCACTACTCGGTCAAACTCTCCAGTTGACCAGCTGGAGGCTTGGTTTATGTGCTTGTGGGAAATGCAGATTGAAATGGTTTGCTGGGAAATGTCTGCGTTGTTCTGGATGACAGTCATTGGAATCAATTCCAAGGTTGTGCAACACAGACTACCTTGGAGGCAGCCTCAATCTCATGCAATTCTAGGCAGCAGTAATAATCACTAAGAGCTGAAATTGTGCAATGCATCTCAGCGAAGGTCCGGCTCTTGGAGGGTGATCCGGTCTGTAGAAATTTCTCTATAGATTAGCTAGCTCTTATACCATGTAGAAATTCTGTAGATTCTCTACAAATCTACCTCTGAGATCTCTGTAGAAAATTTGACCGTAGATTAACTAGATAATGCAATATACCAAAGCAAATACTGTAATCTACTTCTACTATCAATTTGTGGAAGCTTAAAGAATGAGCAATAATCGAGCTGAACACATATAACCAGAAGAAGAAGAATCAATACACATGAAAATACTTTGGGGAAAGCCTCAGCTAAAAACCCCATTATCTATATTATCACACAAGGTGACCTTACATCAAAATTATACAAAGCCTTAACTCTCATAGCTAGCCAGCTCTCAGTACAATCCTCCTGGATGCTCATAGGAAAACTTGGCTTCTCACAAACCTTCCTCTCTGCCCTCCAAGCTCCTATTTCCTTGTTCTCTTTCTTCTAGGTGATCCTCCTGTTACCAAGTGGAAGACTCTCACATTAGCTCAACTGGGTCTTTCTCAGAATAGGCATGCGTGAGTTTCTAATGAGGGAATCTTCAGTTATCTAGAGTACACTGGTTGAGTGCATGCATGCATCAACTGAGTGATAACTCACAATTAGTTCCTCAAACAGTTTGGAACTAATTTAGCTAGACTTAACTAAGTAAACTGAGCTAATTAATTACAACTCAACTATAACTCAATCTTATCTCCTTAATTAAGGGATAATCTCCTTAATTTAAGGGATAACTGTTGCATGACTTCAGAAAGACTTCTAACTTGAATTTCTCCAACTAATTAATCCATAACGAATTAATTAATTATTTCCAAGCAGTTGGTGAGACTAAATTCGATTTTAATTCAAGGACAAATTAAAATTGGAATATTCTTATTGCCACATTTCAACACTCCCTCTCAACAAGAAAGGGATTATCTGCCACCCCGATCCTGTCTCTATGGAACTCGAATTTACACTTTGACAATGCCTTTGTCAAAATGTCAGCATCTTTCTCCTTTGTTGAAATATACTGCAACAACATGATCCTCCTCGCTACACAGTCTCTGAGATGATGATAACGGATATCAATGTGCTTGGAACTATCATGAAATACTGGATTCTCAGAGAGTTTGATACAACTCTGATTATCACAATAGATCACAGCTGGATCCATCCTCTGATCAAACAAACCAACTAGGATTTTCCGCATCTAGATGGCCTCACATGATGCCTGACTTGCAGCCATGTATTCTACCTCTGCTGAGTTGAGTGCAACCGACCTCTGTTTCCTGCTGTACCAAGAAACTATTGCTAACCCAAGGTTGAAAATCCCTCCTGATGTTCTCTTCCGATTTGATGGAATCCTTGCCCAATCTGCATTAGTGAAGCCCTGTAGCTTCACTCCCTCTGTCCGTCTGTACCATAATCCATACTAAGATGTGCCTCTGAGGTATCTCAATACATGCTTTGCCACCTTCCAAAACATCTTGGTTGGCTGAACCATCTCTTGACTTAGCTGGTTCATCGCATAGCACAAATCTAGTCGTGTGTTCAATAAGTACATTAGTGAACCCACAAGCTGCCTGTACACAGTAGCCTCCACTACTTCTCCTGAAGTAGCATCCTCCTTCCTCCAGTTACCTGCTAGAGGAGTCTGCATGGGCTTGCACTTATCCATGTGGAATCTCCTGAGTATCTCATTGGCATACTTTCCCTGGGACAAAAATGACTCCCCATCCTTCTGCCACTTTTCCGTGCCAAGGAAGTAATGCATGAGACCCATGTCTTTCATCTCGAATTCTCTCTTTGTGAAGCCCAACCCGGTGAAATAGTTGTCTATCTTGGTGTACCAAGCACGAGGTGCTTGCTTCAGCCTGTACAATGCTCTCTTGAGTCGGCACACATGCAACTCACGATTGAAGGTCTCATAACCTTCCGACTGCTCTATGTACACCTCTTCCTCAATCTTTCCATTGAGGAATGTTGTCTTCACATCCATCTGATGGATCTTCCAACCCATCTATGTTGATAGTGCCAACATAGATCTGATAGATGAGTACCTTGCGACAGGTGAAAAAGTCTCATCATAGTCAATCCTCTCAACCTGTGAAAAGCCACGGGAAAAAAATCTTGCCTTATGCTTCTCCACACTACCATCAGCAACTTGCTTTACCTTGTAAAACCAACGGGAACTCACAACTAACTTGTTCTCCGGTCTCGGAACCACATCCCAAACACTATTACGAACTATGGAGTCATACTCCTCCACCATATCATCAACCCAAATTGGTTGCTGCACTGCTTCCTCAAAGGAAGATTGCTTAGTCTCAACACATTCCCCAGCAAGGGCCATGTATCCAGTGTACCTCTCAGGTGACCTACTCTATCTGCGCTGAGAAAATGGTGCTTCTACATTCTCTCTCACATCCTACAACAATCTGTCAGCTTCTCTTGTGCGCTTTCGTCCATCTCTGAAAAACTCTGCTTGAGTGGATGTCTCCACTCTTGGAACCTCTGCATGCGGCTTCTCCGCATCAGTATGAGGCTCCTCCTCCTTAGGAACCGACAATTCCTTCACAGCCTGTACTTGGAGCTCCCTCTCAAGGGAAACTCGCATGGCCTTCAGCTCATCAAACTTGAGTTCTCTGCGAACCACTCTCCTCCAACTGGTAGGCAAGTACACTCAATAGTTGTGAGGTGTATCAGTGTACCCCACAAGTATCCCTTGATCTTCTTTCCTGACTCTTTCTTGACCAAAGCTTTGAACTCACAAAAATTTGAGAAGGTTTGGTCCTTCTTCTACATGAAAGAAATCCAGCATTTACGAGAAAAATCATCAATCAAAATCACATAATACCTTTGCTTCGCTGTGGATGCTGTCGAGAATGGTCCACACACATCAGTATGAACTCACGCTAAGATAGCCTTTGCTCAACTGTCTCGATCATGAAAGGAAAACCTAGTGTACTTTCCCAAGGTACAACCTTTGCATGTGTCAACTTGCTCAAGTTTACCTTTGGGAAGTCTTGTAGATATCTGCCGCATTATCTTCAAATCCCCATGATGTAAATGGCCCAACCGCCTGTGCCATAACTCGCCAATGTCTTGGCTTTGCACCAATTCTGCTTTCGTACTCAATGCTGCACAATCATCTACCTCTAGTTTATAGAGATTCTTCACTTGAATCCCTATCCTCTTGGTTTGACCCGTGGCTATGTGTCTTAGGAATACCTTTCCTTTATTGAAGATAACATCGTAGCCTTTGTCCCGCAACATCGCGACTGATACCAAGTTCTTCTTCAGTCCAGGCACATACTTCACATCTGTCAAGGTGATAGGAGCTCCATGCTCCCTCTGAAAAGCAACCATGACCACTCCTGAAACACTATACTTTCCGTCGTCACCCATCTCTATGCACATCTTGAGGTCTTTCTTCTCCAAGGTATTGAATAAACTTTTATCGCTGGTCATGTGGAATGAGGCTCCACTGTCAATATACCAAACACAACCCATCATCGATGACACCATGCATGTGATGAGGGTAAAGTCCATTTCGAACTAAGAGGCTAATGCCTCACCTTCCGATCCTTTCGAGGATCCCTTCATGGACTTCTTCAATGGGCAATTAGTCGCATAATGTCCCATTTCAAATGAAGTATGATATGAATTCGATTTGCACCTGCAACCCTGAAATTTAAACTTCGAACTCTCTTCTTTGTATACTGTTCATTGCTCCGATAAACCTAACTCCGATACCATGTAGAAATTTCTTTATAAATCAGCTAGCTTTGATACCATGTAGAAATTCTGGAAATTCTCTACAAATCTACCTCTGAGATCTCTGTAGAAAATCTGACTGTAGATTAACTCGATAATGCAATATACCAAAGCAAAATACTATAATCTACTTCTACTATCAATTTGTGTAAGCTTAAAGAATGAGAAATAATTGGGATGAACACATATAACCAGAAGAAGAAGAATCAATAGACATGAAAATACTTTGGGGAAAGCCTCAGCTAAAAACCCCACTATATGTATTATCATACAAGGTGGAAATACATCAGAATTATATTAGTACAATCCTCCTAGATGCTCATAGGAAAACTTGGCTTCTCACAAGCCTTCCTCTCTGCCCTCCAAGCTCCTATTTCCTTGCGTTGTTTCTCCTGGGTGATCCTCCTATTACCAAGCGGAAGAATCTCAACCAAGTGGAACACTGATCTCTCACACTGATCTCACACCTTGTCAAAATTGTGAAATCCTCCAAGGAACCTTACCTTGACTGCATTCATGAGTTTCCTTTATAGGAAAACACATGCAACTGATAGTACAATGTCCTTGACATTTAGATCAATTGGGTCTTTCTCAGAATAGACATGCATGAGTTATCTGGAGTACACTGGTTGAGTGCATGCATTCATCAACTGACTGATAACTCGCAATTAGTTCCTCAAACAATTTGGAACTAATTTAATTGGACTTAACTCAGTAAACTGAGCTAACTAATTACAACTCAATATAACTCAATCTTACCTCCTTAATTAAGGGATAATCTCCTTAATTTAAGGGAAAACTGTTGCATGACTTTAAAAAGACTTCTAACTTGAATTTCTCCAATTAATTAATCTAATGAATTAATTAATTATTTCCAAGCAGCTGGTGAGACTAAATTCGATTGTAATTCAAGGACAAATTAAAATTGGAATATTCTTGTTGCTACATTTCAACACAGTCATCATAATTTTAGCAAAATGACTAAGTGCATGGGTGAGTGAACTTGTGCATACACGACCTTGCGAACACACACTCAATAGGAATCGACGAAAAGACACCTCAAACCATCAAGACAACATACACTCAATGTGTCTGACGGATAGTATGAGCGACAAGCGCGACAATTGTGATAGATCGTTGAACGATCGGGATGACACTTGCATGACAATGCATACAACATCGTGTGTGAGTGCGATAGATGTGTACATGGCGAACACAACTCAAACACAGCCTTCAACATCACTTGAACGAGGTCACAACCATGACATAGCAACCAACATGTGGAAGACGACAGTTGGTAGAACAAGTGAAAAGGAAGCAGGATATGTAGAAGAAATGCATAAGATGACTTTTCACATTTGCGTACATGCATGTTATTGAGGATAGGGTGATGTGACAATGACAAGCAGTCCTGCAAACTCAACTAAGAGGTGTACTTCGAAAGATGTTCCTTACTTACCATACTTACCCTCAAGATGATCATGCATCCGACAGAGTTTGCATGCAGTCCTGATCTTTTCCATTACTTGGTTCCTTGGTCCTTCTCCTCAACTCCTTAGAAGTGATTTCAGCATGTCACTTTTTCCTGTAGTAAGTGAGAGGTAGATCTGCACAATTTCAGTGGACATTGACTATTGCTGGAATGAGGCCCTGGGAGGCCCGTCTGCGTAGTTTTTGCATGCAAGACCGATAAGACAATCTGGAGAATGCTGTGCAGTTTTGAGGCTCAAAGCATTAGTGCGGGACAGGGGTCCTGGAAGGACACCTCTGCACGATTTCTGAGTGTAGTGCAATTGGACTGTTCTGCGCATTTTTGGAGAGCAGTGTTGGCTGGGGTATTTTCGGGCTGCGGGGTTTCATCAGGCAAGGGAGGTTGGTGTCTCTGCGCACTGCAGAGTTTTAGCGGGCAAGGGAGGAAGCTTGATGGTTGTAGAAGAAAAGCGCACAGTTCAGGGAAGCTGGATGAGGCTAGATTGCTTGGGAAAATGGCTAAGTGTGAGATCAGTGAAACAAATGTAAACATTGATAGGAATTGACTGTGATCGCACACAGACACTTAGTGACACAACGTAGACCATCAAGAATGCATAAGACATACTTTTCTTGATGCGATAACCTTTGTGACAAAAGTCCATTAAGTGAGAATGAAACATGTCTATATGTTGACAACCACTCATACACACACAATTCCCTTGAAGCAAGACAACATTCCATTTGCATGACAAACAACAACCCCTATGCCCGTAAATGACACATGCTGCATAAAGATGAGATCACAGACAACTCTTAGGATCAAGGAGGGCAGCTTGAAACCATCAACTTACCAATGAGTGACCAAGGATGATTGATCGCAGGATCCAAGGTAGGCTCTGAAATTTGCATGTGAGCCAAAATTTTAGAGGGTGGTTGTAGCCACTACAACACTTCCTTTATGTGTTATGCTAAATATAATATCCAGTGATCATATTGGAGAGTGTTTGTCCTTTAGTCAAATACTAAAACTTATTCCCCTATTAAAAATATTATTTATTAATATAATTTATTATATATTATAATTATACAAAATTATCTTCCTTTATGTGCTAGGCTAAATATAATAGCCATTTATCATATTGGAGAGTGTTTGTCACTTAGTCAAACACTAGAACTTATTCCTCTATTAAAAATATGATTTATTAATAAGATCGATCTAAAGGAACTTCATCAAAACAATATAATATTATATTAATAGTATAATAAACTATAATATTAATATTATAATACATTATTAGATCAATTGTATATATATAGTAATTGCTTTTGGTTGGTTAAGAGTTCGTCTTCCTTAGACGTAAGGAAATAGGTTAATGACCCAATTCCTAGAGGCATCTGGCAGAAGTGAAATTCTGCCCCCTTATGGACCACCAACGAGTTATTCCAGGCAACGTGGTTTTCCTTGATTAACGATGATGAGTCAGTCTGCATTCGTGGTTAGCAGCGAGAGATGGTTGTCCTCACTGCTGGTTTGACAACTGAGTTATGATAGGTTTTCCCACCTGTGAAAAAATAATATTAATATTATATTATATTAATAGTATTGATGTTTATATTAATATTAAATATTAATTATTAATCATATTAATATTAAATAGTAATAATACTAACTTAGATCCATTTTAACCCCAGTTTTCAAGTTTCAAGAGGGATCAAATTGCTTGAGGTGCAAACCTTTCCTCAAGTTTTGCACTCAAAAAGGTGGTTTGCACCTCAAGGGATTTGATCCTTCTCAATGCTTGATAAATCAGGGTTAAGATGGACTAGGCTAGTTGAAAATAAATCATATGAACAAGTGTCATATGAAGTGAATTATGGTTTTTTTGTTGTGTGGTATTAAAAATCTTTAAGAATCTCCATGGTAAAGTGGGGGTAAATGTCCATGGTTAAAAATCTTGTTCCATGATTTTATAAATGTATATATGTTTAATTTATATATTGATTCCTTTATAATTAATAATAATAATAATTTAAAATAAAGTTATAATTTAGTTAGTTTTTATTTATTTTTTAATTTTATCAATGTGAGATGTACAATGAAGTAAGTGTTTTGATGCTTATTATGGATTGATGCCTCTTAGTGTTTACCACCCATTTAATTTATATGGTTTCCCTAGTTTATATTTATATTATCATAGATCTATATTAACTCCAAATCTGCCAAGCCCCGTGTTTCTGGGAAAACTAGTATTCCTAAAGAATGCTAATCCTTTAGGTTTGGTAGCTACCCTAGAAACAACAGTTTAAAGCAATTCAACGATTTATTCTATGTGTAACAGATAAGAGAAAGATAATGGAACCAACCTAGAACTTCCGCTTGATCCCTTGCTTGATCTCTCTCCCCTTTGACAGAACCTGCAGCTCCTCCCCGTACTTAACACACTTGGAGAGTACCTGCACAAGTACAACAACAAAGAACTATCAATGCATCGTGATCTATTACAACATAAACATTACAGAATCAGATATATAATGAACAAATGATAGCATTCACACATGATAACATTCACAATTGCATAATCATATGGAAGAAAACTTGAAGAACTTTATTAATAGAAGGGAGAATTACAACCCAGTTGTCCGATCCAGCATTATCATCCCAGCTTCAATCCTTCTTCACCTCATGAAATAACAAGATCACTCCAACAATATAATGCTCTTTCCTCAATTACAAACTATCAGGACTTACTTGCAATTCACAACATTCCAGGCTCTGGATCTCTTGGATGAGGGATCCATTTATAGATGAGTGCAAGGGTGTGAGTCATCCATGGGGTTTGATTAGTGTCAATCCACTTGTTATAATTTGTTCCACAAGAGAAGGGATAACTGAAGGTTTAAGATCCCTTATTCATCCTTGGGCGAATTCAGAGAGGCAAGTGGCACAGGAGAAGTTTCTAGAAGATCCCATGAGCATCCACTTAACAAACTATCCCAGACATTTGTCCATCCTCACCCATTGCACCCTATAGAAGGCCTAAACAGTATGCATCGCATCCTGGTAGTGGAATAGTCAGTATGCATCGTACTTTGCCAATAGAGCAGTGAGTATGGTTCAGTTTAGGCAATTTCTGTATGGTTTCTCACATGGAACTTTTGGGGAATGATGTATTCAGATGATTATGTTCCTTTAGGGTATGAAACAACTCTTTTAGGGGTTTAATGAGCCCTAATACATCGACATATAAGTTGGGGTTGATGTGCCCAAATATGTCTATAACAGTTGCCCCCTAAAGCATGAGGTTGTAAATATTCATGTCGGGTGAAATGCTTTATCATGAGGATCCGAAGTTTCAAACTAGAAGGTGACCTGCATCAGTTACAGTATAATACATTATCATAATATGATTTTCATGATCTAGCTGAGGGAGGCATTCCCATGCTCATCTTTATAAATTTCATTTCATGTACATAGATCAGATAGTCGTCTGCAGATACAGACTAGTGATTCTTCAGATATAGAGTCATCATCCATGGTTAGGATGACCATCTGTGCAGAGCTTTTGTACGTTTGATGTTTTTATATCCTTGAATATATCGCAGCCCGGATGGATGGAACTAGATCCGGTGTCTTCAAACTCGTTCAATCTTCACTCGATGTACAAGTCAATCCATGTGAAGAGATGTTGTGAAGTCGAACACGGAAAGACATCGCCTGATTACCAGCCAATGATGTAAGCTGTTAACAGACACGAGAGGAATCACCGATAATGATAATGACCCTCAAGGTACTAAAGTACAATTCACGTGGTGTGAATGTATGATTCGATGTCGAACACCATGCAAAATCTTTCGGTTGAAGGCCATTGATGTCAACCTGTCGTCGGAAGTGAGAAACTTGCCATTGATGTATGCAAGCTTCAAAGCGCTGAAAGGGTTGTTTCTAAGTCAATTTCTTGGATAATGAGTTAATGGCGACAAGAAGTGACTCGTTGTAGGAGGGCCTTGATGTATCCCACATCTATGACACGAAACGAAGCAAATGATTTCTGGAGGTGAAAATGAACTGACGACACAAGGTTCAGGAATGACGGTCATGAAAAAATGAAGGTTGGAGGTATTGTAGTGGACGAGACATTAACTGGATTGTGATTTCTCAATTGAATGACTTCTCTTGAACATGTCAGAAACACTGAGATGAATTGGTAGCGATAACCCCAAAATATGGATGGTATGAAATACCAATCGTGAGATGACCGGTGAACGGAATAACCCAACCCAACTCGATAATGGAGATGAAGTGAAAGTGTCATGTTCAAGAGCGACCCGCTACCATAAATTATTCAAGTTTTTCCCTTTTTCCCCATCCATTTCTGACCAGTACCTCTTTATTTTTTTCAATCTTGAGGAGGATAACATATGCTTGTTCTATAATTCGCCCTTCGAGCAAACCTGTCGCTATTTGATGTTTTAACGAGTCTAGTGATAGTGAAACTCGGTCTTGTCTAGAATGGACAAGTTTGTCGCTATTGTTTTAACGTGTTTAACGACAAGGATAAATCGGTCCTTTTCATGTTTAGAGAGTTTGAAAAGGGACTAAAAGAAAACTCCATAAGTTCTTTTTCGTAAAGTAATCCCTCGGGTCTGAAAAAGGATAAAATAATACAGGAGGGATGGCATTTCCAATCACTTTAACGAGCTGAAAATGATAAGTGCTTGACAATGTTTTCATGTTTAACGAGTCTGAAAAGGGTTTAAAGAGGACTCTATAAATTCTTTTTCGTAAAATAGTCCCTCAGGTCCGAAAAAGGATACAATAATACAGGAGGGATGGCATTTCCAATCACTTTAACGAGCTGAAAATGACAAGCGCTCGAAAATCTTTTCATGTTTAACGAGTCTAAAAAGGGTTTAAAGAAGACTAAATTTCTTTTTCTTTAAATAATCCCTCAGGTCCGAAAAAGGATAAAATAATACAAAAGGGATGACATTTCCAATCACTTTAACGAGCTGAAAATGACAAGCGCTTGACAATGTTTTCATATTTAACGAGTCTGGAAAGGGTTTAAAGAAGACTTGATTTCTTTTTCATAAAATAATCCCTCAGGTCTGAAAAAGGATAAAATAATACAAAAGGGATGACATTTCCAATCACTTTAATGAGTTGAAAATGACAAGCGCTCGACAATCTTTTCATATTTAATGAGTCTAAAAAGGGTTTGAAGAAGACTCGATTTTGAGGAACGAGTGATGTCTCGGGTAGCAACTGGTTCCAGTGATGTTGGAACTTCTCAAAACATGTTGAATTCTATGAAGAGGCTGGCTAATAAGACCACTCATTGCAACTGTTCCTCAAAAAGGGTAAAACAACCAAGTGAGAGCGTATGATCGGCCAGAGGGATGGTGGTGATGGATTGTACACAACCAAGGCTCAAAAGGCTGATAGAATGGCAATCACAAGGGTTAAAAATTGAAAATGGGTTCATTTTTAGACAAGCTTGAACCATGGGGAACTATGCTTGGATTCGGTTTCACGTTTACACAAGCTTGAAACGAAGAAACTATGCTTGGTTTCAATTTCTTTTTTACACAAGCTTAAAACGGAAAAAATATGCTTGAATTGGTTTACATGCCCCTAGCATGATGAAAAGGAGAGTCTCTTGCAACCAGATGGATATCACTGCGGTGAAGCAGGACGGTTATCCAACACCTCTTTGACTTCGTTCAGATAGAGAAAGGTGAATGGTGTGAAAGATCAAGCACATAACCTATAGGGAAACTTATCTTTATCACAAGGTGCATGCCCCACAAGCTTCATTACATTCACCTAAGTAGACTTCTCATGGCTATCAGGTGGGTGGAATGAAGGTTCTTTTGCGAGATCAAGTGAAAGACTCGACTTTGAACTTGGGACCTTGTTTCATTTTTAAAAGAGCTTGACACAAGACAAGGAACTATGCTCGAAGACTCTTGGTTTCATTTTTTAATGAGGTTGACCCAAGATAACGAACTATCCTCTTACATCCTTGTATCAAAACTCATAGGTGGTCATGAAGGAGAGATCTGGTTCCAATTCCCCCAGTACATGCTGTACAACATCACTGAATTGATCGTTAGTTGATGTAGGTATGGAACAGGTTGCCACATAATTAACCCGTGGTGGGGGTGATACCATTGGTATAAAAGGACCATTTAGGGACAATGGTTGACTAGGAGTTATATTTGGACCAAGAAATGAAAGTTGGTCAATGGTGACAATCCTGCCTTCATGCGGGAAACAAATCACTTGAAAGAGTGTTGAAACAATAGCTCCCATGTGATAAACATAGTCACGCCCAAGAAGTAAATTGTAATCTAAAGGTCCTGGGACTACCATCACATTCAGATAAACGGTTTTTCCTCCCAAAGTGATAGGTAACTGAGGAAGGATCCCTAACGGTCGACTGGTTCCTCTGTTAAAGCCCAACAAATTCTGTGTAACAGGCACAAGCGGTGGTGAACCGAGCGCTTGCCAAGTAGTTGAGGAAAGGATACTCACTGATGCACCTTCATCTATAATAGTGCCAGATACAATCATATTACAAACTTGTACTATGATCTGGAAAGGCACATAAGAAGGAAGGCGGGATCCTTCCAGTCGATTCCAATCAAAGGAAGTGACTAGACTACTTGGAGGGGGTACCGTAGAAACGGAAGAATTAACCCCTTGAGTTATGAGAACTGGAGGATTTTCCTCCTATCTTGACGGAACAGGTGGATTGAGCGATATCATTTTCACTCTCTTCGGGAAAGGTACGATTAGTTGAATGTGAAATCGAGTCAACTGTTACCTCGACCTGTTGATTTTGATCGGGTATAGACTCATAGGATTCACTTTCAGAGGGAGTGGTTTTGACCAACGAGTGATTTTGGTCAGTCGGTTCATCAACTAGTGAAGGATTTAGGAGAAGTTTCTTGTAACCAGATGGAAATCACTACGTGAAGTAGGACAATTATCCAACACTCTTTTGGCTTCATCCAAATAGGGAGAAAGGTGAAATAGGTGATTACCTTCACATAACCTACATGGAAAGTTGACTTTTCCTTTCTGTCCATGAACTTTACTATCACTAGTTGATGGTGTGTTACCAACATGATCTCCAGAGGTTGATGACACGAGATGGTGTGAATGAGAAGACCATTCTTTGAAGATCCGAGGAAAGTAAGGACAATTTCAATGAAAATGGTCTTCCACACAAATTAATTATGCATGGATATTTGACTTTGTGAGGTTTAATGGACGAATTTTCATCAGATGTTGCATTCAGAGCAATGGTTGCTTGGTTGCCCCCTTGCTGAATTGGCTTCTTCTTCTTCTTCTTAGTCACTTGGTTACTAGTATCAATACTTTCACCAAGCGAAGAGGAAGAGGGGGAGGGAGAAACAAACGAGGAAGAAGGCAAACGGTCAACTTCAGGATCAATTGGAGGTTGATTTTGTCCAGTTGGAGGTGTACTCGATTTCAGAGAAATCTCGAAATTTTGAACCAAGGAGGTTGAAAAAGGCCATATTGGCAGGCCAATGGTAAATCCCGGAAGGGACAATGTAGCCATGTAAGGAGCACCAATATTTCCAAAAGAAGGAAAAGGACTAGGAAAAGATTCCCATCAAAAAGGGATTCCCTGATCAGTGGGCTCCGGATTTGTCACCATATGTCTCAACCTAAGATCAACTAAGGAATAGGGATGTTATTCGCAATAAATTAATTTTAACAACACTTTAGATGCAACTTTGCTTTTTCAATTTTAAAGAGTCGAGAAAAAGCTAAATATGACTCTAGTCACTTTCGATTTTTAATGAGCTTGAAAGGACAAGTGCTCAGATGGACCTTTTCTTTTAAAGAGTCGAAAAGGAACGAAAGTGACTACTCTGGAATATCTAGACAGAGGGATTACCAAACCAATCACAAAACTGCAATATACACCTTGGTAATAAATTAGAAAGAAATTACCAAGGACTTATGTATGACATTCAATCTTCCCGAATGTTGTGTTCAGTGCATTGCGATCAATAAGGCGGCAGACTCAGTTTCCTATGGATAAAGGATTTAAGCCTATTGTGGTCTCCCAATATATATGTGACGGTACGGGGAGCACAAGTCCGTGCTAGCGCTTGTCATATCAAGGAGGAGGAATCACCCAAATTTCAATGAAAACGATAGCCACTAGTTTTAATGACGTTGGAACACGTCCCTAACCTAGACCTCTAGATATGTTGTGTTAAGTTCCAAAACGTTGTTAGGTTCATTGAAATTCATTTTAAAGTTGATCTTGTTTAGAGTTTGCCTTTTAATGGTTCATCGCGTGATGATAATCTGAAATTCATAAGATGCGATCTACAATGATAAACAATCATTGTTTATTTGAACAATGAAAATCCTAGCTACTAGGGAAAGAATATAACAATGATTTTAAACAAAGAGCAAAGAGCACACACTAGTGCATTTCCCTAAATCTTATTTTCGCACACAAATAAAAAATATGCTAAATGCAAATGCATGTATTTGTTTTCGTTCTTCTTAATGTGAAAAATGCCAAAAAGGAAAACTAAATGCTGCAAAGATCTGAAATATTTCACTCAAAATGACATTTTCGACAATTTCTTCTTCAAAAGAGAAAGGAAGACTCCACAACACTTTTCAATTTTGAATAAAAATGCTTTCGACACTTCGAATATAAACAAATCAAATCAAATGCATGAAGAAAAAGTTCAATCGATTATCAAGGGAAGGAAGAATTCACGACACTTCTCTTTTCGACACAAAACGACAATTACGACACTTTTTGTACCAAAGCGACAAATCAATTTAAACAAATTTTTGACAAAGAATTGTAAATGAAAAACAAATACAAAAAAAACATTCACTAATCCTAATGTAATTGAGGCTGATCTAAGTGATACAAATAAGATTCAGTAAACAGGCACTGTTCATATGCAGCAAAACAACCAAACAACACTGAAAACAAGGTTAAAACCCTCAATTTCTAGAATGGAAAAAGAGTTCAGTCAATCATCGCACCTAGGCTTCACAGAATATGAGATGCATCGCACTTACTGCACTTAGGAAGTGCTATGCATACTGAGTCACAGTGGGAGACAGTGCGATGGTCCAGGGAGCGCAACTGAAATGGGTTTTGGCTCAAATGTGGAGCTGTTTTCAATGAGTTAAGGTGGGTTTTGTTGAACAATAAAGAGAAAAGTATGATGGAGCTGTTTTCATCTACTACACAATTGTAAAGCAAGAGCAGTTCAAAGGCTACCTGGCTAACTTCAGGCTCTATCTATAGTTTATCAAATTGAACATCAAACAAACAATAACAAAAACAAACATCTATCCATTCACCAACGGATTTGCCAATTTGTTTATGGGAAAACTAGTATTCCTAAAGAATGCTAGCCCTCTAGGTTTGGCAGCTACCCTAGAAACAACAGTTTAAAGCTATTCAACGATTTCTTCTATGTGTAACAGATAAGAGAAAGATAATGGAACCAACCTGGAACTTTTGCTTGATCCCTTGCTTGATCTCTCTCCCCTTTGTCAGAACCAACAACTCCTCCCCGTACTTAACACGCTTGGAGAGTACCTGCACAAGTACAACAACAAAGAACCGTCAAAGCATTGTGATCTATTACAACATAAACATTACAAAATCAGATATATAATGAACAAATGATAGCATTCACAAATGATAACATTCACAATTGCACAATCATATGGAAGAAAACTTGAAGAACTTTATTAATAGAAGGGAGAATTACAACCCAGTTGTCTGATCCAACATCATCCTCCCAGCTTCAATCCTTCTTCACCTCATGAAATAGCAAGATCACTCCAACAATACAATTCTCTTTCCTCAATTACAAACTATCAGCACTTACTTGCAATTCACAACATTCCAGCCTCTGGATCTCTTGGATGAGGGATCCATTTATAGATGAGTGCAAGGGTGTGAGTCATCCATGGGGTTTGATTAGTGTCATTCCACTTGTTACAATTGGTTCCACAAGAGAAGGGATAACTGAAGGTTTAAGATCCCTTATTCATCCTTGGGTGAATTTAGAGAGGCAAGTGGAACAGGAGAAGTTTCTAGAAGATTCCATGAGCATCCAATTAGCAAACTGTCCCGGACATTTGTCCATCCTTGCCCATTGCACCCCATACAAGGCCTAAATAGTATGCATCGCACCTGGTAGTGGAGCAGTCAGTATGCATCGCACTTTTCCACTGGAGCAATCAGTATGGTTCAGTTTAGGCAATTTCTGTATGGTTTCTCAGATGGAACTTTTGGGGAATGATGTATTCAGATGAAACAACTCTTTTAGGGGTTGAATGAGCCCTAATGCATCGACATATAAGTTGGGGTTGATGTGCCCAAATATGTCTATAACACCTCGAGATGGATCAAATCTGTCAAGATGCAAACCCCTTTTTTACTACAAAACTTGAGGAAAGTTTGCACCTCGAGAGATTTGATTTAAAATAATCTCTCTCTCTCTCTCTCTCTCTCTCTATATATATATATATATATAATCAGCTTTATGCAAGAAGATACATAGAAAGAGGCAATCCGCTTTTTTAGTAGCCAATATAGGGTATCAAAGGATATTAATATTGAAGACCAATTAGATTTGGTAAACCTATTCCCTTGGATGGTTGATGAAGCAACAATTGAATTGTTGGACAAACCAATTTCTTCGGAAGAATTGCAAGAATTTATGAAAGATATTGGGAAGGAAAAAAGCCTAAGCCCAGATGGCTAGACGATGGAGCTTTTACTTTTCTTCTTCAACATTATGGGAGTTGATCTCTTGGAGATGGAAGAGGAGTCTCTTTGCTTCAGACATATGTCAGGTGCTAGCAATGCAACCTTCATTTCCCTTATTCCTAAAAAACAAATTTCTCAATATTTTTCTAATTTTAGACCAATTTCACTATGTAATACTGTTTTTAAGGTGATTTCGAAATTGTAAGAAAACATAGTCAAACATATTCTATCTAAACACATCACATTGGAACAATTTGGATTCTTACATGACAAAAGGATACAGGATGTTGTGGTTATGACACAAGAATGCATCCACTCTATTAATTCCCGTAGACTGAAGGCTTGTTTGATGAAAATTGACCTCACTAAAGCTTATGACAGGGTCAATTGGGATTTCCTCAGGTTGATACTATGAAAAATAGGCTATCCTGGCAAGCATATTAAATGGATCATGGCATGTGTCACTTTGATGAATTGGGCCTTGTTAATCAATGATTCGCCAATTGATTTCTTTTGCATCTCTAGAGGATTACGTTAAGGATGTGCACTTTCGCCCTCACTATTCATCTTGGTCATTGATGGGCTTAACTGAGGTATATGAGAGGAAAATGGTGTAGGTATGATTTTTGGATGCAGGGTCACAAGAAATATCTCTTTGACACATCTAATGTTTGTCGATGATGTCCTTTGTACTGGAGTTACCAATATTTCAAAATGGCTAATTTTTCATCAAATAATTAACAAATTTGGGAACACGTGAGGTCTCCACATGAATAAGGAAAATCTGAACTTATCACAAATGGGATGGATGAGGTGGAGATAAAATATATTGTAGATCTCTTTGGTGTCAAGGTTAGACTATTGAAAAAAAGGTTAAAATATTTGGGATTTTATTTGAAGCCTAGCAATTATGAGAAGAGGGGTTGGAACTGGCCAATTGTGAAATTTGAAAAGAAGCTAGCCCTATGGGAACACAAATGGTTATCTTTGGGTGATAGGTTGTTAATGATCAAGGTCATGTTTCAAGGTATTTTAGTATACAGGATGCAATTGTTTCATTTACCCTTGGTGGTCATCCATATATTTGATTTTGGGGTTGGTGTAGGAAACACAAAAAAAATTCACTTGACATGGCTTGAATCTATTTCTAGGTTAATGGTGGAAGGGGTATAAGAGATATAAGAGCTTCAACTTTGCCCCTCTTACCAAAAAATTGTGGAGAGTGTTTCTTGAACCGAGCATATGGCATGAGATTATTATCAAGAAATATCTTCATCACACAATGCTGGAAGAATGGGTTAAATTTGGAGTGCCTAAAAAGAAGAATGCATCATACATTGGCATAGCTTGATGAAATCCAAGCCCTGACTTTGTGGAAATTTATGTTGGGAGATAGGTCGTAGTGATTAGATCTCTATTGGATTAGATGCACTTAAAAGTATATCTAGGGATCACTCACTCTTTGCTCCAATTATCATATTTCTTAACGGATGTGGTATACATGCTTTAGCACATATCAGTGGCCATATGGTTTACATCTTATCCACTACTTATTGGTTGCATTCATGGGATCTTGGGATTCTGGTGGAGTTTGAAGCAGAATGAGAACAATATCTCTATAAAGTCTGTCAAGAAAGGATTTCGTTGACAAAGAAGGAGGACAAGTTTATTTCAAGCAGTCTTGCACAAGATGGAAACATCTAGGTTAATGAAACAAACTCATTCATTGCTTAGTGAAACAAACATGGTTTCTATTGTGATTAGCTGTCTTTTATGTGGAAATGGGAAGTGCCAATTAAATTGAAAATGTTTTATGTGGCTTGTTTTTCATAACCAGGTTCTCACTTGGGAGAATATTTCTAAGAAAGGTTTTCAAGGTCCGAGAATTTTCCCTTTGTGTGGAGCAGCAAGCGAAGAAGTGGTACACGTGTTTTCATGTTGTCCCTTTGCTCTCAATATCTAGGATGAGGTTTCCAAATATGTCAAAATTTATGAAGTGGTAGACATATCCTCCATAGAAACATGTCTCATCCAACAGATTAATCACCAGAAAGAACATAGAACCATTCCATTGTATATATTTTTAGGGTATTTGGTGTTGTATAAATGCTTGTATTTTTGAGAACGTTGCCCCTGATGTGCAACTTACAAGCTTGAAGATTCTGACATTGTTCTAGGATATTGGTCCATGGAAATCTCAATTACATAGGAGATCTGTTATCTACAAGGAACTTGGGTTGTCTTATCCTATGGGTTTATTTGATGGTACATCACCGTGTGATGAGTGTGGATGTGGAGATTATATCACGATTCAACCTTCCTAGACCTATCATTTTTTTTGGGTCTAGAGGTACTGGTTCCAATAATAGAGTTGAAGTATTGGCGCTTTGGGGAGTGTGGCAGCGTGCGTCATGGTTGTCTATTCAGGAGTTAAATATAGTAGGGGACTCTTTGTAAGTGATTGATTGGGCTAATCTTCCTTTAGAGTTCCATCATTATTCCAATGGCTTCCAAAAATTAAAATCTTGGTGGACTCTTTCAAGAACCTCTCATTTTCACATATTTATTGTGAGAATAACTCGATGATAGATCTCCTCTCTAAATGAGGTGCTTTAGTCCAACTAGGTAAGATATTATATAGTTATCTTGTCGATGGAATGGTCTACAATTCAAGGGCATTTATCTTCTAGCAGAGATGTTGGTTTGTTTATTTTTTTGTGTCTAATAAGTTTCTTTCTTCTACCTCTGTTTCATTTCCACATTTTTCTTTTGTTGGCTTATATTTCTCCAATGTTTTCCTACTCAATGAGAGACATTTTTGTTGACATATTGATTGCATGTTTGGCGATCCTGGGCTCGTTTTTCTGATCGAAGATGAAGTTTGTTTTTGCCACTGGTATCCCTTTTTGCTTTTGTTGATAAAGCCCTTTAATAGTTCCTTGTATCTATCTGTTTTAGTTGACTTTTGTTTTTGCTAAGTCTCTTTAATTGGGGCTGGTTGTCTAGAATGCCTTGTAAGGGGTTGTTCTTTGTAGCACCTCTAGGTTTTAGCTTTCAGTCTGTTTTTTCATGGACATAATTAGAATATTGTGGACATAAAACAAGCATATGTTAACTACTTTTGTTATTATAATGAAAGAAGTTGTTTTTTCTTTGTGGAATATATATATACTTTTCCCTTGGAAAAAAGGTCGTAATTTCTATTAATATATAAGAAATTACATTTTGTAGATGCTAGAGCATATGCATGTGGAGGCAAGTTGCCTATCGAGTTCAAAAGAACAATAAATGATCCAGATATGTATTCTCCACGCAGGGAGCCTTGATATCAAATCATCTGATTCCTGTGCCTGTTCTCTGTATAGAGAAACTGTATCAAAATTTGTTTCTGTCTCTTCTTAGAGAGAGAAATTAAAATATCAAAATTGGTACCATATGTCTTATACAGTTGTTCAAGTGGAATATATATATATATATATATATATATATATATATATATATATATATATATATATATATATATATATATATATATATATATATATATATATATATATATATATATATATATATATATATATATATATATATATATATATATATATATATATATATTCTTACTTTTAATTTTATTAAAATCATGATAAAATACATTTATTGTAGATGTCGAAGCATTCATTTTGCACTAAGGCCATAGAGTTTTAGATTTGTATAATTTCCCATGGTTAAAAATCACGTTCAACGATTTTTTAAATGTATATATGTTTAATTTATATATTAATTTCTTTATAATTAATAATAATAATAATAACTTATAATAAAGTTATAATTTAGTAAGCCCTTATGGTTAGCTCAATTGGTCGAGTTTTCATCATTAAAGCACCTATCTATTGAGAGATCACAAGATCAATTATCCTTGACACCCTTGGGGTTAGGATCCATTAATGAGATGATAAGAAGTGATTCCTTTGGGTGGATCTGACCGAAAAAAATGTTTCTGTGGATGTAGCAGTCAACGATCTCTGAGGTTCATGAACCATGTCCAAACAAAATTTTAGATACAGTTATAATTTAGTTAGCTTGTTTTGCTTTTTTAAAACAATGTGATATATATAATGAAGTAAGTGTTTTGATGCTTGTTAATGTTTACCAATCATTTCATTTATATGATTAGCGTAGTTTATTTTATATTAGAATAGATCCATCTTAACTCTAAACCTACTAGGCCTCGAGATGGATCAAATCTCTTAAGATGCAAACCTATTTTTGAGAGAAAAACTTGAGGAAAAGTTTGCAATTCAAAATAATCTATCATGTTCGCTTGGGATCCCATCATTTATTTTGATATGACCAGCTGGTCATATCAAAATAAATGACGGGATCCCAAGCAAACATGATAAGAGCTCCAACGTCTTCCTTGACTAGATTTGTCCTACCTCCTGAAGGCTTCGTTAGATTGAATTTTGATGGGCCCTCTAAAATAAATCCTAGCCCAAATTGATATTGGGGTCTCCTCTAGGATGATTGGGGCAACTCTTTAGGCCCTTTTGCTGACTTTTGTGGATGCAATACTAACAATGTGGATGAATTATTGGTGTTGGAGAAAGGGCTGATATTTTCTAAAAGAATGGGCGTGTCTAACATAAACTGGGGTGCACTTTGAACTCATGTCTTCTAGTAAGTTCCTTAAGCCCAATGTTAAGGTTGGTTTTTATTTTCTCTTTCTATTGGTGTGCACACACTTAAGTCTGGTCTATAGGATTACACCGGGAATCCACAATCGAGTTAGTTGATAGGGAGCAGGGAGTTTGGGAGGTTAGAGGGAAAGAACCCCTCTGCTCTCCAATGTTTTGGTTTTTGGATAAGGAATTTACGGTCGAGGGTGTGTTTTATGGAGTGGTTCGACTAGGGAGCATGGCAATCCATATGGTTTAGCTTGCATGTAGAGAGCGCGAGGGCCACTTTGGGGAAGGCACTTGGTTGTTGTTCGTGGGAAGTGAATTGTGAGTCATTGGGTCTTATTTTGTCTACATTGCCCAGGTCATGTTGGGATCAAGGGTGCTAAGGTAATTTGAGGGCTACAGTTGGGTTGGTATTCTTTATACAATGTCCATAATTGTTGGTGTAATCTTGCTTATTTCAGCCCCATGCAGCGACAATGTGGCGGAGTTTGTCGAAGTTTAGGGCCACGCGTCTATGGGGTAGTTCATATTTTGGATAATCATGACCTGGGGAAGAAGTATATCCACAACTAGTTCATTCTCTTGGCATAATTGAATTGCCTCCCCCTTTCGATTATATGGATGAATGCCTCCTGCAGATCACATTTCTCTTGGAATAGCATAGTTAGGATAAGAATGAGGTCTTTGGATTCATGAATGACCTCCATCAGAACCAATGACATATGATGGACATGTTTTACTCTCTTCGTCAGGGCCAAAAGAGGATTCATGAGAGAATGGAGTGATCAGATTGAGATTAGAGCACATGGAAAACCATGTTCATTGTGCTTTCAGTCCACTTCCATCACTAGGTATCGGACAAGACAATCCAACTCCAACTCACCTTCCAGATCAAGGTTGAAAGTAGGTTGCTTCCAGGTTCTTGGGGTTTTTTAGTATTATTGGGCTATTTGTATGCGGTTCTCTTGTTCACCTTTTTTGTTTATCATGTGGTTTTGTTAATATCTTCTGGACAACAAGCCTCATTGGAATAAGGCCATAAGTTTTTTTATATATAGTCCCTCACAATATATCTTTGATTTGAACCAATAAAAAATTTCGACTTAAAAAAAAAAAAAAAAAAAAAAAAAAAAAAAAAAAAAAAAACATGATAATACATATATTTTTAGGTTTTATAAGCAGAGAAATAAGCACATATTTTATAGTCAAAATAAAATACATTTATTGTAGATGTCGAACCATTCATTTGACAATTAGCCCATAAAGTTTTAGATTTGTATAATTTCATTACATTTTTAACAAATCTTTCAGAAAATAAAACTGATTATTATCCCAAAGCATAGATGTTCCTCTGATAAAACACTACTATAGAGAGGGTTATATAAAACTGATTTACTTCATCATAGATTTCCACCAAAAATCATAAATTTGAAGCAAATTTAAAATTTCCATAATCCAAACTCTTAATAGAATCAAACAACCAAAAAAAATATCATTGTTTGCACAAAGTTCTTTTCATGTGCGCAATGTATATTCATAAATCTAATGCTAGACTTTTGATAACTTGCTTGCTTCAAACAAAATTGTGCCACTCGTGAATGCTTTTTAGCTGCATATGATGCCAATTTTTTTTTTTTGATATGGTAAATGGTTCTTGTATTATGGTCGATATTGTATTGTATATGTGTGTTTGTATCATGTGATGGATGCTTTTCCTAGGTGAACAACAGGTGGAAGCTGACATGGCCTTCATTGATTACATTGATTTTCCATTGTCCCTTATCCAGTGCTAATCCTCCTTTTGAAAGTTGATTGACTTCTTAATTTTGATTCCTGTAGATGTGTGTAAAAGAGATGCGGGAGAAGTTTCTGATTTTGTGAATGGCATTTTGATATATAGGGAGAAGAGTGTGGTTTTTTATCCTAGTTGTTACATCCATTTTATGAATATCATAGAGTCTCCATAAATATTAATGTTGCTTAACTGAAGGAATTCAACAAATTGTAGAAGTAATTTCAAAGAAAATAATTTAGCATAGTTTTTGGTTGTCATTCCAATATTGCTAGAAAAGGAAAATAATGTTAATTAGTTAAATAGATGAGGTCTTTGGATCCAGCATTGGCAAAGTTTTGTTGAGCCACTCAATTAGAGAAATCCCAAGGCTTATCTTTTTGAATTTCTACTTCATAATTGTTTTGTTTCAACTAAGTGGGCATATCGATGGGGAGAGAATCATGTAATGCAAGGTTATTGTAAACTACCGTGATGAAGGATTGTCCTTGATTTTCAAATATTGCATTATTTATCTCTAACCAAATTCCCCAATAGACAATAATAGGGTGAACTTTTAGTTTTTCTTTTGGTTTTCAGTCAAGCCATGATTTTAGGCAATCTTCAACAAACTTCCCCTACGATGTATTTTCTTATCCTTCTATTCTTTCAATTTCTTTCCATACATTTTGGGAAGAGGGGCACTAAAATGAAAAATATGTAGGATCGATTTAGCCTCCTCATGGCAAAGTGAGAAAGTGTTGGCCCAAAGAAGGATCTTTTTTATAGGATGTCCTGGATGGGTGCTTTTTTTTTAGCAAGAACCACAAAAAAGCTTTGTTTTAGGTGGATTGTTCAATTTTCACAACCTATTTACCCACAAAAGAGGAGGTTGGGAATTTGGTTGCTGAGTTATGGATATGTAACTATAATTTGGGTTGCAAATTCCTTAAGGAGCATAAGAGTAGACCAAGATTCCTTCTTATGGCAAGAGGGAGATAAGATTTTGTTGTCGTGAATTTGTGTACATAGTCCATTCAAATGATAAATTACCTTCTAGGTTTAAAGCATCAGCTCCTTTCTAAGTTTGCTGACCAAGGAAACTCATCCTACTAAAATCCTGATGAATATAGTATATTCCTTGATCATTCAACGTTTGCATTAATTTATTGGAAAGAATGTGTGAATATCAACTCCTTATCCAAGGGTACTTTCCAACTAATAGTTTTGTACCATCCCCTACCTTTAATCTGAGGCATTCCATACTATGGATCCATTCTGAGTAGATTTCCTAGGAGCTCTGAGCCATTCCAAGGTAGAGGGGGAAATATATTTTATGACCATAACCTAAGCCCAAAGACCCAAGCCCTTAATTAGCCTCCAAGCTCCCTTTGTAGCTAATGCTTTTGAAAACCAAATAAGGTTTTTTAATCCCCAACCTCCCAAGGGTTTTTAGAGAACAATGGACGACCATGATATTAATGCAAATGGTCGTTGGTCTTGGTTTCCATCCCATAGTTATTTTAGAGATATCATCTTTATTTTATTGAGTATGCCCATATGATTCAAAGAAATGATGTCCGGTATACTTGGATTGCCTCTATTATTGCCTTGCAGAGAACTAACCTGCCAGCTCTAGAGATTCATCTATTGCACTGACTTCAAACTATAAGTTCAATATTTACAATAAGCCATGCCCAACCCTCCTCCCTGTAATTGAATGGTTCTAAAATAAACCCTATGTATTTTATTGGATCTCTCAGAAACATGGGAACTTAAAAAAAAACTCTACAAACAAGATCAACATCATTATGATCTAGGACATTCCTGATGAGAATTGATTTGCCGTGATTAATCAACATACATGTGGCCATAGAGAATAAATCCAGAATGTGATTAATAGTTTGAAGGCTTCCAAAATTTAACACAAAGGAGGTGATTATATCATCTACAAATAAGAGACGAGTTAGAGAACATGCTACAATAATTCCAATGCCTATATGCAAGTGTCTTTTGTTTTCATCTAGAATATCCCTACTAAGGGATTCAACAAGCAATATAAAAAGTATAAGGGACAAAGGGAAACCTTGTCTAAGACATCTCTAGGGATTGAAAAAAAGGGAAGTCGATCCACTTATTAATAAATTCATTAATGAGGTGCTTATGCAGCTATATATCCAATCCACAAATGAAGGGTTGAAGCCCATATGAAGGAGATCCAGTTTGATGTAGAGCTAATCCACCCCATCAAAGGCCTTAGATAAATACACATTGTAAATTATAGATTTTTGCTTTTGAGTATGGATGGAGTGGAGACCTTCTTGAAAAAGCCCAATCGCATCATGGATTTGTCAATCCTTTAAGAACCCAAATTGTTATAGTGGAATATGCTCTGATAGAATGGGATTTAGTTGCAAGACAATGGATTTTGAGATTATTTTATAGATAGAGTTGCATAAAGAGATAGGTTTAAACAAATCAAAAGATTTAGGCTTATCATATTTTGGAATGAGGGCTAAGAAAGTGGTATTAAATGGAGCTAAGACCCGACCATTTATCCTAGAGTATTTCACCACTCTTAGTAAGCCATCTCCAATAAAGTCAAAACATGCTTTGTAGAATTCTATGGGGAGGCCATCTGAACTGGGGCTTTTGTATTTTTGAAAGATTTGTAACACTACTTCTGGCTCAGACTTTGAGATTTCTTTCATTGGATCTTGATTTCCTTCTTCATCAATAAAAATTGTGAAGTAAGTTGCTTTTTGGAGAATATTGTATGTGTTTGCTCTGTCATAATTTTTGCATATGGATTTGAAATATGAGCAACCTTCCTCTGTAATGTCCTTGAAAGTAGAGGCTCTTGAGCCATTATCTTTTGTGACTTCCCCGATTGTGTTTATGAATTTCCTATGGTTTTCAATTCTGTGAAATATCTTGTGTTTTCATCCCCTTCCTAGAGCCACAGATACCTACTTTTTAAATTCCATTCTTTTCCTTGTTCTAAGAGGACACATTTTTTATCTTCCAATGCTTTTAGAGTTGATTTTAGTTCATTAGAGAATGAGCAGTGATCCAAATTTGAGATAAGATCATGAATATTACTTCAACCTTGAATAAGAGCCTTTCATATTTACATTTTTTCTCCCTGGCCCATTGCGATATAGTTTTCTTAACCATTTTTAGATTCTCTCGGAATTGGATTGGAGGAGAAGAACCAAAAGTGGGATTATAAATATTCCATACCTTCTTGATTTTTTCAATGAGGGAGGGGTGTTCAAGCCAACTTGGATTTAATTTGAAAGGACCCATTGGCATTTAGGTTCCAGGATCCATATCCAACATAATTAGTCTGTGGTATGAATCTCCCAAGATGTAACCCACTGATGGATTTGAAGATTGAGATCCAATAATTTTTCTGAAATTTGGAAATGATATAGTTTCTTGGTTGTATAAGTGTTCCTTGTCCAATTTTTTGTCTACATGGGGAGAATTTTTGTAGGGAGAACATGCACAAGTCCAACATTCTCAGTACTATCCAAAAAATAATCCGCCAGAGGGTATAGATGAGTAGTGGTTCCCCATATTACAGATTGTCCTACAGTAAAGTTTAAATCCTCCCCTAGAAAAAGAATTTCTAAACCAAAACAGGGGAAATTGAAGATATTTTACTAGAAGGTATTTCCTTCCATATACAAACCATACATATTCAAGCCAATGAAGGAGAAGCCATTGTCCATGAATATAAAGAATGTTGCAAGGCATGACCGAGAGGACCAAGCTAATGTACAACATAGAATGGAGGTTTTCCACCACATAATAAGACCTCTTGATCTCCCCAAGGAATATTTGTACGACTAAATTTGGTACCATAAAGATTCTTTACGGAGGGATATCTGTACGGCTTGATGTTTGGAGGAACACTTCCTGGAATCAGATGAATAGCATGATCATGATCACAAATAGGTGGGAGACCTTTGGGAGTCTCAAATACATTGGAATGATTTTCCAAGACTTTTTGGAGATCTGGAGAAATAGATGATTCCAATGTGGAAACATCCAGCGAACATAATTGTGCAATTACACCTCTTTGTTCCCTTTTTAGAAGCTTTGTCATACCGTTAGAGCTGATTATCTTTCCTGGTTTCCCTGTAATACCCCTTAATTCAACTTCCTTTCCTTCCATAGAAAATTTCATGAAAAGTTCTTGAAAATTAATAGCTATTGTACCCAAGGATTGTAGCCATTGGACTCCTAGTACAACATCAACACCTCCCATTGGAATGGAAAGCATTGGGCTAGTCAATACATATTCTCCCATGGATAGCTTGATATTATGGCACTTTCCAGAGCAATTTATTGTTCCTCCATTTGCAATCATCACTTGACACTCTGGTGCTGGATATAGGAAGCAATTCAATTCTTTTGCTACCCTACAGTGAATAAAATTGTGGGTGCTTCCTGAATCAATCAACACTATTACCTTTTTCTTCTTGATTTGTCCTTCTATCTTGATGGTTTGAGGAGTGGTAATTCCCACCAATGCATTACAAGATATGGTCGGATTTATTTGTTCTTAATCTAGGTTTTGTTCCTGGAGCATGTCCTCTTCTTTTGACCTTTCTTGCTCCTTTCCTTCTTCCTCTTCACAATCTATGTAGAATAATTTCTTCTCAGCACACTTATGGCCTTTAGTGTATTTTCTATCACAACTGTAACAAAGCCCTTTTGCTCTTTTTTCTTCCAATTGTTGTGGTGTCAACCTTATAGGTTGTGGAAGACTAGGGGCAGCTGCACTTCCGTCTTTATAGTTGTGAGTGGTATGCTTCCTGGTTGCCATAATTTTGCTTTCCATTTTTCTTGCTAACCTGAATGCCTTCTCTAATGAATCAGGTTCCCAAAGGCGAACATCATGTTGGATATTATCCTTTAAAGTACCTATGAACACATCAATCCTATGCTCCTCTGGAATATCTTTTACCCTTATGTTCAATTTTTGGAACTCCTCAATGTGCTCCATTATTGAACCCTTTTGTTTGAGACTTATCAATTGGCTAAAAAAAGTGTTGCTTTTTGTATCCTCATAATGTGCTATCAATTCTTCCGTAAAAATTGCCCAAGTGATAAATTGTTTACGAGAGCAAAGCCATTGATACCATACAAACTGATTTGGTTCCAAATATAAAGTTTCCATACGTACCTTTTGTGTGTTTTGCACATTATTGAGATCGAAGAACTGCTCCATCTGTAATATCCATGTGGCGGGATCCTTGCCATCAAAATTCCTCATATCGATTTTTGGAATATGGTGGGTCTTCGATCCAACATTAGAGTCTATGGAATCATGATTAACATTTCTTTTGTTCACATCATGAGTTTCCTTTACAGCCTTTTCACCATTAGTAAGTATTTCTTGTAGAAAATTTGTCAAATCTGTCTTCAAATCTGCCATGTTTGTCTTCAAATATTTCCTCAAATCTGTCTTCAAATCATCCATCTTAGCTTCCATGCCCTTTATCTTATATTCCACACCATTTATCTTAGATTCCACGCCATTTATCTTAGCTTCTGTTAGCTTTTGTGAGCGTGACATTTGTTGCACTTGTTCTTGTAATTTTGATATATCATGTAGCATTTCTTCCTCTTCTTCATGAGTCATGCTAGAGCTTTCAGGTTCCTGACTAAGTGTTTGCATTTTCTTTCCTCGGGGCATCAGTTACCGATAATAATGCTTTAGTATGCCCTTTGAATTCCTTCAAACCAAGCTTATGCAAAAATTTAAAAAAAAAAACTACACACCTTTTTTCACTTTGTAGAAGCCTGATACTGAATCTGATGTATCTCTGTAATTTTAGATCATCCAGTTCTGAAATTTTGACCTGTAGTAGCCTTCTGAGTCCTCTTTCCAATTCCACAAGTCTGACCCAAATTGGTTTCTCCAAGGAAGAGTTATGCGAAATCTCCCACAGTGACTTGCTTATAGACTAGTTCAGTAGAGCAAACTTGTACGACATTCCATGAGTCATTGTTTCGACCTATGGATCTGAAAAATGCATACAAGAAACTACAGTCCGTCCTCTTTCTGTACCTTCTTATGAAATTTCAATCAGATCCTCAGAGAGAAAGTTATGATGATTTTCCCCAGGTCACCTGTTTTGAATGTAATTCAGGAGTCTGCAAAAAGACCAAATTCCTCAGATCATATCTCCGAAAATATCGCGCGAAAAGCTCTGAAATTCGGATCCAAGGTTCAACGCAATTTCTTCTCAAATGGGTTTTTTTTGCGACTTCTAGAAAAAAAGTTATAGCGAAAATGCCACGATGACCTGTTTGGAGCAGCGAAACCCTAGAATCCAAAGCTCTGATACCAAATGTTATGAAACCACCTCAAGAAAAGATAGAATAGATAGATCAACGCCTTAGAATTCAGCCTCTTCGAGGGGGCAACCTCCTTTACATTACATAAATGAACAATTCGTCGATGATTCAAATGACAAAACCTCCTTTCTATATATAGGAGTCTAAGGAGTCACAATATAATCCAGCCGACCTAACAATAATAATATAAAGCCACAAAAATAACAATAGAGGGATTCTATGGGCACATTAATAACAATATGGGGGCAATGGGGGCACAACGATATAAATAAGGGGTATAACTACAATAGTAATGGGGTAATCACTAGTATTATAGGGACCCAACACGCCATGTATCCAAACATTTTGTTGGAGGTATCTGCTTCATAAAATAAGCCCAAAATGTTCCCTATCTCCTAGGAAAATGTCATTCGACCATAATTGTAGTGGAAAGGTAGAAAGTTGAACACGGATGGGTACCACAAAGAGCCTTTCTGATTTGGCATCAAAGTCTACAATCCATTTTTTTCATATATAGATCCTGTGAACCCCACTTCCAGTAGCGCTATAACAACCTTTCCACATCCTCACTAGATTTCATGAAGCAACCCATCCAACCTTTATCCAGGATTAGGCAATGAGGTGAATAGCCTAGAATCTGAGAGAAGTGCCTTGTCATCCAATTCCTCACAACTGCCATATCCATTATTTTGCTAGCAAATTGACCAAAAACCATGATTTCTTCCATCTTCGATATGCCATTTAGCGTGATTCTTGTACCTAGGAAAATTTTTGTTTCATTTAATTTGATCTTTACACATTTCTTGATAGGTTTGGGTGTGTCCTTCCTAGCTAGTTGGAGGGAAGGAGATCGACTGTTTGAAGATAAACCCTCACTATTCATTTCTTAGTTTAGATTTCACAAACAAAACTAGAAGGTATATATGGAAATAGGAGTCAGTTACCAATGCAAAGATGAGAATATTTGTTGGTTCTTATTGTTATCCTCCAAAATGTCCCAGGCTGAGAGGAATTGATGGAGGTAACCACAAACTAAGATTTCAGTTTAGTAGCTAGCCCTACCAAACCAGAGAGGGGTCTCTCTATGATATCACATCCAAAGAATTGAATGCAATATAAAAGGATTTTAGGCTAGATATGCTAGGCATAGGTAGGTTTTGATGCTGGACAAGGGATGAAAACCAGGTAACTGGGTCAAAGGATCAAAAGGGTAATAGCATCAAATATATAAGGGAGCAAGGTAGCAATAGTTTTGTGATGGCTTAGGCTTTGTCAATGTAGTGTAGTGTTTAGAAGAAACAAGAGGTATTAATGAGCATGTACATCATGATTTCCTTAAGCAAGAAAGAAAATAACACATAATGATCAAAACAAAGCTTTGTGCAAAGAATTCTGCTTATAAACTTTAAGGAAAACCATTGAAGAACTAATTAATGGAAAGATAAGATGAATACCTTTCATATAAAACTATAACAAAGAAAATACAACATCACAAAATCACTGCACATGAATTCTTAGATAATAATTTCAACTGCTCCTTTGATTTCCTGAAAATGCTCAAGCACAAAGCTACAAGAGTTATCTCCTCAATTGTCCAACCCTTCTCTTTGATTGAGAAAATGATAGATATAGACCAAAATAAACAGTTACCCCACCCTTAGGGGTCGAATAGTTCCCAAGAAGATCTCAGCCAACAGCTGAGACTGAGAAGGTTGAATACAAACTCTTCTTTTAGACTTTGACTTGAGGTTTTCCTCATTAATGAGGCCTAAGTTAACATAAAAAAAATTACTAAGCTAATTTACCCATAATTACATCATCAAGACATTGAAATAGTAAAATTACATCATTAAGTCGAAATTTGCTGAAGAAATGCTAAAGAAAAGCTTTGACAGAGATATGCGCAACACCATCAAGGATATGCACAGTGCCTCCTTGGATATGCGCAACGCCTATCTTCCAACTCGCTTTTGGAGGCCTTATATCATAAAAATTTCAAAATTTGTAGCTCATTGGAAATCTTTTGATGTTTGACAAAATGGATGCCTCAAGAACGTAATTTGGACACTCCATTAGGAAGAAAAAATTATTTACCCAAGGTCACTCCAAAAACACAGGGTGTCTCTGAAAAAAGTGTAGCGCCAATTTTCTGAGTGCTTTTGGCTGCCTTCCACTAATCCAAATCACGATCTGAATGTACCATTGGAAATATTAGGATGTCTAGCTATCCATATAGTATTTAAGAATGTAAAATGGTCTCTCCAAGGATGAGAAAAATGAGTTTTCCCAAGGTCACTCCAAAAACACAACATGCTTCTGACAAAAGCGCAATGCCAACTTGCAGAGCACTTTTGACTGCCTTCCTGGAGGATTTTTGGGCTAAAAGTGATATGGTTGGAAATATTATGATGTATTATACACAATAAAGTCCTTAAGCACTACCAACACCTGCTCTAAATCCTTGAAAAACTATCTTGAAGTCAAGTTGTCGAGAAATGTAGCAACTCTCCTATAGTAAGTGTAGTTTGGGAATTTCTCTCAAATCATAACACTTGTGAATAAAATGAAGGAGGTTTTTCTTTCTTGACATATCATTGACAACAAAATATTTCAATTTTGTAAAATTATTCTCCATTGGGTCAGAAACATATTTTGAAGCAAAAATGTCCCTATGTGCAGCAAATGGCCTTAAAGAGAAAATGGATTGTTTTGCAACTAGAGGGAGATGAAGGGGTTTAAGGGTGTATAAATTCTTGGGAAAAATTTTGGGAGTAGATATGGATGTTATGGAGTGTAGGGAGGTGGAATTTATTTAAAAGAGTGAGGGAAAGGTGTGAAAAAGTCCAAAACACAATCCTAGCCTAGAAATTTGCAAAAACGCTGCATTAAGCTAGGGTTTAGGGAACATAAGGGGAAATGAAGAGAATGGGTATGGGAAATGGTTGGGAGGGGTATATAAGGTATGTGTGGGGGTTATGAAACATAAAAGATAGGATTTTTCTCATTGCAATGAAGCAAAAGCATTTGGAGACCAAAAGCACAACGAAAAGTTAGGAGAGGGATTTTCACTGAGTTCTTCAAAATGAAGGATGCATAAGAGGTGCTAGATGTTTACTTACTTGCCAAGGATGTTATTAAACATGTGAATGCTAAAATGAAACCCTTTTGATACTTTGGATGTTCCTTTGTAGCTTGAAAGTCGATTTTTTGCTTTGGTAGTGGCATGACATCATATGTCCCTTTGAGAAATGACGAGATGAGGTAGTGTACTGCAACATTGTCTTATTTGAAATAGAACATTACCTTTACCTTTATTTTTCTTTCCCTAAGCTGCTAAATCCCTTTACCCACTGAATCACATGATGGACATGTTTTTGTTTTGACATATGGTATCATGATGACACATGGAGTGAAACCCTAGACCATGACCTCAAATGCAGAATTTAACCATTTCATGACCTAAGACACTTAAATGAAGATATGATACCTCGAAGAAGACAATGACCATGATGAGTGATGAAGACCATGAATAAGTGTAGGGAGTAGCAGTGACCTAGACACAACAGATAGTGACCAAATTTTATTTTAAAACCTAATGAAATGATAAAATTTGACCTGGAGACCCTAACAAACCTTGTAAAAGCATATTTGATCACTGGTGACTGACATGAATAACATGCACTAACATTGGCTCCAGCTGGGGATGGAAGCTCCTTGGAGGTGTCAAGAACACCGTAGATCAGGTAACCTTATTCATTGGGCATAGAGTCAAAATGCAAAGACCAAACTCAAAACTGAAAACTAACTGGCTAACTGAGTTTACTATAAAAAACAAACTGATTGGAATTACTTATGGAAGTAGACCATCGAGATTGTAGGGCCTTCACCTCGAGCTTCAAATCCTGATGATAAACATTCATCTCCTGAAGATATATATATATATATATATACAATCATGTGAAATGATCCATCCAGTGTAACCAATCTAGCAAATGGCTACTTATTTGAATCATGCTCGTACATTCCTTGAGCAGGCAGAAAAAACAAGTGTCCACTGAACATGTACTCATGATCCATAAATACAAGAAAATTCATCTTTCCAGATGCCTACAACAAATTGGCAATAGGGTCTATAATAATCTGGAACATTACCATATCTTGAAATTCAGAAGAAATACAAGCACACTCTTCATTTTCTGAATCTAGAGGAAGATCATCATGTGCAAGAGGCTCTAAAACAACCTCTTCTTTATCGCTGCTCTCCTCTTCATAATCTGCTTGCAATGTTTGATGATTATTCTCTGCCATAATTACATTTTCTGAAACCTTCACACATGCCAATTCAAAATTATGATTTGCACGAATCTGCCCTTGAAATAGTGCTTCAGAAAATGGATGAGCTGGAGAGACATATGAGTGGTGAATGTCTAGAGATCCTTGTTCATACATTTCATCAGAAACCTCATCTTGGTCTTCACAAACCTGATCTTGAAATAAAAACTCAGAGAAAGAACAATATGAAGAAATAAGTGAATGACTATCTTCATACCTCTCATCCAAAAGACAGGGTTTTTGATGCTCATGGAAAACTTTAAATGCAGCAACCACTTCGAGTATATTTGATTCCTCTTGTACTTCAACAAGAAGAATATCAATTGGATGTTGGGTTGTGTTATATTCTTTCCACGACTAACCTACGTAGTGAATCGGGGGGTTAGAGGGGGGGCGGCAGCCCCCCCTGTCCGGGGGTTTTGAGGGGGGCGTGTATCCCCCTTCTACGGGGTTTGGGGCAGCGCCCCGGGAATTTTTGTTTTGGACCCTATATTAGGTTGGGCGAAGCTACCTATGGTTTTCGGTCCATGATTTTGGATGCGATGGTTTTTCGGTCCATGGTATTGGATGCTTCGGCATGTATAAATATGTAATGTAACATTGAAAGGAACATAATGAAAAATCAAGCTGGTAGCCTCGATTTTGGGATCCAGTGGAGAATTTCTGTGTATATGTGTTTTATGTGTTATGCTCTCGCATTGTTTATTTTTTATGTTTTAGAATTCGTATGCAGGTAATTTCTGTACAGGGTTAAAACCTACATTTGGTATCAGAGCTGTTTTTGCTTCAAGGGGATGCCTTTATTGCTAAGGGGTTTCGCTCGGGCCTGTGGTAGACCTTGTTCAATGGGAGATCTGCGAGATCGATTCTGGTGGTGAAAGAAGATGGTGAGCAGTGGAAAGATAGAGATTGAGAAATTTAATGGTCAGATTTTTGAGTTGTGGAAACTCAAGATGGAGGATCTGTTGGTGGATAAAGATTAGTGGATCGCGGTAGATCCGGGTACTAAACCAACGGGAGTGTACGATGAAGAATGGAAGAAGTTGGATCAGAAGGCAAAGAGCATAATACAATTGTGTGTCTCAGATTCAGTACTGTTGAATGTATCAGGGGAAGCTATGGCAAAGGCTTCGTGGGACAAGTTAGGGACTTTGTACCAATCTAAGTCTTTAGTGAATAAACTGTTCTTGTGGAAAAAGATGTATAACCTGAGGATGAAAGATGGAGACTCACTGACAGAGCATCTAAATGCATTTAATACTGTGGTAAGTCAGTTAGCATCCGTTGATATTAAAATTTCAGATGAAGATAAGTGCATTAGTTTGTTGTGTTCTCTACCAGATTCGTGGGATAGTCTGGTTATTGCAATAGGTAGCAATGCAACTGCCTTGCAATTTGATGAAATAGTCTCAGCCTTGCTAATGGAGGATACGAGATGGAAAAATATGGAGAGCCAGAGTGGTGATGCCTTGTCTATACGAGGATGGTCCCAGAACAAAAGCAAAAATAAGTCATTGAGTGGGAGATCTAAATCTAGAGGGAGATCTAAATCTCCAGGAAAACATGTAAAGGTGGTGTGTTGGAAATGCAGAAAGGAAGGGCACTTCAAAAGGGACTGTAAATCTAAAGCTCCTGATAAAGGAAAGGGATCTGATGATGCTCCTTCTGTAGAGGTGAAAGCCACCTCAGATGAAGGTGGGGATGTGTACTTGGCTTCTTCAAGTACACATGTAGATCATGAGGCATGGTTGATTGAATCAGGTGCATCCTTTCACTTCACTCCCCATAGAGAGTGGTTCTGTGAGTATGAGAAATATGATGGTGGTGATGTCTTTTTAGGGGATGACAGGAAGGCTAGAATCGCTGGTCGCAGAAAAGTAAAGTTGAAGTTGCAAGGTGGAAGGGTTAGAACACTTCCGGGTGTTCTGCATATTCCTACATTAGCCAGAAATCTGATTTATGTAAGCAAGCTGCATGATGCAGGTGTAAAAACAGTGTTCGAGAAGGATACCTGCAAGATGGTTCGGGGAGCACTGGTATTGATGCGAGGTGTTCGAATTGGAACTCTATACAAGCTGCAAGGTAGCACTATTGTTGATGGGTGCAACAGTTATGTGGTTCCTAAAAGTGGAGCAGAAAATTTAGTGGTCTCTAGAGAGAAAACCATGCTATGGCATCAAAGGCTTGGACATATTGGAGAGAAGGGCCTTCGAATACTTCATGGTAAAGGTATGGTAGAAGGTATGAGTAATAGCTCTTTAGATTTTGATTTCTATGAGAATTGTGTATATGGAAAGCAGAATCGGGTGAGTTTCCCCTATGGTGGTAAGAGGGCAAAACAAATATTAGAGCTTGTGCACAGTGATGTGTTTGGACCTGTGAAGGTTCCATCACTGGGTAAGTCTGTGTACTATGTATCATTTATAGATGAATTCTCAAGGAATACATGGATATATTTCCTTAAGAAGAAATCTGAAGTCTTTGACAGGTTTAAAGAATTTAAGGCTCTGGTGGAAAACCAAACAAAGAAGAAGATAAAGGTGCTGAGGACAGATAACGGTGGAGAGTTTTGCAGTAAGGAATTTGAAGAATTCTGTAAGAAGTGTGGTATAGCACGATAGAATACTACTCCATATACACCTTAGCAAAATGGAGTTGAAGAAAGAATGAACAAGACGTTGATGGAAAGGGCAAGAAGCATTCTCAATGGTGCCGGGTTAGGAAAGGAATTCTGGGCAGAGGCGGTGGAGATAGCATGTTACTTGGTCAACAGATCACCTTCATCAGCGTCGGAGGATAAGACTCTACAAGAGGTATGGACTGGTAAGAAACCCTCTCTTTCACATCTGAGGGTATTTGGATGTGATGCATATGTACATGTTCCAAAGGAGAAACGAACCAAGTTGGATAGTAAATCTGAAAAGTGTATCTTTATTGGGTATAAGGATGATTTAAAGGGTTATAAGCTTTAGAACCTAGCAACAAGGAAGGTTGTGTACAACCGAGATGTGGTGTTCAGAGAGGTGAAATATGTTATTAAACATGAAGTACAACTAAAGGAACCTGAGAAGATAGAGTTTGAACTAAAGGAGGAAGAATTAAACCCTACAGCAGAGGAGGAATCAGAATATGAAGAGCCACAAACTCCGGGTGTAAGAAGATCAGTTTGAGAAAGAAGACAACCAAAAAGGTATAGTCCATCTGCTTTCTGTTCAAATTTTTCTTTATCTATTACTAATGATGATCCCAAAACTGTGAAGGAAGTAGTAGATTCAGAGGATGGAAAACTTTGGAAAGAGGCCATGGTTGATGAAATGGAATCTTTGCACAAAAATGAGGCTTGGGATCTGGTGGAGTTGCCGGCTGGAAGGAAGCCCATTGGCAGTAAATGGGTGTTCAAGAAGAAGATAAATGCAGAAGGAAAGGTGGAGAAATACAAAGCTCGGTTGGTAGAAAAAGGTTATTCCCAGGTGCGGGAATTGATTTTGGTGATATTTTTTCTCCTGTTGCCAAGGTAACTTCTATTAGATTACTTTTATCTGTTGCTGCTGCTTTTGATTTTGAGGTAGAACAGATGGATGTGAAGACAACATTTCTTCATGGGGATCTGGAAGAGGAGATCTACATGAAGCAACCTGAAGGCTTTGTGGTGAAGGGTAAGAAAGAATTGGTATGCAAGTTAAAGAAGTCTCTGTATGGGTTAAAACCGTCACCAAGGATGTGGTATTAGAATTTTGATACATTTATATGGGGACTTGGCTTCACCAGAAGCAAAGAAGATCACTATGTGTATTTTAAATTAATTGGCGACCGTGTTATTTATCTGGTCTTGTATGTGGATGATATGTTGCTGGTTGGAAATGACAAAGAAATTATCCAGGATTTGAAGACCCAATTGTCCTCCAAATTTGACATGAAAGATCTTGGTGCTGCAAACTATATTTTTGGCATGGAGATTAAAAGAGGTTGGGCAAAGAGGAAGCTTTGGTTAAACCAGAGGAAGTATGTCAAGACAATATTGCAGAGGTTTAATATGCAGGATAGTAAACCAGTGAAGGTTCCTATTCCTATAGGTGTAAAGTTATCTGCTGAACAATGTCCCAAGACACAAGAAGAGGAAGAGAATATGTCCCATGTTCCATATGCAAGTGCAGTTGGTAGCCTGATGTATGCAATGTTCTGTACTAGACCAGACATTGCACATGCAGTGGGAGTATTGAGCAGGTTTATGTCATAACCAGGGAAGGAACATTGGACAACAATGAAGCGGGTTTTTAGGTATTTGCGTGGCACTAGTGATTATGGTTTGTGCTACCAAGGAAGACCAGGATTGGGCAGAGTTTTGGATATCCGTGGCTTTGTTGATGCAGAGTAGGTTGGAGATTTGGATCAGAGAAGATCTACAAGTCGGTATGTGTTTAACCTATTTGGAGGTGCAGTCAGTTGGATGAGTAGGAAACAATCTGTAGTGGCACTATGAACTACAGAGGCAGAATACATGACAACCACTCATGCAAGCAAGGAAGCAGTTTGGTTGCAGAGATTGTGTTCAAGTATGGGGTTAGTAAAAGGAGTTATAAGGATAGACTGTGATAGCAAAGGTGCAATTTTCTTGGCAAAGAACCCTGCTTATCATTCAAAGACAAAGCACATTGATGTTCAGTATCACTTTGTGAGGGATATGATAGAATACAAAAAGGTGTTGCTGGTAAAGGTGGACACTTTGAAGAATATTGCAGATGCATTGACAAAATATATGAGCTTTGAGAAGTTCTCTTAGTGTAGAGAAACAATGGGTGTTTCAAGGCTGGAAAAATGACTAAGCTCTCCTGTGGCCCCCTGTGGAAAGAAAACAACAAGTGGGAGATTGTTGGGTTGTGTTATATTCTTTCCACGACTAACCTATGTAGTGAACCAGGGGGTTAGTCCGCCCCCCCCTTTGTTGTTCCGATTGTGCAGCGGGGGGGACATCTGGTGGTTTGAGGGGGACGCGTAACCCCCCAGGATTTTTTTTTTTTGACCCTATATTAGGTTGGGCGAACCTACCTATGGTTTTCGGTCCATGGTTTTGGACGCCATGGTTTTTCAGTTGATGGTATTGGATGCTTCGACATGTATAAATATGTATTGTAACATTGAAAGGAACATAATGAAAAATCAAGGTGGTAGTCTCGATTTTGGGATCCAGGGGAAAATATTTGTGTATATGTGTTTTATGTGTTATGCTCTCGCATTGTTTATTTTCTGTGTTTTAGAATTCGTATGTAGGTAATTTCTGTACAGGGTTAAAACCTACATTTGACTGTTGCAAGAATCAAGGAAAACAACTTCTTGTTCACTATTTACTTGCAAAAGTAGATGATCATTTCCATAAGATGGTTCACTGCTTAATTTTTCCGTACATGCAATTTTAGAATTCTGACTTGGACCAATTTCTTCCCGATTGTTATGATGTAGATCTGTTTCATATTCAAGCAAAGAAGGAGTTGATGTCTGTTATGAATGATCCTTTGTATCAAAGCAGCTAAAATCTATTATTTTCTGTTGGGAAGAATACTCATAAAGGGCCTATATGATCTCATAATCTAGACATTCTTCATCACCAAAAGTCTCTTCAAGGTATTGAATGAAATTTTCATAGGATTCACAACAATCTTTGAACAACAAGAATGAATGATGAGATTTTCCATAAAGCTCAAATAATGTTGTCTGGAGTTATTTAAGAGAGAATAAGCTACCTAGATTCAATCCTTCATACCATGATCTTGCTTTTACTTCTAGGGTAGCCATAAACATTTTCATCAAACAATCCTCATGAAACCTAATCCCGAGCTTATGTATATGCCAATGAAATTTGATTAGATGCAAAATAACCTCATCCTCGTTTCCATCTATGAATTTGGGCAAATTAGTTTGCCAATCTATGCAAGGAAGTTGATTTGGAAAACCAGGAATATGAGCTCGATTCATAGGAGCGTACCTTCGAGCAGTTGAATCCATTTTGAAAATAGTTGTTAAGTCACCAAGAAGTTTTTCAAACTACCGGTTTTTGAATAGTGGAGTTGTCATAGAAATTATAAACCATTGGATTCTTCGACACTGGAGTTGCCATGTGAAAGATGCATAACCTTTCGTGTGTCTGATCAGTATTCACCATCAGTAATCAGATCTGATCTTTGTCATTCTTTCCCAGGGAAGATATGATCTTACGTTCCCTGACAACGATGCCAAAAATGTTATCCTCCATAATGTCCCAGGCTGAGAGGAATCGACGGAGGTAATCACAGACCAAGATTTCAGTTTAGTATCTAGCCCTACCAAACCAGAGAGGGCTCTCTCTATGATATTACAACCAAAGAATTGACTGGAATATAAAAGGATTTTAGGCTAGATATGCTAGGCTCATGTAGGTTTTGAAATTTCAAGGCTTTGATGTTATGAAACCAGCTCACAAAAAGATAGAAAAGATAGATCAATGACTTCAAAATCAACCTCTTCGAGGGGGTAACCTCCTTTACATTACACAAATGAACAATTCTTGGATGATACAAATGATAAAACATCCTTTCTATATATAGGAGTCTAAGGGGTCACAACATAATCAAAGCCGACATAACAATAATAACAATAAGGGCTACAATGAGAAGAGTAATGGGGGAATCACTAGTATTATAGGGACTTAACATGCCCCTCTCCAAAAAAGTGTTGTCCTCAACGCTTGACTAATTCTGGATGCTTATGTATAAAATTCTCATCCTCCCATGTGGAATCTTCAGCAGGTAAGTTCTTCCACTTGATGAGATATTCCAAAATTGATCGATTTCGTAGTTGTCGAGTTCTTGTTTCTGTGACTACTTCAGGTTACATTATGATTTTACCTCACTTGTCAAGTTCTAACATTATTGTTTGAATTGGGATCTTGTCACCTATAACCTTCTTTAAGCATGAAACATGGAAAACTTGGTGCACTCGGGAAGCTGCAGGAAGCTCCAATTTGTATGCCATATTACCAATCTTTTGCAACACCTTGTATGGACCATAATACTTTGGTGATAATTTATTATCCTTCTTAGCTTGCTTGAGGGACATTTTTTTATATGGTTGTAGACATAGGAATACATCAAAACTTCTTTCGCTGCGATGTTGATCTGCCTGTTGTTTCATTTTATTCTTCGCCAAAGTGAGGTTATCCTTTAAGAGTTGGAGAACTTGTTGTTGATGCTCGATGTGATCTTCCACTGCTTGAACCTTAGAATTTTATCTTAAATATGATGTGATGGATGGTGGATGATATCCATAAAGTGCCATAAATGGGGTCATTTTTGTTGCAGTATGGAAGGAAGTGTTATACCACCATTCAACTAGAGGCAACCATGTTGGGTGCGGAGCCTGATTATCTTCTGCATTCAAAGGTATTGCCACAGTGGACCCCAGTTCGAAATGGGGCGTCAACACCACCTGTAAAATATTCGCTGCAGGGGGGGTCAAGGGGGGTGGCTGCGACCTTTTGGGAGCCCCCCCTGGCGGGGAGTTTTGGGGGCAGCGCCCCTGACGCTAAGAATATATGTAAAATTTCCTTGTAAAAGTATAGTAATTTCTAGTCAATCTGGGCCATTCATTAGGCAGATATCTGACGGTAGAAGTTAGGTTTAATTTAGGGTTTTTTTCCCTAGAAGGCAACCCGTCGCTATATATGAGGGAATTGTATTGCGTCTATGAAGATATATATTCCAAGTAAAGAAAAGAGAGGAGATTGAGAGTGAAGAGGGAGTTACAACAGATCTGCTATAGGTTGTATCTCTTTAGTTTGCTAGATAATATAATAAAAGAAGGACTGGCTGTTTCTCCGTGGATGTAGCCCAAACTGGGTGAACCACGTATATATGTGTCTCTCTTGTTTTATGCGTTTTTTGTGTTTATATTTCTGAAATATTTTAAGTGTTCCATTGCTCTGTAATATATAATTTTCTAACAACTGGTATTAGAGCTGAAGGTCTATTTGGCTGATAAAATCACAGGAGAGAAGGGTTCCTGGTTCGAGTGGAAGAAATGGCGGAAGATGGTAGGTTTAGGGTCGAAAAATTCAACAGCCAAAACTACCAGTTGTGGAATATGCAGATGGAATATTATCTGTATCAGAGAGATTTGTACCTACCATTGAGCGGAAAGACAAAGAAGCCGACGAGTATGACAGACATAGAATGGGATATTCTCAACAGAAAAGCACTTGGAAAAATACGGTGGTGCCTAGCGGCGTTGGTAGCGTTAATATTTCAAAGGAAGAGACAACAGAGGGTTTAATGTCGGCATTGGCCAAACTATATGAAAAACCCTTGGCCTCAAATAAGGTATTTCTAATGAAGCGTTTATTTAATATGAAGATGTCAGAAGGTGGATCTGTTGCAGACCATTTAAATGATTTTAATACTGTTAAAAGTCAGGTAAGTTCTGTAGGGGTAACTTTTGATGATGAAGTTAGGGCTTTTTTATTTCTGTGCTCATCGCCAGAAAGTTGGAATGGTTTAGTTATGGCCATTAGTAACTCTATCTCTGGATCTAGTACTTTAAAGTTTGATGATGTTTTCGGTGCAATCCTTAGCAAGGAAATGTGACAGAAAAGCTTCGGTGAGACATCAGGTAATGCTTTGACTGCAGAGACTAGGGGAAGAAAAATGGAAAGAGGAAAGATCCTAGGATATCGTAGTAAGTCAAGAAAAGCTAGATCCAAGTCCAAATCGGGGATAGTGTGCTGGAAATGCGGGAAGAAAGGACACCTGAAGAAAGACTACAAGTCTTGGAAGGGAAAAGAAGGAGACGCGTAGCAAGAAACTAATCATGAGGTGAATGTAATAGGTCACGTGTTGCAAGATGCTTTGATTATTTCATTAGAAAATATTATTGATGCTTGGGTGGTAGATTCAAGGGCCTCATTCCATGCCACACCTGATAAGAAACATTTTCATGATTATGTTCAAGGAGATTTTGGATAGGTTCGATTGGGTGATGATAAACCTTGTAAAATCGTCGGAATGGGTACAATTTTCATAAAACAACAGAATGGAAATAAATGGCTATTGAAGGAGGTAAGGCATGTTCGAGATCTGAATAAAAATCTGATTTCAACAGGGCAGTTTGGAGGTGAAGGTTGCGTAACTACTGTCACAGATAAAACTTGGAAGGTCACAAAAGGATCCCTGGTAATAGCAGAAGGAGAAAAGGTTGGTACATTGTATTTATGCAATGGTATTTCTAATTCTGTTAATTCTTTAACCTCTACAGAAGAAGATACGACATTGTGGCATCATAGACTCAGGCACATGAGTGAGAAGGGGATGCAGATTCTTCACTCAAGAAATTTGTTGCCATGTTTGAAGCATGTTGATTTAAAATTCTGTGAGAATTGTCTTCATGGAAAACAGAAGAGAGTCAGATTCCTTAGAGTTGGGAAAGAAAAGAAAATAAAAAAATTAGAGCTTGTGCATACAAATGTATGGGGACCTGCTCAGATATCATATCTTGGTGGCTCTCGTTATTACATTACTTTTATTGATGATGCAACTAGAAAAACCTGGATTTATTATATTCAAAATAAATCTGATGTATTTGATACTTTCAAGAAATGGAAAGCTTTGGTTGAAAATGAGACAAGAAAAAGGTTGAAGTGTCTCAGATCAGACAATGGAGGTGAATATTGCAGCAAATAGTTTGATAGGTACTGTTCTGAGAATGGAATTCGCAAAGAGAAGACAGTTCCAAGAACACCACAAGAAAATGGTGTGTCAGAAAGGATGAACAGGACAATAATGGAGCGTGCAAGGTGCATGAGATTGCCTTTACAATTTTGGGTAGATGCTGTAGATATTGCTGTTTATCTAAAATAGAGGGCCTTCAAGTTCCTTGGATGGTGGTATTCCAGAGGAGGCATGGACAGGTAAAAAGGTAAACTACTATTTTTTAAAGATTTTTGGTTATGAAGCCTTTGTCCATATTAATAAAGAAAATAGAACAAAGATTGAGGCAAAATCAAAGAAATGTACCTTTACTGGATATGGTGTTAATGATTTTGGTTATCGCTTTTATGATTATGAAAAACATAAAATCATTAGGAGCAGAGATGTCATATTCAATGAAAAGGTTTTGTATAAGGATCAGCTGTAGGAAAAGAAACGGGAAAAAGAAAGCAGAGAATACACAGTGCTTGACGAGATCACAGAAAAAGTGATGGTTCCTGAAAATCATAATGATCAACAACTAGAACAACAACCACAACAACAATAAGCACTTCAAACACCTGAAGGTGGTGTTAGAAGATCTACCAGGATGAGTACACCCCTTGAACGATACTCTCCTTCATTATATTATGTATTGTTGACTGATTCTGGTGAACCAGAATGTTATGAAGAAGCAGTGCAGGTAGAAACTAGGAAGAAGTGGGAGCAAGCCATGAAAGAAGAGATGGACTCCTTAGCACATAACTAGACTCGGGACTTAGTCATGTTTCCTGCAGGTAAAACAACATTACAGAATAAATGCGTTTACAAGTTGAAGGAAGAAGATGGAGGTACAAAAAGGTACAAAGCTAGAATTGTGGTGAAGGGGTTTGCACAGAAGAAAGGTATTGATTTTGATGAAATATTTTCTCTTGTTGTTAAAATGACTTCAATTAGAACTATTTTAAGTCTAATAGCAGCTGAAGATTTGCATCTTGAGCAGTTAGATGTAAAGACATCCTTTCTCCATGGGGATTTGGAGGAAGAGATATATATGCGGCAACCACAAGGATATGAGGTAAAAGGAAAGGAGAAAATAGTGTGCAAGTTGAAAAAGAGCTTATATGGCTTAAAACAGGCTCCAAGGCAGTGGTATCTAAAATTTGACAAATTTATGTCTGAATAAGATTATACTAGATGTCACTCTGATCATTGTGTTTATCTCAAAAGGCAAAAATGATGGCAACTACATTATATTGTTATTGTATGTAGATGACATGCTTGTTGCAGGTTCTAACATGCATGAAATAAATGTGCTCAAAAGGAATTTGGAAAACTCATTTGCAATGAAGGATTTGGGTGCTGCAAAACAAATCCTTGGTATGAGAATAACTAGAGACAAGAAGAATCACAAATTAACATTGTCTCAAAGTGAGTACATAGAAAAGGTGTTGAAAAGGTTTAATATGCAGAATGCAAAACCAGTTAGTATACCTTTGGCTAGCCATTTCAAATTAAGTAAGGAGGCATGTCCTAAGACTCAGGAAGAAATGGCTCACATGTCTAAAGTTCCATATGCATCAACATTTGGAAGCTTAGTGTATGCAATGGTCTGCACAAGGCCTGATATTGCACATGCAGTGGGAGTTGTAAGCAAGTACATGAACAATCCAGGAAAATAACATTGGATGGCGGTGAAGTGGATTCTCAGGTATTTGAGAGGTACCACAAATCAAGCATTATGCTTTGGTGGTTCAAACATTGCTCTACAGGGATATGTTGATGCAGATATGGAAGGTGACAGAGATAACAGAAGGAGCACTACAGGATATGTATTTACTGTAGGTGGAACAACTGTCAGTTGGATTTCAAAACTGCAAAGTGTTGTTGCACTCTCAACAACAGAAGCAGAGTATGTTGCTGCTATAGAGGCTAGTAAAGAAATTATTTGGTTACAAAGGTTTCTGGATGAATTGGGTAAGAAGCAGGAGTTGGGCAGGTTATACAGTGACAGCTAGAGTGCCATACATCTTGCAAAGAACTCTGCATTTCATTCCAAGACTAAGCATATACAACTCAAGTACCATTTCATACAGTTAGCATTGGAAGATGGACAGTTGAAGCTGGAAAAGATACACACTAGCCAAAATCTTACAGATATGTTAACAAAAGTTGTAACCAGGGAGAAACTGAGAACTTGCTCAGTTTCAATTGGTCTTCAAGTATGATGAAGAAGATGAGAAATAGACAGGGCCAAAGTGGAGTCATTGTCTAGCAAATGAAGCAACAGTGGAGTTTTTATAATCAGTCTCCAAGTGGGAGATTGTGTTATGAAACCAACTCACCAAAAAGATAGAAAAGATAGATCAATGCCTTAGAATTCAGCCTCTTCGAGGGGGCAACCTCCTTTACATTACATAAATGAAAAATTCTTCGATGATTCAAATGAAAAAACCTCCTTTCTATATATAGGAGTCTAAGGAGTCACAATATAACTCAGCTGACCTAACAATAATAATATAAAGCCACAAAAATAACAATAGATGGATTCTATGGGGCACAATAATAACAATATGGCGACAATAGCGGCACAACAATATTAATAAGGGATACAACTACAATAGTAATGGGGTAATCACTAGTATTATAGGGACCTAACATGCCCCCCTCCTTCAAAAAAGTGTTGCCCTCAATGCTTGAGTAGTTCTGGATGCTTATGTATAAAATTCTCATCCTCCCATGTGGAATCTTCAGTGGATAAGTTCTTCCACTTGATGAGATACTCCGAAATTGATCGATTTCATAGCTGTCGAGTTCTTGTTTCTGTGACTGTTTCTGGCTCCAATATAATTTTTCCTTCCTCATCAATTTCTGGCAATATTGTTTGAACTGGGAGCTTGTCGCCTATAACCTTCTTTAAACATGAAACATGGAAAACTGGGTGCACTCAAGAAGCTGTAGGAAGCTCCAATTTGTATGCCATAGTACCAATCTTTTGCAACACCTTGTACCGACCATAATACTTTGGTGATAATTTATTATACTTCTTAGATTTCTTGAGGGACATTTGTTTATATGGTTGTAGCGGTAGGAATACCCAATCACCTACATCAAAACTTCTTTCACTGCGATGCTGATCTGCCTGTTGTTTCATTCTATTCTGTGCCAACACGAGGTTATCCTTTAAGAGTTGGAGGACTTGTTGTTGATGTTCGATGTGATGTTCTATTGCTTGAACATTAGAATTTTCTCTTAAATATAATGTGATGGATGGTGGCTGATATCCAAAAAGTGCCATAAATGGGGTCATTTTTGTTGCTGTATGGAAGGAAGTGTTATACCACCATTTAGCCAGAGGCAACCATTTGACCCATTGTGTCTGTTTATCAGATATAAAGCAATGAAGATATCCTTCCAAATATTTTTTTACTATGTCAGTTTGCCCATCAGATTGAGGATGATAAGATGAGCTATGAGCTAACTGAGTACCAAGACAAGAAAATAATTCTGTCCAAAAATTTCCAGTGAAAATGGGATCTCTGTCACTTACAATAATATTTGGATTTCCATGTAGCTTTTGAATTGTTTCCATAAATGCAGTAGAAACTGTATTGGCTTTAAATGGATGTGATAATGCACAAAAGTGTGCATACTTGGTAAATCTGTCAACTACCACCATGATGACACTCTTTCCCTCAGACTTGGTTAAACCTGTGAGAAAATCCATTGGAACCTCCTCCCAACGTTGGCTTGGAATGGATAAAGGTTGTAATAGACCCGGGTTCTTAATTGTTTCAACTTTATTTTGTTGGTAAACCAAACATTCCGCCACAAACTTTTGAATATCCGATTTAAGGCCATCGCACAAAATTCCTTCTTAACCCTGTGGTAGGTTTTTAAAAATCCTGAGTGCCCTCCTAAGGGAGAAGTGTGCAATTCTATAAGAATATTTTGTTTGAGTTGGGAATTCTTACAAAGGTATAAGCGATCTTTGTACCATAACGAATCATTTTTCCAGCTAAATGTATCAGATGTACTGGAATCTTGTTGTAACTTTTGAATAAGTGCCCACACTTCTTCATCATTCTTCCATTCCTCCCTTGCTTTGTTTATCCAATCTGGTTGGATAATAGAAGTGGCACACAACAATGCTTCCACATCCTCATCTTTTCCTGAGAGTGCATCTGCCACCACATTTTGCTTCCCTTTTTTGTGGATGATTTCAAAGTCATAACCCAACATCTTTGTGACCCACTTTTGTTGCTATTCAGAGGATAATATTTGTTCTAAAAAGTATTTAAGGCTATCATGATCTGTTTTTACCTTGAAGTGTCTCCCCATTAGGTAGGGTCGCCATTTCTTAAGTGCATGTAGTATTGCCAACATTTCCTTCTCATAAATAGCTTTGTGTAAAAACTTTCCCTTGATTGGATGACTTTCAAAAGCAATGGGTCTTTCATCTTGCATTAAAACAACTCCAATTCCATTTCCCGAAGCATCTCATTCCACAATAAAGGTTTTTGTGAAGTTCGGTGTAGCTAAGACCGGTGCTTGGCACATTGCCTCTTTAAGATGTTCAAAGGCCTTTGTTGCTTCTGGAGTCCATGAAAATGCATCTTTCTTCAATAATGTTGTTAGAGGTGTTGCTATTCTCCCATAATTCTTAACAACCTTGCGATAATAACCTGTCAACTCGAGAAATCCTCGTAGATGCTTTATGGATGTGGGGATTTTCCATTCCTTAATGGCTTTAATTTTGCTAGGGTCTACCTTAACTCCTTCATGAGATACAATATGACCCAAATATTCCACCTCTTGTACTCCAAATAAACATTTGGATCTTTTTGCATATAATTGTTTCTCCTCCAATAGTTGTAGCACCCTATCAACATGTTCAACATGATCCTTCCAAGACTTGATGTAGATTAGTATATCATCAAAAAATAATAACACAAATTTTCTAAGGAAGGGTTTGAAAATGGAATTCATCAAACCTTGAAATGTAGAAGGTGCATTGGTAAGGCCAAAAGGCATGACCAAAAATTCATAATGACCCTCATGAGTTCTAAATGCTATTTTCAGAATGTCTTCAGTCTTCATTCTAATTTGATGATATCCTGAACGAAGATCCAACTTGGTGAAGTAAATTGATCCATGCAATTCATCCAGTAATTCATCAATGACAGGAATGGGAAACTTATCTTTAATAGTGATCTTGTTGAGCTCTCTATCATGCGCCATGATCCATCCTTCTTGTGCACCAATACTACTGGAGTAGAGAAAGAACTTTGACTAGGTTGAATTATACCAGCCTCTAGCATTTCTGCAACCATATGTTCAATTTCACTCTTTTGGGCATAGGGATATCTGTACGGCTTGATGTTTGGAGGAACACTTCCTGGAATCAGATGAATAGCATGATCATGATCACAAATAGGTGGGAGACCTTTGGGAGTCTCAAATACCTTGGAATGATTTTCCAAGACTTTTTGGAGATCTAGAGAAATAGATGATTCTGATGTGGAAACATCTAGCGAACATAATTGTGCAATTACACCTCTTTGTTCCTTTTTTAGAAGCTTTGTCATACCGTTAGAGTTGATTATCTTTCCTGGTTTCCTTTTAATACCCCTTAATTCAACTTCCTTTCCTTCCACAGAAGATTCATGAAAAGTTCTTGAAAATTAAAAGCTATTGTACCCAAGGATTGTAGCCATTGGACTCCTAGTACAACATCAACACCTCCCATTGGAATGGAAAGCATTGGGCTAGTCAATACATATTCTCCCATGGATAGCTTGATATTATGGCACTTTCTAGAGCAATTTATCACTCCTCCATTTGCAACCATCACTTGACACTCGGGTTCTGGATATAGGAAGCAATTCAATTCTTTTGCTACCTTACAATGAATAAAATTATGGGTACTACCTGAATAAATCAACACTATTACCTTTTTCTTCTTGATTTGTCCTTCTATCTTGATGGTTTGAGGAGTGATAATTCCAGCCAGTGCATTACAAGATATGGTCGGATTCATTTCTTCTTTATCTAGGCTTTGTTCCTAGAGTATATCCTCTTCTTTTGACCTTTCTTGCTCCTTTTCTTCTTCCTCTTCACAATCTATGTAGAATAATTTCTTCTCAGCACACTTATGACCTTTAGTGTATTTGCTATCACAACTGTAACAAAGCCCTTTTGCTCTTTTTTCTTCCAATTGTTGTGGAAGACTAGGGGCAACAACACTTCCATCTTTATAGTTGTGAGCGGTATGCTTCTTGGTTATTATAATTTTGCTTTCCATTTCTCTTGCTAACCGTAATGCCTTCTCTATTGAATCAGGTTCCTAAAGGCGAACATCATGTTGGATATTATCCTTTAAAGTCCCTATGAACACATCAATCCTATGCTCCTCTAGAATATTTTTTACCCTTATGTTCAATTTTTGGAACTCTTCAATGTGCTCCATTATTGAACCCTTTTGTTTGAGACTTATCAATTGGCTAAAAAAAGTGTTGCTTTTTGTATCCTCATAATATGCTGCCAATTCTTCCGTAAAAATTGCCCAAGTGATAATTTGTTTATGAGAGCAAAGCCATTGATACCATACAAACTGATTTGGTTCCAAATATAAATTTGCAATACGTACCTTTTGTGTGTTTTGCACATTATTGAGATCGAAAAATTGCTCCATCTGTAATATCCATGTTGCGGGATCCTTGCCATCAAACTTCCTCATATCGATTTTTGGAATATGGTGGGTCTTCGATCCAATATTAGAGTCGATGAAATCATGATTAACATTTCTTTTGTTCTCATCATGAGTTTCCTTTACTACCCTTTCACCATTAGTAAGCATTTCTTGTAGAAACTTTGTCAAATCTGTCTTCAAATCTTCCATGCTTGTCTTCAAATCGTCCATCTTAGCTTCCACATCATTCATCTTAGTTTCTACGCCTTTCTTTAAACAATCCATCTTAGCTTCTAAGCCTTTCTTTAAACCATCCATCTTAGCTTCTACATTAAACCATCCATCTTAGATTTTGTTGCTTTTTGTGCAAGTGACACTTGTTGCACCTGGTCTCGTAATTTTGATATCTCATGTTGCATTTCTTCCTCTTCTTCATGAGTCATGCTAGAGCTTTCAGGTTTCTTACTAGGTGTTTGCATTTTATTTCCTCGAGGCATCAATTACCGATAATAATTCTTTACTATGCCCTTTGAATTCCTTTAAACTAATTTTTCAAACCAAGCTTATTAAAAAAATTTGAAAAAATTACACACTCTTTTTCACTTTGTAGGAGCTTGATATTGAAGCTGATGTATCTCTATAATTTCGAATCATCCAGTTATGAATTTGTGACCTACAGTATCCCTCTGTGTCCTCTTTCCAATGCCACCAGTCTAATCCAAATTGGATTCTCCAAGGAAGAGTTATGCCAAATCTCCCATAGTGACCTGATTATAGACTAGTTCAGTAGAGCGAACTTGTACGACGTGCCATGAGTCACTGTTTCGACCTTTGGCTTTGAAAAATATATATAAGAAACTATAGTCTGTCCTATTTCTGTACCTTCTTATGAAATTTCAATCTGATGCTTAGAGATAAAGTTATGACGATTTTCCCTAGGTCACCTGTTTGGAATGTAATTTAGGAGTCTGCAAAAGGACCAACTTCCTCAGATCATATCTCCACAAATATAGTGCGAAAAGCTCTGAAATTTGGATTCGAGGTTCAGTGTGATTTCATCTCAAATGGGGTTTTTTTAGCTTCTGAAACATCATAGAAATTTTTTTATAGTGAAAATGCCACGATGACCTATTTGGAGCAGCGAAACCCTAGAATCCAAAGCTTTGATACCAAATGTTATGAAACAAGCTCACCAAAAATAGAAAAGATAGATCAATGCCTTAGAGTTCAGCGTCTTCGAGGGGGCAACCTCCTTTACATTACATAAATGAACAATTCTTGGATGATTCAAATGACAAAAAGTCTTTTCTATATATAGGAGTCTAAGGAGTCACAATATAACCCAGCTGACCTAACAATAATAATATAAAGCCACAAAAATAACAATAGAGGGATTCTATGGGGCACAATAATAAAAATATGGGGACAATAGGGGCACAACAATATTAATAAGGGATATAACTACAATATCATTGGGGTAATCACTAGTATTATAGGGACCTAATAGATTGTTGGGCGTGGAGCCTGATTATCTTTTGTATTCAAAGATTTCGCTGCAGTGGACCCTAGTTCGAAATGGGGCAGCAACGCCGCCCATAAAATATTCACTGTAGGGGGGGTCCAGGGGGGTGGGTGGCTGCGACCTTTTGGGAGCCCCACCTTGGTGGGGGGTTTCGGGGGCAGCGCCCTCGAAGCTAAGAATATATGTAAAATTGCCTTGTAAAAGTATAGTAATTTCTAGTCAATCTGGGCCGTTCATTAGGTGGAGATCTGACGATAGAAGTTATGTTTAATTTAGGGTTTTTTGCCCTAGAAGGCAACCCTTAACTATATATGAGGGAATTGTATTGCATCTATGAAGATATATATTTTGAGTGAAGAAAAGAGAGGAGATTGAGAGCGAAGAGGGAGTTATAGCAGATCTGCTGTAGGTTGTATCTCTTTAGTTTGCTAGATAATATAATAAAAGAAGGACTGGATGTTTCTCCGTGGACGTAGCCCAAACTAGCTGAACCACATATATATGTGTCTCTCTTGTTTTATGTGTTTATATTTCTGCAATATTTTATGCGTTCCATTGCTCTGTAATATATAATTTTCTAACAAACCATTCCACCAATTGTGTCTGTTTATCAGAGACAAAGCAACAAAGATATACATCCAAACATTTGTTTACTATCTCAGTTTTCCCATCAGATTGAGGATTATAAGATGAACTATGAGCTAACTGAGTACCAAGACAAAAAAATAATTTTGTCCAAAAATTTCCAGTGAAAATGGGATCTCTATCGCTTACAATAATCTTTGGGTTTCCATGTAGCTTTTGAATTATTTCCATAAATGCAGTAGAAACTATACTGGATTTAAATGGATAAGATAATGCACAAAAGTGTGCATACTTGGTAAGTCTGTCAACTACCACCTTGATGATACTCTTTCCTTCAGGCTTGGGTAAACCTGCGATAAAGTCCATTAAAACTTCCTCCCAACATTGGCTTGGAATGGATAAAGGTAGTAATAGACCTCGGGTCTTAATTGTTTCCACTTTATTTTGTTGGAAAACCAAACATTTCGCTACAAAATTTTGAATATCTGATTTAAGGCCATCCCAAAAAAATTCCTTCTTAACCCTGTGGTAAGTTTTTAAAAATCCTGAATGCCCTCCTAAGGGAGAAGTGTGCAATTCCATAAGAATATTTGTTTGAGTTGGGAATTCTTACCTAGGTATAAGCAATATTTGTACCATAATGAATCATTTTTCCAGCTAAATGTATCAGATGTACTGGGATCTTGTTGTAACTTTTGAATGAGTTCCCACACTTCTTCCTCATTCTTCCATTCATCCCTTGCTTCGTTTATCCAACCTGGTTGGATAATATAAATGGCACAAAGCGATACTTCCACATCCTCATCCTTTCTTAAGAGTGCATTTTCCACAACATTTTGTGTCCCTTTTTGTATATGATTTAAAAGTCATAACCCAACATCTTTGTGACCCATTTTTGTTGCTCTTCTAAAGATAATATTTATTCTAAAAAGTATTTAAGACTATCATGATCCGTTTTTATCTCGAAGTGTCTTCCCATTAGGTAGGCTCGACATTTCTTAAGTGCATGTAGTATTGCCAACATTTCCTTCTCAGAAATATTTTGTGTAAATACTTTCCTTTGGTTGGATGACTTTTAAAAGCAATGGGTCTTTCTTCTTGCCTTAAAACAACACTAATTCCATTTCCTAAGGCATCACATTCCATAATAAATGTTTTTGTGAAGTCCAACATAGCTAAGACCGGTGCTTGGCACATTTCCTCTTTAAGATGTTCAAAGGCCTTCGTTGCTTCTGGAGTCCATGAAAATGCATCTTTCTTCAATAATGTTGTTAGAGGTGCTGCTATTCTCCCATAATTCTTAACAAACTTGTGATAATACCTTGTCAACGCGAGAAATCCTTGCAGATGTTTTATGGATGTGGGGATTTTCCATTCCTTAATGGCTTTAATTTTGCTAGGGTATACCTTAACACCTTCATGAGATACAATATGACCCAAATATTCCACCTCTTATACTCCAAAGAAACATTTGGAGATTTTTGCATATAACTGTTTCTCCTCCAATAGTTTGAGCACCCTATCAACATGTTGAACATGATCCTTACAAGACTTGTTGTAGATTAGTATATCATCAAAAAATACTAACACAAATTTTCTAAGGAAGGGTTTGAAAATGGAATTCATCAAACCTTGAAATGTAGAAGGTGCATTGGTAAGGCCAAAAGGCATGACCAAAAATTGATAATGACACTCATGAGTTCTAAATGTTGTTTTTGGAATGTCTTCTGTCTTCATTCTGATTTGATGATATCTTGAAAGAAGATCCAACTTGGTGAAGTAAATTGATCCATGCAATTCATCTAATAATTCATCAGTGTCAGGAATGGGAAATTTATCTTTAATAGTGAGCTTGTTGAGCTCCCTATAATCCAAACAAATGAGCCATGACCCATCCTTCTTGTGCAGTAATACTACTGGAGGAGAGAAAGAAATTTGACTAGGTTGAATTATACCTGTTGGCATTATGGCACAGGTTTGGCACTATGGCACAAGTGTTGTCTTGATGGCAACTCACTCAAAGGGCAGATCATAGTTCAGGCTCTCAGAATGAAAGAAAATGAGGTATACGCAGGTTCATCTTATTAAAGTCGTGATACACACGGATGTACCGATCAAAAGGCGCGTATACGTATGCACACACTTTCATGCAAAGAAAAGCGCGTACACATGGGAAAACTTATGGTTGGTTCATGGTATTTAGTCTGACATATTTGAACCTATGGTTTTGGTCCTTGGTATTGCATTTAAAATGTTGAACCCAAGTATTGGGTCCCTAGTATTAGTTCTCAATGGTTTTGGATCATGGTTTGAGTAAGGCCTAAGAATATAAAAAGGGAAGGAGATCGTTTGGCAAGGGTATTGACTTATGTGTTGAATATATTGAGAGGAGCAAGATCTGGATTACTGGTGATTGGTTGGTGAGTTACAACTAGATCTGAATCAAGGAGGAACCTGAGCATTACACGATGATTAAGATCTATTGATGGGTCAAGATCTCAAGGCTTGAATAGTAGTATCATTGTGTGATTTTGATCTATTATATTTGGCGCATGATTAGATCTATAAATCTGATAATTTGGTATAACTGATGTCTGATTAAGTGAAAGGATAAATTATCTTTTATAGATCTGTACACTAGTTTGACGCAGTAGAGGCGCGTATCCACGCAGGTTAAGGAAGTGAAGACTGCGTATACGCTGGTTGGCTTTGGCATAGCTGCGTATGTATGCAGGTTTCTATTGATGAAGTAGCGTACGTCTCTTGAAACATGTTTTAGCTGCTTTTGTTTATTGCTGCAGTGTTCTGGGTTCAGAATTGGTGTCTGGTTACTGGTACTGTTTTCTGGTTACAACATTCTGAAAAGTTATTGGTTGATTCAGTATTTGTACAAAGGAGATTGGTTGTTGTAGATCTACTTGATGTTTGATTGATATTCATGGATCCAGTCTGAAAATTTATGAAACGTGGTCCCTGGAAGAAAAGAGAATGTTGAAGCCTTCTGTAGGTCAGCACCTACGTACTAGTACCTCAGCTAGTACAAAAAGCAAAGGGTGTTGTAGCTCCCTTCCAGGAGAAGCTGGAGAACAAGAGAAGGTTGTAGCCTTTTGCAGGTTGAAGCCTGCATGCTGGTATAAGACTGCACTAGTATAGAATCATTGTAAAAAGAAGTTTCTAGTTGAAAGAAGATAGAGACATATTGCAGTAGGTGGTTTTCACCCACATTGGATTTCCACCTTATATCTTGTGTTCTTTTGTGTGACTGTCTGCTCTAATTTTCTGTTCCTTCTTACTGTTATATGGTTCTGACACAGAGATTAATGATCAACATCTGAAGAATAAATTAAATTATAAGTCTGGAAGTTATACGCGAGTTGCATTAGTCAGAGTTGTGTATACACGCTGTTTTCATTCACTGAAGTAGCATATACAAATCTTTGTATAAATTGAAAAAGAATTTGACTTAATAATACTGATTCACCCCCCTTCTCAGTATTATTTTCAACAATTGGTATCAGAGCAGGTCCTTCAGAAGAAGCTTGATCGCTTGAAGGAAGATCTATCATCATGAGCAACTATGAAAAAGAAGCATTAATTAGGCCACCAATTTTCGATCGAAGCAACTTCGTCTATTGGAAGGTAAGAATCATTGCCTATCTTCAATCTCTTGGTACAAAAGTTTGGGATATTGTGGAAACAGGATACACTTTTCCATCAGCAACTCCTACAAATACGGCCGGTAAGAAGCAGTATGAAACAAATGCAAAGGCGGTAAATACTCTATTAGGGAGCCTATCTCAATTAGAATTCATCAAGGTTATGCAACTCAAAACCGCAAAAGAAATATGGGATAAGATCATTCTGAGCTATGAAGGAGATGAACAACTAAAACGAGCAAAACTACAAACTCTCAGAATTCAATATGAAAATCTCAGAATGTACAATGATGAAAGTGTGGCTAACTATTTCCTACGTATAGATGAGATTGTTAATTGTATGAAAAATTTGGGTGAAGAAATAAAAGAAGTTGTTTTGGTTGAAAAGGTTCTAAGATCTTTGTCTTCTAAGTTTGAATCAAAAGTTTCCGCCATAGAAGAAAAACAGAATCTACAGAGCCTTACCATGTCACAACTACACGGAATCCTAACCGCTTACAAAATGAGAAAAGGGGGACCATTAGACAAGAGAGAAGCCGCATTCAAAGCCTTAGGAAAAGGAGATTACAATGACTTAGGACATATGTCGGAAGAAGAGGAAGAGTCAAATTTTTTCAAAAACCTTCAACGAGGTTCTGGAAGATTCAGAGGTAAGCTCCCTTTCAAATGTTTTGCTTGTGGAAGAGTCGGTCACTATGCTACCAAGTGTCCTCATAAAGATAAGCTTGAAAAAGGTAAGGAACTAGTTAGATGGAACAGAAAACAGAATGTAAGTAAGAAGAGCTATTACACACATGAAGACAGTGATGGACTTTCAAATAGCGATGAAGATGAATAAGGTAATGATTATAGACTTTTGATGGCTTTTGAAGATGATGATTTCTTGGATACTATAGATGAAGAAAGTATTTATGAAGAATTTCTAAACTCAAAATTTGCTTAGAGGAGAAAAACATGATTATAGATACTCTGACATCCCAACTTGCTGAAATGGAGAAACACAATGAAAAGTTAGAATGTGAAATTGTGGGACTTAGAAAGGACATTGAAAAAATGAAAGCTCTTAATCTTATATTTGCTAAAGGATCTAAAACTTTAGAAGAAATTATCAAAGTACAGGGTTCTCCTCTAATCAAGACAGGTCTTGGGTATACTAAAGAAACATCTCAAGCACATAAGCCATCTACCTCCAAAAGTTATCTTGAAGCTGCAGGGAGAAGTGAGCAGGTTGATAATCGATAGCAAAGGCCCAATGGAGATCACCAGGTAAATCAGGGACAATTTACCTCAAGAATGAACAAAGACTACTAGGTAAATCGGGGGCAATCTGCTTCAAGGATGAACAAAAGCTACAACCAACCACAGGTAAATCATTCTCAATTTACCTCAAGAATGGATGTCAATAGAAACTACAATCATTTGGTTGGTAGATTTGATAATCGCAGGAGTTTCTTCAATGGCCAATGTTTCTCTTGTCATAACTTTGGTCACAAAGCAGCTCAATGTGTTGCCTACAAGACAATCATGACTAGAGAAGCTCAAAAACAAAGGAGTATGACTGGGATCATGAAAAGGACCTACAATAACTTTTCTGCTCTTGAAAATGAAATAGAATGTTCTATTTGTAACAACTTTAGTCATGAAGATTCTGAATGTAGGAGTAGGTTTCAACAAATAACTCAGAAGGAGCAAGCTTCATTAAGTCCCAAAACATGGAAAAAGAAAGAACCGCTACCAGAAAGATGTGGGATAGCCTTATATGCGGAAGGACAGGAAAATCAATGGTACATCGACAGTGGATGCTCAAAACATATGACATGTGATAAAGATAAACTTCAGTCATATAGTGCCTTAGAAAAGGAAAAGAAGGTCTCATTTGGAAATGACACCCTTGCACTCATAAAAGGTAAAGGTTCTGTTCTTTTGAAAGAAAAGTTCAAGGAAGGAAATGTTATGTATGTTGATGGCTTAAAGCATAATTTATTAGGTGTCAGTCAAATGTGTGATCAAGAAAATGAAGTAATATTTCGATCAAATGGATGCATTGTTCGTGAGCTTGATACAGGAGAAACAGTGATCAAAGGCATAAGAACTCCAAATAATTTATATATACTCAAGTGAGGACAACAACAATGCTATCTAAGCAAGAATGATGAACACTGGCTATGGCACAGAAGATTGGGGAATCTAAGATTCTCACAGATAAGGAAAGCATACAAATATCAGGCGGTTCATCATCTACCTGACATCAGAACTCCAGACAATACAATATGCAAATCATGTCAATTTGGTAAGCAAACCAGAACTAATTTCCCTGAGAAGGAAGGATCAGCGAGCAGGCCACTTGAACTTCTCCATACTGATGTATGTGGTCCATCTAGGAAAATGTCACCATGAGGAGAAGAATACTTTATATTGTTCATTGACGACTTTTCCAGGATGTGTTGGATAGGACTTATGAAGCATAAAGATGAAGCTTTCGAAAATTTCAAATCATTCAAAGCCTTGGTGGAAAATGAATCAGATCACAGAATCAAATGCCTCAGGTCTGATGGAGGAGGGGAATTTACCTCGAATGAGTTTGTCGATTTTTGTGAAGAACATGGAGTAAGAAGGAAATTATCTACTGCAAGGACTCCTCAACAAAATGGAGTAGTGGAAAATATGAACATAATGGTTCAACAAATGGCTCGTGCTATGCTTGATGAGTTTGGAACTCCCGCAACCTTCTGGGGTGAAGCCGCATTTGCTGCAGTTACTATTCTCAACAAGACAAACGCCTGGGTAAACAACACTCAGACTCCTCACGAACTATGGTATGGTAAGACTCCCACAGTAAAATACTTCAAAATTTTTGGGAGCAAATGCTACATCAAAAAGCCTGATGAAAACCTTGGCAAGTTTGAACCTAGAGCAGATGAAGGCATTCTCCTTGGTTATTCTCCCCACAACAAAGCATATAAGTGTTACAATAAAAGACTTGGAAAAATTGTTGAAAGTATTGATGTAGTGGTTGATGAAGAAGGAAACATTCCAAGGCAAGTAAAATCTGAAGAGTTCGAAGATGATGAGGACTATCCTTCTACAAAAAACCAGACTCATGATGAAGAAGAAACCCGTGAGGCACCAGAAGAACCGATAAGGATAGAAGAAAAGACTCCATCCAGGTATGTTCAGAAGAATCATCCAGAAACTCAAATTTTGGGGCAAAAGGAGGCAGGTGTACAAACAAGAAGAACCATTTATGAAGCTTCAAGTTATCTAGCATTACTCTCCTCCACTGAACCACAAAATGTAAGAGAGGCATGCAAAGATGAATGCTGGGTAAAGGCCATGGAGGAAGAACTTGAGCAGATTGAAAAGAATAACACTTGGGAGTTGGTTCCTAGAACAAAAGATAAGAATGTCATAGGAACAAAATGGATATTCAAAAATAAGCTAAATGGAAATGGAGATGTGATTAGGAACAAGGCCAGACTTGTTTGTAAAGGGTATGCTCAACAATAAGGGATAGACTTTGAAGAAACTTTTGCACCAGTTGCCAGACTTGTGGCCATAAGGATGTTCCTTTGCCCTTTCTAGCTTTCAGAAGTTCAAAGTATTTCAAATGGACGTGAAATCTACTTTTCTAAATGGAGACTTGGATGAAGAAGTGTATATTGAGCAACTAGATGGGTTTATCCTTGGAAATGATCCAAAGCTTGTATGTAGACTCAAAAAGGCTATCTATGGCCTTAAACAAGCTCCTAGGGCTTGGTATTATTGCTTGGATAAGTACCTCCATCAATAAGGTTTCACAAAAGGTTCCACAGATAGCAATCTGTATATAAAAGTTGACAATGATAAGTTGTTAATACTTGTTGTGTATGTTGATGATATCATATTTGGTAGCAACGAAGAAGACATGAGTCAAAATTTTGCCTTGGTGATGCAAAAGAGTTTGAAATGTCTATGCTTGGTGAGCTCACATATTCTCTTGGTTTACAAGTCCAACAAAACAAAGATGGCATTTTTCTATCACAAACCAAGTATCTCAAGCAGATCTTGAAGAAATATGGGATGGAGGATTCAAAACCAGTATGTATCCCTATGGTAACAGGATGTAGCCTCAGCGCAAATGATGAATCAACGACAATGCATCAACCAACCTATAGATCCATGATTGGTAGTCTGCTCTATCTAACAGGTACCTGACCAGATATTATGCATGCAGTGGGAATAGTTGGAAGGTTTCAGGCAAATCCAAAGGAAACTCATCTTCAGGCAGTTAAGAGAATTTTTAAGTATCTTCAAGGAACTCAAAACTATGGCTTATGGTATCCTAGAAGTACAGATCTCACACTTCATGCATATACAGATGCAGATTGGGCAGGAAGTGTGGATGACAGAAAAAGCACTAGTGGTGGTGCATTCTTCATGGGTCCTAGGTTAGTATCTTGGTTCAGCAAGAAATAGAGTTCAATTGCATTATCTACAGTTGAAGCAGAATATGTAGCTGCTGCATCTTGCTGCACACAACTCCTCTGGATGATGCAGACATTACAAGACATGCAAATCACTTGTACTCCACCTATCCCCATTCTATGTGATAATACAAGTGCAATCAACATTTCAAAAAATCCAGTCATGCATTCAAAAACCAAGCACATACATATCAAATATCATTTTCTCCGAGAACAAGTGCTTGAACAAAAGGTCAAGTTGGAGTATGTTCCCTCTAAGGAACAAGTTGCTAATATCTCATTAAACCATTGCCTAGGGAGACATTTGAATACCTCAGACAGAAGTTGGGAGTAGTTGATGCATCATCTTGCTGTTGAATCTTGTCTGTTTTAGAGAAAAGTGGTTGTATGTGAGTTGAATGAGGAGGATCGGCGTACATATGCTTGTTTATGAAGGAATAGTCGTGTAAATGTTGGTTTGAAGAAAAGCAGTGGGGCCAAGCTCAGGATGAAAAGAGTTTGATATGGGTCTGACAGAGACCATCTGGCACAGGTTCAGGGGGAGCATATATTCTTCTAACAATGCATTGTTGGCGTTATCTTAGAAGATCTTGGTTCAAATTCACAGTTGGTTTGATTTCAGGTGGAACAAGTGCAGAAGGAGAACATGGGTGCTGGTCTGAATAATGATTGAAAAATGCTGCTGAAGTTAGAGTCTTGCTATAGATATTTTGTCTCTATGTCTTATATTTCTTTTATCAAGGTCATGTAACGACCTATTTTTGGTTTCCCCACTATACCTGGGATGAATGATGTAATTTACCTATTTGTCATGTGTAAACTTCTGGTGTATCCCCATTTGGTTGGGTGGATGAGTCAATCCCCACTTGGTTGGGAGATGGATGTATGTATGAGTCTTTGGTGATAGGAAGGTCTTTTAAAGTCATGTTTCTTGTATAGATCATCTTCTTGCAGACCTTGCCTACAGTCAGGGGGAGCTTGCACAACACAGCAGAGCAGAGGATTCAGCATGTACTCAAGGGGAGCATAACCCTTTGCCCTTGATGTCAAAGGGGGAGAATGTTTTTGAGTGACTTGGGGTTGCCATCAAGTCCAAATGGGGAGATTGTTGGCATTATGGCACAGGTGTTGTCCTTGATGGAAACTCACTCAAAGGGCAGATCATAGTTCAGGCTCTCAAAATGAAAGAAAATGAGGTATACGCAAGTTCATCTTATTAAAGTCGCGTATACACGCAGATGTACCGATCAAAAGGCGCGTATACATATGCACGCACTTTCATGCAAAGAAAAGCGCGTACACGTGGGAAAACTTATGGTTGGTTCATGGTATTTAGTTCGACATATTTGAACCTATGGTTTTGGTCCTTGGTATTGCATTTAAAGTGTTGAACCCAAGTATTGGGTCCCTAGTATTAGTTCTCAATGGTTTTGGATCATGGTTTGAGTAAGGCCTAAGAATATAAAAAGGGAAGGAGATCATTTGGCAAGGGTATTGACTTATGTGTTGAATATCTCGAGAGGAGCAAGATTTGGATTATTGGTGATTGGTTGGTGAGTTACAGCTGGATCTGAATCAAGGAGGAACCTGAGCATTACACGATGATTAAGATCTATTGATGGGTCAAGATCTCAAGGCTTGAATAGTAGTATCATTGTGTGATTTTGATCTATTACATTTGGCATATGATTAGATATAGAAATCTGATAATTTGGGTATAACTGATGTCTGATTAAGTGAAAGGATAAATTATCTTTTATAGATATGTACGCAGGTTCGACGCAGCAGAGGCGCGTATACACGTAGGTTAAGGAAGTGAAGACTGCGTATACGCTGGTTGGCCTTGGCATAACTGTGTATGTACGCAGGTTTCTATTGATGAAGTAGCGTACATCTCCTGAAACATGTTTTAGCTGCTTTTGTTTGTTGCTGCAGTGTTCTGGGTTCAGAATTGGTGTCTGGTTACTGGTACTATTTTCTGGTTACAACATTTTAAAAAGTTATTGGTTGATTTGGTATTTGTACAAAGGAGATTGGTTGTTGTAGATCTACTTGATGTTTGATTGATATTCATGGATCTAGTCTGAAAATTTATGAAACGTGGTCCCTGGAAGAAAAGAGAAGGTTGAAGCCTTCTGTAGGTCAGAACCTATGTACTAGTACCTCAGCTATTACAAAAAGCAAAGGGGGTTGTAGCTCCCTTCTAGGAGAAGCTGGAGAACGAGAGAAGGTTGTAACCTTCTGTAGGTTGAAGCCTGCGTGCTAGTATAAGCCTACACTAGTACAGAATCATTGTAAAAATAAGTTTCTAATTGAAAGAAGATAGAGACATATTGCAGCAGGTGGTTTTCACCCACATTGGTTTCCACCTTATATCTTGTGTTCTTTTGTGTGACTGTCTGCTCTACTTTTCTGTTCTTGCTTACTGTTATATGGTTCTAACACAGATATTAATGATCAACATCTGAAGAATAAATTAAATTATAAGTCTGGAAGTTATACGCGAGTTTCATTAGTCAGAGTTGTGTATACACACTGCTTTCATTCACTGAAGTAGCGTATACAAATCTTTGTATAAATTGAAAAAGAATTTGACTTAATAATACTGATTCACCCCCCCCCTCTCAGTATTATTTTCAACAATACCAACCTCTAGCATTTCTGCAACCATAGGTTCAATTACTCTTTTGGGCATAAGGATATCTGTAAGGCCCGATGTTTGGAGGAACACTTCCTAGAATCAAATGAATAACATGATCATGACCACGAATAGGTGTTAGGTCTTTGGGAGTCTCAAATGCCTTGGAATGATTGTCTAAGAATTTTTGGAGATCTCGAGAAATAAATAATTTCGATGTGGGAACCTCTAACGAACATAATTGTGCAATTACGCCTTGTTGTTCTTTCTTTAGAAGCTTTGTCATCTCGTTAGAGCTGATTATCTTTCCCAGTTTTCCTGTGATACCCCTTAATTCAACTTCCTTTCATTCCGAAGAAAATTTCATGAAAAGTTCTTCAAAATTAAAATCTATTGTACCCAAGGATTGTAACCATTGGGCTCCTAGTACAACATCAACACCACCCATTGAAATGGAAAGAATTGGGCTATTCAATACATATTCTCCCATGGACAGCTTGATATTATGGCAGTTTCTAGAGAAATTTATGGTTCCTCCACTTGCAACCATCACTTCACTCTGGTGCTGGATATAGGAAGCAATTCAATTCCTTGGCTATCTTACAGTGAATAAAATTATGGGTACTTCCCGAATCAATCAACACTATTAACTTTTTCTTATTGATATGTCCTTCTATCTTGTTAGTTTGAGGAGTGGTAATTCTGGCCAATGCATTACAAGATGTGGTTGGATTCATTTCTTCTTTCTCCAGGGTTTGTTCCTGGTGTATATCCTCTTTTTTGACATTTCTTGTTCCTTTTGTTCCTCCTCTTCACAATCTATGTAAAATAATTTCTTCTCAGCACACTTATGACCTTTAGTTTATTTGCTATCACAACTGTAACAAAGCCCTTTTTCTCCCTTTTCTTCCAATTTTTGTGGTGTCAACCTTGTAGGTTGTGGAAGGCTAAGGGCAACAACACTTCCATATTTATAGATGTGAGTGGTAGGCTTCCTTCTTGCCATAATTTTTCTTTCCATTTTTCTTGCCAATGTGAATGCCTTCTCCAATGAATCAGGTTCCAAAAGGCGAATCTCATGTTGGATGTTATCTTTAAAGTCCCTATGAACACATCAATCCTATGCTCCTCTGGAATATCTTTTACCCTTATATTCAATTTTTGGAAGTCCTCAATGTGCTCCATCATTGAACCATTTTGTTTGAGATTTATCAATTGGCTAAAAAAGGTGTTTCTTTTTGTATCCTCATAATGTGCTATCATTTCTTCCATAAAAATTGCCCAAGTGACAATTTGTTTATGAGAGGAAAGCCATTGATACGATACAAATTGATTTGGTTCCAAATATAAAGTTGCAATACGTACCTTTTGTGTGTTTTTCACATTATGGAGATCAAAATATTGCTCCATATGTAGTATCCATGTTACGGGATCCTTGCCATCAAACTTCCTCATATCGATCTTTGGAACATGGTGGGTCTTCAATCCACCATTAGAGTCTATGAAATCATGATTAACATTTATTTTTTTCTCATCATGAGTTTTCTCTATTACCTTTTGACCATTAGGAAGCCTTTCTTGTAGCAAATTTGTCAAACCTTCCTTCAAACCTTCCATGTCTTTCTTCAAATCACCCATCTTATCTTCCACACATTTCTTTAAACTATCCATCTTAGCTTATGTTACTTTTTGCGAGAGTGAAATTTGTTGCACTTGATCTCATAATTTTTATATATCATGTTGCATTTCTTCCTCTTCTTCATGAGTCATGCTAGAGCTTCCAAGTTGCTTACTAGGTGTTTCCATTTTCTTTCTTCAGGGCATCAATTAATGATAATTATTCTTCACTATGCCCTTTGAATTTCTTCAAACTATTTTTTCAAACCAAACTTATGCAAAATTTAAAAAAAACTACACACCTTTTTTCACTTAGTAGGAGATCGATATTGAATCTGACGTATCTTTGAAATTTCAGATCTTCAAGGTCTAAAATTATGAATTGTGGTAGCTCTCTGAGTCCTCTTTCCAACGCCACTAGTCTGATCGAAATTGGATTCTTGAAGAAAACGTTATGCCCAATCTCCTAATATGACCTGATTATACACTTTTTCAGTAGAGTGAACTTGTACGAAGTGCCATGTGTCACTGTTTCAACTCTTAGACCTAAAAAAGATGCATAGAATACTAAAGTCTGTCCTCTTTTTGTAACTTCTTACGAAATTTCAATACTCAGAGATAAAGTTATGGCGATTTTTCCAAGGTCACCTGTTTGGGATGTAATTCAGGAGCTTGCAAAAACCCTAACTTCCTTAAATCATATCTGTGAAACTATACAAAGACAATATTCGAAATTCGAACCTGAGGATCATCAAGATTTCAGCTCAAATGTTTTTTTTAGCTTCTGAAACGTCGTATAAATTTTTTTATAGAGAAAATTCTACGATGACCTCTTTTGGAGCAACGAAACCCTAGAATCCAAAGCTCTGATACCAAATGTTATGAAATCAGCTCATAAAAAGATAGAAAATATAGATCACCGACTTCAAAATCAGCATCTTCGAGGGGGACAACCTCCTTTACATTACACAAATGAACGATTCTTGGATGACACAAATGACAAAACCTCCTTTCTATATATAGGAGTCTAAGGGGTCACAATATAATCAAAGCCGACATAACAATAATAACAATAGGGGCTACAATGACAATAATAATGGGGGAATCACTAGTATTATAGGGACCTAACATTTGATGCTGGAGAAGGGATGAAAACTAGGTAACTAGGTCAAAGGATCAAAAGGGTAACAACACCAAAGATATAAAGGAGCAATGTAGCAATAATTTTGTGATGGCTTAGGGTTTGTCAGTGTAGTGTAGTGTTTAGAAGAAATAAGAGGTCTTAATGAGCATGTACATCATGAATTCATTAAGCAAGAAATAAAATAACTCATAATGATATTCCCATCAAAACAGAGCTTAGTGCAAACAATTCTGTTTATAAACTTTAAGGAAAACCACTGAAGAACTTATGAACGGAAAGAGAAGATGAATATCTTTCATATAAAAATATAATAGAGAAAATAAAACATCACAAATTCACCGCACATGAATTCCTAGATAATAGCTGCAACTGCTCCTTTGATTTCCTGAAAATGCTCAAGCACAAAGCTACAAGAGTTCTCTCCTCAAATGTCCAACCCTTCTCTCTGACTGAGAAAATGATATATATAGACAAAAATAAACAGTTTCCCCACCCTCAGGGGTCAAATACATGAGTGTTGGAACACTTCCCAAGAATATCTCAACTAACAACTGAGACTGAGAAGGTTGAATACAAACTCTTCTTTTAGACTTTGACTTGAGTTTTTCCTCATTAATGAGGCCTAAGTTAACATAAAAACAACTTACTAAGCTAATTTACCCATAATTACATAATCAAGACATTGAAATAGTAAATTTACATCATTAATTTGAAATTTTCTGAAGAAATGCTGAAGAAAAGCTTTGACAGAGATATGCACAATGCCATTAGGGATATGCACAACGCCGTCAGGGATATGCGCAACGCCTCCTTGGATATGTGCAACTCCTATCTTGCAACCCATTTTTGGAGGCCTTAAAATCCTCAAAATTGCAAAATTTATAGCTTGTTGGAAATCTATTGATGTATTATAGAAAATGGATGCCTCAAGAATGTAATTTGGACACTCCATCAGGGAGTAAATTTGATTTACCCAAGGTCACTCCAAAAACGCAGGGTGTCTCTGAAAAAAGCGCAACGCCAACTTGATGAGCATTTTTGTATGCCTTACACTAATCCAAATAACGATTTGAATGTACCATTGGAAATATTAGGATATCTAATTGTACATAAAGTATTTAAGCTCGTAAAATGGTCTTTCCAAGGCTGAGAAAAATGAGTTTTCTCGAGGTCACTCCAAAACAATAGTGTGCTTCTAACAAAAGCGCAACGCCAACTTGCAAAGCACTTTTGACTACCTTCTTGGAGGATTTTTTGGCTTAAAGTGGTATGGTTGGAAATATTATGATGTATGATACACAATAAAGTCCTTAATCATTGCTAACACTCGCTCTAAATCCCTGAAAAACTGTCTGGAAGTCAAGCTGTCTAGAAGTGCAGCAACTCTCCCATAGCAAGTGTAGTTTGGTAATTTCTCTCAAATCATAACATCTGTGAATAAAACGAAGGAGGTTTTTGTTTCTTGACATATCATTGATAAAAAACTCTTTCAATTTTGTAAAATTATTCTCCATTGGGTCAGAAACATATTTTGAAGCAAAAATATCCCTATGTGAAACGAATGGCCTCAAAGAGAAAAGGCACTGTTTTGCAAATGGAGGGAGATGAGGGGGTTTAAGAGTGACTAAATTCTTGGGAAAATTTTGGAGGGTAGGGATAGATGTTAGGGAATGTAGGGAGGTGGGATTTCTTGAAAATAGTGAGGGAAAGGTGTGAAAAAGTCCAAAACATAGTCCTAGCCTAGAAATTTGCAAAAACACAACATTGAGCTAGGGTTTATGGAAAATGAGAGGAAATGAAGGGAATGGGTATGGTAAATTGTTGGGATGGGTATATAAGGTATGTGTGGGGGTTATGGAACATAAAAACTAGGATTTTTTTCACTGTGATGAAGCAAAAGTATTTGGAGACCAAAAGCACAACGAAACCCTAGGAGAGGGATTTTTACTGAGTTCTTCAAAATGAAGGATGTATAAGAGGTGACAGATGTTTACTTACTTGCCAAGGAGATGCTTAAACCTATGAATGTTGAAATGAAACCCTTTTGATACCTTGGATGGTCCTTTGTAGCTTGAAAGTTGATTTTTTCTTTGGTAGTGGCATGACATCATATGTCCCTTTGAGAAATGATGAGACGAGGTAGTGTACTACAACATTGTCTTATTTGAAATAAAACATTACCTTTACCTTTATTTTTCTTTCCCTAAGCTACTAACTCCCTTTACCCACTGACTCACATGATGGTTTTTGTTTTGACATATGGTATCATGATGACACATAGAGTGAAACCCTAGACCATGACCTAAAATGAGGAATTTAACCATTTCATGACCCAAGACACTTAAATGAAGATATGATACCTCGAAGAAGAAAATGACCATGATGAGTGATGAAGACCAAGAATAAGTGAAGGGAGCAATAGTGACCTAGACACAACAGCCAGTGACCAAATTTTATTTTGAAACCTAATGAAATGATAAAATTTGACCTCGAGACCCTAACAAACCTTGTAAGAGAATATTTGATCACTGGTGACTGACATGATTGATAGGCACTAACACCTATGATGTAGCAACAAATTTTGGAATTTTCGATGACGTGGGAGAAAATAATCTGGCTCCAAAGTTTTATCAAGGATGGCTAGATCAGGAGTAGAGAAAGTTTTGTGGGGGCCCTTGAAAGAAGAGAACACTGTAGAGGGTGGTATGCATGTGGACCTAGAAGAGGAGGCCCATGGAGTGAAGTCTTTTTGCATGGAGGTTGAGAAGGGTGTCATATTGGGAGGGATGACCTTGTTGAATTTTTATAGATATGGGGGGTATTCATAATTAATATTTTTAGCCTTTGATGTATTTGAAACAATAAATGTAAAGCATGTTCTTCATGCTATTGTCAAAAGAAAATTTAAGGCATGTTCTTCATGTCATTTTCAAAAGTGAAAATTTGAATTTTGAATTTTGAATTTCTAGCTCCAATAAATCCAATTCAACCTAGTCATGGAGGCATCCATTCGACAAACTAGTATATTATATATATTAGGTATTTGACCTCCTTCTCAAGTAAGAATTCAGATCATATGAGGTAGAATAAAGGGGCGGATCTGAGGTAAGGAACATGATGAATCTAAGGCTCATTGAAAGATGAATGTGAGGCTGAAATGAAAGACCAAATTTCTAAGATGACAAGCAGTAGAAGAATCTTTGTGGAAGGTAGCAGGCCCAACTTCTATGTGTAGAAGGAGGCCACATTTTTCCTAAGGAAATTAGATTAGACTGATTTTGTTGGGCACACTTATGACTTGACTAGGAGACAGTTGGACCAAGTTTGACTTTGTGGTTGACTAGATGATATAGGTGGGTGTTTTGTTGAAAGGAATAATTTGTCTAAGGAAAAGTTTGTTGGGTTTTTCCCCATGTGGTTTTTACCAAGGTAAATGCTTGTGTTCTTGATTTGGATGTCTCTTTCTGATCCTAATGGGTATTGTTGAAGATATTCTATGTAATTGCTTAATGATTAATATGAATATGAAAGAATAAGTAAAATAATTAGAAGTAATTATCATATAGAAGACCTACAAAAAATCAATATGGTATTAGAGCTTGGGTAGAAGAGCAACCAACTTGTGTCAAGTTAATCCTTAGGGTTTTCTCTTGCCCTAGTCCATCTCTAGTCGGATGATGTAAATATTCCTAAAAGACACCAATACCTTTTTGTAGAAGGGTCACCAATATCCTAAGACAAAATCATAAGATCTTTGTGATAGAAGGCTCAAAGTATTTAGATTGTAGTGTGAATTCAAGAAGGTCATGAATATCATATTTTCCCTAGAAAAGACTGATTAAAGACTGTGATCCTTTATTAATCTTGTGAGAAGGCCAAAGAATACTTAGAGGAAGATCAAAATCTTAGTGAAGTTAGGTTGAAATAAAACTAATTCTGAGAGTTTGTGACAGAGGTTTGAAAAGACCTTAGGACTATTACAAAGGATGCCTAAGGATGATTTCAGGAAGGATGAGAATACCTAAGGATGACCATAGGAAGGCTGAAAAGCCTTATTATAGAATCCTCAATCACCGAAAATCCGCAGACAAGAAAAGGGTTATACTTCTATTATGTGAGCTCAAATTTTTTGAATGTTGAAAGATTGAACTAAGGTCGAGCCACTGAATTTATTAATGAGATAAGATGATGTTACTTTGAAGAAATTAGTTAAAATAAGTTATAAATATATCTATATGAGAATAAGCCATCAAAGTCATATTTTATTTACTTCTAGTTGTAGAGTCATGGAAGCCACTAAAGAAGGAATTGAATTGGTGTCTTAATGACAAGTGTGAAAATGTTTCATAGATCTCATTCCCCTAAATATATGATATGACTACAATATACAATAACTATTTTTTAAGAAGAAGGATTGATATTTTAGTAAATGGGAAGTCTCATGTAACCATGCATCTAGATACTAGGACTGATATAAGATATAGTTCATATTGTTTAAATACATTGTTTCCATAAGAACATTGCAATGCCGATTAAGGCGAGATATGAGCACTGAGAAGTCAGACATGTAAAGAAATATGAAAAGCTATAACTCTACAATTTGATACTAGAATGAAAGGTATGTGTCATGAAGTTACATTCAATAATTTTAAGATCAAGTTCCTTTGAAAACACTATTGAAGACTATGCTGATAATCATTTGCTAACAATATGGACCAAGTATAGGTCTAGTTGAAAGTCTGTAGTAAGACTTTTATAAGAGTTTTATTTAGAACCATTAGTAAGGATAAATATCAGTAATTGAACACTCATTGTGAATTAGTCATTGGATTGTAAGGGATCCTTAAAGAAACCTTTAAGTTCAAGAGTCCCTTCACCCACTGTGAAATGCACTTATGATCTCCAAGCATACGAAACTATTCCTGATATAAGGCCGGTCTTGAAGAATGATTTAATGGTCATGCATGTTTTTCTTAAAAGATGTTGCATTGTGGTGGGCTCCAGTATTGTAGAAATAATGCTACAACTCTTGGAGCTCCCTTCTTTAATTTTATCAACCCGGTAGTTCGTAACAAACTTGGAAGCGACGGTGCTGTATGCACAAGTACTAGCTCTTGCCGCAGCTGTCACTTGGTCAGCTGGCACAAGTCCGCTAGGGGCTCAAGCCAACTTCTATGAGCTCTTAGAAGAAGCTTTTTAACTGATGGACGAAAGCTAACTCAAAGGAAGCTAATCTACTTGCGGAAAGAAACTGAAAGCCAAAAAGAAACGCAAACCCTAGCAAACCCTAATTCTACCAACTAGTCCTACTGATGCAAAAATGAGAATGCAAACTATGAGAAGAGATGCCATTACTTCTAGGAAGGTAAAATGCATGTGTCTAAGTTATCACTATCTGAAGAAAACATATTTTTGTATTTTTGATTAAGTTGTTGGAATTATCATGCATGTGCTTCTAACTAGTTTTCCACTGTGCAGGGATGGATCAAGGGATGAAATGCTTTGGGGAAGGTTGGGATGGTACAGAGAGGGTCTAAGGGATCCCTATCATTCTTTTTGAGAGTTTCACAAAGTCTGGAGGCCATGCAACCGTGTTTATGAACTTCTACAGGAAGTCTGCAGGGGTTTCTACAGGAAGTTCTGTAAGTCTTCTACAGGATGTTCTGTAATTCTTCTACAGGATGTTTCGAAATGGGATTTTGGAGCATGGATGGAGGGAAAAAGATGGAGGAATGAGTATGGAGGTGAAATAGGGATGTGAAGAGGTCTAAGGCTCGGTGGATGAGGCTAAGGAGCGATTGGATTTGTTCAAGGGAGAGTGAAGCAATGTTGCACAAAAATTAGGGTTTTGGGAGCGAATGGAAAATGTGAAGCAAGGGTTCTAAGTAGAGGGTGGAGCAGGTAGGTTGGATGGAGTATGTGCAGGTAAGGAAGGGTAATAGGTACTCTGCAAGTGGTTTTCCAAACTGAACAAACAAAGACATGCAAAAAACAAAGATCTAGTTATGCTACCCTAATATGATCTAGCGAACAGTAATAAGAATGGACAGCAACTTTATTTGCAAGGAGACCATGTATATTAACTATGAAATGAAGCATTCAAAGCTCTGAACATGTAACCAACTTCTGCAAATGAAAAACAAACACTAATGATTGCATGGTAAAGCAAAGTCAGTGTTTTTGTGGGCAGCAAAGTCATCCTAGTCACAGCTCCTGATCCCACTAAGGGAGAGGTGAAACCACAGATGTTTGTTGGCCCTTTTCTTGAAGCTTTTTCTGTTAACAACCTATCAAATAAATCTGAGCATGAAAATCTATTTTACTCATCAAAAAACAAACTAAATAACAAAACAAGATTTAGATCTAAATAGCAAATTTTATTCTAAGAATGCAGCAAAGACACATAAAGATAATCAAAGGAGGTATTGGGCGCTTGAGATGGGCCCAACCCCAAGAGCTGTAGCCTCCTAAGAGAGATTTAGAGCTGGTGCAAAGCTGGATTCATCTTTATTGATAAAAAAAATGAAGAGTTACATCAAAACTGTCCACAAGAAGAACTTGAACATGAGCTGAAAGCAAAGCTAGTCTATTGCATAAAAATCGAATTACAAAATGACTGCAACAAAGCTATGAAATGACTAACTACTAGCTACTATCTACTGGCTAACTAGCTAACCAAATTGACTAACTAGCTAACCCCAAAATGACTAACTGAAATGAGGTCTTAAGCCCTCTTATTTATACAATTTGAGGACCCAACAATCCTAAAATTTAGGGACTTGGCTGCCCAAGACTTGTAGTTAACAGCAGTCCAACTTGACTTGCTTGGTTGCCCTTGTGCTCATTGATTTGGTGGCCTTTGAACTCCGAGATGATGGTGGAGAATTCGAGGTAAGGGCCCATAAATGAGGGGGACACCTTCCTACAAATCCTCTAGCTTGTTCTCCCACGAATTTGGCTGCCAAGTGCTCATTAAGACCTTCAATTTTGTCTCCAAGTTGACCAAAAAGGCTACACAAAGCACCCATTAGACTTTTTGGCATAATGACTAACCAAATTCACTCTATTAACATAAAAATAATCAAAAACATGCAATAAACCAATGAGAATGGTGGATTAAGTCAACTTAGGAGGTTGGATGAGCCCAAATAATTGTCCATTTTTGGGGCTCATCACATTGTATCAGAAGCAGGATGGTAAAGCTACAAGTAATTAAATTTGTGTCATGGACCTTACATTGTTAAGTAAAAGTTCTGGAAAATGCATTACATATGCTGAAACTAAGGTATGACCTATGTTATAATATTTTTATATAGGCACTTAATCTTGGCATCTATTCCTTGCGTATAAAGGAAAAAAGGAAAAGGATCATTTTCATGCCTTTGAATAAATCACACATTAAAAAGGAGGTTGAGTCCCTCTTCAAGTTGAAAGACCAAATCTATATTGATAAGTTTAAGTCATTTACATATATAGTACTAGGAGGCCAAGAATATGAATGACTAAAGACATATTGGATTGAATTATTTGATCAAACATGTTGTCATAAAGTTCTAAAAGTCTAAAGTATTAATGCCATATTTACTGCCATGAAAAATGTTGCATCTATTGCTATGAGTATTTGGGTGCTGATATCTATTTTTTATATAATTCTCAACCCATAATGATGAATTTCATCCTTCACACATTGAAATCAAGATCAAAGACAAAATATTGTTTCTACAAATATTTTTGAGGAAGCTGAAAAGACCAAGGATATTCATTGGACAAAACATCCTTGATTGAGTAATTACAATAATGGATTTCATCACATGTGTAAAGGGATTATCAATCTAGAGTTTTGAAATTTGGATATGAACTTGTGTAATTGGAAATCTATGGTTTGTAAACCCTAGCAAGTAAGAAGGGTTTGGATAAGAAAGCCCTAGGGTTTATAGACAAAACCCTAGGACAAGACCTAGATCAATGTTTCCAATGAAAGAAGAATCCCTAATTAATGTTATTAATTTGGTAGCTCATTGAAAAATTCCAACCATGGGACTAGATTCCTTTTTTGAGAGGACCAATTTTAACTATTTAAGCACTCAATTTGGATAAGGGAAAGTGTACTTATGAAGAAACACCCACATATGCACATTTGGATAGGTTGGCCCTAATAAAAAATTGGTCACCCTTGGAAGCCTATAAATACAAGTGACCTCAAGATCATTTTGACATCACCAAGCATTTTTTTCTTGTCTTCTTCATTGATTGGTTCACACAAGTCTGAGGCGGGGTCGAGCAAATTGGTTCACACAGGTATGAAATTACAGGGTCTGAAGCTCATATGTGTTTCTAGGGTTTTGGGTCATAGTCACAGGCTTGCAGGCTCAAGGTAGCAACTGAAATATATTAGTGGCATGCATGTATCTTCCTCCATGCGACTAGAAACTAGGGAAATTTTTTTACATTTGGCTGAAGCTGACTGTAGTTGACGGCATACAAGAAAAGTTGCCTTTGATATATATTGATGTTGGAAACATATTTCTAAATGTTGTTGGGCTAATTTTGCTGGATATTTTTGTATTAGGCTCATTGTACTCTCTGTTGAATATTTTATGACAATCTAATACAAGAAGAATTTTAAAGGTTTTTCCCCATAGTGGGGTTTTCCCTGGTCATTGACCAAATTTGGTGTCTCTTGTTGATGTGTTGATTATCTCATTTGTCACTGCATTTACTGTTCTATCTTCAATTACTATTGTTGATTGAAAATATTAATTATTGTTGAAATATTTTTAATTGAAGAATTGAATCAAGCTAAAGTAATTGAAACAACATAGAGGAGTGTAAAATATAACATCGTATTAGAGCTAAGGTGAAGGAAAAACTCAAAAGGAGACAAGCATTGAAGTAATTATCTTTGGAAAGTTGAAGGAGACTATCTAATCTCAAGATGTCTTCCTCTTTCTTCAATGAACATGAGAAGTTGGGTGTCTCATTTAAGTTTGTTGCATGGAATATTAGGTTGGAGATCATAACTGATAACAATGATGTTTTGGAATACATTCAAGGAAAAGTACTCGAGCCTTCAGAGAATGCTTCCTCTACTACCACAAATAAGTATAATAAAGGTGAGTTAAAAGCAAAGAAAATTATAGCTAATGGTTTACAAGATAAAATACTTGCATATGTTGGAAACTTGAGGAAGTCTAAGGACATGTATGATAATATAACTGGAAGGTATGAATTCAAAAATTTGAATGAAATCATCTCCTTGAAATATCAACTCAAAGACACAAAGATGAACAAGGAAGAGTCTGTTCAATCCTACATTATGAGGATATGTCGTCTTAGAGATCAATTTCAAAGAGTTGGGGAAACTGTGCATGACAGGGAATTGGCGATCGTAACTCTTAGAGGTCTCCCTCCCATTTGGGAAACTTTCATCATGATTCAGGTGGATCTTCAGATACAATGGCATGGAAAAACTCAGAAATCAAAGTGATCGGAATGAAGTCAACCCAGGACTAGGGCAGATATCTCGTCTTTTTGATTCCAACGGTGCAAATGGTACTTCAATTCGAGTCCAGATGATGAAGTTATTGCAAAAAGAAGGGTTCTTCAATCCTTAAGAAAATGAGGAATTTCCTTTGAAAAAGGAGTCTTAAGCCTTAAGGCCAAATTGCAATCGAAGGTCGCATGAGGGCGGACTTAAGGTTTGGGCCGGGGAACCCCCAATTATCAATCTCCGATTAAATCGGATTGGCGGATTGGAGGCAATCGCAATCAACGGTCATATATATATATATATATATATATATATATATATATATATATATATATATATATATATATATATATATATATTGGCGAGCGGATAGGGTGATAGGCGATTACCCGGATTGGTGGAACCCTTATCAGTCACCCGGGGCGACACATGTGGGGATGCCGACGCAATCGGCCGACGCCGATATCGACGATCAGTTATTCCTGAGGACCAGGACAGGGACACAACAATATGCCAATTCGCGACCTCAGCGCAGAGCTGATATAGATTATATGCCTGATTTAATAATATTTGAAATCTGGGTGAACAGTTTTTGGTGGATTTCTTAGTGTTTTAGGGATTTTGGAAGTTTTATTGTTTTAAACGATAAGAGGCCAGTTTCAGGGACGGTTGCAGTCGCCGATCCTTCCACTCTACCAACCTCCATAGTTAACCGGGCAAGCCTCGTTTTAAATGGGATTTTGTTCGAGAATCCTTTATAAAATAGGATCAATGGAAGAGCACGGGAGGAGGCATTTTTATGGTTGCAGCATGCTATTTCACAGAGGCCGAGAGAATCTATTAATCTGTTTTGAACACCTTACACGACTCCAGTCCCTTCTATTGCTGTGGGAAGCTTTGGTGCTACATACCACTCCATCTCAAGCATTCATTTCATAGCCATCAGGCAGATTGGAGGTATAAGCCTCTTTATGGACAGATTGATAAATGTAATTCTGTTTATTCATGCCATTTAATAAGAAAGGCCTCCCCATTGTTGAGTTGGGCCCAGAGACGTAGTCCAAATTGGACGAACTCCGTTATCAAGCCTTGGTGTTCTCTTTTGTGCCTTTTATGTGTTTTCTTCTTCTTTTCATATGTGCACATTTATGTGTTAAGTTGCAATTTTATATGCAATTATTTTCTATACATCTATAAGCGAAAACATCCTGGATCAAGTGGTATCAGAGCAGGGATTTTTAGATGTGAATTGCATGTTTGTATGCTAACAAGAGGTAGGCTTCAAAAAGGTGAAGGGAATCTAGAACCTTTTGATCCAGAGGCAGGGTGTGCACCTCGAAGAAGAAACATGGTTGAAGAGGAAGCTCGTATTGAAGAGGAACACAATTTCAGAAAGACTTTCTATTCAATGGCAGAGAATATCAGTCAGCTGGTTATAAGACTGGAAAAAGCCAAAGAGAGGAATCCAGAAGGACAAGGTTTAGCACACCGGAATGATGGAGAAGAACCCCCTCCTTCTCCTTCTAGTGGTGAAGGTTCTTCTTCCCCTCACCACCATAATCAGAGAAATCCAAAGGATGCATCTAAGAAACCTTTTTTTAAAATTAGATGTTAAATTTGATCTTCCTGTGTTTAATGGTGAAAGTAACGTAGAAAAGCTTAACAATTGGATCAGGCAGATTGAGGTTTATTGCAGGATTCAACAAATCGTAGAGGATGAGGCGAAAATCCAACTGGCCTCTCTACGGTTGGGTAGCACAGATCTCATTTGGTGGGAGAGTAAATTGTAGAGCAGTAAAAATGTGGGTAAGCTCTTTTCCTCATGGTCTGATTTTACTTCTACATTAAAGGAACAATTTTATCCCTTAGGATACAAACATAAAGCTTTGATGAATTGGTGATATTTAAGGCAAGGAAAAGGGCAAGATGTTCAGAGTTTTACAAAATAATTTAGGAAGCAAGCATTGAATTTGGGTATTTCACTAGATACACTTGAAGTTGTAACTAAGTATATTGGCTCACTGCATAGTTATATTCAACATTCATTATTATTGTTTGAATCAACCACTATTGACGCAACTAGTGTGAAAGCAATTCATATTGAGAACAGGGGCAAGAATGAAAGAGATGACCAGTCCAGAAAGCCACCGTTCAAACCTTCCAATGGCAAATCCAAAGTGAAATGGAAAGGGAAGGAGAAGAAAACAACAACAGCCAAAGAGGGAGAGTAGCCTTATTGCAATCATTGCAAGAAAGAAGGCCACGATGATGATCACTGTTGGAAGCAACACCTAGAAAAACGCCCAAAGAAGTATGGAGGAAAAGGGAAGTAGAAAATAGTGTCAGCAGCATAGCAAGACCTTGGATAAAATTCGAGAGATGCAGCGTTGGTCGCAACAGTGGGAACAAAAGGTACCCTTACACTTCCTGTTGATTCTAAATCACATGGAAGCACCAGTTCTGTAGATGAGTCCCTTTCAAATGATAGAGAAAGAATTGAATTATTTCATATCAGAGTTGTAGTAAATCATACCAAAGTAGAAAATATGTCTGATACAGGGTCCCAAGCAAATTTAATTGCAGAATCCCTGGTAAAGAAGCTTGTCTTAGAAACAAAACCGCACCCAAAGCCTTACCCACTGGGATGGATACATGATAAAGCTAAATTGAATGTAACCCAACAATGAAAGGTAAAATTTGTGATTGCTTCTAAGCTGGTAGATGAAGTAGAGATGGATGTTATACCACTGGAAATCTATGGCATGGTATTGGGGAGCCCCTACCTGTATGACAGAAAAGATGTCTTTTTCCGCCATGAGAATAAATACCACATCATGAAGGATGGGGTAGAATATATAGTGCGGGCTCATCAAAACAAGATTAACGGCAGCCTCGTAAGCGCTAGGCAGATGAAACAGTTGGTAAATTCTAGCAAAACATGCATGCTTATGGTCATCAGGGAAAAGGAGGCCGAATTCACAGATGTGTTCCAAGGCTGCGATGGGAAGCATAAACAGGAATTGGTGGATTCAATTGCTTATTATAATGCATTATTTCAGGAGTTGCAGGGACTACCTCCAAAGAGGGAGATCCAACACGAGATCCACCTGTTGCATGACGCCCCTCTGCCAAATATCAACATGTAAATAATGTCAGCAGTCGAAAAGGAGGAGATCAAGCGTCAAGAGCAGGAATTGCTGGACCAAGGCGTGATCAGGCCGAGCTCCTTTCCATGCAGTTTGTCGATTGTTCTAGTGACAAATAAGGATAGAAACTGGAGGATGTGCGTGGAATACCATGCGCTCAACAAAATATCAGTAAAAAATCGCTATCCCCTCCCACGCATAGATGATTTATGGGATCAATTAAAAAATGCCGTATATTTCACAAAGTTGGATTTGCGTAGCGGCTATCACCAGGTCCAAATTGCGGAGCAGGACGTGTGGAAAACCTCTTTCAAAACCAAGAAGGGGATGTTCGAATGGATGGTAGTGCCATTCGGGCTTTGCGACGCTCCAACCACCTTTATGTGGGTTATGAATCATATATTTCAGCCTTTCATTTATGAGTTTGTTCTTGTATATTTAGATGATATATTAGTTTTAAAAAAAAGTTGGTTTGAACATATGAGTCATGTAAAGAAAATGCTTGATGTGCTGAAGAAAGAAAAACTCTTTGTAAAATTGTCAAAGTGTGAGTTTGGGAAAACCTCTTTGGGTTACCTAGGTCATATTGTTGGTCATGGTCAGTTAAAAATTGATCCCGCTAAAGTTGAAGCAATTGTAAATTGGCCTAAGCCTACTAGTGTAACTGAGGTTCGTAGCTTTCTAGGTGCAGTCCAGTATTGGAGGAGATTTATTGCTAATTTATTTGTTATTGCAGCACCTTTGCACACATTGACAAGTGTGAAACAGGTCTTCCAATGGGGAGGAAGACAATAGAAGTCCTTCGAAACATTGAAGGAAAAAATTAGCACTGTGCCAGTCTTAGCCTTACCCAATCTCCAACAACCATTTGAGATCGAAACCAATGCCAACGGTTATGCCATGGGAGCTGTACTGATGCAGCAAAAGAAGCCAATTTGTTACCATTCTGAGAAGTTTTCTCAAGCTGTGATAAACTATCCCACCTATGACAAGGAGCTTTATGCCTTGGTGTAGAGTGTGAAAAGGTGGAAACACTACCCGATCGGCAAGGAGACCATCATCCATATAGATCATCAGCCCTTACAGTACCTTCAGTCACAAACCAAGTTGCAGCAAACTCGTCATTTTGAGTGGATGGCCTTTCTTCAACAGTTTCATCTAGTAATAAAGTATAAGAAGGGCACTAGCAATAAAGTGGCCGATATGCTATCTCACCCTCCTATTTCTGCTTCTGTTATTTTTCATAATGCTTCATTATATTTTGAAATTTATGCTGAACAATATGCTAACGATGATGACTTTAAAGAGGTTTATGCAAAACTAACCCATGGTTCACAGGTGGACAACTATCACTTGTAGGGGAAATTGTTGTATCACCTTGGTAAATTGTGTATTCCCATAGGAGAAAGAGTGCAAGTAATTCGAGAGGCCCACACCTCTCTTGTGTCTGGACACTTTGGTCTCGAAAAGACTTTATGTCATGTACAAAGATTTTTTTTTTGGCCTCATATGAAAAACGTTGTGACTCGCTATGTAAAGGGTTGTGTGATGTGTTCTGTTTCAAAGCCCTCTAATAGAAAACTTGGGCTCTACACACCACTCCCTATTCTGAGTTGTCCATGGGAAAGTGTGTCAATGGACTTTGTAGGAGGTTTACCTTTGTCTAGGAAGGGTCACGACTATTTGTATGTTGTCATTGACCGTTTTAGCAAAATGTGTATTCTTATGCCTTGTAAAAAGCATATTACTATAGAGCAAACTGCTTCTCTTTTCTTTCATTATGTTTGGGTCCACTTTGGATCACCCACATAAATTGTGTCAGATCGAGACTCTCGCTTCCTTGGGGAGTTCTAGACCAGCTTGTGGAGGATAATGGACACCAAACTGAAAAGAAGCATGGCATTTCACCCTCAAACCTACGGGTAGACAAAGGGTTTTAACCGTACCGTGGTACACCTATTACGAGGCTATTGTGAGAAACATCCCAAGTTGTGGGATGAACATCTTCCCTATATACAACATTCCTATAACCGAGCAGTGCATTCGTCGACACAATGTTCACCATTCGAGACATGCTTTGGTTACCTGCCAAAGGACCCTTTAGACATGGTCTTTGGAAGGGAGGATGGCTCTAGCGAATGTAATGATAAAGACAAAGCTCAGCAGTTCATTTAGCAAATCCAAATGATTCACCAAGCAGTGCAAGAGAAGTTGGAAAAGAGTCAAGCCCGTTACAAGGCTTGACATGATAAACACTGAGTTGACCATCAATTCCAAGTGGGCGACAAGGTGTGGTTCCACTTCAGCAAAGACATGATGAAGGGAGAAGGAGAGAAGTTGCGGTCAATCCGGTATGGACCATTCACCATATTGGAGAAGATTGGGAACAATTCCTTTCGTCTTAACTTGCCCATATATATGTAGATGTACTCAATAGTGAATGTGGAGAACCTGAAGCTATATGAACCACCTTTGATCATGGACACTGATGAGGTGGGCACAATTCCTACCGTCCATGATTTTGCACCTGAATGTCTCGATGAGTTGCCCAAAGACATCATCCTCGACAGAAGAACCAGGACTTCACGGCGAGGAGATGTAGAATACCTTCGAGTTGGATTCAAGGGAATGCATCCCAACAAGGTCAGATGGCTGGAGAAAGAGAAAGTGAGGGCACAGTTCCCTCACTTTCCAATTGACTAATGAAAAGCTTTTGGCGGTCCAAAAGCTCCTCAATGGGGAGGATTGGTCTAGGTGGATCTTCAGATACAATGGCATGGAAAAACTCATAAATCAGAGTGATCGGAATGAATTTAGCCCAGGACCAGAGCAGAGATCTCGTCTTTCTGATTCCAACGGTGCAAATGGTACTTCAATCTGAGTCCGGATGATGAAGTTATTGCAAAAAGAAGGGTTCTTCAATCCTTAAGAAAATGAGGAATTTCCTTAAAAAAGGAGTCTTAAGCCTTAAGGCCAAATCGCAACCGGAGCTTGCATGAGGGCGAACTTAAGGTTTGGGCCGGGGAACTCGCAATCGTCGATCTCTGATCAGATCGGGTCGACGAAAATTGCAATCAACGGTCATATATATATATATATATATATATATATATATCGGCAAGCAGATAGGGTGATCGACGATTAGCCGGATCGGCGGAACCCTTATCAGCCACTCGGGGCGACACATGTGGGGGATGCTGACGTGATCGGTCATGCTGATATCGGTGATAGACGATTGACAATCGATCATTCCCGAGGACCAGGACAGGGACATAGCGATATGCCAATTCGCGACCTCAGCACGGACCCGATACAAATTATATGCCTGATTTAATAATATTTGAAATCCGGGTGAACGATTTTTGGCGGATTTCTTAGTGTTTTCAAGATTTTGGAAGTTTTATTGTTTTAAACGATAAGAGGCCATTTTCAAGGACGGTTGCACCTACTGATCCTTCCACTAGGATTTTTTCCGAGAATCCTTTATAAAAGAGGATCAATGGAAGAGCACAGGAGGAGGAATTTTTATGGTTGCAGCACGCTGTTTCACAGAGGCCGAGAGCATCTATTGATATGTTTTGAACAACTTACACGACTCCAGTCCTTTCTATTACTGTGGGAAGCTTTGGTGCTGCATACCATTCCATCACAGGCATTCATTTCATAGCCATCAGGAAGATTGGAGGTATAAGCCTCTTTATGGACAGATTGATAAATGTAATTCTGTTTATTCATGCCATTTAATAAGAAAGGCCTCCCCATTGTTGAGCTAGGTCTGGAGACATAGTCCAAATTGGACGAACTCCATTATCAAGCTTTAGTGTTCTCTTTTGTGCCTTTTATGTGTTTTCTTCTTCTTTTCATATGTGCACATTTATGTGTTAAGCTGGAATTTTATATGCAATTCTTTTCTATAAATATATAAGCGAAAACATCTTGGATCACATCACTACCATAATCTGTACAAATTCCCACTGTAGATCACTTGGTAATGCAATGTACTAAAGAAAAACACTTGATCTACATCTACAAACAGTTTAGCGGAAGCTTAATCGAACATGAGCAACATCAATAAGAACACATATAACTGATATGGAGAAATCAATCACACATAACACAGAAGAATTTACCTGGGGAAAGCCTCAGCCTAAAACCCCAACTTTGTATTATCATACAAGTGGAAATATAGCCAGTATTACAAAAAGAATCAGCTCAAAAGCTATCCTGCTCTCTCTGCAATACCTTTGCTGCTCATAGATAGTCAAAGGCCTCTATCTAACCTCTGGTCTGCCCTCCAAGCCTCCTATTTCTTTGCGCAATTTTGATTGGGGTCTAGTGCAGCCACTTGTGTGAATTGGCCTCTTCACACACTCACTAACCTATGATCCAACTACGCAGTCCTGAAGGAGATAAATCCTCATCATGGATGAGCTTCCTTTATAGGAAAAATATTCATCCAACTGATAGTACACTGTTCCTTCTCTGATCTCAACTAGGTCTCTGTCTGAACTGACATGCATGAGTTATCCATGAGTGAATACTCAGTTATCTGAAATACAATAGTTACATGCATGCAAGCATTAACTAACTAAACTCTCATTAATTTAACAAACTGTTAAATTAATCTAACTGGACTTGACTCAGTTAACTGAGCCAACTAATTACAACTCATCCTTATCTCTTTAGTTGACGGATAAATTCCTCAATTAATAGATAAACTATTGCACGTCCTCACATAGACTTCAAGTTTGTTTTTCCTTAACTAATTAACTCAATATGAATTAATTAATTAATTTACAAACTACTGTTAATATCAAATTAGAATTTTACTTCCTATTTTAGTCCAGGGACAGACTAAAATTAGGAGTCCATCCTGAACTGCTAAAAATAGAATGCTTATTTTAGCACTTCCATTTTTTCATTCCCTGTTGCCCAATCCAGCACTAGTACCCAAACTTCTATTTTTAGCACTTCTATTTTTAACATTTCTTGTTGCCATTTTCAACACTCCCTCTCAACAAGAAAGGATTCCTCTCAAACCCAATCTTGTACCTTCGGAATGTTCTGCATGCAACACTTCTACCAAGTGTGATTGCTCCAGTAACTCCCGGAACAAAAAAAACTCCCAACTGATCTCTCTGTTGGGCTAGAAACATACTCTGATGCTGAAGCTCTACCTGCTGTTGACAAGTGCTCCCTCTTTGACCTTTGAGCTGCTGCAACACTCTATGCATCTCACACCGTTGCACACCTCTCTATGCCATCTTGCACTGGTGCAACACTCCTATGCTTCTCGCATTGCTGCAACCTGCTAGCTCTACACAGTCCTGGTACTCCTGCACTGTCGCTCTACTTGTCGCTCCATCTACATCTGTCTCTACCAAATCAGTCAATCCTGCTACTCCTCATCAGGGCTCCTGTAGCAAATTCGAATCAAAGAGGTTGGGTACCTCAAGGATCCTGCTCCTCATTCCAGCCTTCTTGGGACTGCCACTCCACATCGCCCCACCTCCTACCTAGAGGTATGGATGCATGTGATCCCTTTTTCCACTTGGCTTGAAATTTCCCCCTATTGAAGGTCTCTGCATGAGTGGATTCCTCCATTCTGTCTCCTCTCGGATTCCCTAGTTGTGGCTGCTCCACAACATCTTGAAGCTGCTTCACCAATTGTGACTCCTCCATAATTGTCTGAGACTTCTTCTGGCGCTGCATGTTGAGAGGTAATTTACTCTCCCTCTCAACTACCAAGTATATAACCTTTGCCTTGCTCCTCAAGGCTTTGCATGCATCTTGTACCTCAAGTGCATACAGGTTCTTGGCTAGCACACCAATCTGTTTCCACTTTCCTGCCATCACGAAATTTTCTGGAAAAAGAGCTGATTTTAAATTAGCGATATCTCCCTCATCCGAACTCCGATTCAGCTGATTTTTTTTTTTGAATTTAGGTATTTTTCCACAAGGAATCCAAATCTACTATTTTTTTTTTTCCTAAAAATTTTGTGTAGAAAATTTCAGAGCTGCTCTACAAACTGTCGGCCCAAAAATCAAATCTTTGAAATCTCCTCTCAGTATACTGTTCTCTCCTTTGATCACCTTTGCTCTGATGCCATGTAGAATTTTTCTACAAATCAGCTAGCTCTAATACCATGTAGAATTTTTCTACAAATTAGCTAGCTCTGATACCATGTAGAAATTTTCTACAAATAAGCTAGCTCTGATACCATGTAGAAATTCCCACTGTAGATCACCTGGTAATGCAATGTACTAAAGCAAAACACTTGATCTACTTCTACAAATAATTTAGCGGAAGATTAATCGAACATGAGCAACATCAATAAGAACACATATAACTGATATGGAGAAATCAATCACACATAACACAGAAGAATTTACCTGGGGAAAGCCTCAGCCTAAAACCCCAACTCTGTATTATGATACAAGTAGAAACATAGCCAGTATTACAAAAAGAATAAGCTCAAAAGCTATCCTGCTCTCTCTGCAATACCTCTTTTGCTCATAGATAGTCAAAGGCCTCTATCTAACCTCTGGTCTACCATCCAAGCCTCCTATTTCTTTGCGCAATTTTGATTGGGGTCCAGTGCAGCCACTTGTGTGAATTGGCCTCTTCACACACTCACTAACCTCTGATCCAACTACACAGTCCTGAAGGAGATAAATCCTCATCATGAATGAGCTTCCTTTATAGGAAAAATATTTATCCAAATGATAGTACACTGTCCCTTCTCTGATCTCAACTAGGCCTCTATCTAAACTGGCATGCATGAGTTATCCATGAGTGAATACTTAGTTATCTGAAATACAGTAGTTACATGCATGCAAGCATTAACTAACTGAACTCTCATTAATTTAACAAACTGTTAAATTAATCTAATTGGACTTGACTCAGTTAACTGAGCCAAATAATTACAACTCAATATTAAAAGTCATCCTTATCTCTTTAACTGATGGATAAATTCCTCAATTAATAGATAAACTATTGCATGTCCTCACATAGACTTCAAGTTTGTTTTTCCTTAACTAATTAACTCAGGATGAATTAATTAATTAATTTACAAACTGCTATTAATATCAAATTCGAATTTTACTTCCTAGTTTAGTCCAGGGAATAACTAAAATTAGGAATCCATCCTAAACTGCTAAAAATAGAATGCTATTTTTAACACTTCCATTTTTTCATTCCCCGTTGCCCAATCCAGCACTAGTACCCAAACTACTATTTTTAGTAGTGCTACTTTTAGCACTTCTATTTTTATCATTTCTTGTTGCCATTTTCAACATAACCAACAATAATTCCTTCCCGTTATTTGATTAAATTGTTGGAAATCTCACTCAAGAAGAATCAAGGATTATATAAAGAGGAAGGATTCAAAAGCATGAAGAGGGAGAGCCTACCGCATTCGTCACTCAAACAAGAAGAAGAAAGTAAAACAAGGTCCATCAAATTCAAGAAAGCCTCCAACTTGAGATGCAAAGAGAAGGAATGATAGATAATCATCTCACATTGAATGCTATAATTGTCACAAGAGGAGTCATTATGCTCGAGATTTCCCTAAGAAGAACAATGGTCCATGCTACAACATTAGAAGTAACAACAACATGTTTGGTGATCAAAGAAGAAGAGATGACTGAAGGAATGATCACAATGGAAGAGATGAAAAAAGAAGAAGATATGACTTAAGGAATGATCACAATGGAAGATATGAAAAAATAAGAAGAGATGACTGAAGGAATGATCACAATGGAAGAGATGAAAGAAGAAGAAGAGATGCTCCAATTGACCATGAAGAAGATAGTCATCCTCAAAAGAAGTCAAGATACTCTAGGCATGAAAGTAATGTTGGAAAACAATCTCAATATATTCTTATTTCTTCCCTTACTATTTCCTCTCCTCCAGATTCATGGGATATTTGGTTTTTATAGTGGGGCCACTCATGATTTCTTTGGGTATAAAGAAGTTCTCTCTAATTTGGTAGAGTGGGATTCAAATTTAAAAAATATTCTTGGAGACAACTCTACTCATCCCCTGAAAGGCTATGGGTCTGTCAAATTTCATTTGGAGTCTAGGAAATCTATTGTGCTCCATGATGTGATATATGTGCCAGGATTGAAGAATAATTTGGTGTCAACATATGCTTTGGAAGACAAAGGAATGAGGTTTTCCTTCATCAAGGGAAAGGTTTTTAATTGGAATATTGGATCACCTATGAGAGATACATTTATGTTGGGACCGAGATTTGAAGGAATCTACAGCATTACTGAAAGACCTCTTCTAGCATTGGTCCATGATATAAATCATCTAAGCAAACGATGGCACTAAAGATTGGCTCATCTACATTATGAAGCTCTTTCGAAATTGAAGAAATTGGTCTCTAGTATTTGAAATGTTCAAGCCTAATATGATGGAGTATGTCTAGGTTGTGCAAGTGGAAAGAATACAAGGGGACCATTCTCCTTTAGTGAGAATAAGGAAAATGACATCCTCCATCTCATTCATTTGGAAATATGTTGCCTAATGGCCGTGAATTCTATTAGTGGCCATATTTACTACATCAACTCATTGATGCTTTCTCAAGGAAGACATGGATATATTATTTGAAGCACAAGGATGAGGCCTTCAAAATGTTCAAGGAGTTCAAAGCCTTGGTCAAAAAATAAAACAGGGAAGAAAATCAAGATATTTAGGTTTGACAATGGTGGAGATTACTTATCAAAGGAATTCATATAATTTTGGAAGAAGGCATCAAGAAAATTATTGTGCCCTATACTCCCGAAAAAAATGGAGTAGTTGAAAGAAAGAGCATGTCTGTTGTAGAAGTCACTTGTGCCATGCTTCGTGATCAAAAGTTTCCAAAGTTCCTTTAGGGAGAAGCAACGAATATTGTCATATATGTTCAAAATTGGGTACCTCATCAAGCATTGGATAATAAGACCCCTGAAGGAGTGTTCATAGGTGTTAAGCCCGATGTTCTCCATCTCCGTATCTTTGGCTGCCCCGTATATTTTCATGTGCCAAAGGAAAAGAGAAACAAGTTGGAAGGCATGGGAAGAAAAGGTACGTTCATTGGATATTGTGAAAATTCTAAAGCATTTAGAATATATATTCATGATTAATGGAAGTTTGAAATTAGTAGGGATGTAACATTTGATGAGGATGTTTCCCTTGGGAATGCAAGGGACCTTCTTCCGCCTCCTCCTTATGAGTAGAAGAATGATGATATGGATATTCTAGATGGTTCTTCCATGCCTAAGTTTGAGAAATATATTGTTGATGATCCCATGAAGCCCATGGACCCCTTATATCCTCCTCCATGTGATACTACTATGAAGATGCCACTTTGGCTTTGTGACACATTACAGGATGATGAGAAGCATGTTCCAATTCGAAGATCATTTAGAGAAAGCAAGAATCCATGCAGATACCAAGGATATGTTGCATCCATGATCATTATGATTCAATTCAAACCTACAACCTTTGAAGAAGTCGTGAAAGAACAATTTTGGAATGATGATATGGCCGAAGAATATGAATCAATAATGTATAATGAAGTATGGGATGTTGTGTGAAGATCGAAGGGAAAATCTGTGGTGACTTCAAAGTGGCTATTCAAGATCAACCATGGAGTTGATGGTAGCGTTGAGAAAGATAAATCAAGGTTCATGGCTCGAGGATTCTCCCAAAAAAAGGGAGAAGGTTTTGACAACATATTTGCACCCGTGGCTCGATATATAACCATTTGTTTGATAGTTTTCCTTGCTGCAAGTCAAGGATGGACTCTTCTTCAGATAGATGTGAAGACTACATTCCTCCATGGCATGTTACAAGTAGAAGTGTACGTTGAGAAGCCACAGGGATTTGAAGTATAGGATCGAAAGACACATGTTTGCAGGTTGAAGAAGGCATTGTATGGTTTGAAGCAAGCCCCCAAAGCATGGTATAGATAATTTTCTGGTGAAGCTGGGATTCACAAGAAGTAATGTCTATCCCAACCTATACTTCAAGGTAGTCTAAGGTACGCCGTTGATTTTGATTTTATATGTTGACGATCTATTCTTGATAGGTAGTGAGCCCCTGATGATCGAGTGTAAGAGGGAGTTAGCCTCTGAATTCGAGATGAAGGACCTTGGATTCATGCACTACTTTACAGGCCTTGAGGTGTGGCAAAGGCCTGGTGAGAGTTCCCTTTCACAAGGAAAATATGTCATGAAGTTGTCAGAGAGATTTGGAATGACATAATGCAAGTCATTTCCCACACTGATGGAAATGAACTTCCAGATGTTTTGTGGAGAAGTTGCAGGACCTAATTTGGCGAATCCCTCCAAGTATAGACCACTGATTGGGGCCTTGATGTTCTTAGTGAACACCCATCCAGACATATGTTATACAATGAAAACATTGAGTCAATTCATGACCGAGCCTCTCCATGCACATTGGGTCGCTTCCAAACGCATTTTGAGATATTTGCATGTGACTATCACCCTCAGTTTGATATATTCTACCGGAGATGTTCAAATTCATGGATATACCGATGTTGACTGGGAAGGAAATGTTATTGACAGGAAGAGTATGTATGGATGTTGTTTTATTCTTGGATAAACCATGATATCTTGAATGAGAAATAAGCACAACTTCATAAAGCATGGCTAACTGTGAAGCAATTTGGTTGAGGAAGCTCTTTGGAGAGCTATTTGATCAGGTCCTACACACTACAGTGATATATTGCGATAAAAAGAGTAGGATCTGTCTGGAAGAGAATCCCATATTTCATGACAAGTCCAAGCACATAGGGATTTGATATCATTACATTCGAGACATGGTGCAGAGAGGAGCCATTTGACTCCATCATATATCAATAGATGAGTAGATTTTAGATATTCTTACCAAGTATTTTCTGAAAGGGAAGTTATTGGTATTCAGAGAGTAGCTTGGATTGATGGATATGACCCTTCCTGATAAGGGGCATCATTGATCGGGAACACTGAGCGAACTCTCCCCCCTTTTCTGAGCTCCCAAGGGTGAAGAATTGAGATGGAAGGCTCCTAGGGTTGAGGGATCTCTGGACAACAGGGTTGTAGATGTTTGTCCCCTATATGTTACCCATAGGGTTGGATATGTTTCTCCCTTATGTTGGTCTTTGTAGAGTATACCCTAGTTTGCATCATACCCACAAGCTAGGCTTGTTGGGATTACCACTCCTCCATGACCAACGAGTTGAGTGTGTACTTGGGGTTGTACAACCCAAGATGTTTATGATGCAGGTGTTTTACCATGTGACTCTTGAGGGTCATTATTGGTAATATCAGTGGGAAATAGGATGGGTTGATATTTTCTCCCCTATATCGCATATTTCTCAATATAGGGTTGTAGACACTTAGCTCCCTTATGAGTTTTTGGGTTGATATGTGCTCCCCGATGTGGTTTGAGGTTGAGATGTTCTCCTTGATATTGTTTTTAGATTGATATGCGCTCTCTGATATTATAGAGGGTGGAAGTTAATTCTCCTCGATCCTTCCTCTTTAGATTCAAGAATGTTTCAGCATATAGAGACGAGTAGAGATGGGACATGATATGACAATAGAATACACATGAAAGGATGTAGTTGGAATTTCTCGCTAGATGAGAGGGAGTATAATTTGGCATCTCAGTAGAAAATTCCAACCATGGGACTAGATTCCTCGTTTTGAGATGACCAATTTTACTATTGAAGCGCGTAATTTGGACAAGGGAGAGTGTACTTATGAAGAAAAGCCCACATATGCACATTTGGGCAGGTTGACCCTAACAAGAAATTGGTCACCCTTGGAAGCCTATAAATACAAGTTAACTCAAGCTCATTTGGAAATCACCAAGATTCTTATTGTTCTCTTCATTGATTGGTTTACACAGGTTTGAGGCGGGGTTGAGGAAATTGGTTTGCATAGGTCCGAAATTATAGCATTTGAAGCTTGCGTGTGTTTCTAGGGTTTTAGGTCACTGTCGTAGGCTTGCAGGATGAAGGTAGCAACTAGAATCTCTCAGTTGCATGCATATCTCTTCCTCCATGTGATTGGAAAATAGGGAAATAAATTGACATTTGACCGAAGTTGACTGCAGTTGATCACAAATAGGAAAAGTTTCCTCTGATATATATTGATGCCGGAAACATATTTCTGAATGTTGTTTGGATACTTTGCTGGATGATTTTTGTATTGGGCTCAATGTACTTTTTGTTAAACATTTTATGACAATCTAATATGAGAATAATTTTAAATGGTTTTCTCCATAGTGGGTTTTTCCCTTGTCTTTGACCAAATATGGTGTCTCCTGTTGATGTATTGATTGTCTCCTTTGTCACTACATTTACTATTCTATCTTCAATTTATTGTTGATTGGAAATATTAATTATTGTTGAAATATTGTTAATTGAATAATTGAATTGGGCTAAAGTAATTGAAAAAACATAGAGTAGTGTAAAATCTAACACATGCAAGGAAAGAATGACATCATGTTGATGATGTGGATAATTAAGTTGCAAGACAGATGCAAGAAGGATAAGATCAAGAGGGAGCTGACATTTCCCTATAATCCTTAAATGATAAGTATTTTATATCTATCTCTCCTTTGATTATTACTATTGTTTTTGCTTTTATTATTAGTTAATATCTTGTCCTTGTATCTTTTACTTGGTTATAATTTCTCTTCCATTGTCTTCTAGTGAGGAATGCAGGTACATAGTAAAGTTTGCCTAGACTCTGGCAGCAGATGTGGAAGAATGAAACAAATTATGTGACAATAGGACTTGTCCAGAATTGGTGATTTGTGTTGAGAGATGGTATACAAGATGAGATTCGATTTCAGAGGGAGAAAGCAGATCATCAAGTTTGATGTATACCTTCATTGTGCATGGTGAATTCCAAATGAATATACAAAATCTAGCGTGTAACAGATGGTAGCATAGACAAAAACAAAATGAAATTTGAGAATATAAGGTTCTCCTAGAAAGAGGGAGAGGATCATGACAAAAAAATTTCTTCAGTTGTCAGAACTATTATCATTGCTTTGAAAATTGTGGATGCAAATATCATTTTCTTAATAGAGTAATTGAGTAGGAAGAAGTGCACATATAGCTACCTTAGGGATTTGAGGTACGTGAGAAGAAGTCTCATGATTGAAGAAGGCTTTGTAAAGTCACAAGAAGCAATGTTGAGCTTGGTATTTTTGGATTGTTGGATCAACGTTGATCCTATTTGATTTACCTTTTATGAAAGCATAAAGTCTCATGTGTCAGAGGCAGTAACTGTGGTAGAAAGAAGTGCTTATATAAAAAAGGGAGCGATTAGAAACCCTTATTTTATCTTTAGAGGGAGTTGACCTTTGAGTTCGAGATGATGGTCTATTAAGCTAAGAAAGCAACCAAAATTACAACAAGAAGATATGTTTTAGTGTGAAAGGGAACACCCATTCAGGGTGATTGGAAATCAACTATGGTGATGGATCCAGTGAAGTAAAACTGCAAGGATTTACAGATTCAGAGAGTGTTGAAGACAAAAATATTTCATCAGAATATTGCTTTAGTTTGGTTTCTAATATGATTTCTTGAATGAGAAAGAAGTAGTCATATGTCACTCTCAGTGTTGCAGAGGTCGAGTATATTGCACTTGGATTGGAAAGTTGAGAAGAAATATGACACTAGAGGCTACTTGTAGGATTGTCTTAATCAAGTGTAGGTGATGACCACGAAGACAAGGCGAAGGATAGCAAGATCTAGTACCAGTATATGGTATGAAAGGAAACAATGTGGTCTTAGTACTATTCTACAGTCAAGCAGATTGTTGACAAAACCTTTATCCCATGATGAGGTCTATATTCTTTGAGGACAAGCTTAAATTAATTGAGAATGTCTCTCTCAATAAGAGGGCGTAATGAAATTGAAGCATCCAAGATAGTGATTCTCCCTAGGTCATATTGACTAGGATCAATGAAAATGGTCCAGAGTAATAACATCAAGGACAATAATTCTTCTTGTGTCACGTACATAGACCGAAATGTGAGAGTATGGTCCATAAGAGGACAATCATTCTTCATGGGTCAAGTATGTTAGCCAGAATTAGGAAGAATGGTCCTAAAGGCCTAGGATCACTTAGTTGAGTGGGTGTGTTGTTGGGAAAAGTATCCAATACGGAATGACCCTATCCCACTCTAAGGGTGATAGTACCTCAACAACAATCGAAGTAAAGCTATCTAAGATTTCTTCTTTATGAAAGTAAAATAGGGGAGAAAGGGATCCACTAACCGATGTCTTTTGCTAATGGTTGATCCAATATTCTCTCCTTGCTGCTTGCTCCCAGCTCCTTGCTCTTTCACTGGCCCAGCTACACCAAGAAGCATACATTCATAATTGATTCAAGGATTAGAATAAATCAAATACACAAGTATAACAATACACCATTGAGACACATGTATATAGAAGAACCTCAAATGCTTTATTAATGGAAGAAGTAAAGTTCAGGAAGTGATACAACCATAAAAGGACCAATCCAGCATCACCTCCCAGCGGAAAGAAATCTCCTCTTCACCTCCTTCAAAGCAAATCACCCAATAGTTCTATACTCAAACCAACAGCACTTCCTTACATTCACAAGATTCCAGCCTCCCTAGACCTCATGAGAGAGCTCTATATATAGGAGTTTTGGAGAAAGGATGAGTCAGCTTGTAGCTGGCATGAAGCTGACTAGTGTCCTCTCCCACTTCAGTTATTCTTCAGTTCTTGAGTCCACTTGGAGGTTCTTGCTTCCATTTGGAGATCTAGACCCTCTTACTCATCACCAGTCGAATTCCCTGATCCAAGTGTCATTTTGGAAGCTTCCTGGGCATTGACACCTTGAGGAATGACTGTGCCACTTGTCCCAACTTGCCCAGCGCAGGTAGCCTTCTTTGCAGTTGACCTTCAGCGCAGGTAGACAGTGGAGCAGTTGACATTCAGCGCAGATGCTCAGTGGATCAGTTGACATGATCCATAATTAGCTTGTTTTTGAGTGTTTTCAGGTGGAGAACTGATATTTAGTGCTGTGGTTTGCTGACCTTGTTCCTCTAGGGGTAGGAACAACATGTTTAGGGACTTTGGATCCCTCAGATTATGGACATTTCATGCTTCATGCTGTAAGGCACAAAAATGTCTATAACAGTTGCCCCCTAAAGTATGAGGTCGTTTATCGGGTGAAATGCTTTATCAGGAGGATCCGAAGTTCATTCAATCGCTGAGAGGTGACCTGTAATAAAATACGATACAATACATTATTTTTCATTCTGCTTTCATGATCTCGCTGAGGCGGGCATTCCCATGCTCAGCTTTATAAATTCATTTTGGTACATAGAACAGACGATCGTCTGATGATAGACTGATAATTCTCTGCTGAAATTATCATCCTTTGAGTAGGATGATCATCTGCTGCAATGATGTACATATCAAATGTCTTTATATTTCCTGAATATATATCGCAGCCTGGATGGATGAAACTAGATCCGGGGTCTTCAAACTCGTTCGATCTTCACTCTAAGTACAAGTCGATCCATGTGAGAATTGCGCTGAAGTCGAACATGGAAAGACATCGCTTGATTACCGGTCAATGATGTAAACCGTTAACAAGCGCGAGAGGAATCACCGATAATGATGATGACCCTCAAGGTACGGCAGTACAATCTACGTGATGTGAATAAAGGACTTGGTGTCGAACACCACGCAAAATCTTCCGGTCGAAGGTCATTGATGTATACCTGTCGCCGGAAGTGAGAAACTTGCCATTGAGGCATGCAAGCTTCAAAGTACTGAGGGGGTTGTTCCTAGATCAACTTCTTGGATAATGAGCTGAAGTCGACAAGAAGCGATCCGTCAAAGGAGGGCCTTAATGAATCCCACATCAGTGACACAGAACAGAGCTAATGATTATAATGGAGGTGAAAACAATCTGTGACAGATGATTCAGGGTGGCGATCATGGATGGATGGAGGATAATGTATGGCAGTGGATGGGACACGGTTGACTCTTTCTGAACAACATCTCTTGAACATATAACGACACTGATGCGATGGATCGGTAGCATTACCCCAAATGTGGATGGTTTGGCGAGACCATGGTGATGAGACCGGTGAATGAAACAACCCAACCCGATGTGATACGGAGGAAAAGTGTCATGTTCAAGAGCGACTTGCTACCATTAAAGCTTTGAGGTTCTCCCAATTTTTCCCCAGTCATTTCTGACCAGTACCTCTTTATTTTTGTCAAGCTTGAGGAGGATAACATATGCTTGTTCTATAACTTGCCCTTCGGGCAAGCCCATCGCTATGTTTTAACGAGCCTAGCGATAGGGAAACTCGTTCTCGTCTAAAGACAAGTTTGTCGCTATTTAATCATTTTAACGAGTCTAACGACAAGGAAAACTCGGTCCTTTTCATTTTTAGAGAGTCTGAAAAGGTACAGAAAGTTAACTCCAAAATTCCTTTTTCGTCATCTAATCCCTTAAGTCCGAAAAAGTATAAAACAATACAGAAGGGATGAGTTTTCGATAATTTTAACGAGCCGAATAAAACAAGCGCTCGGCCTTTTTGTGCAATAATCCCTCAGGTCCAAAAAGATTAAAATCTAGAGGAGGGATAGCTCTTCCGGTCCTTTTAACGAGCTGGAAGGCCAAAACTCGGCAATCTTTTCATATTTTACGAGTCAGTTGAAAAGAGCTCAAAGAAGACTCGTCTTTTGAGGAACGAGTGATATACAGGGATAGCAGCAGATTCCAGGTACAGGTTGGAATTTTCCAATCACGGCAGTGTCACAAGGATGGTTAGGTGAAATCACTCTTCGCAGCTGTTCCTCAAAATGGGTAAACAATCATATGGAGGTGAACGATCGGCCAAATGACGGTGGAGGTGGCAGGTGCAAACACGACCAAGGCTTTTTATGGCTGATAAATTTACAATCACAGAGGTTATTTACCGGGATAGGTTCATTTTTTATTTAAAAATGAGCTTAAACTCTGGAGGAAACATTGCTCACTGCTTTTATTTATTTTTTAACGAGCATGAAGACCGCGTTAAAACTGCTCGGATCTTGCGTTTATTTTTTAACGAGCATGAACTTTATGCTAAAACTGCTCGAAATACCAGTCATAAGATAAGAAATGTCTCCTGTGAGATCTCTATTTTTTAAGGAGTTTCATCTTCACTAAGCTTTACTCCATATCCTTTCTTTATGCAAGTTTGGAAACGACTAATCCAAAAAACAGATAAATAACCGCTCTTTGCTTGCACTCCAAAAGGTTTGCATGCCCCCAGGTATAAAATACAATTTCAAGGCTGCCCCTACTTATCCATCAAAACATTTGTTTTAAAGGGTGAGGCTTGCCTCTTTCTGGTTACCCAAAGATTGTTTCGTTAATCTTTCAAACAAAACATTTCCTCGGCACTGTCTACCGAAATAGACAAGGGTGAATGACTGTTGTCAAACACGTAACCTTGACAAAAGAATCCTATTCCAGAACAACCCCTCTTCCAACCACGGACGGGGTACGGACTAGTCATATTCTCCCGCGGAAATTCTATCTTATACCCAAGGTTTTCTCTGCCCGAAGCAGACCAGGATGCATGCCCCCTGGGTTCCAGTCCCATCTTTCCGAATCACTCGCACTCATCGGGAAGGAGGACTGGGGGTGGAGACATTTCTTGATTGAATAGACCATTCAGGGTTGGTATGTGACTATTTGCGATGCGTGATCCCGGAAATGAAAGTTGGTCTACGAGCTTGACCATCCTTCCTTCGTGTGGAAAACACATTACTCTAAAGAGTGAGGAGACTATTGCTCCCATGCAATATATATAGTCTCGTCCAAGGAGTAGGTTATAATCCAAGGGTCCTTGAACGACCATCACGTTCATTTGAACGGTCTTCCCTTTCAATGTAACAGGCACATTGGGGAGGATCCCTAATGGTCGACTGGTTCCTTTATCGAAACCCAAGAGATTTCTTATCTCAGGCAAAAGCGCCGGGGAACCCAGTGCTTTCCAAGCAACAGAGGAAAGGATACTCACAGATGCGCCTTCATCAATGATAGTGCCAGCCATTACCATTCTGTAGATTTGGACTATGATTCTAAATGGTATATTGGCTGGCAACCGGGGTCTACCTAGTTGATTCCAATCAAAGGATACAACCAGGTTGCTTGGTGGTGGGACCGAATATACGGCCGGATATGACCCTGACGATGTTCCTTCCTGTGATAAAGGAATGGGCGCATTGCCCTGATGCTCATCAGAGTCTGTGTTGATGAAAAGAATCTGGATGGTGTCATCCTTATTCTCTTCAGTGAGGGTGTCATTTGAAGATGAATCTTCAGTGACGGTGTCATTTGACGATGAAACTTCTGAAGGAAGAACCGGGTCAACTGCCGTTTCGACCTTTGGACTTTCATCCGGTCTGGATTCAGTAGGTTCATTTTCAATGACTGACGCTTCAGCTGACCACTTGAGCGGGCCAGCTGTATTCTCAACCAACGAAGGACTTGGCATGAGTTTTTTGTATCCAGGAGGAAGTCTCAACGGTGAAACCGGACGATCTTCCAAAACTCTCTTCGCTTCGTCTAAGAAGGGACAACGGTGGATGGCGTGATCGCCTTCACACAGTCTGCAGGGGAATCTTGCTCCCTGTCTTTTTCTTGAACCTTCACTTTCGCTGGTTGACGGTAAGCATTCAACATGACTATCAGAGGTTGATGCTCCCGAATTGTGCAAACGAGGGGACCAGTCCCTTAGTATCCGGGGAATACAGGGACAATCTCTATGGAAGTGGTCTCCTCTACATATGACACATGGCGATTTAGGCCCGGTCTGTGCTGTGTGTGGATTTTTGTCAGATGTCTTTTGCTTGCCCCCAGTCGCCTTCGGCTCCTTCTTCTTCTTCTCTCTCTTCTTCTTCTCCTTCTTCTCCATGGGAGCTTGGCTTTTGCCGGCTCTACCTTGCGAAGATGAAGGATTGGAGGAAGAGTTATAGGAAGTAGAAGGCTGGTGGGTAGCTCTAGACTAATCTAACTGTTGACTCGACTGTTCAAGAACCATGGTGTTCTGAACTACATTGGTTGAGAATAGCCAAATTGGCAGACCAATTGTCAGTCCTGGAAGCGACAATGTGGCCATGTGGGGCGCACCAACTTCTCCCCAAGAGGAGAAAGGACTAGGATTTCCATCATGTGGAATTCCTTGGTTGGGGCATTCCATGTTCTCAACCTACAGATCAACGCAGGAATAGGAGGTGATTATGTTCCGTTTAAAATAAATTTTATAACGACGCTTTAGACACAACTTGCTTTTTCACTTTTTAAGAGCCGAGAAAAAGCTAAAGATGACTCTAGTCTCCTTCGATGTTTTAACGAGCCCGAAGTGACAAATGCTCGGATGGACTTTTTCAGTTATAGAGTTTGAAAAAGGCCAAAAGAAACTGCTCTGGAGATCTAGGCAGAGGGTGTGCCAAACTTTTCGCAAAACCACAAAATAGTTTTACGGTACGAGTGGTCGATCTTCGTGAATGCTGTGTTCACTGCATTGCGATCAGTAGGGCGGCCGACACGGCTTCCTATGGATAAAGGCTTTGTTCCTATAGGGGTCTCCCAATATATACGCGACGGTACGTGGGAGCACAAGTCCGTATTGATACTTATCGCTTCACCGTGGAGGAATCACCCAACCACTCAACGCTAAGATATCACGTTTAACGACGCCGGAACACATCTCTAGCTTAGACCTCTATGTGTGTTGCGTTATGTTTCAAAGCGTTGTTATGTAAATTCAATTTATTTTAAGGTTGATCTTGTTTAGCAGTTTGCCTTTATGGATCACCACGAGATGTATAATACAACTTCCTAAATGCAATCTAAGATGATAAGCAAGCTTTTCAATCTTTCAACTTTGAAAATCTTAACTACTGAGGGAAAAGAAGGACATCATCTTTTCACACAGATCATAGAGCACACACTAATGCACTTTTCCCTAAATCAACATACAAGCTGTCAAAATGCACATGCACAATGCAGGTATTTCTTTTCTCTTTCTTAATGTTGGTGCAATACAAAAAGAAAGCTGTTGTATAATTTTGAATTTAATTTCAAGTGAAAGCAAACAAGCTTTGTCCAAAATCAAAAGACACCTTAAGATTAACTTGTTTCGACACTAGAAATATATAAATTCAAACCATATGACGAAAGCAAAATCTCAATCAGCTATGAACAGCAAACAAACTAACTCTTAAGATCAAAACGACACTTATCACAGGTCTAGATCTAAGAGGTCACAGCAAGACTAGTTCACTTTCGTTATGGGAAACTGCAAATGATATAAGAAATACACAAAGAACAAATACAGTTTCTTTATACAACCGAGGCAGAATAGTGGCAAGGAAAGTTGGTTTCAGATAGGTACATTGACTGATAACAGGCTGCAAAAACAAGGATGAAAAAAGGGCAACAAACAGGAGGGAACCCCAGTAGCACTAGGCAAAACTGGTTCAGCGCAGGTAGTACACTGGCAGTTTGACCTTCAGCGCAGGTAGCCCCTTCGGGACTTGCGATGAAATGCAGACTGCCTTCACAGTGTCTGCAATGAAGAGATAAACTTTCGTTTTTCTCAGTTTCCGGGTCACAGATTGCTCAAAAATTCAAAGTTTTTGGCCAAATCAGAAGCTATCAATCAAGTACACACTAAAGGGTAATTAGGAGGATGAAAAGCTATCACTAAGAGCTGTTCAGAGTCCTTGTGGATCAGCTCTTCAAATCATAAACTTGCCCAGAAACTGAGCTAGAGTAGCTGCCCTCTACTTTGCATTTGAAAGATCCAAATGCAGTTCGATTCGGTACTTCCTGTGTTTATGAAATGAATAGCAAAAACACAAACAACCAACAAGATACGATCCCCAGCGGAGTCGCCAATTTGTTGTTGGGAAAAGTATCCAATACGGAATGACCCTATCCCACTCTAAGGGTGATAGTACCTCATCAACAATCGAAGTAAAGCTATCTAAGATTTCTTCTTTATGAAAGTAAAATAGGGGAGAAAGGGATCCACTAACCGATGTCTTTCGCTAATGGTTGATCCAATCTTCTCTCCTTGCTGCTTGCTCCTAGCTCCTTGCTCTTTCACTGGCCCAGCTACACCAAGATCCTGCAAAATGGCAAGAGAGGGAAACTACAAGAAGCATACATTCATAATTGATTCAAGGATTAGAATAAATCAAATACACAAGTATAACAATACACCATTGAGACACATGTATATAGAAGAACCTCAAATGCTTTATTAATGGAAGAAGTAAAGTTCAGGAAGTGATACAACCATAAAAGGCCCAATCCAGCATCACCTCCCAGCGGAAAGAAATCTCCTCTTCACCTCCTTCAAAGCAAATCACCCAATAGTTCTATACTCAAACCAACAGCACTTCCTTACATTCACAAGATTCCAGCCTCCCTAGACCTCATGAGAGAGCTCTATATATAGGAGTTTTGGAGAAAGGATGAGTCAGCTTGTAGCTGGCATGAAGCTGACTAGTGTCCTCTCCCACTTCAGTTATTCTTCAGTTCTTGAGTCCACTTGGAGGTTCTTGCTTCCATTTGGAGATCTAGACCCTCTTACTCATCACCAGTTGAATTCCCTGATCCAAGTGTCATTTTGGAAGCTTCCTGGGCATTGACACCTTAAGGAATGACTGTGCCACTTGTCCCAACTCGCCCAGCGCAGGTAGCCTTCTTTGCAGTTGACCTTCAGCGCAGGTAGACAGTGGAGCAGTTGACATTCAGCGCAGATGCTCAGTGGAGCAGTTGACATGATCCAGAATTAGCTTGTTTTTGAGTGTTTTCAGGTGGAGAACTGATATTTAGTGCTGTGGTTTGCTGACCTTGTTCCTCTAGGGGTAGGAACAACATGTTTAGGGACTTTGGATCCCTCAGATTATGGACATTTCACGCTTCATGCTGTAAGGCACAAAAATGTCTATAACAGGGTGCCTTTCAACATCAGGCTCAAATTACTCTCTAGATAGGTAAAGTGAGCTCATTTAACATCAAGCCCAAAATTAATCAGGTAGAGTGTGGCCTTTGGATATTTACCATGTATCAAATATATTGACCAAAATGATGGTGAATCAAGACTAGTCAGTATACCATGGATCAGAGGAATCGACCAGAATCATGGTGACTAGTTGATGCTAAGGATGTACCATGTGTCATGAGTACCGACAAGGATTATGGTGAGAAGGCACCATAGATTAGAGGTACCAAACGAAATTATGGTAACATGTTGATGCTGATGATTTACCATGTGTCACAGTTGTTGGTTAGATTATGGTAATTGGATGATGCTGATGAATTGTTATAACATTTTCTTAAAGAAATTTGTCAACATGAGAACATATAGATAGTCATTTTGAATACCTCCCTAACGAAGAGGGAGTGTTGAATATTTATAGGTATGGTCAGTATTAATAATTAATATTTTTAGCCTTTGCTATAATCTGTAAAAATAAATGTAATGCGTGTTCTTCATGCTATTGTCAAAAGAAAATTTTAAGGCATGTTCTTCATTTCCTTTTCAAAAGTGAACATTTGAATTTAGGATTTAGAATTTTTGGCTCCAAGAAAACGAATTCGACCCTCCTCCTAGTCAAGTTGGCCCAGTTTTGGAGGCACCCATTCGACCAACCAATCTACTATATAGGTGAGGCATTCAACCTTCACAAGAAAGAATTCAAATCATCTGAGGCAGAATAAAGGGGGAAGATTTGAGGCAAGGAACAAGATGAATATGAGGCTCATTAAAAAAAGAATGTGAGGCTTAAATGGAGGACCAAATTTTTGACATGGAAAATAGCAAAACAAATCTCTATGGAAGGCAACACGCCCATTTTATATGTGTAGGAGGCTGAATTTCAGCGTAATGAAATTAGATAAGACCAAAAATGTTGAATACACTTATGGCTTGACTAGGAGGTAGTTGGACCAAGTTTGACTTTGTGGTTGACTAGATGATCTAGGTGTGTCTTTTGTTGAACTGAAGAATTTGTCTAAGGAAAAAGTTGTTGGGTTTCCCCCATGTGAGTTTTCCCAGGGTAAATTCTTGTGTTCTTGATTTGATTGTCTATTTATGATCCTAATGTCTATTGTTGAATATTTTCTATGTAATTGCAAAATGATTAATATGAATGTGAACAAATAAGTAAAATCATTAGAAATAATTAATAGATAGAAGATTGATGAAAAATCAACATACCTGTGTTGTCAGAGTCATCTCCTAAGGTGTCAAATGTGACATAGGTGAGGTCCCACTTGGTCAGGACTAGATTTGGAGGCCCTCATGCAGGTCCTCAGAAAAACCTACAAGTTCCTCTTCTATGTAGACCGTATCCCCCCATATATAAATATATGGATAAATATATAACTTATTAAAATAATATTGTAAATATTAATTTTTTATATGTTTAATAATTAATTTAAATAAGAAGTTTTGAAATATGGACTATTATGTTATTTTTTATGGTTAAATGGAACTTAATTTTGTAACTTTTGTGTGTATGTGTATCTTATCTATATTTTTCTTTTTCCTAATTATATGTTTATTAATTAAATTTATTGAGTTTTTTAATGTTTATTAATTATATGTTGTCAAGTGCCCATTAGGTGTAGAATAAACGGTGATGGGGTGTATTATTAAGACACTCCGTGATGTGAAGGTCACTGATTCAAAACTCTGTGGGAAAAAATCCAGCCATGTTATATGTTCTCAAGTATAAATAATTATGAATCATTATTATCAACTCCTTTTATATATAGAAATATTCTTATTTTTATTTGATTGAAACCTTGATAATACATATGGTTATATTTTTATTTTTTCTTAAAATTTTTAATGTGATATTCACAACATTGATGATATCTATAACTCTATCTATAGAATTAGAAAAACTCTTAATATTGATTTTTTTAATATCTTTATTAATAAAATTTAAATATGAAAATATTAAATATAATGGTTATATATATATGTTCTTAATTATATATTTATTAATTAAATTTATCAAGTAACGTAATGTAAAATGTAAGGCACACTGCTACCTATTTGATCATAAGAAATTAGTTTGTCTATAATGTAAAGTTAACATACTATTGTTTCTTTAATAGGTTATTTATTTATATATTATTATTGGTATATATATATATATATATATATATATATATATATATATATATATATATATATATATATATATAATTTTTTTTTAAAGAAATAGATAATGATTTGTATTAAAAAAACATGGATTGCAAAGCCAGAACCTTTACGTATTCCAATCTTCTTTGAGGGTTTGATATTGAGCACAAAGGCTCAGTCCAAACCCTCAAGCGAATTCCCCATGACACAAATCGATCAATCCCTTTCCAACTAAATATTTTCCAAAATAATCCCAAAATCCAAACACATGTACATTCCATTTTTTAATTTGATATAGTTTGACTTCCTTTTTTTATTGGAGATTTTTTTTTCCTTTCTTTCCAACTTGAATCCAACCCACATTTTCTACAAATTCTGGCAAATCGTTATTCAATATTTTCCTTGAAATCTTCTTCATTCGCCTGTTCTGAGTAAGAAATTTTCTTGTCAATGAGATTCCTTGTGTTTTATGGAGATAATCCATTTTCCATGAGGGTTTGCCACTTTTATGCTGATGCTGCATTCAGTGGATCTTTACTAGCAACCAGAGGATCCACATTAGCAAGGAAGTTTTCTTGCTTAGTTTCTATTGCCGCGACTGTGATTTCTTTGAATGAATTTGCTTCCTTGTCTTCTGATTCTTTCTTCCCCTAAAGCTCTTCTTCTTTGAATACTGTATAATGGTCACCTTGGGCACCTTCCCACCATTTGGGCCTTCAGGGTTTTTCCCGGTCTTTGCTATTCTGAGGATGCTTGGGGTAATTTTTAATTACATGACCTATTTCATAGCATGATCTACATCAAAATGATATATTCTCATAGTCAATCTTTTTGACCCAAACATAATTTGGAGCCATCCAATTAATCTCCACAGGAAAACCCTTGTTGATGTCCATCTCCACACAAATCTAAGCATAAGTAGTCTTGTAAAAAAATTCGGTTTTAGAGAAAATTCGATAGAATTTTCCCAACGCATTCCCAATGGAGGAAAGAGATCTTTGATTCTAGAAATGCAAGGGGAGATTCAACAATCTTACCCAAACTGAAGCTGAAGAAGTTGATGCTGTTATTGGAAAGTGGGAGACCAGGGCTACATGTAGAGACCAATGCTCCCCCAAAAACACAACCCGACTTCATAGATGGCCTTCTTGTTTTTAATATTTTAAAAAATTATGGTGAAGAAACCTCATGTCATAGGGTAAATATTTAGATCGTATGTCAAAAGGGGCTTCCATGTCTCAAAGATCCATTTATGCATATCGGCCAACCATGGCCAGAACCCATTAAAACTGCAAACTAAACCATTCTTCGAAAAAAAAAATTCACAGCCTCCTCATCCACAAGAACATTAAGGGAAGACATTTCTTGCACCACTAGAAGTCCAGATCCAAACTTCAACATAGAACTGTATGAAACTAAATAAGAGCTAGCTTGACCGACAACCATACTTGCAAAAATAAATAAATTATTTTCCAGATCACACGAATTCACCATTGAACGATCCACATAAGAGATATGTAGAAAATCCATGCAAATAGAGCAAAGATTGAGCAACTAGGGTGAAACCCTAGCCGCCGCAAGGGATTCTAGGGAATTAGTTAATATTAAAAAAATATATCAAACCATTTAACCAGTGAAACAAATTATTATTATTGGTATAATAATAAATAAGATTGTTTGTTATTATTCCAATATATTATAATAATAATGATCTCCATTATAAGTCTTATTATATTAGAACTTATATATTATTGATTACATAGAGTGGCAATTCTCGATCATATGGATGGAGGGGGAGAGAGAGGGAAAATGTGTGTGTGTGTGTGTGTGTGTGTGAGTGAGTGAGAGAGAGAAAGAGAGAGAGGGAGAGAGAGTGGAAGGTAGAGAGAGAGGAGGGGAGAGAGAGAAGGAGAGAGGGAGGGAGAGAGGGAGGGAGAGAGGGAGGGAGAGAGGGGTGGAGTTGGAGGGGGAGAGAGGGAAGGAAGAAAAAATACATAGAGAGATAGAGGTGGAGAGAGAGAGGGAGTGACAAGGGGGAGATGGGCAGAGAGTGAGGGATAGAGGAGAGAAGGAGGGTAGAGAGAGAGGAGAGGAGAGGGAAAGGGAGAGAAGGGGAAGAGAGAAAGGAAAGGAGAGAGAGGGAGAGAAGGGGAAGACAGAGAGAGGGAGAGAAGGGGAAGAGAGAGAGGAAAGGAGAGAGAGGGAGAGAAGGGGAAGACAGAGAGAGGGAGACACAGAGACAAAGGAGGGGGAGAAGGGGAGAGAGAGAAGGAGAGAGGGAGAGAGAAAGAGATGGAGTTGGAGGAGGAGGTAGAGGGAGGGGAAAATATATACATATAGAGAGAAAGGTGGAGAGAGAGAGGGAGTGACAAGGGAGAGATGGAGAGAGAGTGAGGGAGAGAGGAGAGTGGGAGTGAGAGAGGTAGAGAGAGAGAGAGAGAGATGTGGGGAGAGACATAGAGAGATGGGAGAGAAAGGGAGAGAGAGGAAGGGAGAGAGAGAGGACTTGAGAGAGATAAGGAGAGAGGGAGGGAGAGAGATATGGAGTTGGAGGGGGAGAGAGAGGGAGGGAAGAAGAAATATATAGAGAGAGAAATGTGGAGAGAGAGAGAGGGAGTGACAAGGGATATATGGAGAGGGAGTGAGGGAGAGAGGAGAGGGGGAGGGAAGAGAGAGATGGAGAGAAGGGGAAGATAAAGGAAAGAGAGTGTTAGGCCCCTATACTACTAGTGTAACCCCTTATTGTTATTAGTAAAACCCACTTATTATATTGATGTACCCATGTAGTGCCCATATTGTTACTATTGTGCCACATAGAAGCCCACTATTGTTATTATTGTGCCCTTACATTATTATTGTTATGTCGGCTCTGATTATGTTATGACCTCTTAGACTCCTATATATAGAAAGGAGGTCTTTTCATTTGTATCATCAAAGAATTGTTCATTTATGTAATGTAAAGGAGGTTTCCCCCTCAAAGAGGCTGAATTCTAAGGCGTTGATCTATCTTTTCTATCTTTTCTTGAGCTGGTTTCATAACATTTGGTATCAGAGCTTTGGATTCTAGGGTTTCGCTGCTCCAAACAGGTCATCGTGGAATTTTCACTATAACTTTTTTTCTGTGACGTTTCAGAAGTCACAAAAAAAACCCATTTGAGAAGACATCGCGTTGAACCTTGGGTCCGAATTTCAGAGCTTTTTGCGTGATATTTTCGGAGATATGATCTGAGAAATTTGGTCTTTTTGCAGACTCCTGAATTACATTCAAAACAGGTGACCTGGGGAAAATTGTCATAACTTTCTCTCTGGGAATCAGATTGAAATTTCGTAAGAAGGTATAGAAAGAGGACGGATTGTAGTTTCTTGTATACCTTTTTTAGAACCAAACACCAAAAATTGTACACGTGGCACTTCATACAACTTCGCTCTTCTGGAAAGGTCTATAATCAGGTCATCTTGGGAGATTGTGCATAACTCTTTCTTGGAGAATCCAATTTGGATCAGACTGGTGGCATTGGAAAGAGGACATAGAGAGCTACTACATATCACAAATTCAGAACTATATGATTGGAAAGTATAGAGATAAATCAGAGGCAATATCGAGCTCCTACAAAGTGAAAAAAAGTGTGTAGATTTTTTTAAATTTTTGCTTAAGCTTGGTTTGAAATTTTATTTTGAAGGAATTCAAAGGGCATAGTAGAGAATTATTATTGGTAACTGATGCCCCGAGGAAAGAAAATGCAAACACCTAGTAAGGAACCTGAAAGCTCTAGCATGACTCATGAATAAGAGGAAGAAATGCTACATGATATATCAAAATTACAAGAACAAGTGCAACAAATGTCACGCTCACAAAAGTTAATAGATGCTAAGGTAAATGGCGTGGAATCTAAGATAAATGGCATGGAAGCTAAGATGAATGGCATGGAAGCTAATATGGACAATTTGAAGATAGATTTGAACACAAATTTGAAGACAGACATGGCAGATTTGAAGACAGATTTGACAAATTTTCTACAAGAAATACTTACTAATGGTGAAAAGGTAGTAAAGGAAACTCATGATGAGAACAAAAGAAATGTTAATCATGATTCCATAGATGCTAATGTTGGATCGAAAAATCACCATATTCCAAAAATTGATATGAGGAAGTTTGATGGCAAGGATCCCGCCACATGGATATCACAGATGGAGCAATTCTTCAATCTCAATAATGTGCAAAACGCACAAAAGGTACGTATGGCAACTGTATATTTGGAACCAAATCAATTTGTATGGTATCAATGGCTTTGTTCTCGTAAACAATTTATCACTTGGGCAATTTTTATGGAAGAATTGATAGCACATTATGAGGATACAAAAAGCAACACTTTTTTTAGCCAATTGATAAGTCTCAAACAAAAGGGTTCAATAATGGAGCACATTGAGGAGTTCCAAAAATTGAACATAAGGGTAAAAGATATTCTAGAGGAGCATAGGATTGATGTGTTCATAGGGTCTTTAAAGGATAATATCCAACATTATGTTCGCCTTTGGGAACCTGATTCATTAGAGAAGGCATTCAGGTTAGCAAGAAAAATGGAAAGAAAAATTATGGCAACTAGGAAGCATACCACTCACAACTATAAAGACGGAAGTGTTGTTGCCCCTAGTCTTCCACAACCTACAAGGTTGACACCACAACAATTGGAAGAAAAAAGAGCAAAAGGGCTTTGTTACAATTGTGATAGCAAATACACAAAAGGTCATAAGTGTGCTGAGAAGAAATCATTTTACATAGAGTATGAAGAGGAGGAAGAAAAGGATCAAGAAACATCAAAAGAAGAGGATATATGCCAGGACCCGACCCTAGAGAAAGAAGAAATGAATCAGAACATATCTTGTAAACTATTGGCAAGAATGACCACTCAAACTCTCAAGATAGAAGGACATATCAAGAAGAAAAAGGTGCAAGAAGTGAAAGATCACATCAAGAAAGAAGAAATGAATCCAACCATATCTTGTAATTCACTGGTCGGAATTACCACTCCTCAAACTATCAAGATAGAAGGATATATCAAGAAGAAAAATGTTCAAGAAGTGAAATATCACATCGAGCGTCAAGAAATGAATCCGACCATATCTTGTAAAGGATTGGAAGAAATTACCACTCCTCAAACTCTAAATATAGAAGGACATATCAAGAAGAAAAAGGTTCAAGCAGTGAAAGATCACGTCGAGCATCAACAACAAGTTCTCCAACTTTTAAAGGATAACGCCACTTCGGTGCAAAATCAAATGAAACAACAGGTAGATCAACATCATAGTGAAAAATGTTTTGATGTAGGCGACTGGGTATTTTTACTATTACATCTAAAGCAAGCTATTTATGAGAAGGAAATGTTGGCAATACCACATGCACTTAAAAAATGGCGACCTTACCGAATGGGAAGACTCTTCAAGGATGAGGATGTGGGAGCATTGTTTTGTGCTATTTCTATTATCCAACCAGATTGGATAAACGAAGCAAGGGATGAATGGAAGAAGGACAAAGAAGTATGGCCACTTATTCAAAAGTTGCAAAAGATCCCAATTCAAACAATATTTCCAGAAATTGAAGAAGAAGGAAAAATCATATTGGAACTTGGAGCAGTCATAGAAACAAGAACACGACAGTTACGAAATCAATCAATTTCAGAGTATCTCATCAAGTGGAAGAACTTACCCGCTGAAGATTCCACATGGGAGGACAAGAATTTTATACAGAAGCATCAAGAACTACTCAAGCGTTGAGGACAACGCTTTTTGAAGGAGAGGGTCATGTTAGGCCCCTATACTACTAGTGTAACCCCTTATTGTTATTAGTACAACCCACTTATTATATTGATGTACCCATGTAGTGCCCATATTGTTACTATTGTGCCACATAGAAGCCCACTATTGTTATTATTGTGCCCTTACATTATTATTGTTATGTCGGCTCTGATTATGTTATGACCCCTTAGACTCCTATATATAGAAAGGAGGTCTTTTCATTTGTATCATCAAAGAATTGTTCATTTATGTAATGTAAAGGAGGTTTCCCCCTAAAAGAGGTTGAATTCTAAGGCGTTGATCTATCTTTTCTATCTTTTCTTGAGCTGGTTTCATAACAGAGAGAGAAGGGGAAGAGGGAGAGAGAGAGAGGAAGAGGGTGGGAGAGAGAGATAGATAGATATGGAAAGAGAAAGCATATGTGTTGGGGGTGAGATAGAGAAACAAAGAAGGAGAGAAAGAGGGAGATATAGATATAGATAGAGGGGGGAGAGAGGGAAGAAGAGAGAGATAGAGAGAGGGAGGGGGGAAGAGATAGATAGATATGGATGGAGAGAAAGCATGTGTTTTTTGGGGGGTGAGATAGAGAGATAAATAAGGAGAGGTGGAGGGAGATATAGATATAGATGGCGGGGGGGAGAGAGAGGTAAGAAGAGATATACACAAGAGGGAAGAAGAGAGAGATATAGGAAGGGAGGGATAGGCGGAGATAGAGAGAGAAGTGGGGAAGAGAGGGAGGGGAAGAGAGAGGGAGATAAACACATAGATGAATGGGGTAGAGAGAGGGAAGAAGAAAGAGACACATTGAGACAAATACAAATATTATATAATACTATATAACATTTATCATTATTAACCATAGAGGAAGAAGAAGTAAGACTTTTACAAAAGGTAAAAGAAGTTGGATTTAGAAATCCATGAATATTTTGGTTTTTTACTGAAATAAATGCATTGATTTTAATGTAGATGTTGATTCCTAATCCTATTTGATTGATTTCACTGCATCCATTGATTTCAATGTAGTTGTTGATTTCTAGTCTTATTTGATTGCTTGTACCACATGCATGGATTTCAACATAGATGCTAATTTCTAATCCTATTTGATTTCTTGCACTAGATGCACTGATTTCAGTGTAGATGTTAATTTCTAGTCCTATTTGATTGCTTGCACTAAATGCATTAATTTTAGTGTAGATGTTGATTCTTTATTTGATGTGACTAGATTTAAGTTGCACATTAATGTCAAAGTAATTAGATTAATATTGCGTGTTGATTTCAATGTAAGTACAAAAAATTACTAATGATGTGCATTGATTTATGTGTTACAATTATTCAACCATAAATAAAATACTTGAATTTTCATCTTAAATAAATTGTAAACTATTTGTAATTGAATCCACTCATATTATCCCCATTTCCCATCATTCAACATTGTTAGTCACTTTGAATTCAAATGAGGTAATTGAAACCAACTACTATTGAAACTTACTTAGGGTTTAACACTCAATAAGTCACAATGATTGAGTTTGGAGAAAACCACTGTTACTATTGGAGAGAAAGAGAGGCAAGGTATGACACTTACTACAACAAATTGAGTTAAGGATTTGAGTGGTCTACAATTTCAATCGCCCTTTTCATATGATCAATATGAAAAGATCCCAAAAATAACAATGTGATAATAAGAATAATAAAATAAAATGGTTTGAAATTGGTCACAATGAAGACTATTTGTAATTGAATACATTCTTATTATCCATATTTTCTATCATTCAACACTGTTATTGTTATCACTCCAAGAAACTCTCCTAGGTTGCAGCTCGGAGATGCCTGGTAACATATAATCTTCAATATTGTTCTTTGAACTATTGGAATAAATGATGGTTTGGATCAAGCCAGATAACCATTTCAACTATGTTTTTACTCAAGACATGCATGAACACCCTCAACTTACAAGGCTTTAGACCACTAATGCTCAATAGTTTGTAGATTCAATGAATGGATGGAGAATACTGACCATACTGGCAGATGCATATATAAACACATATTAATGGCTAGCTACAGGCAACAAATGAGAATACTGACTGTACCGGTAGATTTATACATAAAACATATGAATGGCTAGCTATAGGCAGAAAAAGAAGCTTGCAAATCTAATTTATCAATGCAGAGATAAGATGACATTTATCTGGCATTAGACACAAAAGAAACATGAACAACCTGTTCAAGTGAAAGCTTAGAGCATAAGAGAAAATGGACATTGAACATATAACAACAAAAGAAGCTTGTATTACTAATGAATGAAGATGAGACACTTGAGTAGCAAAGTCTCTACAGTCTCCAGAAGTTGAACCCTTGCTACATTATTTTTCAGCCTTTTATAGGCCTTTTACAATGCTCCTGAGCTCAAAGGCTCGAAGTCTTAATCTATCCTCTCTATCCCTTAACTTATTGATTCCCTAAATAGGCAAGCATGGCTCGGAGGTTTTCTCATTCTGATAGAGAGTAACTGCTTTAGGGTAGTTTTCTGTGATGTCTGGGAGCTCTCTCGTGCTAGAGATGCTCCATGATCACTTGTTGGTTTTGGATAAGCTACACTATTGATGCCTCATGACAGATTCTGTTTCGGGCTATGTTGCGCTGTTGATGCCCATGATATTTCTGTTTCGGGCTAGCTGCGTTGTCTACTCCATGATCTCTGTTGTTGTGGTTGTGTTGTGTGTGCTATTGTTGCACCGTGCTGCTTCTCGGCCTCTGTTCCTTTGAAAATGCTTGATAATGAGCGTTTTCTGTTTTACACAGAAAACACTGCAATATTGTAAAATCCCACAAATACCTGTTCCTTTCGGACTTCAAAAGTCCTTAAACATGACGTATATATCTATCGGCTCCGTCCTTTGGGTTGCTGTCGCAGATTGTAGATGGACGGGTCCCTTTGTTCCTTTGTATTTTGAAATATGCTTGAAAAACACTGAAAACACATGAAAATTGGACTTTGGCGAACCTGAAATAATATAGATTTCGTTCCCAAACCCTTTAAGGTCTGGGACTCATCATTATTGGCTCTGCCCTGTGCTCCCTTTGTATTTCGTTATATAACGAAAATACATAAAAATGCATTAAAACCGAACTTTGTGCGGATCTCAAATAATATATATTTTACTTCCCGAACCCTTTTGGGTCTGGGCTTCATCGCTATCGGCGCTGCCAAGTTCCCCTTTGTATTTCATTATATAACGAAATACATTGAAAGTGCATTAAAACCGGCCCACCCAAGGACTTGAAATATTACCAAATATCCTGTATATAACCGTCAGGTCTGGTTATCGCATCGCCATATACCTGTGCATAGGCCCCACCACTTGGTGCTGCTCCACTATGATATAGCGATGCGATCTGATTGCAATCGCTTATTGCTGATGCCCAGGGACCTTACTTAAATCGTTGATACCTCCACCGATGCGACCCGCTAATCGGATCATCGGAGATCGCTAATCGGTGGTGTCCTGTGCCCCTTCTTTAAGTCATCTTCTCTGCAGCGACGATTGCGATTTTCTGCTTAGATCTGGGCCGTTGATCGGCCAGATCTAACAACTGCTGTGCTTTGACTATTTTTCATGGTTTTTTCATGGTTTTGGAGTGTTTTTGCCTCCCGATAGTGTATTTCCGCCCTTCCAAGGTCTCTCCTTTTGCGTTTATTTTGACCTTTGGATGATCTTGAGCAAATCTTGAAGATTTCAAGAGCATTTTTGGATCCATTGGCATGATTTTAAGCAAATTTGGAGACTTTAAGAGCATATATGGATCCAATTTTGGGCCTTTTTTCAGTGAGGCTAACACTGGCTCCTTCTGGGGATGAAATCCTCCCTGTGAGGTTTCAAGGATCACAGATCAATGCCTTTCCTGTAAAACAAAAATCAAATCTTCCTTCTAGTGTTCCATTGGGCATGGAGTCTATTTTGCAATGAAATAAAAACTGGAAAAACATATTTACAATAACAAGGCTTTAAAGCCTTAAACGAAATAAAGTTTCAAGAACCGCCCATTTACTAGGCTACCAAAAGTATCTCCTCCTTCCAGACTGTGCAGAATGAATGTATTGTTCTGCTAAATTTGAGCAATGACATACATACCTGTTCATAAGGAGTCAAACTTGCCATGATTACCTTTCTTTTCCTTAAATGCATCCCATTTAAGCACCCAATCACCAACTTGGAAATTGTCCACTTTTTCCTTCCTGTCAAAGGTTTCTTTGATTGTCTTTTGATGAGCCTTTGACTTCTCAACCAGCTGCTCTTTGATCTACTGTAGTTCAACTAGGTTATTCATTCTTCTTACCATGTCATTCTCTTCATCTTGTTCTTCTTGCAAGAATTTAGCCACAGGGAGAATTAACTGGATAGGGAAAACAACATCAGCGCCATAAACCAGTTTAAATGGAGAATTCCCTATGGAATTTTTGATGGTAACTCTGTCAGCCCATAGCGCAAACTTCAACTTGGAATCCCAACTCTTTTTGTTGTCCTCTAATAGTTTTTTGATTACCCTTACTAGACTCTTGTTAGATGATTCTGCTAGGCCATTGCCTTGAGAATAATATAAGGTAGAATGCACCACTTGAATGCCCATGGATTCAGTCATGTCCACCAATTCTTTTGCCTTGAAAGCTGCTGCATTATCAATGACTAGTTTGGTTGGGCAACCAAATCTAGTGAAAATATTCTCATTCAAGAATTTTATGACAACTTGATGATTGGCATTCTTAGTGGGTATAGCCTCAATCCACTTGGTGAAATAATCATTGGCTGCTAAGATCCACTTGTGTTGGCCACTAAAATGTGGGTTTATCTCACCTATAAAGTCCAAACCCCACTGCTGGAAGGGACCATTGACATGTACTGGCTTCAAGGGCAGAGATTTTAGCCAATGTCTTCCTACAAACCTCTAACACTTGTCACAAGATTTGACAAAAGAAAAAACATGATTGAACAGAGTAGGCCAATAATACCCAGCCCTCAGGATTTGTGGGCTATGGTTTTCTAATAATGATGCTCTCCACAGATGCTAGAATGGAACTGGTGTATGAATTCCACAACTTTTTCTCTATCTAGACATCTCAAGAGGATTCCTGATGGGTCTTTCCAATAAAGCAGATTTTTATTTATGCAGAATTTGGCTGATCTGAGTTTAATGGCCCGGGCTTGACTTGAGCTAAGCCTTGGAGGGACTTCTAGCTTTTGCAAAAAATGAACTATGCTAGAATACCATTCACAGGTGGCTAGATTTTTAGCCAGAGACTGATTCTGCTTTTGCTCTTCTGCTGCTCCCTCTATCTACTCATCATCTGAATTTAGACCCATGCAATTTTTGTCTAACAAGCTGAAATTTTCTTCAGCCATAAGTTTAGCCAAGCCCTGGCCTTTGACAAGCTTTGTGGGCTTCACCTCTATGAATTTTGCAATCCATTTAGCTCTCTTTCCATCAATATCTGGCTGAGTTAAGACATCTTTTATTGAGGTTGAAGGTACATATGCAACCACTTTGGAATGTAGAATATAAATTATGAATGCCTTTAAAGATTTCATGAGAGCATAAGCTTGTTTTTCAATAAGGTCATACCTTAGTTCAATATCCCTTAAAGTTTGGCTGAAAAAGGCCACGGGGTGCTCTATGCCTTCATCATTTTTCTACAACAAAATTGCTACAAGTGTATCATAAGAGGCAAAAGAGAAGATACAAAACTCCTTAGTGTAATTTGGGATGATTAGAGTGGGAGCTTCCATGATAGCTTGGTTGGGCTTCAAAAGAGCTTCTTGAAGCATCTGTCCATTTTATTTCTGATCCTTTCTTTAGCATGGAAGTGATGTGCTTTACTAGCTCTGCAAAATTTGGAATGGACCTCCTTACAAAGTTAATCTTACCCAGGAAGGATTGAATGTCCTTTTTTGACCTTGGGATGGACAATGTATGAATTTCTTGAACTCTTTCTGGATCAATCTTCACACCTTCAGTAGAAACAATATGTCCCAGAAGCTTGCCTTCTTCTAGAGAAAACTGTGACTTCTTTGGTTTAAACAAAATTCCAAACTGTCTGCACTTTAGAAAGATCTTCTTCAAATGCTATAAATGGTCTTTGTGACTATTGGAGAAGACTGTTATGTCATCAAGATAAATAAGGACAAACTTGTCCTTCTCTCCCACAAAGGCTATGTCCATGGCTCTCTGAAAAGTAGCCCCAACATTCATCAGTTCGAAAGGCATCTTGGAGTACATGAAAGTGCCCCAAGGAGTAGTGAAGGCGGTATTTTCCTGATCTTCTGGATGTACAACAACCTGATTGTAACTTGAAAAGCCATCTAAGAAAGACATGAATCTGGCCCTTGAAACTCTTTGCAACAAGTGTTCCATCTTAGGTAGGGGGTAGTTATCTTTTTTAGAGCACTTGTTCATATTTATGAAGTCAACACAAAGCTCGATTTCTTAATTTTTCTTTCTTACTACCAAAAGTTTAGCTATCCACTTTGAATACCTTAGGGGAACTATGATTTTGGCATCCAACATCTTCTTGATCTCTTTCTCAATAAAAGGCAATAAGAGAGGGCTGATAGGTCTTAATTTTTTCTTAAAAGGGGTGGTGTTCTTTTCCAATGGAATCTTATGCTAAATGATATTTGTGTCATAGGTTTTAAGATCACTGTATTCCAAGACAAAAATATCAGTGAATTTCTTCATGAGGGTGCAATACTTAGAATTCTGGGTAGAAGACAAATGAGTGGATAGATTGATGTATTTCGGATGGGTTGGGCTCCCTATATTGTGTTTACGAACAACATACTCATTTTCTATTTTGGCAAGCTTATAAGGCACATCGTTATGATCGAACAACTTCTCTAGAGGCACCAATCCTTTTGGTATATGATTACTAGGCAGCTGGACAATGCTTCCTCGAATGATATCGTCCTTTAGCTTGGACTGGCGGCATTCTTCCATGGTTTCATTTTCTTGGTCGATGTGCGTTTCAGAAAATTCCTCAACGACTTGTAAAAACTTATTAATTTCCTCATCGTCTTGAAAAACTCTCCAGTATTTGACATTGTCAGGCAGAGATGATCTATATTTTACCTGAACTTCATACGTCAATTTAGGAGGAAAGGGAGGAATAAACGTGCTAGCAGACATAATAAGGGAGTCGGAAAGCTGGTTCTTTGTTTTCAGAATATAAGAAATGCTAAAATTATTAAAAGAATCCTTCAGCCTCCATACCTCATCTCTGTATGCTTTCAGACTTGGATGCTTTGCTTGGAATGCTTTATTGACCTTCCGAATGATGAGGTCTGCATCTCCAAACTCTTTCAGGCCTTTGATACCCATTTCTTTAGCAGCTCTTAAGCCCAAAATCAAAGCTTCATACTCTGCTATGTTATTTGTGACCTAAAAGGTTAATTTAAAAGATAAATGAATGTATTCCTGTGTGGGGGACACAAGGAATACACCTGCCCCTGCAGCTTCCTTAGAGCAAGCTCCATCAAAGAACATGTCCCAAATATGTGGGCCTTCTTCCTCAATGATATGGCAAATGGGTTTTTTAAGCTGCGTGGAGGGCAACTGTGATTCTTCAATATGAATAATACAGGCTCCAAAATCAGTGTCAACAACATAGAAGGGATGATTAGTGGGGTTCATTTCATCACTGATGATATAAGCCAACTGAGCTTCTCTGTATAATATCCTGCTCTCGCCTCTAAAAACTGGGACAACAACATAGGACATATCATTTTGTAATGATCCACCTAATGTCTTGATCCAACATTTGGAAAGTAACATGCCAAACTTGGGGGGTACATGTGCTACCACAATATCCATCATCATACTTTTCATGGGCAGCTGAGACAAAGTGATGGCTAGGTCCTTGATTAATCCCAAAAATTTCACTTTTCTAGAGTCAAAAGAAAATAGGCCATGATAAGGCTTGGTGATGTCAAGACCCAACTCATCCATGATAGCCTTGGGCATTATATTATGGCTGGCTCCAGTGTCCAAAAGGTAGTTGTTAAGGTTTTTTTAATCAATAGTCAGAGAGACATAGAATGATGGGGAGCTGTCTTCACAATTTTCAATCATTGGGCTGAGAATAACAACTGGCTTGTCATCTTGCAGATTTACATAGTCAGTGGAGGCTTGGATGGCTTTAGGCTCAAGGGCCTCGAGGATGGATCTTTTGAAGGACTCATTCTTCACTAGTTCAATTAGAGGCATAGGTATTCTTAGCTTCTGAATTTCTGATTGAAAACTGAAAGGAGAAGGAGACTTGTCAAGGCCTCTTACCTCATGAGCTGGAGCTTTGAGGATGATGGGATTAACTGCCAGTTGCTTCTACTTATTAGCTTGCTGTACTGCAGGGACAACAACTCTTTGAATAGGAGTTTCCTTGGAATTATTCATCTTCGACCTTAGATTATATCTGTGCTGATCTTCAGTTTGCAGAATAGCTTCACCATCCCATTCTTGGCTGATCTGGTCATTGAATAATGACTTTTCATAGGTAGCTGAGGTAAAAAAGGAAGCATTTCCTTTGTCTTCTAGACAATGGATCTCATCATCTTCTTCAAACTACTCTTCTTCCATGACTGCATTTTGAAAAGGGGCCTTCACCCTTTGGTCTTCATTGGCATCTTTGCTTCTTTGCAAAATCTGCAACTGCTCATTAGTTCTTCTATATGGATTTGGATTTGGATTTCTAGGAGCAAAGGTATTAGGAACTCTCCCTTTCCCAGGGTGCTGCTCAACCTTTAATTTGGAGATTTCAGAAGCTAATGACTCTATCATTTTGGTCATTTTATCTATCTTGGGATCTGAAGATGATGAGGACTCGCCCCTCTGTCTTCTTCTATCAACATTTCCCTTGAGCTTCTTTGCAGCTATAATGTTTGATTCCACTTCCAAGTCTGCATCCTGAATGTCAACCAAAATAGCACATCATCTCTCCCTCAACAGTAGGCAGAAGTCAGAATCAAAAGCATTGGCATAGGTGAGTTTAGCAGAGGTAGTAGAGGGTTTTACTTCAGCTGGTATCTTGCTGTACATACGGTTAAATCTATTATTAAAATCAGATAGAAACTCACCATTTTATCTCTTTAAGTTCCCAAACTCAGTGTGGTAGTAGAGGAGATCCTTCTTATCCCCCCAATGCTTTAGAAATGCATCATCTAAAGCCTCAATATCTGCTATAGATCTTGGGGTTAGTTCTTTGAACCATTTTCTAGCCTCTCCATCTAGGCTTTGGACAAAGATCCACATATCATCTTCACTAATGTCCAAGTTATCAACATAGCTATAGAATGACTCAAGATGTTCTTCAGCAGTAACACCTTCAGTCCCAGTGAACTTAGGCCTATATTTCTGATATTCTCTAGTAGGCATGGCATTCAAAGGAGTGGGCAGTATTAGAGGTCCATACTTAGCAGCTATGATTCTTTCCATTTTGGTAGGTGCTTGTGGACCTGCCATAGCTGTGGTGGCTAAAAGAGTACTGGAAATTTGAATGATAGAGGGCTGAGGAGTGATTGATAGGACTAAAGGAGTATGATGGATGGGAGGTGAGGTTTCCTTTGGGCTTACAACAAAAGGAGAACCTAAAGAATAAGGAGCTTTATGAATCTCTGAGAGTTTTTCTTACTACTAGTATTAGATGCTATACTCTCAACATGTATTTTTTCTATTATAGGCCTTTCTTGAAGAGATATAGGAGATTGTTTAGGTTTACCTGAACCTGATGCTCCTTTTTACAATACCTTTCTCTCTTTGATGATTTTTTCAGGGTCAGGTACTGGGTCAGCTTGTAGATTCTGAGGATTTTTCCGAGTATGCCTCACAAACTAAGCCATAACTATGAAGTGGAGTCGCTAAGAGGTTCGACCTCCAGTAGAGTCTCCAGATAGATGATTACAACCAAAAAGTGCCTAAACTTTGTCTATCATCAAAGCTGGATCTATGTCGTTTCCCAGGGAAGCTAAGCTTCAGTTTCCTCTCCATGGCAACGGTGCCAATTATATTATCACTCCAGGAAACTCTCTTAGGTTGCAGCTCGAAGATGCCTGGTAACATATAATCTTCAATTTTGTTCTCTGAACTATTGGAATAAATGATGGTTTGGATCAAGCCAGATAACCATTTCAACTATGTTTTTACTCAAGACATGCATGAACACCCTCAACTTACAAGGCTTTAGAACACTAATGCTCAGTGGTTTGTAGATTCAATGAATGGATGGAGAATACTGACCATACCAGCAGATGCATATATAAACACATATGAATGGCTAGCTACAGGCAACAAATGAGAATACTGACTGTACTGGTAGATGCATACATAAAACATATGAATTTCTAGCTACAAGCAGTAAAAGAAGCTTGCAAATCTAATTTATCAACATAGAGATAAGATGACAGTTATCTGGCATTAGACACAAAAGAAACATGAACAACCTGTTCAAGTGCAAGCTTAGAGCAGAAGAGAAAATGGACATTGAACATATAACAGCAAAAGAAGCTTGTATTACTAATGAATGAAGATGAGATGCTTGAGTAGCAAAGTCTCTACAGTCTCCAGAAGTTGAACCCTTGCTACATTTAGTTTTCAGCCTTTTATAGGCCTTTTACAATGCTCATGAGCTCTTAAAGGCCTGGAGTCTTAATTTATCCTCTCTGTCCCTTAATCGATTGATTCCTTGAATAGGAAAGCATGGCTCAAAGGTTTTCTCCTTCTAACAGAGAGTAACTGCTTTAGGGTAGTTTGCGGTGTTGTCTGGGAGCTCTCTCGTGCCAGAGATGCTCCATGATCACTTGTTGGTTTTGGATAAGCTGTGCTGTTGATGCCTCATGACAGATTCTATTTTGGGATGTGTTACGTTGTTGATGTCCATGATATTTCTGTTTTGGGCTAGCTGCACTGTCTGCTCCATGATATCTGTTGTTGTGGCTGTGTTGTGCGTGATGTTGTTGCGCTGTGCTGCTTTTCGGCCTCTGTTCCTTTTAAAATGCTTGATAATGAGCGTTTTATATTTTACATAGAAAACACTGCAATATTGTAATATCTCACCAATACCTGTTCCTTTCGGACTTCAAAAGTCCTTAAACATGGCGTATATATCTATCGAGTTCGCCCTTTGGGTCACTGTCGCATATCGCAGACGGCCAGGTCCCTTTGTTCCTTTGTATTTTGAAATATGCTTGAAAAACATTGAAAACATGTGAAAATTGGCCTTTGCCGGACCTGAAATAATATAGATTTTCTTCTCGAACCCTTTCGGGTTTGGGACTCATTGCTATCGGCGCTGCCCTGTGCTCCCTTTGTATTTCATTATATAATGAAAATACATAAAAATGCATTAAAACCGGACTTTGTGCAGATCTCAAATAATATATATTTTACTTCCTGGACCCTTTCGAGTCCGGGCTTCATCGCTATCGACGCTGTCAAGTTCCCCTTTGTATTTCGTTATATAACAAAATACATTGAAAATGCATTAAAACCAGCACACCCGCAGACCTGAAATATTATCAAATATCCTGTATATAACCGTTGGGTTCGGTTATCGCATCACCCATATACTTGTGCATAAGCACCGCCCCTTGGTGCTACTCCGCTGCGATATAGCGATGCGATTTGATCGCAATCACTTATTGATAATGCCTAGGGCCCTTACTTAAATCATTGATACCTCCGCCGATGTGACCCGCCGATCCGATCATTGGAGATCATTGATCGGTAGTGTCTTGCTCCCCTTCTTTAAGTCGTCCTCTATGCAGTGCCGATTGCTATTTTCCGCTTAGATATGGGCCGTTGATCGGCCAGATCTAACGTCTACTGTGCTTTAACTGTTTTTCATGGTTTTGGAGTGTTTTTGCCTCCCGATAGTGTATTTCTGCCCTTCCAAGGGCTCTCCTCTTGCACTTATTTTGACCTTTGGATGATCTTGAGCAAATATTAAAGATTTCAAGAGCATTTTTGGATCCATTGGCATGATTTTAAGAAAATTTGGAGACTTTAAGAGCATATATGGATTCAATTTTGGGCCTTTTGCCAGTGACGCTAACAGTTACATTGTCACTTTGCATTCAAAATTTTTATTTTGTCATTTTTCATCATTTAAGTTATTAACACTGTTTATCATCTCAACAAATTGAGGTAACTGAGAAAATTTAAAATTAAAATGACCAGATTAATCTTAGACATATTTAGCATATTTAAAATGATAAGAATAATCAGACGTTCAACAAATTTTGTGTGACCATGCACGACTGAAACCATCCTAAATCCATCATAACCCTAGATTTATCAAGTGCCAAGAGGGATCAAATCTTTCGAGGTGCAAACCTTTCCTCAAGCTTTGCAGCTCAAGATATTTAATCCCTCTCGACACTTGATAGATCTAGGGCTAAGATGGATCTAGGCTAGTTAATTATATGTTCTTAAATATGAATACTTATAGCTCATTATTATTTAAATTTATTTTAATGCAATATGTATATTATGATTTTTTCCTCGAAAAAATGTTTGTAATTTTTTTACTAAAAAATTTTACAATATAAAAAATTGAATTTAATCAATTTATTATTTTTATTACTTTTTAATTGAATCAATTTTTTTTGTAAGAAAATAGGAATTTTTTTTATATTATAAAAAATATACATAGATTACAGGCTTGCAAGACTAGAATTTTCAGTGTATAGCACCAAAACGTGAACATAGGAACGAAGTGGAGGTTATCTGCCCATGAGAGGGAAAGTAGATGGTATCCCACAAAACTTGGAGTTTGATAGTAAACATAGTAAGAAAAATCCTTGGGAAGCCAAAAGCTAGAGTGACTTGCCCAAAATTGAGAAACTAGATGGTTCCCAAAGAGTTCAAATACAATTCATAGGCCATGGGTTGGAAAAACTCAGGCTAGACATACTAGACCAATGAAGCGACAAACAAGTCATAACCCTTGGGAGAGCTGAGTTCTAGAGAGAAGTCATGCCTCTGGTGCCTTGTTTAATTGGATTTTTCTCATTTGGGTCTGCTTCCGCAGCACAAGATCTAGTGAGTGAAGATCTTGAGTAGCCATGTCTTGACATAGGTTTACCTAGGCTGCTTTATTGTGAGTGGACAGTGACATGTTCTCATATGGGAATCTTTTGTCCACTCCCTTGTTGGCCAGAAAGTCTGCCAAGGCATTGGCTTTGCATCGAATATGGGAGAAAATGATAGCTTCTTGTTATTTGAGAATGAGAGTTAGTTGTTGCATGTCTTGGTCCAAACACTCGATGATGGAGCATTTGGAAGGTGGTGAGATATTGTGAATTTTTTGTGCAGCATGGAGTGTGAGCTGGGAGTCCCCCTCAATAATGATTAGGTGTAGGAAGTGAGTTCTTACAATGAGGAGACCATGGATCAAGGCCTTGAGTTCAACTGCATTGTTGTTTCCATATCCAATGTATCCTTTATATAATCTGATGATGTATACATTATGGTTTACGATGACCTCTCCTATTCTTTCCTTCACATGATTCCCCTTAGAGGCACCATCAAAATTTAGCTTCTAGTGTTTATTCGGAGGTGGAGACAAAGAGTTTGGGATTGAAGAGTTGGTATGAGGTCGTGTGGGGCTCCCTTGTGGGTGGGGAGGCTTCAATCACCACCACACTAGGACGAAATTTTCATGAGAGGGCCCTTGAAATTATTTGTCCTCCAATTTCGACAGGAACAAGGTTTCTTCTAAGTGCTTGTGAAGAAGTTGTTAGATGATTTTCAGAGCTTTGGACTTGTCATTAAAAATTCTTTGATTTCGTTCCTTCTAGATTTCCCATAAGATAAAGTTGGGGGCTATATTCTAGATTTGATTGCGATTTAAGTTATAGAAGGGGGATTGAGCCTAGGATTTGAGAGTTTAGACCACATTTCCTTCAACTCTATCTATGCACTAAAATATTTGTGTTAGTCTTCTCCATAGATTGTTAGCAAATCCATAGGTTTCTAGTAGATGATACATCGATTCTTGTTGATTTTTACACGGGAAACACCAAGATGGTCTGTGAAGGCCTCTTTTGTGTAGATTCTCCCATGCGAGGATGCTTTTCTTTGCAAGGAGGAAAGTAAATGTTAATACTTTTGGCCAAAGGTTTTGGGCCCAAAGCACTTTCTAGAATGGCTCTAGATCAACTAGTGGGATTGAAGCTGCTTGGTAGTATGATTCCTTGGTTGTGAAGTTGCCTATGCTTTTATAATCCCAAAAAAGGATATTGGGGCCCTTTGTCTTCGTTATGGACCTTTTGCTTCGTTATGGACCTTTTGCTTAACTCATGTTCTAAGGCCAACCTATTAGATTTTGAGTTTTCTTCTCCAAAGAGCTTTGTGAGTTGCCATTTTCAAATGCCTGAATTTTCCTACTCTTGCCAGTGCTAGTGCGCTTGAATGGATCGATAATTTTAAGCATGTGCATGACTTTGGGGGAATTTAAAGATGATACTCAAACTAGGTAATTGTTTCCAAGAGATCCCATAATCTAGCTAATCTCCCATCTCAAACTTCCCCAAAAATAATCATTTGGACTAGGGCTTGGTTGCTTCTAGCAAAATTCAAAATGAGGGATCCTTGAGCTTGTGAGGATAGGTGAATAAGATTTTGTTGGTCTATCTCAATAGCATATTTTTTGTGCAAGAGGTGGGCCCATGGTTCCATTGGGTGTTTAATTTAGAAGCACCAAATTTTTGCTCCAAAGGCTTTGTTGGTCATTTCTAGATCCCTAAGAACCAGACCCCCAACTATTTTTAGGAGGCATAAAGTATCCCACTTGAATAAAGGCCACTTTTGATGGAGGTGAGAACCTCCCTAAAGGAAGGTTTTCTGGAGATTTGTGATGTTATTTAAGACTCATTTTGGGGTTGTTAGAAATGAGAATACTTAAGAAGGCATTGAATATAGAACATATTTTAGGAGGATGAGGTGGTTGGATATGTTCAACGATTGGTGGGCCCAATTCTTAAGTTTTATTTTTATTTTGTCTAAGGTTTCTCTCCATGAAAAGTTCTTGATGGTAGAGTCAGTTAGGGGGGCTCCCAAGTATTTTTAGGAAAGGGGCACAGGGGAAAGCCAAGGATTCAGGTGATGTTCCTTTGAGTGATAAATGGGATGTGGAAGAAGTAAATTATGGACTTTTCTAGGTTGATGGAGGTTCTAAATTCCTTTGAGGAAAGATCAAGAATATATTTGACAACTTTGGCCTCTTTCACTGATGGATGGTTCAAAAGGAGGGTATTATCGAAGAATTGTTGGTGGGAGAGGGTGATGTCTTCATGAACAGATAAGACTTGGAGTTTTCCTTGGTGGAGAGTAGCCTTGATATATTTACCCAAACCTTCCACCATAAGGATGAAGAGAAAGGGAGAGAGGGCGTTGCCTTTCCAGATACCATGGGAGGGTTTGAAGGTGTCTAAGGGGTAACCATTAACAAGGATAGAGAAAAATGTTGTGGTAACCAAGGGCATTACCTATTGAGTCTAGTGGTGGTAAAGCTAAAGGCAAAGAGGATACTGGAATCTGTTGGAACTAATTTTTAGTGTGACCTCCAGGAGACAACTCGTGATCCAAGACTCATAACATAGACTAAAGTAGATACCATAGTTTCTTTATCTCCATCGAAGTCTAAATCAGAGTATCCAATCAATTTGAAGTCGCCCACCTGTGTATACTTAAGTCCAAAGTCTTGAGTTCCCTTCATGTACTTTAGAACTATTTTTGTAGAAGACCAATGACCCTCACAAGGCTTTTTCATGAACCTAGAGAGGATTCCAACAACAAATGAAATTTATGGTCTGGTAGTATTCAGGTAGTTGAGACTCCCTATGAGCTGTCTATACTTTGTTGCATCCTCAAATTCTTTTCCTTCAGTGGATGTGAGCTTTAAGTTTTGTTCCATTGGAGTAGTTCAAGGATTGCACTCAGTCATGCCAAACCTGTTAAACAAATCTCCAATGTACTTCTTCTAAGAGAGGAATATAAACTTCAGATGTTGAGTTACTTCAATACCAAGATAGTAGTGAACATAGCCAAAATATATCATTTCAAAACCTTTCCTCAATTCCTTCTTTATGGATGCAATGTATCTCTCATTGTTCCTTGTCACCAGAAGATCATATACATACACCACAAGATATACAACAATGTTCCCAACTTTATTAACAAACGCAGTTGCATCATCAAGATCATAATGTTTCAAGTTGAGTTGTAGAAGATGCTTAGTTAACTTCTTGTACCAGGCTCGCGGTGCCTGCTTAAGGCCATACGAGGATTTTACAAGCTTGCATACTTGATGTTCCTAACACTTCACAAAAAATGGCTCTAGTTGGGACATAAAAACATTCTCTTTCAGATCTCCATTTAAGAAATAATTTTTTACATCCATTTGATGGACTTTCCAACCGTTATGTTGTAGGTTTTAACCCCGTACAAAAATTATCTACTATGAATTCTAAAAAAATAAAATAAACAATGGCGAGAGCATAAAAGATAAAACATATATACATAAATATTTTCCCATGGATCCCAAAATTGGGACTACCAAATTGATTTTCCATTATCCTTGGCTAATCGACTGGACCAAGTGAGCCTACACCACTCACCTCCTTGGCCTTCCTTACAATGAATTTTTCCTAGTCTTTATAGGTTTCATTACATGCAATACCATGGGCAGAAAACCATGGGTACACAATAACATGTGCCTCAAAACCACTCTTGTTAAGTTAGTCAACCTTGACTATAACCCTGAGTCAATTTTACCTAACATTCCCCCCTTAAACTTGACTTAGGTTTTGCTTGACTAAGTTCAGCCGAAACTGCTAAGTGAGACAACCCCACTCACTCTAGCCCTTACCCCCCTCAAAGTTTTTACCCGGGGTATTGTTAACCTGACATCCCCCCTATCACCTAGGTCTAACCTAGACTTTACTGTAATTACCCAGGGGTACGCATGTCATACTAGGTCTTACAGTAGTATGCCCATTTACATGAAATGATATTTGACTCCATTGTAATAATTAATAATTATTTTGTTTGTTAATTCATTGTTGCTATATCAACACATCCTCTCTTGTGCATTGAAAGTATTTGAGGCTAATGCTTTCCAGATCTATTGGACCTCTTTATTTTGATTCCCTCCTTTATTTCATTATGCAAAACCTTCTTTCTTCATATCCTGTAATGAAGCTCATTCTAGAGGCACCAATCGGTTGTGGAAGGCATCTCCATAGCTATGTTATTCTTGTGATGGACGACCACTTGGAGGGTTGTCTCTTGACCCGAAACTAAATCGTGCGTGGTGAGACTACCTATCAAAAACGACAACGATGTTTTCATTATAGGCCCCGTAGGTGAATCTTTCCCTACTAACTATTTCCCTCCAACAAGCCGACCGCTCCATCACACCAAGGTTTCTTAGAAGATTCCTCATCATCCAAGCACTGAAATCACCTTGAATAATATATCTTTCATGGATATTTGTGTGCGTTCCTCAACCTCCGTGGAACAATGTTTTTATCTTCACAAACGCTGCATACAGTGGCAACAATGGGTCTTGGAACCTACCTCCATCGTTGCTCTTGGACTCATGCACGAATTGATTCACAATTTTTTTGTAGAAGTCCTCGCCCCCTGAGATGCATGTCTCTAGCAGTTGCTTATTATTTGACATATTGAGCAGCTTAGGTGCCATTCTTCACATGGCCACAACTTTTACAGTCGATGGTGGCTTACTTTTTGTTCGTAGATCACCGACTTCTTCGATCTCCTACGTGACCACCAACAGATCCCTAAAGTCGTTGGATTCGTTGAATGACATGGAATAGGGGATACTTAGAAAATCACCCCTATTGACATTGATTTACACTCAGGTTTCATTCTCGATCCAATGTTTTATGCTTCCTTTGTATTCTCGTTACATCTCTGAATGTTTCAGGTCCATGCCACATCGACCATGATGCTAACACTACCTCTTTTCGAGAGTATCCAATTGACCCCAATAACCATCAACATCTCCATTAAATCCTTGATATGTGGAAGGGTTGTAGAATCCCTTCTAGTAGCTGAGTACTATCAAGGTTTCCCGCGATTGGAGGCCATGATCTCTGCTGATTGACATAGATTCGTCGAATTTTAATACATTTCAGGGTCCATGGATGCTCTTCTTTCCTTGCTTCCTCTTTGTTTATTCGAGAAGAGAAAAGATTGTGGGTATTGAAGAATATAAACCTGAGGACATTATAGAAGATAAATGGAAATCTAAGGCAACAATCATATTAATGAGGACAAGAAGCGTTGTTGTTATTAGTGAGTCTTCATTTACTAAGTTTTCAATTAAACACGATATCAACTGACAATTTTTTCTCCTCTATGCAATTGCATGGATGCACCATGCCAACATCCGAAGCCCAAACCCTCAACCATGCCTTTGATACCAAATGTAGGTTTTAACCCCATACATAAATTACCTGCATGCGAATTCTAAAAACATAAAATAAACAATGGTGAGAGCATAAAACATAAAAAAAATATACACAAAGATTTTCCCTTGGATCCAAAAATCGGGACTACCAGATTGATTTTTCATTATCCTTGGCCAAAATCCTGGCCAACTAGACCAAGTGAGCCTACACTGCTCACCTCCCTAGCCTTCCTTACAATGAAGTTTTCCCACCTTTTATAGGTTTCATTACATGCAATATCATGGGTACACAATACCATGTGCCCCAAAACCACTCTTGTTTAACTTGGTCAACCTTGACTCTAACCCTGAGTCAATTTTACCTAACATTTGTGCTGCCAAGGAAAAGAGTGTTTGGATGGTATCCCATTTTGTTGCGGGGGGGAAATTCTCCTCATAGTCAAACCCTTCCTTCCATGAAAAACCTTTTTCCACAAGCCTTGCTTTGTGATTGTCAAATGAGCCATCTTCTTTATACTTGTTTTGGAAGACCCACTTGCAGCCTATTGGTTTGGTCCCCAATGGAGGATCAGCCAACTTCCAGGTGCCATTATTTATCAAGGAATCATATTATTTTTGCATCACTTCTTTCCATTCATCATAAGAAGAAGCTTCTTTGAAGGAAGTTGGTTCAAAAGCTATAGATAAATTCAGTTCAAAATCATAAGAAACATCCATATCAACTGGTGAATCAGAATCGTTGGCATCACCTCCATTATGTCTAGTTGAGCTTCTTGTTCTTGTCTTTCCAACCTCATCAGGATGAACACTTCAAAGTGTCTTTGTTAGCCATTTTGGACGACCTTTCTGAGAAAAGCCTAGGCTACTAAGTCGACTAAGTTGGGGCTGAATCAAGATTTAGTCTCCCAATTTTGTCAATCACATCACTCAAAGTGTCATCTGGATCAATGTTTGGATCTTCATGTGGGGGAGAGAGTGCTTCAGAAGAAGATTCCATAGGTTGATCTAGTATAGGAACCCTCCCTTCAAGATGTGGAATCTCATTATCAAACTCTTTAAAATATTTTGCATGTCTGAATCTATCCAAGTGATCAAGCTACCGCTCCACAACATTGTCACCCTTGGAAAATTCAAGAAATATCAAGTCTATAGATATTATAAACTTCTTATTGACTTTATCATAGAGATAGTATGCTTTGGAGGTATTTCATTACCCCAAGAAGGTACACCTATGACTCCTTCCACCAAGTTCATTTCTCTATTCCTTAGGTATCAAGGCATAACAAGTGGAATAAAAAAACCTTAGATGCCTCACTGAAGGAATGTGGCCATACCACATTTCATAGGGGGTCTTGTATTTGATAACATTAGAGAGACACTTATTCTTTATATGCATAGAACATAAAACTACATCAACCCAAAACATCAGCTTAACATTGTTGAAAAACATCATAGAATGTACCATATTTAAGACTGTCCTGTTCATTCTTTCAACTACTTCGTTCTATTGGGGATTGTAGGGCACAATTGTTTGATTTTTGATCCCATGCCGACGAAGATAGTTTTCAAATTCATTTGAAGTGTATTATTTTCCATTACCAATGCGAATAGAGCCAATATGAGATTGTGCATCATTTTCAGTCCATGCATGAAAGTTCTTAAATATTTCAAAAGCTTCATATTTTTTCTTCAATAATTAAACCCAACACATTCTGGTGTAGTCATCAATAAATGCCATCATATAATTATTACCTTTTGCAGAAGGAACAGACATTAGGCCACATAAATAAGAATGAATGAGTTCAAGATTTCTATGTGCTCTGGAATGAGAATCATGAAAAGAATGTTTGCTATGCTTTCCTAAGATACAAGCATCACATTGCTTAAATTTCCTAGGAATTGTAGGAAAACCAATAACATCATTTTTGTTCAACAAACAAAGGTTGTCACAGTTCAAGTGTCCAAATATAGCATGCCATAAAAGACTCGATGGAAATGTACCTTCATCATAGTGAGAATTTTATGAGAAGTTTTGTGCATGAGCAGAGGTTCTGTTATCACTCCAATATTTCTCTAGAGTTGTTAAGAAAGAAATGATTAGAGGTAACCACAAACCAACTTTGGAGATTAGGATCTAGCCTTCCTAATTCTTAGAGAGAGCTCTCCCTTTATGTTTTAACTTTGTTTTATTTGTTTGATTTTAGGCTAGTTATGATTGTACTTGGGTTTTGATTTGGTTTTGGCGGTGGGCTCACTTACTTAGATGGATAGAGGGATGTATTTTACCTTTGGGCTATGGGGTCAAATGTGAAGAAAACAGGACTGGATCAAGTTCTAAAAATAGTGTCTACAGGGCAAGGTAGCTGAGTTATTTCAGATCTTAAGGCTGGATGGTGAAGTTGGTTTCAATCGGATCCAAAGAGCAATTAAGGGTTCCTTAGGCTAGATTATGAAAGAAGTGAAAGAGGTCAACCGGGATGGGAGAGAAATTAAGGATTCTCAAATCTGGATATCAGAAGAAAACATAGAAATGATTAACTATTCAAGACAGAGTGTACTTAAACAAATTCTGAAATAAATTTCCAGTTAAATTAGTCACTTTATATAACATGCAAGTTTGTGAAATACATAAGAAGATAAAAAATTTGACAAAAGAAAATACCTCACTGTAATAGCTAACCACATGAATCTTGTAATGAAATCTCTTTATTACTCAGTCCAGTCTGGTTACTTGAAAAATTGGTACAATAACCCTAAGGTTTATGATCAATACAACTCTACAAATGTATAGCCATCCATCCTCAATACTTCAAAATATGAAGTATTTTTAAAAAAATAGTTTACAAAATATCCCAAACTGTCTTGGGAATTAATCTAGGAGAAAGATGTTCAACTGCTGTATGCTTTCCCTGTTTATTTGGTTGTGCTCTCTTTATGCTTTGATATTTATTTGTTTATTCTCTGCCATGGTGTTGGTCTTCACACTGGCTATTCTTTTTACTTTGATCTTTCAACTGATACGCTTTCACATGATACTCTTTCATCTGGTTGGTCTATTACTTTTTCTTTACTGTGCCTTTTCACTTGGATTGTCAATTTTCACATTTTGACTGTGTATTTTAATAGTAAGTCATTCAACTTTTCCCATGTGTCTGCATCTGGTAATTGAACTTTTACCATCCTCGTATAAATTTCATCTACTTCTGTGTACTTGGAAAAAGTGGGTTTATTTACAGAAAGGTGTTTTACCTCATGCTGGAGGTAAAATAGGTTCTCAAATGTTTGATATAGAACCTTTCTAGTAGACATCCCTTTCATGGAAGAAGTATTTACCTGATCTCAGGCCACCTCTCTGATTCTCCTGTTGTAGTCATCCCATGGCATCAATTTATCATTTATCATCAAGGGATTTGGCATACCTTTCTGCCTCAAAACATCAAACTTAACCATGAACTTGTCTATAGCCAACTGCATGGTTTAGCATTTATCTTCAAGGTTCATCATCAAATTCCTTTTGGTGATGACCTTTTTTACCTCTAGTATTGTGCCAGTCCTGTCAGGTATCTCCAGATCCTGCAATTCCTATTTGTTTTTGGAGTCGAGGAAATGAATTATTCTAGTGTCTTCCTCTTGCATGTCCCCAATTCTGATTTAACTCTTTGTATGGCTTCTATAGCCTCTTTCACTAAGTCATTTTGTGCAAAAATTACTTGAATGGATTGTCAAATATCATTGAAAGTGTTAATGATATTGGCCCGTAACTGTTCCTTAGCTTGGCCAAGTGGCTCCTTTAATGTTAATTATTTCTCCAAGCTCTTCATCCTTTTAGTCAACCTAGTTGACTTCTGAACTTCTTCCTTGTGAATAATTTGTGCAAGCTTATTATCATTCTCTAGACTGGTTATCTTTTCCTTAAGATTGTTTATTCCTGTGGTTTGAATGGACATGTGCTCCATTTATTTGACCAACTTGCTTGCCTCATCACCTGGTTGGGCTGCTACTGATGTCAAACTTGTTGCTAATGTAGATGTTGTGGCAGTTGGTAGTGTTGTGGCCAATGGGGCTGTAGGATCCAATGAAGCTTCCAAGGTGGATGGTACTATAGTAGTGACTGTTGGGATAACAGTGGCAGTGGCAGTCTCAAGAATAGCTTGTTTTAACTGTAACAAGCTGTCCAACTCCTTCTCCATTTCCTTCAATTGATCATTGAGTTGTAAAACAAGGTCCATCATTTCCTCCTGATGTGTTTGTCTTTCTAAGACCTCTTTTGTCCGTGGGTACTATGAATGAGGCAATTTGAGTTGTTTTTTAACAATAACAATGTCCTCATTCTTTTTCTTTATCAAATTCTCAGCAGCCTTGACATCATTGGGATCATGTCACAACTCAATCACCAAGTATTCTAGTGACTTGATTCTATTATCTTTGCCCTGTGAGGAGGCCTTTTCCAATTTGTACTGTGATGTAATGTTGTCCAATGAACTTTGAAGTCTGTGTGTAGTCATAGCTTTACTTGTCAAGGTGGAATAGATCATCTCACTTGACTTCTTGTGAAACTCATTTTGGTCAATGGGATGAACATCGCTGGCCAAAACCTCAAAATCTGTTTTCCTATAGTATGATGATGTTTTTGGCTACTGGACTGTAGGTTGCATGAATTTCATTCACATTTTTCCTGTTTTGATGTCAAACGTTGACATCAACCTATTTTGATTTGCAGGTGTTTGCTTGAAGTATTGGGCATAAGTCTCAGCCTTCAACTTCTGATTCCTCAACTTAATTTCCTTGTATCTATCTTTGATGTTCTTCTCTTTATCCACATGCCTAGTGAATGAAGAGACCTCAAGGCTGAGCTGTCTCTCAATAAGTTGAGTGTTTGATGTTGAGGGCTGGTGTGTTTCTCCTGAAGCTATTGTGCCTTTACTCCTTTCCACAATTGTATCAGTGTCAGTGATTTCCATTGAGTCAATGGTGTCTCTCTGTTCAGTTACAGGATTGAGCTTGGGCCTCTTCCTGTAACTGATCTCAAACTGTTCACCTGTGGTTTCCATAGCTGAACTGGAAACCTCCTCCTTGGTTCTCTTTACATTTCTATCCTCATTTGCTGGAGTCTATAAAATAGGATGAATATTCATTGGTTCTCCTAGTTCTGTAACTTGCAGAAAGGAACTTGTATCAATCTATTTTTCTACATCAATCAATGTATTCTCTACATCAACTATAGTACTGTCCATGTCTATTAGAGTGCTTTCCAACCATTCTGATTGGTTGGAAAACATCTCAATTTCTAGTCTGGGATGACGGATGAAAGGTCCCAATTTGACCTTGAGCCTTAGTTTATTTATGACTCCATGAGGGTCATACTGCCACATAAAGCTGTTCTTGAATTTCATTTGTTGCAAAATATTATTTGCCTCTAGTCCAACTTCTCTGGTATTACAAATGAAGGGGCCCAATTGATTTTTCATTTTGAATTGGGTCTTCTTCCTAGCTGATAGGAAGTTGACTTCATCAAAATTTATAATCTGCCTAAAGTATTCTAGTGCAAATATCCTCATGGGGAGGTATTTGGGTAGTTTGTAGGGGGCAAGTTGGCATCCATATATCCTTATTTCTGTGTGGTTCTGGTACATATACCAGTCTCCCACTTTACTGTTCTTTGCCAACTGTAACACCATTTTGATCTCTTGACTGATTCTGGGCTTAGGGCTACTGGTTAGCATATTCATAACTAGATGGACAAATGAATCAATGAAGTCTTTGTAGGAAATAATAGCAGAGAATTTCTGGATCAATGGTGTATAGTATATAATTGATCTTGGATTTCCTTTGGTATCCAACTTTTGGATGCTGACAGGGAGTTTATCTCACTAGTAGTATAAGAACATATGAAATAAAACTGAAGAATACTTGAAAACTCTCTCGGTTGGTAGCCTGGTGAACTGTTCATGCATTCTGTCTGCTATGGATTGAGCATATTTATACATCATAGCATGAGGCTTGCCTGGGGAAAATATGGAAAGGAAGGAAAGAACAACCTCATCCATATGTTCATCTGTGGTGTATCCTAAAATGAAGGAGAGCATGGTGATGATTTGTCTGCCTCTCTTAGAAAAAATGGTGGTAGCATACGGAGGACTCTCTGTAGGAGTATGACACTCCTTTATGATGAAAGTTTGTAAAATTTGGGCTATCCTAGGAGGGTCTAACTTGGTATAGAGGTCAAGCAAGCCTTAATTTGAAAGTGGGGTCTCATTTGGGCTTGGTTGGACTTGCAACATTTGGTTAATGGATTCTACAGTGATGGTAAATAACACTTGCTAGTCAGGGGTGACAATGGCTCTTTGGCTAGGAATGTAGCAAGCATGACAGATTTGGATGATTTCTGGGAATGGGTGTACTTCTGGAAACAAAAACTTGGGCAAATTAGACTCCCAAAGGTGAATGCCATCATTATGGTTTAAGAGCATGTCCTTACTCTAGCAGTGGAGCTTTAGAAGGTAGGCAGGGGAAGTAGTGTCCTTAAATTGAAAATAACGGTCTGCTAAGGCAAGGTGGTCAATTTCCAGGTGAGGGGTTTGCAGAGGTCTCATGTCTAGAGAGGTTTGGGAAGCCATAATTGGGTTTACAAATTTGAACTAGGCTTTCAGTGGTTTCAGAAGTGAGGTTTGGAAGTTCTGGAACAACGGGAGGGTAATTATAGTTTGTAAAAGGGTTTGGGATGTACAAATAGGTTTCTTCTCAATTTAGGAAAGTTTCTTTAATTAATTCAATTATTCAACCACTTAATTACAACTGTGCATTTTCAAATTTCAAAGGCCGTTCTCATTTTTTCCAAGAATACTTGGAAATAGATGGTTTGACGTGCATATTGGGTTCAATGGTGAATGCAGAAGGTACTGTAGCTTTCAATTGTCAACTTGTTGCTTAAATTGGGTATCTGGAGCGTCTTCAGGCAGCAGAAGGTGGTCAAATTGGTCGCAGAGGTTTCAGCATGTCACAAATGGCTAATCAGCAATTTGCAGTGAAAAACAAGCGAAAAGAGAGAATTGGGGCTTTTTTAGCCTTTTAACGGGTAACGGCCACATTTTGGCATTGAAATTATAAATGAATAGTGGGCAGTTTTCAATTTAGGTGGGGAGGTGGTTTTCTGGGTCATTTCACCACTTTTGGAGGGCGGACGGTATTTTTCGCGAGCACGTGATCTAGCCTGGTGCCGCCACGTAGTAGAACAACGCCTAGGCAGAACCACAAATCTCGCGTGCTCTCAAGCTATTATTGGTCAGACGATGAATCAGCGTGATATGGTTATACACCGTTAGATCTAGGAGTAGGAGATCGGAAGGATATCACACAATTGAGTTGCATGAATAGAATCAGGAAAGTGATTTGGTAGGGCCCGAGATTTAATTACAGATAATTATAATTAATTAGCGCATAATGTCGGGTTTTTTAATATCAACAGCGGGTAAATAAGGTGGGACCATGGGTTATATGGCGGGGTTTTTTAGCTGCACCAGGGTTGGTGGGTTAAAAGGTTATGGGGGAAAATATGAAGCGGGGACGTTAATTACATAATGCGGGGGCATAAAAACTTAGGATAAGGGGGTTTTTGTGGGTTTTCAAGGGGGAAAGGGAATTAATAAAGGGGGAAGGTGATATTTGTAATGGGGAATGGGTTTCACACTAGGGAAAAGGGTTTTGGGAAGGGGGGATGATTTTTGAAGGGTAATTTCTAGGGGAATGTGTGAAACCAAGGGGTAAAGGTCAAAATGAGGGGAAAAGGGTATTTATAAGTAATGAAGGGATAATGGGGAAATTAACAAATAAGTATGTGGGGGTATAGTGAAATGAGGGGAAATTAGTTAAACAAGCTTGGTGGATATCCTTTCTTTCTCATAAATCCTCATGCACATGAAACATAGGATTAAGCATGATAAATGTGCTTTTGACTTAGCAACATTGTGCATTTGCAACCTTTCTTCTACTTAACCTTTATTTACCCTAACATTTCTCTTCATTTTAATGGGTGCATTTGAGCTTGCTGACCCTTTATTTCCTTTTCTTTTGATAAGAAAACTATCTAATTCTAACCTTATAACTTTCAATGGCTTAGATTAAAATAATGAGCTCATTTTTATTCTCTACCTAACTACTGATTTGCCAAGGTTAAACAGTTTGGCTATATCTTTATTCTCTATCTATAAACATGAAATTTAAAACATGAATGAGTCAAGATTAAGCTATTTGACCATCATGGATTGTGGCATTTTTGACAAGCTACACAAAATCTTATTTTACAATGTAAAGCAAAAGGAGTGGCATTTGAATTTGCACACTTTCATGATCTATTTTTATCTCTTTTTTTGGGGTTCATATTTTTTTCTTTTTTGATCTTTTTTCCTTTCTTTTTGTAAGGGCCTTGCCATAGGAAATCAAATTTGCCATCTTTACCTTTGTCTTCTCTTCTAGAATCCCATTTGAGAACTTTATCACATATGTAAAAATCATCAGCTTTGGGCTTTTTATCAAAAATATTTTTGATTTTATCCTGGATCACTTGTGATTTGACATAGACTTCTTCTCTGGTTTGCTACAAGTGTATTCTCTGATTTATCCTTCTTTGGATATAATTTGGTTCTACCTGCAACTCTTGAATGATTTTCATTACTGGCACTCCTAAAGAGGATGGAAAAAGAGTATCCATACCATATACTAGCTGATAAGGAGATGTACGAATGGACTTTTTGGTAGTTAGTCTATCTGCCCATAAGGCATTGACCAACTTTTTGTTCCATGTCTTCTTGTTGTCTTCTAGCAATTTCTTGATGATATTGACAAGGCTTTTGTCTGAGGATTCTGCAAGTCAATTACCTTGATGGTAATAGGCAGTGGAATGGCCAAAGGTAATGTGATATTTGTTACAAAAGTCTACCATTTTCTTGGATTTAAAATAGCTGCATTATCAGTAATGAGCTTTTGGGGGCATCCAAATCTTGAAAGGATATTGTTTTCAAGGAATGAGATAATGACAGAGTCTGTGGCTTGTCTAGAAGGGATGGCTTCTATCCATTTAGTAAAGTAATCAGTGGCTGTCAAAATCCATTTATGCTGGGCTGAGGAGGATGGGTGAATTTCCCCAATGAAGTCTAAACCCCATTGTTGAAATGGCATTTCTGTGGAGATGGGTTTGAGAGGTAAAGGTAAAAGCTTCCTTTTGCCCTCAAATATCTGGCACTTATGACAGGAGGTCACATGTTTCTTGACATCTGCAAAAAGGGTGGGCCAGTAAAAACCTGCCCTTAGGATCTTGTCAGCAGTTGTTTTCCAATATAGGTGTCCTCCACAATCTCCTGCATGAAATTCTTGCATAATTTTTTCAGCTTCATCTTTCAGTAAACAATTTAAAATAACGCCACCATTATCTTTCCAAAATAAAGCATTATCTATCATACAATATTTCATTGATTTCATTTTCAAAAATATAGCTTTAGTTCTAGATAAACCAAGAGGAGCTTGTAAGTTTAGTAAGACAAATATGATATCTGCATACCAAGGTGAATCTGTAAAAGGTTCACTGATCTGTGGAGTCTCCATCTCTTCCTGATCATCTAGGGCACCAATGAAATTTATATTTAAGGCTTGAAAGTTCGATTCAGCCATGAGTTTAGCTAAACCTTTGCCTTTGATAAGTTTTGTAGGCTTTATTTCTATGTCATATTCCAAATTGGTGGCAATCCATTTGCCTCTCTTTCCTTCAGGCCCATTTTGTGTCAAAATTTCCTTTACTACTGAATTTGGAACATAAGCAATGATGTGTGAATACAAGATGTACACTTTGAAATATTTAATAGCTTTCACTAAAGCAAGTGCTTGTTTTTCCATTATGTTGTACTTTAGTGTAGCATCTCTCAAAGATTTGATAAAAAATGCAATAGGTTGCTCATATCCTTGATCATTCTTTTGCAACAAGACTGCTGCAATAGTATGTTCTGAAGCAAAAGAAAAAATTATAAAATCTTTGTTGAAATCAGGACTTATGAGGACTGGAGTTTTGGTAAGGGCTTCCTTGATTGCCTCAAAAGACTGTTTAGCCTCTACTATCCACTTAAGTGCTGAATCTTTCTTCAACATGTTGTTTAACTCTCTAATTAATTTTGTTAAGTTTGAAATGAATCTCCTAAGAAAATTTATTTTGCCTAAAAATGACTGTAATTCTTTGATGTTTCTAGGATGAGTGATGGTCAGGATTGCCTCTATTCTAGTTGGATATATTCTAATTCCATCTTTGGATATTATATGTCCCAAGAGTTTACCTTCTTCTAGACTAAAGAGTGTCTTTTCGGGATTTAAGGAAATACCAAATTTTCTGCATTTAATGAAAACTCTTCTTAGGTGATCTAGATGCTTGTTATCTAATTTAGAAATACTGTGATGTCATCTTGGTAAACAACTAGAAAGTCATGGATTTCTTTTGCAAAATCTATATCCATAGCTCTTTGGAATGTTGCTCCTACATTCATTAATCCAAAAGGCATCTTCAAATACATGAAAGTACCCCAAGGAGTAGTAAATGCAATCTTTGCTTGATCCTCTGGTTGAACTAAGATTTGGTTGTATCCAGAAAATCCATCAAGCAATGAAATTTTGGATGAGCCTACTACCCTCTGAAGAATATGGTCCATTTTTGGGAGAGGATAGTTTTCTTTTAATGAGACTTTGTTCAAGTTTTTGAAATCAACACAGAGTCTGATTTCTCTTGTTTTCTTCCTAGTAGTGACTAAGTTTGAGACCCAATCTGAATATGTAATGGGTGCTATGATCTGTGCATCATACATCCTTTTTACTTCCTTTTCAATGAGTGGCATAAGAATTGGATTAATTCTCCTAAGATTTTGTTTAAAGGGTTTATCGTCTTCTTTTATAGGTATCTTATGTTGAATTATGCTGGTACCATAAGACTTAAGCTCTTCATAACTCCAGGCAAAAACATCTTGAAACTCTTTGAACATGTTTATGTACTTAAATTTTTCATCTGGAGGTAATGCTTTGGATATTTTGATAATATTGGGATTTTCTTCAGTTCCTATGTTACATTCTTCTATCTTTTCTTTTAAACACTCCATTTTTGGTTTCCTAGCTACATCATTTGAATCAAACAAATCTTCTAATGGGACTAATTCCTTGGGCAAAAAGTTATCTTTAAGGTTTAAAATTTCAGGATCATCATTCATTATTTCTTATATTTCCATGCTTTCTATGTTATCTATTTCTACTTTAGTGAAATTAGTGGGTTTATTAAGATCTAAAGCATTTATATCTATTTCACTATCTATTTCATTATCTACTGTACAGTCTGTATCTATATTACAGTTTTGAAACTCACCTTCAGCATTCATGAAATCATAAATTTGTGAATCTCATGAGAAAATCTGCCAATATTTCAAATTGTCAGGTATAACAGGCCTATGTCTCACTTCTGCAGTGTACTTGTGGTTGGGTTGAAAAGGCAATTTACAGGTACTAGCAAAACTGACCAAACTGTGAGCTTGCATATTCTGTTTCCTAGGAATGGCAACAAAGTTAGTTTCCAGAAGATCCTTGATCAAATCTAGGACAGTCTCTCTATATTGGCTAAGTCTGGGATTATTCACAGAGTATTCACCTTTGATTTGTTTAATAATCAATTCTGAGTCTCCCATGATAGAAACTCTCTTGGCCCCAAGTTTTCTAATCATTTGTAGTCCTAAGATTATAACTTCATATTCTTTAATGTTATTTGTGCATTTAAAGTTTAATCTAAAGACATGACCTTCAGAATGATTGTTTTCCATGTTGTGAATCCAAACTCTTGCACTTTCTCCTAACCTATTCACAAAGCCATCAAAATCTAGATGCCATAGGGACTCATGAAAAATGTTTTCACTACCAGGAGCTTTTTATTTTTCTTCTACAGCTGTGATTTCATTTTTTGCATTGTCTGAATTGTACAAGATAAAAGAGTCCATATCAGAATGCATGGAGTATATATGGAAATTCTTTGGTTTTTCTACACTACTCACCATGTATTTCATCAATGTTTCTCTATAAAGTTTTCTTTGCTGACCAAACAAAAATATGGTAGCATATGACATGCCTAACTGTAGAGATCCCTGTAATTTTTCTCCCCATGAGCAAGACAACAACATTCCATACTTGGGTAGGATATCAAAAACTACTATGTCCATCACAATACTCTTTTTTGGGCACTGGACTAGAGTTACACACAAATATTTAATCAGGCCAAGGCATTTAACTTGGCTAGAATCAAAGGAAAAGAGGTCCTTGTATGGTATGGTGATATCTAAGTTTAGTCTGTCCATGATTTCTTTAGGCATCAAGTTATGGGATCCCCCTAAATCTAACATAGCATTATGTAAGATTTTGTCATGAATATTCAAGCTAATGTAGAATGGAGGGATACCCCCTTGCTGATGTGTGCCATTTACTTCAAAACCAAACAATAACTCAGGTTGATCATCATTCAAGTTTACATCATCCTCTCCTTCACCTATATTTAATGTTTAAGTGATTTGTGCTCTATATGATTCATTTTTCACTAGCTTGGTCAAAGGAATTGATATTTTCAATTTTTCTATCTTAGTCTTAATGTTGAATAGAAATTGAGTTTTGCATGATTACATGAGATCTTCCCTAGTAAATGTGGTCTATGTGTTTTTATCTTCTTTTTCAATACTTGGCACTTCAGTCTGTGTTTCAATAGTTTTGTTTTGAATTCTCTTATTTGGAATGATTTGAGTAACAGTTTCAGTTTGAGTTTTAGATGAAGTTATATCTACAATTTTTGGGTTGGAAGTCTCCTGAGTTCCCCTAGGGAGAATTTGTATAACTTTGGTCATAAGAGCTTCTGTTATATTTTTAGTTTGGGTTTGGATTGATATCTTAGTGGGAATTTCAATATTCTTTTTACTTCTAAGGCTGTACTGTTTGTGAACCTCATATATAGCAGATTCATAGCCTTGTTTGAAGTCAAAGGATTCTCCAGATTCTAATTGCAATTGTTGCAGCATGTACAATTCCTGTTCTTCCTAAGTAAGAAAAACAACTTCTTCATTTTTAATCCCTAATAGGTTTATCTGGGTGTCATCCTCTTCTTCATGGTTTTGTGAACCCTTAGCATAGTTTTCTTGGAAGGGTGGTCTAATTTGTTGATCTGGTATAGCATTATTTCCAGTGTTAGGATTCTTCCTAAAGTTGGGGTTTCTTATTGGGGGTGGCTGTTGATTTTCCCACTGAGTTTTTCTTTCCATGTTTTCTAATCTATCCATTATTCTTTCTACACTCTTTGCTAAACTATCTATTTTACCATCAGAAGTGGAAGTTTCCTCTTTAATGACAACTCTTTTTTCATTTCTCATCCTAGCTTTCTTAGCTAATAAATTTTCTTCTACACTAACAACATTACTCTGCATTTGTTCTAATGTTTCAGGGTTTCTTTCCCTTAATTGGTATGACATGTCAGTGTCAAAACCATCAGGAAATTTGATCAATGCTAGGTTTGGTGGAGGTTTAATATTAGCAGGGATTGCATTGTAGATGCTATTGAACCTAGTACAATAATCCTGAACTGATTCATTAGGAGCTCTTCTAATGTTATCATATTCAGATAGTATTTGCAGAGGGTTTTTCTTTCTTTCCCATCTATCAATGAATAATCTATGAAAAGCAACTAAATTTGCAATATGATTAGCAGGTAAACCTTTGAACCATTTCTTAACATCCCTTGTTAATGTTTGGGCAAATAACCTCATTTGGACATCAGACTCATCGATTTCATGCAATTCAAAGTAATAAGTCATTTTGTTCACATGTTGTTGGGAAGTATACTGACCAATAGCATAAAAAAAGATATTTTGCTTTGGTAATCTTGGGGCATGGCATGGAGTTGTGCTGGTAAGACCAAAGGTGCATATCTATCTGCCATGGCTGAGATTTTGTTTTGACTAAGGGGAAAAGTAGTGGTGCTTGAAGAAGGACTTGAGATGGTTGGAGATGAACTAGATGAGCTTGAGGTGTTTGGTTGAAGAGGAAGCTGAGGAATACTTGGTTTATGGGAATTAATTGTGGTGGATATTATAGACGAGGTGGTAGTAAATGAAGGTGTATTTACAATATTTGAAGATTCAGCAGAAAGTTGAGAGGCAACAACAGTAAGGGTATCTAATTCAACTGATTGTTGAATATAGGCATCATCTATATGTCTTATCAATGTAGAGGTTGAAGCTTCTAGTTTGTAAAAATTTTGCAACACAAGTTTATCTAAATCTGGATGTATAGGCACCTTTTTTGACTCAATGAATTGAATAAAATTAGGGTCTAATATAGTTTCATGAATTGCATTTTCTGATTTAGTTCTAAACAATGAAAGGTCAAATGACAAATCAAACAGAATATCCTCTAAAGTTGATAATTCCTCGAGGGGTAAATTTGTTTTAACTAACTAGCTACTACTTGCTTGAGTTTCTACCTTTTCTGATTTCCTTAAAATTCTGTCAGGGTCATCAACTATTGTAGCAGGGTTTGGATTTGGATTTGCCCTGGTATAGTGAGTCTTTTTGGGAGCCAGAATTTTAGTTTTTTAATTGTTTTTTGAAACTTTTTAACCACAACTCTAAAATGACCTTAAGGGGCAAAAGATGAGAATTAAGATTTCCTTAAAGTTTTATTACACTGAGGATCGAAGTCCCTAGTATGGTCACCAATATGTTATCACTCCAATATTTCTCTAGAGTTGTTAAGAAAGAAATGATTAGAGGTAACCACAAACCAACTTTGGAGATTAGGATCTAACCTTCCTAATTCTCAGAGAGGGCTCTCTCTTTATGTTTTAACTTTGTTTTAGTTATTTGATTTTAGGCTAGTTATGATTGTACTTGGGTTTTGATTTGGATTTGGTGGTGGGATCACTTACTTAGATGGATAGAGGGATGTCTTTTACCATTGGGCTATGGGGTCAAATGTCAAGTAAACATGACTTGATCAAGTTCAAAAATAGCGTCTACAAGGCAAGGTAGCTAAGTTATTTCAGATCTTAAGGTTGGATGGTGAAGTTGGTTTCAATCAGATCGAAAGAGAAATTAAGGGTTCTTAGGCCAGATTATGAAAGAAGTGAAAGAGGTCAACTGGGATGGGAGAGAAATTAAGGATTCTCAGATCCGAATATCAGAAGAAAACATAGAAATGATTAACTATTCAAGATAGAGTGTACTTAAACAAATTTTGAAATAAATTTCCAGTTAATTCATTCACTTTAGATAACATGCAAGTTTGTGAAATACATAAGATGATAACAAATTTGACAAAAGAAAATACTTCACTGTAATATCTCAACACATGAATCCTGTAATGCAATCTCTTTATTACTTAGTCCATTCTGTTGACTTGAGAAATTGGTACAATAACCCTCAGGTTTATGATCAATACAACTCTACAAATGTATAGCCATCCACCCTCAATACTTCGAAATATGAAGTATTTATACAAAAATAGTTTACAAAATATCCCAAACTGTCTTCGGAATTAATCTAGGAGAAAGAAATATCTTCATGTAAGAAGATAGAGACAGATGTTCAACTGCTGTATGTTGTCCCTATTTATTTGGTTGTGCTATCTTTAAGCTATGATATTTTGCTATTTATTCTCTGCCCCACCTTTGGTCTTCATGCTGGATATTCTTTTTACTTTGATCTTTCAACTGATACACTTTCACCTGATACTCTTTCATTTGGATGGCCTGTTACTTTTTCTTTACTGTTCCTTTTTCACTTTGACTGTCAATTTTCACATTTTGACTGTGTATTTTTATTGTAATTCATTCAACTTTTCCCATGTGTCTGCATTTGGTAATTGAATATCTACCATCCTCCTACAAATTTCATCTTCTCCTGTGTACTTTACAAAAGTGGGTTTATTTACAAAAAGGTGCTTTACCTCATGCTGGAGGTAAACCAAGTTCTCAAATGTTTGATATAGAACCTTTCTAGTAGACATCCCTTTCATGGAAGAAGTATTTACCTAATCTCTAGCCACCTCTCTGATTCTCTTGTATTAGTCATCTTGTGGCATCAATTTATCATTTATCACCAAGGGATTTTGCATACCTTTCTACCTCAAAACATCAAACTTAACCATGAACCTGTCTATAGCCAGTTGCATGGTTTGGCATTTATCTTCAAGGTTCATCATCAAATTCCTTTTGGTGAGGACCTTTTTTACCTCTAGTATTGCGCTAGTCCTGTCAGGTATCTCTAGCTCTTGCAATTCATATTTGTTTTTGGAGTTGAGGAAATGAATTATTATAGTGGCTTCCTCTGGCATGTCTCCCAATTCTACTTTAACTCTCTGTATTGCTTCTGTAGCCTCTTTCACTAAGTAATTTTGTTCAAAAATTACTTGAATGGATGGCCAAATATCATTGACAGAGTCAATGATATTGGCCCATAAATGTTCCCTAGCTTGGCCAAGTGGCTCCTTTAACATTAATTCTTTCTCTAAGCTCTTCATCCTTTTAGTCAACCTGGTTGGCTTCTAAACTTCTTCCTTATGCATAATTTGTGCAAGGTTGTTATCATTCTCCAGACTGGTTATCTTTTCCTTAAGCTTGTTTATTTCTGTGGTCTGAATGGACATGTTCTCCATTGCTTTGACCAACTTGCTTGCTTCATCACCTGGTTGGGCTGCTGCTGATGTCGAACCTGTTGCTGATGTAGATGTTGTGGTAGCTGGTAGTGCTGTGGCCAATGGAGCTGTAGGAGCCAATGAAGCTACCAAGGTGGATGGTATTATAGTAGTGACTGTTGGGATAATAGTGGTAGTGGAAGTCTCAAGACTAGCTTGTTTTAATTGTATCAAGCTGTCCAACTCCTTCTCCATTTCCTTCAATTGATCATTGAGTTGTAAAACAAGGTCCATCATTTCCTCCTGATGTGTTTGGATTTCTAAGACCTCTTTTGTCCGTGGGTGCTTTGAATGAGGCAATTTGAGTTTTTTTTTTGAGAGAAACAATGTCCTCATTCTTTTTCTTTATCAACTTCCCAACAACTTTGATATCATTGGGATCATGTTCCAACTCAATCACCAAGTCTTCTAGTGACTAGATTCTATTATCTTTGGCCTATGAGGAGGCCTTTTCCAATTTGTACAGTGCTGTAATGTTGTCCAATGAACTTTGAAGTTTGTGTGCAGTCATAGCTTTACCTGTCAAGGTGGAATAGATCATCTCACCTTCCTGCTTGTGAAACTCAATTTGGTCAATGGGATGAACATCCTTGGACAAAACCTCAAAATCTGTTTTCCTATAGTCTGTTGATGTTTTTGGCTATTGGATTATAGGTTGCATGAATGACATCTACATTTTTCCTGTTTTGATGTCAAAGGTTGACATCAACCTATTTTGATTTGCAGGTGTTTGATTGAAGTATTGGGCATAAGTCTCAGCCTTCAACTTCTCATTCCTCAACTTAATTTCCTTGTATCTATCTTTGATGTCCTTCTCTTTCTCCACAGGCCCGGTGAATGAAGAGACCTCAACACTGAGCTATCTCTCAATAAGTTGAGTGTTTGATGTTGAGGGCTGGTGTGTTTCTTTTGAAGCTACTATGGCTATGGGGTCAAATGTCAAGCAAACAGGACTTGATCAAGTTCAAAAATAACGTCTACAAGGCAAGGTAGCTAAGTTATTTCAGATCTTAAGGTTGGATGGTGAAGTTGGTTTCAATCAGATCGAAAGAGAAATTAAGGGTTCTTAGGCCGGATTATGAAAGAAGTGAAAGAGGTCATCTGGGATGGGAGAGAAATTAAGGATTCTCAGATCCAGATATCAGAAGAAAACATAGAAATGATTAACTATTCAAGATAGAGTGTACTTAAACAAATTCTGAAATAAATTTCCAGTTAATTCATTCACTTTAGATAACATGCAAGTTTGTGAAATACATAAGATGATAACAAATTTGACAAAAGAAAATACTTCACTGTAATATCTCAACACATGAATCCTGTAATGCAATCTCTTTATTACTTAGTCCATTCTGTTGACTTGAAAAATTGGTACAATAACCCTTAGGTTTATGATCAATACAACTCTACAAATGTATAGCCATCCACCCTCAATACTTCGAAATATGAAGTATTTATACGAAAATAGTTTACAAAATATCCCAAACTGTCTTCGGAATTAATCTAGGAGAAAGAAATATCTTCATGTAAGAAGATAGAGACAGATGTTCAATTGCTGTATGTTGTCCCTATTTATTTGGTTGTGCTATCTTTAAGCTTTGATATTTTGCTGTTTATTCTCTGCCCCACCTTTGGTCTTCATGCTGGCTATTCTTTTTACTTTGATCTTTCAACTGATACACTTTCACCTGATACTCTTTCATTTGGATGGCCTGTTAATTTTTCTTTACTATTCCTTTTTCACTTTGACTGTCAATTTTCACATTTTGACTGTGTATTTTTATTGTAATTCATTCAACTTTTCCCATGTGTCTGCATCTGGTAATTGAATATCTACCATCCTCCTATAAATTTCATCTGCTCCTGTGTACTTTACAAAAGTGGGTTTATTTACAAAAAGGGGTTTTACCTCATGCTGGAGGTAAAACAAGTTCTCAAATGTTTGATATAGAACCTTTCTAGTAGACATCCCTTTCATGGAAGAAGTATTTACCTAATCTTTGGCCACCTCTCTGGTTCTCTTGTATTAGTCGTCTTGTGACATCAATTTATCATTTATCACCAAGGGATTTGGCATACCTTTCTACCTCAAAACATCAAACTTAACCATGAACCTGTCTATAGCCAGCTGCATGGTTTGGCATTTATCTTCAAGGTTCATCATCAAATTCCTTTTGGTGAGGACCTTTTTTACCTCTAGTATTGCGCTAGTCCTGTCAGGTATCTCTAGCTCTTGCAATTCATATTTGTTTTTGGAGTTGAGGAAATGAATTATTATAGTGGCTTCCTTTGGCATGTCTCCCAATTCTACTTGAATGGATGGCCAAATATCATTGACAAAGTCAATGATATTGGCCCATAAATGTTCCTTAGCTTGGCCAAGTGGCTCCTTTAACATTAATTCTTTCTCCAATCTCTTCATCCTTTTAGTCAACCTGGTTGGCTTCTAAACTTCTTCCTTGTGCATAATTTGTGCAAGCTTGTTATCATTCTCCAGACTGCTTATATTTTCCTTAAGCTTGTTTATTCCTGTGGTCTGAATAGACATGTTATCCATTGCTTTGACCAACTTGCTTGCTTCATCACCTGGTTGGGCTGCTGCTGATGTTGAACCTGTTGCTGATGTAGATGTTGTGGTAGCTGGTAGTGCTGTGGCCAATGGAGCTGTAGGAGCCAATGAAGCTACCAAGGTGGATGGTACTATAGTAGTGACTGTTGGGATAACAGTGGTAGTGGCAGTCTCAAGACTAGCTTGTTTTAATTGTATCAAGCTGTCCAACTCCTTCTCCATTTCCTTCAATTGATCATTGAGTTGTAAAACAAGGTCCATCCTTTCCTCCTGATGTGTTTGGCTTTCTAAGACCTCTTTTGTCTGTGGGTGCTTTGAATGAGGCAATTTGAGTTTTTTTTTTAGAGCAACAATGTCCTCATTCTTTTTCTTTATCAACTTCTCAACAGCTTTGATATCATTGGGATCATGTTCCAACTCAATCACCAAGTCTTCTAGTGACTAGATTCTATTATCTTTGGCTTGTGAGGAGGCCTTTTCCAATTTGTACAATGCTGTAATGTTGTCCAATGAACTTTGAAGTTTGTGTGCAGTCATAGCTTTACCTGTCAAGGTGGAATAGATCATCTCACCTTCCTGCTTGTGAAACTCAATTTGGTCAATGTGATGAACATCCTTGGGCAAAACCTCAAAATATGTTTTCCTATAGTCTGCTGATGTTTTTGGCTGTTGGATTATAGGTTGCATGAATGACATCTACATTTTTCCTGTTTTGATGTCAAAGGTTGACATCAACATATTTTGATTTGCAGGTGTTTGATTGAAGTATTGGGCATAAGTATCAACCTTCAACTTCTCATTCCTCAACTTAATTTCCTTGTATCTATCTTTGATGTCCTTTTCTTTCTCCACAGGCCCAGTGAATGAAGAGACCTCAACGCTGAGCTGTCTCTCAATAAGTTGAGTGTTTGATGTTGAGGGCTGGTGTGTTTCTTTTGAAGCTACTATGCCTTTTCTCCTTTCCACAATTGTATCAGTGCCAGTGATTTCCACTGAGTCAATGGTGTCTTCCTGTTCAGTTACAGGATAAAGCTTGGGCCTCCTCCTGTAACTAATCTCAAACAATTCACTTGTGGTTTCGATAGCTGAACTAGAACCCTCCTCCCTGGTTCTCTTTGCATTTCTATCCTCATCTGTTGGAGTTTGTAAAATAGGAGGAATATTCATTGGTTCTCCTAGTTCTGGAACCTGCAAAAGGGAACTTGTATAAATATGTTTTTCTACATCAATCAATGTATTCTCTACATCAACTGCAGTATTGTCCATGTCTATTAGAGTGTTTTACAACGTTTCTAATTGGTTGGCAAACATCTCAATGTCTGGTCTGGGATGATGGATGAAAGGTCCCAATTTGACCTTGAGCCTTAGCTTATTTATGACTCCATAAGGGTCATACTGCCACATAAATCTGTTCTTGAATTTCATTTGTTGCAAAATCTTATTTGCCTCTGGTCCAACTTCTCTGGTGTTACAAATGAAGGGGCCTAATTGATTTTTCATTTTGAATTGGGTCTTCTTCCTAGCTAATAGGAAGTTGACTTCATTAGAATTTATAATCTTCCTAAAGCATTCTAGTGCAAATATCCTCATGGGGAGGTATTTGCGTAGTTTGTACGGGGAAAGTTGGCATCCATATATCCTTATTTCTGTGTGGTTCTGGTACAAATACCAATCTCCCACTTTACTGTTCTTTGCCAACTGTAACACCCTTTTGATCTCTTGACTGATTCTGGGCTGAGGGCTACTGGTTAGCATATTCATAACTGGATGGACAAATGAATCAATGAAGTCTTTGTAGGAAAAAATAGTGGAGAATTTCTGGATCAATGGTGTCTAGTAGATAACTAATCTTGGATTTCCTTTGGTATCCAACTTTTGGATGTTGATAGGGAATTTATCTGACTGGTAGTATAAGAACATATGAAATAAAACTGAAGAATACTTGAAAACTCTCTCGGTTGGTAGCCTGGTGAATTGTTCAACATAGTTATACATTATAGCAGGAGGATTTCTTGGGGAAAAGATGGAAAGGAAGGCAAGAACATCCTCATCCACATGTTCATCTATGGTGTATCCTAAAATGCAGGAGAGCATGGTGATGATTTGTCTGCCTCTCTCAGATAAAATGGTTGCAGCATATGGAGGACTTTCTGTATGAGTATGAAACTCCTCTACGATGAATGTTTGGAAAATTTGGGCTATCCTAGGAGGGTCTAACTTGGTATAGAGGTCAAGCAAGCCTTCAATAGAAAGTGGGGTCTCATTTGGGCTTGTTTGGACTTGCAATATTTGGTTAATGGATTCTGCAGTGATGGTAAATAACACTTGCTGGTCAGGGGTGACAATGGCTCTTTGGCTAGGAATGTAGCAAGCATGACAAAAGTGGATGATTTTTGGGAATGGGTGTACTTCTGGAAACAAATACTTGGGCAAATTAGACTCCCAACGATGAATGCCATCGTTCTGGTTTACGAACTTGTCCTTACTCTAGCAGTGGAGCTTTAGAAGGTAGGCAGGGGAAGCAATGTCCTTAATTTGAAAATCTCTATCTGCTAAGGCAAAGTGGTCAATGTCCAAGTGAGGGGTTTGCATAGGTCTCACATCTAGAGAGGTTTGGGAAGCCATAATTGGGTTTACAGATTTGAATTAGGCTTTCAGTGGTTTCAAAAATGAGGTTTGGAAGCTCTGGAATAGTGGGAGGGTAATTACAGTTTGTAAAATGGTTTGGGATGTACAAATAGGTTTCTTCTCAATTCAGGAAAGTTTCTTTAATTAATTCAATTATTCAACCACTTAATTACAACTGTGCGCTTTCAAATTTCAAAGGTCGTTCTAGTTTTTTCCAAGAATTCCTAGAAATTGATGGTTTGACGTGCAGAATGGGTTCAGTGGTGAATGCCGAAAGTACTGTAGCTTTCAACTGTCAACTGGTTACTTCATTTGGGTATCCAGAGCGTCTTCAGGTGGTAGAAGTGGTAAAATTGGTCGCAGAGGTTTCAGGGTGTCACAAATGGCTAATCAACAGTTTGTAGTGAAAAACAAGTGAAAAGAGCAAATTGGGGCTTTTTTGGCCTTTTAACGGGTAATAGTCACATTTTGGCGTGGAAATTATAAATGAACAGTGGGTAGTTTTTGGTTTAGTCAGGGAGGTGGTTTTCTGGGTCATCAAACTGCTTTTGGAGGGCGAGCGATATTTTTCGCGAGCAAGCAATCTGGCCTGGTGCCGCCACGTAGCAGAAAAACGCCCAGGAAAAACCATGAATCTTGCATGCTCTCTGGCTATTATCGGTCGGATGATGAATCTGTACGATATGGCTATACACCGTCGGATTTGGGGGTAGGAGATTAGAGGGCTATCACGCAATTGAGTTGCACGGATAGAATTGGTAAAGTGATTTGGCGGGGCTTGGGATTTAATTACAAATAATTGTAATTAATTAGCGCATAATGTCGGGTTTTTTAATATCAGCAGTGGGTAAATAAGGTGGGACCATGGGTTATGTGGCAGGGTTTTTTAACTGCACCACGGTTGGTGGGTTTAAGGTTATGGGGGAAAGTATGAAGTGAGGACGTTAATTACATAATGCGGGGGCATAAAAAATTAGGATAAGGGGGTTTTTGTGGGTTTTCAAGGGGGGAAAGGGAATTAATAAAGGGGGAAGGTGATATTTGTAATGGGGAGTGGGTTTCACACTAGGGAAAAGGATTTTGGAAAGGGGGGATGATTTTTGAAGGGTAATTTCTAAGGGAATGTGTGAAACCAAGGGGTGAAGGTCAAAATGAGGGGAAAAGGGTATTTATAAGTAATGAAGGAATAATGGGGAAATTATCAAATAAGTATGTGGGGGTATAATGAAATGAGGGGAAATTAGTTAAAAAAGTTTGGTGGATATCCTTTCTTTCTCATAAATCCTCCTGCACATGAAACATAGGATTAAGCATGATAAATGTGCTTTTGACTCAACAACCTTGTGCATTTGCAACCATTCTTCTACTTACCCTTTATTTACCCTAACATTTTCTATTCATTTTAATGGGTGAATTTGAGCTTGCTGACCCTTTATTTCCTTTTCTTTTGATAAAAAAACTATCTAACTCTAACCTTATATCTTCCAATGGCTCAGATTAAATTGATGAGCTCATTTTTATTCTCTACCTAACTACTAATCTGCCAAGGTTAAACAGTTTGGCCATATATTTATTCCTTGTCTATCAACATGAATTTTAAAACATGAATGAGTCAAGATTAAGCTATTTGACCATCATGGATTGTGGCATTTCTGACAAGCTGCACACAATCTTATTTTACAATGTAAAGCAAAAGGAGTGGCATTTGAATTTGCACACTTTCATGATCTATTTTTATCTCTTTTTTTGGGGTTCATATTTTTTACTCTCTTTTTTTTTTATCTTTCTTCCTTTCTTTTTGTCCTTTGATTATTCTTTTAGGACATACCCTCTTTACATTTTTTATTTTTTAATATGGAAAACATTTTGCAGAAAGAAAAAGTATGTACAATATTACAAGACTAACCATAGCTAATTCAAAATTATGAATCCTATTATTATAGGACCCTAACAGGTTCCTTGCATCTTCATAAGTCTTTCTTCTTCTATCCCTGTCATGACAAGTGAGTGATCTCATGCTTTTTTGACCTCGACCTTGCCATCAAATATATCAATGGAGTGTTCTTGCTGGTGTATGTGGACCAAAGACAACACGTTTCTCCTTAGCTCCAAGAGGTATAGAACATCATGTAGAAGAAAGTCTAGAAGAACAGGCAGTTTGAACCTGATGGTGCCAAGGCTTGATGGCTTCAGTTTTAAATTATCTGGAAAGTATACTGCTCCATCAACATTTTCAGTGAATTCTTCAAAGAAATCTCTCCTGAAAGTCATGTGGCAAGTTTCTTATGAATCAAGCAATCAATCATCTTTCCATGAAGCAAGTGAAGCAATGAATAAGTCTTCAATTACTCCAATAGTGCATTGTGTCACAACATAATGAGTGGACTCAGGTGCTTTACTTTTCCCTTTTTTAGTTGTTTTAGCTTTCCCTTCATTTCTTTTTTTCTCAATTCGGTCCCAAGGCAACTTACAAGTGAAAGCATCATGTCCATCTCTATTGCATCATATGCAATGAAGATCAAACTTTTCTCCTTGGAACCGTCTACTCTCCTTGCCTCTAAAATTTATCCTTCCTCTACCTCTTCGACCACCTCTTCCTCTAGAAGAATCTTGCACATGATTCTTCTCCTTTTCTGCAAGGCATACAACTTCTTTAGTAGACTAAGGAGCCATCTTCTTCCCAAAATCCTTCTCTCTTTCAACAAAATTCTTCCAAAGGGATTTAAAGGTAATCTCCTTAAGGTTTTCGCTTGCTTGCAATGAGTCAAGATAATGTGAATAGGTGGGATATAGTGCCTTGACATAAGCTATGAGACAAATGTTTATTTCAACACCAATGGCTTTTATATCATGCATAATGGATCTTACTTGTGACACTAAGGCAAGAGGGCCATCATTTTTCAACTCAAAACTGAACAACTTAATCATCAATTAAACAAATTTGAGTTCAAAGTGTGAGCCATACAATTCCTTCAACTTATTTAAAGCTTCAAAGGAATTTGAAAATGGAGAAATATGGTGACTCACTTGACGCTACAATCAAGGTATATGCCTTTCTGTTCTTTTTTTCCCAAATGGGAATCTACTTGTCTGAAGTGGGCTTTTCAGGTGCATTGTCTCCTACACCTTCACAAAATCATTTCCACAACTCATTGAAAATGAGTGTGTGTTTTATCTTCCAGGACCAATCAGGATAGTTATCCTTGCCAATGAGAATTACTCCCATAATTGAGATCAGTGAATGCATCATAAAATATGATCTGGCCACAAAATAATTATAATACTTGCAAGAAAAGATTGATGTAGGCTCTAAAAAATTATTCAAATAAGAGTGTAGGCTCAATATTCCTCCATAATCCATGCACTTTCATTACCACTATAAAAAAAAAGAATACCACATACCCTACTACTTAAGACCTTCATAAAAGCTCAACGCTCATATAGCTCAATTCAATAAGAAACAATATGTATGCACCATGATCCATATATATATATATATATATATATATATATATATATATATATATATATATATATATATATATATATATATATATATATATATATATATATATATATATATATATATATACCATACCATTTATACAACTTGAGTGCACACATTAAAGTGTTTAATTAAAACTTCAACACACTTTCTTATGCCATCACATATGGCCAATAAAAAACTTCGAATTATGTAGCCCACCATAAAGTACTAATGCACAACAACATATAATACTAGCAATTGTCCCAAAAGGTACAAAGAAAGCCTGATAAGATTATTAAATTAGAATTGTTGAATTTTCTCTAGAAGAGAAGTTGGTTCAAGCCTAACGGATGAGCAATTTGAGCTGGCTAAAGGCCTTCTAATTATTTTTTATTATTATAAAATTATATTGATAATTCATTGGTTTTACTTTGAAAAGCTTGAAGGAATTTGAAGAGCAGGTATAGAATTTTTTTGTGGGATTTGATCCCAAAATCCTTGATTTGTAGATATATACTCAATGAAATGTTAATTGGTTGAAACCCTGCACAAATGTTTGATATAAGAAAATAAGCCGAAAAGGTTGAAAGGCTTAATTGGTTTGTGGAAAACCTTGTTTTCTTGGACTGGATCACTGTGCAATTACTTTTCTTTAGATGTTTTGTTTATATCTATATTACACGAAACACATTGAATGTCTTATTTCATTTTAGAGTAAGTTAATTACCCAAAATTAAGAAACCTCTATAGATGGCCAAGCATCTACGAAGCTTTCTAGTGACCAAGGCAATAACCACCATGACTATCCCCTACCATCTGAGAATGCTTCTCTACCCAACCAAATTGAATACTTAGGGAGGGAAAAGCAAGTCAATTACACAAACAAATTGCCTTTGGAAAGAATTATGCACATACATAGAGCAAAATCCAAATACTCTACCAAGAAGAAAGAAAGTTGTCCACACAAACTTTCATTTTTAATTTATGGAAACTTATGATTCCCTATGTTAATAAATCCAAAACATTCTTAATGTAAATACACATTTAGATGAAAAGGATAAAAAAAATAACATTGTAAGATATTATAAGCTCACAGATATATCAAAGTTAGAGATATGTATAGAGTACATTACAACATCACCGTTGAAACCAAAAATACTCTTCTCATGATTCTGCTCACAAATCACTATAAATGTGTCTCCAGTCAATATCTGCTCGCCATGCTGCTGAGTGTCACCGGCTCATGCCAATATGATGTCCTTCAAATGGGGCCTGAGCTCATGGTTCAAGAGCTCACTGTATTCTAGCGTATCCCCAGCGATCTTATGAAACTCCACCAGAAGCACCAAGTTCGTGATTTCAAAAATCTCGGCATCAATACTAAAATGTCCCTTCCGCCCCTGCTCGAACCTCTGCAATTGCGCCTTAAAATCCTTCACCTTGTTAAAGTTGAATCCGAAAATCTTGGTAGCCTCCTCTAGCTTCGACATTATGGTCGGAGTCGAATGAGTCCCCATGGAAAATGTTTGCGCTGCTATAGCACACCAAACCAGAGTCATGCAGTACACCATTTTCCCTAACCTGAAACGTTGGGATTCAGATGCCAAGTATCAGAAATCTTCACTGCTCAACAACCCCACTGTACAAATTAACACTGCAACCATGTAAACCAGTGCCTGTGATATGAGAACCATGCTAAAATTTTTGGAACACGAGCTACAACAGGGTGAGAAGTAGTCCATAACTGGCAGAGGCAAGAAGAGTGAACACAAATCCCAGAATGAATTCACAAATCCCAGAATGAATTCATCTCTCCTTAATCCCTCTGGTCTTTCGCTCTTGGATTGGATTCCTAGAAGAACAACGCTGAAGGTAAGCAACACAATCGAATTAAAAACACAGAATCCGCTATCTGAAAGCAAACTAAACCATATTAAAAAAATATGTACTAGGAACCAACACCACCGTAAATCCTAAAAAGAAACAAATTGGTGCTTCCAGAGATCTGCCGATGTGTTTGTCTATGAGAGACCCTCGTATGCACTGTAATGCAATCCAATCATATCCTGCAAAGTTTTGAAGCCTCGATGCCCCCATCCTGCAGGTTGCAACTTCTTCAAATCCACTGACAATGAATAGGACTGCAATGCAATGTAATGAATAACAAGAATCGAGTGGGGAGCACTGCACTTCCCTGCCATTTTGTTTTGTTCCCTACTTTCCACCACTCATACAGCTGTGAAATTAAATTAGAAAAAATCAAGCTCTAATAATAACAGCAGGCATGCATGCAACCCAGCCCGTAAATGGAAACAATATCAGGTAATAATAGAAAGCTTCCCACTCCGAGCATTATGCCATAAACTCCACGAACTCTGCCGAAAGCTCGAAACACAAATTTCAAGTGGAGAGTTTCCTGTTATCAAAAACCAAACCAACCGCAAGAGTTGTTTTCAAATTCTGGTTTCCATTAAAAGAAAATAAAAAAAATTGTGTGCCACATGTCAATCAGAAAAGAAAAGTGTAGACGATTGTTGATTCATAGGAAGGTCTATCGGCCTAAAAATGCATACAATATAATTTAACCAAGGCATATAACAATAATGCTCATAGCATAATTAACCAACATGATGTTTCCCAACACAATGACCATGTCCATAATTTTTAATGCTGAACCCAAGCAAAGTTTGAATGAAACATGCTCATCGGTCAACATGACCACGCAACACCACAAGATTGCACCAACACTGCGTTACACTACACCATGGTTCTGCCGCACTTCGTTCTGGGATCTAGAGACACCACATTTTATTAACGCACCAAAGCAACACATGATACCACAATGCAGGATTGAACACACTCAGCCACCGCTCACACCATTCACTGTTAATATTTCTTGGTGTTAAGGATTTCGGTGGGAATTTTTGGATCTGCTGAAATGCTTCTTCTTCTGACCAAGAGCTACTAATGAATACTCATCATCCTTGCATGAATCACGAACATATTTTCTGGGAAATCACAACAATGATAACTCAGGATTCAAACTTGGAAAACAAGGTGGTGGTATTACGACCCACCTTAACATTTAACCAGACAGTTGTGTACAAGCAACGACATAAGAAAATCCATCCAATACTAATATTAACATACAAACTTCAAAAAAATGGATAATGCACTCATAGAAGAGAGAGAGGATGTAGCGCAAAGATAATTCAATTTACTGTCCAAACACATAAATTTGGGATAGAGAACATAGGGATAGAATATGGCAGAGAAAATAGGAGTTACTGGGGAAAAAATTCTAAAAATAGGGGTTAGCTCTGAAGGCTAGGAGGTAACTCCATGAATTGAATTTTATTTTGCATTAAGATGGAACACACACATATAGATGGAGAGGGAGAATTTTGGGTTTCATCTCCCAATGTTTCTTCGTCTTCCAATTCTCTTTATTTTCCTATTTACAATATTTACATGGATTTACCTAATCCCAAAAATTAGGTGTCAACATAACATTAAAGAGGGTTATGGAGCGAAACTTACCTGGTGAGGTCCCGTTTTCCTCCTTGAGAACAAGGGTGAGAAATGTGGAGTTGAAAGCTGGGGGATGCACCTATGAACTGTAGAATATTCAATTATTTCAAGGACCTCAAAGTGGAGGAAGTGCCAACAATGTTTAAATAAGGACTCTATGAAGCCATTAGGTCTAGGATCTTTGTCGTCTACCATTTTATATATTGCTTCATTGACTTCATCGATGTTGATGGGTCTGATAAGAGTTGAATAGTGAATTTCAGTGACTAGCTTAGGGATGTGTGCAATGATTTTGTTAATTTCGTCCCTTTGTTGTGGTTGAGTATCTGAAAGAAATTCCAAGTAGTAACTCACTAGGGTTTCCTCCATGTCTTCTTATTTCTCTAGAATTTTCCTAGTGTCTGAGCGGAGAGAAGTGATCTAGCTGTGGGAGTGGTGCTGGATTGCAGAGTGATAAAAGAAGGAGATGTTGCATTCCCCCTTCCTGAGAAAATTTATCCTGGATTTCTTTTTCCTTTGGATCTCCTTTTGCTTGTAATGTTCTTCTAGTTTTTTGGTGAGGGTAACTTCTTTATCTCCTAGGTCCTCCAAGTGACCATTGATGATTATTTCCTATTGAAGAAAGGGCATTTCTGATTGCAAGGCCCATTTCTCTTGGAATATATTGTTGAATTCCTCCTTGTTCCACTGTTTAATGAGTATTTTGATCTGAATGAACTTTTCGTAGAAGATATACATCTTTGAGCCTCTTATATGGTTCATACCCTACCACCAATCCTTGATTTTGTTGTTGATATTAGGGTTGGTGAGCCAAAATGATTCAAAGAATAATAGACATTTGAGAGTTTTACCTAAAGTTCTCCATGCAAGATCGATGGACCAATGTTTTGAGCTTCTGAAGGAAGGATCTATGCAGATATTTTGTTTCCACTTGTAAGAAGTTGATCTAACATCAAGAAGCAACCTAGTTTTGAGGAGATCTAAGAAAATCTTCCATGCCTATTGTTCTAGGTGAAAAAACCATTGGTAGTTCTCATGTCCGTCAAGTCAACCTCCTCAATGAAGTTTCTCAACTCCTCCGACTCAAGTTCTATTTGATTTCTTCCTCCTTTACTTTTGTTGAGAGAAGTGACCATATTGAAGTCTCCATTGATTATCCATCTTTATTGGTCCACCCACATTTGAAGGGAGTAGAGGTGTCTGAGCATGTCCTATGTTTTTTCAAAGGTTTGTAATCCATACACATTGGTGATGAAGTCATACAAGTATGTGCCTAGAAGTGGAAAAGAGACCGTGAGAGCTGAGGATTATTGAGACATAAGCCTTAGTTAGATCTGGGCTAGATCCTAGGCGATGCTTAGACCCTCGGATGCGCCTTTAATGTCTACCACAAAAATTGATGCCTTTTTCCATATTTTGGACATGATGTATTCAAGACAGAGTTGATGCACTTAGTTTCTTAGATGATCAAGACTGTAGGGAGATCCTGCTAGATCTTCGTACGAAGAATGGGTTGTTTGTAGGGGCTCTTCATACCCCTTATATTCCAGGAAATCATTTTCAAGAGGAAATGTTGCTTTGGGAGGCATATATTTTTGAGAGTTTCTTATACTAACTTGAGTTGCCTAAATTTCACCCTAAGGTATTAATGCACTTTATGACTGATTTGCGACCTCTTTCTTGAATTCTTTATCACTTTTCTTCATGCATTTTGTGATAGTGGCTTGAACGCCCTTTTGCTATGAAGCTTTGGGCTTCTACAATGTGACAATTAGGAGGTTGATATTCTAGAGAGGGATGTAATCCAACTTGTTGGCCTGGATGCATCTTTCATATCCCTTAGATCCAACCCTTCATTTTCTACAAACTCTTCCTCCTCTATAATATGTGTATCGCCTGATGGTTGTGGTCCTATTTGAGTCAGAGCTTCATTTGGGGTAGCCTCAAATCTTCCTAGCCGATGTTCCACCATGGGATGTTTATACTAGGGCTTGTCCTAGCTAGGTTCCTACTCTGGAATGCACGATTCTTTAGTTGGATCTCTGAGTGCTTCGAAGCTATTGCTATTAGCTTGTTTTTTTGGGGCTGTAGTGGCCAAGGGATTCTTGTTTCGACGCTTCCTGTGAGTGATTTTTGTAAATCCTTCTCCATTGACTATTTCTGCATGCTTGGGATCCTTTTGGGGTTTATTGAGGGGGTAATCCCTATCCTCCAATTCCAAAACTATTGTCTCATAGAGCTTGAGATATTCATCTAGATGAAAATTATTGCATAGGAGTTGTAGAAGCCATTCTTGGTTTTCTTTGATAGGTAAACAAATTTCCCCAGTTTATTTCCTATGTCTTGTAGGGTTTCTGGGTCCTAATATTCATATGAAATGGAGTACACTAAAATCCAGACAGGGGCCCAAGAGAAATATTTCTTTTCTAGGTTGAAATGCTCCACCCACTATAACATGTACTAACCTACAGAGTTGGAGAAATATGACCCTCTGTCAATGAACACTTTTGGATCTTCTTGGACGGAAAAAATTACCATGAAGAAACCTGTTAACAGTGATAGAAATCGATCAACCAAGGGGTCTCCCTGATATGAAGCCCCGATTGGACCTCACATTGTTTGCAAAAGGATCCTCAATCAGAGTATCGTCCCAAACACCATAAATTAAGGTTTTATTTGGCCGCAATGAGTAACACAAGAGACTATGCACACAACCTTTGAAATCAGCAAGAAAGTTGACACTGTGAAACACCAATTGCAATGTGTAAAATGATACTTTCACGAGAGGGAAGTAAGAGTGAGTCTTTAGAAGGAAAGTAATATTACTATCCTAAGAGAGGCACATGATAGCAAGGAAATATTCGTTAGTTATTTAGAGAAATAGTTCACATAGACACAATGACCATTAAAGCACATACAACACACATTCAACAAGATGAGTACCAAAGGCAATTAAATAGTTCAATTTATTTAGTAAAAATGAACATAACATATATCGCAAACATCTAAAGAATAATCTTACAACATTCTTCAAAGTGTCCACCTTACCAACAACACCCTTTTTTCCTCAACCATATCCCTCACAAAGTGATACTGAACATCAATGTGCTTTGTCTTTGAATGATAAGCAGGGTTCTTTGCCAATAAAATTAAACTTTGGCTATCACAGTCTATCCTTATGGCTTGCTATACTAACCCCATACTTGAACACAATATATGCAACCAAACTTATTCCTTGCTTACATGAGTGGATTTCATGTCTTCTTCCTCTATAGTTGAAAGTGCCATTGCAAACTCTCTCTTGCTCATCCAACTGACAGCTCCTCCAAATAGGTTAAACACATACCCACTTGTAGATATTCTCTGATCCAGATCTCCAACCCAATCTGCATCAACAAAGCCACGGATTTCCAAAACTATATCTAATCCTGGTCTTCCTTGGTAGCATAGACCATAATCATTAGTGCCACACAAATACCTAAAAACTAGCTTCACTATTGTCTAATGCTCCTTCCCTGATTTTGACATAAACCTGCTCAATACTCCTACTGCATGTGCAATGTCTAGTCTAATATTGACCATTACATACATCAGGCTACCGACTACACTTGCATATGGAATGCATGACATGTCCTCTTCCTCTTCTTGTGCATTGGGACACTATTTGCCAGATAAATTTACACCTACAGGAATAAGAACCTTGATCAGTTTACTATCCGGCATATTAAACCTCTGCAATATTGTCTTGACATACTTCCTTTGGTTTAACCAGAGTTTCCTCTTTTCCTGATCTCATTTAATTTACATGCCCAAAAAGTAGTTTGCAGCACAAAGATCCTTCTTGTTGAATTTGGAGGACAATTGGGTCTTCAAATCCTGGATAATTTCTTTGTCATTTCCAACCAACAACATACCATCCACATACAAGACCAAATAAATAACACGGTCACCAAGTAATTTAAAATACACACAATGATATGCTTTTCTTCTGGTGAATCCAAGTCCTCGTATATACGTATCAAAATTTTGAAACCAAATCCTTGGTGAATGTTTTAACCCATACAAAGACTTTTTTTAACCTGCATACCAATTCTTTCTTACCATTCACCGCAAAGCCTTCAGGTTGCTTCATGTAGATCTCTTATACCAGATCCCCATGAAGAAATGATGTCTTCACATCCATCTGTTATACCTCAAAATCAAAAGAAACAACAACATATAAAAGTAATCTAATAGAAGCTAACTTGGAAATAGGAGAAAAAATATCACCAAAATCAATTCTCAACACCTGAGAATAACCTTTTTCTACCAACCGAGATTTGTATTTCTCCATCTTTCCTTTTTCATTCATCTTCTTCTTAAACATCCATTTGCTTCCAATGGATTTCCTTCCAACTAGCAACTCCACCAGATCCAAAGTCTCATTTTTATCCAAAGACGCCATTTCATCAACCATGGCCTCTTTCCATAGTTTTCCATCCTTTGAATCTACTGCCTCCCTGACAGTTCTAGGATCATTCAGTAATAGATAGAGAAAATTTTGAAAATAAAATAGATGGACTATACCTTTCTGGTTGCCTTCTCTCTCGAACTGATCTTCTCAAAGCTAGAGTTTGTGGCTCTTCCTCTTCTGATTCCTATTCTGCTATAGAGTTTGATTCTTCATCATTTAGCTCAAACTTTATCATCTCAGGTTCCTTTGGTAGGAATTCATGTTTAATAAAATATTTCACCTCTCTATACACCACATCTCGACTATACACAACCTTCCTTGTTTCTGGGTTCCAAATCTTATAACCTTTTAAACCATCCTTATACCGAATAAAGATGCACATCTTAGATTTACTATCCAAATTGGTTCTTTTCTTCTTTGGAACATGTACATATGCATCACAACCAAATACCCTTAGATGTGAAAGAGAGGGTTTATTACCAGTCCATACCTAATGTGGAGTCTTATCCCCCAATGCTGATGAAGGTGATATGTTAACTAGGTAACATGTAATCTCCATTGCTTCTGCCCATAATTCCTATCCTAGCCCGGCACCACTGAGTATTCTTCTTACCTTTTCCATGAACATCTTGTTCATTCTTTTTGCAAGTCCATTTTGTTGAGATGTGTATAGATTAGTCTTATGTCGTTCTATACCACACTTCTTACAAAACTCTTCAAATTCCTTCTTGCATATTTCTCCACCATTATCTATCCTCGATACCTTGATCTTCTTCTTTGTATGATTTTCCACCAGAGCCTTAAATTGTTTAAACCTATCAAAGACTCCAGATTTCTTCCTAAGGAAATATATCCATGTATTCCTTGAGAATTCATCTATAAAGGAGACATAATACACAGACTTACTCAGTGATGGAACTAACACAGGTCCAAACACATCACTATGCACAAGCTCTAATATCCCTTTCGCCCTCTTCGCACCAGACGAGAAACTCACCCAATTCTACTTCCCATATACACAATGTTCATAGAAATTGAAACCCAAAGAGAAATTAGACATACCTTCTACCGTACCATTACCATGCAATATTCGAAGGACTTTATCTCCAATATGTCCAAGCCTTTGATGCCATAACATGGTATTTTCTCTAGAGACCACTAGGTTTTATGCTCCACTTTCAGGAGCCATAAAATTGTTGCACCCATAAATAATAGTGCTACCCAGAAGCTTGTACAAAGTTTCAATTTGAACTCCATGCATCAATACCAGTACTCCCCGACTGTTTTTACACTTGCAACATCCATCTTGCTTATAGAAATCAATTTTCTGACCAATGCAGGAAAATACATAACACCAGGAAGTGTTCTAATCCTTCCACCTTGCAACTTCAGCTTGAATTTTCCACGCCCGATGATTTTGGCCTTCCTATCATCCCCTAAGAAGAAATCACCACCATCATATTTCTCATACTCGCAGAACCACTCCCTATGGGGAGTGAAGTGAAAGGATGCATCTGAGTCAATCAACCATGCCTAATGATCTACATGTGTACTTGAAGAAGAAGCCAAGTACACATCCCCACCTTCATCTGAGGTGGTTTTCGCCTCTGCAGATGGAGCATCTTCAGATCCCTTTCCTTTATCAAGAGCTTTAGATCTACAATACTTTTTGTAGTGTCTGTCCTTTCTGCATTTTCAACATACCTTTATAGGTTTTTCCTGGAGATTTATATCTCCCTCTTGATTTAAATCTCCCGCTCGAGGACTTATTTTTGTTTCTGTTCTCAAACCGTCCTCGTACAGATAAGGCATATCCATTTTGGCACTCCATATTTTTCCATTTCATCTTCTCCGACAGCAAGGATGAGACTATACCTATAGCAACAACCAAACTATCCCATGAATCTGGTAGAGAACACAACAAACTAATGCACTTATATTCGTTTGAAATTTTTATATCAACAGATAACAACTGGCTTACCATAGTGTTAAAAGCCTTTAGATACTCTATCACCGAGTCTCCATCCTTCATCCTTAGGTTATACAGCTTCTTCCGCAAGAAAAATTTGTTCACCAGAGACTTAGATTGCTACAAAGTCCCTAACTTGACCCACAAATCCATCGCCATATCTTCCCTTGATACATTCAACAATATTGAATCTGAGATACACAACTGTATTGTGCTCTTTTCCTTTTGATCCAACTTTTCCCAGTCTTATAGTAACATTTCCATTGGTTTAGTACCTGGATCTACTATGATCCATTGATCTTTATCCACCAGAAGATCCTCCATCTTGAACTTCCACAACTCAAAACTATGACCATTAAATTTCTCGATCTCTTTCTTTCCACGACTTACCATCTTCTTTCACTACAAGTATCAATCCCATGGATCTCTAACTGAAGAGGGTCTACCATAGGCCCGAGTAAAACCCTTCAGCAGTAAGGGCACCCCCTTGAAGTTGAAAAAACTCTAATACCAAATGTAGGTTTTAACCCTATACAAAAGTTACCTGCAAACGAATTCTTAAAAAATAGAAAATATAAAATGGCGAGAATATAAAACAAATATACATAGAGATTTTCTCCTGGATCCCAAAACTGGGACTACCATATTGATTTTTCATTATATTCCTTTCAATGTTACATATATATATATATATATATATATATATATATATATATATATATATATGCCAATGTATTCATAAACCCCAATCCATTAATCCTGGATTAGAACATAACCGTAATTCCCTTGACTAGATCTACAAAATACCATGGGCATAAAATCATCATGCCTAAAACCATGTGCAAAACTCATTTAAAAAACCATAAGTAGGTCCGCCCACCTATTATAGGGTCCAATTTTTTCTTTCTGGGGTGCTTCCCTGAACCCCATGTAGGGGCTCTACCGCCCCCTTGTAAACCCCCCCAATGGGGGGGATACCTCCCCCTCTGTGACCCCCCTGTTACGCTCGGTGCAATGAACAGCGGGGGCTAGCACCCCCCTGCGCGTGCTACCAATTGTGGAAATAATATAACACACCCAACAAAAACAAAGGTGTGCCAAAGAAACAATTGAGAGAACCCACCGAAATAGACATACAATTGCAAACAAAGTGAGGACGACTATCAATGGAGAGTGCACACTAACTATGTACATGTGTTGCGCAATAAACTTTGCTTATGGATTGCATAGTCACTGTCACTAGTGATTGCGCAAGCCTTACCTTTAAAAGTTGTGCAATGCCCATGTAAGCTTGCATAGAAATATGTGTGTTTGTGAATTCATCAAAGACAAAATATGTGTGAGAAAGTGACTGTGACACTTAGAATAAGAGTTTACACTCTGAAAAACATTAGATGACCGTGAAGTGACCATGGAATGACAGATCGCAAGATCCTCAATAGGCTCCAAAATTCAAGTGTAAGAAAAATTTTGGAGGGTGTTTGTAGCAACAAAAACACTTGGTGACACACTGGAAGAACTCCAACTTCTCTATTTAGGTCATATCTTTAAGTGCAAGGCCTTAAAATTTCAAGAAGTATTGATCCACCTTATAGATTACCCCAACTTTTCTAATTATCCTGGTTAAAGATATAGTCCCCTCTATTCTTTGCTTAGCTTGAAACACATCAACATAAGACTAGTCATACCTCTTTTTTGATATGGGAGAAGGATAATAAGTATACCGATATTTTTAAGCACATTTCCTGGTGTTGCTCCATTGCTAGTGAGCCTGTTCAATACCTCGACAGAGTCACTTCAACAAAACACAAGCATCACTTTGCTGCCAGCAGGCCTAGACAGTACCTCAACAAAGTTGCTTGCTTCACCTCTCTGCATAGGAAGCCTTTCTCATTTTCACCCTTTATTTTGTTTTCTTAAAGATATGCTTGAAGCACTTATTGAAAATTTATAACATGGGTGGAAGAGGGATCTCGATTTATTGAGAGAAGGGGAGGTTGTTCCTTGTTTAAGGGCTTTGATGGATAATTTAAGTTATTATACTCATTTTAAAGTTTTCTCCTTTCCCTTCTCTACTCGATTGAGTTGACATATCGAAACACCATCAATACATGGGTGAGTCAGAATGAGGCTTATAATAAAGATACGTGCTTCATAATTCGATCATGCTTTCCATCCATAACGAATTGTATTTTCTATTCAGACATCATCAACTTTAAAGAAATGTAAACCAAAACAAAGGAGAGGATTATAGATTAGCCAAGAATTGTTCATTGTCACAATTTCCCTTTTCAAGTTTTACCACATTGTATTTTGAGCCAAACAATATCATTTTGATGTAGAGTCTTCTTAAATAAAAGAAAGAAATAAAAGAGAAGGTGTTACAGGAAAACAAGAGCAAAAGTAGAGTATAAATAACCTCAACTGAAAAAGGAACATTAGAAACAAACAAAGCACACAAACCAACTACAAGGACTAGTGTAGGGTCATGCAATGAAACTAGAGAACTAAAGTGCACCTAGAATTACTCCTAACCTAACAGGCTAAAAGGGCAGAGCTATGTGAAGTGAGATTTCCAATGAAGCAAGAGTAACTACTCCCGAACTGTAAACAAAAAGATGCGATCGATTAAAAAAATATAAAGAAATGTGCAAGAGAAAAGATAACAATTTGAAAAGCTTGCATAATGAATTGAAAGTCTTTTATCAAAAAAAAGATGTGCCATAATAACCAACTTTACCCAGTCTTGAGATTTACCTTGTTGATTGAAATGGTGACCATACAAACCTTTAAGGCTACTCGTGAGTGTAAAATCATTCGTGTTTTCAATTTTTGCAAATACAAAGAAAGATCAAAACTTATTATTTGCAATGGAGCTTGCTAGGTAAGATTTCTCAAACCATTCAGTGATTGGATGTCGATATTCAAAACAATTAATTCAAAAACCCTGAGACTCATGAGAAAATGAATCTTCAATTAACGTATTTGAATCACAAAGAGAATATTTTGAGGGGAATTTGATCTGATCTTGTCTAGGAGTCTTGTCAAGATGGTGAGGGCCTGACATAACCATCAACAAAAGCTGAAGTGCCTCAACTATCTCACAAGAATCCAAACTGTGAAATGATAAACCTTGAAGATCACTGGGTTCAATAAAATCAATCAATATAAAACAACTAATATTAGATATTCTAATGGGAAAGTTATTAGTTGAGTGATATTTGTTAGAATGTGTATTATGATCAAATTGGTGACTATAAGATCCTCTATTCTCCATTGGTTCCCTTTGCATTTGACTAGACACCATGGAAACAATATGAAAGTTTAAAGTATTAAAGACAATTGCTAACATTATAAATCTAAGAGAATAATTAGGATACTAAGTTGGTAGAAGATTAGACACAAGAGTCAAATCAAACCAAGCATTCATATCAACATAAGGGTTTTGATTCATTGAATGACCCGAGAATTCGCTAGCATTCAAGAAGAGAGATTGTTCCAGAAACAAGATTAACTTCATAACATACATAAAGGGATTGCGAAGGTGATTAATCTCATAGTAGTCTGACAGGGATAAATATTCCAGAAAAATATGGGCTTTGTCTTGATAATCATAATAACAGGCTTTGAAGTTGTGTACATCCATGTAAGTTATGCTCTCCAATCCTAAATCTGATACAAGGGATACAAATGATAAAGAGAGATTAACCCAAAAATAATATTTTATCTGATCTAAGGCCCTACCGCGAATATTAAGAAAATCAGTTTTAAAATCCCAATATTCCTTCAAGAATGAGGTCACATCCAGTGGAAAAATGTTAAAGAGAATATTATACGTGAAAATTTGGATCCAATCTAGTTTGTAGGTCCCTTCAAGATTGCTAGAACATAACATAACCATTAGCAAGGGCTAAAGTGCCTCGACTTCATGACATGTTTCTGAACTTTCTGATGGTGGATCATCAAATTTGCGTGGCTTAGAAAAATCAACAGGTAGATATGCACCACTATCATCAGATGTGTCAATGAAAACATTATTAATGCTGCTGTTTTGATCAAATTTAAGATTAATCATATTAGATTCTTGATGGATGGAGAATTCAACTATATTAATCAAAGGACTCCCTTGAACATTAGAAGTTTCAACATATTCCTCTTAGGTTATGAAATATTTGATTAATCAAATCAAAACCAATGGATTTAACCTTTTCATATTTTGATTGTAGGACCACACCATTATGTACTTGGTTGCAATCATGACCAATCGAATAAGAATCTAAAGAATTTAGAGAAATGACTGGTACAAAAAACTTATCCAACATATCTGGATATAATGAATAATGTGTCAAAGGTGAGGAAAGATGGAAAGACTCAGGAGGAGAGACGACAATTGTAATTGAGTCAAGCTGAATATTATTTGAATCATCACAATCTTCATCAACATAATGATCAAATAAATGAATATCACTATGATATTTATATTGAATTTTCTTTACTTCAACATGGTATATTGAAGATTCAAAAGCTTGACTACTTATTTCCTCAAATTTGATATCTGGAGATACATGAATTGAAGAAATTTTAGAATCATTCCAAATTGAAAGAGTATCCCATCCCATAAATGAAGATTCCAAGCTGTGAGAAGCAGATTCTAAATCGATACCTCACAAATATAAGCTCTCAAAGGAAGAAAAGATACCATACGATGTACTTGAATATTCATCATCACTTGTGTTAATGGAAATAGGAATGTCATGGTGATGATTTTCCAAGGTCTTGAATTAGTGAAGGGTTTCAAACCATTTGATAGGTTATCAATATTACAATATGGGTGATCTACACACACAATAGGGTTAAGACTCTACCAGACTGAAAATTGCTTATTCAAAGAAACACACACACAACCATTATCTTTACTTTAAGCAAATTCTAATGTTTAGGGTACGTACCTAAGGTCCTACGTTCGAGAAGGCCTTTAGGGTCCAAACCCTTCTTGGAGTTCCCTTCTTCTTCTTTGACCCGTAAAAAAAACAAATCAAAGAACACAACAGTACATGGACAAATACTTATACATAAACCATCTTCATGCTATAAAGTTAGTTATAAAAATCTTTAAGTAACTACTTGCATAAGAATTCAAGACAAGAATCTCATAAGCATAAAGAAAGATTGTTTCGGGAACCAAGACGTGTTTCTTTTATATAAAGGCAAATAAAGTACATATAACGGAAAGATATCACTTGAAACACCTTCAGCAGGCTCCAAGCAAAGCTTCCTCCCGGATTCGTTCCAGCCTCAAGCCTCCAACAAGAGCTCCTTCCAAGTCTTACTCAATGATGACATAAAGGATGAATGATCACCAATACACATGGAAACAAGGGTTTCCTATGCAAAATGGGGGAAGTGCAGAAAGCACCAAGGACTTCAGACCTGGTCTAAGGGGAAAAATCTCAGCATAATAATCTTGCTCTCTTTTCTCTCTCCCTTAGGCCTTCCCTTTGATGTCTTTTTATACCATCTCCAAAGTAGTTTTTTAGTTAGGAGTTGGTTGGGAACAGTTGGGCCACGGGCACTAACAGGTGATCAGCAGGTAAAACCCGCGATCTCCGCCCGAAAATAAGGAATTATGTATTTTTTTAAGTGTTTTAATACATACATGCGGGTTGGGTATACACAGACCCGCGTGTACACGCGTTTAACTCAAGGCAATGTCGCGTATAGGGAATAAAACACTGTTTTTTAAATTTTAGGACCAGGTCTGGAAGGAGGGGTTGCCCTAGGCCATGAGTGCAGCATCACAAACCATAAGAGTGAGATTTGGAGCTATAACAGATGCCCCCTAATGTATGAGGTCAGAAGGGGAACATGATGGCCGAAATATATTATGTAAGTACATGGAAAGGAACTCTGCCGAAAAACCGAGGAGGACTTCACCAGAATTCAGCCTGCCAAACCACCAAAAGGAGATCAGAAAGAAACACTGTCTGAGGCGGGCATACCCATGCTCAGAAAAAGTAAAGCATGTCCGCATATCAAGTACAAGCGGATCCACTAAGTATACAAGTATAAATGACTGGAAGATACATAATGGATCATCTGATCATAAGGAGCAAGTACATGTCTGAATATCACATATAAAACTGTCAATGATGCTGAAAGATGCAACGGATCACTGAAATCAAAGACTGATCCCAAAAGGTACCAACTGAACATGATGGAATAGGATGGTACTACACTGTAAACTCAGGTGCCAGCATATAGAATGTCGCCATGACTGACTGCAACATATAAGGTGGAGTGGTATCAACTGGCAGTAACAGGAGCAACTGTCAAGTGAACCAATGAATGCTGATACAACTTGAGGTCTTCACCGACCACCGTGGTACATTTCTACACCATGGGAATAAATGATCTGAAGTCGACCATGTGAGAAATCGTTTGATTACCGGTCATTGATGTATACCGTTAACAAACGCGAGACTACTCACCGATAATGATAATGAGCGTCAAGGTACCCAGTACAATCTAACAAGTGTGAATAGATGAGCTGAAGTCGAACACCTGTAAGAATCTATCGATCAGGAGACAATGATGGTTTCCCACTGTCGATAGCGAAGGATCTGCCACTAATGACTGCAAACCCCAAGGTACTGCCAAATGGACTCTAGATCTTTGCCCCAGAGCAATGAGTCGGAGTCGATAGGGAAAGATCCGCTAGAAGGAAGGCATTAAGGCATCCTCCATCAATCTAGCGCGAGTGTAACCCGTAGGCCAATAATGTGGAAGGAATCAGACGAAAAAGATGTAGTAACCCAACCGAAGTACGTTTCCGGCGTACACAAGATGTGGCTAGCGCACGGCAGAAACCCTCTGAACCAACCAATAATGAAAGCTGACATAGAGGCGAGGTATCCACCAATAGGGTCAAATGGAAACCAAGGTACTGCACGAATCCCAATGTGTGATAATGTATGCTGATGTCGAACACAAGGGAAACCACCCAGTCAAAGACCCATGATACTGATCGTTCTGAGCACAAGGTGACCTATCAATAATGAAAATAGGGCCAGGGTGCGGCTCTAGGCCTGTCCTCAGAGCAAGGTGCTATCGTCGATAAGGACAAGACCCGCCAGCAAGAAGTCAATAGGGACCTTCTCAAACCGGCACAAGTAAAGGACCAATATAACTGATGTGATGATAGACATGACACTGACAACCAGGGATGGCCGACTGAAAAATGAGTCAAGAGACATCGCAGAAAGGCCGACTCAGGCTAACTTCCCTTGAACAAAAGCACGACTCAATGTGACTATGTGGCAGCATATGATGAATCTGTATAAGTTCATCATGCAGGAGGCACGAACGAACCCTCCATATGATTGGAAGAGATAACCAATCGGGGGAGAACTGACTCAATAACAAGGTTATGGCGTACCTAAGTCAAACTAAATCCCACCCATGCGGAGGAGACTTTGTTTTGAGTGCTTTGTTCAAGGGCGACACGACTGACTCTAGCTGCCAACAATAAATGGAAATAATGTCCCTGTTCCCGCTCTTTTTTGGAATATTTAATTTTTTTGTCTTTTTCTGATAAGCCGGAAAAAGAATAAAAGAATGCTATGGTACAGTGGAAAGAACGAGTGTCGGTGAAACAGATGATCTAGTTCTTGGGAAAGGAACGTTCCTATGCTCAATGCAGGGATGTGAAAACTGGTCAGTGACACTCAGAGGTATGTTCCTTCCACGGATGTGGGTATGTCAGGCTGCAGAAGTCAAAGGTATGCAAGGTTGGTTTTGCAGACGTCATGGTCAAAAGTTGGCTTAAACACGAGTCCAAGTGAAGACGGCTCTAGGCAAAAAGGTGCAAATGGTCAACATGCAATGCAGAAGTACAACTCGACACACATAGGAGCCTCTAGGGTATAAGGCCAGAACGAAGCGAAGAAGCAAAGAGGAATGAGTCTTCAATGCATAAGTCATGGCGGGACTACAGAGGACTCCCGAGCCTACTCAAAACGAAGCAGCATGGGCAACAAATGTCAGTGAGGTGCTAACTACGATGCCCATGTAAAGGGATGGCTCTACCATCGTGTCATGATTTAAAGAATCGGCGAGTGAAAATGGCTTACGAACCATAACACGATGGGGTCGACCCTATGGCAGATGTATCGGTCAAGTGGAGGCTAGTATGCATAATGCAACGGAAAAATGGTGTCCCTAACCTATATGCCAGTGAAAACACGATACCTGCCATGACGGGTCAGCAATCATGGAACTGTCTCGAACCGTCGAAAAATGTCCAAAATGTCCTGAAAAAGACAACCCAATCTCAACATTCCAAGCTCCCAAGTTAAAAGTGACATGAGACCAAACAAAATAAAATTTTGAAAAAATTTTGCATTTTCAAAACTTATAAAAAGAAATTTTGGACTCACCATTTTCACCGTTTGACTTGGAGAGCAAAAATTGTGGAGCAAAAGGAGCAAACTTCCCTGTGACTTTTCCAACCGTTCAAACTTGCCGAAAACTTCCAGGTAAGCACTAAACTTGTCTTGCAATTAATTGTGATAGTTTTTTGGAAATTTAATTGATGTTTTACCGTTAGATTTTTGCAAAAAATTCCTTTGCGGCGTACACGCGGGTTGGCAATATAGAACTCGCGTATACGACGGCCCTACACGTGACTGTATACAGAAGAACCCGCATGTGCGCAGCAAACTAATTTTATACACAAAACTAACAGATGAAAATGATTTTTTTCTTCCAGGATGACTCTCACATGGCGTGAAAGAGAGCACTCAGCTGTGGATAATGAAGTTATGGGAAATGATGAGGCATTAGCTGCCCTACGAGGATGCGGGTTGCTAAAATTCTTCAAATTGCCAAATATGAAAGCGAACACACGTTTGCTCGAGAGGCTCATTGATTATTGGGATGTCGATGAGGAAGCATTCATCATTGATCAGATGCCACTCAGGGTAGAAGTGGAAGACATATATTTTATCACGGGCCTTTCCCGAAGGGGAGAGGTAGTGCACTCCCGGGGCAGGACACGGAATAGCCTCAGTGTAGATGACTATGTAGAGATTTACTGCCCGGGTCATCGGAAGGTCGGGAGCCAGATCTCTATCCCACATGTGGCGAGTTTGTCACTCAGGATAATCTTGTTCACCATAGGTCGAGTGAACGGATCATCCTCACTACATCAGGCGTCACGGGTAAACATGAGCGTGGCAGTGGACTGTCTCACTACAGTGTTTGACTGGTGTACTCCTCTCCTTGCCAACATGAAGGAACAACTCACTTCTATCAGGAGGGGACAGACCAAGAACTTTGGGTTCGGAACCATTTTGTGCACTTTCTTCTTCGAGAAGGTTCCCACACTCCGCCCCAGGGTAGCAGTTTCCATCAGTAGTCCACGTGATCCACGCATGGGCCGGTGGGCTAACTTGATGAGACGTCTGGGGGGTGGGGAAGTCCCCAGGAATGCATTCGACGATGACTTTTTTGCCTGGTGGGAGCAGCAGATCATCGCCGTGGATGAGTACCCCTATGCTGGGCTGGATTTTCGAGGAGATCCTGATCTAGCGTTACCACCGGATGCAGCATGGGGCGAGATTGGTAAGAATTTTTTTATGATTTTATGATTTCTTTTGGATTTTTCAAATATAATGATGAACTTTGAAAAATATTTTTTGATGAGATTCAAATGACTAATATGATGATCATGTTCCAGACATTGGGCCCGTACGACCAGATGGATTCCCGCAGCATGGACAGCGTGGCCGAGGAGTCGAAGAGGCGGCTGCGGATACGGAACGGACCTTAAACAACGTCCAACGACACTTGGCGAGACTGAGCTGCCGAGTACCGATGGCCGAGATAGAGGACCTTCCTCCGGATATGCAGCGTCATGTGGTTGGGATGCCACGTGACTGGGTTCGCGTCTTTCGGCGCGTGGCCAATGCTATAGTTACAAATTTAGTTGCTCATCCAGAGCCGAGGCGTTAGATATGCCTGACATGATTATGGGCATTTGAGTCCCAATTTTGTATATTTTTGGACACACATATGTACACTCGAGACGCTTTATGATATATATATATATATATATATATATATATATATATATATATATATAGATATACAGTTTGAATTTTTGATGCATGATTTTATGATGATGAATGATTGATATGCCAGTCTAATGCTTGATTAGCGATAGAATCAGCTAACCAATTTTGAGATCTTGGAATGTGCAAATAATTAATGTAAATAAATGATCTTTGCAACAACCTCACCCTTAAATATTGGCGATATAATAATGGATCCCTAACCCGATAAATGTTATTTAACTGAGACACTATCAATTGAGAATCAAGATATACTACCAACGAGTCAATCCCATAAGAGATTGCCTCGGATAATAAATTGATAACAACTGTATACTCGGCCATATTGTTTGAAGCAGGACCGATACACACGCCTCTCGATATCATCAACTGACCAGTTGGGTAATAAAGTACCCAAGCTGCGGAAGCAAGATTCCGAGTGTGCCGACTAGCACCATCGGCGAACCCAAAATAGACCAAATCATCCATCAGCACCTGCCACAGCAGACCAAAAAGCACTGATATCAGAAAACGCTCGACAATATATGTATAAATATATACATAAAATACAAAGAAGTCATCGCCCAGCCTGAACTAAGAAAAGTACTTCTTTAGGTAGAGCCCATTTCGGGGCTCCGCCAGCTTGTTTCCTTCGAAATCAATTAACTCATACGATCCTTTTTCTAAAACTCATTTGATAATGAAAGGACCGTACCACATAGGCTTAAATTTGCCTGCCCCGCGTCCTTATCTTGGTCATAGGCCAAGACAAGGTCACCTTCAGAAAAGACATGAGGACGGACAGACTTATCATACTGTGTTTTGACCCTTTTCTTATGGGCCTCATTCATTGTGGAGGCATCTCGACGCTACTCATCGAGATGTTCCAGGTGAACTAGGCGCTCCTTGAGACTTGAAGTCTCAGGAAGAAGCTCAACAACCGACTTTAGAGATGGGATTTCACATTCAACCGGAAAGATAGATTCCATCCCGTAAACCAATTGAAAAGGAGTAAAACCAGTAGCCGTTTTGACGGAGGTTCGGTATGCCCAAAGAGCCGAATACAACATAATGTGCCAATTGGACCGATTTTTATCGATTGTCCGTTGGAGTATCGTCTTAAGAGTTTTATTGACCGCCTCGACCTGTCCATTGGCTTGAGGATAATAAGGGGACGAATGCTCCTGACGGAATCCTAATTTAAGAGCCAATTCGGACATTAGCTGATTTTGGAAATGACTGCCATGGTCAGTGACAATCTCCCTTGGGATACCGAATCTTGAGATAACCTGATTGAAAAGAAACAAAGATGCCGTGTCACTGTCGTTCTTATAAGTAGGCATGGCCTCAGCCCACTTCGTGAAGTAGTCTACAGCCACGATAATGTACTTGTGATTCGCCGCTGAAGGCGGATTACAAATCGTAAAATCAATACCCCACTTAGTGAAAGGACTGACGGTGACAACGGGAAAAAGGGGAGCTGGATGCGCGCGCATCTTGCGAGTAAAAATTTGACACGGGTGATAGCGTTTGACCGCTTCCACACAGTCCTTAAAGAGTGAAGGCCAAAAGTAGCCGGCACGTAAGATGCGCTGGGCTGTAGCAAGCCCTGATAGATGACCACCACAAGCTCCACTGTGGCAGTCATTAAGAACAGACTCTGCTTCCTCTAAGGTTAAACAACGTCGAAGAATTGAATCAACTCCTCGACGGTATAAAGTGTCACCAATGATAACATAGTTTTTGGCCAGGTGACGTAATTTGCGACGTTCATCCTTGGAGAAAGTAGAGGGAAACTTCGAAGTCTGGAGATAAACAATGATATCTCCATACCAAGGGTCTTGTGAAGAGATGAGGAATATATGTTCGTCGGGTAAACTTTCCTCATAAACAATATCCTCTCCACAAGGAAGCTCAGAAATTAGCTCCGCAAAGACCATAGATTTCTTAGACTTGGCTGACAAGAACTCGAGATCGAATTCTTGTAAAATGACTATCCATCTATTATATTTGCCCCCAATCACTCGCCTACTGAGGACAAATTGAAATGGATTGACCGCCGCTAAGACAAAAGTTTTGCGTAGAAAAATATAATGATGGAGCCTCTGGACAACATGGACAGTTGCCAAGGCCAATTTCTCAACCGGAGAATAGCGGAGTTCAGGACCTATTAAGCCTCGGCTCAAATAATAAATCACATGCTCGACAAGAGCATCGTCCTCCTGAACTAGAACCATACCAATGGTAGATTCTGCTGCAACGAGATATAAAAGGAAGTCTCTACCATAATCCGGTGGACTCAAAAGCGGGGCAGAGACTAATGCCTTTTTCAAAGCATCAAACGACCGCTGCGCAAATTCGTCCCACACAAATGGAACTCCTTTTCGTAGCAAACGCATGAACCCTTTAGTGATCTCGGCATAGTTTGCTATAAACCGTCTTAAGAAATTAGCCTTCCCTTGAAGACTTTGAAGTTGACGAATTGAGGACGGGGGAGGCAACTGAGCTATTGCCTCAACCTTGAAGGGATCAACCCGAATCCCTTCATTGGACACAATAAACCCTAACAGCCAACCGGATGTAACCGCGAAAATGCACTTATTGGGATTCAACCGGATTTTATAGAAACGACATCGCTGAAAGACTAATCGAAGATGACTAGGATGATCAGTTCTCTTTCGAGAGCGAGATCATCTAAGTATGCCTCGATGACATGTTTGATGTCATGGAAAGCGTATGACATGGCCCGCTGAAAAGTGGCTCCAGAATTTTTAAGACCAAAAGGCATCTTTCGATATGCAAAGGTACCCCAGGGACATATGAAGGTTGTCTTATGTTGGTCTTCAGGACGGATAGAGATTTGATTATAACCCAAAAAACCATCCATGAAGGAAAAAATTTCATTACCCACACACTCGTCAATAATCTGATCAATGAATGACGTGGGGTAATTGTCTTTCGGACAAGCCTTGTTTAGATCCCTAAAATCGATGCATACTCGGATTGTTCCTTGCTTTTTGTCCACAGGGACTGGGTTAGAAATCCAATCTGTAAGAGGAACAGGGTATATAAAACCCGCCCTTAGCAGCTTCTCAACCTCAGCTTTGATAGCCGCTGCTTTCCTAGGGTTAACCGGCCGAAGCCTTTGACGAATCGGTTTTGCATTTTCGTACGTCTTGATCTCATGTTGGACTATAGAAGGATCAATGCCGGGCATTTCCTCATAAGACCAAGCAAACACATCGCGATATTCCTTGAATAGGTCGGTGTAAATTTGAATTTCTTCAGGGGAACACTCAATTCCGATGAAGATATTCTCTATGATGTTAGGGTCCCTAGAGATGTTGATGGGTATCGTTTTTGAAATTACCGACATATTACCTTCGGCGCGAATGTGTGCTGGAGCCAAAGGGTTCGATACCATATCAACATCACTAGTACAAAGCTCGGAAAACCTAGATTCCACTTCCTGCAAAGGAGGAAGAAAGTACGAACGATGGTGTAAGTCTTCCCAAGGTTGATCTATACCCATCATTGCTTCAAGGATTGCTTCTTCAGAAGGTAAAATTGAATCCAAGCAATCCAAGGTAGAGATAGAATCTAATCTCCAGGCTGGGGCCACATGACCATCCAACTCTTCTTCAGAGAAAGGAGTGGAATGGTTATCTGCAGAGTCTACGATAGACTGATATCTAAGCTCAGCTGCAGATATAGGAAACGCAATTCCATTAACTTGTCCTTCAACTAATGTGGTCATAGGTGAAGGCAAGGTCCAAGGGTCGGAAAAGTAATGAGTTCGGAAGAACTCTTCTCGAGGAGACTCCTTGGATGATGAAATAGCATTGATTCTTGAAAAAGGAGAGGGAAGATCAAACGTACCCATCAATGAGGAATACATCCCTACTCCTAAATTCTCAGTCGGCGGGCGAGGGTTATCCACCAAAGGAACAGTAGAGTCGGAGCTTGCTTGAGGATCGATTGGGGAATAGTCCAATTGATCAACCTTAACGATTTTCCCCTCATGAGGAAAGCAAATGACACGAAATAGAGTCGACACAATGACTTCCATTTCGTATACCCAGTTCCTTCCTAATAGGAGATTATAGTCTAGGTTAGCATCTACGACTTCAACTTCGATATTAACGACCTTCCCTCCAACACATATAGGAAAGGCCGGGATAATCCCATGCGGCTTGTGAGAATGACCATCAAATGCAGTTAAGACGGTTGGTGAAGGAACAGCCGAAGGTGAACCAATAGCCTTCCAACATGACATCAACATGACACATGTGGAAGCTCCTTCATCTATAACGGTGCGAAAAATATTGATTTTCCGGTATGTAGACTTTATCTGAAAAGCCATATGATGAGGGAGTCTCTTTTTGACATTTGACATGTCAAAAGAGAGCACTAAAGAGTTAGCTGGATCGACTGCTCCAATTGCGGAGAGTAAAGCACTTCTCTGAGACGGACACGACTGGAGAACCTCTAAAGTGGACATAGCACATGGGCTTTGAGCCAGATCCTCCACAATGGAGTAATTCTGGGCAACCCTAGCATTAGGGTTAATCGTCGCGCGTTTGGCGGAACCTTTTGGTATCCGAGGTATAGTCTCCACAGAGGGTCGCTCAATATGAAGGTCAGTACCTCCAGGAACAATTTTATCCTTGGATGTTTCGGCTTCACCATAATCACGTGACCGAGTAGCCACATGGACATTTGAACCCATCATAAAAACATTTGATGCTTTTTCCCCTTCCTGGTTGCCCCCTGAGGAGGTCCCAGGATTCGAACTCGCGCCAGCAAGAAGTTGTTGCCCTTGGGGAAACGGGTTAGTTAACACAGCTTGCGAACTAGAAGTCCCTTGCTGTCCTAACAAGCGCTGAGCGTCTTCAATCCTAGGGCAAAGATGAGTTAGATGGTCTCCTTTGCATAACTTGCAAGGAAACTTAACTTTCTTTCTCGACTCACCTTTACCACCACCAGCGTTGTTACCGGATTTATTTGCATCGGGCTTCCCATCCGAGTTCTTCTTCTTACCACGTCCTTTCTTTTTCCCATTAGAATTTTGATTTCCTTTGGGGTTATCGGATTGGACGACATTAATTGAAGAAGTTTGGGAAGCGGGAGGATTAGACAATGTGACTTGGTTGTTAGAAGCAGTTTGCAAAGACAACTGCTGCAATTGATTCAACAAGTTCACTGTAGATGTGTCTACTGACCCAACGATACCGTCTGCGTGCGGACTTGGCTTCGGCTTAGCTAAATCAACCTTAGATCCAGGAGCATCTGGCAAGTACTTTTGTAGGATCCCAGACTGAGAGTAGATCAATTCCAATTGCTGGGCCCTAAAAATGGCTTGCTCCTCAGAATAGACCCCAGACATGGAGACATCCTTGGAGATCTAGGGTTGTAACGACTTCAAAAACCACTCGAGACGGTATTCCGGAGGAATTTCGGCTTTAATGAGCCTTTTTCTCCGTCTCCATTCCTGAATGTGATCGGAAATGTGAGTAGCCTTATCCTGAAGAAAGGTGGCCAGAAGTTCAGTTCCGGCGTCATAGCGGACAGGCAACTGAAAGTGATTTAAGAAAATATTGGCTAAGTCGGCGAACGATGTAAAGCTGCCCCCTAGCAACTCTATATACCACTTGGCCGCATTACCAGTCAAGGTGTGTTGAAAGAGTCTCAACCTAATCGAATCCTCGATGAGGGAGTTGGATGAGCACCACAGATGGAATGTGGTTACGTGGTCGCCCGGGTCCTCACCACTCTTCCCTTCGAATTTTGGAATGTCCGAAGGGAGTTTGGTTGGGACTGGAGGCCAGGCCGGATTATACCTGATTGGGTCATTTGTTAACTTTGTGAGATCTGGCAAGTTTAACGTTGCCAGAAATGGAAGCCTAGGAGGACCCAGGGGATTCCACCCAGACTGGGCAGAACTCCCAAAGCTCTGAAAAGATTGTCCTGGAATTTGGGAGGCACCAGGCTGCCCGAAGTGACCAGTAGAACCGGCTGAACCAAAAGGCAAGCCTTGTGGTCCAGCAAAATTCGGAGTTTGACCAACTCCTGCCGTATAACCTCCATAACCCGCAAAGTTTCCTCCTAAAGAATGGTAAGGAGTTGATAACCCCTGATATGGATTCCAAGCCAAAGCAAGGGGAGGAATACTTTGAAACGAACTAACCGTGGTGTACGACCTATTCCCTTGTTGGCCGATAAATGGATTCCCAGTTCCCGCGCTACTAACCCCAGGGTTATTCCAACCTTGGAAAGGATTGCTGCTTTGTCCTATAGAAGAAAAAGGCATGGATCCTACCGTCGGGTTGGAATGTGGTATATGACCACTTCCGAAAGGAAAACCCTGGAATGAAGCCGATCCGCCCATCATGGACGTAGCGGCACTAAACGGAACCGATGGAATACCCTGTGATTGGGTGCCAAAAGAGAAGAGTCCAGTACTAAAAGCATTGGTTTGGGCATTTCCACTCGTGGACGGAATGGAGGTAGACCCAAGTAGAGATGTGCTCGCAAAAGATCCAAACAAGGAAGTGGAGGGGATGGAAATGGTTCCTCCCCCTTGCACCGATGTAGGGGTTTGCATAGTCGCAGCACTCGTAGAAGCCATGCTTCCAGTAGTGGTCATGAATGGTAAGCGCGTAGCGTAACCTGGACTTGATGGTCTATGTGACGGAGTCCCAACGTATTGCAATACGTCTGGATGACTAAATGGTAGGGGAGAATTCGGAGCCCCTAACGACTCTGAGAATTCTTCTACCTCTACGTTATTCTCCGCTTGAAAAAGAACTCGAGAAAGGACTGGATTATCCCTCTCTTGTTCAGAAGTACCAGGCCTTGCTTGGGCAATAATGCCTCCGCTAGGAGGATCAATCTCCGATGCGTCAACCGGCGTAGGACGAACCCCACCGGTGGTACTCCCTCTGCGCCTTCTCGGAGAAGGCTCTAAACTTGGCGGCAAAAGACCACGAAGTCTTTGAGACCGTCTGGGAGATCGGTCAGCCACTTTGAATTTTTTGTTATGATCTAACTAAAGACTCAAAAAATTGAAAGCTAGGCCAACTAGGAGCATAGAGCACACACTATAAAGTCCCTAAAGACACAGCCAGTCAAACAACTTCCAAGTATTTCCGCTCCGGGTGATTAGGACCGGACACCAAAATACGAGAAAGTGAATCAAGGGGCCTTCCGAAGATAGTCTGGGATGATGAGGGCCCAGTCCTATCAGCGAAGGTATCAGAGGAAGTTACGCTGACCTCCTAACAACAGCCTGCGCCGGTGCAAGCCCCCAAGCTTCGCAAGGGTGCCTTCCAGTAGTACTATCGAGAGTGATGCAATGTCGACCTCAGGTGCCACGGGATTCCCCTCCGCAGCCACCTGTGTAGATCCCTAGGAGAGGCAACTATGGGTACCAACTCGTCGCAGAAGCCAGGCGGAACAGTCGTGAGGTAAGTTCGGACAAGTAGGAGAGGGGGTATCTCTCTTCCCTGCCTTCACAGACCCTCGTGCTTAACTCCCAGATCCAGAGCTTTCCTGGTCTTCCTAACGCTATTGGATTTACTCTCGTTAATCAGACTCTTATGTTTGACGTTTTATGTGGCCTTGGAGAGTTTACTCTCCACTCGCCTAATCCAAGGCCCTAAAATCCTAAACTTGTTGGTGTAACTGACTAAAACAAAAAGTTCTAGTGGATTTTAATTTAGCGCTTGATTTTATTAGGCTGTTCTTTAAGTCACAAGGTAATGGTGATGAAACTTGTGGTGTTTTTATGGACGCAAAAGAAATTAATAAAACTTAGCTACATGCACATGCACTTTTGTTTTTCGATGAAGAGCAATTTCTATGAGGTTCAGAAGGTACTTCTAAAATAAACAAATTTTCCTTTTCTTTTCAGACTCCACACTCACAAAAACTAACAAAACTATATATGCCTAAAAAGAGATGCAAATCTATCCTAATGCAAGAACTATATGTGGATGCAAGATTTAAAGACTACTCTAAAAACAAAGAAGGAAAGTTGCTGCTTTACCAAATTTTGTCTTGCCACTAAAATGCTTAGATAGAAGATGATGTGTTACCAATCATTTCGTACAAACAATAAAAACAAGTTCTAAGATAAAAACAAAGCACTTTCACTTCGCAAAAAAGGAAATCAAATGAAAAGCAAGTTTAAGAAAGCGAAACTCAAAACTTTCAAAAGATTTTCTTTCAATCAAACCAAAAAGTCTTTTTCAAAGGAAAGCTCTCAAAAATATTGACACCAATGATTGATAAATAGGCAACCAAACACTTTTGTGAATTGACACCTTTCAAATGATGACAACTCAACAAAAATAAATGTGTTTGAAATCGCTTTTGACAATCAAAAGCAGCAATGAAAGTCCAAAAGATCAAAAGACAAGTTTCAAGAAAATGGTAACAAACAACTTTCCCGAAACGAAGGAGCAAATGGTCACAAAAATGGTTTCGTTAAGCAAAAAAAAGGGTCATCAAAACAAAGATGAACACAAAGCTTGAAATCCAATCTTCCTACTCTGCCAAAACAGAGCAGTCAAGATTCTTAACCAGAAATCTTGTGTGTCAAAAATCAATGATGCTTGCAATCAACGAAAACAAGACTAATACTCCTTATAGCTAGAGAGAGTTCAGAACAAGATGCCCCCTGTTAAACAGAGGACTGTTACTGGAAAATGACTGCTTGAAACTGACCCAAACCACCAGACAAACATTCAGCAAAAAGAAAATTTATAAATCTTGAAAATTATATAGTATACGCGCCTGCAGTGATGTGCGGAGTGCGTGTACACGCGGCTGTAACTGAGGAAACCTGCGTATACGCGGGTTCACTTAGTACAACTTGCGTATATACGCTTTTGTAATCCAGCAAAACAGCGTATATGAAGACTTTCAAGAAAAATAAAAAAAAAACACAGACTGAAAAAACTGGAAAAGGTTAGAGTTCAAGAACAGATCAGACAGTCAGAGCCAACAAACAGAGGGGCTGAGCCTTGATTGGCTTGAAGACTACCCAAACTAGGAACAATAAGAGTGTTGTCCCAAGTGGAGTCGCCAATTCTGGTTGAAGGGAAAGTACCCCTAGGGTCCTTTGGGTTAAGACTCTACGAGACTGAAAATTGCTTATTCAAAGAAACACACACACAGCCATTATCTTTACTTTAAGCAAATTCTAATGTTTAGGGTACGTACCTAAGGTCCTACGTTCGAGAAGGCCTTTAGGGTCCAAATCCTTCTTGGAGTTCCCTTCTTCTTCTTTGACCTGTAAAACAAACAAATCAAAGAACACAACAGTACATGGACAAATACTTATACATAAACCATCTTCATGCTATAAAGTTAGTTATAAAAATCTTTAAGTAACTACTTGCATAAGAATTCAAGACAAGAATCTCATAAGCATAAAGAAAGATTGTTTTGGGAACCAAGACGTGTTTCTTTTATATAAAGGCAAATAAAGTACATATAACGGAAAGATATCACCTGAAACACCTTCAGCGGGCTCCAAGCAAAACTTCCTCCCGGATTCGTTCCAGCCTCAAGCCTCCAACAAGAGCTCCTTCCAAGTCTTACTCAATGATGACATAAAGGATGAATGATCACCAATACACGTGGAAACAAGGGTTTCCTATGCAAAATGGGGGAAGTGCAGAAAGCACCAAGGACTTCAGACCTGGTCTAAGGGGAAAAATCTCAGCATAATAATCTTGCTCTCTTTTCTCTCTCCCTTAGGCCTTCCCTTTGATGTCTTTTTATACCATCTCCAAAGTAGTTTTTTAGTTAGGAGTTGGTTGGGAACAGTTGGGCCACGGGCACTAACAGGTGATCAGCAGGTAAAACCCGCGATCTCCGCCCGAAAATAAGGAATTATCTATTTTTTTAAGTGTTTTAATACATACACGCGGGTTGGGTATACACAGACCCGCGTGTACACACGTTTAACTCAGGGCAATGTCGCGTATAGGGAATAAAACATTGTTTTTTAAATTTTAGGACTAGGTCTGGAAGGAGGGGTTTCCCTAGGCCATGAGTGCAGCATCACAAACCATAAGAGTGAGATTTGGAGCTATAACACAAATCAACAACTTGTTTTCCAAATTTTCCAATTTTAACATAATCACAAGGAGGGACCCAAATTGGTACTGAGAAAGGGGGATGGAAAGAAAGAAAAGGAATAGTAGGTTCCTCCTCACAAATTTGGGGTGTCTCATGACCAACATAAGTTGGGAGAGCAGAATCATCCTAGGGTTCAGATTCAGAAGATTTCAAGGTAAGCAAAATCAAACTCTAAAATTTTACTATGATGAAATCCAAATCAATCACTCCCTCAATAAATTCATATCACAGGTGAATAAATTGATTAAGAAAATCCTTTGCAGATTCACTAGGTTTCATTCTAAGTTGATCAGTCCTTTTACAAACATCTTGATAGTTGTACTTGTCAAAGGCTTAATTTGATGAAGCTTCATAACAAGTTGTTTGAATGAATGAATAGAAGCAACTGGTAAAGTCTTACACCATTTATTAACTCAAACTTCAATAGTGAGGGTGAACAATTTACAAGCAACATCTTCACAATTGATTTCATAATATTCACAAAAATTGAGAAACAAAGATATATGTTGAACTATGAATATTTCACCCTCACCATCAAAATTCAAATTAGACAAGTCATCAATTATTTCCACGAGTATTGAAAGATTTGATCTATTAGCAAAATATTCCAGGATTATGATTTGGGAATGAGAATTTAAGATGAGAGGCTCAAAATAGACTCAATGGGCACAAATTGTCATATGAACCTCCTTCCAGCGCGTACTATTGATGATGCTGGAAATTTGTCAACCAAGGGGTCTCCCCGAAATGAAGTCCCAATTAGACCTCACACCGTTTGGAGTAGGAGCCCCATCTGGAGTATCGGCCTGACCACCATAACTTAAGGTTATCCTTGGTTTCCATGAATAAAACAAGAGAGTATGCTCAAAACCTTTGAAATAAACAAGAAATTTGACACTGTGAAACACCAATTGCAATGTGTAAAAGGATACTTTCACGAGAGGGAAGTAAGAGTGAGTCTCTAGAAGGAAAGTAATAGTCCTATCTTAAGAGAGGCACATGAGAGAAATGAAAGATTTGTTAATTATATAGTGAAATAGTTCACATAGACACAATGACCATTAAAGCACATAAATAACATATTCAACAAGATAAGTACCAAAGGCAATGAAATAGTTCAATTTCTTTAGTACAAATGAACATAACATATACCGCAAACATCTAAAGAATAGTCTTGCAACATTCACAATACATGCATGAAAATGTGTTGGCTCAATGAGCTTCTGATTATTGGGTGAAAGATCCAATTACAAAGTTAAAATGGTGAGACACTAGCCAATAGTGGAACATTAATTCACTTTTTTCTTCTCCAAAGAATGATCTTCTCTCCTATGCTAAGCTAGAGAAGCCAAGGCTAGCTCTCCAAACGATAAGCCTCCAAAACCCCTTTGCTTGAGTTATGAGGGTGTATCTATAACAAGAGGAATGACCTTTCATATCCTCATGACTCTTGAGATTCCCTCATGACTATTGGATTTCCAAGTGACTCTTAAAGTTATACAAGACTCTTGTATTTCTCCTAGTGACTATTGAGTTTACATGTGACTTTTCATATTCAACATGTGACTCTTGGACATTCCAAACATTTACATTTTTGTCATTTTTTGAAATACATAATTACATCCCACATCATGTGGCAAGACCCATTGACACATATGACACTGTGATGACACTTGTACAAGCCATGACTTGGTAATGATGACATGAGACTTCATGATGATGTGGAATTTCTAAGATGCTGTTCTAGTTGCTTTCTTTGTATCTTCATGATAGATGTTGCACATTCTTCCTCTTTATCCTCCAAAAGGCTTGAATATATGGAGTCTTTTATTTGATCTAGATTTTGTAACTTTTGTCATGACCTAGTGTCCCTTCATCTTCATGTTCAATGATAATTTTGTCTTCACATATTCCCAATTGTCTTCTAGCATAACCTCGTTATCCTCCCCTCTAAGAAATAATCTTTCCATGTCATGATATAGTACCTGTAAGTTAAATCAACTAATGACAAGACAACATCAGTCCAGAAATATCCTAGTCTAACTTTCTTCATGAAATCTGTTGATTGACCTAAAACTGAGCATTGGACAGGGAGGAAATCTCAGGGATTGCGCAGTGCGTAGTTCCAGAGGACATGAGTGAGGGACTGATGACTACAACTGCGCAATGCGCAACAATTAGAGGCCTAAGAATAAATAATGCATAATTGAGGATCAAATTGAGGCAGTCTTGCCTACTGTAACTATGCAATGTGTAGTTCAGGAGAGAGAGAGAGACAATGGATTACATAGTTGCATAGTTCAGGGAGATAGAGAGCTAAATTGCTGCTTGCAACTGCACAATTTGCAGAAAGAGGTTGCCTGGGAGGCAAGATTGCACAGTTTTGGGGAGTAAGAAGAAATCCTTGAGCACGTAGTCCTTGGAGGTTGATACTACACAATGTGTAGTTTTGAGGGAAGGATAGGCTTCTTGTGGCCTAAGACTACACAATGCGTAGTTTAGGGAAACAGTTTGGGAGGAGGTTGACTGAAGAAGGATCAATTGCAAAAAATAACTAAGTGTGGGGTCCAATAGGTGAGAGATCGAACCAAAACATGATTTGAACATGATCACACACTTATAAATGATCAACCACTAAACAAGAAGCATTTACTACCGACAATCAACATGTTCCTATTGAGGTGACAATGGTACAATACTTACCTCCAAGTGTGACACTTAAGATACACTTTGCGACACAAGTGAAACAATGCTAAAGACTTGGGGAATGTGTCTAATGCATTTATTTATGATAGATAAAACATAATAGTGCAGGAGAATGCATCGGAAATTCCCTTCAAGAATGTACAAATCACTCCCTCTAACTAGATGCAACGCTTAACTAACCACAAGATGACACTTGCAAAAATAAGAGAAAAGTGCAAACAACACTTGCAAAGACTTAAATAAAGTGAAAGCGACACATTCCAGAGAAAAGATGACATAAAAATGACACTTGTTAAAGTTAAAACAAGCAAAAACAACAATCGTGAATGTGAAAGCGACACTTGAGAAAACAAAGGTGCACCAGAGAAACAATTGAGAGAACTCATCGAAATAGATGTATAATTGAAAATGAAGCGAGGAAGACTTTAAATGAAGAGTGCACACTGACTATCGACATGTGTTGCATAGTACACTATTCTTATGGATTGCACAATCATTGTCACTAGTAATTACACAATACCCATATAAGCTTGCATAGAAAAATCAATGTTTGTGAGTTCATCGAAGAAAAGACATGTGTGAGCAAGTGACTGTGACACTTAGAAGAAGACTTAACACTTTGTAGAAAATTAGATGACCATGAAGTGACCACGGAATGATAGGTCACAAGATCCTTAGTAGGCTCCAAAATTCAAGTGTAAAGAAAATTTTGGAGTGTGTTTGTCGCATGGATAACAAAATATTTGGACCCCATCTTGACTTCATAATGGGCCTTGGGTTTCCAACGTAACACTATCCAATGGAGAAGGGATTTATTTGTAGGCAAGATCCCTATAAATTTATAAATAATGGCATGGTCCCTCATAAATTGAATATTTCCATTCAACTTGGAGAGAGGGATATGGTGCCTTGGTATCTCAGTGGATTTAGCTAAACAGGTGTTAGTACTTCGTTGAGGAGTGGCAGGGATTGAATCCTGGAGAACATTCTTTGTAGGAGTAGGATCTGTGGCATAAGTTATTTTCCATGGTTCCTGACTTGGGTTTGTCGATGGAGATCACAAAGTGGAATAGGTGGAGGGATTGAGGGCCCCCACACCTATAGACACCATGATTTAGGGTGTGCTCAGGTTGGGATCTATATGAGATTGGATGAGAAGAAGGGGTGAGCAGGTAGGTCAGATATCATTGTGCATGGATCATGATAGGGTTACAAATCTCTACTTGAAAATCTCAATAATTGAATCAACATTATAGTTAATTATCATTTTTAAATCAGATGCTTCATTTTATAGACACTACAAAATCTCGCCCATATTGAGCCCACATTTAAATGAGTACACATTTACAATCACTACAATATATCTCCCATATGGAGTCAACATTTAAATATTTACACTCATTTACATACACTACAACATCTTCATCATACTAGGTTATAGAACACCTCTCGACACAATAAATTTGAAAATTCTATTAGTCGTTGTTTTAGGTTGTAGACAATTGGTATACCATTTTTTGAATAGTATCGTACATAAATCAATGCATTTTTCATTTTTTAAATTCAGTTTTCCTAAATGAGGGGCTGGGAAGGGTGGGAGGGGCCATTCTCAACCACAATGGAAAAAATGAAATTTATTACAACTAGGGGTTAGGTAATTGCATAAATGATGTGGCAAAGGCATATGGATTACTGCGAGGGCCCATTTTGGCCAAGGAAGAAAACATCAAAGATTTGGTGGTGTTGGGAGATTCACAATTGATTATCCATCACCTTGTTCATGGATCTTTGCCTAAGGATTGCAACTTGTGAAGAATTATTGATTGAATTAGGGATTTGAAACTAACCTTCTCTACTATTAGATTCTTTCATGTGTTGAAAATCCTGTTGCAAATGATCTCACCAATAAAGGTGTAAACTTGGATGCAATATTCCTAATGACAAATGTTATTCCTTCCCTTGAAATTATTCCTTAAAAATGGGTCTGCTATGCAGTGTAAATTGTGTGTATCTATAGATCTTTTGGAGTATCTACACATCCAAAGACCCTGTGTCCTTTACGATAGTAAAACAACTAATAAATATTGAGAATAAATATCGTTGTGAGGTTATAGGTATAGCTATCCTCGAAGGATTTTCATTATACTCACCCGCTGTACAAGTCGCGATCCAAGCATGAATTTTGATTTAATAGAATATTATCATCACAATTAAAAACAAAATTTTTCATACATATACCATCTAGAGGAGGTGAAGGTGGAACCCCACCATAACCTCAAGCATTACATGAGGGAAATGTGGATGCCACCCTCCCTCATTAGAAGAGACATGTTGTTAATTGCATTCACTATGGTTATGAATTCACACCATAGTGATTACTCTCTTGTATCTGTTTGATGATTCAGTTGTCTGGATATTGATTTTGGGAAGCTTCCCTAGAGCATTCTCTATTGGTTAATGATGAAGACCAATATAGAAATTAATGGCATGGTTCAATGGTTTATTGATTTAAGATTTTCTATCCTCTTGCTCTAATAGGATGGTGTTTGGGAAGTTTACAATTTTAGTCTTCGAGATAAATTCTTTAACATTAATGTTTCGACTATCTTTTTCCTAGGGGAAGGACTATACCCTACTAGCCTGGTTCCTCTTAACCTCGGTTCATTTCAGTTATGTTCTCCATACACTTGGTTCTCCCTAAGTTTATGGTCTTAGATGAAGTTTATATGTGTTACCTGCTTTAAGTATCTTATTACACTTAGTTTTGGCTTATTAGTTTTGGAACAATGTCTCCTTCCTTTGGCTTGTGAGAATCCTTGTGTCCATGACATACATAGTTCTACTTCACCTACAAACATCAATTTCAAGTATATAATGTATTCCTTTGGGCTACTCTTTAGTTGATGTCTTGTGGTTTTCTCTTCCTCTTCTCCTTTGTGGAAGTTTTAGATATTTCTTGATGTTATCCCTTCTTTGGTTCACTTCTAGGATTTCCATTTTAATGGTGGTCATTCACTCTATCTTCTAGGTGGATTCTAGGATTTCTTTGTTCAAGGTGGTTGTTATACCCCAATCTTGGGTTGTTTTTTAGCAATGGGTGGTTGAATGAGGCTTAGGTAAACTCATCGTTTGCTAAGATGCCTAGGTAGTGTGCTCACTCTTGTAGAGGTGTTTCCGTAATAGAGGTGTATGTGGAGGGTTAAGAGTTAGGGCCATAGCATAATCCTCTGCTCAACTCTATCACATGCAAACACCACCCAAGATTCAATGGGAAATTAGAGAAGCTAAGAAGGAGGAAATTGTTAATGAGTGATATCGTCACTCAAACATTGAGGTATTTAACACTGTCGTTGTTATGAAACCAGCTCACAAAAAGATAGAAAAGATAGTTGAACGACTTAGAATTCAGCCTCTTCGAGGGGGCAACCTCCTTTACATTACACAAATGAAAAATTCTTTAATGATTCAAATGACAAAACCTCCTTTCTATATATAGGAGTCTAAGGGGTCACAATATAACCAAGTCGACCTAACAATAATAATATAAAGGCACAAAAATAACAATAGAGGGATTCTATGGGGCACAATAATAACAATACAGGGACAATAGGGGCACACCAATATTAATAAGGGATACAACTACAATAGTAATGGGGGAATCACTAGTATTATAGGGACCTAATAGTCGCTGATTGGGTGCTGGATATTGTGCACATGAGGGGTCGAAAACATCAATACCTTCATATAATCGACCTATATTGGCAACTAAAATTGCTCTTGGGTAAAGTCATCCTTATGAAGAATGATGAAAAATATGAGATCATGTTAATGATGGACAATCTCCAATTTCAATTCCAGTAAATGGATAAGCACTTGGTAAGGATCGATTTTTTCATTCTACATGGCAAGGGGACAACCCCTCTTGATAGTTATATGAATCCTAAACCCATTGAGGATTCCATCTCCTCTTAAATTTCTAAATGTTTAGTAGATTTATCTTTATGTTTGCTATTATTGTGTTTCTAGAGGTTAGTTTTTGTGGTATAGATATATGTTCATGGCTAGCTATCACTATAAACTCTTAGGCTGATATGCCTGATTCATATTATAGTTTTGAGGACATATGCTATCTTCCTTATAATGTTAGTATATTACTGTCTTTTTGGACAAAAGTTCTATCATTTTTCCTTTGGTTTGGTTTCTCTAATGTAAGGCCAAGGCAAACAATAGGTTAGTTTCTATTGTAACCCTCTTTGATTAATGGAAGGAATTAACTTACAAAAAAAAGTTTTCATAAATACATATTTTTTACAAATAACATTCTATTTTTAGTCCAATTTCTAACAAGTTCAGATATGGTCCTCTTATTTAATCTCAGATTGTGGGAAATTTTCATTTATGAAAAATGTTTTATTTCAAGGTTGGCAATGCCATAAAAAATGACATAGTAGGTTCACCCCTGCCAACTTTCTACACTATTGAGCTACCACTTACAAAGCCATGTGGACCACGATACTATCAAATTTTAAGACTAGCTTAGCAAAGGTTACCATGGAACAAATTCATTAAATTTGTCAATGTGGAGGGTGGAAACCTTGAATGTAGTTGCATGTTTGATGGTGACCTTCTAGGTCTATTAGATTTGCAACAATTCTGTCTTCTTTTCAATAATATTAGCTTTCTTCACTTCCACATACCTATATATAATAGTCGTCCTTAAGGTCCTTCAAATGGGGCAGGTTTTCAACCTTTGCCTCTCTTCTAATTGTCAATCTCGATAAGACAATAAAATCAATCGCAAGTTCCTAAAATGGAAATGATGGTCTTTCAAATCTGTGCCCGTTGTTTCCAATGCTTTTCCTTTTTCTACTTCCACCTTGTGAATAAAGCTTTACTACAAAAATTCACAACCACAAATAGAATGATCGATAAGTATTCTTTACATCTATGAATACTTTTTTAACTCACATGGGATATTTTATGAGTGAGTGATATGTTGGAGAAGGACAATATCATCTTCTATTGACACCTGCGCAATAGGAAAATGTTCTATGTTGATAATGCCTTGGAAGTCATTTTCACTCCCGCTCATGCTATAACCAAGGTCCAAGGAAGCATGAGCTATCATAGTTATACAAATAATGTTCAAGGTTACTTGGTTATTTAAAAAATTACAATTACATTTAATATAGCATGTTAGCAAAAAAGCACATTCAACATGGTATAGCTATCTATACAAACTTTTATTATCTATTTTTTATATTCATTAGATAACATAAATATTGCCTACTTAGATAAATCATATCATCCTTTTTTTTATTGTAGAAATTTATGATTTTTTTATTCTTTGAGTTTGATTCTCATATAACATGAATATTACCTATTTTAAATAAATCATATTGCCTTTTTTATTATTATACAAATTTATAGTTACTTTTTTAGGATTGTTTGCATAATCATGAATGCTATGTTGTAATAAAACTAGGGTTACATTTGCAATTTTTGTTAAGACTATTAGCAAAAGCAAATAAATATAAATATATATATATATATGATATTTTTGTCATAAAAAAGGATTGTTATTAAAAAATATGTTTTTAGTAATGACATATGACAAAAATAATTATATCAAAAATTTTAGGAGGGAGTTGTTTATAGTGTGACTTTTTGGAGTTTCGGTGTCGAAATCCGGTGGAAAAAATTGAGGTGAAATCTTGAATTGTGTTATTTAAACTAGTTTTTTGAATGTATATATAGATTTAGCACCATGAAAAACCCCTAGGGTACTTCTATTGTGCTGGGTTTACCCATCAAGCTTGTGATTTCAATGAATTCTTGTCAGATTTAGAGAAATTAGACCAGAAAAATCCACTGGAAAAACCTCCAAAACGTCGCAATATAGACAACTCCTTTCAGGAGCTCGAAATCCCTAATGGTATACAACTTTTGTTTCAACTAATACGAAATCAGTTAGATCAAAAATCTTAAAAAGTCAAAATCCATAATAATATACAACTTGTATTCTGATTGCTACAAAAATATAAACAATGGTAGACAAAAGAGTGAGCTAGAAAAGGAGATTGGTCTCCATTGACTCAATCTTTACACCATTTAAAAACTGATACATGGACAAATCCAACCAAAAGAGCAAGGACTTCCTTTGAAAAGCCATCCTCTTATGTGTTGAGCTCACGAAGAATGTAGAAATAAGGGACATGCTCAAAAGAGTATACAACTAATCGAATATCACTAAATAGAGAATCAAGGCCTATATTGAAGACTTCCACCTTATAATTGACCCGGCCTATAACTAGTTTGTAGTCTCCCATTACCAAAAGTCTGGTTAAACTTTTTTTGGGGAATGGGAACAAAATCTATAAAGAAAATAATTTTAAATTTTTTTTTTAACAGAAACGAGTAGGTTGATGTATTAATTCTTGGCTGGAAAGCCATAATTCAGATTACAAAGAGATGCACAGAGATCAGATTTCTCTTCTATCAGAATCCAATTGACTTCCCATCCACTAAGCCTGCGATTTTTACTAGCTATAGTTCTTGTAACTTTATCTATCTTTCCTAAATTGCTGATACAAACAAACTACTTCATTAAAAGGTAATAAAACATTTTAAGTAGGTTGTTTAAGGGATGGGGTCCCAACTTTCCTCTCCATCTCTTAGGAGCGCTCCAAGGGGGAGAAGCACCGCTTTGTTGGCTTCAGCATCGGCTTCTTTATTGTTTTCTCTCTTAACATGAAGGAACTCCAGATTCTGGAAAGTGTTTGTCAGGACTCTAATTCTGCTCAGGAGTCTTGATAATCTTAAATCCGAGGGAGAGGATTTATCCACCATGGCCTTAATTATGGACTGGGTTTCCCCAAAGATGATTGCATCTTTGATGTCCAGAGAGATGAGCATCTTGAGTCCCTGAAGGAGAGACAAGGCTTCAGCTTGGATGCTGGAGTTGAAGCCCACTCCCCAGGCATATCTAGATTCGATTCTGCCATCAGCATTTTTAGTGACACCACCTGCTCCAGAACTGTCGGGATTTCCCTTTGTGGCTCCGTCAAAGAATAGAGTTTTTCTTGCCTTCATTTTGCATAACTCAACGAGTTCTTCAGTCTTGAGGCGGATTTTCCAGTGCTTTATCGGAGGAGGAAGCCTGACTTTGTCAACGAACTGGAGGCCCAAAGAATCTCCCCAAGCTGCGGCTTGATCACTAAGGCCTTCTCTGTCCAACTAATCTCCCACACAGTCCTTCAGGTGACTTTTAATTTTGATCCAGATCATTTTAGAATCGCTCTTTTTATCATTAAAAATGATATTGTTTCGTTCCAACCAAATGTGCCAGCAGGTGATTTTAGGCAGGGCGAGCCAGGCGGTTTTGATCTGAAGGTTCTGAGTGCCACCAGGATACATGCGCATCCAATTAGCAAACAGGTCTGAGCAATGAATAGGCATGGTAAAGACAGTGTTCAGGGGACTTAACGCCTCCTTCCAAAGAGCAGTTGTGAAATTGCATGAAAGCATCAGATGAGCGGCTGATTCTTCATAGTTTTCACACAGCGAGCAGTGTGAGGGACCGTTAACACCTCTTTTGCGCAATCTGTCTTCAGTCAGTATCCTATGATGGCAAAGAAGCCAGCAGAAGATATCTATCTTGGGGATCGTTGAATGGGACCAGATCCCCTGCCAAGGCCTCGGATCAGGCGGTGCGTTCGGATGCTGAGTGAGCTGTTTGTAACCCTGCGAGACTGTATACTTACCTGGGATCGATCCCCATCCTTGTGCATCTGCTTTGCTGATATTTAGAGGAGCTTTTCCTTTTAATTGACCGAGGAGATTGGAGTATTCTTTGGACAGGTGTGATGGCACCTCAATATTTCTCCGCCAATTGTTGTTTTCCCATTGTGATAAATCCCACAGTGTTTTGACTCTAGCGCTGTCCATCCACTCTTTTAACAGGGTCAGAGAACAATCATCCACGATGGGGTCGCTGCCCATAATGCGGTCCTCCCATATGTTAATACGCTTCCCATTTCCAGGGATCCAGTGCATGTGCTGTTTGATTAAAGCAGAGGCTCTGTCACACAACTTATGTATCATAGTTCCAGAGGTGGTGATAGGATTGTCAAGACAGCGGGTCTCTGCCCACGAAAGTAATTTTTCCATAACACAAGCTGAGCCCAGCTCGGATTTGGAGCGATTATCCTCCATAATAGCTTTGCGCCCAAGGCAATATTTTTCTTGTTGATGTTCTTGAAATGCAGTCCCCCTTCCATTCTGGGCAAGGAGATTGTGTCCCAACTTACTAAAGGAATTCTCTTCTCATTAGCTTTCCCTCCTTTCCAGAAAACATTCCTGATATACTCCTCAATTTTCCTTGTGATGCCAAGAGGAGCCATCATCACTGCAGCGTGATAGATAGGAAGGCTATTTAGAATAGCTTTTATTAGCACAGTCTTACCTGCTAGGTTGAGCCAGCTGTATCCCCAGGAACAAATTTTTGACTTGATTTTTTCCAGCAGAGGCAACCAGTCTTTGCTGAGGGCTCTTTTTTGGAAGATAGGGAGACCCAGGTATTTGAAGGATGACCAAGCAGAGGAGGCTGCAAAACCAAAACAGTTAGAAATGGCTTGGACCGTTCTGACCTTTATATTCCAACAGAAGATGTGACATTTGCCTTTATTGAGGTTACTTCCTGAGTCCTCACAATAGACATCCAACACTTCCTTGAATTTTTGAGCTGAAGGAAGGGAGGCAGCGCCCAGGAGAAGAGTATCATCCGCAAACAAAGCATGGTTTATGCTTTTGACGCCTCTTACGATGCTTATTCCCATTATTTCTTGATCAGCCTACTTTTTATTCAAAAGGAAACTAAGGACGGAGGCTTGGAGGACGAAGAGCAAGGGTGATAAAGGGAACCCTTGCCTTTGAAGAAGTCTGTGGCCCTTCCATTCACCAAATGGGCGATCCAAGGCTCACTGATACAAGCCTTGATCCAGGTGATGAATTTGGGACAAAACCCAAATTTGTGCAAGACATCCAACAGAAATCTGTGCCTATCCCTATCAAAGGCACTTTCAAGATCTAGCTTGACCACCATGCCTTTTTATTTTCGGGTCAAGCTTGAGTGGATCGCCTCTTGGACCAGGATAAAGTTGTCCACAATCTGTCTTCCTTGAATGAAACCTTCCTGGTTCTCTGGAATAATGGAAGGAAGAATAGATTTCAACCTATTGGCAATCACTTTTGTTATCAGTTTGTAACCTATGTTACAAAGGGAGATAAGGCGGAATCTGGAGAAAGTGTTGGCTCCTTTTTCCTTAGGGATAAGGGCTAAGAAAGCCGAGTTGGTACCTCCTCCTATTTTCTGATAAGCTTGAGATTTTCGAACCATTCTGCCTAAATATTTTTCCACAATCTGCCAGCAAGTTTGCAAGAATCTGGCAGTGAAGCCATCTGGGCCCGGAGCCTTGTCAAGCTCCATGGCGAATAGGGCGGCTTTTATTTCATCATTAGTGACATCTGCTTCCAATAATTGGTTCTTTCTAGCCGAGATCAGAGTTGGTACCTCATTCACTAAGGATGAGATCTGCCCCTGGTCCTCTTTTTCGCTATACAGACTTTTGAAATGACGGAAGGCGACATTTTTTATGCTTTGAATATCTCTGTGGGTATTGTTCTCTTCCTTGATTTCAGAGATGGAGTTAAAAAATTTTCAAGCCTGGGATTGCTTGTGAAAGAAAGAAGAGTTCCTATCTCCTGCCTTGAGCCAAAGCCTGCGAGATTTGACCCTCCAATACTCTTCCTCGGCCAAGCTTGCTTTTAGAAGCTTTTGCTGGAGCTCAGCTTCCTTATCCAGGACTTCTTTTGTGATCACTTCATTTTCCGCATTCAACTGATGGATCTCGAGGCATTTTTGAATCTTTTTCCTTTCCACTGCTGGATTGGGAAGGGATTTAGCCCAAGTTTTCAATGCAGCCTTCACTCTCCTGAGCTTTTCTTCCCAAACGAAGAAGGCAGAGCCGTTGACAGGCTGCTTCCATGTGTTTTTTACTAGCTGCATGAAGGTCTGCTCCTTGACCCATAGGAGGCTGAATTTAAAAGGAATAGGGCCTTGATCCATATGGGCCACGAGATCTAGTTTGATGGGTCTGTGATCAGATACGTTGCAAGGGAGAATGTGCATTCTAGATTCTAAACCAAGAAGAAGAAAAGAAATTTGAACAAGAAATCTGTCTAACCTTGCAGCGATGTGACCCGGGCCGAGCCTTCTATTGGACCAGGTGTATTTGCCCGATGAGGGTTTGATGTCGATCATATCCAAGTCCTGAAGCAAATCCTCCACCCATTCGTGCGCCGGGTCCCTTACTATGCTTCCTCCGCGTTTTTCGGCCAACGATAAGGTGAGGTTTAGATCCCTGGCAATGATGATGTTTTCCAGGGCTTCAGAATCTGCCAATCCTCTAATGGATTCCCAGCAGATCTTTTTCTCTCCAGCACTAACTGGAGCATACACATTAATAAGGCAAAGGGTCTCATCTGAGTCCACATACTTCAGCTTTGTGAACAACCAGTGAGAGTTGGCGACCTCTTGAACCTTCACGAATTTGTTTGTATTCCATGGAGTTCCCAGGCCTCCTGAGGCAACCCGGGCTAAGACTACTTGCCCTTCACTTCTTTTCCATAGATTTTTGCCTATGTGGAGGAAGGCCTTATCCTCCATTTTAGTCTCCTGGATGAGGAGTATGTCAGGAGAATCAGATCTTATCAGACTTTTGATGGCTTCTTCTTTTATTTTGCTCCACATACCCCTACAGTTCCAGGAGACGATCTTCATCACTTGCTTTTGGAGTGGGGAGCTCCTTTGGAGCTCTGGATCTGGTTTCTAGTCATCTTCGGAGTTTTAGCCAATAGTTTCTCGAGGGTAGGTTGGCTTCCTTGCACTTTGTCTTTGTATGTCTCCTGCTCTCTCTTTTCTTGGGCGGATTTTCAGCCTCTCATTGATCGTCTGGGCAAAGATTGTGCACCTGCTATTTCTCCTTCTTCTTCTGAATCCTCCGAACTTTGCACATCCTCAGTCTCCTCTGAGGGTATCTCTTCCGTTATGACTGCATTTTTTTCGACTTGCTTTGACTCCGACGGGGGCTCATTGCGAGATGGTCCTTCATTTTGTATCTCTACTCCTTGAGAATTTTCTGTTTCTGAACTTAATTGAATAAATTTATTTCCTTGTTCTTCCATGTGAGGGGTTTGGAGCCCTGAGCCAGTCTGAGGGACTTTGGCATTGTTATTGCCAGATCTTGGTGCTTTGTTTTTGGATCTTTTAACCTGAGTCCATCCTTCCTCCTTACCCTTCTCTACTTCACTGTTTTTCGGACAGCCTCTAGCAAAATGACCGTATACGTGGCATTTCTTGCACTTAAACGGGAGCTGCTCATAGTCTAGTTTTTGGACATGCGACCAACTATCCACTTTAATCTTTATCACCTCAGGCAAACCGACCTCCAGATCAATTTCGACACAGATTCTAGCGCAATCGAATTGATCTTTGCTGTTGGCCCGATCAATGAATTTGCCTAAGGTATTTTCGATGTGCATGAGGGATTCCCAGTTCCAGCAATGCATTGGCAGGTTGGGCAAACAGACCCATACAGGGACGGCTGAGGGGACGTCAACTGCTGGATCAAAAGCAGGCATCCATTTGTTAAGATACAGTCCTTGAGGGCCCATGAAATAAGGGCCATTGCGGAATATCAGCGCCTTATCTTCTTTTTCAGCAAATTCAAACATGAAGAAACCCTTCCCCAGAAAATACGAGGTAACTCTGCTTTTAATGAGCGGTGCCCAGTTCCTTGCAACCCAGCTCTCTGTAGTTTTGGGGGAGGGCCAGAGCCCAGTGAACTTCCCAACCAAAGCACACTCAGCAAGAGAGAGGGCGACTTGGATCGACTTCTTGGGAGGAAGCGAGATCTCAGGGATGTCATCCAAGCGTTTTACAAATTTCGCGGCCTCGGACGTTTTCTTTTTAGGAAGGGATCTCAGCAGGTTAACAAAAGCCTCGGCTTTAGAAGGGGTCGATGGAGGCTCCATTGGATCAACTTTAGCTCGATCCAAACGAGCTCAACCTTGAACAACGGGCATAGCCCCCAGATCAGCTCAGAACGATCAAGGAGGCAGGGTCCGGATCGCCAAAAGGAAGGATCAGCGTCGTGCAGAGGGCCGAGGCGACGGTTTAGCAGTCGCTAACCCTAGATCGCAGCCACCAGTCGGGGGGTGAATCCTAATACTAAAAATTCGAAAATAATTTTACTTTGTTAATATTATTATATTACTATATTTAAATAATATTCTTGATTTTTTAAGAAGTGAGAGCAATCAAATAACAGACCAAAAGCTGTCTTTGGATTCTTCATCTACATAAAGAAAACAAAATATTATGTGATAGTGGCAACTTTTAGAATAAAAAAAAAGACATAAATAAATATTTTAGGGCTTCTGTGTCAAGGTCATGGTGCTAATGTTACTTGTATTGCATTTTCTTTGCTTCACAATACCAAAGAATGTGTTGCCTTTCTTAGTACAATGTTTTGATCAATTAACCACCTCTTTAATGACATATTTCATTAACCTTGTACCTTAACTTATGATTATATGGTATGCTGGCTTCCCATAAGTTTTGTGGCTGTGTTGGAAGTGTTAAATAGAAAACACTTAGACATTACCTAGAGTCGATGATAATTTAATTTTCATGTTTTATTTTTTCTCAACTATTATAAATGAATTTAAAAACTTGATTAAATTTTATTAAAACTTTAGGGATTAGTATAAATAATAGTATACTTAGGTGGATAGTGTTGCCACTTGTTCACTACCTACACCAAATATGACAAATATGAGACAGCGTTGACAACTTCAATGTGTAGATATGACACATGATTGACAAATTAAAAAATTATGAAAATAGAAGGTGTATTTTTTTATTGCTCTGGTCAAATCTAAAAGCAAGATCATGAAAGTCAACCCCATTTTTTTTTATTAGCTCTAACAGTGAGGTGACTCCCGTCACATGGTATTGAGTGAGACAGGGTGGTTTTGAATGAAAGTGAAATTAAAAATCATTGTTATATCTATATTTATATGTATACAATGTTGGAATTTGGTGACTCATGCGTGTTGATAAAATTTTATGTTGACTAATTTATAATTAATATTAAATTGAAAGTATTTAAATAATAATATAATTTTTAATAAAATATTAAAATAAATAAATAAAAATTGTTACTTTATTATATTATCTTAAAATATAATATTAAAATTAATTAATTTATAATTATTTTTTCTATCATATAAATAATAATTATAAATGAACAATCGTGACATATGTGTAAGTAGGATAATCCAATTATATGAATTTTGATAAGATATATTTTTTTAAAATTGATTGAATTAAACAAATAGCATTTTAATAGTTTTACATCACTTATGAAGGATATTTTTATATTATAATATTACTTAGGTTGTTCGAGCCAAATAGATTTCTCATTTATATATATAATTTATATATATATTCATGAATGTAAATTTTATAATTTAACATTTATACAGTAAACATTACATTACATTATATTTTATATTTATATTTATATATATATATATATATATATATATATTAAATTGTTTTATAATTGATATGATTCATTTATATTATAAAATGTAAACTTTATTAGTTTTTATTAAAGATAAGGAGTAAATGAAACTTTGTGTATTTCTTGTTTTAGAATTTTTGGTTGGAATTCAATAAAACAATTTTTGGTTAAATCATAATCTTTAGTTATTTAAAATATGTTTTTCTTTGCATATATGAATTTAAGGAAGTTATATAATTATTAGAGTTTTTGGAATTTTAGTCACCTATTTTTTTGAGTCAAATTTTGATTTGTGTTGTTTAAACTAGCTTTTTGACTGCATATATGAATTCGACATCTTGAAAATCCCATGGAGCATTTGGACTATGAAGAGTTTACAACACAAACTTGTGATTCCAAGAAATCCCTAGTGGATTCTAGCCAAATTGTATTGGAAAAACCTCCAAACCCTTTAAGAGATAGACTACAACTGAATTCAACACCTTGAAAAACCTCGAGGCATTTGGACTGCGGATAATTCACAACTCAAACTTGTGATTCCAACAAATCTTTGTTTGTGAGTTCATCAAAGAAAAGACATGTGTGAGCAAGTGACTGTGACGCTTAGAAGAAGACTTAACACTTTGTAAAAAATTAGATGACCATGAAGTGACCACCGAATGATAGGTCACAAGATCCTTAGTAGGCTCCAAAATTCAAGTGTAAAGAAAATTTTGGAGTGTGTTTGTCGCATGGATAATAAAATATTTGGACCCCATCTTGACTTCATAATGGGCCTTGGGTTTCCAGCGTAACACTATCCAATGGAGAAGGGATTTATTTGTAGGCAAGATCCCTATGAATTTATAAATAATGGCATGGTCCCTCATAAATTGAATATTTCCATTCAACCTAGAGAGAGGGATATGGTGCCTTGGTATCTCAGTGGCTTTATCTAAACAGGTGTTAGTACTTCATTAAGGAGTGGCAGGGATTGAATCCTGAAGAACATTCTCTGTAGGAGTAGGATGTGTGGCGTAAGTTATTTTCCATGGTTCCTGACTTGGGTTTGTCGATGGAGATCACAAAGTGGAATAGGTGGAGGGATTGAGGGCCCCCACACCTGTAGATACTGTTAGCCTCCTGCTGCAGCAGGTATTCATCTTTCATGATCGATATTTTTACATGCCAAATATGTCATACTTTGCATGCTGCAATGTTCCATATTTGCTACAGAGGCCAAAAAAGTGTCCATGAGAGTGTGCTAGTCTAAGTGCCACTGCTATGATCCATTTTTGATGAGTTTTCAGTTAAGGGAAGGCCAAACAGTTTAATCTTGGTCTCCCTAGGTTTCAATTTCCTGTTGTAGAATATAAAGAATCATTATCTGTCCAAACAGCTTAATCTTGGCAGATTTGTAGATAGGTAGAGAAACAAGGGTGCTCAACAGCTTAATATGAGCCCTTGAATGAAATAAGTGTAGATGTAGATAGGAGGACAGTAAGAAGAAAAGAATGAAAAGATGAGTATGCTAGTTCAAGTGCACCCAAACCAAAAGAAGAGAAAATGCTAGGTAAGTAGGCTCGGTAAGTAGTTTTTGAGGTTGCAGAATGAATAAGTGTGATCAATTTTGTATCTCAAAGTGTTATTTCACTTCAGATCACAAGTGCAAGGAAATTTTCCATTGAAGGACTTCAAAGGAGGCATGACTAACTCCCCCTTCTTCTTGTTCCCAAAATCATTCACTAACCTCCCCAACGAGGGCAAGATCTGCTTAATACCTCTTAGTTCCATCATTTTTCGTACCATTTGCCTTGGTAAAGATCTACTTTACTGAAGGAGTGTTCATAATTCCTCTATGAGTCATTTCCCCCCTTAAATAACCTAAGATTTACATACTTAGCGCTTTCTTCACAAAATTCATATTAACTCCTAACTCTATTACGTAAATCCCTCCTTATCTTTCCCCTTCCCATACTAAAAATATATGGTAAAAATCCCCATTATTTACATATCCCCTCCTCTGGTTGAAATATAACCATAAGTGTTATGAAACCAACTCAAGAAAAGATAGAAAAGATAGATCAACGCCTTAGAATTCAGTGTCTTTGAGGGGGCAACCTCCTTTACGTTACATAAATGAACAATTCTTGGATGATACAAATGACAAAACCTCCTTTCTATATATAGGAGTCTAAGGAGTCACAATATATTCCAGCCGACCTAACAATAATAATATAAAGCCACAAAAATAACAATAGAGGGATTATATGGGGCACAGAAATAACAATATGGGGGTAATAGGGGCACAACAATATAAATAAGGGGTATAACTACAATAGTAATGGGGTAATCACTAGTATTATAGGGACCCAACATGCCCCTCTCCTTCAAAAAAGTGTTGTCCTCAACACTTGAGTAGTTCTGGATACTTCTGCATAAAATTTTCGTCCTCCCATGTGGAATCTTCAGCGGATAAGTTCTTCCACTTGATAAGATACTCTGAAATTGATCGATTTCGTAGCTGTCGAGTTCTTGTTTCTGTGACTGCTTCCGGTTCCAATATAATTTTTCCTTCCTCATCAAGTTCTGGCAATATTGTTTGAATTGGGAGCTTGTCACCTATAACCTTCTTTAAACATGAAACATGGAAAACTGGGTGCAATCGAGAAGCTGCAGGAAGCTCCAATTTGTATGCCATAGTACCAATCTTTTGCAACACCTTGTACGGACCATAATACTTTGGTGATAATTTATTATCCTTCTTAGCTTGCTTTAGGGACATTTGCTTATATGGTTGTAGCCGTAGGAATACCCAATCACCTACATCAAAACTTCTTTCACTGCGATGTTGATCTGCCTGTTGTTTCATTCTATTTTGTGCCAACATGAGGTTATCCTTTAAGAGTTGGAGGACTTGTTGTTGATGTTCGATGTGATGTTCGACTGCCTGAACCTTAGAATTTTCTCTTAAATATGATGTGATGGATGGTGGTTGATACCCATAAAGTGCCATAAATGGGGTCATTTTTGTTGCTGTATGGAAGGAAGTGTTATACCACCATTCAGCCAAAGGCAACCATTTGACCCATTGTGTCTGTTTATCAGATACAAAGCAACGAAGATATCCTTCCAAACATTTGTTTACTATCTCAGTTTGCCCATCAGATTGAGGATGATAAGATGAGCTATGAGCTAACTGAGTACCAAGACAAGAAAATAATTTTGTCCAAAAATTTCCAGTGAAAATGAGATCTCTGTCACTTACAATAATCTTTGGGTTTCCATGTAGCTTTTGAACTGTTTCCATAAATGCAGTAGAAACTGTACTGGCTTTAAATGGATGTGATAATGCACAAAAGTGTGCATACTTGGTAAGTCTGTCAACTACCACCATGATGACACTCTTTCCCTCAGACTTGGGTAAACCTGTGATAAAATCCATTGAAACCTCCTCCCAACGTTGGCTTGGAATGGATAAAGGTTGTAATAGACCCGGTGTCTTAATTGTTTCAACTTTATTTTGCCGGCAAACCAAACATTCCACCACAAACTTTTGAATATCTGATTTAAGGCCATCCCAAAAAAATTCCTTCTTAACCCTGTGGTAAGTTTTTAAAAATCCTGAGTGCCCTCCTAAGGGAGAAGTGTGCAATTCCATAAGAATCTTTTGTTTTAGCTGGGAATTCTTACAGAGGTATAAGCGATCTTTGTACCATAACGAATCATTTTGCCAGCTAAATGTATCAGAAGTACTGGAATCTTGTTGTAGCTTTCGAATAAGTGCCCACACTTCTTCGTCATTCTTCCATTCCTCCCTTGCTTCGTTTATCCAATCTGGTTGGATAATAGAAATGGCACACAACAATGCTTCCACATCCTCATCCTTTCTTGAGAGTGCATCTGCCACCACATTTTGCTTCCCTTTTTTGTAGATGATTTCAAAGTCATAACCCAACATCTTTGTGACCCACTTTTGTTGCTCTTCAGAGGATAATCTTTGTTCTAAAAAGTATTTAAGGCTATCATGATCCGTTTTTACCTTGAAGTGTCTTCCCATTAGGTAGGGTCACCATTTCTTAAGTGCATGGAGTATTGCCAACATTTCCTTCTCATAAATAGCTTTGCTTAAAAACTTTCCCTTGATTGGACGACTTTCAAAAGCAATGGGTCTTTCATCTTGCATTAGAACAGCACCAATTCCATTTCCTGAAGCATCACATTCCACAATAAAGGTTTTTGTGAAGTCCGGTGTAGCTAAGACCGGTGCTTGGCACATTGCCTCTTTAAGATGTTCAAAGGCCTTTGTTGCTTCCAGAGTCCATGAAAATGAATCTTTCTTCAATAATGTTGTTAGAGGTGCTGCTATTCTCCCATAATTCTTAACAAACTTGCGATAATACCCTGTCAACCCAAGAAATCCTCGCAGATGCTTTATGGATGTGGGGATTTTCCATTCCTTAATGGCTTTAATTTTGCTAGGGTCTACCTTAACTCCTTCATGAGATACAATATGACCCAAATATTCCACCTCCTGGACTCCAAAGAAACATTTGGATCTTTTTGCATATAATTGTTTCTCCTCCAATAGTTGTAGCACCCTGTCAACATGTTCAACATGATCCTTCCAAGACTTGCTGTAGATTAGTATATCATCAAAAAATACTAACACAAATTTTCTAAGGAATGGTTTGAAAATTGAATTCATCAAACCTTGAAATGTTGAAGGTGCATTGGTAAGGCCAAAAGGCATGACCAAAAATTCATAATGACCCTCATGAGTTCTAAATGCCGTTTTCAGAATGTCTTCAATCTTCATTCTGATTTGATGATATCCCGAACGAAGATCCAACTTGGTGAAGTAAATTGATCCATGCAATTCATCCAATAATTCATCAATAACAGGAATGGGGAACTTATCTTTAATAGTGAGCTTGTTGAGCTCCCTATAATCCGGACACATGCGCCATGATCCATCCTTCTTGTGCACCAATACTACTGGAGCTGAGAAAGAACTTTGACTTGGTTGAATTATACCAGCCTCTAGCATTTCTGCAACCATACGTTCAATTTCACTTTTTTGGGCATAGGGATATCTGTACGGCCTGATGTTTGGAGGAACACTTCCTGGAATCAGATGAATAGCATGATCATGATCACGCATAGGTGGGAGACCTTTGGGAGTCTCAAATACCTTGGAATGATTGTCCAGGACTTTTTGGAGATCTGGAGAAATAGATGATTCCAATGTGGAAACATCTAGCGAACATAATTGTGCAATTACACCTCTTTTCTCCTTTTTAAGAAGCTTTGTCATGCCATTAGAGCTGATTATCTTTCCTGGTTTCCCTGCAATACCCCTTAATTCAACTTCCTTTCCTTCCGTAGAAAATTTGATGAAAAGTTCTTGAAAATTAAAAGCTATTGTACCCAAGGATTGTAGCCATTGGACTCCTAGTACAACATCAGCACCTCCCATTGGAATGGAAAGCATTGGGCTAGTCAATACATATTCTCCCATGGATAGCTTGATATTATGGCACTTTCCAGAGCAATTTATTGTTCCTCCATTTGCAATCATCACTTGACACTCTGGTGTTGGATATAGGAAGCAATTCAATTCTTTTGCTACCCTACAATGAATAAAATTGTGGGTGCTTCCTGAATCAATCAACACTATTACCTTTTTCTTCTTGATTTGTCCTTCTATCTTGATGGTTTGAGGAGTGGTAATTCCCGCCAATGCATTACAAGATATGGTCAGATTTATTTGTTCTTCATCTAGGCTTTGTTCCTGGAGTATATCTTCTTCTTTTGACCTTTCTTGCTCCTTTTCTTCTTCCTCTTCACAATCTATGTAGAATAATTTCTTCTCAGCACACTTATGACCTTTAGTGTATTTGCTATCACAACTGTAACAAAGCCCTTTTGCTCTTTTTTCTTCCAATTGTTGTGGTGTCAACCTTATAGGTTGTGGAAGACTAGGGGCAACAACACTTCCGTCTTTATAGTTGTGAGTGGTATGCTTCCTGGTTGCCATAATTTTGCTTTCCATTTTTCTTGCTAACCTGAATGCCTTCTCTAATGAATCAGGTTCCCAAAGGCGAACATCATGTTGGATATTATCCTTTAAAGACCCTATGAACACATCAATCCTATGCTCCTCTGGAATATCTTTTACCCTTATGTTCAATTTTTGGAACTCCTCAATGTGCTCCATTACTGAACCCTTTTGTTTGAGACTTATCAATTGGCTAAAAAAAGTGTTTCTTTTTGTATCTTCATAATGTGCTATCAATTCTTCCGTAAAAATTGCCCAAGTGATAAATTGTTTACGAGAGCAAAGCCATTGATACCATACAAACTAATTTGGTTCCAAATATACAGTTGCCATACGTACCTTTTGTGCGTTTTGCACATTATTGAGATCGAAGAATTGCTCCATCTATAATATCCATGTGGTGGGATCCTTGCCATCAAACTTCCTCATATCGATTTTTGGAATATGGTGATTCTTCGATCCAACATTAGCATCTATGGCATCATGATTAACATTTCTTTTGTTCTCATCATGAGTTTCCTTTACTACCTTTTCACCATTAGTGACCCTTTCATGTAGCAACTTCTTCAATTTTTCCATGTCTGTCTTCAAATCTATCTTCAAATTTGCCATCGAATCGTCCATCTTAGCTTCCATGCCCTTTATCTTAGATTCCACGCCACTTATCTTAGCTTCTGTTATCTTTTGTGAGTGTGACATTTGTTGCACTTGTTCTTGTAATTTTGATATATCATGTAGCATTTCTTCCTCTTCTTCATGAGTCATGCTAGAGCTTTCTTACTAGGTGTTTGCATTTTCTTTCCTCGGGGCATCAGTTACCGATAATAATGCTTTACTATGCCCTTTGAATTCCGTTAAACCAAGCTTACACAAAAATTTAAAAAAAAACTAAACACCTTTTTTCACTTTATAGAAGCCTGATATTGAATCTGATGTATCTCTGTAATTTCGGATCATCCAGTTATGAAATTTCTACTTGTAGTAGCCTTCTGCGTCCTCTTTCCAATGCCACAAGTCTGAGCCAAATTGGATTCTCCAAGGAAGAGTTATGTGAAATATCCCACAGTGACTTGCTTTTAGACTGGTTCAGTAGAGCGAACTTGTATGACGTGCCACGAGTCACTGTTTCAACCTTTGAATCTGAAGCACACACACAAGAAACTACAGTCCGTCCTCTTTCTGTACCTTCTTACGAAATTTCAATCCGATCCCCATAGAGAAAGTTATGGCGATTTTCCCCAGGTCCCACTTTTGAATGTATTTCAGGAGTCTGCAAAAAGACCAACTTCCTCAGATCATATCTCCGCAAATATCGCACGAAAGCTCTGAAATTCGGACCCAAGGTTCAACGAGATTTCTTCTCAAATGGGTTTTTTTTGCGACTTCTGAAACGTCAAAGAAAAAAGTTATAGCGAAAATTCCACGATGACCTGTTTGGAGCAGCGAAACCCTAGAATCCAAAGCTCTGATACCAAATGTTATGAAACCAGCTCAAGAAAAGATAGAAAAGATAGATCAACGCCTTAGAATTCAGCCTCTTCGAGGGGGCAACCTCCTTTACATTACATAAATGAACAATTCTTGGATGATACAAATGATAAAACCTCCTTTCTATATATAGGAGTCTAAGGAGTCACTATATAATCCAGCCGACCTAACAATAATAATATAAAGCCACAAAAATAACAATAGAGGGATTCTGTGGGGCACAGAAATAACAATATGGGGGTAATAGGGGCACAACAATATAAATAAGGGGTATAAATACAATAGTAATGGGGTAATCACTAGTATTATAGGGACCCAACAATAAGTATGCTTGGTAATTACTAAGTTTACTTGAAACTTAGTAAGAACCCTCATTTCGCTCAAAAAACCATCTTCCTAAGGTGTTTGGACTCCTTCCAAAACACAAAAAACCCCCTTCAAATGCCATCGGACTCCTTCTGATGCATCAAGAACCCTTCCAAAGCTTTAAAAAGCCTTTTCCGATCGCATTAACCCTCCACCGATGAGTGTTCCTATCCTCCGACGCAATATCGCTGTCGGAGGTCGCAACATTCATTCATCGACCCACCCCCTTTTATATCTCCCTGATATCACTTCGTCGATGTGATTTTGCGATCGCAGTCGCAAGTTTCTGTACCTGTATATATATCCCCCCTCTCATCCACCGACGCGATATTGCTATCGCACCCGAAAGCATATCGCATCGCGATCCATTCATTTCCGCAACATTTCCCATTTTCGCACAGCCGCATGCCTTATCGCCTTTCCGAAATCGAAGATCGCTCCCATTGCATCACATATATAAAAGCCATTGCCCCCTGTCCCCACCGATTGCCGATCTCCGATTTAATCCCCGCCGTACTCCCACATCACCCTGCCACATCACCCTGCCACGTCACTGCCGTACTGGGACCCACTGCTGACGTCATCACTGAAAGAAGGCGCGAAGGGCGTGAATCGAAGCAAAGAGAGCTCGGAATGAAGAACTGAGGCAATTTTAGATGCGGGATTAGCGCTTAGCGCTAATCGCGCATCGCTAAGAAAAAATGACCAAAATGGAAAGCTTCATATCGCTCGGCTACCAGCAGGCCCGAAAACTCGTAGTTTGACAGAAACTCCTCATTTATGATTCCTATTCAAATCAGCCAGTGCCAGTAGCATTCCAGAGGCCACGGAAATCATTTGCAGCAGCCATTCTTGCCTTGAAAGGGCAGAAAAGGGGCGATTTGACAGTTTCAAGCATATCAGATCAAGAGAAAGTAGCCCAATTTAAGTGTTAAAGAGTATTAGAGGAAAGAAGAAGCCTCGATTACATTGAAGAGTATCAGTAAAGCGGCAAAGAGTATCAGATCGAAGCAGGTGAACATTAAAGACCCCCAAGCAAAGTCAAAGAAAGCGGTGAAGCCATTTAAAGGCTCTCAGATCAGAGTTAATGCACATCAAAACCACTCAAGGGCAGGGGATCAAAGCCCAAAGCACAGTTATGGCTAAATGAACAGCACAGAGCCATAAGGACAGATTTCGACTCATTTTTGAGGCGGCTGCCCGAGCACAGCACTTAGATATCTTTTGGCATTAATTCCATGACAAGATTGGATTAAAGAACTCACTTCCCTCAGATCTGTTTAAGATCTTCTGTAATGGATATTTTTAGATATTTTCCCTATATAAACGACCCTAATTCATTGTTTAAAGGGTTGGTTGATTGATAATCCTCATGCCGGATTCGCACTGTATGTTTTGAGAATTTCTATAATCAAAGACTGCTGAAAAGCTTGGAGGATGGACTGTCTGTTGTGTTATTAATGACTGAAGAGTGAAATATAGAATTCTTGCGCTGCTACATGGCCCAATAAGTGTTTCTCACCTCTTTTTTCAATTCGTATATGTTTATATCATACATATATCACCATCTAAGTTACAGAAAGAAATATTAGTTTAGGATTTGTGTGGCTGCACTCTATGCTCAGTTTCTGTGACTTCTATAAGTTTTCTTCTGATTCAGGCATAAATATGAATTCCTCATGGCTCGTATTTGCTCTGTTTCATTCATGTATGAATGTTATTTAGGAATTCTTGACCGCTCCTAGATATAGTTCACTCACCTTCCCTATGTTAAGCTGAATGAAAGATTCTTAGTTGCCTTTCATTCCTTAGCCTTCATTTCATCCTTTTTAGCTTGAAAGATTGTTTCATGAGCAGCTATCCTGCTCTATATTCCTCTTGTGACCAAGAAAACGCACCAGCAGCCCTACTCCACGACTCCATGCCCAATGGTTCGAATTTCTCATACTATGCATGCCTCCCTACATGAAAACATCGATCATCCCACCAAAACTTAAACAAAACCCCTTAAACTCAACAACTAGCCTAAAATCATCTTCAACGAAGTTAAATCATTAAGAGAGAGCCCTCTCTGATTGCAGGTGGGCTAGAACCTGCAGTCCAAAGATTGGTTTGTGGTTACCTCGGCCGTACCCTTAAGGAGCCAAGGGACAACGTGAGTGATAACATCATTGGCGACTCCGCTGGGGACTTATTCAGAAAATTCCAAAAAACAAGTTAGAAGCTGGCTCCTAAGAAGAAAACACATAATACCAGGTCAAACCCAGACCCAAATCCACCAGCTGTTTTTGAAAATCCGAATTTAATCCCAAGAAACCTCAGGAAATTAGAGCGAAAAGAGGATTTTGTTGATTCTAGTCCTGAGATAGTTCAGCCAAGCTGTGTTCCCACCCCTATCAAAGTTTTATTTCGTTCAACCCCTAGTTCCCCTTGTTCTTCATCCACCTCTCCAAGCACCTTTTCCACACCTTCGTTCACTGCGCATACTACCACTGCTACTCCTATTATCCCAGTTGTTCCAGTTGTTCCGTTTATCCCTGTTGTTCCACTTATACCTGTTAATATGGCTAATAGATATGCACCCTTACAGCTTCCTGCCAACCTCGGGGCTATGCCTCAGGATTACCAGACTAAAATAACTTATTTTGATGGCACAAGTTCTTGCACAGCCCTTCAGCATACAAAGAAAATGCAGGATTACTTTGAAATCTATGAGATTGACGATGATGGGTTGAGAATGAAGATTTTTGTCCAAAGTTTGACAGGCGATGTCAGGACTTGGTTTAGAGCACTCCCAGCTAATTCCATAGCAGACCCAGAAGCCTTATACCAGTCATTTATCAACAGATGGGAGAAAAAGAAAGACCCCTTGCACATACTAGCCGAATACGATACAATTAAAAGAGGCCCTCAAGAGACTGTTTTGGACTATTGTGCGAGATTCAATAATGTCTACAATGCAATACCACAGAACTTAAGGCCTCCACCTGACCTTGCCTTGTATAAATTCCTTGATGGTTTTGACCCAGATATGGCCTACCAGGTAAAAGAAAGAGCCCCTAACAACCATGCCGAAATGCAAAATGTGGCTGTCACTGTGGAGGCAAATTTAATCGCCAAAAGAAACAGAGCCAGAACAGAGAGGAGAACGACCTTTAAGGAAGAACCCTCAGCCATAGACCAAAATCTGGATGCTCTTATCAGTGGCATGCATAGGCTGGTAGATAGAGTGGACAACGTTGAGAAAAAATCATCATGGGACGGGCAACAAACCAACACTGTTAGGAAGCCGAACTTCAGAAGGAATCAAAACCCAAACGCTGGAAGAGTGAGCCCAGACCGTGAAATAAGGCCTCCTTTCCAAGAAAATTACGCTGAGACATCAACAACTAATGAGCCTATAGAATACACTCACATAAACCTAATGGGTTTGAAGAACGAGCAACATGTCTTCTTAACTAAAGAAGACCAAAATAACGATAATATGCATCAATTCCAAACCCAAGAGTCTTTCGACTTTGAACAAACCTATGACCCAACCGTTTATGAGCTAAACAAGCAATATAAGCTAAGAACCAGAACGATTGATGTGCCCAAGCCCATTAAACTGGTGGGCTCCAATATTGTAGCAATAATGCTACAACTCCTGGAACTCCCTTCTTTAATTTTATCAACCCGGTAGTTCGTAACAAACTTGGAAGCGACGGTGCTGTATGCACAAGTACTAGCTCTTGCCGCAGCTGTCACTTGGTCAGCTGCCACAAGTCCACTAGGGGCTCAAGCCAACTTCTATGAGCTCTTAGAAGAAGCTTTTTAACTGATGGACGAAAGCTAACTCAAAGGAAGCTAATCTACTTGCGGAAAGAAACTGAAAGCCCAAAAAGAAACGCAAACCCTAGCAAACCCTAATTCTACCAGCTAGTCCTACTGATGCAAAGATGTGAATGCAAACTACTGAAAGAGATGCCATTACTTCTATGAAGGTAAAATACATGTGTTTAAGTTATCTCTATTTGAAGAAAACATCTTTTTGTATTTTTGATTAAGTTGTTGGAATTATCATGCATGTGCTTTTAACTGGCTTTTCACTGTGCAGAGGTGGATCAAGGAGGAGAAATGCTTGGGAAAGGTTGGGAAGGTTCAGAGAGGGTCTAAGGGGTCCCTAACACCCTTCCAGAGAGTCTCACAAAGTTTGGCTGCCAAGGAACCGTGTTTATGAGCTTCTACAGGAAGTCTGCAGGGGTTCTACAGGATGTTCAGGATTTCTACAGGATGTTCTGTAATTCTTCTACAGGATGTTTCGAAATGGGATTTTGGAGCATGGATGGAGGGAAAAAGATGGAGGAATGAGTATGAAGGTGAAATAGGGGTGTGAAGAGGTCTAGGGCTTGGTGGATGAGGCTAAGGAGCGATTGGATTTGTTCAAGGATGGATGAAGCGATGTTGCACAAGAAGATGAGAATCATGGCAAAGTAAGCGGATGAGGCAAATGTAAGGTAAGGTTTATAAGTGAAGGATGAAGCAGGTAGGTTGGATGGAGTATGGGCAGGTAAGGAAGGATAACAGGTACTCTGCAAGTGGTTTTTCAAACTGAACAAACAAAGACATGCAAGAAAACAAAGATCTAGTTATAAAACCTATGACCTAGTTACTTCACTCTAATCTGACCTAACAGCAAAAGGAAATGAACAGAAGTTTATTTTCAGTGAAACCATGTGAAACAACTATGAAACTAAGTGATCATAAACCTAAGCATGCATCCAAACTGATATCAAGTTCCACGAACGAGATTCAAACACTAATGATTGCATGGTGAAGCAAAGAAAGTGTTTTTGTTTGGGACAACATGGTTACTTCAACTCCAGCCCCTGATCCAATAAGGAAGAGGTGAAACCAAAAGCGTTTGCTGACCCTTTTTTTGGAGCTTTTTCCTGTTATTATCCTACCAATATATTCTAAACATAAACAGCTACTTTAACCATCAAAAGAAATCTAAATAACGAAGCAAGATCTAAATCTAAATAGCAGATTTTATTTTAAGAACGCAGCAAACACATAAAGATAAACGAAGGAGGTACTGGGCGCTTGAGATGGGCCCAACCCCAAGAGCTACAGCCTCCTAAGAGAGATTTAGAGCTGGTGCAAAGCTGGATTCATCTTTATTGATCAAGAAATGAAGAGTTACATCAAAACTGTCCACAAGAAGGACTTGAAAATGAGCTGAAAGCAAAGCTAATCTATTGCATAAAAATCGAACTACAAACTAGCTAACTAATGGCTGCAAAATGACTAACCACTAGCTACTATCTACTGGCTAACTAGATAACATCCACTGGCTAACCAAAATGAGGCCCTAAGCCTTCTTATTTATACAATTTGAGGACCCAACAGTCCTCCTAAAATTTAGGGACTCGGCTGCCCAAGACTTGTAGTTAACAGCAGTCCTCCTTGACTTGCTTGGCTGCCCTTGTGTTGATTGATTCGGTGGCCCTTGAACTCCGAGCTGATGGTGGAGAATTCGAGGTAAGGGCCCATAAATGAAGGGGACACCTTCCTACAAATCCTCTCCCTTGTCTTCCCACGAATTTGGCTTCCAAGTGCTCATTAAGACCTTCAATTTTGTCTCCACATTGACCAAAAAGGCTACACAAAGAACCCATTAGACTTGTTGGCATAATGACTAACCAAATTCACTCTATTAGCATAAATATAATCAAAAACATGCAATAAACTAATCAGAATGGTGGATTAATTCAAATTAGGAGGTTGAATGAGCCCAAATAATTGCCCATTTTTGGGGCTCATCACAAACCAAAGGAAAAACAACATCCCGATAAAATCAAAGGCAAGGCTGTTATAACAGAACACGTTGAACAATCTGTTCCAAACCCACAATATGTAACCCTAGATGATATAACTATCGAACAACCTTCTAAAAAGCAGCCTGTCGTGCCTTTTTCCTCAAAGGAAAATGTGCATAGCGTTCCAAAAAGCCTGCCCATAACTGAAAAAACGCAAATGATCACTCTCTATAACACTGGCGAACGAGAGCAAATCGCTGATAATTCAAATGAAAAAGAAAAATCTTCCATCATCAACACCAAGACTCCATTGGAAAAGCCATTTAATTTAGAGGCAAAGATTGGAAAAGTCAAGATATCCATCCCCCTCTCAGAACTTGCCAAGCATGATGTTTATAGGCAGCAAATACAAAGATCGCTACAAATGCCACAGGTTAAAGATGATGTAAATATTTTAGATGATACCCCAGAACTGCACTTTGGCCCAGAAGTTAATGGAAAAACAGTCAATGGAGTAGTTTTGCCATTTTATATCAGTTTGCATATCCATGATAAAATTTTACATAATGCAATGTTTGATTCAAGTGCATCACACAATCTTATGCCCAAAGCGGTAATGGAAAGACTAAACCTTGACATAACCAGGCCATACAAAGATTTATTCTCCTTTGACTCAAGTCAAGTAAAGTGTTTAGGCCTAATCAAAGACTTGTGTATCTCCTTAGTCCAACATCCTAATAAGACAATCCTCATGAATGTGGTGGTTGCTGACATTCCACCAAAGTATGGCATGCTCCTATCAAGATCTTGGGGAGAAAAACTCCAAGGATCCCTCCAATTAGACCTCTCTTACGCCACTATATCAGTCTTTGGGCAACCAAAAATACTATATAGAGAAACACTCATGAAATATATGGTGAGTAGCATGGATAAGCCACAAAACTTCCCCATCTACTCAATCCACACTGATATGGATTCATTTATTTTGTTTAATGATGATAGCTGCCCTTTAACTGATGTCAAGCCTTTGGCTGTAGAACAACAAGCACACATCAATGAAGAATCAGTTGCACATACCCATGAGACTGTCACAACAGCCAATGCAACCAGCACAAAAGAAGAACCTCCCGAAACACAAGAGTCAGGTTCGCCTAATCCTAAAATGACTGAAACTCTTAATACTAACCACAAGCAAGAAATCACATGGTATTTAGAGTTTGATGGTTCAGTTAACAAGTTAGGAGCAGGGGCTGGAATATGGATCCACAACACACATAACAATCATGCACAAGGTCATGCATATAGACTGAATTTCAAATGCACCAACAACATGGCCGAGTATGAGGCACTCCTCCTAGGCCTTAAGCTGCTCAGAGCTTTAGGAGCTACCAAAGTGTCTATTCTAGGTGACTCCGACCTAGTAATCCAACAAATGAAAGGTAACTTTGTTACTAATGACAATAGAATGAGGGCCTATAGGACAACTACCACTAATATACTCAATGCATTCTCTGAATCCAAGCTTGCCAAGATTTCAAGAAATCATAACATACATGCTCACAGCCTAGCCACTTTTGCTAGCACATGCAAGCTTCCCTTTGAGCCAAATCACCATTTCACTACTGAAATAAAACATAGGCCTGCTGTCCCAAATAACATTAAAGATTGGCAAGTGTTTGAAAGCGATGAACAAATTAACAATTTCCTCACTCTTGAGCATGAGTTTTCAAATATAAACATTGACATGGATGCCATGAATGACTCCCAACAGCAAACAAATGAAAATCAGCAGGCTGTAATAGCGGTAACAGCCAAACAAATCCTAAACCCAACTGTTTTTGACAATGCAAACATAGAAGAGCTGAAACAAATGCATTTGGAGGAAATAGCCAAAACAGAGGTCGAGATCATTGATCTAAAGGATAACTTTCTCCCTGCTGGCCTGTTGGGTCCCTATAATACTAGTGATTACCCCATTACTATTGTAGTTATACCCCTTATTTATATTTTTGTGCCCCTATTACCCCCATATTGTTATTTCTGTGCCCCATAGAATCCCTCTATTGTTATTTTTGTGGCTTTATATTATTATTGTTAGGTCGGCTGGATTATATTGTGACTCCTTAGACTCCTATATATAGAAAGGAGGTTTTGTCATTTGTATCATCCAAGAATTGTTCATTTATGTAATGTAAAGGAGGTTTCCCCCTTGAAGAGGCTGAATTCTAAGGCGTTGATCTATCTTTTCTTGAGCTGGTTTCATAACATTTGGTATCAGAGCTTTGGATTCTAGGGTTTTGCTGCTCCAAACAGGTCATCGTGGCATTTTCGCTATAACTTTTTTTCTGTGACGTTTCAAAAGTCGCAAAAAAAACCCATTTGAGAAGAAATTGTGCTGCACCTTGGGTCTGAATTTCAGAGCTTTTCACATGATATTTGTGGAGATATGATCTGAGGAAGTTGGTCTTTTTGCAGACTCTTGAATTACATTCAAAACAGGTGACCTGGGGAAAATAGTCATAACTTTTTCTCTGGGGATCAGATTGAAATTTCGTAAGAAGGTACAAAAAGAGGATGAACTGTAGTTTCTTGTGTGTGTGTTTCAGATTCAAAGGTTGAAACAGTGACTTGTGGAACGTCGTACAAGTTTGCTCTGCTGAACCAGTCTAAAAGCAAGTCACTGTGGGAGATTTCACATAACTCTTCCTTGGAGAATCCAATTTGGCTTAGACTTATGGCATTGGAAAGAGGACGTAGAAGGCTACTACAGGTAGCAATTTCAGAACTGGATGATCCGAAATTACAGAGATACATCAGATTCAATATCAGACTTCTATAAAGTGAAAAAAGGTGTGTAGTTTTTTTTTAAATTTTTGTGTAAGCTTGGTTTAATGGAATTCAAAGGGCATAGTAAAGCATTATTATCGGTAACTGATGCCCCGAGGAAAGAAAATGCAAACACCTAGTAAGGAACCTGAAAGCTCTAGCATGACTCATGAAGAAGAGGAAGAAATGCTACATGATATATCAAAATTACAAGAACAAGTGCAACAAATGTCACACTCACAAAAGCTAACAGAAGCTAAGATAAGTGGCGTGGAATCTAAGATAAATGGCGTGGAATCTAAGATAAAGGGCATGGAAGCTAAGATGGATGATTCGAAGACAGATTTGAAGAGAGACATGGCAGATTTGAAGATAGATTTGAAGACAGACATGGAAGAATTGAAGAAGTTGCTACAAGAAAGGGTCACTAATGGTGAAAAGGTAGTAAAGGAAACTCATGATGAGAACAAAAGAAATGTTAATCATGATTCCATAGACACTAATGTTGGATCGAAGAATCACCATATTCCAAAAATCGATATGAGGAAGTTTGATGGCAAGGATCCCGCCACATGGATATTACAGATGGAGCAATTCTTCGATCTCAATAATGTGCAAAACGCACAAAAGGTACATATGGCAACTGTATATTTGGAACCAAATCAGTTTGTATGGTATCAATGGCTTTGCTCTCGTAAACAATTTATCACTTGGGCAATTTTTACGAAAGAATTGATAGCACATTATGAAGATACAAAAAGCAACACTTTTTTTAGCCAATTGATAAGTCTCAAACAAAAGGGTTCAGTAATGGAGCACATTGAGGAGTTCCAAAAATTGAACATAAGGGTAAAAGATATTCCAGAGGAGCATAGGATTGATGTGTTCATAGGGTCTTTAAAGGATAATATCCAACATGATGTTTGCCTTTGGGAACCTGATTCATTAGAGAAGGCATTCAGGTTAGCAAGAAAAATGGAAAGCAAAATTATGGCAACCAGGAAGCATACCACTCACAACTATAAAGACGGAAGTGTTGTTGACCCTAGTCTTCCACAACCTATAAGGTTGACACCACAACAATTGGAAGAAAAAAGAGCAAAAGGGCTTTGTTACAGTTGTGATAGCAAATACACTAAAGGTCATAAGTGTGCTGAGAAGAAATTATTCTACATAGATTGTGAAGAGGAAGAAGAAAAGGAGCAAGAAAGGTCAAAAGAAGAAGATATACTCCAGGAACAAAGCCTAGATGAAGAAAAAATAAATCCGACCATATCTTGTAATGCATTGGCGGGAATTACCACTCCTCAAACCATCAAGATAGAAGGACAAATCAAGAAGAAAAAGGTAATAGTGTTGATTGATTCAGGAAGCACCCACAATTTTATTCATTGTAGGGTAGCAAAAGAATTGAATTGCTTCCTATATCCAGCACCAGAGTGTCAAGTGATGATTGCAAATGGAGGAACAATAAATTGCTCTGGAAAGTGCCATAATATCAAGCTATCCATGGGAGAATATGTATTGACTAGCCCAATGCTTTCCATTCCAATGGGAGGTGTTGATGTTGTACTAGGAGTCCAATGGCTACAATCCTTGGGTACAATAGCTTTTAATTTTCAAGAACTTTTCATCAAATTTTCTACGGAAGGAAAGGAAGTTGAATTAAGGGGTATTGCAGGGAAACCAGGAAAGATAATCAGCTCTAATGGCATGACAAAGCTTCTAAAAAAGGAGCAAAGAGGTGTAATTGCACAATTATGTTCGCTAGATGTTTCCACATTGGAATCATCTATTTCTCCAGATCTCCAAAAAGTCCTGGACAATCATTCCAAGGTATTTGAGACTCCAAAAGGTCTCCCACCTATGCGTGATCATGATCATGCTATTCATCTGATTCCAGAAAGTGTTCCTCCAAACATCAGGCCGTACAGATATCCCTATGTCCAAAAAAGTGAAATTGAACGTATGGTTGCAGAAATGCTAGAGGCTGGTATAATTCAACCGAGTCAAAGTTCTTTCTCAGCTCCAGTAGTATTGGTGCACAAGAAGGATGGATCATGGCGCATGTGTCCGGATTATAGGGAGCTCAACAAGCTCACTATTAAAGATAAGTTCCCCATTCCTGTTATTGATGAATTACTGGATGAATTGCATGGATCAATTTACTTCACCAAGTTGGATCTTCGTTCGGGATATCATCAAATTAGAATGAAGATTGAAGACATTCCGAAAACGGCATTTAGAACTCATGAGGGTCATTATGAATTTTTGGTCATGCCTTTTGGCCTTACCAATGCACCTTCAACATTTCAAGGTTTGATGAATTCAATTTTCAAACCATTCCTTAGAAAATTTGTGTTAGTTATTTTTGATGATATACTAATCTACAACAAGTCTTGGAAGGATCATGTTGAACATGTTGACAGGGTGCTACAACTATTGGAGGAGAAACAATTATATGCAAAAAGATCCAAATGTTTCTTTGGAGTCCAGGAGGTGGAATATTTGGGTCATATTGTATCTCATGAAGGAGTTAAGGTAGACCCTAGCAAAATTAAAGCCATTAAGGAATGGAAAATCCCCACATCCATAAAGCATCTGCGAGGATTTCTTGGGTTGACAGGGTATTATCGCAAGTTTGTTAAGAATTATGGGAGAATAGCAGCACCTCTAACAACATTATTGAAGAAAGATTCATTTTCATGGACTCCGGAAGCAACAAAGGCCTTTGAACATCTTAAAGAGGCAATGTGCCAAGCACCAGTCTTAGCTACACCGGACTTCACAAAAACCTTTATTGTGGAATGTGATGCTTCAGGAAATGGAATTGGTGTTGTTCTAATGCAAGATGAAAGACCCATTGCTTTTGAAAGTCGTCCAATCAAGGGAAAGTTTTTAAGCAAAGCTATTTATGAGAAGGAAATGTTGGCAATACTCCATGCACTTAAGAAATGGCGACCCTACCTAATGGGAAGACACTTCAAGGTAAAAACGGATCATGATAGCCTTAAATACTTTTTAGAACAAAGATTATCCTCTGAAGAGCAACAAAAGTGGGTCACAAAGATGTTGGTTTATGACTTTGAAATCATCTACAAAAAAGGGAAGCAAAATGTGGTGGCAGATGCACTCTCAAGAAAGGATGAGGATGTGGAAGCATTGTTGTGTGCCATTTCTATTATCCAACCAGATTGGATAAACGAAGCAAGGGAGGAATGGAAGAATGACGAAGAAGTGTGGGCACTTATTCGAAAGCTACAACAAGATTCCAGTACTTCTGATACATTTAGCTGGCAAAATGATTCGTTATGGTACAAAGATCGCTTATACCTCTGTAAGAATTCCCAGCTAAAACAAAAGATTCTTATGGAATTGCACACTTCTCCCTTAGGAGGGCACTCAGGATTTTTAAAAACTTACCACAGGGTTAAGAAGGAATTTTTTTGGGATGGCCTTAAATCAAATATTCAAAAGTTTGTGGCGGAATGTTTGGTTTGCCAGCAAAATAAAGTTGAAACAATTAAGACACTGGGTCTATTACAACCTTTATCCATTCCAAGCCAACGTTGGGAGGAGGTTTCAATGGATTTTATCACAGGTTTACCCAAGTCTGAGGGAAAGAGTGTCATCATGGTGGTAGTTGACAGACTTACCAAGTATGCACACTTTTGTGCATTATCACATCCATTTAAAGCCAGTACAGTTTCTACTGCATTTATGGAAACAATTCAAAAGCTACATGGAAACCCAAAGATTATTGTAAGTGACAGAGATCCCATTTTCACTAGAATTTTTTGGACAAAATTATTTTCTTGTCTTGGTACTCAGTTAGCTCATAGCTCATCTTATCATCCTCAATCTGATTGGCAAACTGAGATAGTAAACAAATGTTTGGAAGGATATCTTCATTGCTTTGTATCTGATAAACAGACATAATGGGTCAAATGGTTGCCTCTGGCTAAATGGTGGTATAACACTTCCTTCCATACAACAACAAAAATGACCCCATTTATGGCACTTTATGGGTATCAACCACCATCCATCACATCATATTTAAGAGAAAATTCTAAGGTTCAGGCAGTGGAACATCACATCGAACATCAACAACAAGTCCTCCAACTCTTAAAGGATAACCTCGTGTTGGCACAAAATAGAATGAAACAACAGGCAGATCAACATCGCAGTGAAAGAAGTTTTGATGTAGGTGATTGGGTATTCCTACGGCTACAACCATATAAGCAAATTTCCCTAAAGCAAGCTAATAAGGATAATAAATTATCACCAAAGTATTATGGTCCGTACAAGGTGTTGCAAAAGATTGGTACTATGGCATACAAATTGGAGCTTCCTGCAGCTTCTCGATTGCACCCAGTTTTCCATGTTTCATGTTTAAAGAAGGTTATAGGTGACAAGCTCCCAATTCAAACGATATTGCCAGAACTTGACGAGGAAGGAAAAATTATATTGGAACCGGAAGCAGTCACAGAAACAAGAACTCGACAGCTATGAAATCGATCAATTTCAGAGTATCTTATCAAGTGGAAGGACTTATCCGTTGAAGATTCCACATGGGAGGATGAGAATTTTATGCAGAAGTATCCAGAGCTACTCAAGCGTTGAGGACAACACTTTTTTGAAGGAGAGGAGCATGTTGGGTCCCTATAATACTAGTGATTACCCCATTACTATTGTAGTTATACCCCTTATTTATATTGTGCCCCTATTACCCCCATATTGTTATTTTTGTGCCCCATAGAATCCCTCTATTGATATTTTTGTGGCTTTATATTATTATTGTTAGGTCGGCTGGATTATATTGTGACTCCTTAGACTCCTATATATAGAAAGGAGGTTTTGTCATTTGTATCATCCAAGAATTGTTCATTTATGTAATGTAAAGGAGGTTTCCCCCTCGAAGAGGCTGCATTCTAAGGCATTGATCTATCTTTTCTATCTTTTCTTGAGCTGGTTTCATAACATGGCCTTACTCCATTAGAAGATATGTTTGATGCAAATGATGTTCCCAAAAAGCCAAAAATGCAGCCCTTAAACGCCGCTATAGAAGAACACAACATTGGGACAGTAGAGAAGCCCAAAATGATCAAACTATCTCAAAATCTGCCACCTGATCAAAAACCAAAATATGTTGATTTGTTCAAAGAGTTTCAAGATGTATTTGCTTGGAGTTATGAGGACTTGAAGTCCTATGACACCTTAGTGATCCAACACACCATTCCCTTAAAACCAAACCAAAAGCCCTTCAAACAAGAACTTAGAAGAATCAATCCCATGCTCCTCCCCTTGGTTGAGAAGGAAGTCAAGAGGATGTTTGAAGCAGGTATCATAGCACCCATTAGATTTTCTGAATGGGTGTCGAATTTTGTTCCCACAAGAAAGAAGACAGGCGAGATTAGGCTATGTGTGGACCTAAGAAACTTAAAACAAGTCTCCCGAAAATACCACTACCCATTGCCAAAAATGGATCACATTCTACAAAGAGTAGTGGGGTCATCAAGGATTTCACTGCTTGATGGCTTTTCAGGTTTCAACCAAATACTTGTTCACTCGAATGACCAAGACAAGACAGCCTTTACCACACCGTGGGGAACATTTAAGTATGTTAAAATGCCTTTTGGACTAAAGAACGCTGGTGCAACTTTTCAAAGGGCAATGGACATTGCATTTGCCAAGGAAATCCATGATTTCCTAGTTGTCTACCTTGATGACTTAACCCCCTTCTCCAAATCTGATCAAGAGCACCTTAAACATCTTAGGAAAATATTCATGACATGTAGGAAATACGGCATTTCCTTGAATCCCAAGAAGTCTCTCTTTGGCCTTGAATAAGGCAAACTACTTGGCCATATCATTTCAAAAGAGGGGATTAGAATTGATCCTGAAAGAATTCAAGCCATCCTTCAAATCCCATATCCAAGAAGCATAAAAGAGTTGCAAGAATTCCTTGGAAAGATCAATTTTCTTAGGAGATTTATCCCAAACTTAGCTGAACTAATAAGAATGTTGAGCAACATGTTAAAGAAGGATGCCAAGGTAAAATGGTCTCTTGAAACCAAGCAAGCCTTTGAGAGTATCAAAGCTTCCTTAACCCAAGCCCCTGTCCTCACCAGTTCTCAATTTGAAAAAGATTTTATCATCTTTTCTTTTGCATCTAATCATACCATAGCTGTTGTCCTTCTACAAAAGGATGATCAAGGAAATGAAAAGCCAATTTCTTTTTTCAGTCGAGCCCTTAGGGATGCCCCTTTGAAGTACCAAATCATGGAGAAGCAGGCCTATGCCCTTGTTAAAGCAATCAAAGATTTCCGAGTTTACATTTTATATTCACATGTGATTGCCTATGTCCCAAATGTTGTTGTAAAAGACATATTAACCCAAGAGGGATTAGAAGGCAAAAGAGGCAAGTGGATTGCTAACATCCTTGAGTATGACATAGAAATAAAACCAACCAAGCTCATAAAGGGACAAGGTTTAGCCAAACTGATGTCCGAAACAAATTTTCAAGCCCTAGACATCAACCAACTGGACAATGAACAGGAGCTGGCGACTCCACAGATCAGTGAAACCTTTTTGCAATCCCCATGGTATGCTGATATTTTTTTTGTATTGTTAAACCTGTGTGCTCCCCCAGGATTGTCGAGAACCAAGAAAAGATTTGTAAAAATGAAGGCTTTAAAGTTTTGTGCCTTAGATGGTGCATTATTTTGGAAAAACCATGAAGGCATATTACTTAATTGTTTAACCATAAATGAAACTAACAATGTCATGAAAGAATTCCATGCAGGCGACTGTGGAGGAAATCTATATTGGAAGTCCACTACTAATAAAATTTTAAGTGCTGGTTTCTATTGGCCCTCTTTACTTGCAGATGTAAAGAAGTTTTCTACCTCATGCCACAAATGCCAAATATTTGAGGGCAAAAGAAAGCTGTTGCCCTTGCCCCTTAAGCCCATCTCAACCGAAAAGCCTTTTCAACAATGGGGTCTTGACTTCATTGGAGAAATCCATCCCTCTTCCTCAGGCCAGCACAAATGGATTCTAACAGCCACAGACTATTTCACCAAGTGGATTGAGGCTATCCCATGTAGGCAAGCTAATGACACCACCATTATCCAATTCCTCGAATGCAACATCCTTTCTAGATTTGGCTGTCCTGAGAAGATCATTACAGACAACGCTGCTGCCTTCAAATCCAAGAAAATGATCAATTTTTGCCACAAATTCCATATTACCTTGGGTCACTCCACAACTTATTACCCTCAAGGTAATGGCTTGGCCGAATCATCCAACAAAAGCCTGATTAATATTATCAAGAAGATCTTAGAAGAAAACAAGAAGAACTGGCATAAAAAGCTCACAAATGCCCTTTGGGCAGACATACTTTCAACAAAGAGATCCATTGGGATGAGCCCTTATGAGCTGGTGTATGGCATGGAGGCCAGGTTTCCATCTTCTTTGGGCATTTCCATTATGAAGCTGTTACAAGAGATTCAAGCTGAACCGAATAATGTTCAAAGAAGAATAAATCAGACCATTCATCTTCAGCAAACCAGAGAGCAAGTGTATGACAGAGCTCAAATTGTGCAGGAGAGGCTGAAGAAAGCATTTGACAAAAGGACCAAGGCTGAGGATTTCTGCATTGGCGACAAAGTTCTAAGGTGGGACTCACAAAGAGAAGACAAGGGAAAGCATGCAAAATTTGATTTTCTATGGAAAGGCCCATTTGTTATCAGTGATGTGCAAGGAAATAACATGGATTTTCTCAAATATATAGATGACAGCATAGTGGAAGACGACCCTGTAAATGGCCGAATGTTGAAACATTATCGAGATCCCTTTTAAGGGATACAATGCCCCTGTGTATATATTTGTATATTAGTGTTTGTATATATGTCAACGCTTTCCTTTTTTATGTTTGTATAAGCAATCTGATTGCTTGGAACCAAGCAACGCGGTTATATCAAATCAAATTCAGTTAGAAGTGCTACAATCAAGTTTCCCACTTCAGTCAATGGTATCAAAACAGAGGAGCGTTTTTAGGTGTCATATCAGCACCCTTTCCATGTTTTGAAACTATTTCAAAGGGCAGTACTCAGGCAACATTGTACATAAAATTAAGCATGCAGAAGAAAGCAGGCGACGCTATATAGTTCACAGTAATTCAGTTGAGGAGAGTGCTGTTCAGATCTCAAAATTCCAGTCTTTTAGCAGCCAACGAAGAATTGTTTTCAGTTCCATAGCAGCAATAGAAGATCAAGGCAGTCTGACCTGCTGTTCTTGGCTTTTCAAAAGGAAAAGCCATCCCCAAGTGGAGCCACTGTTAGCCTCCTACTGCAGCAGGTATTCATCTTTCATGCTCGACATTTTTACATGCCAAATATGTCATACTTTACATGCTGCAACGTTCCATATTTGCTACAGAGGCCAAAAAAGTGTCCATGAGAGTGTGCTAGTCTAAGTGCCACTGCTATGATCCATTTTTGATGAGTTGATCCATTTTTTATGAGTTTTCAGTTAAGGGAAGGCCAAACAGTTTAATCTTGGTCTCCCTAGGTTTCAGTTTCCTGTTGTAGAACATAGAGAATCATTATCTGTCCAAACAACTTAATCTTGGTAGATTTGTAGATAGGTAGAGAAACAAGGGTGCTCAACAGCTTAATCTGAGCCCCTGAATGAAATAAGTGTAGATGTAGATAGGAGGACAGTAAGAAGAAAAGAATGAAAAGTTGGGTATGCTAGTTCAAGTGCACCCAAACCAAAAGAAGAGAAAATGCTAGGTGAGTAGGCTGGGTAAGTAGTTTTTGAGGTTGCAGAATGAATAAGTGTGATCAATTTTGTATCTCAAAGTGTTATTTCACTTCAGATCACAAGTGCAAGGAAATTTTCCCTTGAAGGACTTCAAATGAGGCATGACTAACTCCCCCTTCTTCTTGTTCCCCAAATCATTCGCTAACCTCCCCAAAGAGGGCAAGATCTGCTTAATACCTCTTAGTTCCATCATTTTCCGTACCATTTGCCTTGGTAAAGATCTACTTTACTCAAGGAGTGTTCATAATTCCTCTATGAGTCATTTCCCCCCTTAAATAGCCTAAGATTTACATACTTAGCACTTTCTTCACAAAATTCATATTAACTCCTAACTCTATTACGTAAATCCCTCCTTATCTTTCCCCTTCCCATACTTAAAATATATGGTAAAAAGCCCCATTATTTACATATCCCCTCCTCTAGTTGAAATATAACCATAAGTATGCTTGGGAATTACTAAGTTTACTTGAAACTTAGTAAGAACCCTCATTTCGCTCAAAAAACCATCATCCTAAGGTGTTTGGACTCCTTCCAAAACACAAAAAAACCCCTTCAAATGCCATCAGATTCCATCCGATGCATCAAGAACCCTTCCAAAGCTTTAAAAATCCTTTTATGATCGCATTAACCCTCCACCGATGAGTGTTCCTCTCCTCCGACGCGATATCGCTGTCGGAGGTCGCAGCATTCATTCATCGGCCCGCCCCCTTTTATATCTCCCCGATATCACTTCACCGATGCGATTTCACGATCGGCAGTCGCAAGTTTCTGTACCTCCCCCCTCTCATCCACCAATGCGATATTGCTATCGCACCCGAAAGCATATCGCATCGCGATCCATTCATTTCTGCAACATTTCCCATTTTCACGCAGTCGCATGCCTTATCGCCTTTCCCAAATCGGTGATCGCTCCCATTGCATCACATATATAAAAGCCATTGCCCCCTATCCCCGCCGATTGTCGATCTCCGATTTAATCCCCGCTGTACTCCCACGTAACCCTGCCACATCACCCTGCCACGTCACTACCGTACTAGGACCCACTGCTGACATCATACTGATGTCATCACTGAAAGAAGGCGCAAAGGGCGCGAATCGCAGCAAAGAGAGCCCGGGATGAAGAACTGAGGCAGTTTTCGATGCGCGATTAGCACTTAGCGCTAATCGTGCATCGCTAAGAAAAAATGACCAAAATGGAAAGCTTCATATCACTCGACTACTAGCAGGCTCGAAAACTCGCAGTTTGACAGAAACTCCTCGTTTATGATTCCTATTCAAATCAGCCAGCACCGGTAGCATTCCAGAGGCCACGGAAATCATTTGCAGCAGCCATTCTTGCCTTGAAAGGGCAGAAAAGGGGCGATTTGACAGTTTCAAGCATATCAGATCAAGAGAAAGTAGTCCAATTTAAGTGTTAAAGAGTATCAGAGGAAAGACGAAGCCTCAATTACATTGAAGAGTATCAGTAAAGCGGCAAAGAGTATCAGATCGAAGCAGGTGAACATTAAAGGCCCCCAAGCAAAGTCAAAGAAAGCGGTGAAGCCATTTAAAGGCTCTCAGATCAGAGTTAATGCACATCAAAACCACTCAAGGGTAGGGGATCAAAGCCCAAAACACAGTTATGGCTAAATGAAAAACACAGAGCCATAAGGACAAATTTCGTCTCATTTTTTAGGCGACTGCCCCAGTGCAGCACTTAGATATCTTTTGGCATTAATTCCACGACAAGATTAGATTAAAGAACTCACTTCCCTCAGATCTGTTTAAGATCTTCTGTAATGGATATTTTTAGATATTTTCCCTATATAAACGACCCTAATTCATTGTTTAAAGGGTTGGTTGATTGATAATCCTCATGTCGGATTCGCACTGTATGTTTTGAGAATTTCTATAATCAAAGACTGCTGAAAAGCTTGGAGGATGGACTGTCTGTTATGTTATTAATGACTGAAGAGTGAAATATAGAATTCTTGCGCTGCTACATGGCCCAATAAGTGTTTCTCACCTCTTTTTTCAATTTGTATATGTTTATATCATACATATATCACCATCTAAGTTACAGAAAGAAAGATTAGCTTAAATATGTTTTCTATGCTCAGTTTCTGTGACTTCTATATGTTTTCTTCTAATTCATGCATAAATATGAATTCCTTATGGCTCGTATTTGCTCTGTTTCATTCATGTATGAATGTTATTTAGGAATTCTTGACTGCTCCTAGATATAGTTCACTCACCTTCCCTCTATTAAGCTGAATGAAAGATTCTTAGTTTCCTTTCATTCCTTAGCCTTCATTTCATCCTTTTTAGCTTGAAAGATTGTTTCATGAGCAGCTATCCTGCTCTATATTCCTCTTGTGACCAAGAAAACACACCAGCAGCCCTACTCCACGACTCCATGCCCAATGGTTCGAACCTCTCATACTATGCATACCTCCCTACATGAAAACATCGATCATCCCGCCAAAACTTGAACAAAACCCCTTAAACTCAATAACTAGCCTAAACTCATCATCAACAAAGTTAAATCATTACGAGAGAGCCCTCTTTGATTGCAGGTGGGCTATAACTTGCAGTCCAAAGATTGGTTTGTGGTTACCTCGGCCGTATCCATTAAGGAGCCAAGGGACAACCTGAGTGATAACAGACACCATGATTCAGGGCGTGCTCAGGTTGGGATCTATATGAGATTGGATGAGAAGAAGGGGTGAGCAGGTAGGTCAGATATCATTGTGCATGGATCATGATAGGGTTACAAATCTCTACTTGAAAATCTCAATAATTGAATCAACATTATACTTAATTATTATTTTTAAATCAGATGCTTCATTTTATAGACACTACAAAATCTCGCCCATATTGAGCCCACATTTAAATGTGTACAAATTTACAATCACTACAATATATCTCCCATATGGAGTCAACATTTAAATATTTACACTCATTTACATACACTACAACATTTTCATCATACTAGGTTATAGAACACCTCTCGACACAATAAATTTGAAAATTCTATTAGTCGTTGTTTTAGGTTGTAGACAATTGGTATACCATTTTTTCAATAGTATCATACATAAATCAATGCATTTTTCATTTTTTAAATTAAGTTTTCCTAAATGAGGGGCTGGGAGGGGTGGGAGGGGCCATTCTTAACCATAATGGGAAAAATGAAATTTATTACAACTAGGGGTTAGATAATTGCATAAATGATGTGGCAAAGGCATATGGATTACTGCGAGGGCCCATTTTGGCCAAGGAAGAAAACATCAAAGATTTGGTGGTGTTGGGAGATTCACAATTGATTATCCATCACCTTGTTCATGGATCTTTGCCTAAGGATTACAACTTGTAAAGCATTATTGATTGAATTAGGGATTTTAAACTAACCTTCTCTACTATTAGATTCTTTCATGTGTTGAAAATCCTGTTGCAAATGATCTCACCAATAAAGGTGTAAACTTGGATGCAATATTCCTAATGACAAATGTTATTCCTTCCCTTGAAACTATTCCTTAAAAATGGGTCTGCTATGCAGTGTAAATTGTGTGTATCTATAGATGTTTTGAACTATCTACACATCCAAAGACCCTGTGTCCTTTACGATAGTAAAACAACTAATAAATATTGAGAATAAATATTGTTGTGAGGTTATAGGTATAGCTAGCCTTGAAGGATTTTCATTATACTCACCCGCTGTACAAGTTGCGATCCAAGCATGAATTTGATTTAATACAATATTATCATCACAATTAAAAACAAAAGTTTTCATACATATACCATCTAGAGGAGGTGAAGGTGGAATCCCGCCATAACCTCAAGCATTACATGAGGGAAATGTGGATGCCACCCTCCCTCATTAGAAGAGACATGTTGTTAATTGCATTCACTATGGTTATGAATTCACACCATAGTGATTACTCTCTTGTATCTGTCTGATGATTCAGTTGTCTGGATATTGATTTTGGGAAGCTTCCCTAGAGCATTCTCTATTGGTTAATGATGAAGACCAATATAGAAATTAATGGCATGGTTCAATGGTATTGATTTAAGCTTTTCTATCCTCCCGCTCTAATAGGATGGTGTTTGGGAAGTTTACCATTTTAGTCTTCGAGATAAATTCTTTAACATTAACGTTTTGACTAGCTTTTTCCTAGGGGAAGGACTATACCCTACTAGCCTGGTTCCTCTTAACCTTAGTTCATTTCAGTTATGTTCTCCATACACTTGGTTCTCCCTAAGTTTCTGATCTTAGATGAAGTTTATATGTGTTACCTGCTTTAGGTATCTTATTACACTTAGTTTTGGCTTATTAGTTTTGAAACAATGTATCATTCCTTTGGCTTGTGAGAATCCTTGTGTCCATGACATACATAGTTCTACTTCACCTAGAAACATCAATTTCAGGTATATAATGTATTCCATTGGGATACTCTTTAGTTGATGTCTTGTGGTTTTCTCTTCCTCTTCTCCTTTGTGGAAGTTTTAGATATTTCTTGATGTTATCCCTTCTTTGGTTTGCTTCTAGGATTTCCATTTTAATGGTGGTCATTCACTCTAGCTTCTAGGTGGATTCTAGGATTTCTTTGTTCAAGGTGGTTGTTATACCCCACTCTTGGGTTGTTTTTTAGCAATGGGTGGTTGAATGAGGCTTAGGTCAACTCATCATTTGCTAAGATGCCTAGGTAGTGTGCTCACTCATGTAGAGGTGTTTCCGTAACAGAGGTGTACATGGAGGGTTAAGAGTTGGAGCCATAGCATAATCCTCTACTCAACTCTATCACTTGCAAACACCACCCAAGATTCAATGGGAAATTAGAGAAGCTAAGAAGGGGGAAATTGTTAATGAGTGATATCGTCACTCAAACATTGAGGTATTTAACATTGTCGCTGTTATGAAACCAACTCACAAAAAGATAGAAAAGATAGTTGAACGACTTAGAATTCAGCCTCTTCGAGGGGGAAACCTCCTTTACATTACACAACTGAACAATTCTTTAATGATTCAAATGACAAAACCTCATTTCTATATATAGGAGTCTAAGGGGTCACAATATTACCAAGTCGACCTAACAATAATAATATAAAGGCAAAAAAATAACAATAGAGGGATTCTATGGGGCACAATAATAACAATACGGGGACAATTGGGGCACAACAATATTAATAAGGGATACAACTACAATAGTAATGTGGGCATCACTAGTATTATAGGGACCTAATAGTCGTTGATTGGGTGCTGGATATTGTGCACATGAGGGGTTGAAAACATCAATACCTTCATATAATCGACCTATATTGGCAACTAAATTGCTCTTGGGTAAAGTCATCCGTATGAAGAATGATGAAAAATATGAGATCATGTTAATGATGGACAATCTCCAATTTCAATTCCAGTAAATGGATAAGCACTTGGTAAGGATCGATTTTGTCATTCTACATGGCAAGGGGACAACCCCTCTTGATAGTTCTATGAATCCTAAACCCATTGAGGATTCCATCTCCTCTTAAATTTCTAAATGTTTAGTAGATTTATCTTTATGTTTGCTATTATTGTGTTTCTAGAGGTTAGTTTTTGTGGTATAGATATATGTTCATGGCTAGCTATCACTATAAACTCCTAGGCTGATATGCCTGAGTCATATTATAGTTTTGAGGACATATGCTATCTTCCTTATAATGTTAGTATATTACTGTCTTTTTGAACAAAAGTTCTATCATTTTTCCTTTGGTTTGGTTTCTGTAGTGTAAGGCCAAGGAAAACAATAGGTTAGTTTCTATTGTATCCCTCTCTGATTAATGGAAGGAATTAACTTACAAAAAAATGTTTTCATAAATACATATCTTTTTACGAATAAAATTCTATTTTTAGTCCAATTTTTAACAAGTTTAGATATGGTCCTCTTATTTAATCTCAGATTGTGGGAAATTTTCATTTATGAAAAATGTTTTATTTCAAGGTTGGCAATGACCTAAAAAATGACATAGTAGGTTCAACCCTGCCAACTTTCTACACTATTGAGCTACCACTTACATAGCCATGTGGACCATGATACTATCAAATTTTGGGACTAGCTTAGCAAAGGTTACCATGGAACAAATTCAATAAATTTGTCAATGTGGAGGGTGGAAACCTTGAATGTAGTTGCATGTTTGATGGTGACCTTCTAGATCGATTAGATTTGCAACAATTTTGTCTTCTTTTCAATAATATTAGCTTTCTTCACTTCCACATACCTATATATAATAATCGTCCTTAAGGTCCTTCAAGTGGGGCAGGTTTTCAACCTTTGCCTCTCTTCTAATTGTCAATCTCAATAAGACAATGAAAATCAATCGCAAGTTCCTAAAATGGAAATGATGGTCTTCCAAATCTGTGCCCGTTGTTTCCAATGCTTTTCCTTTTTCTACTTCCACCTTGTGAATAAAGCTTTACTACAAAAATTCACAACCACAAATAGAATGATCGATAAGTATTCTTTACATCTATGAATACTTTTTTAACTCACATGGGATATTTTATGAGTGAGTGATATGTTGGAGAAGGACAATATCATCTTCTATTGACACCTGCGCAATAGGAAAATGTTCTATGTTGATAATGCCTTGGAAGTCATTTTCACTCCCGCTCATGCTGTCACCAAGGTCCAAGGAAGCATAAGCTATCATAGTTATACAAATAATGTTCAAGGTTTCTTAGTTATTTAAAAAATTACAATTACATTTAATATAGCATGTTAGCCAAAAAGCACATTCAACATGGTATAGCTATCTATACAAACTTTTATTATCTATTTTTTATATTCATTAGATAGCATAAATATTGCCTACTTAGATAAATCATATCATCCTTTTTTTTATTGTAGAAATTTATGATTTTTTTATTCTTTGAGTTTGATTCTCATATAACATGAATATTACCTATTTTAAATAAATCATATTGCCTTTTTTATTATTATACAAATTTATAGTTACTTTTTTAGGATTGTTTGCATAATCATGAATGCTATGTTGCAATAAAACTAGGGTTACATTTGCAATTTTTGTTAAGACTATTAGCAAAAGCAAATATATATATATATATATATATATATATATATATATATATATATTTGATATTTTTGTCATAAAAAAGGTTTGTTATTAAAAAATATGTTTTTAGTAATGACATATGACAAAAATAATTAGATCAAAAATTTTAAGAGGGAGTTGTTTATAATGTGACTTTTTGGAGTTCTGGTGTCGGAATCCGGTGGAAAAAATTGAGGTGAAATCTTGAATTGTGTTATTTAAACTAGTTTTTTGACTGTATATATAGATTCAGCACCATGAAAAACCCCTAGGGCACTTCTATTGTGCAGGGTTTACCCATCAAGCTTGTGATTTCAATGAATTCCTGCCGGATTTTAGAGAATTTAGACCGAAAAAATCCACTAGAAAAACCTCCAAAAAGTCGCAATATAGACAACTCCTTTCAAGAGCTTGAAATCCCTAATGGTATACAACTTGTGTTTCAACTAATACGAAACCAGTTAGATCAAAAATCTTAGAAACTCAAAATCCGTAAAAATATACAACTTGTATTCTGATTGCTACAAAAGTATAAACAATGGTAGACAAAAGAGTGAGCTAGAAAAGGAGATTGGTCTCCATTGACTCAATCTTTACACCATTTAAAAACTGATACTTGGACAAATCTAACAAAAAGAGCAACCAAAAGAGCAAGGACTTCCTTTGAAAAGCCATCCTCTTATGTGTTGAGCTCACGAAGAATGTAGAAATAAGAGACATGCTCAAAAAAGTATACAACTCATCGAATATCACTAAATAGAGAATCAAGGCCTATATTGAAGACTTCCACCTTATAATTGACCCGGTCTATAACTAGTTTGTAGTCTCCCATTACCATATAACTAGTTTGTAGTCTCCCATTACCAAAAGTCTTGTTAAACTTTTTTTGAGAAACGAGAACAAAATCTATAAAGAAAATAATTTTACTTTCTTAATATTATTATATTACTAGATTTAAATAATATTCTTGATTTTTTAAGAAGTGAGAGCAATCAAATAACAGACCAAAAACTGTCTTTGGATTCTTCATCTACATAAAGAAAACAAATATTATGTGATAATGGCAACTTTAAGATTAAAAAAAAAAAGACATAAATAAATATTTTAGGGCTTCTGTGTCAAGGTCATGGTGCTAATGTTACCTGTATTACATTTTCTTTGCTTCACAACACCAAAGAATGTGTTGCCTTTCTTAGTACAATGTTTTGATCAATTAACCACCTCTTTAATGACATATTTCATTAACCTTGTACCTTAACTTATGATTATATGGTAGGCTGGCTTCCCATAAGTTTTGTGGCTGTGTTGGAAGTGTTAAATAGAAAACACTTAGACATTACCTAGAGTCGATGATAATTTCATTTTCATGTTTTATTTTTTCTCAACTATTATAAATGAATTTAAAAACTTGATTAAATTTTATTAAAACTTTAGGGATTAGTATAAATAATAGTATACTTAGGTGGATACTGTTGCCACTTGTTCACTACCTACACCAAATATGAAAATATGAGACAACGTTGACAACTTCAATGTGTAGATATGGCACATGATTGACAAATTAAAAAATTATGAAAATACAAGGTGTATTTTTTTATTGCTCTAGTCAAATCTAAAAGAAAGATCATGAAAGTCGACCCCATTTTTTTTATTAGCTCTAAGAGTGAGGTGACTCCCGTCACATGGTATTGAGTGAGACAGGGTGGTTTTGAATGAAAGAGAAATTAAAAATCATTGTTATATCTATATTTATAAGTATACAATGGTGGAATTTGGTGAATCATGCGTGCTGATAAAATTTTATGTTGACTAATTTATAATTAATATTAAATTGAAAGTATTTAAATAATAATATAATTTTTAACAAAATATTAAAATAAATAAATACACATTATTATTTTATTATGTTATTTTAAAATATAATATTAAAATTAATTAATTTATAATTATTTTTTCTATCATATAAATAATAATTATAAATAAACAATCGTGACATATGTGTAAGTAGGATAATCCAATTATATGAATTTTGATGAGATATATTTAAAAAAAAAATTGAATGATTTAAACAAACATCATTTTAATAGTTTTACATCATTTATAAAGGATATTTTATTTTTATATTATAATATTACTTAGGTTGTTCGAGCCTAATAGATTTCTCATATATATATAATTTATATATATATTCATGAATGTAAATTTTATAATTTAACATTTATATAGTAAACATATTATATATATATATATATATTTATATATATATTTTAAATTGTTTATATATATATATATATATATATATATATATATATATATATATATATATAGTTTTATAATTGATATGATTCATTTATATTATAAAATGTAAAATTTATTAGTTTTTATTAAAGATAAGGAGTAAATGAAAGTTTTGTGTATTTTTTGTTTTAGAATTTTTGGTTGGAATTCAGTAAAACAATTTTTGGTTAAATCATAATTTTTAGTTATTTAAAATATGTTTTTCTCTGTATATATGAATTTAAGGAAGTTGTATAGCTATTAGAGTTTTTGGAATTTTAGTCACCGATTTTTTTGGGTCAAATTTTGATTTGTGTTGTTTAAACTAGCTTTTTGACTGCATATATGGATTCTACATCTTGAAAATCCCATGGAGCATTTGGACTATGAAGAGTTTACAACACAAACTTGTGATTCCAAGAAATCCCTGGTGGATTCTAGGCAAATTATATCGGAAAAACCTCCAAACCCTTTAAGATATATACTACCACTGAATTCAACACCTTGAAAAACCTCGAGGCATTTGGACTGCCGATAATTCACAACTCAAACTTGTGAACTCAAACTTGTGATTCCAACAAATCTTTGTTGGATTCTAGTAAATTCGACCACAAAATATGTCCCGAAAAAAATCCAAAAGGTATAATAGATAGACCATGACAAATCGATTCATTGTTTATATTGTATTAGTTATGTTTTGATTGTAAATATTTAGTGTTTTTTTAATTATGATATGTTTTACAGTTTGTGGTCGAAACATTTTTTGGTTAAATTCTGATCTTTTGTTGTTTAAAATGTGTTTTTGATTACATATATGGATAAATTCTGATCTTTTGTTGTTTAAAATGTGTTTTTGATTACATATATGGATTAAACATCCTAAAAAACCTTGGGGCATTTGCATTGTGGATAGTTCACAACTCAAACTTATAATTCCAACAAATTCATGCTCGATTTTGGACAAATTACACGTAAAAAGCTCCAAATCCTACACAAGTAGACTACCACTAAATTTTTTTCTATTTGCTAATGAAAAATATTAGACAAATAATTTATAATTTTTATTTTTTTTATGGTATTTTAAAATTTTATATTTGTAGCATTCTATTAGTAAAAATAATTAAAATCTTATTGCAAAAGTGAATTGAAAATAAATATACAAAAAATAACAAAAAAGAAAAAGAGAAAAAACAAAATTAAGAAGCTATAAATTGAAATAGAAAAAGCAAAGGAAAATAAAATAATTATTATTTAGTGCAAAAGTTTAGAAGTGTTTATTTATTTTTCTTAAAAAAACCTATAGTGAATATTTTTAACAATATTATATACATTAATATATATAATATAAATATTTAAGGAACCCGTCAATGTCATCATATAACACAAGATGGATTAAGTTGGAAAAAAGCCAAAAAAAAAGCGAGGTCAAAATTAAAGTGACAAATAGTTAAGAATGAGATACAAATGTATTTAGAACTTGGGGGTATTTTGGAAATCTTTAACTAGAATGAGACAAATTTTCTACATTGTGGAGTTTTCTATTGAAAATTTAGATTGAACCTATATGCTCAATTTCAAGTCCTCAAAGAATTTTAGCAACTCCTTTTTTGAAAAATTGTAACAACCATGCGTTGGATCAATATAAATTTAAATATCCATATCTATCATAATAATAATAATAATAATAATAATTAACTAATTTATTTTCTCTCTTTCCTTTTCATCTTTCACCTTTTCTATTAATCCTCCTCCATTATTCTATTTAATAGTTTTGCATTACTCTTTTTATAATAAACTAATAATTAATAATTTAATTTATATAAAATATCTTATGGATAAATCACATAGTTATTTTAATATCAAGGCATTGAACCATTTACTTTGGTTCATCATCAAGACACAAATGCAGATAATATAATAACATAATAAATAATATTAAAATAAACTGAAGCTTCAAAGATTCCATAATTTTTTTTTAAAATTTAAATATTACTGGCCTAGATCCTTCTTAACTTCAGAATAGAATAAATAATATTAAAATCAATTGAAGCTTTAAAGATTCCATATATATATTTTGTTAATTTAAATGTTACTAACCTAGATCCATCTTAACTAGGAATCTACCAAGATATTGTTTATATTTCATTTATTTATTTATATTTTAATTTTATTTGTGTTATTGCCTAAGGATTCTTATTTCAACTTAAGGTGGATGAGGATCTGTTGACTTTTTTATTTTATTTTTTAAATTGAGAGCCTAGATTGATTCTCAAGGGAATATGCTCAACATATGCCTAGTCTTAATGCTTATCAACGACTATAGTGTATTAAAGAGTTTATTAGGTTGCACTGACTTTTAATAAATTTTAAAAATTAGATTATGTAGTGTATTAAAGAGTTTATTAGGTTGTATTGATTTTTAATAAATTAAAAAAATTAGATTCCTTATCACGTGGCTCCCAGCCCACCAAATTTCCTAGAGATTTGAGATTATTCCAATTCTAGTAAGTTCTTCCATGATAAGTTCCTCATTATTATTTATAACATTAATTTATATATAAGCAACTTTTATTTAGAAAAATGGTCTATTACTTTTAATAAATTAAAAAAATTAGATTCAACCACATTAATATTTTTAATGTGGTTGTACTAGTTATTTAATTTTACCGAGTCAAAATATTTACGTAACATAATATTATTACATAACATGATATAACCTTACAATGTTTCTTCCACACTAAGTTTTTTTTCGTAGGCTAAGGTGTTGCTCTCTTTTTTCTATTACTTCAAATCAAAATACACATCAAAAATAAGGTTGCCTTCAACTCGCCCTCTTGGGGAAACCGAGTATTTAAGCCACCTAAAGTTCTTAATAGCCGACCAGAAATATGCTAAACAGTCTTTCAGGTTTCTAATCCTACTTGCTTGCATATAACAATTTTCTACATCTAATACTTGAAACAGACTGAAATTATCTACACTATGCACTTTCATCAAAATTAATACATATCTATAATTAATCAGCTTCTGCCTCTGGACGCTGGGTAGTCTCCTTGTTTGCATTCTGATTTCCTTCCTTTATCAATTGCTGGATCTCCTCCAGATTTCTTCCACACTAAATTGAAAAACCCAAACATAAACAATTAATAAAATCAAACAAGAAAAATGTTAAAAAATGAAATCCAATTTAGAAACTAACGAAAAAGACAATAGAAAAAGCAAAAAAAAACCAAAAAAAAATAATGACAAAAAAACTAAAAACCCAAAATAATTATATATATAACAAAATAAAAATGTAAAAAAAAAAATTAAAATGAAAATTTAAAGATTATATATAAAATAATAAATAATTAAAAAATTAATATATATATATATATATATATAGTAAAGGAATCTCATATATTAATAGTAAACCATATATGAAAAAATAAATGGAAATATATAAAAGGATCAATAAAATTAACAAGATGGCTGCACCGCAGCTAGTCCCTGCATTGAGCAGGAAGCATGTAAAAGAACATTATATGCTGCAATAGTTCCGGGCTTGGTTTCCACCCCACAGCTTACGAGAGCTAAACCGCTTTATGGATAAGGCAGTTTGTATTGAAACCATTCACCTATGAAGATTCAAGCAGGATAAGGCAGTTTGTATTGAAACCATAAATCGAAGACGATTCACCTATGAAGATTCAGTCATGATATGAAATCAAGCTTGTAGGCATATGACTAAGCGTTACCCTCATCTTTGGGTTGGCCCCTTTTTAGTTTAGTCGAAAGATTTGGTGAAAAGAATTCATACATTCACCAGTCATGGCAGTCAAAAGTCTTTGACAGAAGGGCCATTGCCAGCCAATTGCCTCATTACCAGCCGGGTCATTGCCAGACAGTCATTGAAGGGCACTGCTAGCCAAGTCTTACCGGGAAGTCCTATGGTTCACTTACACTAAGTAGCTTGTAACTATTATGGAAAGTTCTGTTACACCCAATGTGATAAGCTAACAGAACTAGTTATGTTTTACATGCTATGATTACCATTACAGTGGAATAGCAATATCCAGTGATTACAGTAACATAACCTTTGCATAACTATGGTAATCTTAACCTTATGAAGCTAATTTGAATACAGTTAAATCGTGCTTAAGCTATAATAATATCAGTACTCATTTGATTAGGGAACAAATACGATCCTCTAGTAATGCCAAACTACTTCTCCCGTCAACCACTTTATTTACATAACTAACAACTTTATTCTTGCGTTCGTATAACTTGTTAAGATAGAGTTGGTTGTACGCTATGATAGCGGTGGTTTCAATAACTATAGTATTTTCCCCAGTATGTATCCATCGGTCTCTACAAACATGAATTTCCGCAGCATACTTTTAAGAAGTCCTCGGTCTTACGAACAGATGTTATTCAGATCTTATACGTTTCAGAAGCAGCTCTCCATGCTAGCACGAAGATGAAAGCATGGTGAGCGTTACATTCATTTGGGCATACATAGCGCACTTCTTTGATGGTGCTGGATCAACAGATGAAACAACCGCCTCTGCTCGCGCTGGGGATTACGTAAAATCATTGTCATAGAATGATTTCAGACTGCAAGATATAATCATTCATTCGGCCATTTTAGCGATTTGAACGACCTGGAGATAACGATTTGCATATTAGTATCCATTCTTCGCAGAGATGCGCATAACGGGTACCTTGTATGAAATGCATTGTTGCAAAGTAAGACCAAAAAGCATTTAACGATATTAAGATGCTCGGATTTTCTTATTCTCCGTATTTTTATTTTTAGTTTGAGTTTTACATTATAGAGTGATCGACCACAGAAAATCTTAATACAGGGACTATTGTGTTCTTGTAAAAGAATTAAATGCTACTGTTAAAACCACTGCGAAATTCAGATCTTGGAAAATCAATGAAGACATGAAGCTTGAATAAGAATTAAGGACTTCAAGACTTCTAAACGCAAGAATATGCCTATTCTTGGAAAATTTCAATCTCTGTAAATACCTTGTGTTCATCAATCTCATTTAAAACGCGGCATTGTTATAAAGCGCGGCATTACACAATCTCATTTAAAACGCGGCATTGTTATAAAACGCGGCATTCTTAACAATGGGGAAAATGAAAATGCAAACGGAAAATAAAGGCAGAATCATGTAATTGTATTATCATTGGCATGTAAAGGCGCATGGAATAAAAAAAAAGGAAAAAAAGTTAGTGGACTATGTGGGCCTTCGCATGAGAGCCACATGCCTTGCCACTCTATCCTCTATCACCATTACATAGCATGCAATCCGTAACAGCGCCACTTAAATGTTGCATCAAGCTAACATATGTAACTCATTCAAAAAGCCAGCGTTTAACACAGAGCACCCACTAATTGTTCCCATGTAGACCAATTAATTCCTCCCATGGCCTTCGATTCACCTGCTGTCTGGCTGTTCTGGTCTCTGTAATCTCCAACGTCTTCAATGCTCGTTAACCCAACTTACTCAACAGAGTGCACATTGGAGGGTGAAGAAAATAAAAAGGCTATTCTTCGGCTGTACGTTGCGTTAGAATCAAAAGATGGCGCGACAGTGCGGAAGATTTTGGCCCCCGATACAGAGTGGTCGTTCCACGGCCCGCCACGGTATCGATACTTAGCGCGTTTGCTCACAGGCGAACCCAACTGTGAATTACACTGTGTCAAGTTCAAATCCTACTCCATTACCGCTCTCAGCAATAAGGTGTTAGTTGAAAGTCGAGGCGACGAAACTCCGTATTGGATGCACGTCTGGACGGTAGAGAAAGGAATAGTCATACAAGTTCGAGAGTATTTCGATACGACAGTCACTGTTACGGACTTTGAAACTCTGGCTGGGAAAGTGCATTATATAGGAGTGAGGGAAAAATTTTGGGGACGTTATGGTGCAGAAATCAGAAACCATTTGAAGAAAAGTTGTACCTGGTTGGGTACCTATGATACCGCCGAAGAAGCTGCTAAAGCGTACGATGCTGCAGCTAGATATCTTAGGGGTCCTTTCGCAAAAACGAATTTTCCGGCACCAACCCTTGACTCGGCCTTTGAAATGGGTTGTCAGGGCCCGAGAAGCATCCAAGACAACAGCGCGGCGCTATAAGCTCACCTATCCAAGTGGTACATCAACAGCGACTCTCATAAATTGATTCCTCACTCAGGGAGACAAGCAGGCAAGGTAATTCTACTGTAATGTCAGAATATATAACTATTGAAACTTCACAAATTTCTCAAGTTGATCAAATGAATATAAACAGAGTGTAGTTTATCCTCACCTTTACATATCAATGGTTTTTTCACCTTACAGTGTATTGCAGGAAACAAGTCAGAGCTCTCAGAGAAGGGAGGCCCTTTCCACTCATCTTCCAGCTCTTCTTGATAAGCTGACCCCCCTTGCCGTCTCCACTAATCTTCACGCTAGTAGTAGGCCCGCTAACAGAGATAAAGTGAAGGTGGATATGGGTAAACAAGCGTTGCCCTGGACGCTTGCGGGCTTCGCCTCTTCTTTGGATTGCGCTGCTATTGTGCAGATGCCGCTGCTGCCAGAGAATCTGGTATTCTGCAATCTCTGCAATACGTTTCTGCAATCTGGTATTATGCAGGGAATGCTCCTTCAAATGATAGGGAGGCTTATGGGGCTGGTCATAGTGCCGCTCCAACTGCTACTGGTGGGGAGACTTTTGCTTATGGAAATAGTGCTTCTTCACAAAATGTTTATTGAAATAATCCTGGAACTTAGGAATGAGGCGGTGAAGGCCACCGAACACACGAAATCTGCATGGCATGCAAGCGGCAGTGGGATGGGTGTGTAGTTGGCAATCAGAATAACAAGTATAACCGTTGCTGTATTATAACATTTGACATTTTAGCATTTAATACTATGGATTAATGTTAGCATTAAGGGCAAACCGTTGACGGTCACGCATAACGAACTAGGCCTAAATAGCAATTTAGGCTATGATCGGGCCTCTTCCGCCTCGGGAAGAGGCCAAATAAGATGGCGAAGGATGGCGAATTCCAAACTTTATAGTGAGTGCAAATGAAACTTAGGCATATCCCCGCTCTAACCGCCGTATAACAGAGAAGGAAAGGGGTGAACTAATGCTAATTCGGGTCATATCGATTACTATAGTCCCTGCCAGATGCCAGATGGCAGGGACTAATAAGAAGAATAACAAACAAAGTGAATTTTAATATAGATAAAAGAAAAGCAAAGTTATTATTTATTTTTATTTTTTTAATTCATGAAATTAAAATTTCTAGCTAATAAATGAGGGGCATATTTATTAGCTAGAATAAGAGGAGGCATATTTATTGGTCCCTTTGAGTGATTGGTTTTTTTTTTTTGAACTTATGTATGTTTTTGTTTGTTTGTTTTTTTTTGTTTTTTTTGTTTTTTTTTATTCTCTTATTTTGGTAGAAATTAATTTTATGGAGTATATATATATATATATATATATATATATATATATATATATATATATATATTTCTTTTTTATTCTTCTAATATTTGTTTTTTAAGAGATTTTGGTGATCATTTTTATATATTTTCATTTATTTTTTTCATATTTTTAAATTGTTTTAGAGATTTTATATATTGTTTTATATATTTTTATTTATTTATTCTTATGTTGTTAAGTGTTAATACATTGTAATTCTTTAATATTTTTCCATTTGTTTTTATAAATAAATATTATACCTCTCATGAGAAGAAGGAAGTTGAGCATATGGCTTGAAAGTGAAGGTAAGTGGGCTAAAGGCCAAGCGGGTTTTAGAAAGCAGCACTCAACAACAGACCACCTCTTTACTCTTAGGATCATTGTGGAGGAATGCCGCAATGATAAATCCAATCTCTTTTGTTGCTTTGTGGACTTTAGAAAGGCTTTCGATACAGTTCCTAGAAACAACCTTTGGAACATATTAGAAGAGCTAAAGGTTCCTTTTGAGTTGAGAGCTACCACTATAAGGTTATACGAGAATGTAATTGCCAAGTTAAAGCGCAATGAGGGGTGGTCGAAAGATATTAAGTGTAATATCGGAGTTAAACAAGGTTGCCCTCTCTCCCCTACCCTATTTGGCATTTACATCGAAAAGCTAGAAGGTTGTTTAGAGGAAGTAGGTTGTGCTGGCATGATCTTAGCTGGGATAGTCATCAGCCTTCTTCTCTACGCTGACGATATTGTTCTTCTCACAAGGTGCCCATCTGATCTTGATAAGCAACTTATACTTCTTAAGGATTTCTGCTTTACCATGGGTATGATTGTTAACACTGACAAAACAAAAGTTATGATTATCAAATCCAAGAAGGACACTTACGCTAATTTTATGTATGACAATAGTAACTTGGAGGAAGTGTCTTCCTACAAGTACCTAGGAATTGATATTCATCACAAGCTCAACTGGAACTATAGCATTGAGAAAAGGATTAATGGGGGATGGAAAGCTTATTTTGGTCTTGAAAATAATTGTAAAACGGCAAACCTCGTAATGTGGGATAGAAAGAAGTTCCTCTTTGAAACTTTAGTCACTCTGGTTATCTTATATGGATGTGAGGTTTGGGGTTGTAGCATCTCTAGAGAATCCTGGAGAAAGATTGAGCAAATCCAGAAGCATTTTATAACGTATAACCTCAAAATTAAAAGCAACACACCCTATCCTATTCTCCTTATAGAAGTGGGTCTTTCCCCTATCGAGAACCTAGCTATGACTAGACTTCTGTTGTACAAGCACAAACTCAATAACATAGGAGACAATAGACTTCCTAAGCTAGCTTTAAATTCCAGCCAAAACCACCTAAGGCTCAAACGAGGTTGGTATAAAGACACCAGGACCTAGATAAACCATTGGGAGATCGATGAGAATGTTGCATTGCAAAACATTAATAACATTAAAAATACTGTTACTTCTAAGTTCAAAGAAAAAATGTGGCGTGAGAAAGATTTAGCAGCTAAAAGAAAATTAAGATATTATAAGGAGGTCATCAACCCCACCCTAGAAGATCAAAAATATCTCTCTGTTTTAACTAGCTCAAAGAAGAAAATTAATATAGCCAAGATTAGAACGAACTCTCATGAGCTCCATGGTGAAACAGGTTGTTGGGCAGTTCCTAAAACACCATGGATGGAAAGGTTCTGCCATCTCTGTGAGAATACAAACATCGAGGATGAAAATCACTTCCTCTTAGAGTGCCCCGCGTACAACCACATTAGATCTCAGTTTCAAAATCTTTGTTGCAATACTGACCTTCCTAGCCTTTTACATTCTCAAAATTACAGTGAGCTCGGGAGGCTTCTCTTCAAGTTTTTTGAGCATAGGAATAAAATCTTAAATCAAACTAAATAATTTGTTTCTTTAGGTCTGATAGACCAAAGTTCATCATCATCATCATCATCATCATCGTCATCATCATCGTCATCGTCATCGTCATCGTCATCGACCAAAGTTCGTCGTCGTCGTCGTCATCATCATAGGCATTTTTTTGTTTCCATTAATGTTGTATGTGTTATTTTATTTTTATGGTCTTTTTTTGGTTAGTTTCTACTTTGGATTTCATTTTTTAACATCTTTCTAGTTTGATTCTATTAATTACTTATGGATTATTTAATTTTCCAATTGAATTTAATAACATTTAAATTATTTTTTAATGCAATTTTTAAAGTTTCAATTGATTTTAATATTAATTATTTTATTATTATACTATTAGTTGTGATTAATGGTTGCATTTCTATTATATTTATTTGTTCCCTCAATCAAAGTAAATGGTTCGATAAGTGTTGACATTAAAACAAAACTATGTGATTTATCCACTTTCTACATTTGTTAATCCTTTTCATATTATAACCTACTTTCAAATTTATATTTTCTATACACTTTTATATTAAAATTTACAGTTATCTAAAATTTGATTCATTTTTGTAATTTTATAAATTTCCTTCTCTTCCTATTTCATTTACTATTATCTTGCAATGGTCAATTTCCTCCCCTTATATCTCTCATATTCAGATCTTCCTTCTTTATAAATTTGGTCTAGCTCTCTTCTAGCTGACATCAACTAGAAGTGTTTGCCCTAAACCTTGGACGTTTCATGAACATCACATCGTTTTTTCTTCCAGAAGTATTTCTCAACACAATATTATATATACTTATTACTAACATAGTATGCGGGGTTGTGTTTTGGAGTCCCTATACGTATTTGCGAGATGAAATTTTCGTATAGAGAGGCAACCAATATCGCCTCATCAAGGATGGGAAATTCTTCATCATCAACACACACAATGACAAGTCGAAGATATTTCTTGTAAGTGCCAACCAAGATAAAAAGTTGATCAGTTCTAGCAAGAAGTATATTTTGTTATTTTTAAGAGAATTAGTCCATAAAAGAGTCCATGGGAGCTATGTCATCCCTAGATGGGTGTACTAGGGAATATGAAAAAAAACTGGAAGCATTGTCATAGGCATACATGGGTGTGTTCCAGGGGTTTAAAGGGATACCACCCCAGAGGGAAGTGGAATATGAGATCTAATTATTGTTAGACTCTCCCTTGACAAACATTGGGTTGTATAAGCATTTTTTTATAGAAGAAAGTGAGGTAAAGAAGAAATTGCAGTAGCCACTGGAATAGGGTGTCATTTAAGCAAGTACCTTAATGTGTGGGCCACCCTTAATCCTAGTGCCAAATAAGGATGGGAGTTGGTGTATGTGTATTGATTACATGGCATTAAATAAAATTACACTCAAGAACATATACCTTCTTGCCCAAGATAGATGATATGCTAGATCGATTACAATAAGCGAAATACTTGACCAAGTTGAACTTAAGGTCAGGATATCACTAGGTTTGGGTTAGAGAATAAGATATGTTATCACTCCAATATTTCTCTAGAGTGTTTGAGAAATAAATTATTAGAAGTAACCACAAACCAACTTTGGAGATTAGGATCTAGCCTTCCTGATTCTTAGAGAGGGCTCTCTCTTTTTTATTTAACTTTGTTTATTTATGTGATTTTAGGTTAGTTATGATTGTGCTTGGGTTTTGATTTAGATTTGGTGGTGGGATCACTTAATTAGATGAAAAGGGGGTTGTATTTTACCATTGGGCTATGGGGTCAAGTGTCAGGAAAACAGGACTGGATCAAGTTCTAAAAATAGTGTCTACAGGTCAAGCTAGCAGAGTTACTTCAGATCTCAAGGCTGGATGGTGGAGTGGTTTTCAATCGGATCCAAAGAGAAATTAAGGGTTCCTTAGGCTGGATTATGAATAAAGTGAAAGAGGTCAACTGAGATGGGAGAACAATTAAGGATTCTCAGATTCGGATATCAGAAGAAAACATGTAAATGATTAACTGTTGAAAACAGAGTGTACTTAAACAAATTCTGAGATAAACTTCCAGTTAATTCATTTAACTTTGGATAACATTTAAGTTTGTGAAAAACATAGGAAAATAAAAATTTGACAAAGCAAGTAATTCACTATAATAGCTCAACACATGAATTCTGTAATGCAATCTCTTTATTACTTGGTCCAGTTTGCTTACTTGAAAAATTGGTACAATAACCCCTAGGTTTATGATCAAAATAACTTTACAAATGTATAGCAATCCACACTCAATACTTCAAATTATGAATTATTTATACAAAAATAATTTACAAAATATCCCAAACTGTCTTGGGAACTAATCTAGGAGAAAGAAATATCTTCATGCAAGAATATAGAGACAATTATTGAACTGCTGTTTGTTTTCCATGTTTATTAGGCCGTGCTGTCTTTAATCTTCGATATTTTTCCTTTTAATCTTTGTTTTTCTGTTTGGTCTTCACGCTGGATGTTCAATTCATTCTGACCTTTTAACTGATACACTTTCATCTGATACACTTTGACCTCGCTGACCTGTCATTATCCTTTTATTGTGCCTTTTTACTCTTACTGTACATTTTTACCTTTTGACTGTGTATTTCTATAGTAAGTCATTTAATTTCTCCCATGTTTCAGCATTTGGTAATTGGATATTCATCATCTTCCTCTAAATCTCATCTGCCTCTCTATACTTGGTAAAAGTAGGCTTATTCACAAAAATGTGTTTTCCTCATTTTGGAGGTAAAATAAATTCTCAAAAGTTTGATATAAGACCTTGCCAGTAGGTATCCCCTTCATGGATGAAGTATTCACTTGATATATGGCTACTTCTATGATTTTTCTATTGTAGTCCTCTTGTGGCATTAACTTATCGTTTATTACCAAGGGATTTGGTAAACCCTTTTGCCTCAAAATTTCAAATTTAACAATGAATCTGTCAATGGCCAGTTGCATGGTTTGGCACTTATCTTCAAGGTTTAACATTAAATTCCTCTTGTACCTGTTCTGTCAGGTATCTCTAATTCCTACAATTCATACTTATATTTGGAGTTGAGGAAGTGAATGATCCTTGCAGCTTCCTCTGGCATGTCTCCCAATTCTACTTTTACTCTCTATATGGCTTCTGAAGCTTGTTTTATTAAGTCAATCTGCTAAAACATTACTTGGATGGATGGCCAAATATCATTGACAGAGTCAATGATATTGGCCCACAATTGTTCCTTAGCCTGACCTAGGGGTTCCTTCAATGTAAGTTCCTTCTCCAGGCTTTTTATTCTTTCGTTCATCCTAGTTGCTTTCTGCACTTCTTCCTTATGCATAATCTGGGCAAGCTTGTAGTCAGTCTCCAGACTGGTCACCTTCTCCTTGAGCTTGTTCATTTCAGTGGTCTGAATGGACATGTCTTCCATTGCCTTGACCAATCTGCTTGCCTCATCACCTGTTGACCCTGTTGCTGATGTAGATGGTATAGAAGCTGGAAATGCTGTAGGAGCTAAGGATGCTGCCAAAGTGGAAGGTACTGCAATGGTTACTGTTGGGATAACAGTGGCAGGGGCATTCTCTAGACTAGCTTGTTTTACCTGTATCAAGCTATCCAATTCCTTCTCCATTTCCTTCAGCTGATCATTCAATTGAAGCACTAGCTCCATCATCTCCTCATGATTTGTTTGGGTCTCCAGGACCTATTTTGTTTGTGGGTGTTCTGAATGAGGAATCTTTAGTTATTTCTTGAGAGCTACTATATCCTCATTCTTCTTCTTGATCAACTTTTCAACAACTTTAATGTCACTTGGACCATGGCCTAGCTCAATTACCAAGTCCTCCAATGACTTGACCTTGTTGTCTTTGGACTGTGACGAGGCCTTTTCCAATTTGATTTGGACTGTAATGTTATCCAAGGAGCCTTGCAGCCTGTGTACATCCATGGCCTTCGTTGTTAGGGTGAAGTAGATCATCTCTCTAGTCTATTTGTGAAATTCTATCTGGTAAATGGGATGAACATCCCTGGCCAACACCTCAAAATCAGTCTTTCTGTAATCAGCTGAGGTCTTTGGCTGCTGGACAGTTGGCTACATGAATGACACCTGCATCTTTCCTGCTTTAATATCAAAAGCTGGCATCATCCTGTTCTGGTTGGTTAGTGTGTGCTTGAAGTATTGGGCATATGTTTTAGCCTTTAACTTCTCATTTCTCATCTTTATCTCCTTGTACCTGTCCTTAATGTCTCTTTCTTTATCAGCTAGCCTAGTGAAGGAGGAAACCTCAACACTTAGTTGTCTCTCAATCATTTGAGTGTTGGAGGTTGATGGCTGTTGTGTTTCACCTGAAGCAGTTGTGCCTTTGCTTCTTTCGCCCATTGTTTCAGTGTCAGTGATTTCCACTGATTCAATGTTTTCTTCCTGTTCAGTCACAAGATTCAACTTGGGCCTTTTTCTGAGTTCAAAATACTCATCTGTGGTCTCCATGGTAGAACTAGAACCCTCCTCCCTGTTTCTTTTTGGATTCCTCTCCTCATTTGCTAGGGTCTATAAAAAAAGAGGATTATTCATTGGTTCCCCTAGTTTTGGAACCTGCAGGAAAGAGCTTTGATCAATTTTCTTTTCCACATCAAACAGTGTGTTTTCTACATCCACTATTGTGCTATCCATGTTAATCAATGTGTTTTCCAACCATTCTGATCGGTTGGAAAACTGATCAATATCAGGTTTTGGATGGTGGATGAAAGGTCCCAATTTGACCTTGAGTCTTAACTTATTTATGACCCCATGAGGGTCATACTGCCACATGAAGCTGTTCCTAAATTTCACGTCCTGCAATATCTTGCCAGCCTTAGGTCCAACTTCTTTGTTATAACATATGAAGGGGCACAATTGGTTTTTCATTTTAAATTGGGTCTTCTTCCTAGCTGCTAGGAAGTTTACTTCATCTAAATTGATGATCTGCCTAAATTATTCTAGTGCAAATATCCTCATAGGGAGGTATTTGGGTAGTTTATAAGGTACAAGTTGGCATCCATAAACTCTAATTTCTGTGTGGTTCTAGTATAGATACTAGTCTCCCACCTTGCTGTTCTTGGCCAATTGTAACACCCTTTTGATTTCTTGGCTGATTTTAGGCTGAGGGGTACTGGTCAACATGTTCATGACTGGATGGACAAATGAATCGATGAAGTCCTTATAGGTGAATGTAGTGGAGTATTTATGAATCAAAGGTGTCCAATAAATAATTGACCTCTGGTTTCCCTTGGTATCCAACTTCTGGATGCTGACAGGGAATTTATCTGATTGATAATACAAAAACATATGAAATAATACTGAAGAGTACTTGAAAACTCTCTCATTTGGGAGTCTTGTGAACTGTTCATGCATCCTGTCTGCAATGAACTGAGCATAGTTGTACATGATAGCAGGAGGTTTGCCTGGGCTGGAGATGGAGAGAAAGGCCAAGATAACCTCATCCACATGCTCATTTGAGGTATATCCTAGGATGCAAGAGAGCATGGTGATTATCTGTCTTCCTCTCTCTGAAAAAATGGTGGTAGCATAAGGTGGACTAGCTGTGGGTGTATGGCGGTCTTCTATGATGAAGGTATGTAAAATTTGTGCTATTTTAGCCAGGTCTAATTTTACATATAGGTCTATCAAGTCACCAATAGATAGTGGGATTTCATTTGGGCTAGGTTGGACCTGCAACATTTGGTTGATGGATTCTGCAGTGATGGTGAAAAACAACTGTTGGTTAGGGGCAACAATAACGCTTTGGCTAGGGATATAGGAGTCATGAAAAGAATGTATGATATCATGGAATGGGTGCTCTTCTGGGAATAAATACTTGGGTAAATTGGATTCCCAAAGGTGGATGTCATCATTTTGGTTTAGGAATTTATCCTTACTCTAGCAATGGAGATTTAGAAGGTAAGCTAGTGAAGTAATATCTTTTATTTAAAAATCCCTGTATGCTAATGCCAAATGGTCAATGTCCAGGTAAGGGGTTGACAGGGGTCTCACGTCCAGAGAAGTCTAGGAAGCCATATTTAGGAGTAGAGGTATGAATTAGGCTTGTGGTTGCTGCAAAAGTAAGGTTTGGAAGCTCTGGTTTAGTGAGAGGGTAATTATAGTTTGCAAAAGAAGGGCTTTGGGTATTCAAGTGAATTACTCTTCAATTTAGACAAATATTAATTAATTTCAATTAATTAATCTTTTAATTGGATTGTATGCTTTCAAATTAAAGAGCTGTTTTGGTTTTCCCAAGAATACCTGGAATTTGGGGTATGGGTTGCAAACTAGTTTTAATGGTGAATGCAGAGGGTACAGTGGCTTCAGCTGTGAACTGGTTGCTCGAATCGTGTGTCCGGAACTTGTTTAGGCGGTAGACGGTGGTCAATTTTGGTTGAAGAGGTTCAGGGTGTCGCAGAATGGCTTGAGCGGCATTCACAGTGAAAACGAGTGAAAAGGGTGAAATGGGGCTTCTCTGGCCTTTTAACCGGCAACAGTTACATTTTGGCGTGGAATTTACAAATGAACAGTGGACGGTTTTTGGTCTTGGCGGGGAGGTGGTTTTTTGGGCCATCGCACCGCTTTTGGAGGGTAGGTGGTATTTCCTTGCGAGCACACGATCTAGCCTGGGGCTGCCACATAGCAGAATAGTGCCCAGGAAAAATCGTGAATCTCGCGTGCTTTCGGGCTACTAACGGTTGGACAGTGAATGTGCGTGATATGGATGCGCACCGTCGGATCTGGGGGTGGGAGATCGGATGGCTATCGCATGGTTGAGCTGCACGGAGGGAATTGGGACCAAGATTTGCAGGGCTCGGGGTTTAATTACAAACAATTGTAATTAATTAATACAATAAAGCCGGGTTTTAATATAAGTTGGGGTTTAATATAAGCCGCGAGTTTATTAAAGTGGGACCAGGGGTTATTGTGGCAGGGTCTTTTAATTGCACTAAGGGTTGGTGGGTTAAAAGGGATTTATCGGGGAAATATGAAACAGGGACTTTGTTAACTTATGCAGGGGGATAAAACTTAGGATAAGGGGGTTTTCATGGGTTTTGAAGGGAAATAGGGAAATTAACAAGGGGGGATGGTAATATTTGTAATGGGGAATGGGTTTCACACTAGGGAAAAGGGGTTTTGGGTAGGGGGATGATTTTTGCAGGGTAATTCCTAGGGGAATGTGTGAAACCATGGGGTAAGAGTCAGAATGAGGGGTGAAAGGGTATTTTATAAGGAAGGAGGGGATAATGGGGAAATTAGCAAGTAAGTATGTGGGAGTGAAATGAAATGAGGGGAAATTAATAAAACAAGCTAGTGAATATCTTTTCACTCTCATAAATGCTCTTGCATATGAAGCATAGGATTAAGCATGATAAATATGCTTTTGACTAAGCAACATTGTACATTTGCAACCTTTCTTCTACCTACCCTTTACTTATCTTAACATTTTTTCTTCACTTTATTGGGTGCATTTGAGCTTGCAAACCCTTTATTTCCTTTTCTTTTGACAAGCAAACTATCTAATTCTAACCTTATAACTTCCAATGGCTCAGTTTAAGCTGATGAGCACATTTTTATTTCTCTACCTAACTACTGACCTACCAAGGTTAAACAATTTGGCTAGATCTTTATTCTATATCTATCAACATAAAATTTAAAACATGAATGAGTCAAGATTAAGCTGTTTGACCATCATGGATTGTGGAATTTCTAACAAGCTACACACAACCTTATTTTTAATAGTAAAGTAAAAAGTAGTGGCATTTGAATTTGCACACTTTCATGATATGTTTTATTTCTTTTTTGGGGTTCATATTTTTCACTTTTTCTCTTTCTTTTTGTCCTTTCATTATTCTTTTAGGACATACCCTCTTTACATTTTTTAATTTTTTAATATGGTAAACATTTTGTAGAAAAAAAGTATGTACAATATTACAAGACTAACCATAGCCAATTCAAAATTATGAATCCTATTACTATAAGACCCTAACAGTGACTCCACATGGGGATGGCATTTCCTGGTGAGATGTCAAGAACTTTAAGATCAGTAGTCTTTGAAACTGTGATTGAAGTTACCTTATAAAATGTTCTTCTATGATTCTGCTTTATTCATACTTATGATGGTGAAACCTTCAAAGCTCAGGGCCTTCTCTCTGGGCTTCAACTTCAAAAGATTACCATCCAATCCAATCTAAACTCTGCACTATTATATACAATGATTAAAGTAAAGTGAACTATTATTAATATGTGGAAAAGTAATGCTTCAGAATTCTACCATTTACAGGTCCTCCTGGTAGATCTGTCCCGTCTAACTCTCTCAAGAAAAATGCATTGTTACCTCTGTAACCATAAATGACATAAGGGCCTTTCCATAGGAAGTCAAACTTGCCATTTTTTCCCTTATCTTCTCTTCTTGAATCCCATTTAAGTACTTTGTCACATATGTAAAAATCATCAACTTTAGTCTTTTTATCAAAAATATTTTTGATTTTATCCTTGATTACTTGTGATTTGACATAGACTTCTTCTCTGGTTTGCTACAAGTGTATTGCTTGATTTATCCTCCTCTAGATATCATTTGGTTCTACCTGCAACTCCTAGATGATATTCATCACGGCAATCCTAAAGAGGATGGAAAAACAACATCCATTCCATATACTAACTGATAAGGAGATGTACCAATGGCATTTTTGTAGTTAGTCTCTCTACCTATAAGGCATTGACCAACTTTTTGTTTCCATGTCTTTTTGTTGTCTTCCTGTAATTTCTTAATGATATTGACAAGGCTTTTATTAGAGGATTCTACAAGTCCATTACCTTGAGGGTAATAGGCAGTGGAATGGCCAAGCGTGATGTGGTATTTGTTACAAAAGTCTACCATTTTATTGGATTTAAATGCAGCTTCATTATCAATAATGAGCTTTTGGGGGCATCCAAATCTTGATAGGATATTGTTTTCAAGGAATGAGATAATGACAAAGTCTGTAGCTTGTTTAGAAGGGATGGCTTCTATCCATTTGGTAAAGTAATCAATGGCTTTCAAAATCCATTTATGATGGGCTGGGGAGGTTGGGTGAATTTCTCCAATGAAGTCTAAACCCCATTGTTGAAATGACACTTCTGTGGAGATGGGTTTGAGAGGTAAAGGTAAAATATTTCTTTTTTCCTTCAAATATCTGACATTTATGACAGGAGGCCACATGTTCCTTAACATCTGCAAAAAGAGTGGGCCAGTAAAAACTAGCCCTTAGAATTTTGTCAGCAGTAGTTTTCCAATACAAGTGTCCTCCACAACCTCTTGCATGAAATTCTTGCATAATTTTATCAGCTTCATCTCTCAGTAAACAGTTTAATAGAATACCACCATTATCTTTCCAAAATAAAGCATTATCTATGCTACAATATCTCATTGATTTCATTTCAAAAATCTAGCTTTTTTTCTAGATAAACCAGAAGGAGCTTGTAAGTTTAGTAAGACAAATATGATATCTGCATACCAAGGTGAATCTATAAAAGGTTCACTGGTCTGTGGAGTTTCCATCTCTTCCTAATCATCTAGGGCACCAATGAATTTTATATCTAGGGCTTGACAGTTCAATTCAACCACGAGTTTGGCTAAACCTTGGCCTTTGATAAGTTTTGTAGGCTTTATTTCTATGTTATATTCCAAAATAGTGGAAATCCATTTGCCTCTCTTTCCTTCAGGACCATTTTGTGTCAAAATGTCTTTTACTACTGAATTTGTAACATAAGCAATGATGTGTGAATACAAGATGTACACTCTAAAATCTGTAATAGCTTTCACTAAAGCTAATGCCTATTTTTCCATTATGCTGTATTTTAGTGTTGCATCTCTTAAAGATTTACTGAAAAATGAAATGGGATGTTCATATCCTTGATCATTCTTTTGCAACAAGACTGTTGCAATAGTATGTTTTGAAGCAAAAGAAAAAATTATAAAATATTTTTGAAATTCAGGACTTATAAGGACTGGAGTTTTGGTAAGGGCTTGTTTGATGGTCTCAAAATATTGTTTAGCTTCCACTGTCCATTTAAGTGTTGAATCTTTTCTTAAAATGTTATTTAGTTCTCTAATCAATTATGCTAAATTTGAAATGAATCTCCTAAGAAAATTTATTTTGCCTAAAAATGACTATAATTCTTTGATGTTTCTAGGATGGGTGATGGTTAAGATTGCCTCTATTCTAATTCCATCTTTGGATATTATATGTCTCAAGAGTTTACCTTTTTCTAGACCAAAGAGTGTTTTTTTTGGATTTAAGGAAATACCAATTTTTTTGCATTTAATGAAAACTCTTCTCAGGTGATCTAGATGTTCATTATCAGATTTGGAAAAGACTGTGATTTCATCTTGGTAAACAACTAGGAAGTCATGGATTTCTTTAGCAAAATCTATATCCATATCTATTTGAAATGTTTCTCCTGCATTCATTAATCCAAAAGGCATTTTCAAATACATGAAAGTATCCCAAGGAGTAGTAAATGCAGTTTTTGTCTAGTCCTTTGGTTGAACTAAGATTTGGTTGTATCCAGAAAATCCATCAAGTAAAGAAATTCTGGATGAACCTACTACCCTTTGAAGAATATGGTCCATTTTTTGGAGAGGATAGTTATCTTTCAATGAGACTTTGTTCAGATTTCTGAAATCAATGCAGAGCCTGTTTTCTCTTGTCTTCTTCCTAGTAGTGACCAAGTTTGAGACCCAATCTGAATATCTAATGGGAGCTATGATTTGGGCATCATACATTCTCTTTACTTCCTTCTTAATAGATGGCATAAGAATTGGATTAATTCTCCTAAGTTTTTGTTTAAAAGGTTTATGATCTTCTTTGATAGGTATCTTGTATTGAATTATGATGGTGTCATAAGACTTCAGGTCTTCATAACTCCAGGAAAATACATCTTGAAACTCTTTAAACAGATTTATGTATTTCACCTTTTCATATGGAGGTAAGGCTTTTGATATTTTAATGAGTTTAGTTTTTTCTTCAGTTCCTATGTTACATTCTTATATATCTGCTCTTAAAGGCTCCATTTTTGGTTTCCTAGCTACATCATTTGAATCAAACAAATCTTCTAATGGCACTAACCACTCAGGCAAAAAGTTATTTTTAAGGTTTAGAATTTCAGGATCATCATTCATTATTTCTTCTATTTCTCCATTTTCTAAGTTATCTTTTATAGTTTAGTAAAATTAATGGGTTTACATCTATCCCACTATCTATATCATTGTCTACTATACAATCTGTATCTATATTACAATTTTGAAACTCACCTTTAGCATTCAAGAAATCATAAATTTGAGAATCCTGTGAGAAAATATGCCAATATTTCAAATTGTTAGGTATGATAGGCCTATGTCTCACTTCTGCAGTGTACTGGTGGTTGGGCTGAAAAGGCAGTTTGCAGGTGCTAGCAAAAGTGGCCAGACTGTGGGCTTGCATATTCTGTTTCCTAGGAATGGCAACAAAGTCTGTTTCCAGAAGGTCTTTGATCAAATCTAGGACAGTCTCTCTATATTGGCTCAGTCTGGGATTATTTATAGAGTATTCACCTTTGATTTGTTTAATAATCAATTATGAGTCTCCCATTATAGAAACTCTCTTGGCTCCAAGTTTTCTAACCATTTGTAATCCTAAGATTAGAGCTTCATATTTTTCCATGTTATTTGTGCATTTAAAATTTAACCTAAATGCATGACCTTCAGAATGATTATTCTCCATGTTGTGAATCCACACTCCTGCACCTACTCCTAGTCTATTCACAGATCCATCAAAATCCAAATGCCATAGTGATTCATGAAAAATGTTTTCACTGTTAGGTGTTTTGTATTTCTGTTCTACAACTGTGATTTTGTTTTTGTCATGGTTTGAATTGTACATGATGAAAGAGTCCATATAAGAATGCATGGAGTATATAGGGAAATTCTGTGGTTTTTCTGCACTACTCACCATGTATTTCATCAAGGTCTCTCTATAAAGTTTTCTTTATTGACCAAAAATAGAGATGGTGGCATATGACATATCTAATTGTAAAGATCCCTGCAATTTTGCTCCCCATGAGCGAAATAACAACATTCCATATTTGGGTGGGATGTCAGAGACTACTATGTCCATCACAATACTATTTTCTAGGCACTGGACTAGAGTTACACACAAATCCTTGAACAGGTCGAGGCATTTAACTTGGCTAGATTCAAAGGAAAATAAGTCCTTATATGGTCTGGTGATATCTAAGTTTAGTCTCTCCATGATTGCCTTTAGCATTAAGTTATGGGATGCCCCTGAGTCTAGCATAGCATTATGTAATATTTTGTCATGAATGTTCAAACTAATGTAGAAAGGAGGGATACCCCCTTACTGATGGGTGCCATTTACTTTAGGGCCGAAGAATAACTCAGGTTGATCATCATTCAAATTCATGACATCCTCCCCTTCACCTATATTCAATGTTTGAGTGATCTGTGATCTATATGATTCATTTTTCACTAGCTCAGTCAAAGGGACTGATATTTTCAATTTTTCTATCTCAGTTTTAATGTTGAAAGGCAATTGAGTTTTGCTTGATTGGATGAGATCTTCCTTAGCGAATGTGGTCTATGTGTTTTTATCTTCTTTTTCAGTATTAGGCACTTCGGTCTGTGTTTCAGTAGTTTTTTTTTGAATTCTCTTATTTGGAATGTTTTGAGTAACTATTTCAGTTTGAGTTTTAGATGAAGTTATATCTACAATTTTTGGGCTAGAAGTCTCTTGAGTTCCCCTGGGGAGGATTTGCAGGATTTTGATTACAGGAGCTTCTGTTATCTTTTTAGTTTGGGTCTGGATTTATATCTTAGTGGGAGTTTCATTGTTCTTTTTACTTCTTACACTATACTATTTATGAACCTCATATATGGCAGATTCATAGCCCTGTTTAAAGTCGAAGGTCTCTCCAAATTCTAATTGCAATTGTTACAACATGTACAATTCTTGTTCTTCCTGAGTAAGAAAAACAACGTCTTCATTTTTTATTCCTAATAATTTTATTTGGGTGGCATCCTCTCCTTCATGGCTTTGTGAACCCTCAGCATAGTTTTCCTAGAAGGGTGGTCTAATTTGTTGGTCTGGTATTGCATTCTTTCCAGTATTCGGATTCTTCCTGAATTTGGAGTTTCTTATTGAGGGTGTCTGTTGATTCTCCCACTGAGTTTTTATTTACATGTTTTCTAATCTATCCATTATTCGTTCTACACTCTTTTCTAAACTATATATTTTACCATCAGAAGTGGAAGTTTCCTCTTTAGTGACAACTCTCTTTTCATTTCTCATTCTAGATTTCTTAGCCAATAGATTGGATTCTACACTAACAACATTACTTTGCATTTGCTCCAATGTTTCAGGGTTTCTTTCCCTTAACTGGTATGACATATCAGTGTCAAAACCATCAGGGAATTTGATTAATGCTAGGTCTGGTGGAGGCTTAATATTAGCAGGGATTGCATTGTAGATGCTATTGAACCTAGTACAATAATCCTGAACTGACTCATTAGGAGCTCTTCTAATGTTATCATATTCAAAAAGTATTTGCAGAGGGTTTTTATTTCTCTCCCATCTATCAATAAACAATCTATGAAAAGCAGCTAAGTCTGCAATATGATTAGCAGGTAAAGCTTTGAACCATTTCTTAACATCCCCAGTTAATGTTTGGGCAAACAACCTCATTTGGACATCAGACTCATCAATCTCATGCAACTCAAAATAGTCAGTCATTTTGTTCACATGTTGTTGGGCAGTATACTGACCAGTAGCATCAAACAAAAAGATTTTTCTTTGATAATATTGGGGCATGCCATGGAGTTGTGCTGGTAAAACCAAAGGTGCATATATGTCTACCATGGCTGAGATTCTGGCTTGACTAGGGGGTAAAGTGCTGGTACTTGAGGTAGGGCTTGAAATAGATGGAGATGAACTAGATGAGGATGAGGAGTTTGGTTGGATAGGAAGCTGATGAATGACTGGTTTAGGGGAATGGACTGTGGTGGATACAATTGGTGAGGTGGTAGTAAATGAAGGTGTATTTACAATATTTGAAGATTGTGCAGAAATTTCAGAGGCAGCAGCAGTGAGGGAAGCTATTTCAACTGATTATTGAAGGTAAGAACCATCTATATGGCTTATCAATGTGGAGGTTAAAGCTTCTAACTTGTCAAAAGTATCCAACACAAATTTATCTAAATCTGGATGTATAGGCACCTTTTTTTACTCAATGAATTGGATAAAATTAGGGTCTAACACAATTCCATGAATTGCATTCTATGATTTAGTTCTAAAAAATGAAAGGTCAAATGACAAATCAAATGGAATTTCCTCCAAAGTTGATAATTCCTTGGGGAGTGAATTTGCTTTAAGTAACTGGCTACGACTTGCTTAAGTTTCTACCTTTTTTTATTTTCTTAAAATCCTATTTGGGTCGTCAACTATGGTAGCAGGGTTTGGATCTGGATTTTCCCTAGTATAGTGAGTCTTCTTGGAATCCAGAATTTTAACTTTTTAATTCTTTTTATGACAAATTTTTGAACAACACTCAAAAAATGACCTTAAGGGGTAGAAGATGAAATATAAGGTTTCCTTAAATTTTTATTACACTAAGGATCGAAGTTCCCCAGTATGGTTGCCAATATGTTATCACTCCAATATTTCTCTAGAGTGTTTGAGAAAGAAATGATTAGAGGTAACCACAAACCAACTTTGGAGATTAGGATCTAGCCTTCCTAATTCTCAGAGAGGGCTCTCTCTTTTTTATTTAACTTTGTTTAGTTATTTGATTTTAGGCTAGTTATGATTGTGCTTGGGTTTTGATTTAGACTTGGTGGTGGGATCACTTACGTAGATGAAAACAGGGGTGTCTTTTACCATTGGGCTATGGGGTCAAATGTTAGGCAAATAGTACTGGATCAAGTTCTAAAAATAATGTTTATAGGGTAAGATAGCAGAGTTACTTCAGATCTCAAGGCTGGATGGTGGAGTGGTTTTCAATCGAATCCAAAGAGAAATTAAGGGTTCCTTAGGCAAAATTATGAAGAAAGTGAAAGAGGTCAACCAGGATGGGAGAGAAATTAAGGATTCTCAGATTCGGATATCAGAAGAAAACATGTAAATGATTAACTGTTGAAAACAGAGTGTACTTAAACAAATTCTGAGATAAGCTTACAGTTAATTCATTCAACTTTGGATAACATTTAAGTTTGCGAAAAACATAAGAAAATAACAAATTGACAAAGAAAATACTTCACTGTAATAGATCAACACATGAATCCTGTAAACAAACCTCTTTATTACTTGGTCCAGTCTGCTGACTTGAAAAATTGGTGCAATAACCCTTAGGTTTATGATCAAAATAACTTTACAAATGTATAACAATACACACTCAATACTTCGAATTATGAAGTATTTATACAAAAATAATTTACAAAATATCCCAAACTATCTTGGGAACTAATCTAGGAGAAAAAAATATCTTCATGCAAGAAGATAGATACAACTATTGAACTGCAGTTTACTGTCCCTGTTTATTAGGCTATTCTGTCTTTAATCTTTGATATTTTGCCTTTTAATCTCTTTTTTTCTGTGTTGTCTTCACACTGGATGTTCTATTCATTCTGACCTTTTAACTGATACGCTTTGACCTGACTGGCATGTCATTATCCTTTTACTGTGCCTTTTTACTCTTACTGTACATTTTTACCTTTTGACTGTGTATTTCTATAGTAAGTCACTTAATTTCTCCCATATTTCAGAATCTGGTAATTGGATATTCATCATATTCCTGTAAATCTCATCTGCCTCTGTATACTTGGTAAAAGTAGGCTTATTCACAAAAATGTGTTTTACCTCATGCTGGAGGTAAAATAAATTCTCAAAAGTTTGGTATAAGACCTTGCTAGTAGGTATCCCCTTCATGGATGAAGTATTCACTTGATCTATGGTTACTTCTCTAATTTTTCTATTGTAGTCCTCTTGTGGCATTAACTTATCGTTTATTACCAAGGGATTTGGTAAACACTTTTGCCTCAAAATTTCAAATTTAACCATGAATATGTCAATGGCTAGTTGCATGGTTTGGCACTTATCTTCAAGGTTTAACATTAAATTCCTCTTGGCGAGGACCATTTTCACTTCCAAAATTGTACCTGTTCTATCAGGTATCTCTAATTCCCGCAATTCATACTTATTTTTGGAGTTGAGGAAGTGAATGATCCTTGCAGCTTCCTCTGGCATGTCTCCCAATTCTTCTTTTACTCTCTGTATGGCTTTTGTAGCCTGTTTTATTAAGTCAATCTGCTAAAAAATTACTTGGATGGATGGCCAAATATCATTGACAGAGTCAATGATATTAGCCCATAATTGTTCCTTAGCCTGACCTAGGGGTTCCTTCAATACAAGTTCCTTCTCTGGCTTTTTATTCTTTCGTTCATCCAAGTTGCTTTTTGCACTTCTTCCTTGTGCATAATCTAGGCAAGCTTGTAGTCAGTCTGTAGACTGGTCACCTTCTCCTTGAGCTTGTTCATTTCAGTGGTCTGAATGGACATGTCTTCCATTGCCTTGACCAATCTGCTTGCCTCATCACCTGTTGACCTTGTTGCTGATGTAGATGGTGTAGAAGCTGGTAGTGCTATAGCCATTGGAGCTATAGGAGCTGAGGATGCCGCCAAAGTGGAAGCTACTACAGTGGTTACTGTTGGGATAACAGTGGCAGGGGAATTCTCTAGACTAGCTTGTTTTACCTGTATCAAGCTATCCAATTCCTTCTCCACTTCCTTTAGCTAATAATTCAATTGAAGCACCAGGTCCATCAACTCCTTATGATTTGCTTGGCTCTCCAGGACCTCTTTTGTTTGTTGGTGTTTTGAATGAAGCAACTTTAGTTGTTTCTTGAGAGCTGCTATAACCTCATTCTTCTTCTTGATCAACTTTTCAACAGCTTTAATGTCACTTGGATCATGGCCAATCTCAATTACCAAGTCCTCCAATGACTTGATCCTATTGTATTTGGCCTATGAGGAGGCCTTTTCCAATTTGTATCGGGCTGTAATGTTATCCAAGGAGCCTTGCAACCTGTGTGCAACCATGGCCTTTCCTATTAGGGTGGAGTAGATCATCTCTCCAGCCTGTTTGTGAAATTCTATCTGGTCAATGGGATGAACATCCCTGGCCAATACCTCAAAATCAGCCTTTCTATAAACAACTGAGGTCTTTGGCTACTGGATAGTTGGCTGCATGAATGACACCTGCATCTTTCCTGCTTTGATGTCAAACGCTAACATCAACTTGTTCTGGTTGCTAGTGTGTGCTTTAAGTATTAGGCATATGTTTCAGCCTTTAACTTCTCATTTCTCATCTTTATCTCCTTGTACCTGTCCTTAATGTCTCTTTCTTTATCAGCTAGCCTAGTGAAAGAGGAAACCTCAACACTTAGCTGTCTCTCAATCATTTGAGTGTTGGAGGTCGATGGCTGTTGTGTTTCACCTAAAGTAGTTGTGCCTTTGCTTCTTTCGCCCATTGTTTTAGTGTCAGTGATTTCCACTAATTCAATGTTTTCCTCCTGTTCAGTGTCTGCTATCATTTCCACGTTCCTTAAGCAAGCCTGAGATTTCTCGAGCTAATGGATCTACACCAATTGACTGACCGATGGTTTGATGGAACCTACGGCTATGGGGCAGGATTCAACTTTGGCCTTTTTCTGAGTTCAAAATACTCATATGTGGTCTCCATGGCAGAACTAGAACCCTCCTCCCCATTTCTTTTTGAATTCCTCTCCTCATTTGCTGGGGTCTGTAAAACAAGAGGATTATTCATTGGTTCTCCTAGTTCTAGAACATGTAGGAAATAACTTTGATAAATTTTCTTTTCCACATCAAACAGTGTGTTTTCTACATCCACTACTGTGCTATCCATGTCAATCAATGTGTTTTCCAACCATTTTGATTGGTTGGAAAAATGCTCAATATTAGGTCTTGGATGGTGGATGAAAGGTTCCAATTTGACCTTGAGCCTTAACTTATTTTTGACTCCATGAGGGTCATACTGCCACATGAAGTTGTTCCTGAATTTCATGTCCTGCAATATCTTGTCAGCCTCAGGTCCAACTTCTCTGTTATTACATATGAAGGGGCCCAATTGGTTTTTCATTTTAAATTGGGTCTTCTTCCTAGCTACTAGGAAGTTTACTTCATCTGAATTGATGACCTACCTAAAATATTCCAGTGCAAATATCCTCATAAGAAGGTATTTGGGTAGTTTATAAGGGGCAAGTTGGCATCCATAAACTCTAATTTCTGTGTGGTTCTGGTACATATATCAGTCTCCCACCTTGCTGTTCTTCGCCAACTATAACACCCTTTTGATTTCTTGGCTGATTCTAGGCTGAGGGGTACTGGTCAAGATGTTCATGACTGGATGGAAAAATGAATCGATGAAGTCCTTATAGTTGAATGTAGTGGAGTATTTCTGGATCAAAGGTGTCCAATAAATAACTAACCTCTGGTTTCCCTTGGTATCCAATTTCTGGATGCTGACAGGGAATTTATCTGATTGATAATACAAAAACATATGAAATAATACTAAAGAGTACTTGAAAACTCTCTCAGTTGGGAGTCTTGTGAACTGTTCATAATTTTTGTCTGCAATGAACTGAGCATAGTTGTACATGATAGCAGGAGGCTTGCCTGGGTTGAAGATGGAGAGAAAGGCCAAGATAACCTCATCCACATGCTCATCTGAGGTATATCCTAGGATGCAAGAGAGCATGGTAATTATCAGTCTGTCTCTCTCTGAAAAAATGGTGGCAACATAAGGTGGACTAGCTATGGGAGTATGGCGGTCTTCTATGATGAAGGTCTAGAAAATTTGTGCTATTTTAGCTAAGTCTAATTTTACATATAGGTCTAGCAAGTCACCAATAGACAGTGGGGCTTTATTTGGGCTGGGTAGGACCTGTAGCATTTGGTTGATGGATTCTGCAGTGATGGTGAATAAGAACTGCTGGTTAAGGGAAACAATAGCTCTTTGGCTAGGGAAATAGCAGGCATGACAGAAATGTATGATATCAGGGAATGGTGCACTTCTAGGAATAAATACTTGGGTAAATTGGATTCCCAAAGGTGGATGTCATTGTTTTGGTTTAGGAATTTATCCTTACTCCAATAGTGGAGCTTTAGAAGGTAAGCTGGTGAAGTAGTATCTTTTATTTGAAAATCCCTGTTTGCTAATGCTAAATGGTCGATGTCCAGGTGAGGGGTTGATAGGGGTCTCACGTCTAGAGAGGTATGGAAATCCATATTTAGGATTAGAGGTATGAATTAGGCTCGATTGCTGCAGAAGTAAGGTTTGGAAGCTTTGGTTTAATGAGAGGGTAATTATAGTTTGCAAAATAAGGGCTTTGGATATTCAAGTGAATTACTCTTCAATTTAGACAAATATTAATTAATTTCAATTAATTAATCTTTTAATTGGACTGTACGCTTTCAAATTAAAGAGTCGTTCTGGTTTTCCCAAGAATACCTGGAATTTGGTGGTATGGTTGCAAACTAGTTTCAATGGTGAATGCACAGGGTATGGTGGCTTCAGCTATGAACTAGATGCTCGAATTGGGTGTCCGGAACTTCTTCAAGTAGCAGATGGTGGTCAATTTTGGTTGCAGAGGTCCAGGGTGTCACATAATGGCTTGAGTGACATTCAAAATGAAAACGAGCAAAAAGGGTGAAATGGGGCTTCTTCGGCCTTTTAACTGACAACGGTTACATTTTGGCGCGGAATTTACAAATGAATAATGGATGGTTTTTGGTCTTGGAGGGGAGGCGGTTTTTTGGGACATCACACCACTTTTGGAGGGCAGGTGGTATTTCCTTGTGAGCACGCGATCTAGCCTAGGGTTGCCATGTATCAGAAGAATGCCTAGGCAAAACCGTGAATCTTGCGTGCTCTCGGGCTGCTAACAGTCAGACAGTGAATGTGCACAATATGGATGCACACCGTCGGATTTGGGGGTGGGAGATCGGATGACTGTCACGTGGTTGAGCTGCACAGAGGGAATCAGGACTAGGATTTGTGGGGCCTGACATTTAATTACAAACAATTGTAATTAATTAATACAATAGAGCCGAGGTTTAATATAAGCCACAGGTTTATTAAAGTGGGACCAGGGGTTATTGTGGCGAGGTATTTTAACTGCACCAAGGGTTGGTGGGTTAAAAGAGCTTTATCGGGGAAATATGAAACAAGGAGTTAGTTGACTTATGTGGGGGGATAAAACTTAGGATAAGGGGGTTTTCATGGGTTTTGAAGGGAAATAGGGAAATTAACAAGGGGGAATGGTAATATTTACAATGGGGAATGGGTTTCACACTAGGGAAAAGGGGTTTTGGGTAGGGGGATGATTTTTGTAGGGTAATTCCTAAGGGAATGTTTGAAGCCATGGGTTAAGAGTCAGAATGAGGGGTGAAAGGGTATTTTGTAAGGAAGGAGGGGATAATGGGGAAATTAACAAGTAAGTATGTGGGGGTGAAATGAAATGAGAGGAAATTAATCAAACACGCTATTGAATATCTTTTCACTCTCATAAATGCTCCTGCACATGAAACATAGGATTAAGCATGATAAATTAGCTTTTGAATGAGCAACCTTGTACATTTGCAACCTTTCTTCTACCTACCCTTTATTTATCCTAACATTTTTTCTTCACTTTATTGGGTGCATTTGAGGTTGCAGACCCTTTATTTCCTTTTCTTTTGACAAGAAAACTATCTAATTCTAACCTTATAACTTCCAATGGCCCAGATTAAGCTGATGAGCACTTTTTTATTTCTCTACCTAACTACTGACTTGCCAAGGTTAAATAGTTTGGCTAGATCTTTATTCTCTATCTATGAACATAAAATTTAAAGCATGAATGAGTCAAGATTAAGTTGTTTGACCATCATGGATTGTGGCATTTCTAACAAGCTGCACACAACCTTATTTTGCATAGTAAAGTAAAAGGTAGTGGCATTTGAATTTGCACACTTTCATGATCTATTTTATTTCTTTTTTGGGGTTCATATTTTTCCCTTTTTCTCTTTCTTTTTGTCCTTTGATTATTCTTTTAGGACATACCCTCTTTACATTTTTTAATTTTTTAATATGGAAAACATTTTGCAGAAAGAAAAAGTATGTACAATATTACAAGACTAAGCATAGCCAATTCAAAATTATGAATCCTATTATTATAGGATCCTAACAAGATACATGAAATATAGCATTCAAAACTACATAAGGTTTGTATGAGTGTAATCATGTCGTTTTGCCTATGCAATGCACCAACTACAATCCTGGGGTTAATGACTAGTATATAATTCCCTTTTATAGATTCATTTGTTATTGTTTATTTGGATGGTATACTGATATACAATGTTACTTGAGAGGAGCACATCTCATATTTGATGTAGGTGTTAGAGACATTAAAGAAGAACTAGCTAATGATAGATCTCAAGAAGTATGAGTTTTCACAACCTTTGGTGTATCTGACATATGCAATAGGTGAAGGAGAGATGAAGATAGATCTTGCCAAGATGGAGGCCATAATGAAGTGGACAATGCCTACTAATGTTTCTTGAGGTCAGGAGTTTTGTTGGTGCAATACAATACTTGAGGAAATTCACATTCTCGTTCTCAACAATAGTAGCACCACTATGTTAGGTCCCTATACTACTAGTGTAATCCCTATTGTTATTAGTGAAACCCCCTTATTATATTGTTGTGCCCATGTAGTCTCCATATTGTTATTATTATGCCCCATAGAAGCCCACTATTGTTATTTTTGTGCCCTTATATTATTATTGTTATGTCAGCTCTGATTATATTATGACCCCTTAGACTCCTATATATAGAAAGGAGGTCTTGTCATTTGTATCATCCAATAATTGTTCATTTGTATAATGTAATCGAAGAGGATGAATTATAAGGCATTTATATTTCTTTTCTATCCTTTTGTGAGATGGTTTCATAACATTTGGTATCAGAGCTTTGCATTCTAGGGTTTCACTGCTCCAAACTAGCCATCGTGGAATTTTCACTATAACTTTTTCGCTACGAAGTTTCAAAAGCTAAAAAAAAAAAAAACCATTTGAGAAGAATTCGGTTTGAACCTCGGGTTTGAATTTCAGATCTTGTCTCACTATATTTTTAGAGATATGATATGAGGAAGTTAGGGATTTTGCGAGCTCCAGAATTTCATCTCAAACAGGTCATCATGGAATTTTCGCTATATTTATTTTTCTACGAAGGGGAAGACTCCGAAATTAAAACCCATTTGAGTCAAAATCTTGGTGAATATTAGGTCCAAATTTGAGATCTTTTGTTGCTAAATTTTCGGAGATATAATCTAAGGAGGTTAGGGTTTTTGCAGAAACCCGAATTACATTCTAAATAGGTGACCTTGGGAAAATCATCATAAATTTTTCTCTGAGCATCAGATTAAAATTTCATAAGAAGTTACAGAAAGAGGACGGACTGTAGTTTTTTGTGTATATGTTTTAGATCCGAAGGTCAAAACAATGATACGTGGGACGTTTTACAAGTTCCCTGTACTAAAACATTATATAACCAGGTCATCTTAGGAGATTGGGAATAACTATTTCTTGGGGAATCCAATTTTGATCAGACTGGTGGCATTGGAAATAGGACTCAGAGGACTAACGCAGGAAGAAATTTCAGATCTTAGAGAGTTGCAATTACAGAGAAACAACATATTCAATATCAAGCTCTTACAAAATGAAAAAAGAGGAAGAAATGCAACATGATATATCAAAATTATGAGACCAAGTGCAACAAAATTCACTCTCACAAAAAGTAATAGAAGCTAAGATGGATGGCTTAAAGAAAGGCATGGAAGATAAAATGGATGGTTTAAAGAAAGACATGGAAGCTAAGATGAATGTCATGGAAGCTAAGATCGATGGTTTGGAAGCTAAGATGGAAGGCAAAATGGACGATTTAAAGACAAATTTGACAAAGTTGCTACAAGAAATGTTTATGAATGGAGAAAAGGTAGTAAAGGAAACTCATGATGAGAAAAAAATAAATATTAATCATGATTTCATAGTCTCTAACATTGGATTGAAGACCCACCATGTTCCAAAGACCGATATGAGGAAGTTTGATGGCAAGGATCCCAGAACATGGATACTACAGATGGAGCAATTTTTCGATCTCCATAATGTGAAAAGCACACAAAAGGTACGTATTGCAACTTTATATTTGGAACCAAATAAGTTTGTATGGTGTCGATGGCTTTTCTCTTGTAAACAAATTTTCACTTGGGCAATTTTTATAGAAGAAATGATAACACATTATGTGGATACAAAAAGAAACACCTTTTTTAGCCAATTGATAAATCTCAAACAAAAGGGTTTAATGATGAGCATATTGAGGACTTCCAAAAATTGAAAATAAGGGTAAAATATATTCCAGAGGAGCATAGGATTGATGTGTTCATAGGGACTTTAAAGGATAACATCCAACATGAGGTTTGCCTTTGGGAACCTGATTCATTGGAGAAGGCATTCAGGTTGGCAAGAAAAATGGAAAGAAAAATTATGGCAACAAGGAAGCCTACCACTCACAACTATGGAAGTGTTGTTTCCCCTAGCCTTCCACAACCTACAAGGTTGACACCACAAAAATTGGAAGAAAAAAGAGAAAAAGGGATTTGTTACAGTTGTGATAGAAAATACACTAAAGGTCATAAGTGTTATGAGAAGAAATTAATTTACATAGATTGTGAAGAGGAGGAATAAAAGGAACAAGAAACGTCAAAAGAAGAGGATATACACCAGGAACAAACCCTAGAGAAAGAAGAAATTAATCCAACCATATCTTGTAATGCATTGGCTGGAATTACCACTCCTCAAACTATCAAGATAGAAGGACATATCAAGAAGAAAATGGTAATAGTGTTGATTGATTCGGGCAGTACCCATAATTTTATTCATTGTAAGATAGCTAAGGAATTGAATTGCTTCCTATATCCAGCACCAGAGTGTCAAGTGATGGTTGCAAGTGGAGGAACCATAAATTTCTCTGGAAAGTGCCATAATATCAAGCTATCCATGGGAGAATATGTATTGAATAGCCCAATGTTTTCCATTCCAATGGGTGGTGCTAATGTTGTACTAGGAGTCCAATGGCTACAATCCTTGGGTACACTAACTTTTAGTTTTCAAGAACTTTTCATGAAATTTTCTTCGGAGGGAAAGGAAGTTGAATTAAGGGGTATCACATGGAAACTGGGAAAGATAATCAACTCTAATGGAATGACGAAGCTTCTAAAGAAATCACAAAGAGGCATAATTGCACAATTATGTTCGCTGGATGTTACCACATCGAAATCATCTATTTGTCCAGATCTCCAAAAATTCTTGGACAATCATTCCAAGGTATTTGAGACTCCCAAATGCCTCCCACCTATTCTTGATCATGATCATGCTATTCATTTGATTCTAGGAAGTGTTCCTCCAAAAATCAGTCCTTACAGATATCCATATGGCCAAAGGAGTGAAATTGAATGTGTGGTTGCAAAAATGTTAGAGGTTGGTATAATTCTCTAACCAAATTTGATAAACAAAGCAAGGGATGAATGGAAGAATGATGAAGCAGGGAGGGAACTCATTCAAAAGTTGCAGAAGATCCCAGTTCAAACAATATTTCCAGAACTTGACAAGGAAGGAAAAATCATATTGGAACTTGAAGCAGTCACAGAACTAAGAAATCAATAGCTACGAAATCGATCAATTTCAGAGTATCTTATCAAGTGGAAGAACTTACCCACTAAATATTCCACATGGATGGATGATAACTTTATACTAAAGAATCTAGAACTACTCAAGCATTGAGGAAAACACTTTTTGAAGGAGAGGGGAATGTTAGGTCCCTATACTACTAGTGTAACCCCTATTGTTATTAGTGCAACCCCTTTATTATATTGTTGTGCCCATGTAGTCTCCATATTGTTATTATTGTGCCCCATAGAAGTCCACTATTATTATTGTTGTGCCCTTATATTATTATTTTTATGTCGGCTCTGATTATATTATGACCCCTTAGACTCCTATATATAGAAAGGAGGTCTTGTCATTTGTATCATCCAAGAATTGTTCATTTGTGTAATGTAAAGTACGTTTCCCCCTCAAAGAGGTTGAATTCTAAGGCGTTTATATTTCTTTTCTATCTTTTTGTGAGCTGGTTACATAACACACTCCATGCAATAACAGTGAGTGGTAAAGAGTTTCTTGTGGGGAAAGGTTCAATAGAGGGCCTGTGAGGAATTAAAGAAGAAGATTGGTCAAACACCAATTATGGTGTTAGTGAACTTGTAACAACCCTTTGAAGTGGGGATATATGTGAGCGGGTATGCTAAGGGAGAAATCTTGATGAAGGGAGGAAGGCCTGTATGCTACCATTTCAAAGTATTTCATGGGGCAGTTCTTAATGACCCTACCTACGACAAGGAGCTTTATGTGCCGGTGAACGCTATGAAGAAGTAGAAAAACTACTTGATGGGAATGGAGACATTGATCCACTAATCACTAGCCATTACAATACCTGCAAGATCAGAGTAAGATACAACATACTAGGCAATACAAGTGGATGGGGTTTCTATAGTAGTTTCATTTAATGATCAAGTATAAAAAGGGAAACACAAACAAGCTGGTCGAAATGCTTTCAAGGCAACCCAGATCAAAGGTCACAACTTTTAGAACTCTAATTCACATGGATTCATTCACCCATGATGCATACAAAGAGGCATACTGTTACCGGGAAAACTAGTGTCTATTCAGAACTGTTAGTCCCACTAAGACAGGTAACTATCTTAGAAACAAACAAACTAAAGTTTCTTGTATTTTCCTTTATGAGAGATAGATGAGAAAGAAGCAGAGAGTACCAACCTCAGTCTTTCACTTGGCTCCTTGCTTGTTTCCTTTCCCCTTTGATAGAATCTCGCCACTGCTTCCTTACTTGTCCCGCTTTAAAGAGCACCTGTGGAATCACAACAACATAATACCATCAAAGCATAGAGATCTATCACTGTGAACAATATAGGATTAGATATATATTGACCATACAAATGCATATATCAACATAATATTCAGAGATACACAAGAATATGGAGGAAAACTCAAATACCTTTATTGATAAAAGTAGTAGAAGAGAGGATTACAACCACTTGGTCTGACCCAGCGCCATCCTCATAGCTTGAAAGCCCTGTTCACCTCATATAAAGCAAGATCACCCAACAATGTCTTCAAAGAGAAACCAACATCACTTCTTTGCAAATTACCCAATTCCAACCTTCAGCCTCTGGATCTCTAAGATGAGGGATCCATATATAGATATTTGTAGAGGTGTGAGTCAGCTTTGGGTTTTTGATTAGTGTCATTCCACTGATAGTTCTTGGTTCCACTTGGAGATTTCATTGATCTCTTACTCATCCCTGGGCGAATTCTGAGAGGTAAGTGTCATATGAGAAGTTTATAGAAGATTCCTTGATCATCCACTTAGAAAACTATCTCTGCCATTTGTCTATTCTCGCTCATCACACCCTATAGAAGGCCTTTTCAGTATGCATCACACCTCCCATGTGTACAAGGTGAGATGCATTGCACCCTGACCATGGAGCAGGTGAGATGATCCAGTTTTGACCAGTTCTGAGCAATTTTTCAGGGAGAACTTCTGGGGAATGATGTAATCAGTTGACCTTGATCCTTTAGGGTATGAAAAAACACTTTTAGGGGTTCAGAAGCCCTTGGTTTATGGACATATGTGATTGGAGTTGCAGTGCCCAAATATGTCTATAATAGTTTCCCCCTAAAGCATGAGGTCGTAAATCTTTTGATGTCAGGTGAAATGCTTTATCATGAGGATCCAAGGTTTTTCGAACTGGAAGGTGACCTGTAATAATATATAATACAATACATTATCTTCATAATATTTTCATGATCTAGCTGAGGCGGGAATTCCCACGCTCAGCTTTATAAATTCATTTTCATGTACATAGGACAGACAACCGTCTGTGTGTCAGACTGATGATTCTGGTAGAGCCATCATCCTTTGGCTTGGATGATTATCTGTGCAGCAATGATGTACATTTGATTTCTTTATTTTCCTGAATATATCGCAGCCTGGATGGATGAAACTAGATCCGGGGTCTTCAAAATCATTCAATCTTCACCTGAAGTACAAGTCGATCCATGTGAAAAGATGTTCTGAAGTCGAACATGGAAAAACATCGCCTGATTACCAGCCAATGATGTAAGCTGTTAACAGGCGCGAGAGGGATCACTGATAATGATAATGACCCTTGAGGTACTACAGTATAATTCACGTGGTGTGAATACATGAGTCGATGTCGAACACCACGTGAAATCTTTTGGTCGAAGGCCATTAATGTAAACCTGTCGCCAGAAGTGAGAAGCTTGCCATTGAGGCATGCAAGCTTCAAAGTACTGAAAGGGTTGTTCCTAGGTCGACTTCTTGGATAATGAGATGATGTTGATAAGAAGTGACCCATCGTAGGAGGGCATTAATGAATCCCACATCTACGACACGGAACAGAGCAAATGATTTTGTGGAGGTGAAAATGATCTGATGATACAAGGTTCAGCGTGGCGGTCATGCAAGAATGAAGCGTGAAGGTATTGCAGTGGATGAGACACAAGTTGGGTAGGTGAATTCTCTGAGTGACTTCTCTTGAACATATAGGCGACATTGAAATGGATTGGTAGCATTAACCCGAAAAGTGGATGGTACAGTGGACCAATGGTGATATGACTGGTGAACGGAATAACCCAACCCGACTCGATCATGGTCATGGAGTGAAAGTGTCATGTTCAAGAGCGACCTACTACCAATAAAGTTTCTTCAAGTTTTCTTCCCAATTTTCCCCAGTCATTTCTGACCAGTACCTCTTTATTTTTGTTAAGCTTGAGGAGGATAACATATGCTTGTTCTATAATTTTCCCTTCGGGCAAACCAGTTGCTATGTTTTAACGAGCCTAGCGACAATGAAACTCGCTCTTGTCTGAATGGACAAGTTTGTCGCTATTGTTTTAATGAGTTTAACGACAAGGACAACTCGGTCCTTTTCAATTTTAGAGAGTCTAAAAAGAGACGGAAAGGAAACTCCAATATTCCTTTTTCGTAGTATAATCCCTTAAGTCCTAAAAAGTATAAAACAATGCGAAAGGGATGACTTTTCGATAGGTTTAATGAGCCGAACAAGACAAACACTCGATATTTTTGTGTAATAATCCCTCAGGTCCAAAAAGGTTAAAATCTAGAGGAGGGATAGCACTTCCGATCACTTTAACGAGCTGGAGAGGCCAATTGCTCAGAAATCTTTTCACATTTTACGAGTCAGATGAAAAGAGCTTAAAGGAGACTTGTTTTTCGAGGAACGAGTGATGTTTTCAGATAGCAGCTGGTTCCAGGTAATGTTTGGAACTTTTTCAATCACGACAGTGTAGAGAAAGTGGCTAATAGGATCACTCGTTGCAGTTGTTCCTCAAAAGGGGTAAACAATCAAATGGAGTCGTATGATCGGCTAAAAAAGAGCGGAGGTGATGGTAAGAACACGACCAAGGCTCAAAAGCTGATAATAATGCGATCACAATGGTTATTTACCGAAGGTGGGTTCATTTTTTAATGAGCTTAAACTCTGATGGAACATATGTTATTTTTTAACAAGCTTGAACTTCTTGTAAAACTTCTCATTTCCAGGTTTATTTTTTAACGAGCTTGAACTTCGCGTAAAACTGCTCATTGCGGGTTTATTTTTATTTTTATTTTTTTAACGAGCTTGAACCCTATGGTAACACTGCTTGTGGCCAGGTTCATTTTTTAATGAGCTTGAACCATGCGAAAACATATGCTCAGATTCAGTTTCATGTTTACACAAGCTTGAAACAAGAAATTATGCTTGTTATAAGTTCGCATGCCCCCAGCATAATGACGCAAATCGAGGTGCATGCCCCCCAAGCTTCATTGCATTCAACGAGGTGGATGGAATGAAGGTTCACTTTCGATATTTTTGAAAGAATCGACTTGGATTTTACGAGATCATAATCAAAGACTCGATTTGTAAAGGGAGTTGTTTCATTTTTTAATGAGGTTGACACAGTAAAAGAGCTATCCTCATAATCCACCGTATTTACAGTATTTGATAGAAAATAAAAAAATGAATGATGATTAAGGTTGCAGGAACAATCTTTGTGGTAATCCGGAAGATGGGAACGATTGTGGTAATCTTCCCATGGTGCCTCTCCTATCATCATTGACTGAATGATTCCTTCGTCTGTAGAATGTACATGTGACCAAGGATCTGAAGAGGTACCATATCCTTTAGACCTATCTATCCAAACACTCAATGGTCATTGATTTGGGTTTGCCCTCGAGGCCAAGAAAATTGATTACTACATTATTTCTAAAATGGCAATGATCCATGCTAACAAAATGTTCAGGAATCTTCTGAATCTTTTAGATATAGAAGATATCATATTGCAGGTTTCCATCGTGGTCACTTCCGCCAGATTACTCGGAGGTGGTAGGGTGAAAGTACCCATTAAGGTAGTGTCCTTTAGGAGGCCCACTCCAATATTTTGAAGCAATTGAGAGCTTCCATGGATCATTGGAATGCTTCCCGTAACTTGTGAACTATTAGGGAGGAAGGTATGTTGATCAACTATTGTAATTCCTCCTTGAAAAGGAAATGCAATCTTTCTAAAGTATGTTGACACAACTATAGCCATAGCATAAATCCAGGGCCTTCCCAATAGGATGTTGTAATCGAAGTTTCCATTGACAACTTCAACATCAATTTCTATTGTTTTGCCCCCAAGTTCAACTTGTAAGTTACTCAAAATTCTGTATGGAGTGTATGTTCGTCCATCAAATTCTTTTAACATCATTGATGATCATGACAAGCGTGGTGAGCCTAAAGTTTTCCAACAACTCATTGACATAATACATGTAGATGCCCCTCATCAATAATTGTTCGATGAACAGTTTTGTTGAGGGCTTTCACTTGAATGAGGAAAGTGAGTTGAGTTGGTAACTGAGGTTCATATCCTTTAGATTAAAGGCCACAAGATTGGAATCCGCTAGGTCAATCCCACCTATTGCTGATAATAGAGCCTACTTTTGGAAGGGGCAATTTTGCAGTACTTCAAGTGTCGACATAGCGAACGACGATTGGGCCAAGTCCTCTACTATATTATAATTCTGTGCTGCTCTGGCACAGAGGATTAAACATTGATTTGTGTACTACTCCCTTTGGCAGCTTTATCATTAGCTCAGGAATGATGGGTGGCACAACTCCTGTTGAAGTTGTTGTCGAACTACTAGGTTGATCAGTAGCCTTGTTGTTCGACAGCTGTGGATTCCCGTAATATTTATTCCTTGTCGATATCAAAGCATCATTTTTCTGTTTTGAAATGGAAAACATAAGCACTTGGGATGGGGAAGCATTGTCGCTAGCAACCAGATTGGTTCCTGGGTTTGGAAACGGATCAGTCAATACCCCTGAGGTTTTTTAGTTCTTGAAGAATTTCTTAATCTCAACTTTATGCGGACAATCTTTCGTCCAATGATCCTCATCACATATCTGAAATCCCGAAGGAGGTTTCCTTTGCCTAGAAGGGTTTGCAAAATATTTTTCAGGAGACGACTCATCCTACTTCTTCTTTTTCCCTTTCTTTTTCTTCTTTCCCCCTGGTTGTTTCGGTTCTTTGCCTTTGTCAGTCGACACGGCATTAACCTCCGAGGCGAGAAGTTCTTCATTTTCATTTTGACCAGAAACCTTACGGGCTTTTTAGATGTAGCCTTTGTGGATTTTGTGCTGGTCGTACCTATCACGCCGTCGCCGACATGAGAGCCTTTGTTTGATTTAGGAGGAGGAGGAATGGAAAATTCTAGTCTAGGAGCATCAAGGATTTTGTCATAGAGCATTCTAGACTAAGTATATATCAAGTCTAGATATTTCACACGAGAAATGACTTGCTCTTCAGTGATGACTCCTCCCTTCGCCACATCTTCTATAATAGTAGGTAACAATGAATTAATAAACCATTCAACTAGCAGTTGATCAGGAAAATATGTTTTTACCATTTTATGATGACGTCACCACTCATGAATATGATCCGATATGTGAGTGGCCGTCGTCTGCTTGAAATTGGTAAGAAGCTCCGTTCTTGTTTTGTACCTTATTGGTAACTGAAAATGGGTTAAAAAGGTGGTGGCAAGGGCGCCGAAGTTATCGAATGAAGCTCTAGGCAATTCGATGTACCATTTTTACCTGACCAGTTAACATTCGCTGAAAAAGGTGAAGCCCAATTGAATCATCATTTAGAGTGTTGGAGGAGCACCATAGATGAAAGGTCATCACATGATTCGACGGATCTTCACTCGGATTTCCATTGAATTTAGGAATATATAACGAAAGTTTATGAGGAATCGCCGGCCACCAAGGGGCATAAGAAATTGGATCATTTGTTAGCCGATTTAGATCTGGTAACTCTAAAGTCGCCACGAAGGGAAAATGTTGATTCAGGTTTGGCGAAGCATACCCAGATAAGATGGGATCGCCTGATCAGTGGGTCTCTGCATACAAGCATAATGCATTTAATGCTAATAACTTTGATAAGGTTGCTGGGCATAACCATTTTGAGATGATTGATGATAATCGTTTTGAATATACAGCTGCCCATTACTGGCAAAGTTTTGTTGCTCAGGTCCTTGGTAAGCTTGCTGGAATTGCGGTTGTTGATGTTGCACCAGCCATGGTTGTGAAACCATTTGCTGTTACCCAATATTGGATGTTTGAGCAAGATGAGGGGTAATAGTACCTGTTTGAGCTTGAGTCGCTCCAGTTAAGGAGCCACCAATCGGCGATTGTGGTTGCATCATGGAGACAAGAGGCTGTTGTATTACGACCTAAGAAACTTGAGGCTGGCATACAATAGGCAACACTTGTACTTGCGACACCGTCATAATAGCCGATGTAGTGGGGATATTCGACACAAGTAGACTTGGTTGCATTGAGTATACAACTCTTGGTTGTTGAGGCAATATTGGCACCCAACCACTGGATATGATTCCAACTTGACCCGAATTTGGTTGAGAACTCTCATATGGTTGTTCTCCCAGAGGGAACAATGAAAGGGCATACTACCCCCCATACGGCGGCAATCTAGTGCTCACAGGAAAGATTGGCCTTTGGATACTGGATTGCCCAAATTGATACTGTTGTGAAGGATCAATTTGCTGAGACTCAACATAAGAAATTCTAGATATCATTCTGGACGAACAAACAGGAACAGACCATACTGTCGAAACAGTCCCCGGGTGGACTCCCTCTAGTGGTTGAGAGCTAGTTGGGGCAGATGGTATGCCAGCGAACATCGTCGGAGTGGTGGCAGGAGGTTTTGCTACCGCCGTATAGGATGACACATCCTAGATGTCGATGGTTGTCCAGACATATCGATTCTATCCAAAATAATTCCTAGCGATTCTACAGGAACTTGCGATGAAGGGGTATTAACTTATAAAGTAGAAGGATATAGGTGGATCCAAGTTCCAAAATGCGATGGAGTACTGGACGGAATATCCTCCGTAATCTCTTCTATAGCAATCAATCCAGGTGGAAGAGGTAGACCGTCAGGTCTGTAAAATATTTCTGGTGCCGAAGAAGGTATAGATTCTGCAGCGACAGATGCTGGAGGGGTAACACCTTCCGAATCAACTCTAGATGGAGCTGGTTCAGGAATAGAAGTGTTTACTGTTACACTAGGATCAGTTCTAATGTCCTCTTGTAATTGCAGAACTTCTTCTGTAGAGGCAGGGATACCAGAAATGGCTGGATTAACTGGAGTCTCAGAGGATGTTGAAACACAAGTTTCAAACAAACCAGGAGACTTTGACCTAGTTAAACAAGTTCGCTTGGCCCAAAACGGTTTCGTTTCTAGAGCCAAAGATTGCTGACTCATCAATCTCCGTGAACGACGGGGTATTGATTGAATTTCTTCCACGATTGCGGATTATTTGATCAACTCAAAATAAGAGGGGAAAATGTTATTCTGAATTAAATGAATTTTAGATGCTTTGACACAACTTTCTTTTACAATTTTTAAGAGTCGAGAAAAAGCTAAAGATGACTCTAGTCGCCTTCAATTTTTAATGAGCCTGAAGTGGCAAGTGCTCAGATGGACCTTTTCCTTTAAGGAGTCTAAAAAGAAACGAAAGAGACTACTTTGGAAATCTAGACAGAGGGATTACCAAACTAATCGTAAAACTACAGAATACTTTTTACGGTACGGCAGTCAATCTTCCAAAATTTTGTGTTCAATGCATTGTGATCGATAGGGCGACAGACACGGCTTCCTAAGGATAAAGGATATAGCCTATTGTGGTCTCCCAATATATACTTGACGTTGTGGGAGCACAAGTCCATACTGGCACTTTTCATCAAAAAAAGGAGGAATCACCCAACCTACGATGAAAGGGACAGTTACCAGGCTTTACGACGCCGGAATATGTCTCTAGCCTAGAATTCTAGATGTTGTGCGTTAGGTTCCAAAGCGTTTTTATGTTCATTGAATTTATTTTACAGTTGATCTTTCTTAAGAAGTTTTCCTTTAAGGTTCACCGCGTGATGTAGATATACAACTCCTAAATATGCAATCTAAGATGATAAATAGTCGTTTACTCTTCTTTTTGCAATGAAAATTCTAGCTACTAAGGAAAGAGAAATGAAATCCTTTCAACATAGAGTAGAGAGCACACACTAGATGCATTGTCCTAAATCAAAATCAACAAGCAGTCTAAATGCAAATGCACATGCATTTATTTATTTTCTGATTTCTTAATGTGTGAATGACAAAAAGAATGCTAAGTACAAATCTGAATTATATCTTCTTTCAAAGCGATAGTACTAACGATTTTCTTTTCAAAAAAACGAAAAGGAGACAAGATGACACTTTATGATTTTGAATTGAAAACTACTTTTGACACTTGAAACACTATTAATTTAGATCAAATACAAGAGTAACAGTGTAATCGACTATCAAAAAGAGAAGGATTCTTTTCCTTGACTGAAAACGACACTTACGACACTTTCAATTCAAAAGACGACAGTTCGATTAAGCTACTATTTTGTAAATGAGAACTGTGAATGGCGAAAAATACACAAAAAAATTCACAAATATTTGTACAATGGAGGTTGGATGATGCAAAGGAAGGGGGTTTCAACAGTGGTCTACTGATCACAGATAGCAAAACTCCTGAATAAAGCTGAAGACAGTGAAGAAAAAACCAAAATCTGGAGGCAGAAACAATCTTATCTGATCATCGCACCTGTAACACAGGGAAACAGGGATGCATCTCACCTACTGCACACGGGAGGTGCGATGCATCTAGGTTGCCAAGAAGAGAAGGTGTGATGGTCCAGGGATGAGACTTTAACTTGGTTTTTGGTCATAGTTTGCAGCTTAGTTCAGGGATTTAGGCCGAGATAATGATAGTCAGTAAATACAAAGTATAGGGGCTGATCTAATGAGGTTACTTGAGCTACCTCTAGGGCACTTAGGATGTTTGCAAGTCAATTGTTCAGTTCATAAACAAACCCAGAGATTGACTGAAGCAGCATTGATCTACTTTGCACTTGCATAGAAAATGCAGTTTGAAGGCTAGCTAGCTTAACTTTAGGCTCCGTCTGTGGTTTATGAATAAAACAAATAGAGACAAGCAATCAAACTAATCGCTCCCCAGTAGAGTCACCATTTTGTTATCGGGAAAACTAGTGTCTATTTAGAACTGCTAGTCCCACTAAGATAGGTAGCTATCTTAGAAACAAACAAACTAAAGTTACTTGTATTTTCCTTTACAAGAGATAGATGAGAAAGAAGCAGAGAGTACCAACCTCAGTCTTTTGCTTGGCTCCTTGCTTGTTTCCTTTTCCCTTTGACTGAATCTCGCCACTGCTTCCTTACTTGTCCCGCTTTAAAGAGCACCCGTAGAATCACAGCAACATAATACCGTCAAAGCATAGAGATCTACCACTGTAAACAACATAGGATCAGATATATATTGACCATACAAATGCATATATCAACACAATATTCAGAGATACACAAGAATATGGAGGAAAACTCAAATAGCTTTATTGATAAAAGTAGTAGAAGACAGGATTACAACCACTTGGTCTGACCCAGCGCCGTCCTCCCAGCTTGAAAGCCCTCTTCACCTCATATAAAGCAAGATCACCCAACAATGTCTTCAAAGAGAAACCAACAACACTTCTTTGCAAATTACCCAATTCCAACCTTCAGCCTCTGGATCTCTAAGATGAGGGATCCATATATAGATATTTGCAGAGGTGTGAGTCAACTCTGGGTTTTTTATTAGTGTCATTCCACTGATAGTTCTTGGTTCCACTTGGAGATTTCATTGATCTCTTACTCATCCCTGGGCAAATTCTGAGAGGCAAGTGTCATATGAGAAGTTTCTAGAATATTCCTTGATCATCCACTTAGAAAATTGTCTCTGCCATTTGTCTATTCTCGCTCATCACACCCTACAGAAGGCCTTTTCAGTATGCATCGCACCTCCCGTGTGTACAAGGTGAGATGCATCACACCCTGACCATGGAGCAGGTAAGATGATCCAGTTTTGACCAGTTCTGAGCAATTTTTCAGGGAGAACTTCTAGGAAATGACGTAATCAGTTGACCTTGATCCTTTAGGGTATGAAACAACACTTTTAAGGGTTTAGAAGCCCTTGTTTTATGGACATATGTGATTGGGGTTGCAGTTCCCAAATATGTCTATAACACATATTCATAGGATCAGGGCTTCAAGGAGGTGTTCTAGTAGTTGCAGAGCTAGATTCATGTGCATCATGGTGACAAAACATTTGAATATCATCTTTAGGACATGTTTCTCTATAGGCTAAACAAGTTATGTGTTCTTAAAGGTGAGTGACTGGAGTTAATCAAAGAGGATTAGACATCTAAGGTTGCAAGGCACTTTGGTGTAGGGAAGATAATGGCCAACTTGTAGGGGTATGCGTATTAACCCAAGATGTAAGAAGAGGTAGTGGGGTTCAGAAGAGGATGCATAATTTGTTGTATATGTAATCCTAGTAATAGGAAACAAGTTCTATACCATCCCTTACATATACATACTTGTCCTTGCGAAAGAATTTCCATGGAATTTGTGGGAGATGGTAACATCCAAGAAGGGACATGAACACTTGTTCGTGGTAGTTGTCAGGTTCAACAAGATGTGTGTTCTAATGCCCTATTAAAGGCCATTAATGGTTAAAAAGAAACAAACTTATTCTTGATAGGTTTGGGTGCACTTTGGGACACTGAGGAGCATCATTTTAGATAAGAACATGAAATTGATCGATGCATTTTGGACTACATTATGGGAGAAGATGGATATGAAGTTAAAGAGGTCTAAAAAAATCCATCCACAGAAAGATGGACAAATAGAATTAGTCAACAAGAATTTGGTGCGACTTTGGAGGGCTTACAATCAGAATCATCTGATAACTTAGGATGAAAATATGGTATATGTACAACACTCTTATAACAGACCAATCCACAGTTCTATTAGTAAGTCCCTATTTGAAACTTGTTTTTGATATATACCACCTTCACCTTTGGATATTGCATATGGGAAGCAAGGAGAAGTGAGGGAGAATATCTCAGGTGATGACTCAACGGTAGAAAAATTTCTTGAGAAGATTAGGCCAACCCATATATAGGTAAATGAGATGTTATTGAAGACATATGAAAAATACAAGGCCAGACATGATCAACACAATGACAAAGAATTCATTTAAGGTGGGAGATAAAGTGTGATTATAGTTGAACAAGTAGAGGCTACATGGTTATGGTAAGAAAATCAATGATTTTTAACATGGCCCCTTTGGAGTACTGGAAAAGGTTGGAGATAACAACTATAGACTTAGTCTACCACCATACATGTGCATTTACATAGTTGTGAATGTAGAGAATTTAAAACTCTATAAGCTTTCCATATTGGAACAAGAAGAGGAAGATGTCCTACCTTCTATAGAGGATTTGACACCAAAAGCTCAAGTAGAGTTGATAGATGACATAATTTTGTAGAAGAGGTATAGAACTATAAGACATGGGAAACATGACTTTGGAAAGGACAACTTTCAGGAAATGCTAAATGTATACACGCACAATAAGGTGGATGAAAAATTGCCTCACAACATTAAATAAAATATTTTTGGGGCCAAAAGCCTCCTAAAAGAGGGAGGTATGATCCGAATTGGATCACTATATTTTTTAGCCATTTGATGCTTTAAGAGTGGAAAAATTGGAAGAATAAACTCATAGGACCATTTTTATTGATTGGTCCTAGTTTGGTGAATTAGGGCTTGAAGTTTTTTGGGGTAAAATTTTTCCATTAAGTGTGACACCCATTGAACTATTATGCACATAGATACCTTTCCAATGACACAATACCTACCTCAATTGAAGTCCATATGCAAAATTTATGCTACCCAAAAGTTAACCTTCCTGTTTTGATCACCATGATTCAGGAGGATGCCAAGTCAGCCCCCATTATTTATGGGAAAAAGGGTTAGCCACATGATCATGTTAAATAAGACTCTAGAAGAGTTAAAAATTGTAACTCTAGTTAAGAGTTGAAGGAATCAAACATAACCACTAGTACGTTATTGATCTATTTTATAATTGGTCCACTAGGAGGAAAAGGGATTCCATTTTATTCGAGTGCATTTCATTCTATAGATGAGAAGCGTAACCAAAAATAGATATAGAGAGAAAAAATACATAGGGTTTGTGCACTATAACAACTCATAGGTCATAAGTCTCATTACTTTTTACTTTCATCCATTTCCATTTAGAGAAAGAGAGAGTAGAGTATCCTCATCTTCCAGTTGGGTTTTCTCCTGAAAGACTTTTTAAGATTCTATCTTGTGTTTTCATGGTTTTGAGTGATTGTATTTTTTTCTGTTCTCTATTTTTTACATTTTTATATATTTCATGCATGAAAACAACAACTTAATAAATCCACAAGTCTAAGGAAATTAACCCTCATACTGTGGATTTTAAGTATAATTATTATCAAATCACTTTTGATGAGCTAACCGGTGGAATACACACAACAATTTAAGGATTGATTGTTGTAATTGGAACTTTGCTGAATGAGAAGTTGTTGAGAGAAGTTTTCATTGATGTCAAAGGTTGTCCAAATGAAAGAGAAAGTTACATATTCAAATCACATTTTTTGAAATATTGTTTTGGATTTTTGATTCCCCATTTGGATACCCTATCTTTGAATGCATTTTTACTCAATTTACTTAACTCAAATGGAATCATAACATATATGGTTGGAAATATTATTCCGAGATATTTTCAAAGATATATGGAACTCCCTCTAACTCCTCATGCTCAAGGAGAAATGATTTTTTGAATGTTTACTATACATTCTGCCAGTTGCACAAGCCAATCCAGTCAGTGGACAAGTTAGCCCAACCAATGGACAAGTCGACCAAACTAGTGGATAAGTTGGGCCAACTTAGATCTTGAATGCATTATAAATAAGCATGATAAAGAGCATTTCAAGTCAATTTCTTAAGCAAGTTCATATCTATTCAAACAAGTGAAGAAAAGAAGGATTTTTGAGGTTCATACCCCATGAACTTGAAGTGAAGAGGAGTTGATTTGGAGAGGCTTTTTGGGAAGTATATTTGGCACATTTTTGAAGATTTTTTGGCTTATTTTAGAAGGTTTTTTTGGGCTTATTTTGGAAGAATTTTTGGCACACCTTTTGAAGGTTTTTTCCCCTGGTTAGAAGGTTGATTACATACCTATTCTTGAAGGTTGAATTATATCCCTTTGAAGTTCAAATTTCAAATATGTGTAGAGGAACAAATTCTAGTGTGGAAGGTATAATTTCAAGCCTGTCCTAAGAGCACTTACCTGTACCTATTGAGGTTGAATTTTAAAACCAAAGTTTTGTTACAAGGAAGGTTGAATTTAGGTCTATTTTGAGGGCTAAAGTCCTATGTGTTTGAAGGTGAGTTTTAGGTTTGTTTTGAAGATCTAACACTCTCCTCCGTTGAGGAGGCTGGACCCTATGAGAGTTCTAGAGACCAAGTTTTGCTGATAAGGAGGTCTATTTCAAGGATCATTTGTTGAGGGAAGTTCTGTTCCTAAGAAGGTTTTGTTTAGGAAGTCGAGTGTTTGTGTGAAGGAAAAAGGAGCAACTGTCAAAAGGAAAAAATTTCTTTGACTACTATTGACTCTTGTATAAGCTTGGTGTTGATAAATCAAGAAGTTGGTGCTTCCTTTCAGTTGGTGCCGATAAACGAGGGAGTTGGTGCTTCCTTTCAATTGGTGTTTATAAACTAGGGAGTTGGTGCTGATAAATTTGAGTGTACTATTTATATATATTAATAAAACAATTCTGTGGTTTTCACATAAAAATATCCATGTTATTTATATTTATGTGCTTTGCTTTATTCTCATGGATTAATTTAAAAGTTTTTGAAGTTAATGCTGATTCACCCCCCTCTTAGTATTGTTGAATATTCCAACAATTGGTCTTAGAGTGCATTCCTTCAGAAATAGTTTGACCACTGAAAGGTTAATCTTAGTTATACTCATGGACAAGCAAGCATAATACACCAAAATTGGTATGCCATTGTTTGATGGAAAAAATTATGCCTTTTGGAGCATAAGGATGAGATTATTCATATGAGCACAAGGAGTTGATGTTTGACAAGTTGTTCTAAATGAATATAAGGTACCAACCTCTACTCCAAGAAATCTAGTTGGAAGATGACTATATGAAAGTAATTTAAAGGATATGTATGCCATTCTAGGAGGACTTAGAGGATCAAAATTTGTGAAGGTTAGTCATTGTGAATCAATAATGAAATATGGGACAAGCTCAAGAATGTGTATCAAGGAGATGAAAAGATCAAATGGGCCAAACTTTAAACTTATAGAGGATAGTTTGAACACCTAAAGATGAAGGAAGATGAAGACATTGCAACTTACTTTTCCAGGTTGTTGAGATTGTGAACACTATGAGAGGATTGGGAGAGAAGATTGTAGATATAATCATCATTCAAAATATACTAAGATATCTCCCAATGAGATTTTATTCTAAAATATCAACTTTAGAATAAAGACAATATTTAGCTACATTGAGTATGGATGACATACATGGAATTATTACATCATATGAAATGAGGAAAAATAATAAAATATATTGAAAAGGGAAGAAACTTTCAAGGTCTCGAAGAAGGCAAGGAAGAACAATCAAAAGTGAAAAAATAAGCTCCAGCTATAGTGACGATTTAGACAACGAGGAAGAAGCCAAATTTGTGAGAATTTTGAAGAGAGGAAATGGGAAATATAAAGGTAAGATTCCTTTAAAGTGTTTTGAATGTGGTATAATTGGTCATTATCCTTCTAAATTTCATTTTTCAAAGTGGTCATATAGTGATGAAGAAGAAAGTTATAAGAAATAAAAGAAATATTATAAAAGAAACAAAGTAAATAACAAGGGAAAATTCTTCAAGAATAAATATCTTTATCCAAGAAAAGATAGTACCTTATATGACAAAGATGATGATAGTGACCATGACTCTGATTGAGTGCTCTTCATGGCATTAGATTCTTAGAATGAAAGTCCCAAAACTATGAAGGAAGCCATGAAGAAGGAAAATGAGAAATGGATTTTAAGGTGGAATTGATTAGTTCCTTAAGTGATTTTACAAGAACATGGAAGAAAAATCACATACTCAAGGAGGAGGTACAGAAGCTAATAGAATGTTTACAAATTCCCAGCAAGAACTTTGAAGAGACCAAAAAAACTATCTTGAATATGAAAGTACAATTAGAAGTAGCCAGAGTGATTGAAGACACAATCAAGAGTTAGTAGAAGAGAAGGAGTGAATAACTGGGAATCTAGAAGCTGAGATAGTCTCCTTGAGGAAGGAACTATGGAAGAAGGATATCCAACAAAACTTTGACAATAGTACCAAAATACTGGATGAAATGATAAGCCACAAGAAACCATTCAATGACAAGTCTAGACTAGGATATAAGAAAAATAAGACCGATAAATATTCAAGATCTATTAAATGAAGCAAAGAAAGGAAGGTATTTTGATGCACTCAAGGGCCCTATCAAGAAGGAATAATACATTTTTGTAAAGAAGGATGTACAACAACCAATGATGAAGAATATTCAAGAAGAAGACCATGGCTTCATATGGACTACACCACCAAGAATACCACCTACACTTAGGTAGCAAAATAATTTTCTTGGAGTGTGTTATTCTTGTAATAATTTTGGGCATAAGGCTATAAACTGTAGAGCTTATGCAAGAGGTAGAAATGCAAGAAATATCTATAAAAATCCCAAGAACTACTATGAAGGTAGTTATGGTAGAAAACCTCACGAGGTTTTCAATAAAAAATATAACAGTTTTGGTGATTGTAGTTATGAAACTGAATGTTACAAATGCAACAATTTTGGACACATAGCTAGAAATTGTAGAAGAAATTTGCTAGTTCCTTCAAAGTATACAAGGCAAGTTCTTGTCCATCATATGGGGGAACAACCAAGAACTTGGAAAAATAAGCAATAAGATTTGGAGGTTGAGGAATGTGGGCTTTCCCTACAAGCATAAAGTAGAAGAAGTCAATGGTATATTGATAATGGATGCTTAAAGAATATGACTCGAAATAAAAACAAATTTGTAACATTGAAGAAAGAAAAAGAAGGATCTGTCACTTTTGGGAAATATAACTCTGCCAACACAATTAGTCCTAGAAGCAAAAGAATTTGAGGAAAGAAGGACCAAGGAAATTGGTTGAAACAACAATAAGAACTTCAAACAACATATACATCCTGAATGAGAATGGAAAGGAAATATGTTGCCTGGGTAAGGAAGATGAAAGTTTGATTTGGCATAGGAAATTGGGGCATATGCACTTTGACAATATTGTCAAGATCAACATGAAGGAAGGTATAAGGGATATGCCTAAAAATTACAAAGCTTTTAAATACTCTATGTAAGTATTTTAGCATGGGAAACAAACAAGAGTTGAGTTTAAAACTAAGGAAAAATTCCACATCAAAACCACTGGAACTTGTACATATTGATTTATGTGGGCCAACAAGAACAAAAGGAATAGATGGTGAACAAGACTTCATGTTTCTTGTTGATGACTACAAAAGGATGACCTGGGTTTGTTTTCTTAAAAGAAAGTCAGAAGCTTTTGAAAATTTCACAATATTCAAGGAACTTGTTGAAAATGAAATTGATGTGAAAATCAAATGCTTAAGATCAAATAATGGATAAAATTTTACTTCAAATGAATTCAATGACCACTGTGAATAACACATAATAAGAAGAAACTTCTCAACAACTAGAACTCCTAAGCAAAATGGAGTGGTTGAAAGAAGGAACAAAACTATGGAAGAGACGACCAAAACTTTGTTGCACGAATCCAAGCTAAGTAATATCTTTTGGGTACAAGAAATACATACAAATATTCACATTTTGAACAGAGGATTTCTTAGAAGAAACAATGACAAAACTCCCTATGAAATGTGGAAGGGAGGAACAACTAGTGTCAATCATTTTAGAATATTGGAAGCAAATTTTACATAAAAAGAGATGGCTATAATTTCTGAAAGTTATACTCCTATACAAATGAAGGCATACTTATGGGGTACTCATGCAAAATAAAAGCATACAAGTGCTATAATATTAGACTAAACAAGACAATAGAAAGAATCAATGTAAAAATTGATGAAACAAACTTGCTGAAGACCAAGAAGCAAAAGCAAAAAATGACACATCTTTGAAGAATAGGAAGAGGAAGAACCAAAGCAAGAGGAAGAAAAGGAAGTAGATAAACACCAAGAAGAGAGGGAACCATAGTGTTGTAGTGAAAACACAACACCACCATTTTATTTTATTAATATCATAATAATAAATATGGGGACCCTTTTGCATCCATTTAAGCTTTGAATGTTTATTGCTTCAGTTTAGCCTAGTCATCTTTTTTATTAATGCTTGTTTCATCTTTCCTCATGGTTTGCAAATTTAGCCTTAGTTTTACTATTTAGACTTTTAATTTAATTAAAATATTCATTTTTCTAAAGTTAATAAACTTGTAATCATTCTTTTGTTTTAAGGGATTATATTAATAAAACATAGTCCCCAATACCAAGATTCATACATAATAGAATTAACCATATTATAATGTGGTAAGTGGCTTAGCCCTTTTTAATAAACATACCAATATAAACTCTAAACCATATGATAAATGGATTTAGTAAAAACAAACAAATATAGGCTTTAGTGATATATATTATAAAGTGGCTGAAGTATTATGGAGGACCCACATTCCATTATATTATTCCCACCTCCATTTACATTACACATGACTGCTTCTGCTCATGTTTATCAGGGATACCCATATCGGGGTTTTGTTTTGGAACACATTTTAAAAACTCTGATATATCACTCCACTGATACTTCGATATCCATGTCTCTTTGACCTCCGATATATGACTCCGTCGATACTTCAATATCCATGTCTCTCTGACCTCCGATATATGACTCCATCGATAAGCCGATATGGTTCCTCGCCAGTATGCCGATATTCCAATATGCCAATATTCCAATTCACCGATACTCTGATATCTCGATACAATTCTGCTCCGATATGATGATACACCTTGCCTCTCTGACTTCCAATATTCCAATGGTCATGATCGCCGATACTCTGATATCCTCATATCTCCAATCCCCGATATTCTAAATCCTATTACTCTCCAATAAAACCCTCCTATCCATATCAGAACTTCCATATCAACACTTCCTATCAGCGATCACTCTTTTCAACCCATGATATCAAATATCCGATACAAGACCTCTAATATAATGGACCCGATAAAACTATTAAAGGGAGTTGAATGTGATATCAGATCTGCTCCATATCAAAGTCACACAATATCACAACTATTTAGTTTTGTCTCATTTTAAAAGTTTTGATGAGACTACCTTTGATACCACTAAGCTCTTGCCGTGCATAAGTAAATTCCAGTTAATTAATTTACAAAGGTCTCTTTGCATAAGTATAATTTAACTCATTTTTATAGTTTAATTTACATTTTCACAATTTTAATAAAAAAGACAACTATTTACCATCAATTCCATTTTCCGTTTAACTTCCAATACAGGGACGATTGCGAAAAAATATCGATCACCAATGCAATTCCTCCTGGTGGTAAAAATGATTCCTTAATTGGTAAAGAGGTTGTTGAATTAGTTGAATAGCGACTACATTTCCTGTGAAGTCTTCCTATCCATTGGAAACAAGCGAGATCATTCTTATCTACACAAACCAAATTGGGCAATTCTTTCTACTATGGTCATCTAAGTTTGGCCAGAGTTCCAATTAAAGGTATCTTTGTTGTAATTAACTCTGTTGTTGAGAGATTTTGGGAAATTGTTGTAATTTATAAATCATGTATACATACTCTTAAGGAGATCCATGGGAGCAGGGGTCGTGATCCACTCAAGGGGGATTCTCTGTAGTTATTCGATTTGTGTAATTGTGTGATAATTTAATAAAGTTTTCCAGGGTGAATGTTGGGATAGGTGGTTGATTACACCAATTGTACTCATCATGAATGCAATAGAAAACAAGATCCTACACCTGCCGTGGGGGTGATAATGCATAAATAATCAATAGGGAGTATTATTCCAATTAGAGTATAGAAAAAAACATCCTACTAACACCATTGAGAGAGACCTATCTAAAAATATTCCTTACACTATGTGATCATATGGGTATAGAAGGAATTCGAAATTCTGACAATGCAATAATACTCGGTAGGGAGTAATAATTAACCAATGTTAAAAAAAAAAGGATTTGAGTCCTATTGAAATCATTATGGGAAACCTATATCCAAATATTCCTTGTCTTTAATGGTGTGGGTTTAGAAGGTATTTAGGAATTTTGATAGCATGATAATACCCAATAGGGAGTAATACTCCAATTAGCCAATAATAAATATTGGGTCCTATTGAAACAATAGTGGGAGACCTATCTTAAAATATTCCTTGTATTATGTCAATCATGTGGGTATATGTCTCTAGTAACATTTCTTGGGTGGAACTGACAATATAATTGTCAGTGATATATGTCAAAAGTCTCCTCTCTAGCCACTAGTCATATTGAGATGAATTTGGGATAATAGTTCAAAGGGATATTAAGAAATCACATGATCCATTTCACATAACATGACAACCACAAAGGTAGAAATCGAGGAACTGTAAACTAAGTGCTAGAATCCTGATGGTTTAGTTTGTCAATTTGAGTAAAAGGTTGATAAACAAGATGCTAATATCTATCCGTAAATTGTGCAACAAGGTGTTGAGCTTAAGGACTAGAGAGGATCATCATTTGCATCCATGGGAATAATGGGGCTGAAACAACACATGGATCCACCCATTGAGGAATATTTAGCCCACATTGAGTAGTGCACTAACACGCCGTAACCATATTCATCCAACACTCTTCCAAGATCAAAATTCATGGTACCACTTTCCAAAAGTTGACATGAACAAGTTTGATGGTTTTGATCCAACTGGTTGGGTTACCTAAATGGAGCACTATTTCTCTTTTTATGGAGTTACTAATGACCTAATGAAACTTAATGTGGGGGTATTATATTTGGATACATAACATTAGCAATGGATGAAATGTCATAAGAAATCTTATTGAGGATACATTATTAGAGCTAGTTTGTGAAGGTCATCTATGATCTTTTTAAATGAGACACTCACTATTTGGGTTGAGAAATAAAATTATGCCAAATAGGCACAATTATAGGCTTGAAAAAAACATTTGAGCATTTGGAAATACACAGAAAGGGCCTATTTGATTTTATTTTTTAAATAGTGTTTCATCAATGGTCTTAAGGAGAAAATTGAAGCACAAGTTATGATGTAGTGCCCAACTACTTGGTAGGAGGCCTATAAGAGACCTAAAGAATCCTAGATGTTGATCTATGCATGAACCAAAATCCCTTCATTGACTTATTACACTTTTCCGACTTTGAAAACCACTCACCAACCCCTCCACTTCTCAACCCCTAAGAATCCAATAGTTGTCATGAAAAGAGATGAAAAAAACCAATGCCTCAAGCTTTGTAATCATAGTGATGAGCGATATTTCAAAAGGAATAAATGTAAAGAAAAAAATATTTCAAAAGGATGTATCCCCCAATACCACTCAAAAGACATCCCTATTGAATAAACACATCAACTAGACTTCGAAAAAACAACTCCTCATCCTCAAGAAGAAACAAAATTTCTCTCCATTCTTTATCTCAATTTTTTTCACATCAGACTCTAAATTTAATTGGTAACATTAAGAATCACAAGGTTATTATTTTGATTGAAAGTGGAAACATCCACAATTTTGTTCATAGAAGAGTGGCCAAAGAAACCCATTCTTATATCCATACTATACATAATTTTCAAATTGTGATAGCTATTAGTGGTATGATAAAATGCAAAGGCCGATGTAAAAATGTGAAACCTTAAATGGGAAATTATCATCTCAAATATCACATGTTTATTATTGAAATGGGTTGTTGTGGTGTACCAATGCATAATGGTTATACACTTTGTGGCCCATCATGTTACCATGGATTTCAAGTATTTATATATGAGATCCATTAAGGAACAACATAAACATACCCTCAAGTGGCTCAAATCTAGTTTCAATGAAATTATTAGCTCTCACAATATGGAGAAGTAATGGAAGAAATATCACTCGCACATTACCCAATTCAATGCCATACAAGTGGTTGATGCCTTTCCATAGGATATTAGCCCTAATTTCCAATTAGTCCTAACTAAACATCAATATGTATTTGAAACACCATGTGGCTTACTAACTTCACGTGGAAAACATGATGATGGCATCCCACTAGTTCCATGCAATCAACCACCCAATGTTCACCCATTGTTCATCCTTTTGTAGATAATAATGAAATAAAAAGGATTGTTCATAAACTATTGGAGGCTAGAGTCATACTTCCTAGTACAAACCCTTACACACCACTTATGGTCATGGTTTAGAGAAATATGGGAATTGACACATGTTCCTTTATTTTCATGCTCCCAATAAGCTAATCATCTAGAAAAAAAATCCCATTCTAGTTATATTGATGATCTCTTGGACGAGCTTCATGGCAATGATTTTTTCACTAACTTGGAGGTTGATTTAGGATGACTCTAAATAAGGATGGAGGAGGACATCCCCAAGAAAAATTTCAACTTGCATTAAGGTCATTATAAGTTTTTAGTTCAATGTCCTTTATACTTTGCAATGCTCCATACACCTTTTAGAGCCTTATGAACAATATTTTTGGACCATTTCTACACCATTCGGTGCTAATATTCTTTGATGATATAATGATTGTTATGAAACCAGCTCACAAAAAGATAGAAAAGAGAGATCCACGCCTTAGAATTCAGCCTCTTCGAGGGGGCAACCTCCTTTACATTACATAAATGAACAATTCTTGGATGATACAAATGAAAATACCTCCTTTCTATATATAGGAGTCTAAGTGGTCCCAATAAAATCAAAGCCTACATAACAATAATATTGTAGGGCACAACAATAACAATAGTGGGCTTCTATGTGGCACAATAGTAACAATATGGGCACTACATGGGTACATCAATATAAATAAGGGGTATAACTACAATAGTAATGGGGTAATCACTAGTATTATAGGGACCCAACATGCCCCTCTCCTTCAAAAAAGTGTTGTCCTCAACGCTTGAGTAGTTCAAGATACTTCTGCATAAAATTCTCATCCTCCCATGTGGAATCTTCAGCGGATAAGTTCTTCCACTTGATAAGGTACTCTGAAATTGATCGATTTCGTAGCTGTCGAGTTCTTGTTTCTATAACTGCTTCCGGTTCCAATATAATTTTTCCTTCTTCGTCAAGTTCTGGCAATATTGTTTGAACTGGGAGCTTGTCGCCTATAACCTTCTTTAAGCATGAAACATGGAAAACTGGGTGCAATCGAGAAGCTGCAGGAAGCTCCAATTTGTATGCCATAGTACCAATCTTTTGCAACACCTTGTACGGACCATAATACTTTGGTGATAATTTATTATCCTTCTTAGCTTGCTTGAGGGACATTTGCTTATATGGTTGTAGCCGTAGGAATACCCAATCACCTACATCAAAACTTCTTTCACTGCGATGTTGATCTGCCTGTTGTTTCATTCTATTCTGTGCCAACACAAGGTTATCCTTTAAGAGTTGGAGGACTTGTTGTTGATGTTCGATGTGATGTTCCACTGCCTGAACCTTAGAATTTTCTCTTAAATATGATGTGATGGATGGTGGTTGATACCCATAAAGTGCCATAAATGGGGTCATTTTTGTTGCTGTATGAAAGGAAGTGTTATACCACCATTCAGCCAGAGGCAACCATTTGACCCATTGTGTCTGTTTATCAGATACAAAGCAACGAAGATATCCTTCCAAACATTTGTTTACTATCTCAGTTTGCCCATCAGATTGAGGATGATAAGATGAGCTATGAGCTAACTGAGTACCAAGACAAGAAAATAATTCTGTCCAAAAATTTCCAGTGAAAATGGGATCTCTGTCACTTACAATAATCTTTGGGTTTCCATGTAGCTTTTGAATTGTTTCCATAAATGCAGTAGAAACTGTACTGGCTTTAAATGGATGTGATAATGCACAAAAGTGTGCATACTTGGTAAGTCTGTCAACTACCACCATGATGACACTCTTTCCCTCAGACTTGGGTAAACCTGTGATAAAATCCATTGAAACCTCCTCCCAACGTTGGCTTGGAATGGATAAAGGTTGTAATAGACCCGGTGTCTTAATTGTTTCAACTTTATTTTGTTGGAAAACCAAACATTCTGCCACAAACTTTTGAATATCTGATTTAAGGCCATCCCAAAAAAATTCCTTCTTAACCCTGTGGTAAGTTTTTAAAAATCCTGAGTGCCCTCCTAAGGGAGAAGTGTGCAATTCCATAAGAATCTTTTGTTTTAGCTGGGAATTCTTACAGAGGTATAAGCGATCTTTGTACCATAACGAATCATTTTTCCAGCTAAATGTATCAGACGTACTGGAATCTTGTTGTAGCTTTCGAATAAGTGCCCACACTTCTTCGTCATTCTTCCATTCCTCCCTTGCTTCATTTATCCAATCTGGTTGGATAATAGAAATAGCGCACAACAATGCTTCCACATCCTCATCCTTTCTTGAGAGTGCATCTGCCACCACATTTTGCTTCCCTTTTTTGTAGATGATTTCAAAGTCATAACCCAACATCTTTGTGACCCACTTTTGTTGCTCTTCAGAGGATAATCTTTGTTCTAAAAAGTATTTAAGGCTATCATGATCTGTTTTTACCTTGAAGTGTCTTCCCATTAGGTAGGGTCGCCATTTCTTAAGTGCATGGAGTATTGCCAACATTTCCTTCTCATAAATAGCTTTGCTTAAAAACTTTCCCTTGATTGGACGACTTTCAAAAGCAATGGGTCTTTCATCTTGCATTAGAACAGCACCAATTCCATTTCCTGAAGCATCACATTCCACAATAAAGGTTTTTGTGAAGTCCGGTGTAGCTAAGACCGGTGCTTGGCACATTGCCTCTTTAAGATGTTCAAAGGCCTTTGTTGCTTCCGGAGTCCATGAAAATGCATCTTTCTTCAATAATGTTGTTAGAGGTGCTGCTATTCTCCCATAATTCTTAACAAACTTGCGATAATACCCTGTCAACCCAAGAAATCCTCGCAAATGCTTTATGGATGTGGGGATTTTCCATTCCTTAATGGCTTTAATTTTGCTAGGGTCTACCTTAACTCCTTCATGAGATACAATATGACCCAAATATTCCACCTCCTGGACTCCAAAGAAACATTTGGATCTTTTTGCATATAATTGTTTCTCTCCAATAGTTGTAGCACCCTGTCAACATGTTCAACATGATCCTTCCAAGACTTGCTGTAGATAAGTATATCATCAAAAAATACTAACACAAATTTTCTAAGGAATGGTTTGAAAATTGAATTCATCAAACCTTGAAATGTTGAAGGTGCATTGGTAAGGCCAAAAGGCATGACCAAAAATTCATAATGACCCTCATGAGTTCTAAATGCCGTTTTCGGAATGTCTTCAATCTTCATTCTGATTTGATGATATCCTGAACGAAGATCCAACTTGGTGAAGTAAATTGATCCATGCAATTCATCCAGTAATTCATCAATGACAGGAATGGGGAACTTATCTTTAATAGTGAGCTTGTTGATCTCCCTATAATCCGGACACATGGCCATGATCCATCCTTCTTGTGCACCAATACTATTGGAGCAGAGAAAGAACTTTGACTCGGTTGAATTATACCAGCCTCTAGCATTTCTGCAACCATACGTTCAATTTCACTTTTTTGGACATAGGGATATCTGTACGGCCTGATGTTTGGAGGAACACTTCCTGGAATCAGATGAATAGCATGATCATGATCACGCATAGGTGGGAGACCTTTGGGAGTCTCAAATACCTTGGAATGATTGTCCAGGACTTTTTGGAGATCTGGAGAAATAGATGATTCTAATGTGGAAACATCTAGCGAACATAATTGTGCAATTACACCCTTTGCTCCTTTTTTAGAAGCTTTGTCATACCATTAGAGCTGATTATCTTTCCTGGTTTCCCTGCAATACCCCTTAATTCAACTTCCTTTCCTTCCACAGAAAATTTCATGAAAAGTTCTTGAAAATTAAAAGCTATTGTACCCAAGGATTGTAGCCATTGGACTCCTAGTACAACATCAGCACCTCCCATTGGAATGGAAAGCATTGGGCTAGTCAATACATATTCTCCCATGGATAGCTTGATATTATGGCACTTTCCAGAGCAATTTATTGTTCCTCCATTTGCAATCATCACTTGACACTCTGGTGCTGGATATAGGAAGCAATTCAATTCTTTTGCTACCCTACAATGAATAAAATTGTGTTTCCTGAATCAATCAACACTATTACCTTTTTCTTCTTGATTTGTCCTTCTATCTTGATGGTTTGAGGAGTGGTAATTCCCGCCAATGCATTACAAGATATGGTTGGATTTATTTGTTCTTCATCTAGGCTTTGTTCCTGGAGTATATCTTCTTCTTTTGACCTTTCTTGCTCCTTTTCTTCTTCCTCTTCACAATCTATGTAGAATAATTTCTTCTCAGCACACTTATGACCCTTTGTGTATTTGCTATCACAATTGTAACAAAGCCCTTTTGCTCTTTTTTCTTCCAATTGTTGTGGTGTCAACCTTGTAGGTTGTGGAAGACTATGGGCAACAACACCTCCATCTTTATAGTTGTGAATGGTATGCTTCCTAGTTGCCATAATTTTGCTTTCCATTTTTCTTGCTAACCTGAATGCCTTCTCTAATGAATCAGGTTCCCAAAGGCGAACATCATGTTGGATATTATCCTTTAAAGACCCTATGAACACATCAATCCTATGCTGCTCTGGAATATCTTTTACCCTTATGTTCAATTTTTGGAACTCCTCAATGTGCTCCATTATTGAACCCTTTTGTTTGAGACTTATCAATTGGCTAAAAAAAGTGTTGTTTTTTGTATCCTCATAATGTGCTATCAATTCTTCCGTAAAAATTGCCCAAGTGATAAATTGTTTACGAGAGCAAAGCCATTGATACCATACAAATTGATTTGGTTCCAAATATAAAGTTGCCATACGTACCTTTTGTGTGTTTTGCACATTATTGAGATCAAAGAACTGCTCCATCTGTAATATCCATGTGGCGGGATCCTTGCCATCAAACTTCCTCATATCGATTTTTGGAATATGGTGGGTCTTTGATCCAACATTAGAATCTATGGAATCATGATTAACATTTCTTTTGTTCACATCATGAGTTTCCTTTACAACCTTTTCACCATTAGTAAGTATCTCTTGTAGAAAATTTGTCAAATCTGTCTTCAAATCTGCCATGTCTGTCTTCAAATTTGTCTTCAAACTTGCCATGTCTTTCTTCAAATCTGTCTTCAAATCAGTCTTCAAATCATCCATCTTAGCTTCCATGCCCTTTATCTTAGCATCTGTTAGCTTTTGTGAGCGTGACATTTGTTGCACTTGTTCTTGTAATTTTGATATATCATGTAGCATTTCTTCCTCTTCTTCATGAGTCATGCTAGAGCTTTCAGGTTCCTTACTAGGCGTTTGCATTTTCTTTCCTCGGGGCATCAGTTACCGATAATAATGCTTTACTAGGCCCTTTGAATTCCTTCAAACCAAGCTTATGCAAAAATAAAAAATAAAAACTACACACCTTTTTTTTTTACTTTGTAGAAGCCTGATATTGAATCTGATGTACCTCTGTAATTTCGAATCATCCAATTCTGAAATTGTGATCTGTAGTAGCTTTCTGTGTCCTCTTTCCAATGCCACTAGTCTGAACCAAATTGAATTCTCCAAGAAAGAGTTATGCACAATCTCCCGTAGTGACCTGATTATAGACTGTTTCAGTAGAGCGAACTTGTATGAAGTGCCACGTGTCACTGTTTCAACCCTTGACTCTGAAAAATATATAAACGAAAAATACAGTTCGTCCTCTTTCTGTAACTTCTTACGAAATTTCAATCCGATGCTCAGAAAGAAAGTTATGACGATTTTCCCCAGGTCACCTGTTTTGAGTGTAATTCAGGAGTCTGCAAAAAGACCAACTTCCGCAGATCATATCTCCGAAAATATTGCGCGAAAAGATCTGTTTGGAGCAGCGAAACCCTAGAATCCAAAGCTCTGATACCAAATGTTATGAAACCAGCTCACAAAAAGATAGAAAAGAGAGATCCACGCCTTAGAATTCAGCCTCTTCGAGGGGGCAACCTCCTTTACATTACATAAATGAACAATTCTTGGATGATACAAATGAAAATACCTCCTTTCTATATATAGGAGTCTAAGTGGTCCCAATAAAATCAAAGCCTACATAACAATAATATTGTAGGGCACAACAATAACAATAGTGGGCTTCTATGTGGCACAATAGTAACAATATGGGCACTACATGGGTACATCAATATAAATAAGGGGTATAACTACAATAGTAATGGGGTAATCACTAGTATTATAGGGACCCAACAATGATCCACATTAAAATGTACATATGGCATATAGAGCATGTGGTTAAAACCTTGCAACTCATGTGGGACCACCAATTATTACTTAAACATTCCAAATTTGCAATTGGGGTGTCAAAGGTTAAATACTTGGGTCACATTTCAGTTAAGACAAGGTACGAGTATATCCCAAGAAAGTTGTTGTTATGAAAGTTTGGTCTGACCTCAAGACCTTACATATTTTGTGTGGGTTCTTAAGACTTACAAGCTACTGTAGGAACTTTGTGAAAATTATGGAAAATTTGTTGCTACTTTAACATACCTACTAGAAAAATATGCCTTTGTAGGGCGCAAGGCTAGCGAGCCTTCTTAGCTTTAAAGAACACCATGTTCATTACTCCACTCTTAGCAATACACAAATTCATGAAGACTTATGTCTTGGAACACAATGCCTCAAGTAAAGTTCTGAACATGGTCTTGATGCAAGAAGGGCATCCCTTGGCTTTCACTAATAACAAGTTGCATAACCATTATTTGGATAAATCCATTTAAGAGAAATAGATGATGACCATCTTTCATGTAGTTGAGGCTTGGTGCCCATATCTCATCAGGAGGAATTTTCAAATCAAAATTGACCATCAAAATTTAAAGTACTATCTAGAAAAAGGGTTATTTTTATCATAGCAACATAAGTGGGTCAATAAGATACTCAGGTATGATTATGAAATCATATAAAATAAAGGTAAATAAAACATGGTGGAAAATGCTTTATCAAGGAAATATGAGGAGGAAGGGTCCCTATTTTCCTTATCTTTACTCATTCTTAATTGGCTCGATGATACCTATTAAGAATGGATGGATAACAACATTGTTCAACTCATTTAAAGGATTCGAGAATATCTTAACCCTCTTAAAGGTTATACATGGGAAAAATACATCTTGTAGCATAAAGGGTGGATTTTTCTAGTAAAATTCTACCTTAAACAAAAGATCTCAAAGGATCTGCATTCATCACCTACCATGCGTCACTCCAGCTTTCATAAAACCCATGAAAAAACTAATCACTCCTTTTTGGAAGACATGAAAATGAACTTCAATGATTTTGTAGCAGCATATGATGCTTGCAAAACAATAGTGAGGTGGTGTAGACTCCTAAGGCATTGCAACCACTACTAATCCAAAAATCTATTTGGATTGATATCTCTATTAATTTTATAATAGGTCTTCGAAAAGATAGTAACAAATTGGTTATCGTGGTGGTACTTTCCAAATATGTTCACTTTCGTGCCTTATCACACCCATTTACATCTCCCTCAATTCCCCAAGTATTCATGGATCATAATTTTAAGTGAAATGATATGGTCACTTCCATTATGTCTAAGTATTCATGGAACATAATTTTAAGTTACACAACATGCCCACTTCCATTAGCTCTAATATGTGTCAAACTTTCACTATTAGATTTTTGGTAGGAGTTGCGTAAATTTTAAGTTACCCATTTGAAAATGAGTACCACATATTATCCCCAAGCCTATGGTCAAATAAAAGCAGCCAACAAGTGTTTAGAAACCTATTTGCAACACTTCACTTCATCAAGGTGAACCAATGGACATAGTGGTTACCCCTTATATAGAATGGTGGTAGAATATGAACTATTGTGGTGTTGCCAAAATGTCACCATGTAAAGCTATATATGCCCATAAACCCTTATTAGTGTTTTTTTTGTTTACCAAGCACCTCCAAGTTATTGCATGTTTCACACCAAAGAAGCCATTCTTTACATTCAAGGAAATCTTCATTTTGGCTAAAAAAAGAACTAGCATAGATCCATATTAACTTTGGATCTATCATATCTTGATAGGGATCATATCCATCTAGGTGCTTGAGAGATTTGATCCCTTTGATCCATTTTGGTGTATAATAAATCCAATATATATATATATATATATATATAAAGCATGGATTTATATAGCCACATGTCAAATCCTTGTTAAGCATGGAAGGAGTCATACATATCAATCACACTAAGGAACATACCATTTAAATGTTTTAACCATAATAATGTTTTTAGTTTCCATTGATTTATATATACATATAAAGTTAATATTGAAATATTTTACTTTAACATGGACATTGATATATTTTATTAATGGTTCATGTTGAAATATATTATTTTCTTATTAATAAAATTTTTAAATGCTACAAGTTGTTGGGCACAAATAAGGTGTCTTTTAGAACTCTTAAATGCCTCACACTAATTATCAACCTTGGTAAGTCTTTTTGTTTCAAGAGTGTACACAATATGTTCAAGTGATGTAAATCGTTGAATCTACAGAGAGTAATGCTTTAAAATAACTTATTGACTTCAATACAAGAGTAAACAGATCAAACCATAAACTACTAACTTGTAACTTCAAGGAAATTAACTTATTCAAACATAAAAACTCAATCTTAATCAAAACAAAAATTCAATCTTAATCGAAAGTTCTAACTGCAATTACATCAACCAAGTGCACTGTAGCGATAACAAAGCTCTTTTAGCTAAATATAGACTTATGCATAAAAGTAATACACTCGATATAATTACTTTAGCTTTCAATTAACAAGAAATGATTCTTATCTAACAATCAAATCAATCCATGACATAAATAAATGAAGCCAATCAACATAAATAAGAATTAATGCAGTGAATACACAAACTCAACACTAGTGAAAGTAAATCAATCGTAAAGCTATAAAACAGAGTAATTAAACTTGCAGTAAAAGAAAGGTAAACTATAAAATAGGGAACAATAGTGAAATCCACCAGTGACCGGGCCCAAGCCGCTAGTGATTACTGCTTGATTACTTCAGAATATCACGAATGAACAACAACGCGAATTATATATTATTCATCAAATCCAAATGTCATTACAGCACGATGTATCCTTCAGAATAATGCTTTGTATATTAAAATTACAACTGAAGTAAAAAGGCGAAAAGTTAAGTCTCCTATTCTATTCGTCTTTCCCCTCTTATAGTCAAAGACAAAAAGAGATAAATACGATTCCTAAATGCTATTATCAGTCAGTCTTCTATCTTGCGGTGATCCTCCTGATTCGCTTCTTGATTTGACTGTACAAGACACACGTTGTTTGCTCTATTTAGCCTTTGTTGTTCAATAGTTTGAACAGCAGCTATTCCATTCACTAATTTCTACATAAAAAGCAATGAAAGTTAGTTTTGACAACCAATCGCATCAAAATCAGTTTCATTCATTTTCTATCGAAATCTTATCAAAACCTTATTACATCATGGCACAAATGCAAAAAAAGGAGGAAAAAGATAGTGTAATCAAGGGTAAATTTATACTTGTTGCACGGCCCAACATACTCCCCTGCTTACCTTGTTTCACGTCCTCATGAACATAAGTAGTTATTATGTAATGCAGTTAAAGAGTAAGCAGGAAAGACTTTTTCTTTATCTAACCTAAAACCGTGCTTTTGTATTAAATCTGCAAAGGCTATTCCTTCATGACCTTCAGGCAACTCATAATCAGAATGGTATCCTTCAGGTGGGTACCAAATAATAGGACTCCTAAATCGACATCCGAGCCAATATGGTCCTTCCCTTAGTGTAATATTGTTGTAAGTGACAAAACGGCCTGCAGCAGCTTTAAAATTCATGTAGCCAAACAGTTCTCTGTTCCGGACACTATTGGTTGAGACTGTGCATCTTTGTTTGGATGCAAGCAAGGATATTTCCTGAATGGATAAGAAATATGCCCTTCCTGTTTGCACAATTTCTTTATGTATGGGCCCCAGAATCTTAGTTACACCCTCCTGTGTCATGAGCCTTTTATGTCTAACAAAAAGTTGCAAGGGGTGCATAGGTTCACTCCTTACCCACAAATCCAGTCCATGTTCTTTTCTTTGAAAGGCGTTATAAGCCTTAGACCACTTGAGTTGGTTTGCTGCAAAAGAAATAAAGGCCTGGAACTGAATATCCCCAACAAAAGGGCTAGGATTATTATCCACCTCCCCTTCTAATACAAAATTGTGCAAATAAAATTCGCAGAGAAGACGTTGGAATTTTATCCCATGCTACTTGTCATGCGGAAAGAGTCGACAGTGCGGACACAACCGACCTCCCTAGAAGCAAAAGCTTTCTAGTGACAAACAAGACAAATAAATCCTACCTTTCTCTAAACATGCATTTCAAATACAAGTAATCAGGGGATCTTTAACATACCTTTAGTCCAACGCTTTGTAATAGTCCAGCCTCGTCGATCCGGATGAGCTCCTCCTTCTCTTCAAAACCTGCATTCACTAACAAGACAAAATATTAAATAGCACCTGATAAACTCTTAAAACAATACACATCTATCATATAGACCAAGGAGTATATGAAACAAACCATGAATAACAATCTGTTGAGAAAAATAAGTTCATTTGCATTAAAAGGTAACAAAAGGAACCATTACAACCTGAGCCTTGGTGTTGTGCAAGTCCCTCCTAGGGTCCAACAAGAGTTTTCCTTTACTTTGATCAGCTCACCCACTCTCAAATAAGGCTAGGAAAGGATGGGAATCTCTCCTCTCAAGCTTTACAAGGGAGTCCTAATTCTAGCAGCATCTACCCTTAGGAATGTTCAGCTTTCAACCTCCCTCCCTTTGGCCCAATGCCTATATTTATAGTGCTCTAGAGGAAGTTATTCAGGTCCACCATCAATGGGATAAGCCCCTCTTTGGATGGGATAGCTCCCCTCTTGATGGGATAAGTTCCTCTTTGGTAGGGATACATGAACCATCTGGAGGCACTTCATACACGTCAAACAAGCTTCTAGAATACTCTAGAAATGACCACAAGTAACTTTTTTGGAGTGAAACTTGCGCCTTTTGACCTTTACAGGAGTACGCACCCATTGCTTTACATACAGAGCGTACAAGTACGCAGGTCTTGTGAACTTGGGATGCGTACACGTAGGTAAGGCTAAGAGAAACTTCGTACCCAAAGATATATAGATTTTTAAAGACTTTCTCTCCTTCCTGGAGTTTGACATGAAGAGCAGAGGTATGAGGCTTGCCAAGGAGGATAGTATGACAGTTGATGGAGCCATACTAACTGCAAATAGTCATGGTGACAAATTTTAGTGTAACAGATTGCCCCCTAAAGTGCGAAGCCTGTAGTAGATAAGGGTTTCATATCATCTAGGAAGGGTGAAGTACTTTATCATTTCAAGGATTATCTTGTGGAGAGCCCAGTCGGAACCTGCAAATATTCAACACAAAATACATATATAAAATTGTATCATCGCTGAGGTACACATTCCCATACTCAGATTGAAAACTTTAACTAAGAAACTAACTACTGCTCTGATATAGGAATGATTTTGCAGTACATCATAATCATAGACTTGTGTAGACACAATATGGACGCAGCCATCTGTTTATAGTTGGTCTACTTATACAATGAATACAAAACTCCTCGCAGCCTGGATGGTGGAAACTAGATCCAGGGTCTTCATTTCTACTTCCCGAAAAGGTACGATTCTATCCATGTGAATAAATGAGTTGATGTCGAACATGGTAGAAACCACTTGATTACCAGTCAATGATGTAAACTGTTAACAAGTGTGAGAGAGACCACCAGTGATGTCAATGGTTCTCAAAGTACCCAGTACAATCCATGAGATGTGAATGAATGAGTTGATGTCGAACATTTCACGGAATCCTTCGATCGAAATTCAATGATGTAAACCGTCGTCAAAGGCGAGAAACCTGCCATTGATGCATGCAGATTTCAAGGTACTGACGATTTCTAGGTCATTTTTCTAGATAATGTGCTGATGTCGATAGAAAGCGACCCGTTGCAGGCAAGCCCACAACACGAAATCATAGATCAAGTTGAAGAAATGTAGCTGTAAGGACTGACTCAGGGATGGTCAAGATGGATGACGGGTATTTTGCAGATGAATGGTTTATTTGCAGTGACCTCTTGAACACATAACGACACAACAGATGGCTTGGTGACATTTGACCCAAAGTTAATACCCGACTGAAGGCTTTCAATGTGGTTTGATCAACTGTGAGGCAAAGGATTTCCCAACCCAGGTGAATGAAAAGTGTCGTGTTCAAGAGTGGTGATAAGGCTTCTTCTGAGACAAAGGATAACAAATAGGCTCATTTTTCTCTCTTTTCCCCCACCATTTCTGGCAAGTACCTCTTTTATTTTTTTACAAGCTTGAGGAGGATAACATATGCTTGATTATAAGCTCATCCTTCGGATGAGTCCAACTTCGTTTAGATTCGAACCCTAAGAAGGAGTGGTCCGTTCCTGTTTGTAATCGAACAGGTCCTTTACTGTGAAATTTTAACGAGTCCAGTATAGGAGAAACTCGGCGTTTTTCAATTTTAGAGAGTCTGAAAAAACTTAAGAAAACTCCAGGTTTGAACTTTTTCGTAAATTTGTGTCTCCCAAGCCCGAAAAAGTATACAATAATACTTGAGAGAACCGCTTGATCTTGCGACCAAGGAGTACTTTCATGATTAGTGTCTTTGACCTAAAAAGTAAAAAGCGATCAAGGACACGTCGTTTTATTTCCAGTATCGAATTTGAAACGACAAAAATCCGGCAATCTTTTCCTGTTTTTACGGTCAGAAAAGGGCTATAAGGGGACCGTCTTTTAATTCCGTTTTATCGAGTGTAAAAGAAACGCTCGGAAATATTTTCATGTTTTAGGAGTCAGAAAAGGGCTTAAAAGATGACTCTGATGTTTCACTTTTTCGTAAGTTTTAACGAGTTCGAAAAAATGATAAAAATGTACTCATGGTTTTCACTTTTTCGTAAGTTTTAATGAGTTCGAAAAAATGATAAAAATGTACTCATATGGCCGACTTTCAATTTAATTTACGAGCAGGAAAAGACGGAAAGAACTCGGTATTTTCATTTGTTTTACGAGAATGAAAGATAGCAAAATAATCTCGGGATTTTCATGAGTTTAACGAGTCTTGAAAATAACTGAAATTGACTCGAGATAGGTTTCATTTTTACAAAAGCTTGAAACAGATAAAAACTATGCTTCAAAGTAGTTTCATTTTTCACAAGCTTGAAACAGAGAGAAAACTGTGCTTGAAGCCCCCTAAGCATAGCTGCTAGAGTGCATGCCCCCCTAGCTTCATTTTATTCAACTAAGTACAAGCTGGATGAAATGAAGGTTCATGTACGAGATCGTTGAAAGACTCGACCTAAAACTGTAAGAAAATTGTGCAAAACACTGAAATAACTAACCTAAATATACAACTTTTATGAGATCTAGTCAATCTCTCGACTCAAGTAGAGGAGGATTTGTTTCATTTTTTAACGAGCTTGGCACAGGAAAAGAACTATGCTCGGATTCAGTTTCTTGTTTATGCAAGCTTGAAACAAAAAACTATGCTTGTTATAAGCTCGCATGCCCCCAGCATAATGATGCCAATCGAGGTACATGCCCCCCAAGCTTCATTTCATTCAACCAAGTGGATGAAATGAAGGTTTACTTTCGAAATCTTGGAAATACTTCGTGGGAGTTGTTTCATTTTTTAGTGAGGTTGACACAAGAAAAGAACTATCCTCATAACCCTTGTTTCATTTTTTAAACGAGCTTGACCCAAGACAAGGAACTATGCTCATAACTACTCTCTACAATCTACCTAACAAAAAACTATACTCTAAAAACCTTGATTCATTTTTTAACGAGCTTGACACAAGACAAGGAACTATGCTCTAAAATCCTTGATTCATTTTTTAACGAGCTTGACACAAGACAAGGAACTATGCTCTAAAACCCTTGATTCATTTTTTAATGAGCTTGACACAAGACAAGGAACTATGCTCAAAAAGTTCGCATGCCACCAGTATAATGATGCAAAGCGAGGTACATGCCCCCCAGGCTTCATTGCATTCAACCAGATGGATGGAATGAAGGTTTACTTTCAATATTTACCTTGAAAAGGGAGTTGTTTCATTTTTAAGGAGGTTGACACAAGAAAAGAACTATCCTCATACCTGATTCATTTTTTAATGAGGTTGACTCAGTAACAGGAACTATCCTCTAACCTGATTCATTTTTTAACGAGGTTGACTCAGTAACAGGAACTGTCCTCGCAAAATCCTACTTTCTACAATCTACCTACATATCCTAAAATCTACCTGATTCATTTTTTAATGAGGTTGACTTAGTAAAAGAACTATCCTCATGCTAGCCTGTTTCATTTTTTAACGAGGTTGATACAGGAAAAAACTATCCTCGTGGACCCCTGTTTCATTTTTTAACGAGGTTGGCACAGGAAAAGGAGCTATCTTCGCCACATCCAGTTTCATTTTTTAATGAGGTTGAGACGGGAACAAACTATCCTCATGCTAGCCTGTTTCATTTTTTAACGAGGTTGGTACAGGAAAAAACTATCCTCGTACTCACTGATTCATTTTTTAACGAGGTTGACACAGTAAAAGGAACTATCCTCGCACAACTGATTCATTTTTTAACGAGGTTGACACAGGAAAAGAACTATCCTCATACAACTGATTCATTTTTTAACGACGTTGACACAGGAAAAGAACTGTCCTCATGCTAGCCTGTTTCATTTTTTAACGAGGTTGATACAGGAAAAAACTATCCTCGTACTCACTGATTCATTTTTTAACGATGTTGACACAGTAAAAGGAACTATCCTCGCAACAACTGATCATGGCTTCCAACTAGAAGAAAGACATGTCAATGGACACACCTCGATCATGGCTTCCAAGAGATCTTCATCAGAAGGTAGAATAGTTCTCTGGAAGGAACACATGTCAAGGGACTCAAAAGGGATAATAACATCGTGTTCAAGTAATCCCATAGAGTTTTCCATGTCAATTACCGGATCTAAATCAAAGGAAGATGAGCAAACAGTGAGAGGCTCACTTACATCGGTAACTGAAAACATGGGACTAGTTGCCACATAATTAACCCATGGTAGGGTAGATACCACTTTAGAATCAGGAACATTTAGGGGTGTCATATTATTGGTAGTTGAGACAAGACTAGGGAACGAAAGCTGGTCTACAGTCACAATACTGCCATTGTGAGGGAAAGACATCACGCGAAAGAGTGTCGATACGACAACTTTCATTGCATAAACATAGTCTCGTCCAAGGAGTAAATTGAAATCCAAGGGACCTTGAACTACCATAAGATCAATACAGACAGTTTTACCTTCAAAGGTAATAGAAAACTTAGGAAGGATCCCTAAAGGTTCACTAATGGTTCTGTTAAAAGCTTTCAGATTCTGCGTAATAGGCCCAAGCTGAGGGGAACCCAAAGCTTTCCAAACAGTTGAGGATAAAATACTAACAGAAGCACCTTCATCTACCTGAGTACGATGTATGTCCCTACCACCAGCCTTGACAATGATTTGGAAAGGGATGGAGGAAGGAAGACGAGGTTCTGTCAGTCTATTCCAATCAAAGGAAAAGACCTCAGTACTTGGAGGGGGTTCTGTAGAAACAGGTGAAATGCCCCCCGGCATAGAAGAATCTGATGTAACAAGAAGAACCTGAGCGGTATGAAGTTCACTCTCCAAAGGGAAAGTGGGATCGACCGAAAGTGAAATTGAATCGACCACTTGATCAACTAACGGATCATCAACCTGAGTGACATGAGTTTCACTCTCCAATGGAAGAGTGTGATCGACTGTACTTGAAATTAGATCAATCACTCCGTCAGTTGACGGTAGGTTGGGAGAAAGTTTACGGTAACCAGTTGGAAATTCTTGCTGTGGAACAGTAAGGTTTTCCAACAATTTTGAGGCTTCATCCATGTGAGGGCAAATGTGAGTTTGATGACTCCCTTTGCATAACTTACAAGGAAACCTAACTTTACCCTTTTTCCCAGGAACCTGACTATCACTGGTTGATGGATCAATGCAAAGTTGATGAGATTTTTCTAACCATACTTCCAGGACCTTTGGAATGCCAGGACAATTGACAAGGAAGTGGTCACCCTTACAAAGCATGCAAGGGTATTTGGGTTTACGATGCATGTCGGAGTTTTCCTCAACACCACTAACACTTACAGTCGTGGTTGGTTGGTTTACTTCTTTCTTATCTTGCTTCTTCTTCTTCTTCTTCTTCTTCTTCCCTTTCTTCTTCTTCTTAGCCTCCTGGTTACTAGCATCAAGGCTTTTACCAGGCGAAGAGGAAGAAATGGAGGAAGAAAAACTACGCGAAGAAGGTAAAGGGTCAACAGAAGGTTGGTGATGTTGAGATGGTGAACTCTGTTGAGGTGAAGCATCTGGTTGAGATGGAACAATCGGAGTATTTTGGGCCAACAAAGTTGAAAATAACCATATCGGTAAACCTATTGTAAATCCAGGTAATGACAAAGTAGCCATATAAGGAGGACCAACATTTCCAAAATAAGGAAAAGTACTAGGATTCTCATTAGGAGGGGTTCCTAGGTTGGTAAATTCTGGAACATTTGCCATTATATTCAACTTCAGTGAATTTTATTAACAATTTAAAACTAAAATTAACAATTCACAATTCACACCTAACAATTAAAATTCACAATTCACACCTATGGTCTCTAAAAGTAAAAACAAACAAATTAACACGCGCTATCAAATCTAGGAGTCAAACCACACACAAACAGTAGCCTTCCGGACCGAAAACACTAGTTGGTGATGAAATCCAACATCGCAGAATTCAGTACAGAAGTGGCGGGTGGAACAGTTACCCCGGCAACCTGCTTAATGAATAGACTGGACCAAGTTCCTCCACTTTAACCGTCTCGAGTGAAGTGAACCCCCCAGAAAATCCAAGTGAGTCTAGCCGACATCTGCTCCAGGTACAGTGGGATCTTCCCTCCACCGTCACCTTGGGTAGAACCCTAAAGATAATGGTCACTAAGGTCACCAACAGCAACAAATACACCTAGGGGAATAGTCTACGACCCGATAGCACGCAAGGGCAGGGTAACAAGCTCAATCCCCTTGCCGGCTCCTTGACAATAATCCAAGGTTTACTGAAAAGTGACCCCAGGCTCCTCGACAATAATCCGAGGTTTACCATTTGTAGTACGTGCGTATCTGGCGTCTTTCCCAATGAAGGAGGATTGATCCCCTCACTGGTTCGGACACGGTCTCGTGCTTCTCCTTTAAGAGGAGCTTTCCCAGAGTACAAATGAAACAGTTGGATTTATCCTACCACAAGATGAGCTACTTGTTTGGTTTTGCTGTCTTGGAGAGTTAATTACTCTCCTACTCCAAGACACTAGCCTGATCTATATTGGTGTTTCAGAGCCCTAGAAATGTAAAAATTACTAGATGAATTTTAATTAAGCGCTGTGTTATTTAGGCTGTTATTACTCAAATGGGTAAATGGATATGAAACCAATGGTGTTATGACCCGACTCAACTGAATGCAATCGAATATGATAATGTAATCTTTTCAATTCGATGAATCCTAACTAAAGTAAGGAGAGAGTTTCCATTCACTTCCAACAATGCAAAAATTGATCACTAAGAGAAAATATAACAAATTCTCTAATGCACTAATTTTATCAAGAAAAACTAATGCAAATCAATTCCAAACCATTTTTTTATTTTTATTTTTTGTGTAAATTCAAATCAAAGAAAACTGATCTAAATCTACGATTGATTTTTCAGAATGTAAACTATGCAATTGTAATCTATGCGCAATTCACTTGAAAAGTATGCAAATGTAATCTATGCACATTTTTCATTCATATTCTAAAAATGAGAATTCTAATTATGCAAATGTGATCTATGCAAGAGAATTCTCAAACACAAGATGATTCTAATGTAATCTAAGAACCAATCAAGTGCAAGTCGAGAAAATTGGGTGAGAGTTCCAAAGATCAAAAAATAAAAACACTCAAAGGCGATTAACACTCATACACAATTTAGCCCCCCCCCCCCCCCCGGCGAATGAGGGGGAAATTTTTTTGCAAAAACAAAAGCAAAAAGATGCAAAATTGTGAAAAGACTGAGACAAACCTCCAAGTAATGACCAAAGGAAATCAAATTAAGAATTTCTCAAAAAAGAGACTTAAAACACCCAATTGATGAAAGCTTAAAGCAGGAATGCCAATGGAATTAACCAAGGAAAGTTTCTGACAGGTAACCAGTGGATCTGGGCAGCAAAAACAAGCTATAAACAAAATCTAAAAGATAAAAAAGAAAAAATTGAAATTTTCTAGGCTTTTGACAGGGGTACGCAGGCAGCTTGATTGCACAGGTGCGGGTACGCTCTGTGTACAAAGCTGCAGTGCGTACAGGTACACACTGTGCTCAACGCAGAGGCTGCGTACTTCTAGCAAAACTAAGAAAAACTAAAATCTAATTTAACCCTAAGCTAGCCCACCCAAATACACAGTTAGACAGCCAAAAACCAGAAAACAAATTACTTTTCTCAGACCAAAAGTTCATACAAAGGAAAAAACATTCACATCAATGGAGTCCCCAGTGGAGTCGCCATTTTGTCATGCGGAAAGATTCGACAGTGCGGACACAACAGACCTCCCTAGAAGCAAAAGCTTTCTAGTGACAAACAAGACAAATAAATCCTACCTTTCTCTAAACATGCATTGCAAATACAAGTAATCAGGGGATCTTTAAAATACCTTTAGTCCAACGCTTTGTAATAGTCCAGCCTCGCCGATCCGGATGAGCTCCTCCTTCTCTTCGAAACCTGCATTCACTAACAAGCCAAAAGATTAAATAGCACCTGATAAACTCATAAAACAATACACATCTATCATATAGACCAAGGAGTATATGAAACAAACCATGAATAACAATATGTTGAGAAAAATAAGTTCATTTGCATTAAAAGGTAACAAAAGGAACCATTACAACCTGAGCCTTGGTGTTGTGCAAGTCCCTCCTAGGGTCCAACAAGAGTTTTCCTTTACTTTGATCAGCTCACCCACTCTCAAATAAGGCTAGGAAAGGATGGGAATCTCTCCTCTCAAGCTTTACAAGGGAGTCCTAATTCCAGCAGCATCTACCCTTAGGAATGTTCAGCTTTCAACCTCCCTCCCTTTGGCCCAATGCCTGTATTTATAGTGCTCTAGAGGAAGTTATTCAGGTCCACCATCAATGGGATAAGCCCCTCTTTGGATGGGATAGCTCCCCTCTTGATGGGATAAGTTCCTCTTTGGTAGGGATACATGAACCATCTGGAGGCGCTTCATACACGTCAAACAAGCTTCTAGAATACTCTAGAAATGACCACAAGTAACTTTTTTGGAGTGAAACTTGCACCTTTTGACCTTTACAGGAGTACGCACCCATTGCTTTACATACAGAGCGTACAAGTACGCAGGTCTTGTGAACTTGGGATGCGTACACGCAGGTAAGGCTAAGAGAAACTGCGTACCCAGAGATATAGATTTTTAAAGACTTTCTCTCTTTCTTGGAGTTTGACATGAAGAGCAGAGGTATGAGGCTTGCCAAGGAGGATAGTATGACAGTTGATGGAGCCATACTAACTGCAAATAGTCATGGTGACAAATTTTAGTGTAACACTACTTACAACAATTTATGAATGCGTCCGTTGTCTTCAATCCAACTGACTTGCTGGCCTTAATGGCTTTAATCTTCAATAGTAAATATATTTCTAATAAAAACAGAGCACAATTTGTGGTAGGAGACCTACAAGATAAGACATCAGAGTATAAAGAGAAAATAGCATCGATCTGGCCCACGACCTTATCTAGCTTGGCTTTTACTTTCCTCTGCTTTTCTTCCTCCTGCCTGAACTTATCAAAAGTTTCATTCTCAGTTATGATTAATTATTTGCATTGCTTCTGCAACTCCTGATACTTTTGCAGAGGAACTATCTCCTTTTGACATTGCGCTAAAGCAAGTTGGGCTTGTGCCAGCTCCTCTTGTAACTCTGAAAGAATATGATCACTGCATGATGGAGTGTTATTGATTATTTCTTTTGTCTAGGTGCTTTTGTTGTGAGACGGTAAACCCACTGTCTGAACAGCCATATCTATCATATCTATGTGAGGGCTTGTTTGTGTAGTTATCGTCTGAGTTGAAATGGATTCGGCCTGAGTTCCTATTGCATTACCTTCACATATTTCTGTTTGTGTGGCCACAATGATTAAATTAGGAATAATGCTCTGATCTTTCCTATTTTTAGTTTCTTTTAATTTCTGACGGAGCTGCTTAACCATCTTCTGAAGCTTCTGGTATTTCTTCCTCAGCTTAACTTTATTTAAGCTACTCACTTCTTCTGAGAAGTATCTTTTGTAAGAACAGGTTTAACAATAGGCTTTGTATCGGAGGGTTCTTGGTGCTCATCTTGGCTATGCTCCAATATAACTGTGTCACCTGATTGATTATCCGATTCATGAATTATTGTTGTGTCCACTTCCTCTTCCCGGTGTGTAGCTTCTGGGGAAGGCAAAATTTCTGTCCAACCAGAATCTTCTGAGGATTGAGCCTTGTTCAGGTTCTGGTCAAGTGATCCTCCAAGTTACATATATGTATTCAAATTGGCAAGAACATGGGCCATCCCTTCCTCAAAGTCCTGCAAGAAATTATGTTAGGGGATCATAGGTGGTGTTTGAGAAGGTCCTACTTCATTTTCTGGTACATCATTATTTTGAAAAGAATGTTGTGTTTCTCCTTGTTCTGGGTCAGAATTGCATTCTTCCTCGGGTTCTGATTCAGAATTAGGTTCTTCCTCCCGTTTTGGTTCATAATTGGATTCCTTCTCCTGTTTAGGTTCATAGTTGGGTTCCTCCTCCTCTTCTTGTTCAAAATTAGGTTCTTCCTCTTGTTCTGCTTCAGAATTACCTTCTTCCTCTAGTTTTGGTTCAGAGTCCTGCACAGCAATTGGACTAGATGGTTCTATCGGCTGTTCGACGCTACCTTGAGGATCTACGAAAGTTCTCTGAACTGGGTTTAGCCTCACTAAACACCTTCGCTTATGGGGTCATGTTGTTGTATGAGCAGTTTGTTTCCTCTTTGGAACAGGGTTCTGTTGTTCAATTTCCATGGTTGCAGGGGTTTGGACTACAGGGTTTATCCCTATCTCTAGTGGCACTATAAAATTATCCCAGATTAAATTTTGCTGGGCAACTCTGTGACTAACAATCAGTGTGATCAAACCATGATGACTAACTACAGTCTCAGGATGCCTAGCCCGTCTTATTCTACCAGTTGTTTCATGCAATAATGAATTTAAGAAAAATGGTAAATTGACAGTAAGCTTTTGCTTTAAAACAACTAAGAGTTTAAGTTGTCGTGGTTTTACCATATCCCATCAACCATCACAGGTGATGGACTTCTAGACGACACTTGCCAATTTACGCCATGGATCTCCCAGAGAGGATGGTTGAATGCCCTTGCTTTTCATGTTAATTCCTTGCCTGCGTCTATGAAAATATCCACCATGTCATGCAACATTATGTGCTTTTTAGGCCATACCGCTCCTTCTGCTGACAACCCAGAAACTTCAGCTATCACAACCTCTGATATTGTTTTCCTTATTCCTTTTATTGTGGACTGCCCATCTTGTAAGTGTTGTAAAAACTCAATAGTGATTTCTTTGCTAGGGGCCTAATGTCTGGTGAAATGTGATATCCATCCTACACGCACTAGAATTTCCCTAGCTTTGGCAGAAATCTCCAACACTAAGGGTTCTTGTCGAACTGATTTTCCACCCATAATGCTCGAATTCTTCCAATATTCGCCCTACAATTTCAAAGATTAACACAGCATAAAGATGCAGCAGAGAACAACAATTGCTTTGGTAAAAATGGAACAACAAGTAGACATAACAACTAAATTCCATAATGTCAAGCGAAATGTCCATGATAATTAATAATATTGATTCTTGGACTATCATACTGCCACATGTCATTTGATAATGGGATATCATAGCAACATATCAGGTTCAATACACGGAATAAATATAGCGCATGCAAAGGCATAATGGGAATCCTTCCCCCTCCTTAAAAAGAGAGGCACCTATGACCGAGTAGACATGGAAAGTGTTGTTCTGATGGCAAGGCAAGGGAATGAACAGTACGATAGTAAATGAAGAAGAGTACGCATATCAATGATAGGACAGCGAGAGGTATGGTTATAATTAGAGTGGAGTGTGTAAAGATAGTTATGAATAAGAGATAGGATGCTTTGGATTGATGATAAGTTATGTGAAAAATAAAAGGACAACAATATGCCAAAAAGACACTTTGCTAACGGTATTCTAGCCAAGAATGATACAATTGATTGAAAAGCATTATCTCATGCATAAGGGTTCTAAACAAGGGAAAATTAAGGAAATAATTACTCTGATAAAAAGAAAGAATAAGAAGAGGGTATTATAGTAGTAATTGACAATAAGATATAACTTCAATACCATAAGCAGAGGCTCTGCTACCAGCAGGTGTCCATAGCCTTGGCAGGGTTTCTTTTTAACCCATATGAGCCAGGATCCTCAATTTATAAATGGAGAGTTCCAGTTTTGTTCTATAGAAGAGATTAGTGTGCTGGCACGGTAACCAGATAACCACACTACCATTCACTAGGATGTAGCAAAATTGATCAGGTCGGCTCGTGATGAGACCTCCTGCTCCAAGGATATTTTAGCTATCCAATGGATCATAATCCTGGTGTGGTAGCCATAGTGGGAATGTCACTTTGCTATAGCCTTATGAACATGGTAGGCTCGCTCATAATGAGACCCCCTATCCTCCATCTGAAAACAAAATTTTGCTATTATTACACATTTTTATGATAAATAGAGGGAGGCTCAATACTCCTTAAGAGCAAGGATGGTGGAAGAAGTTGAACATGTCAATAAAAAAAGTATACCCATAGTATTATTTGTTATAGACAGAGAAGATTATAACCAGGAAGGGTGGAACCAACATGGTTTTTAAGATGATCAATCAGTATCATGTACAACAGAAAATGATGTAGTAAAGTAGTATATAAATAATTGTGTCCCTTTTCTTGAAAAGAATCTATCATCAAGAAGTTTTCCTGTTAAAGATCATAACGTTAATGGTATTAACTCCTTTCAATAGAATCCATAAATTCTTTGTCCTCATAAAAGTAGTGTACTTCATTCCATGAAAAGAAAACAAAATGAAAAACAAAAGAAAAATGGGGCTGAGATAAGCGAAGAGCAATCACACAAAAGAAAAATTTTGTTGTTCAATTGGGTTGGACCGCAGCTATTCAAAAGATTGAACAGCAACTATTCAATTAAATGAATAACAAAACAACACAAAAGAAAAGAGGTGTCATTGAATAGATTGAAAAATAGTTGTTCAACAGATGAAACAACAACTGTTCAATTATATGAACAGAAAAACCACACAAAAAGAAAAGAAGTGTTGTTCAATAGATTGAACAAAAAAACAATCGAAAAGAAATAAAGTGTTGTTCAATAGATTGAACAACAACTGTTCAATTAACTGAACAATCGTTGTTCAATTAACTGAACAACAAAGCAAGCGAAAAAAAAAAAGAAAAGAAGTGTTGTTCAATAGATTGAACAACAAAACAATTGAAAAGAAATAAAGTGTTGTTCAATTAACTGAACAACAAAGCAAGCGAAAAAAAAAAAAAAAAAAAAGTGTTGTTCAATAGATTGAACAACAATTGTTCAATTAAACGAATAGAAAAATATCACAAAAAGAAAAGAAGTTATGTTCAATAGATTGAACAATAGCTGTTCAATTAAACGAACAACAAAACCACACAAAAAGAAAAGAAGTGTTGTTCAATAGATTTGAACAACAAAACAATCAAAAAGAAAGAAAGTGTTGTTCAATAGATTGAATAGTAGTTGTTCAATAGTTTGAACAACAACTGTTCAATTAATTGAATAACAAAACCATGAAAAAATGTGTTGTTCACTAGATTGAACAACAGAAAGACGGAAAGAAAGGAAGTGTTGTTCAATAGATTGAACAACAACTGTTCACTAAATTGAACAGAAGCTGTTCAATAAATTGAACATCAAAACAATGAAATAGAAAGAAAATGTTGTTCAATAGATTGAATGACAGTTGTTCAATAGATTGAATAGCAGTTGTTCAATAGATTGAACAGCAGCTGTTCAATTATCTAAACAACGAAAAAAGAGAAAGTTTTGTTCAATAGATTGAACAATGACTGTTCAATTAATTGAACAATGGTTGTTCAATTAATTGAACAACAAAGAAAGCAAAGAAAAAGAAAAGAAAATCAAATCAAATCAGCAATCATATTTACATATTTTACAGAGAGGAAATAAAATTTATAAAGATGAAGTTGCCGAAGGATTTCCATCTGCAGCTAAAACTTGCATGGTGGGGTCCTCACGTAGCTGCTGATAGAAATATTCTTTGGTAAGTGCTTTTGGTAGAGGCGCACCTAATGCCCATTTGCTTTAAAATAAGAACCAGACCCATCAATGGTGGCTAGTGTAAGAGTGCCATTGTCGTGTACTTGCTTTATTTCATAGGGGCCTAACCATCTAGTCTGCAGTTTTCCAGGGAAGTCTTGGAACCTGGAATCGTAAAGAAGTGCCCAGTCACCCTCATGAAATGTCTTTTTCTTAATCAGGGCATCATGCCATTTGGCTCTTTGCTGTTGAATAAGTGTCGTATGTTGTAGAGCCAGTAGCTGAATTTCATCTAATTCGTTCATTTGTTGTAACCTATTAACCTGGGCTTCAGTTAAATCCAGTCCTATTTCCTGGGTTGTCTTTAGTGTTTGTATCTCAAATTCTATGGGAAAAATGGGTTCCTTACCAAATACCAGTTGATATGGTGAGTATCCAGTAGTGTTTCTCCAAGTTGTACGATACACCCACAAGGCCTCTGGTAGTCGAGCAGTCCAGTCTCGTCGATGTGATGAGATTGTCTTTGTTAGAATAGCTTCGATAACTTTGTTGGTGCTCTCCACCTACCCATTCACCTGTGGGTGATATGGAGAAGTAATTTTGTGTGTGATGTGATGATTTTTCAGTGTAGCAGTAATCTTGTGACCCACGAATTATGGCCCCCCATCAGTAATTACTTCTCTGGGTAAGCCATACCACACAAAAATTTTGAAAATAAAATTAATAACAGTTTCCTTTGTTTCTCTTGGTAACGCTACTGCTTCCACCCACTTAGTTACGTAATCTGTTGCAACCAATATATACTTTTTTCTGGTTGGATGGTGGTTTGAATGGCCCAACAAAATCTAATGCCCAATGCTCAAAGGGTTCTATCACCAGCTGTGGATGCAGGGGCATTTCATCATATTGGCCAGGGTGACCCATCCTTTGGCAACTATCACATGCCTGGACAAATTTCTTAGCATCTTTAAAAATAGTGGGCCAATAGTAGCCCATATGTAGAATTTTATGTCCAGTTCTGTAGTCTGCAAAGTGTCCACCGCAAGGTCCATCATGGCAGAATTTTAAGATATCATAAATTTCGTCCTCCTTGATGCACCTACGAATGTGCATATCAGCTCCCGTGTGGAAAAGGTATCCTCCAATCCAGGAGAAATGAGTGCTACGTTGTACAATCAATTTCCTTTCTCTGGATGTCAGATGTTTGGGAAATTTTCCCGCTGCTAACTAATCCATTGTGTCTGCATACCATGGGGTTTTTACGGCCACAAAAAACAAATGTTCATCTGGGAACTGATCCTCTACCGCCATGGTATCTTCTATTCTTGGCACTCGAGAGAGGAAGTATGCCATGAGGTTCTCCTTCCCTAGTCGATCCCTTATAGTTATGTCAAATTCCTACAAAAGTAGTAAGCAATGAGTGACTCTTCCATTTGTAATAGGTTTATTGGCTAAATATTTAATAACAAAGTGATCAGTATAAAAAAATACAGGGTATCCAGTTATATAGTGTTTAAATTTGTTGATAGCATAAATAACAGCTAGAATCTCCTTTTATGTTATTGTGTAATTCAACTCAGCAGGAGTTAAGTTTTTGCTAATGTAATATATAGCGTAGGGTTTCTTGTCTTCTTCTTGGCCAAGAACAGCTCCGATAGTTGTATCTGATGCGTCTGATGAATTCCGGAAAGGTATATCCCAATTCGGGCCTCGTAATACTGGTGCTTTCGATACTAACCGTTTTAGATCTGTAAAGGCAGTGTCACATCTATCAGTCCATATAAAATCGACATTCCCTGTCAAGGAATATAAAGGAGCAGCAATTTGCGAAAAGTTCTTTATAAATCTATGATAATATCCAGCAAATCCCAAAAAACTACGTACCTCTGTTTGAATACAGGGAGTAGCTAATAAGAGGATTAGCTGTATCTTTGATGGATCTTCTTGAATTCCAGCTGCTGAAATGTAATGACCCAAAATCAGGCCTTTTGTCATCATCATATGAAATTTCTCATGACTTAAGCATAGTCTAGTAGCAATAAACCGTTCTAGGACTTTCTCCAATGTTTGTAATGCCTGATCAAAGTCATCTCCATAGGGTGTGAAATCATCCATGTACACCTCCAATCCTTCATTTATCAAGTCTGCAAAAATACTAAGTATGGCTCTTTGGAATGTAGCAGGTGCGTTGCACAATCCGAAAGACAATACCCTGTAAGCAATTGTTCCCCAAGGGCAAGTGAAATTAGTTTTATCCTGGTCTTCAGAGGCAATTTGAATTTGGTTGTAGCCACTAAAGCCATCTAGGAAAGAGAAGAATGTATTTCCTGCTAGTGTATCTAGGACCTGGTTGATAAATGGAAGGGGAAAATGGTCTTTTTGCGTTGCTTTGTTGAGTTCTCTATAGTCAATGCATATCCGCCATTTTCCATTCTTTTTGGGGACAAATACTAATGGAGAAACCCATTTACTGTCAAATATAGGATAAATAAAATTCACATCTAATAGTTTTTGAAGCTCTTCTTTCACAATATCCTTTAGATGAGGATTTAATCTACGTTGTGGCTGTCGAATGGGTCTTGCATCTTTTTCAGTGTAGATGTGATGCATGCCTAACTAACGGTCAATCCCTTTCATGTCTGAGTAATTCCATGCAAAATCTCATTTATATTTCCTAAGGACTTGGATAAGTTCCTATTGTTGGTCATTACTCAGATTACTATTAATGTTCAGGACTTTCCCTTGATCGATTTCAATAGGATTGCTATTATAGACATTGGTTGTTGGTATCAGTTGGTCATTAATGTCTCTCAAGGAATCTTCTTTAATCTCATTATCAAGGACTACTTCAATCATGTGACATCTCAAATTAGACACTACAACAGGGTGATTGATAAAGGTGTTAATGAAATTGTCTTCTATTTGGTTTTTGAATTCAAGCGCATCTCCCACAATCAATAGTGAATGAACATTTTCTTTTAAATATACTACTAATTGTTTCCTAGTTTTTACAATGGTTAGGCTTGGCTGAGCAGGAGGGTATAAAGCTAGATTCTTTACATCATTCCCTCTGGTTATGGTCATACTGCCTGTTCGGCAGCCTATATAAGCATCGGTTGTTGCTAGCCAAGGCCTTCCTAGTATTAAGGGATGTCCATCTAGCCGATTTCTGGGGTTAATAATAAAAAAATATGTTGGATATTCCCAAGAGTCCATAGAAACCATCACATCTTGTAATGTTCCTTCTGGCCTAATTACTGAACGGTCAACTAGTTCCAGCAAGGTAGTGGTTGGTTCTAAGGTTGTGATGCCAAGCACTTCGCAAGTTTCTGTTGTAAGAATGTTAATGGCTGCCCCTAAGTCAACTAAAGCATTGGGAAAAGAGCGGCCATTTATTTGTACTGTGACAATGGGATTTCCCAGGTCTTCGTATTTTATAGGTGTCTCTTTTCCTAGTAATAAATCAGACAAAGTTCTGACGACATGGATAGTTGGTGTTATTTTTGTTTTCCTCACAGACTTATTTGCACACAATTCTTTAATGGTTTTAGCATATATTAGAATGTCTTGAATGGCCTGGAGGAGGGGTATTTTTATACAGAGATTTTTGAGTTCACCCAGAAGATCAAAGTCGGGATATTCAATAGGTCGAGGTATTATCAATATTTCTGGGAATGGGGGAGAAGTAATTATAACTTGCTCGGGATATTTCTGCTTGACTGTATCTCCTCCCTATTTTATTTGTTGGTCATCTATATTCAAAGGCTTATTCGGATATGTTTCTTTAACTTTAGGTTGCAGATTTTTGTCCTCATCTGGAGCAATTACGCATCCAGATCTTAACTTAAGTTCATTACATTCTCTCATCTCAACTTCAGGGTCCAGACTCTCAATAATTTGGACTAATTGGATTGGTCTGTTAGGATTTGGGTTGGGTTGAGCTAGGAGTTGCGGTCGTATATTAGGTTGAGGATTTTGCTGCAACGTGTAAGGTGCTGGTAAGGTTGGTTGAGGCATAGGAACTGTTCCCATAGGATGGTTTGCAGATCGTTTCCAATTTGGTTGCCAGTTCTGATTTTGCGAGGTAGAAGGAGACCATTGAGAGGAATAGGGTGTGTTCTACCATAAAGGTGGAGGGTAAGAGGAATTTGGCCAATTATTATTTGGATTTGATTGGTTAGGCCATGGTGGCATAGAAAATTCTTGAGGTGGCCAAGTAGAGAAAGGTGGTTGGTTCTGCCATGCTGTTCCTAAATACCGCTGAGAATTAAATTGTGAAGAAGGAAAGAACGAAGATGGTTTTGTAGGCATACCTGTCAGATGTGTTTGCCATTGACGGCGCTGGTTCATTAGATATATTGGTTCCACTTCCTCTTCTACTTCCTTGAAGATTACCTTTAATCCAAGAAGCGATGGGTATCTTTCCGTAGTGTGATCCTTAGTGAAAATGGCTCATGTTTATATCATATCTAACGAACATTCTTTATGATTGTGTTTCTTTCTGCAGCGTGGACAAAAAAATAGCCAGATTCTGTTCTGCTTCGGCTTGCTTTTGTTTGGCTTGCATGATATCCAATTGTGTGGTCAGGGTCCCCAGGATATCAGTCTTGTTCCTACACTTTTATGATATCATACTTAGGGAATAATTCATATGAGCTGCCATACCTGTGCCTTCCTTCGCTTGGTTTATGTATGCTGGAGGGTGCCTCTGTTGTGCTTCTTTTTGTTCAAGTAAGTGCTTTTCCTTGGTCACTTTTCTATATATTTCTTCATGTTGATGTGGTTGTCTTTTGTTGTTGTTGTGTGTAGGTTCTTGGTATCTGATACTGATACTGAGCTCTAAATAGGATTCATAGTGTTTGTAGGGGTGTTTGATCTCTTTACTTGCATGGATGTTGAAGGAGAATGCATGGAGAGACTATTGTTGTGAGAACACAAGCTGCTACAGGGTTTCTTGTAGTTACTACAAGAAATCCTGTAGCTGCCTTTTTCATCATTTTTTTCCTTTTTTTTCACTTGGAGGAGGAATGGGTGGTGATGTCGGAGTGAATGGATGGAAATGGAGGAGATGAAGTGGTAGGTGACTGAGGCCAATGATGGCATGACCCTTGAACTTTTTGTTTTCTTTCTCTTTTATTGTATTTTTTTCATTTTTTTAGTGGCTTTTTATGGACACCGAGGTTGGTATGGTCATGAGATGGTGTTGGGTGAGAGGTGGTGAGGTGTATGGTCCGTTCTTTCAACCTAGAATAGGACTGCATCATCATTTTCCAATCAAAATTTCATTTTGGTAGCGTTTCAGGACATCCTGTGGTACTACAAGAAACTCCTGTAGTAACTACAGGAAACCCTGTAGAAGTCAGAGAACAGCATAAAAACTGGTTTTTGATGTCTAGAAGTGAGGATGGACGATGGAGACATAGTAGGCATGGGAGATATGAAGTGAATGTAGGAATAATGGGGTGATGCTTGGATTGTTGTCCCCTAAACTCTGAGTCCTTTATTTCCTTTAAAAACCTACAAAAATCACAGAATTTTATTAGTGGGCAGGTTTGAGGTCCCTGCCATGGCATTTTGCTTCTTCCTTTTTCTCTTTTTCTTCCTTTTTTTTGAAAGACACATAGGTCACCTCAAAGGAGGTTTTCAACCTATTTTCCTCTCCTAGGCACCTCAAGGGAGGGTTTCACCTAGGGATATTTTTATTTTCCATTTTTCACTCTTGGGTTGCCTCAAGGAGTTTTTCAACCCAAAAGTTGGCCTCAGGTGCCTCATAGAGGTTTTCACATAGGTCCCTTATAGTTTTTTCCCTTTTTTTCATTTAAAAAATAAATAAAATTAGTCTTCAATAATTTGGTGAGCACGAAGCTGAGACACTTCCAAGCACATTCACTTACTTACTGATGGTACTGATGAACTCTTCCCTTGATAGAGGTCTTTTATAGGCTTTCAATCTGTATCCATTGACAAGCAAGGGGATACCTTCTTCATCAATTGTCCTTCTTTGCACAACCTCATTGTCATGGAACTTTTCTATCAGATTTAGGCCCAGCCACTTGGTCATCAATTTGTCTTTGAAGTCCCCTAACCTGGAGTCATATAGCATAGCCCAATCACCTTCTTGAAAAAAAATTCTTTGATGTTTTTGTCATGCCAAACCTTTCTTTGTACTTGAATATTTTATGTGTGTAGGAGGTTGTACATCTCGAATTCATCTAAACCATTGAGTTAGAGCAGCCTCTCTTGTTGTGCCTTTGTAACATCCAAATCCAACTGTGCTACCATTCTCAAAGTGTTGTAGTCAAACTCAATGGAGAGAAAAGACTTCTTTCCATAAACCAAGTCATAAGGTGTGAAGCTAGTGGTTTTCTTCCAGGTTGTATTATAGGCCCAAGTGGCCTCCACTAGTCTGTCAGCCCAATATTTTTGTTGTTGCTCACAACCTTGGTGAGAATTCCTTCCAATGCTCTGTTAGTAACATCTACTTGTCCATTGGCCCGAGGATGATAAGAAGTTGACTTCTGGTGTTTGATCTGATGCTGCCTCAATAGATTTTCAATAAGGTGTGAGGTGAATTGAGCTCCCTAATCAGTGACTAGCTCTCTAGGGTACCCAAACTTGTAAAATGCATTCTCCCTTAAGAACTCAGCCACTTTCTCCTCTGTGGCTACCTTGACAGCGTTGGTTTCGACCATTTTTTCAAATAATCAGTGCATACAATTATGTACTTTTTCTACTCTGATGGTGGATCAATGGACCTAATGAAATCGATTCCCCACTTGTGAAATGGCTCAAGAGTCACTTGAGGGTCCAAAGGAATTTCATCCATGGGAGTAGGTTTTCCCATTTTTTGGCACTAGTCACATTGACTTGTGTATCTTCTTGCATCTCGGTGGAGAGTGGGTTAGTAGTAGCCAACTTGCAGAACCTTGAAGGTTTTCATCTTGGTTGTCGCAATGACCACAACAAGGCCCATCATGACATGCCAGAAGGATGCCAAAGACTTCCTCCTCCCTGAAAGATCTCCTAAAAATTTTATTTGGGCCTAGCTTAAAGAGATTGCCCCCAATCCAAGTGAATGGGGCACTCTTTCTTATAATTCTGCTCTTTTCCTTGGAGGACAAATTTGGAGGGAACTGTGCAGCCACTAAGTATTTGGCTAAGTTAGAAAAACATGGAGAGAGAACTGAAATAGAAAATAAATGTTCATCTAGAAGCTGATCATTAACCATTCCTTCCTCACCTGCAGGCAAAGGAAGTCTAGACAAAAAAATCTGCAACTATATTTTCTCTACCAGGCTTGTCAATGATAGTTAGATCAAACTATTATAATAAAAGAAACCATCTAATAATTATAGCATTCACATCGGGCTTGTTCATCAAATATTTAATAGCAGCATGGTCAGTATGTACAAAGGTCTGGTAACCAGTGATGTAGTGTCTAAATTAATTCAAGGAATGGACAACAACTAGGAGCTCTTTTCAGTCAAAGTATAGTTCAATTCAGCCTTGGACAAATTTTTGCTAATGAAATAAATGGTATAAGGAAACTTGTCATCTATCTTCCCTGGATTTTCTCCTATAGCTTTGTCAAAGGCATTAGCATGTATGTGGAAATGAAGATCCCAATTTGGACCTCAAAGTATGGGTGAAGTAGTCAACTTTTCCTTTAAGGTTTCTAGGGCCTCTTAGCAGCTTTCTGACTAGAGAAATTCAGATTCCTTGGCCAATAGTCCAAACAAAGGTGATGTTACTTTGTTGAAGTCTTTTATGAATCTCTTATAGTATGTTGCTAAGCCTAAGAAAATTATGACATCCTTTGCTTGTAAGGAGTAGGGGCCCTCTTTATGATAGAAATTTTATTTGGGTCCCCTGGCAGTCCTTCCTGGGATATTGAGTGACCGAGAATAGTTGTTGCATTCATCAAGGACTCACACTTCTCCAAACTAAGGGACGGGTTCATTTCAATGCACTTATTTAATACTTTCCCCAAGTTAGAAAGAACCTCCAAGAAATTAGACCCATAGGGAGTGAAATGATCCATATATATTTCTACAGAGTCATGGACTAGCTCTGCAAAGATGCTCAGAACTGCCCTCTGAAAAGTGGCAAGGGCATTACATAATCCAAAAGGAAGGACCCTCTAAGAAAAAGTCACCCAAGGACAAGTGAAAGTGGTTTTATCTTTGTCCTTTAGGCTAATATGGATCTGATTGTAACCATTGAATCCATCCAGGAAAGAGATGAACTTCTTTCCTGCAAGACCATCCAAGACTTGATCAATGAAAGGTAGAGGGAAATGGTCTTTTTGGTGGATTTATTTAACTCTCTGTAGTCCATATATATCCTCCATTTTACATTCTTCTTTGGGACCAGAACTAGAGGAGTCACCCACTTACTATCTGAGATGGGGTAAATGAACCTTGAATCCAATAACTTCTGCAGTTCTTCTTTAACTATGTCTTTGAGGGCTCGGTTCATTCTCCACTAAGGTTGTCACACTGGCTTAAAACCTTCCTTGATGCAAATGTGGTGAGTACACACCGAAAGGTGCACTCCCTTCATTTTTTTATAACTCTAGGCAAAGGCATCTAGATGCTTTCTTAGCATGTCACATAACTCCTTTTACTGATGTGCAGAGAGAGGGGTTGATTTTCAATGTTTTCACTGGACCAAATTCTATCATCTTGACATAAGTAGGACTTGAGTCATCTAGGCACAAATCAGTTCAAGGGTTATCTTCAGCTTTCTTTACTAACTCATCAAGAGACATGGTGTTGGGGGGCTAATTCTAGAGGATTTGATCAATCAGGTTGTCTTCATCAAGTGCCCCCCTCCTATGGTAGCATCTAGGGTACAAATTGGGTAAGATGTGGCAGAGTAGACTTCATCTTCCTCCTCTTCCAACCATAAAGGTAAGTCATGCTCTAGACATGGTTGAGAAGGAGGGTACAATAACAATTGTTTAGACAAATGCCCATTTTTAATGGTCATATTCCAAGCCCTGCAACTTATGTAAGCATCAGCAATGGCTAGCCATGGCCTTCCAAGGATGAGAGGATAACCATCGAACTTGGTATTAGGTTGGATAACTAAGAAGTTAGCAGGGTATTCCCAGGAATCAATGGAGACCATCACATCCTCAATAACTCCCTCAGGAGCTATTGTGGATCTGTCTACAAGCTGCAATCCTATTAGGGTCTTCCTTAATGATCCTTGGAGATTCAGTTTAAGCATAGTCTCCTTAGTCATCACATTGATGGAAGCCCCAAGATCAATTAAGGTATGGGGGGATACGATACCATCAATGGGCACATCTACCATAGGACTTCCCGGGTCTAGATACTTCGAGCAAATCACTCTCTCCAACATTAAGTTAGACAATTGTCCAATGACATTAATGGTAGGGGTGTCTTTCTTTCTCCTCCCAGGATGTTTGAAGAATTTATCCTTGATTAACTTGTTGTAGATGGGGACATGCTTGATATCTTGGAGGAGTGGGATTTTAACACACAATTTTTTCAATTCACCCAGAAGTTCAGTATCTTTTGCGGTGTGCTGGCTAAGATGGATTAATCTCTCAGGAAAAGGAGGTGGATTGGCTTGAGGAACACTCTCTTACTTTTTCTCTTCAAGATCCTCAGGTGGAGATGGAGGTTGATTATCTAGAAGCACTCTTCTAGACCTGAGGCTGATTTCTTGAATTTCCACAGCATAGGTAGGGTAAGATGTCTCTCCAATATAGACTTGTTGTACCTTCTTGTTGTTCGAGTTCAGATTTTGCTGAGCAAGCATATGAGGTTGCTTAGGTGGAGCAGGGTGAAGGAGTTGTGGCTGAGATGGAGGTGGAGGCAACAAGGTTGGAGATTGGTTGTTTGGGGGCCTACACCATTGTGATAGTGTATTCCACTAAGGTTGTGGGGCAACATATGGATGAAATGATTGATTAGCAGGTTGGGAATGGTATTGAGGTGCAAAAGACCAGGGAGAAGGTGTGGGACATGAAGGATGAGCTGGAGGAAAGCGAGGGGGAATGGATGCATTTTGGTTAGGGTTGTAATATGAATAGGATGCCCCTTGTATGCCCTACTGGTATGGTCAAGGTCCTTGAGGCCCCCTTTGGTTGATATAGCAGATTTGTCCAGTCATGTTATCGGGAAATCTAGTGTCTATGTAGAGCTGCTAGTCCCACTAAGGTTGGTAGCTACCTTAGAAACAAACAAACTAAAACCACTTTCGTTTTCCTTTATGAGAAGTAGATAAGAGAGGAAAAAAGGAGACCAACCTCTGTCTTGCGCTTGGTTCCCTACTTGATTCCTCTCCCTTCTGATAGGTCTTTGTCACTCGCTTCCTCATTTACCCAGCTTCAAAGTGCACCCGTGGAATCAAAGCAGCATAACACTATCCAAGAATAGAGATCTACAATCATAAACAATATAGGACCAGATATATATTGACCACACAAATGCATATATCATCAATCATACAAGAATGTGAAGGAAAACTTAAATAGCTTTATTAATAATCAAGAATAGCAAAGAGCATTACAACCAATTGTTCTGACCCAGCGTCATCCCCTCAGCAAGAAAGCCCTTCTTCACCTCATGAAAAGCTTAGATCACCCAACACTATGATGTTACACCGAGAAACCAGCAGCACTTCCTTACAAGATACAAAATTCCAGCCTCTGGATCTCTAGGATGAGGGATCCATATATAGATGTTTGCAAGGGGGGTGAGTCAGCTTTTGAAATTTGATTAGTGTCCTCTCTCTGATAGTTCTTGATTCCAGTTGGATATTGATGATCTCTTACTCATCCCTGGGCGAATGCAGAGAGGCAAGTGTCACAGAAGAAGTTTCTGGAAGATTCCATGATCCTCCACCTCAAAGATTGACCCTGCCATTTGTCCACTTTCACCCATCGCACCCCATAGAAGGGCTTTTCAGTATGCATCGCACCTCCCGTGTGCATTTAGGTGGGATGCAGCACACTTTGACCATGGAGCAGGTGAGATGGTCCAGTTTTGACCAGTTCTGAGTAGTTTTTTATGGAGAACTTCTGGGAGATGTTATAATCAGTTGACCTTGTTCCTTTAGGGGTTGTAACAACACTTTTAGGGACTTAGGAGCCCTTGGTTTATGGACATTTATGATTGGGGTTGCAGTGCCCAAAAATTTCTATAACGGTTCCCCCTAAAGCATGAGGTTGTTAATCTTTTGATGTCGAGTAAAATGCTTTATCATGAGGATCCGAAGTTTTTTCAAGCTCGAAGGCGACCTGTAATAAGATACAATACAATACATTATCTTCATAATTTTTTCATGATCTAGCTGAGGCGGGCATTCCCATGCTCAGCTTTATAAATTCATTTTCATGTACATAAGACAGACAATCGTCTGAGTGCAGACTAATGATTCTGGTAGAGCCATCATCCCTTGGATTGGATGATTATCTGTGCAGCAATGATGTACATTTGATGTCTTTATTTTGCTGAATATATATCGCAGCCAGGATGGATGAAACTAGATCCAGGGTCTTCAATCTCGTTCGATCTTCACTCAAAGTACAAGTCGATCCATGTGAGAGATGTTCTGGAGTTGAACATGGAAAGACATCGCCTGATTACCAGCCAATGATGTAAGTTGTTAACAGGCGTGAGAGGAATCACCGATAATGATGATGACCCTCAAGGTACTACAGTACAATTCACGTGGTGTGAATAAGAGACTTGGCGTCGAACACCACGCAAAATATTTCGGTCGAAGGCCATTGATGTAAACCTATCACCGGAAGTGAAAAACTTGCCATTGAGGCATGCAAGCTTCAAAGTACCGAAAGGGTTGTTCCTAGATCGACTTCCTGGATAATGAGCTGATGTCGACAAGAAGTGATCCGTCATAGGAGGGCCTTATTGAATCCCACATCAATGACATGGAACGGAGCAAATGATTTTAATGGAGGTGAAAACGATCTGATGATATAAGGTTCGGGTGGTGATCATGAAAGAATGGAGCGTAAATGTATTGCAGTGGATGAGACACAGGTGAATTCTCTGAGCGACTTCTCTTGAACATATCGGCGACACTAACATGATGGATTGGTAGTGTTAACCCCAAATATGGATGGTGCGATGGACCAATGGTGATATGACCAATGAAGGAACAACCCAACCTAACTCGGATGCAGAGTGAAAGTGTCATGTTCAAGAGCGACTTGCTACCAATAAAGTTTCTTCAAATTTTCTTCCCAATTTTTCCCCAATCATTGCTGACGAGTACCTCTTTATTTTTGTCAAGCTTGAGGAGGATAGCATCTGCTTGTTCTATAATTTTCCCTTCGGGAAAACCCATCGCTATGTTTAACGAGCCTATCGATAGTGAAACTCGTTCTTGTCTGTATGGACAAGTTTGTCGCTATTTGGTTTTAACGAGTTTAACGACAAAGATAACTCGATCCTTTTCAATTTTAGAGAGTCTGAAAAGGGACGTAAAGAAAACTCCAATAATCCTTTTTTGTCATATAATCTCTTAAGTCTGAAAAAGTATAAAATAATACAAAAGGGATGGATTTTCGGTAATTTTAACGAGCCGAACAAAACAAGCGCTCGATACTTTTGTATAATAATCCCTCAAGTCCAAAAAGATTAAAATCTAAAGGAGGGATGGCACTTCTGGTCACTTTAACGAGCTGGAGAGGCCAATTGCTCGGCAATCTTTTCATATTTTACGAGTCAGATGAAAAGAGCTTAAAGGAGACTCGTTTTTCGAGGAACGAGTGATAAATTCGGGTAGCAACTAATTTCAGGTAAGGTTTGGAATTTTCCAATCACGATAGTGTCACAAGGATGGCTAATGGGATCAATATTTGCAACTGTTCCTCAAAAGGGTAAACAATCAAATGGAGGTGAATGATCGGCCAATAAAGAGTGGAGATGATGATGAGAACGTGACCAAGGCTTAAAAGGCTAATGATAATGCATTCACAATGGCTATTTACCGGAAATTGGTTCATTTTTTAATGAGCTTAAACTCTGAGGGAACGTTTGCTCATTGCTTATGTTTATTTTTTAACGAGCTTGAATTCCGCATTAAAATTGCTCTATCCAGTCGTATAATAATGATGTCTCATTTAAAATGGCATTTTTTTAAAGCTTTGCCCCACATCCTTTCTTTATGCAAGTTAGGAAACGACCAATCCTACGAGTTTAAAGGGTTAGAGGACCTACAAATTTAAAAACTAAATGGTCGCTCTTCACTTGCACGCCAAAAGGTTTGCATGCCCCCGGGTATAGTGAAAAACTTTCCAAGTTACCAAAGATTGATCTATCTGCACTGCGGACCAAACACTTCCTCGGCGATGTCTACTGAAATAAACAAAGGCGAGTGGCGTAACTAGCTCCACTCACATAACTTTGACGAATGAATATTATTCCAGTCTAATCTCATAAACCAATCATATATCCTTCACTGAAACCTACCCTATACCCAAGGTTTTCCTGTCAAAACAGACCAGGGTGCATGACCCCTGGGTTTCAGTCATGTCCTCTGAATCACTCGTGCTCATCAGGTGGACGAACTGGGGATTGATGAGACATTCCTTGCGTGAAAAGACCATTCAGGGATGGTATTTGACTATTTTCTATGTGTGAACTGGGGAATGAAAGCTGGTCTACGAGCTTGACCACTCTTCCTTCATGCGGAAAACACATTACTCTAAAAAGTGAGGAGACAATGGCTCCCATGCAATAAATATAGTCGCGTCCAAGGAGTAGATTATAATCCAGGGGTCCTTAGACTACCATTACGTTCATGTGAACGGTTTTCCTTCTCAATGTTATCGGCACATTGGGAAGGATCCCTAATGGTCGACTGGTTCCTTTATCAAAGCCTGTTAGATTTCTCATTTCAGGAAAAAGCGATGGAGAACCAAGTGCTTTCCAAGCAGTTGAGGAAAGGATACTCAAAGAAGCCCCTTCATCTATGATGGTACCGGCCATCACCATTCTATATATTTTAGCAATGATTCGAAATGGTATACTGGCCGGTAAACAGGCTCTGCCTAGTAGATTCCAATCGAAGGAAACAACTAGGTTGCTTGGAGGTGGGATCGAATAGACGGCCGGATATGAATCTGACGAACTTCCTTCCTGCGGTAAAGGAACGGGTAGACTGCCCCCATGTTCATCGGAGTCTGTGCTTACGAAGATAATTTTAACGGTGTCGTTCTTGTTCTCTCCGGTGACTGTATCATCTAAAGATGGACCTTCTGAAGGCAAGACCGGGTCAACTGCCGCCTCAACCTTTTGACTTTCGTCTGGTGTGGATTCATAGGGTTCATCTTCAATGATAAACGCTTCAGCCGACCACAATGGCGTGTCAGCCAGATTTTCAACTAGTGACGGACTCGGCAAGAGTTTCTTATATCCAGGAGGAAGCCGTAACGGTGAAACCGGACGGTCGTCCAAGACTCTTTTAGCCTTGTCTAAGAAGGGACAATGGTGGACGGTGTGATCGCCTTCACACAATTTACAAGGAAATTTACATTTTCCTTTTTGTCCAGGGGCTTCACTTTCACTAGTTGACGATGTATTCTCAACATGATCGTCAGAGGTTGATGACACTGGATTGTGCAAACGAGGAGACCAGTCCCTTAGGATCCGAGGGATGCAAGGAAAATCTCGATGATAGTGGTATCCTTTGCAAATGACACATGGTGATTTAGGCCTAGATGGTGCAGTGTGTGGATTTTCGCTAGACGACGCCTGGTTGCCCCTTTTCGCCTTTGGCTCCTTCTTCTTCTTCTCTTTCTTCTTTTTCTCCTTCTTCTTCTCTTTCTTCTTTTTCTCCTTCTTCTTCTCTTTCTTCTTTTTCTCCTTCTTCTTCTCAGTTAATTGATTTTTGGCTTTACCAGCTTCATCAAGCGAAGAGGAAGGAGGAGAGGGAGAATTGGACGAAGTAGAAGGTTGGGGGATAACCCTGGTATCATTTAGTTGTTGACTTTATTGTTCAGGAATCACGGTGTTCTGAACGACAAAGGTCGAGAAGAGCCATACGGGCAAGCCGATTGTCAATCTTGGAAGTGACAATGTGGCCATATGGGGTGCACCAATATCTCCCCAAGAGGAGAAAGGACTAGGATTTCCTCCAAGGGAAAATCCTTGGTTGGTGGACTCCATTTTTCTCAACCTAATACCAACATAGGAAAGGTGATGTTTATTCCGATTAAAATAAATTTTAGACGCTTTGACACAACTTGTTTTTTCAATTTTTAAGAGTCGAGAAAAAACAAAATATGACTCTAGTCGCCTTCGATTTTTAATGAGCTCGAAGTGACAAGTGCTCAGATGGACCTTTTCCTTTAAGGAGTCTGAACAGGAACGAAAGAGACTACTCTAGAAATCGGGCAGCCATCATTCTCGGTGGATTTGGCCTTGGAGGTGTTGGAGGAGTTCGCACAGTTTGCAAGGGGCTAGCAGTTGGAGTTTGGGGTTGTGTTGCAATATAATTATCAATTAACCTATTAGCTCTTTCTGTTTCGAGGTCTACAAGAAATTGAGGATTGGGGACAATATAATCAACAACCCTTTCGGATTTAGACTCAAACAATGATATCTCAAACCGTTTGTCAAACTCAATCTCTTCAAGATACTCAAAAATGTCGGGACATGAATGCGATTTGAACACAGGAGTTATGGTGCTTTCTTGATGAAGGAGTCTCGGGATAAAATTGGGGTTTTCGTAGATATGAGGAGGATCTGGGTCTGGATTGGCTCTGGTATATCGTCTCGAAGCCAGCGTGCTATTGACAAAAATCATCGGACACAACCAACTTACTCAGCCTTTCCAATCCTAAGCTCATCATCCGGAAGCTTAGAATTATTATGAAACAAGGGGATTTGATTTCAGTTTTATCCCCAGTATGGTCGCCACTATGTTAGCACCTAAATTTGCCTTAGGCTGAAGGAAGGAAAAAATTAGGGTAACCACAAACCACACTCAGTCTGGTAGCTAACCCTACCAGAGCAGGAGAGGGCTCTCTCCGAGTCACGCTCGGTGAATAGGTAAGAAAAAAAAATGGTCAGAGATGACTTACAATGAAATATTGATCTTAGGCTAGTAAGTGAATATGGATATAAGAAACAATTTTTATGAATGACCGAGCTTCTGGGATGGTATGGGACCAACGCTCAGCAAATAACAGAGAATTTAACACAAAGGCACAGATTATTCTGTGAGGCAAGGCAGGCGGAAAATGTAGAAATTTAGTTTGAAGTAACGCGAAATGAATAGATTGTTGAAGAGAGTGAAAGGGGCATAGTTACATGAATCCTTTTCAACAGAAGAAAAACACTGAACATGAAATTTTCCCACAGGCAGAGCAATAAAAATGAATTCTACCTAATCTCACTCAAAAAATTTCACTAGAAATGAACATGAATTGCATTATGAAACATAACAAAATACATATGAAACATAAGAGACACATTTGTTGCACTCACAACCACAAGAATCTCATGAAACAGAGCCGCTGCCTTTCATTAATTCTCTGTCAAAATTACACAGTGAAGAAACAGAGCTTCTTTCCCACAAGTCTCCCAGAAGTTACAAGCCAACCAACCTTTTGCAAATAGCTTGCATACAATATATAGAATGTGTAAGGAAGAGATAGAATGCCCAAGGTTTAGGGAGTTACTCGAATCATTGCAAAATGGAGATGGAGAGCCAACCATCAGCTACAGGTGTAGCGCCACAAACATGACATTTGGCTTGGGTGGTCGTTTGCGTTCCTTCGCCACTTGGAGAGAAGCCAATCTGGATAAAAAATACTTTAAATACCACTTTTGGTGCCAAAAAACCGAAGTGTAGATGAGTGAGCCCACTTGGAGAAGTCGCAAACCAAAATTTCACGAAACGGAAGCAAATTGGGCAATTTTTCCTCTGTGCGCCGCGCCATTTTCGTTGTTCGCCGCGCTAATTTGGGGCCTGTTTTGGGGCACTTTCAGGTGTCCAAAATATGCCCAAGTTGGATTTTTGGAAATCTTGTCCTATCTACTTTCTAACCCCACTGGAATTTTTGAATTTGGTGCTCATTTGCCCCTCCAAATCTTCATTCTCCCAAGACTGCTTCCTGTGTGTCAAAAAAGTGGCAGAGAGGCTATTTTTTGGTGTTTTTTGACCTTTTGGAGACTCATCTCTTGCCAAAATTTCTTGTCCGGGAACCAGTAGTCATGATTTTCCATTTTGAATCCAAAAATGCAAACCATTCCTCATTTGGAGCTCTAGAATTTTAGCGTCGCACCAGTGGCGCAGCGCACAGGGAGAAAAACCCTGTTTTTTGCCCAAAAATTTGTGAAGTGACCAAAAATTCCCCAAAATTTCCTTAAATTTGGGCTTGAGGTTCCCTATGGGGTGTTATGATGGGCCAAGGAAGCCTCAGCCAAGATTCAAAGCCGATCTTTCTCTTTTGCCTCTTTTTCCTTTCTTGTTGCTTTTCTCAATTTCGCCTTCAAGCTCCTTATCCAGGCCCTTGCACTCATGTTTCGTGTCCTGTAAAGATAATCCATGTGTCTCAGTAAGGCAAGGTCCTGATCGGCCTTATCCAGCAGCCTCTCCAAGTGCTTGTTCACGCTCTTGAGATGGGCCTCCCGATCCTCATTGATCTCTTGCTCCAATGATGTGAGCTCAACTCTTCTCCTTTGAGCAGCTTGGCAATGCTCACGAATGTTTTGTAGCTCCATAATCGCCTGTTGATCCTCAAGCTGCTTGTTTCTCTGCTCCATGTACTTCATGTTCCACTTGGCCCTCTCCAAGTCAAGGGATAAGGACTCAATCACTGATTGCTGCTCCTAGATAATCTTTGTAAGCTCTACATTTGTTGGTTCTGCATCTGTCTCATCATCATGGAGGAGAACGAATTCGGTCTCTCATTCACCTGATGGCCCTTCCTCCTGCACCGGCTCCTTACCTTTGCCCTGCTCATGTGATGCTGATGTCGGAAGCGAGGCCCCTTCCACCCCGGGTGGAGATAACACTCGCTTTGCTGCTGCAAATAAGGGTCTACTGCCTCTCTGATAGGTGATGTATACTGGCATAGTAGCAGTCTCATGTCACTCATACTGATGAGATGGGCCACCTATCTCATGCTCTGCCTCTGATACCACCTGTGGAGCGCTGAAGAAGTCACAGGAGATGAAGTCCTCCCAAGCAATACCCTGCAATCCCAACTGATGGTCCACCAAAATCCGGATAAGAGCAAAGTGATAAACACTGTTGAGCTGTTGTCGAGGGGTCTTGTGCTGCATGAAATTTTTCATCCTCTCTATGTTTCCGCAGATGAAAAATGGGAGGTTCATCATTCGCACCCTGGTAAAGTGCATGAGTAACCTGATGTGATAGGCATAAAGGCGAGAAAACCTCCACTCACAACTGAAGTACTTCATGATCAATTTCATGAGCGGAGCATACTCATCTCTCAAAAATCTGAACAGGAAAACTCTCATGAGCTGACTCAAACAACTGGCCTTAATGTAAGCCTCATAATGATGCCTCTCCACCTTCTTCTTCTTATGCCATTGTTCTCCAACATTTGGTATACCTGTTGCTACTGATATGGCTTCGGGTGTCAATGTGAAAGTGACCCCAGCCAAGATAGACTGACCTCCATGTAGGTGAAGTGCAAAAAGACGGGCCAACTCATGATGAACTCTGACATTTGCCACCCTTTGACAAAATTCAAAACATGCTAAGTGCTGGAAACATGACAGAGAAAGAGGGCATGCCTGCAACTCGGCGAGGGTGTTTGGCTCATCTCTAACATGTTTGTCACTCCGGTGATGTCTCCTGGGGGCCTGTTCTCCTGAAGCTGTATCACTGTGGGTTTCCTCCTCATATTCTGATGAAACCTCGGATGCCATGACTGTTGTTTGTAAACTGAATTTAGGTTGCCCTTTGATTATAGTGAAGCTGGAGTTTGCATTGACAATCTTCCACCAAGGGGACAATTAAAAAGGGAGTATTAGGAGGGGGATAATATAATGGGAATAGGGGTTTATAGGAGAATTTTGTTTAGGGATATAGAGGGGGTTTTGGGGTATTTTGATAGGGTAGGTTTTTTGTTTTTGGCAAGGTAAGGTTTTAGGGTTTGTAAGGTAGGGTTTGGGATTTATTTAGCAATAGGAAGAGGGGAAAGGAAGTATGATTTTGGTAGGGTTAGGGTAGCGATTATGGGGACAATGGCATAGGGGAATAAGGAATAGGGGTAGGGTAGGAAGAATAGCCTTGGCAGCAATATCACTATAGCACAAACCCTAGCATAATGGTTTTCTTTGGTGTCTTCTTTGTGCTTACTTTATGAAAATATTTTGCATTTTATTATAGGCATAAAATCATCATATTACCCATAAAAATTGGTGCGCAATTGAATTTAGGTAGCCTACCTTGCAAATAGAAGAGCTCCACAAAAAATTTGAGGCGATTTGACAAAGTTCTGGGCGTTTTTCCTTGTGCGCCGCGAGCAAAGCCCAGTGCGTCGCGCGCTCTGAGTGCATCATGCCAGTGTTAATTTTGAACTGTGGGCAGGCTCTGTGTGCGCCACACCCAGTGAGTGTGCCACGCTCTTGCCTGTGTGCGCCACACGCCTTCAAACTGCCTCCAACTCCCTCAAACGCTCACGATGCACACTCACACCCTTTGCAACGTTTCTCCAAGGCTTGGATTAGCACAATGACTTTTGATTTTGATGAACATTTGTATATAGAGCCTTGGTAGTGATGTTTTAAATTTACTTTTTTAAAAAGCCAACTTTTCTAATGTCCTATTCAACACCTTTTCACTGATTTTAATATAACCCTGATTTTCACTTTTCCTCTGAAATTTTGGCTCAAACGATGAAATTTTCGACACTTTTTGCAGGGATTGCATGACAGAGCATCTGGTCACGGGAATCATGACTGCACCTGAAGGAATCAATTGTCGACTCTTTTTGAACATTTTGTCACAAATGACACTATTTGACTTTTCTTCAAAACAGAGTTTTGAAGAATAGTCGAAGTCTATCATCATGATGATGAAACTCTGTGGATCATTACTTTGCAAGAACATCCCTCTGGCCTGCATGGCTTTATTGGACATATTAAAGACCAAATTGATCAATCCCTAGACCTAATGACCAAAAATGACCTTTGTCCGTTGAAGGACCAGACCTTGACTATTATGGACTTTTTGATTATTTGACACAAAGACATAAGCCAGTAGGAGCCAGACATGAGGGGAAATGACTAGCATGACTTTCTCTGTCAGATCATGGCATGCCCCCTAGCGGAATGCAGCTGAGTGAATGGAGTGGGACACCTAAAAATGAAATGCATAAAGAGTTTTTATCTCTGATGGAGGACTGACCAGACCGACGCTAACATTAGCTCCAATGGGGGATGGTAGCTCCTTGGAGGTGCCAAGAACGACAGATCTTTGGGAGAGCGGATCGTGCCTTTTGTCCATTGGGCTATGGAGTCATCATTTCGACTACAACACAGGACTCTGACTTATTTGTGAAACCGAAATGGCCAAGAAATTGACTCAAACTTGACATTGAAATGACTCAAAAACTAACTTGACAGACTGAAACCAAACTGGAATAAAAATGGTATTTACAATGAAAGTGGAAGCAGCATTCATAAATCAGCAGTGGTACCATTTGAGCAGCCAATCATTGATCGGCCCTCCAGGGCAATCTTCCCCGTTCATTTCCTTCAGACGAAAGGCATTCTGACCCCTATATGCTGCAATCTTGAAAGGGCCTTTCCAAAGATTCTAGAACTTTTTGTGCTTACCTTTCTCTTCATTCCTTGCATCTCACTTTAGCACCACATCATCCAACTGAAATCTATCTGCCTTTGCTTTTCTGTCATAGATTTTCTTTATTTTCTCCTGCAATTTGGATGTGTTCTTGAAAATTTCTTCTCGTCTGCTGCAAGTGGACCATTTGATTCAACCTTCTCTGCATGGGATCTTCTTCACTTCCTACCTCCTGAAGAAGTCTGACTACCGGGGCAGCAAGAGAGGTGGGAAATACTGTGTCAACTCCATAAACAAGCTCAAACGGTGACATACCAATAGATTTTTTCTGACTGATCTGGTCTTCCCAAAGCGCATGGACCAGCCTCTTATTCTAGCTCTTTTTATTTATTTCCAGCAACTTCTTGATAATGTTGACCAATGATTTGTTTGAAGATTCCGCCAATCCATTGCCTTGTGGATGATAGGCAACTGAGTGACCCAAAATGATGTGATACTTATGACATAATTCTACCATCCTCTTTGATTTGAAAGTTGCTACATTATCGGTGATTAACTTATTCGAACAACCAAAGCGAGACAAGATGTTATTTTCAAGAAATGAAATGATTACTGTATCTGTAGCTTGTCTGGTGGGAGCTGCCTCAATCCATTTTGTGAAATAGTTTGTTGTTGTAAGGATCCATCTATGCTGTCCGGAAGAAGCGGGATGAATTTCCCCAATGAAATCTAACCCCCACTGCTGGAAAGGAGCACTCACCTCAATAGGTTTAAGTGGTAAAGGCTGTAATTTCTGTTTTCCTTCGAAAATCTAACATTTATGACAGCGCTTGACCATTTTGTACACATCAGCAAACAATGTGGGCCAATAGTACCCTGCTCTCAAAATTTTATTTTATGTTGAATTCCAAAAAAGGTGACCACCACACTCTCCTCCGTGGAAATCCTCCATGACTTTCTTTGCCTCCTCTTCTACCAAACAATTTAACAAAATGCCACCGAGATCTTTCCAATACAGCGTAGAATTTAGAATGCAAAACTTGGCAACCTTCAACTTGAGTGTTCTCGCTTTATTTCTAGTCATGTCGAGTGGTGGTGATAGATTTTTTAGCACATATATTATATCTGAATACCATGGGGACAGAGAAAACATTTCAGATACCTGAATGGATGATATTTCCTCGTTCTCATCAGACATAGCAGCGATCAAATTTATGTCCAAGGCATGCAAGTTTGATTCAGCCATTAACTTCGCCAACCCCTGTCCTTTGACCAGCTTTGTGGGCTTTATTTACACATCATATTCCAGCAAGGCTGCAATCCATTTGCCTCTTCTTCCTTCTGGATCGATCTGCACTAAAACATCTTTTACAGTAGTGTTAGGAACATAGGCCAAAATGTGAGAATGTAAAATATATACCCGGAAATCCTTCAATGCCTTCACCAATGCCAGGGCTTGCTTCTCAATGATGTTGTACTTTAAAGTTGCATCTCTTATAGCCCTGCTAAAGAATGCGATGGGTCTTTCATGATCATCTCTTTTCTGCAATAATACTGCTGCCATTGTGTGCTCTGAAGCAAATGTAAACAATATGAAATCCTGAGTGTAGTCCAGGTTGACTAGAACTGGAGCTGAAGAAAGGGCCAATTTGACCAAGTTGAAATATTTTACAACCTCCTCTGTCCATTTCACTTGGTTGTCCTTCTTGAGCATGTTGGTCATCTCTCTTAAGTGTTCAGCAAGATTAGGCACAAAGCGACGCAGAAAATTCATCTTACCATTGAACGATTGTATCTCCTTTTTATTCCGGGGAAAATCGATTTGTTGAATTGCTTGCACACGTGCTGGGTCAATATGAATGCCATCCTTTGAAATGATGTGCCCGAGCAATTTTCCTTCCTCCATGGCGAACAAGCTCTTCTTAGAATTCAGCGATAAACCATATTTTCTGCACTTTTGAAAGACAGTTTTTAGATGATGCATGTGTTCTTCATCAGATTTGGAAAACACCGTCAAATCATCCAGATACACCACCAAAAACACATCCTTCTCATTCGCAAAAGCCAAGTCCATTGCACGCTGAAATGTGGCACCCGCATTCTTTAAACCAAAAGGCATTTTGGCATAATGAAAGGTTCCCCATGGAGTGGTGAATGTTGTCTTGTCTCTATCATCTTCATGGATAGAAATTTGGTTATATCCAGAATAGCCATCAAGCAGTGACATACGAGATGCCCCCACTACTCGCTGAAGTATATGGTCCATTTTGGGCAGTGGGTAATTGTCCTTCAATGAGACTTTATTTATATTTCTGAAATCAATGCATAGGCGGATCTCATTGGTCTTCTTTCATATGGGCACTAAATTTGAGATCCAATCTGAAAATCTGATGGGCACAATGATACCTGACTTGTACAACCTATTTACCTCTTTTTCAATAGATGGCAGCAACTTTGGATTTATCCTTCTCAGCTTCTGTCTAAATGGTTTTTGATTGGGCTTGATGGGTATCATGTGCTGAATAATATTGGTATCATAGGTCTTTAAATCAGAATAGTCCCAAGCAAACACATCTGCAAATGAAGCCATCAAACTGATATATTTGTCCTTGATCTTTGGCGGCAATGCTTTAGACAATTTTACCAACTTAGGATTGGCAGTTGTTCCGATGTTGACCTCTTCTACACCCTTCTCTGTTGGCTGTAATGTTGGCTTGCGGGCTACATCATCCTGATCAAAAATTTCTTCTAGAGGTATCAAGCCTTTAGGAATAATGTTATTCTTCAGCTGCAACACGTCCATTTCATTGATCTGCACTTCATCTGTACCATTCCCTTTGCCATCGTCGTTTTCTACATCAATTGAGGTTTCTTTGAACTTGCCTTTGTTTTGCAGAAAATCCTTAATCTCCTCATCATCTTGAAACACTTGCCAATATCGTTGATTGTCTGGAATGGTTGGACGATGCTTGACATGGATTTCAAATTTATTATTGGAGTTCATGGGGATCTTCAAACTACTTGCTACCTTGGCAAGAGCATCAGCAATACTATTTTGTATACGAGGCACACATGTCAAGGTGTATTCTGAAAATAATTTTAAGATGTCTAAAACTGCATTACGATAGGCCCGCATCGTAGGATGCTTTGCTTGATACTCGCCTCTGACCTGCTTTATTAGTAATTCGGAGTCGCCATATACCAAAATCCTTTTAGCATTCAGCTTTCTATGAATCTTCAGGCCAGCAATCAGAGCTTCATACTCAGCTTCATTGTTTGAACACTCAAAGGCCAGCTTGTAAGAGCAAACCCTCACGCTGCTAGGCACTTTGTTTGGGGCGGAGAAAGGACTGCGTACCCAAATTCCAATTCCAGCGCCATCATTTCCTACTGCTCCATCAAAATCCATGGTCCACAAGCCTTCTTCCTCCTCTTGTAAGTGCTAGAAATCTGTTTGTTGTGCCATGTCTGCTTGTTGTACATTACTTTCAGCTGATTTACCAACATTTTTCTGCTTTTCTTGTCCTTCTTTCTTCAAAATTTCTCTGAAATTTTCTGTTATTTCTGGAATATCATCTACTTCTACTATCTGACTATCTATATCATTTAAACTATCTGAAAACAAAACAAAAGACTCTAAATCTGTATGTACATAGTTAATTGGATGATTTATAGGTTTCTCCTTGCTTGTGATCATATATTTCATTTTTTGTTCCCGATATAATTTCCTCATTTGTCCAAACACCGGGATCGTTGCATAGGAGAAATCCAGCTGTAGTGTCCCTTTCAATTTCGCTACCCAAGACCTGGAAAGAAGCATGCCAAACCTTGGAGGAATATCTGCTACCACCACATCCATCAAAACATTTTTCATGGGAAGTTGATCCAAACTCACAACCAAGTCTTTGATGAGTCCTATACACCTCACTCTGTTGGAATCAAATGAATAGAGATCATGGTACTGTCGGGTGATGTCTAGACCGAGCTTATCCATGATAGCTTTGGGCATGAGATTGTGAGAAGCTCCAGAATCGAACATGGCATTGTGTAACATAAAATCATGCAATCGTAAACTGATGTAAAAGGGTGGCACATCGCTATCAGGAGACTCACCATTAGATGTTGGTCCAAAAATCATTTCCGGTTGATCATATTCTACATTTACCATGTCGGACATTGGGTCCAAATTTCAACATTTTAGATATTTGTCCTCTATAACTGTTGTTCTTCATTATTTCAGTCAAGGGGATGGATACCTTTAACTTAGAAATCTCATTCTCTAAGCTAAAATTGAGAGTCTTTTCTACCTCTTTGACTGGTGTCTCTTTCTTTTCTTTTTCTTTTGATGCAGCTTGCTGCTGTGATTGTTCTACTGATTTTGATTTGTTGCTCTCCGGACCAACCACCTCTTTTCCTTTTCTTTGTGTAGCTGATGAATCATTCTTTGTTGTTTCAACCTCCTTCTATTTCTAAATTGGTTTGGCCGGCACATCTCTATTTCTAAGTGAATATCGTTGCTGCTGTGCGGACAGAGCATTCATATACCCACTTTGACACTCCTCTGATTCTTCTTCTAAAACAATGTCACTAGCTAGAATGAAATCCGTGTCTTTGTGTGCCGCTGAACTCACCGCACACTCTTCTTCTTCAGTAATGTAAGTAGGCAGCTCATCTGGAGTAAAGAGGTGGTTTTCTTCGCCTATTACATTCCCATCCTCATCTGACTCCGGTCCATGCACAAAATTCTGCTGCAAAGGTGTTTGTACTGGCTATTGTGTTGTTTGCTCTTGGGTTCACTGATCTCTCTGTCTTATTCTATATTGTGGCTGCTGCTGGCCACGGAAGTTAGGATTTCTAACTTGTGGCTCAAGCTTGTCGAGCTTCACCCTTTCAAGCATCTGCTCTACCTTTATGAGTAGTTGATCCATTGAAGAAGACCTTCTTTCACAGTGATTTTCTTTTCTGCTTTCGCTCTAGCCCTCTTGGACAGCAAATTTGTTTCAACGCTGACCGAAATTTTCTGCATGTCTTCCATTCTGGCCGGTTCTCTCTCTCTTAATTGGTAGGCCATATCAGCGTCAAAACCATTCGGAAATTTCATCATAGCTAGTCCCACAGGTGGCTTTAGATGATCTGGAATCTCGTTGTAAACTGTATTGAATCTAACACAATAATCTTGGACCGACTCACCTACGTTTCATTTGATTTGTTCATATTCAGCCAGAATTTGAAGGGGATTCTTTTTCACTTCCCATCGATTTAAAAATTGTCTTTGTAGTTCGGCCAAGGTAGTGACACTTGCTGTCGGCAAACCTCTGAACCATTTCCTCACATCACCTGCAAATGTCTGTACAAAGAGTCTCATTGCCACGTTCTCCGCATCGATCTCATGGAGTTCATAGAAGTCTGCCATTTTGTCCACATGTTGCTGAGCAATAATGTTGTAAGGAGTGCCATCAAAAAATAGCATTTTACTTTGATAATCCGCTGGCATATCATCTAGAACTTGGGGCAGAACAAGGGGTGCAAAATGGGCAGCCATCATTCTCGGTGGATTTGGCCTTGAAGGTGTTGGAGGAATGCGCACAGTTTGCAAGGGGCTAGCAGTTGGAGTTTGGGGCTGTGTTGCAATATAATTCTCAATTAACCTATTAGCTCTTTCTGTTTCGAGGTCTACAAGAAATTGAGGATTTGGGACAGTATAATCAACAACCCTTTCGGATTTAGACTCAAACAATGATATCTCAAACCATTCGTTAAACTCAAGCTCTTCAAGATACTCAAAAATGTCTGGACATGAATGGGATTTGAACACGGGAGTTATGGTGCTTTCTTGATGAAGGAGTCTCGGGATCAAATTGGGGTTTTCGTAGATATGAGTAGGATCCGGGTCTGGATTGGCTTTGGTATATTGTCTTGAAGCCAGCATGCTATTGAGAAAAATCACCAGACACAACCAACTTACTCAGTCTTTCCAATCCTAAGCTCATCATCCGGAAGCTTAGAATTATTATGAAACAAGGGGATTTGATTTCAGTTTTATCCCCAGTATGGTCGCCACTATGTTAGCACCTAAATTTGCCTTAGGATGAAGGAAGGCAAAAATTAGGGTAACCACAAACCACGCTTAATCTGGTAGCTAGCCCTACCAGAGCAGGAGAGGGCTCTCTCCGAGTCACGCTCAGTGAATAGGTAAGCAAAAAAAACGGTCTGAAATGACTTACAATGAAATATTGATCTTAGGCTAGTAAGTGAATATGGATATAAGAAACAAATTTTATGAATGACCGAGCTTCTGGGATGGTATGGGACCAACGCTCAGCAAAGAACAGAGAATTTAACACAAAGGCAAAGATTATTCCGTGAGGCAAGGCAGGCGGAAAATGTAGCAATTTAGTTTGAAGTAACGCGAAATGAATAGATTGCTGAAGAGAGTGAAAAGGGCATAGTTACATGAATCCTTTTCAACAGAAGTAAAACACTGAACATGAAATTTTCCCACAGGTAGAGCAATAAAATTGAATTCTACCTAATCTCACTCAGAAAATTTCACTAGAAATGAACATGAATTGAATTATGAAACATAAAAAAATACATATGAAAACATAAGAGACACATTTTCTACACTCACAACCACAAGAATCTCATGAAACAGAGCCGCTGCATTTCATTAATTCTCTGTCAAAATTACACAGTGAAGAAACAAAATTTATTTCCCACAAGTCTCCCAGAAGTTACAAGCCAACCAACCTTTTGCAAATAGCTTGCATACAATATATAGAATGTGTAAGGAAGAGATAGAACACCCAAGGGTTGGGGAGTTACTCGAATCATTGCAAAATGGAGATGGAGAGCCAACCATCAGCTACAGGTGCAGCGCCACAAACATGACATTTGGCTTGGGTGAACTTTGCCTTCCTTCGCCACTTGGATAGAAGCCAATCTAGAGAAAAAACACTTTAAATTCCGCCTTTGGTGCAAAAAAACTGAAGTGTAGATGAGCGTGCCCACTTGGAGAAGTCACGAACCGAAATTTCGCAAAACGGAAGCAAATTGGGCAATTTTTCCTCTATGCACCACGCCATTTTCTCTGTGCGCGGTGCTACTTTGGGGCCTGATTTGGGGCACTTGCAGGTGTCCAAAATGTTCCCAAGTGGGCTTGTTGGAAATCATGTCCTGTCTACTTTCTAACCCCACTAGAATTTTTGAATTTAGCGCTCATTTTCCCCTCCAAATCTTCATTCTCCCAAGACTGCTTCCTGTGTGTCAAAAAAGTGGCAAAGAGGCCATTTTTGGGTGTTTTTTGACCTTTTGGAGACTCATCTCTTGCCAAAATTTCTTGTCCGGGCACCAGTAGTCGTGATTTTCTATGCTGAATCCAAAAATGCAAACCATTCCTCATTTGGAGCTCTAGAATTTTAGCGCTGCGCCACAGGGAGAAAAACCTGTTTTTTGCCCAAAAATTTGATATCCAAGGGTTTTTTGAAAAAATTTGAGATCCAATCCTTAATCAAAGTTGATGATATCATGAACAAAGATCCAACTTGGTAAACAACTTTTCTCCATGCAATTCATTTAATAGTTCATCAATGACAAGAATATGAAAATTATCTTTGATTGATATTTTGTTGAGTTGTCTGTGATATGATACACATGCAATGAAAAATTTGTTTTTATAACCATCACTAGTAGTGAAGAGAAAACACTATTGGTAGTGGAATCGGAAATTGGGGTGGCCTTGCACTTAAGTGACACATGGTTCCATCTACTACTAATATAACCACTACATGCACCACGCTACCCTAACATGCACATGGGTTAATTAGTGGGATAGGAACAAGGACCTCATAATATTTTACATAACATGATTTATTTCTTTTCCAAGTGAGCTACACCCCCAAGGGCATTACTCTAGCTAGGTTGAGTGATGCAAACGTTTATCATTTCTTGAAATATATGTTCAATCTCCCTATTTTTTGCATATGGATACTTGTAAGGCATAATGCTAAGTGGTACACTTATAAACTGCATATGAATAGAATATTCATGATCTCAAGCAACTGGAACACCCTTAGGGATCACTCCAAATAACTTGGAATGATTTTTGAGAATTTTTTGGAGATCCATCAAAGCAAAGGATGTAGATATTTGAATATCTAATTAAAATCAATAGCAAGGGGATCTATTAGATATAGGAAGGATTCACTCAATAAGATGCTTAGATTTGATCCAAGATAGGTTGAGAATTTTATTCAAACAAGGTTGTGAAGATATCCTTCAAAGAGGGAAAAAGTTTTCTCAATAAGGTTGAGTAGGTATGCTCCAATACAGGTTGAATGACTAGCCAATAAATCTAAGTGGATATGCTCCTATACATGTTGAAAGTTTGATCCAATTAAGGTTAAGGCCTGCTACTATACGAGCATGAGATAAGCCATTGGTGTAAGGTATGTTTAGGCCTCTCCTTGCCTCAAAGTTGAGCCACAAGTCCAAGGTCTATTTAGGCTTGTCCTTGCCTCAGGGCTAAGCCACAAGTTCAAGTTTTGGTGATTGTTAAATGATAAAATTCAAATCAAAAAGAGGGTTGAAATTTTTCTCCAAAGTGTTGGGTAGGTATGCTCCAAAAGGGTTAAATAGGTCTACTCCAAAATGTTCAGTAGGCCTACTCAAAAAGTTGAAGCGTATGCTCAAGATTGATTCCAAGATGCCATGAAAAAACCATAGAAAACTCACTCAAAAGAAAAACCCAAGAGTCCTTGTCGTGCTTCCTTGATCAGCTCCTTAATTCACAAGTTGTGAACTTCTTCCTTTCTTTCCTCAAATCTGAATTACTTCTATTTATTCTTGGACAAGTTGGATGTTTGAATGGAGGATTCTTTATGCCAGTTTATAGCAATTTTTCCATGATTGAGTAGACACATCTTTTGGGAGAGGGGTTGACTTATGTTCATGTAGGCTGAGCTTAAAAATTGATTTTCTAACTTACAAATTTGAAATATCTTCAACGATGAGGAGTTAAGAGGCAAATAAATACTCGTTGGAAAGGGCTTGGAGTCATTTATCAACCTAAGTGATTATCTTCTTGATTGGTTGTTCCTTTGACATAAATTACAAATATTCTTCCAACAATCTCCCCCTTTGTTATTGATGGAAACAATTTCTTCATATGCTACTTCCCTTGTCATCGTGTTGTTCCCCCTATCATTATGCTACTCCCCCTATCATATTATCCCCCTTTGACATCAATAGCAAAGGGATTCTCTAATTATATGTAAGAGAGATGACCCCCATATTTTGATGAAGATGTTCAAATGATTCTCAAGGTAGGGTTTTTGTGAAGATATCTGCAATTTGTTCCTTAGTGTTGACATACTCCATTTTGATGTTCTACTCTACAACTTGTTCTAAGAGAAAGTGGTACTTGATTGGGATATGTTTTATCTTTGAATGCATGCATGGACTTTTAAAGAGGTTTATTACATTTTTATTGTCATTGTAGATGGTGATCGGTTGATTTGTCTCTATGTTGACATTCTTCAAGGCTTCCTTCATCCATAGGATTTGTGTACAACAATATGCTACTGCCATACTCAACTTCAACTGTGGAGAGAGAGATAGATGATTATTTCTTGCTTAACCAAGATACAAGATAATCTCCTAAGAAGAATGCATTCCCACTGACATTTTTTCGATCATCAACACTTCCTCCCCAATCTGCTTCAGTATATGTTGTCAAGGTAAGATTTGTGCTTTTAGGATACCATAGTCCAAAATCAAGAGTGCTTTTCAAGTATGTTAGTATTCTCTTTATAGCTAGCATATGAGATTCCTTAGGGGTTGATTCGAATCTTTATACCATTCCTACTACTTTCATGATGTCTAGTTGTGAAGTTGTTAGATATAAAATACCTCCAATCATTGATCTATAACCAGTGGCATCTCCCAAAGGAAATTCATCATCTTTACTTAGCTTGCAAATTGTAATCATAGGTGTGCTCACAATAGCACATTCTTCCATCCCAAATCGCTCAAGAATATCCTTGAGATATTTTTCTTTTGCTATGAACATTCCTGCCTCAATTTGAGTAACTTGAATTCCAAGAAAGTAAGATAAATCACCAATCATTAACATTTCAAATTATTTTGACATATCTTGGGAAAATTTGTGACCCATTTCAGCATTATTTCTCCCAAAAATCAGATCATCCACATATACTAGTGTGAGTAGCATATTTTCTTTGTCCATATTCATGTAAAGATTGCTTCCTACAACTCCTTTCTTAATCCTTGTTGTTGAAGATAGTGATCAAGTCTATCATACCAAGCTCTTGGAGCTTTCTTTAATCCATACAAGTCCTTCTTTAATCTACATGCAAATTCTTTATTTTCATCCAAGTCAAATCCTTTTAGTTGTTTCATGTATACTTCTTTTACATCTCCATGTAGAAAGGTTAACTTCACATCCATTTGATAGACTTTGAAACCTTTTGAACAAGAAAATGCTAAGAACATCCTTATAGCCTTTAGTCTGGTAACAAGAGAAAAAGTATCTTCAAAATCAATTCCTTCAATTTGAGTTTATCCCTTGCATACCAATATTGCCTTGTTTCTAATTATGTGTCCATATTCATTCATTTTGTTCTTATGCATCCACTTGGTTCCTATTACATTCTTATCCTTTGGACATGGTACTAGCTCCCATGTTCCATTCTTTTCAATTTGGTTCATCTTTTCTTACATTGCCTTTATCCAATGAGGATCCTTGCTTGAGTGAAATTTTCTGGTTCTAATGTGGAGAGAAAGGAAACATCATTCCTTTTTGTTTTGTTTGTCATATTTCTTTGAGTTTGTATTCATCCATTCACATCTCCAATAATATGGTATGTTGGGTTATATTTTTGCACAAAATTTACCTTTGACGGTGCTTCAGATGATTCCTCCTTTTTATTTTTCAGCTCCTTCTCTTCCTTTGTACCACCTTCCTCTGAATATACAAAGATAAGGTCTTCTTCATTGGTTTAAACTACTTCTTTTTCTGGAAGAGCTTCATCTATATTTACAGCAATGCTTTCGACTATATTCTACAACCAATTGTTGTAACATTTGTAGGACTTGATTCTTAATGAGTATCCAAGGAAAATTCATTCTTCTACACGTGAATCAAATTTCCTAGTGAATCATCATTAATCTTCATAAATCATTTGCTTCCAAATATTTTGAAGTGTTTTAAAGAGGCAGGCCTTCCTTTCCATAGTTCATATGGATTTTTATCACTGATTACTCGAAGTTGTGTTATTTTCATGATGTAGACTACTGCTCCAACTCCTTCCCTCCAAAAGTTTGCCTATAAATCAGCGTCCAACAACATTGTTCTTGCGGTTTCCTATATAGATATGTTCTTTCTTTCCACTACTCGATTTTTTTGTGGAGTCCTAACAACCGAGAGTTCCCTTTTGATTCCATATTTTTCATAGAATTCATTGAATTCTCCTGAGGTGAATTCCCCACCTCTATATGTTCTTACGCATTTGATCTTCAACTCACTTTCATTTTCAACCGTTGCTTTGGAATTTTTAAAACAATATAATGCTTTTGACTTATATGTTATGAAAATACACACATCATTCTACTATAATCATCTATAAATAAAACAAAGTACCTTCCTCCTTGTAGAGCTGGAGTTCTGGTTGGACCACACAAATATGTATGAATGAGTTCTAGAAGCTTTGATGTTGAACGTTCTTTTGATTTGAAGCATGTCCTAGTTTTCTTTCCATATTGATATTTTCTTAACTCATGTAACATCTTTCTTCTTGAATTTCACTAAGAAGGTGTACATTATCTATTGTTCTTACTCCTCTTCTTACCAATTTTCCTTAATATGGTCTCCTTATCTCACATTCCTTGGATGAGAAGATCAGACCATGATCCTGATCGCATATTTAGCTTACGCTTAAAAGATTATTCTTGAATCCTTCAACATATAGTGCATTTTATGCTTTTCCCTTGCCATTGACGAGACTCATTTTTCCTTTACCATCAATTTTAGCAGATCTAATGTCTCCAAAGGTCACATTTCCCTCCTTTTCTTTGCTTATTGAGATGTAATTTTTCTAGTCACCTAGTATGTGCCTAGAACATCCACTATTTAAAAACCATAGATTCTCCTTTCCTTGAGCACATAAATCTAGATTGCAATTTTCATAGTTAGATTGTTCAATTTTCTTTCACCAAACTTTATCTCTTTGTTTTAGAAGACAGTTTTGAGCTACATGGCCCGGATTATTGCATTTGTAACATTCAAAAATATACTTGTAAAGAGGAGCAAAGGAGTTATAAGTCCTGATTTGGCCTTGCCTCTTTGGTTCAACAATCTTATTTTCATGATTAGCCCCATAAGCCTTGCAATGTTTTGCCTGATGACCGAAATTTTTACAAAAGAAACAATGACCAAGGAAAATAGTTTGATACTTGTTAGGATAAGCTTGTCTTTATGGGATATTACTTTCACGAAGAGGCTTCTCATTCCATAAATAAGCTTTATTTCCTGCAAGGTTAGAATGTGAGAACCTTTAAGGACATCAGTAAAACTTCTAGGCTTTTCTTCATGATGAACATTGGTTTCTTGCTTTGAATTGGAAGATTCGCCTATATAGCTAAGTCCATATTTTTCATGTACTGGCCTTTGAGAGATATGAATGACATCAAAGGTTTGCAAACTCTTCAAATCCTTATTAGATTTGTTCAACTTTCCTTTTAGAGATACAATTTTAGCTTCCAATTTTTCACAGATTTGTTCCTTTTTCCTTCATCTTATTTCTCAATACTTATTCTATTATTTTAGCTTCTTCCTTCTTGGTTTTGAGAGAGTTTATTTCTTGAGACAACTTTTCATTATTCTTTCTAAGTCTCTCATTTTCTTCTATGGCACTAATTAATAGTTCCTCCACATTTCCTTCTGCTTCTTCTAGACTTTCTTCTTCTTTTTTACTATATGTTTCATTTGTGAAGGCCATCAATAGTACTTCATTCATTCCACCACATTTTTCTTCTTCATCAATGTCATCGTTGTCTTATTTGGAGAAGAAATTATTTTTGTTTGATCCTTTCTTCTTGAAGGTTCTTCTCTTATGTCTATCTTCATCATCACTGTCATCTTTAAAAGGGAACTTTGTTACATAATGTCTTATTTTACCACATCTAAAGAAAATGAGAGATAACTTACCTTTGAGTTTGGATCCTTTCTTTAGCTTCTTGAAAAATTGTGCAATTTCAGTATCAGAATAACCTCTACTACAATCACATTTCTTACCCTTTCTTGATGTCTTGGATGCCTTGAATGCAACTTCCTTTTGAATTGAACTTTCTAGCCTCATCTCGTATGTTGTGAGAATTCCATGGAGTTCATCCATTGAGAGAGTCCAAATATTTTAGTTCTTATATGGCACACATCTTGGCATAAAAACAATCTGGAAGGGATATCAATACATTTTGGTTAATCATATTTTCATTGACTTTTTCACCTAGTTCTCTGAGAGAGTTGACTATCTCATCTACCTGGAGAATGTAAGCAGCAAAATCTTCTTCATCATTCATATTGAGACCTTCAAACTGCCTTCTATAGGTTTGAATCTTTTCCCTTTTGACATTGTCATCTCCTTCATAAATATTAACAATCTTGTCACACATCTCTTTAGAATTTTTATTACTCATAACTTTAGTGAATTCTGAATCTAACAAACCACTTGCTATAGAATTCAAGGCCTTTTCATTTGCCACATATGTTTTCTTCCCATTTGGATCTGTTGGAAAAGAAGATGGGATCTTGTATCCATCTGTAACACATTGCCAAACTTCGCCTCCAAGGGACATTAAGTAGAACTCCATTATAACCTTCCAGAGGGAAAAATTCGTTCCATAAAATTGGTGGACCTTACCATCTTTACCGGCCATAGTCATTTAAAAAATAATTCTTTCAGCTATTAGGTTGATCTTGAAGAAGTTGACTCTCTTACAAATTGTTAGAAATACTGAGAAGGGGGTGAATCAGTATTTCTTTCAATTGTTATATTATGACAGTTAATATTTTTATCACAAATTATATTAGGAAACAAGAGATAACTAAATAAATACAAAAATTATTAATCAAAATAGTGAGGACTCCAGTCCTCTTTTACAACAATTTCTATCCTAACTTGTATAACAAATTCTTCCAACATTTTCAAGGCTCCAACCTTGAGTGAGGACTCCAATCCTCTTTACAAATCTAAGCTCCAACATGGTCAACTTGAGGGCTCCAATCCTCTCAACAAATCCAAGCTCCAACTAGGTCAACTTCAAAACTTTACAAGAACAATAATTACTTCCACAATGTCTTCAACAATGTTCTAAGAATGCTTCAAAGGTATCTTGAAAGGTGTTCTAATAATGCTCCAAGAATGTCTTCAATAATTTCTTCAATGGTGCTTCAACAATGTCTTCACTCTTCAAAATTAGATCAAAGTACTAGGCAAGGATGTCTTCTCCACAAGGTGGGTGAAGTATGCTTCAATAAGATGATTAGATATTCTCCAAGATATTTTAAGAAGTTTGTTCAAACAAGGCTATGAAGATCTGCTTCAAACAAGGAAAAAAATTTCTCAATAAGGCTGAGTAGGTCTGCTCCAATATAGGTTGAATGCCTGACCAATAAATCTGAGTAGTTATGCTCCTATATAGGTTGAAATTTTGATCCAACAAAGACCGAGGTCTGCTCCTATACAAACCTGAGATAAGCCATAGGTCTAAGATTTGTTTAGGCATGTTCTTGCCTTAAGGTTGAGCCACGGGTCTAAAGTTTGTTTAGGCTTGTCCTTTCCTTAGGGTCGAGCCATGAGTCTAAAGCTTGGTGATTGTAAAAGGACAAAATCCATATCAAAAAGAGGGTCAAAAGTCTGCTCCAAAATGTTGGGTAGGTCTGCTCCAAAAGGGTCGAATATGTCTACTCCAAAGTGCTGAGTAGGTCAGCTCAAAAGGCTAAATTGTATGCTCAAGATTGATTCCAAGATACAATTAAAAACCACATAGAATTCACCCAAAAGAGAAACCCAAGAGTCCTCATCTTGCTTTCTTGATCAACTCCTTAGTTCACAACTTGTGAACTTCTTCCTTGCTTGCCTCAGATATAAATTACTTATGTTTATTCTTGGCCAAGTTGGATGATGGAATGGAGGAGTCTTTATGCCAATTTATAGTAATTCATCCATGTTTGAATAGACACGAATTTTGGGGGAGGGGCCGACTTATGCTCATGTAGGCTGACTTCTAGAGGAGGTCAAAATTTGATTTTTTAACTTGTAAATTTGAAAGCTCTTCAACTATGAGAAGTTAAGAGGAAAATAAATACTCATTGGAAAGGGCTTGGAGTCCTCTATCAGCCTAAGTGATTATCTTCTTGAGCTAGTGTTTCCTTTGACATTAATAACAAATATTCTTCCAACAATATACATTCATAATCATCAATTGTGACTTGCAATTCCTTGATTTCATAATGTTTTTTGCAAATAATATCTTATTTTTCATTTATATTTGGTTACAGAATTGATAGTTGAATTTTCAAACAAATATTGATGTAATTTTCCTTGTCATTCGCACTCAAAATAATATTAATTTATTTTCCCTAGATACTCCCTTTTTAAGTAAATTACCCAAGACATGCTACTATAAAACCTTTATGAGAGAGTCTTTCTTTCATCTTTTTTAATATAATATTCAATCTTCAAATAATTACGTTTTTGAAAACTCTTAAATGCTCCTCTAATAGTTTCCTTTGGTGTAACACAATATTTTAAAAGTTCCTCCAATAGCACCCTTTGTTGTACATTCATAATCATCAATTATCACTTGCAATTCCTTAATTTCATAATGTTTCTTGCAAAAAATATCTTTTTTTATATATATTTGGTTATAGAATTAATAATTATTTTCCAAAATAATATTAATGTAATTTTCTTTATCATTCACGCTCATTTACATACTCCCTTTTAATATAAATAACCCAAACCATACCACCCAGAACATCTATAACAAAATTGAATATTTTCAAATATAATATTCAATCTTCAAACAATTATATTCTTAAAAACTTTAAATACCAAGGAATATACCTTTTCTATTACAATACCTTAATACTTAAATTGAACTTATATAATCCATTTTTTATTAATAATTTTAATTAATTATCATTTAATATTAAATTGTATGAATCCTATCATATGAATGTGATTTCAACGGATGGAAACCCGAAATGGTTGGATAGTCAACTAAGAGAACGAGTTACTAATTAATTATTGCTTTGTAAATTGGTTTAGCGTTTGTTGTTAATTTAATCACCAAATTGTACGACAGTTATTGCAAGTTCATGGCAGTGGTACATGGGTTTGGTAGATCAATCGATGATATCCCCTGAGAATTTTCCACACAATTTGGTTTCTCCATGGAATTTTATGCTTTGATAGCTTGATATGTGGCCCGGTGTGATAGCAGGTGGTGTTTTTTTTTAATTATTATATCGGTTGCAACACTGATATATTGGAAAATAGTATTGAAATTTCTTTATAATTGGCAACAAAATTTCCAATTGCAATAAACACAATATTTTTTTGCTTTACATCACTGAATTTAAACGTGGCTAAAAGTTTGTATGCCCAGCCATTGAGATTAGCAAATTAGCTCTGATACCAAATCTGATAATCAAATATGGCTCAGTAAGTACATTTTAAAAATACTTGGAAAACAACAAAGAATTCATTGAGGATAAAATATATATTGAACAATGTATAAAAAATTAATATGGTTTACAAATGAGGACCTTGTATATATACTTACCCGGGATGCCCTTTCATTAATAGTCATGTTTTTTAATACATGTCCTATTGTTATACTAATTATTATTTAATCATGGATTATTTTATATATTTATGTTCATAACATTGAATGTGTTTCGTAATTGAAAATTGGTATTAAAGATTTACTGAGTGACTAAAGAATTTATTGAATTGTTCTTAATATTCTTCTAATGTGTTATCAATTCCTTCGAATAAATGAACAAAGATACAGTAACTCTTTTTTCTTTCAGAAAGGCATTGATATCATGCAAATTGATCTTGCTATAAATAAAACAATCTTCAAAATGTAGTACTTAATTGGTGTTGACTTGAAGTTCTAATTATGTGAACCTAGAATTCAAAAATCATTATTATGATTTTATGATTCAATATTTGTGCTATACAATTGTAATAAAATACTCTCTTTATGTGGTCGAATTTCAACACAATTGTTCTCCTTATTTTCATGATTTCCTAGGGTCAATTTTTTTAAGAAACCTCTCTAACAAAAGTTTTTCCATAGAATTTATAGATTTTTGTATTTCTTCCTTAGCATTTTATGTTTCTTTTTTGATGGGTTTTTGTATTTCTTCCTTGACAATTTTTTAAATTTTTTCATTGTTTTCATCCATCTTTTGTTTCTTATATTTTATTAATCCTTGAAACTGCGACAACTAAATTTTCAACTTGGATACACAGTGCTGGACATATTCTATTTCTTCATGAGTAATGGATGAGCATTCTGGAGGTTTAAGTGGTGAAGTAAATCTTGAAGCACCATTAGGAGCCATGTGAGCAAATAATAATGCTTCTCTTTTTCCTCTTTCTCAAAAAATTTGAATCACCAAAAATAGATCTTCAAAAGTTATGCCAACTATAATTTACGTACCTTTCAAAACCCTAATTTGTAAACTATCTAGATGGCTAACCTTTCTCCTAATATATCTCTCAAATTTGAGCCCTTATGAATCTAAAATTTTATCTTGTAATACTCTAATATCTCTTCTCTACAATTATATAAGCTTGACCAAAATTTGATGTTTTTGAGAGTTAAGCAAGAAAGACAAAACAAAAAAGGTAGCAAGAAAGGTTGAAACCCAATCCATTAGGGTTAGTGTTGGGGAAGCCCAACAATCACCGAACATGAAATGTATTGTATATAAATGCAATATATATATATATATATATATATATATATATCTATTGGTCAAATGATTGAATGATTGTTACAATGAGGGTCCCCCATTATAAATACTAGGCGAAGTTTCTTTTCATATGAAGAGACATGTCACTTTAATAAGATACATTTTAATAATTTATTATTATCTATTATTATGTTTGTTATATTGTTGATCCAATGACACTTGTACATTTTAGCAAACAAGAATGTACCTAGTGATTATAGTGTTGGAATAAGGAATTACTGAGAGGGGGGGTGAATCAATAATAGTGAAGTTCTTAAAAAAATTTATGAATAAGTCTTTAATTATTTCCTCTACTGTCAGTTACTTGTGAGAGCATTCATACACAATACAAATGAACAACAAAATAAGGCATTCACGTGTACATACAATCCATCACATGAGCAGCATACACATATTGACACAGGTATTGTTTACATGGAAACCCAAAGGGAGAAAACCACGAATTTGTTCATTGTTATAATGTAAATTAAGCACCTACTTAATTGCATCAATTTGTTTGTGAGCACCCACTCAAAAGAGGAATCAACCCCCTTAAGATAGCAAGCACCTACTTACCAAGAGGCACCAACCTCTTATGAATGCAGGCCACCACCTACTCAAACCATTGTTCTACCTTTCATACAATTTTCAAATTGAAAACAGAGGCAAATACATATACAGGAAATACAAATTGGATTCACTATAGTATCATACTTCTGCTCTCAGCCCTCTACTATTCCGTAGGCTCTCTCGACCTCACACAGTAGCACTGGCCCACTCTACCTCTTTTGTTTGCAGTATAGGCACACACAGCCTCTTTCTGCATCACAGGCACACTTCACCTCTCCTCGGTAACGCACACTTGCACACAGGTCTCCACACTATTCCTTGACCACAATACAATGTCCCTCAATTGCTCAACTACAATCTTGGGTTTTGTTTCAGTGTCACAAGGTGAACGATGCAGTCTATGTCAGCCATCACTCTGTCATTCATGTTATCGGAGTGTACATTTGCATGGTTTCTCCATCCTGTTGTTGCATCTCTTTGTTCGAATTCTGCCACTGCATCGTTAAATTGAAGAATGGGCTTCGTTCACTCACCAACTGTGGCTGCAGCATAATCAATTTGGAGAATGAACCACTATTTGATTCTCCATGCTGAGAATTAAATCTCAGTTAGTTTGGACTCCCAGGAGGTTCTTCCATGCTTATAATTACTCACAGAGCTTGAACTGAACCTCAGCATGGTTTCTTTGAACTTTGATCAGACCTCCAATCCATGAGGCTCTGTTATTTAATTCAATGAAGTGTGCACGTTTAGATCAAAGATGGCTTGTCTCATCTTATGGCAGACTTCATTATTTCATCTTGTGCAACCATGGTCCTATCTGTTCTTCGAGCCAGGGGTTTCTGCAGTTGACATTATTCCAGCAACCAACTTCTTTTGTGCACATTTACTCTTAGTTGTTGACTCATACATCCTTCATACACCTTTGTGTTGCGGTTTAGGAGCCCCACATATTGTAACTTTTATTAAGGTGATGCTACAAAAACGTGAGATTCTGAAATTCTTATCCTAGCCTTTAGCCCCTTTTTCCTAGCCTTTTATTGTTTTCCACTATAGGACTTGGTGTTGTGACCAGCTAGCAAATAATAAATATTTTTAGATAAATAAAATTACAATAAATAAGTTGTGGAGGTATTAAATAAATTTTGGAGAAAAGGCAATGGTTGGGACTTAAGAAAAGAAGAAAAATTAAAGTGAACATAAGTTGTGGAGGTTACCAAAAAGGGAAATTGAACCATGGGAAGAATCAAACCATGGTATCAAGCATAGTGTGATAGAAATATAACGATGGTATGAGGAAGGGAAAATAACAATAAAAGGAAGGGTAGAGCCTCATATCGATCATACTATTTTGGCATTTAATTTCTAATTTTGGAGAGTTTGCTTGAGCTACTTAGCCAAGTCAACCAATGTTGTTTAGCACAAGGAATTTCCAAGCGAAAATTCCACCTCTACCTTCAGTGAACTTTGAGTGTCACCCTAGGAGAGAATTTGGGAGTTTATTGCAGAATATTCACTTAGAAATTCATTATTTCTAGGCGCAAAAGACAAACTCCGGAGGTTGTTTTGAGCATCATCTTTCTATGGTAGGGTTCGGGTATTTGCAAGAGATTTTCTACTAGTTAGAGGAGGAGTTTGGCACCATTTTTCATAGAATTTCCTATATCTTTTATCTGGGTCAAATGTTCTCTTATATAGCATGTGGAATGGTTGGAGAACAAGGTTTATTGTTGATGTTTGGTGTTGATATTTGCTGGGAATTTTTAGTTGGCAGTCATAACTATTTGTCGGAGGATATTTGTGCACAATTTTTCAGCCATTTGCAAGAGAGATTTATTATTTCTCAACAGTTTCTCTTTGGTTTGGTGCAAAATTGTGTCACTTAGAGATTTGCTCTATTTTGGGCATTTTGGGTCAGTTGGAATTAGCCTAAACGATTTATGGGTTTCGTTAGTTGTGGTGTGAGGAGCTTACAACTAATTTTATAGAATTTTTGGGTAGTATTCGAACTAGAATCGTACATTCTTATAATAGGGCGTATTGTTGTTTAGTGGGCAATTTGCATCATATTGTGTTGGGTTCGATTTTGTTTGGAGTTGGACCAAACCTATTTTGGTTTGGGTAAGTGAATTGTTGTAGTGTCTACTTACATATGGAATTATAAATATTGGATACCACTCCTATAGAAGTTGAATTCTCCTTTTAAGTAAAGAATCCATAAGCATGTTATTTAAAATAAAATCAAATTAGTCACAACATAAGTAACAATTAGCTTGTTGGAAATTGTGGCTCGTAAAGTTTGATATTTATTCATCCCACTAAAGACTCTTTATTTTAAATATGATTTTTGAGCTTGAGGATGAGTGATGGTTGTCGTTTGGTAGTTTGGCTTTGGGGTTTGAGTGAGACATTGGCTTTGGTCTTGTCCTCGGATTTGGAAAAAAAAAATACTGCATTTTGAGTTTAGTGTTCAATATTTCTCTATAATATTGATGGTTGGTAAGGTGGGATCTTACACATGGTATCAGAGCAAGCTACAACACTAGGGCCTAATGGGCCAACATGCTTACTTGTAGTTTGATGATGTATGAATGTTGATTTTAAATGCATGTTGAGTTGTTGTATGTGTTGACTAGGAATCATATTGGTTGCGTAGGGGGTATTAGAATTATTATGTTATTTAGAAACTCATGAAATAAAAAGAATGCTTTCTTATATTCCTTTATATTTTGTTAAGACAAATTATTAGAAATATGTTAAAAGGCTTAAAGACATGTTGGGAAAGGATGTGATTGAGAAAGTTAGGGTTAAACCCAAGCATGTGAATGACTTGATTGTCAATCGATGAGTGAGATAGGTGGAGTGCATGCATGGTTTCATATATGTTTAATGCATCATTATCAATGTGATGTGGGCTTAGTAGCCATCTTTACTAGTTGAAATCGTATCTACCAAGAAAAGTATTGGCTTAATCTGGACTATAGTATGATGACCTTGGTGTGTATGCTTTGGGAATATGTAACAAGTGTAAGACTAAGATTCAATTAACGTGATGATTGAGTTCATCATGTTAATTTTGACTCTTTTCTTATCTACACTAATGGAAACTTAACATAAGCTACCTTGAAGGATGTCACTTTTAACTATGAAGGTAGATTCACGAGTAATGTATGTGCATTAATTTGATGTGTTAAAATATGATTTGGGAATACATTATTAATGAGTAAGAATGGAATTCCTATGATTTCTTTGACATGATTTTGTGTAGTTTGGGTTGACATTATGCATCAAATAACTTGAAATTACTCAAATACTAGGTTGAGGTATGACCTTCCTAATAAACAAGAGGCTTAAATGACTGGTGCATGAAGGGTTGTGGAATCCATTTTAAGGAACACTTGAAGGTTATGTTTTCCTTAAGTTATGTATGGGTGTGGAATCCATACTAGCATATATCTATGAGCTAATGTATGGGTGTGGAATCCATACTAGCATATATCTATGAGAAAATGTATGGGTGTGGAATCCATACTAACATATATCTATGAGCTAAGTAATTCTTCTAGTTAGAATGAACAAAAATATTTTGATGGAATCTCATAGACATGATTAAGGAGGATTGATTATGTGTAATTAAAGTTAAATGGATAGAGATTCGTAACATGAATTTGCTTGAGATTTAAATCCATTATTTTATTTTTATTACAAATGAAAATACAAATATTGGTATATTGAACACCATTAGGTGGTTTAGAATGTTTGGAATAATTGATTTTGATATATGGAGTCAAGTGTGAACTAGGTATTTGTCCTCTATTATTGTAATTCTTTTGTATGTGTTGGATTCAAGTAGAATTAAATTGATTTTAAAATTCATTAAATGTAGAAAAAGATTATTGTGATAAGTTGATGAAATACTTTTTCTATTGGCTTAAGACAAATTAGGTCTAGGAAATGCCATAATAGTCTCGTTGATGATTTTATCAATTGCATATTGCTTGAATTCTATTTAGCTAAATTAATTAGAGAAATTATGAGGATTGAACTTTGAACTACACTAAAATATTTTGAGTTAGGCAATCAAGTCAGTATTCATATTGTTTATGAACTTGATGAACTTTTTTCTTGAAATTTGATTAACTTGTAAATTGTTAAGAGAATAACATGTTTAGAAGATAAACATGTTTTGCGGTGAGAACGTTGTTTTATTTGAACTTAAAAGAAAAAGGTATGTGATTAATGAAAAGCTTATTTGAGTTCTTGTTTTACAAGAATATGTGCTTGTGACATTTTTGAGGGAGAAATTGAAGGACAATGAGATCATATTTTGATGCATTGGAATTGTTGCATGATTTAGAAACCTAAGATGATTGTATTGTATGTGGAATGGAAGAGATTGCTGGAATTAGTAATTTGTGCTTGGACGTATAGTTGTATGAGTATTGTTAGTCCTACAAAAGGTAATATTTTGAGAGGGTGGTAATTCTCCTAAAAAAAAGGCTTAGCTTTAGGCTAAAAATTCCCTTGTGCTAGTTTAACTCTTATTTAAACTCAACAAGATTCTTCATATTTTGAGAAATGTATGTTTTCATAACTTTTTTTTGCGTATGTATTAATATTAAGGAATGTTTGGTCAATTTAGTGATGTCTAAATTGCAACTTTTAAATGTCAACCCGGGGCTCGTAAGCTGATGAAGTGAGGTGTACTATATGTACTTAGGTAATTGTTTTCTTAATCTTTTGTCGTTTTTAGTTTTTTTAAGTTTGTTTTCAAATGTATCTTTCCTACTGTGATGTGATGGAAATGAAATAAAGCAAGTGAAATGTGGGTGATTGTGGTGAGCTCTAAATGATTTCTCAAAACTTAAAAAGTATTCTACAAGAAAGCTTGAACAACAACTGCAAATAAAATCAAAGCTTAAAATCAAATAAAGGACTAATGGCATCGGCCCAGTATCTCTGCTGCTGAGGAAAATGAAAATGAAATCTATATTAACCCAATTAAAAGCAAGAACAACTACTTTACACTACTTTACACTATTTTAACTCTTCATCTAAAGCTTATCAATATGAAATTTAAGTGAGACAAATCACACTGTTTTAACCATTTCTTAATCATGTGAGAACAATTATGAACAGGTCAGTAATGTGAGTCTTAAAGCAAAATAAACCAAGCTGCACTAAGTGATATTTTGGCTCCAATAAAGTTAGTTGATTATAGAAAAAGAACCATCAATAAATGAACAACTTGATAACTAAGAGCAGAAAGCAAATATGCAAATGACAATAAGGAAAATCAAGGCTGCAAAACAATGAATGTCAGCAACATAGACAAGACGATCACGCATGCCACTAGTTATGAAAAGAAAAGAAAGAAAATTGTCCCGGGCTTGCCTAAGAAACCTGCATAACACACTGATCAGTTATGAGCAAAAGTGCAGAAATGTAAATCAGCAGAAATCAAAGTTTATGTACAACTATTATACATGTTGAAAAGACATAAAAATGCAGCAAATTTAAAAGACATCTGTACAGCTATTATACATGAAACAAGAAAAAGAAATGCTGGAAATTAAAAGTTATTGTACAGGACTTCAGCAAACAGGGGCCCTCTGCCTACTTCAGCCGATTCAATGAGAAAATATACGCTTAGATGTAAAACAGTCTTCTCATGTATTAAACATCAAAATGTCAAGTACAGTGGGGAGTTCAAACAAAATGATTACAACAACGATTAACTATCCAGCGTTCAAAGACGCTTTATTTATAACAGAGGAAAGCAAACTAACTTAACGAAAAATAAGTTAATCAAGCAGCTATGTAAAAACACGTAATCTTGCTGCGTCCTCGGATTTAGGCAACGGTCGTTGTGGGCATTCAATCTGTTGTTGGATTCATGTTTCCCACTGTCTTCGTGGCTGAGGAAGATGCCACCTGTTCTTCACGTGCTCCAAAACAGAACACGCAGAGCCGTGCCACCGCCAATGACTTCTGTTGACCGTATTTTCCTCCTCGTTGACCACGGGTTTTTATGACCGGTTTGGGTGAGTTGGAAGGACACACACCATGTCCTCGGTTCCACGAACTTGCCCATGTGGCTCTTCTTCCCGGAAGACACCTGGAACATATCATTTAATAAAACAGCTGCGGAATCTGGGGTTGGCTGCGGAAACCGGGATCAGCTGCGGAAACGCAGCACTTTGAACCAAAATTCTAAACCAACAACAGTCATTAGCATAATTAGGAAACCATGTAAAAAGTCCTAAAATATAATGATTTGAGCAATTTGATGGAGGGAATGAGTGGCAAAAGAAGGAAATGAATAGGAAAAGGAGGCAGAGAGGATGTGTAAAGAAGTGCAGGTTTGAGGCTCAACATACCCCCACTGTGAAGGTGTTGCATGTCCTCATGCAACCAAAACTTTGTCATTGTTTTTCAATCCATGTGCTCAGATGCTTCTGCCAAAACATCTAGCCTTCTTCTCTTTCTCCTTGCTGCCAAAATTGTCCTTGGTTTTCTGACTAAACACCTGAATTTCAAATTGATCAATGCCCTGCTCAGCTTCTTACATTTTCTCTTCAATTTTCTGTTCTTCTTCTGCCAGAGTCCTATGTGAAGCATGGTATTGTCATGGACAATTTTGTCCACCTTGCTTTGTTCTTTCAATGCTTCGTTTTCTTGTTTAATATGCCGGTTCAGGACTTCTAGCTCAAACACCTCTTGTTTTAAGGATTGGACCTGTTCATCAAGAGGCAATATAGTGCTTGGACCTGCAACTGATTGCTCCAAGGTCTCCAAATAATTGTATACCTCCTGCTGGTCAGGGTCAATTTCAGGTGTTCTTCTTGGGCTATGTTCAAAATCAAATTCTGTTTGAGGTTCTGGCTGAAAAGGACTCTCTTCACGTGGAGGAGTGGACTCAACACATGGAGGACTCGACTCAAGGTCAAGCTGAGTTGGAGCCTTTTCAGGTGTGCCTTCTCCCAAATCAATGAAATGTGATTGTTTTTCTTTAGTCACACTCATTTTTCCTTTAAGTCTATTGCTTCTTCTCACTTGTGCACTAGTGCTCTTTTGCTGGGCACTCTGTTTTTCTTTCTGTTTCTTCTTTGGGAGGGCAGCAGCTTGAAGTTGTGCTAGTCTATCAGCCAAGGTTTGAGAGTCTTCTTTTACCGAAGGTTCAGGTGATGGATATGATTTTTGAACAATTGTTTTACCTTTATCCTTTTTCTGTTTCTTGGTTTTATCTCCCTCTTCCTCTTCTTCTTGAGCAATTTCTTGAGTTTCTACTGTAGGAGGATCTTGGGCTGCAACATCTCTTTTTCTTCTCCTACTTCTTTTTGGAATTCTAGGGGAACTGCTAGAGGCTTCAGTCACCTCTTGGAAATGGTTTCTAATTAGAAACTTTTCCCATGTATCCTTGTTATTCTTCAATTGCTCTTCTATGAGAATTCTAATGAACCCGTGATGATACAAGTGGGGTTCAATATGGCCTACATTCTTTTGGACAGTGGAACTCATTTTCTTTAGGCTTGCTAACAGAAAGTGGGGTAAATTGAGGGCATGGCCTTCCATGAAATTCATCATAATCCTTGCATGGTACATATACATAATGCCAAAGCAGCCCTCACATGTGATAAACTTTTGAACAAGTAATAACAATGCAGTCCATTCTTCCTTAATTACATGCACAGGAATCCCTTTAGTGAATATTGAAGTGTCCATACCTGGGTTCTTAAGCATGTCTTTCCATCCCTGATCTTCCAGCCCTCTGTTCTTAAACCATCTGTCTCCCTGTTGTGGTAAACTGGTTGTTGCTGCTATTGTATCCTCTGTTATTATGAATTTCAGGTCCCCTACTTCCACGGTGTGTCCATTGAAGGATCGAGCAAATGCTTTCATTACCTCCTTATTATACCCTCTGAATTTTTGAATAAAATTCAACCACTTTGCTTTCTTTAATGCTTCCTTCGTCTGTGGATACCCTTCTAAATACTTTAGACCCTCAGGTTCAGCTCTAAGCAGCTTCCCCATCTTCGGCTCTCAACTTCGGCTAAAGCTTTGACTGTGTGTGGATGCTCAAGGAGGATGCTCACGGGAAAAAATAGGTGGATTACGGCTGTAAGTGGAGTAGCCGTAACGTAATGCAAGGCGTATTGCAGAACTGTAATCGGGGTTTGAAACAGAGCTGTGGAGTTTGCAGCGGAAATGAGAGTGGAAATAGTGTGAGTACGAGGGAGTAGAAGACAAACACGAGAAATGAGTTCAATGCATGCGGAAATGGAGTGATAAGTGGACGGAATAACGGCCGAATCCTTTAGAGTCGGGTGGCTTACGCACACGTCTCAGCGTTTGGCTGTTGGAAGTGATGGTGGAGGAGAGACGTAGTACAGTAGTTCACTTCTTCCTCGTACGGCTAATAAATGAAAACGCAGTCCCATTTCGAGTTTGAATTAAGAGTGATTATGGAACCGTTAGAAAGGGATGAGGTGGACGAAGCATTATCGTGGAGGAGGAGTGGGATGATCTTGCCAAATCATTGCATTTAGTGGCTCTTTCCACGATTTAATAATTATGCATAAAATGACATTAAATTGTTGTTTGGAAAAGATTTTGATCATACCTTCATAAGTTTGCCATTTGTTGATTAAGGTTGCTGACCCATTATTGCTTTTTGATCTTGCAGGTGCCTCATATCTTTGCTGCCTTTGGTGATGATGATGCTAACCTTTGACTGTGATTTTCTTTTGAAAACAGAGTGCTGCTGTAGAGACAGAGTGATGCTGGCTGCGGAATCATTTCGAGCTGCGGAAACTGGTGCGAGCTGTGGAAACGGTTCCCAGCTGCGGAAACTGAGACAACACCCCTTTAACTGCACAAAATAGTTAGAAAAACAACTAACTGAATGAAATAGTCCTGAGAGGGACTTTTATTAATGGAATGGAATGAAATGGAAATGGAATGGAGTGAAGTGGAATGGAGATGAAGATGAGATGGAGGTGAAGATGGAAATGACAGGTGGGGTGAAGTGAAGATGGAAAGAGGAAGAGATTTTTTTGGAAAATATAGAGTGTCAGGTGTCCCTGATTTTCACTCCATATTTTTTGTATAAGACCGCCAATCTGAGATTGGTTTTCAGGCTTATACACATTTTTTCTTTTTTTTTTTTTTTTTTTCTTTTTTCTTTTTTTTTTCTTTTTTCTTTTTTCTTTTTTTTTTTTTTTCAACTGAAAGAAACAAAGACTAGGCTGATGGAGGAGAAGAATTCTTCTCCACTAGCCTCATTGCAGAATTCTCTTGAAAAATTTTGACAAAGTCCTCTTTTGAGAGTGGCTTATGATAAATTTTCAATCGGTGGCCATTCAAAATGAGAGGATTTGAAACTCATCAATAGTCTTGACTCGAACTGCTCCATTGCTAAAGACTTCATCAATCTCATATGGTCCAAGCCAATGAGTTTGAAATTTTCCTTTGAAGTCTTTAAACTTTGAATCAAACAGTAACGCCCAATCTCCTTTTTGAAACTTTCTCTCCTTGATATATCTGTCATGCCACTTAGTTCTTTGGTGTTGAACTAGATCAGTCCTTAAAATTGCATCTTGTCTTATTTCATCTAGCTCATTCAGCTGCTCCATTCTGTGCTTTTGGGCTTCTGATAGACTCATCCCCAACTGAACTGCCATCTTGAAGGTCTTGACTTGAAACTCAATGGGGAGCAGGACTTCTTTCCCATAAACAAGTTCATAGGGAGAATGTCCTGTTGTGTTCCTCCATGTAGTTCTATAGGCCCATAAGGCTTCAGGAGGCCTTTCTGCCCAATCTCTTCTATGAAGATGAACAGTCTTGATGATGATGCTCTCAAGAACTTTATTTGTAGATTCCACTTGACCATTTGCTTGCGGATGGTATGGAGTAGATTTTCTATGCTTGATTTTGTATTCCTCCATCAGCTTCTCCATCAAGTTAGATGTAAATTGACTTCCCTGATCTGTCACAATTTCTCTTGGGACACCAAAACGAGTAAAAATATCCTCAAAAAGAAATTGAACAACTGAATTTTCAGTGGCAAAAGGCAATGCCTTGGCTTCTACCCATTTAGTAACATAATCAGTGCAAACCAATATATACTTCTTTTGTTTAGATGGTGGATTAATCGGTCCAACAAAATCTAAAGCCCATTTCTCAAAGGGTTCGATGAGTACCTGTGGTTGTAATGGCATTTCATTTGAAAGAGTTGGTCTCCCAACTCTTTGGCAGCTGTCATGCCTTCTAACATATTGTTTTGCATCTTTGAAGAGAGAAGGCCAATAATATCCCAAAGAAAGGATTTTATAGGCAGTCCTCTTGTCAGCAAAGTGTCCACCGCACGGTTCATCATGACATGCCTTAAGGATGTCAGGCATTTCATCTTCCCGAACACATCTTCTGATCACACAATCTAGCCCTGTTTTGAACAATTCATTAGAAATCCATGAATAATGTGAACTCTCCTGAATAATTTTCCTTTTCTCATTAGGAAATAAGTGTGGAGGTAGCTTCCATGTAACCAAATAGTTAGCAATATCTGCATACCAAGGAGTTTTAGTAGTTACTGCAAACAGATATTCATCTGGAAACTTATCCTCTACAGGAGAATCTTCGTTAGTATTTTAGATTCTAGACAAGAAATCAGCTACTGTATTTTGTTTTCCTGGTCTATCTAACACAGTAATATTGAATTCTTGTAAAAGTAAAAGCCATCTTGTAACTCTGTCATTAGTAACAGGTTTGTTCATGAGATATCTAATTGCAGAATGATCAGTATGGACAAAAGTTTCATAGCCTGTTATATAATGTCTAAACTTGTTGATTGCATGAACAACGGCTAAGAACTCTCTTTCAGTCACAGTATAATTTAACTCAGTGGGAGTCAAATTTTTACTGGTGTAGTAAATGGCATAAGGAACTAAATCCTTTTGACCCAACACAGCTCCTAGAGCTGTATCTGAAGCATCTGTAGAAATATGGAAAGGAAGTTTCCAATTTGGCCCTCTCAGAATGGGTGCTTTAGATATTCTTGTTTTTAGAGTTTCAAATTCAGATTGACAGTCAGGATCCCACTTGAATTCACAGTCTTTTGTAAGTAATTTGAAGAGTGGAGATGCTATCTTGGTGAAGTTTTCAATAAATCTTCTATAATATCCAGTAAACCCAAGAAAACTTCTAACATCGTTTTGACAATTTGGAATAGGTAACTTGGAGATGACTTCAACTTTTGATCTATCAACTTTAATTCCATCTCCTGAAATATGATGTCCTAAAACAATCCCTTCAGTAAACATCATAAAGCATTTTTCATGACTTAATGAAAGATTTGTTTCCTTACATCTTATAAGGACTTTTTCCAACTTTTCTAATGCCTCTTCAAATGAATTACCATAAACTGTAAAATCATCCATATAGACCTCTACACAATCGTGAATTAGATCAGAAAAGATTCCTAGTACTGCCCTTTGAAATGTTGCGGGTGCATTACATAATCCAAAAGGAAGTACTCGGTAAGCAAAAGTTCCCCAAGGACAGGTAAATGTGGTCTTGTCCTGATCTTCAGGTGCTACCTGAATCTGATTGTAACCACTAAAACCATCCAAAAATGAGAAGTACTTTTTGCCTGCTAAAGTATCTAATACTTGATCAATAAAGGGTAAAGGAAAGTGATCCTTCAAAGTTGCTTTGTTCAATTCCCTGTAATCAATGCAAACCCTCCATTTACCATTCTTTTTAGGTACTATAACCAAAGGGGAAACCCACCGGCTATCTGAAATGGGGTAAATGAAGTTTACACTAAGTAACTTTTGGAGCTCTTCTTTCACTATCTCCCTAAGGTTTGGATTCATCCTTCTTTGAAGTTGTCTGATTGGTTTACTGTTTTCCTCAATGTAGATGTGATGAATGCAAGTCTTAGGATCAATACCTTTCATATCGGTATACTCCCATGCAAACGCAGTAGAATGTTTTTGCAAGATTTTGGTTAGCTCCCCCTGTTGTGATTTTTCCAAGTTTCTATTGATATTCAATGTTTTTCCTGGAAAAATCTCAATGGCAGAACTACCAAACTCTTCCATAGAGAAAAGAGACATTTGTCTAGATGATAGACACTCAATATCAGAATCCAAATGAAATTGTGTGTGGTCATATTCTGAAGATGGTTCAAAGTTTTCTAATGTGTTCAGAATTTGACTATCTTCACTAATCTCAGAAATGGTAAAGAAAGGTTGTATAGTATCTTCATCATCAACCCACTCATTATCTCCTATTTCTGTAATTGCTTTTGCTGGAGGATACAGATTGAACTTCTTTGTCGAATTACCATCATAAATATACATATCCCCAGACCTACAACTTATGAAAGCATCAGTTGTGGCTAGCCAAGGTCTTCCTAAAATAAGAGGATGTCCTCCTAGATTACTCTTAGGAGTTAAAATCATGAAATCCACTGGATATTCCCAAGAGTCTAGGGAGACTGGAATGTCTTCTAATACACCATCTGGTTTAATAATTGATCGATCTGCCAATTGCAATAAAGTAGGTGTAAAAAGAAGATTAGGAAGTTTTAGCTGTTCCATAGTCTGTCTACTCATGATGTTGATAGCAGCCCCTAAATCAATCAAAGTATTTGGTATTTCTACCCCATTGATATGTGTTTTGACAATTGGACTACCAGGGTCTACATATTTCTGCATAGTAATTTTTCCCATCATGATATCTGCAATTTTTCCTACCAGGTGGATCCTTCTGGTATCACTTGGTTTCCTTCCTGGTCTTTTAAAACTCAACTCCTTTATTGTTTTTGCTAGAATAGGAATTTCCTTAATGGCTTGTAACAAGGGAATCTTGATACAGACATTCTTCAGTTCATCTAGAAAATTATAGTCAAGCAACCAAATTTGTTTTTCCACTCCTTTGTCAATTTGTAATCTTTCAGGAAAAGGAGGTGTGGATAAAGATGCAGGTTGCTCAACTATGGGAGTTGTGGGGGTTAATTCTTTTTCTTTTTGAGTGTTTGGGTTTTGAAAAGATGCTTCAGAACCCTTATTGGCTTCAAGAGACTCTTCCTCAAAAATGCTTTGCTTTTGAGCATTTATGGAAGGTTTATCTAGGACTCTACCTGATCTGAGTTGTACTTCATTGAGAGGAACAATCATATAGGTAGGAAATTGTTGACCTTCCATCATGTAAGAATTTTGAGGGTTTTTATTATTGGGGTTTGGCAATGGCTGAGAAGGAAGTTGATTTGACTTCTGTTGAAATGGAAGCAAGAGTTGAGAGTTTGGATTCTGTTGAGAAGGTTGTTGTTGTTGTGGAAATAGCAATGATAGTTGTGGATTTTGATTTGGAAGTTGTGGAGCTTGTTGATTTTGAAAAGATGGAGGATATTGGTAAAATTGAGCAAATCTCCCATAAGGATTTTGCATACCTTGTACCCATGATTGAAAAGGATTTTGAGGTTGGGACCAAGGTTGTTGCCAAGGATTCCAATTTGGTAGGGGTTGAAAATTCATAGAGTTGTTAAACACTTGATTTTGTTGCCCCTGCCAAGGTATCCTTGCGACAAAACAGAGAGATTCGAGTGTATTTGGATCTTCTTGAAAGACAGCTTTGAGCCCAGGGATTGAAGGACAATCCTTGGTCTCATGATTCTCTGAACAAATTACACATGTCTCTACAACTTTTGCATCCAAGGGACATTCCCTTAGAGCATGTTTCTTTCTACACTTTGGGCAAAAGATGGCCAAAGCCTCAGCTTCTGCTTTCTGCTTATTGTGAATCTTAAGGGTGTCTAGTTGTTCACTAAGACTTCCTAAGATATCAGTTTTGAATTCATCAAGCATATTGCCAATCTCAGCCCTACTTACTGATCCAGTTGCAGATTTGTTTGCTCTGATGAGAGAAGGATCTCTAGGCCCTTTTTGAGTTTTAGATTTCCCCCTTGAGATATGGACACATAGTTCTACTATATCATTGAGTGAAAGTTGAGATATATCTCCCTTCCCCATCATGTTCAAAATATCTATCCATTCATCTCTAATGGCTTTCAATAGAAGGACTTTTAAGGTCTCCTCATCTAAGTTGTTCATTTTTGCTCTTTTCAAGTTGTATTGAAATCTTTCAAGCAAATCCTCCAAATTTTCATCCTCTTTTTGCATCATTTTGAATACCTCATCCTTGTGATTGGTGGGCATACAATAGTCCAGGTACTTATCCAAAAATGTTTGTTTCATATCATTCCAAGACCTAATGGATTGAGTGAGTAATCCCATGAACCACTTCAAGGCTGCTCCTTTCAATGTTGAAGAGAACAGTTTGAGTTTTTGAGAGTCTTCCAGATAATCATAAGTTCGACAAACGACTTCAAACTCAAATAGAAATGTTTCAGGCTCCTTGTTTAGTCAATTTAGTGTTAGCTAAATTGCTAGTATTTATTGTCAACCCGGGGCTCGTAAGCTGATGAAGTGAAGGTGTACTATATGTACTTAAGTATCCTCTTAGAGTTTTTCTTATCGTTGGGGGGTGTTGTTGCGGTTTAATTATGTTCCTAGATGGAATGAGAATTTATAAACAAGTGAGTGATGGTGTGTGTGTAAGTGAATTCTAAATGAGTGGAAGTGTGTGTTGAGTGATTTCTAACTATTTGCTTGAAAGGAAATACTTGGAAATAAATGAAATTGAAATGACTTGAAATAAACTTTGAAAGTAAATGACCACTACCAATGGTACTAGACACCGTTCAAGTTGTTGCCAAATAAAGGAAAAAGAATCACTTTTAGAACCCAAGAATGAAAGATGATCTCTTTCTAACTCAATGCCTCAAAGCACATGTACTGTGTAAAGCACGGAAAGAAAGTAGCTTAAGTGGAATTATAAAAGTGAGAAAAATATGCTTGAAAGACTAATGATAATAATATGCTATTCCTAATACTCTACTTCAGCCATATGTACTATGGGAAGCATGATTAGAAAGTAGTGAGGAAATAGTCTAGGAAACACTTTAAAATCAAAACTTCTACTTTAAAGACTAGTGGTAATGATTTACTCTTTCTAACTCAATACTTCAAAGCACATGTACTGTGTAAAGTAAGGAAAGAAAGTAGTTTAAAAACAGTCCAAAAAGTACCCAAACAAGCTGCAAGTTAGTAATATTTTGATCTTGAAAGATGTTAGCTTATGATGAAGATCATGCATATATGTAAACAGCTCTTTGAGAAATAAATTTAAAAACTAGCTATAAAGGCAAAAACAACACTTGAATTGTCAACTTAAAATACCATCAGCTGCAAAGCAAACACAACACATATAAAAATAAATCCCGGGCAAAAAGGAACCTGCAAAAGATAACACTGATCAGCTGAAAATAAAAGAAGACAAGTAAACAAAACTATACATTTTCAAGAAAGCAAATAAGGAAATGATAAAATGCTGCACAAGAAATACTCTACAAAAGGCTGAGATGGGCAGGGGCCCTCTGTCCATTCAACCATAAAAGACTTCAAATAGCTGGAAACTTCAAAACAGTGCTTGTATTTATTACTCCATTTGCAACAGGTCACAAAATAGAGTGCTGGAAAAAAAACAGAGTTTACAACCGCTCCTTAATTCAACACAGTACAGCAAAATATTACCAATCAAAAAGTCTTTTGAGCGTACGCAGACGCATCAATTTATAGGCTTTTCTAACCTATCTACGTGTACAACTAGTTAACAGAAAAACGAAAGACAGTCATGCGTATTAAAGGTCTGTTTTGACACATCACGGTTGCATAACGAGTTTGATGGTTCCTGTCATCATGGATCATAAATCCTGGTTGGATTGCGTTCCCTATCGCCTTCAGAACTTGGACAAATCGCCATTGGAGATGCCGTGACCGAACAGCCTTCAAACACCGTTGAACCACTTTGAGTTGACCGTGGTTAAACCTGCTTTGACCATGGCTGAAGGTGACGTGTATGGTTGAAACAATAGGATAGGAACCTCGACCATGATGATATCTAGGTGCCCATGTGGCCCGTCTAGCAATCTGACACGTGGATCATAGTGTTTAACAAAATGGCTGCAGGATCTCCAGATAGCTGCGGGATCATCAGATAGCTGCGGGATCCTGTAAGTATGTCAAAAAAACTAAACAAATAATCATCCATTAGCAAACTTGCTTGATCATGCTTATTGACACTGAATGTAATGATCTGAGAGGTTTTATGGTGGAAATGAGGCAAAAGTGAAGGAAAGATAAGGAAAAGTGAAGGAAAATGGTAGACAAATGGGTGTAAAATAGAGGTTCTACATACCCCCACTCCGAGGGTATTGCATGTCCTCATGCAATGAAAACACAATTCAGTCCATCTGCTGGGATGCCTCAGCCAGGACATCCAACCTCCTTCTCTTCCTCTGTGTAGAAAAATTAACCTTTGGCTTCTTGAACATACATTTGAATTTCAAGTTAATTAGGGCTCTGTTCAACCTTTGGCATCTTTTCTTCAACCTGCTGTGTTTCTTCTGCCACATGCTCATATGAAGGTAGGTATTATCTTGAATTGCCTTAGCAATGTCCGCTTGTTGCTTCATTTCCTCATTCCTTTGTTTAATGTGACGGTTCAACACTTCAAGCTCATAGATTTCCTGTTTAAGTGAATCTATTTGCTTCTCATAAGACAGAACATTACTTGGCCCAGCAGTTCTTTGCTCCAATGTCTCATAATAATTGTATACCTCCTGTTGAATTGGATCAATACTTGGTGATTTTCTTGGGCTACATTCTTGTTCAATTTCAGTTTCCATCTCTGGCTGGAATAGGCTGTCTTCTCTTGGAGGAGTGGCTGCCTCACGTGATGATGGACTATCCTCAAGATTTACTTGTGTAGCACTCTTCTCAGGTGTGCTAAGGTCAACAAAGAGTGTCCTCATGGCTTTTGTTTTACCTTGCAACCTACTACTCCTTCTCAGAATGACATCACTTTGCATTTCTTTTTGTGCTTTCTCCTTTGGTTCTTGAACTTTTACTTCTTTGGAGTGGGCAGTTTTCTCAAGAAGTTTGGTTATCCTCTGTGCTAAAGGCTGGTTATCCTCTTCTTCACCACTAGAATGCTCTGTGGTCTGGTAAGTTTCTTGCATTATGGATTTCCCTTTATCTTGTTTTTGTTTCTTTTTGTCCTCTCTTTTCTTTTTGGCAGTTTCCTTAGCAAGTTCAGCGAGGGTTTCCGAGATGACCTCTTGAGCACTGTCTTCAGTGGGTTCAATCTCAGGTTCAGGATGATGGACTTCTATTTCTTCTACAGTTTGTCCTTCAAAGACATCAGTCTCAGAGATACTTTCCCTTCTCTTCTTTCTGCTCTTTCTAGGTATAGAAGACTCTCCAGGCTCTGCAAAATGATTCCTTACAAGGAATTTTTCCCATGTGTCTCGTTTTTCTTTTAACTGTTCTTCTATCAATAACTTTACAAGACCATGGTGACAGAGGTAAGCTTCTACATTTCGTGGATTTCGTTGAGCCATGGAACACATTTTCCTAAGGCTTTGAAATAGGAAATAAGGGAGGTTTATATCATGCTCTCCTTGGAACTGAATCATAATTTTACCATGGTAGACATACATCACTCCAAATCTTCCTTCACAAGTGAAAAACTTTTGTACTAACAGCAATAAAGTTTTCCATTCATCTTTAACATGTGAAATTGGAATGCCTTTGGTAAAAACACTTGTGTCCATACCTGGATTTTTGAGAATCCTCTTCCATTGCTGATCTTGGACTGCCCGGTTTTTGAACCATCGTTCACCGGTCTGGGGTAGAGAAGTAGCCTTTGCTACACTTCCTTCGCTGACTGTGATTGTTACATCTCCCACCTCTGCCTGGCTTTCCTTATCCTTAAACGATCTAGCAAAAGCTTTGGTTACTTCCTTATGATAGCCCTTAAATTTTCTGATACATTGTAACCAATTGGCTCTTTGTAGTGCCTCCTCAACCTGTGGATATGCCTCCAAGAATTTCGAACCTTCCGGTTCAGCCCTCAGAAGCTTTCCCATTGACTCTTCAACTTTGTTTAAACACAAATTTGATGGTGACCTTACACAGTAACTCCGTAACTTCACACAGTAACTTTTTGTGAAACAGAGGATATACGGTGCGAAAACGGCTTTAGATACCGGGAATTTACGGATGGAATTGAGAGTTGAGCGGTGGAGTTAGCGTGGATATGGTAGAAATAGTGACTGACAGTCGCAATACGACTGTATCTCAGGTTTACGGCTGTATGGCAGAGGAGAAAAAAAACAGAGGATGGTAACCGTAGATAATGAAACACGGTAGATGATGGTAAGGAATGATAAACATGGAGGGTTTTGAAATTATGGACGGAGCGGCTACCTTCTTCGTTTTCTGATTATGGAGTGACACATGGCTTATGAAACGAGAGCAGAGAGACGTAGTGCGTTAGGTTACGTCATTAGGGTACAGGCCCTTAATGACGCACCACCGTAACAGCCATATGTAATTTGAAAACCTGTAGTGATTATGAACTGGTAGACGTGGAGGATTCGGAGATTTGTAGTTGCATGGGAGAAAGGAGAGTGGGTCATCATTACATTAAGTGGCCAATAAAACATAATCCAAGAAAAGTCGCATAATGAAATAACCATAAGTCTAGGTTTTTGAGCATACCTTGAATCATATTTTATTTGGCTTCTGATGATTTATTAACCTTTGTAAACATTTATTGCTAGCATATGATCTTTCTCCTGGTCTTTGATACTTCTGAGCTGTAAACGTTTTCTTCAGACACACTGTGTTTTTTTTTGTGCAGGTACAGAAGGCTGCAGGAAAGCTAATCAGCTCCAGGATCGTCAAACAGCTGCAGAATTGTAGTGAAGTCTTCTTAGCTGCAGAAAAACACTTTAGTTGCCAAAAAAAAAACTTTATTATTGAAGTGAAATGGAGTGAAGAAATGAATGGATGAATGGATGAGTGAAAAACAGTGAGGTGGAGTGAAGAAATGAATGTATGAATGGATGAACGAAATAAATGGAATGGAAATGAAAGAGGGAAAGGGAGTTTTTTTTTTCTTGGGAAAACATGAGGTGTCAGGTGACCCTGATTTTCACCTTATGTTTTCTGTATGAGACTGCCAATCAGAGATTGGTTTTCAGGCTCATACACTTATTTTTTCTTTTCCTTTTTTTTTTTTTCTTTTTTTTTTTTTTTTTTTTTCTTTTTTTTTCTTTTTTTTTTTTTAAATTGAAAGAAACAGAGATTTAGGCTGATGGAGGAGAAGAATTCTTCTCCACCAGCCTCATTCCAGAATCGTCTTGAAATAACTTAACAAACTCTTCTTTTGAGAGTGGCTTGTGGTAGACTTTTAACCGGTGGCCATTCACAATAAAGGGAGTTTGAAGTTCATCGATAGTCTTCACTCTAACTGCTCCGTTATTAAAGACTTCATCAATCTCATATGGGCCAAGCCAATGAGTTTGAAATTTCCCTTTGAATTCTTTAAATTTCGAATCAAACAAGAGTGTCCAATCACCCTTTTGAAACTTCTTTTCCTTGATATGTCGATCATGCCATTTACTTCTTTGGTACTGAACTAGATCGGTTCTTAGAATTGCATCTTGTCTCATTTCATCTAGTTCATTTAACTGGTCCATTCTGTGCTTTTGGGCTTCTGATAAGCTCATCCCCAATTGAACTGCTGTCTTGAAGGTCTTGATTTGGAACTCAATGGGGAACAGGACTTCCTTCCCATAAACAAGTTCATAGGGAGAATGTCCTGTAGTGTTCCTCCATGTAGTTCTGTAGGCCCATAAGGCTTCAGGAAGCCTTTCTGCCCAATCTCTCTTATGAAGATGAACAGTCTTTGTGATGATGCTTTCAAGAACTTTATTTGTAGATTCTACTTGACCATTCGCTTGCGGATGGTATGGAGTAGATGTTCTATGCTTAATCTTATATTCCTCCATCAGCTTTTCCACCATCCTTGATGTAAACTGGCTTCCCTGATCTGTTACAATCTCTCTTGGGACACCAAAACGAGTGAAAATATCCTTGAAAAGAAATTGAACAACTGAATTTTCAGTAGCAGAAGTTAATGCTATAGCTTCTACCCACTTGGTAACATAATCAGTACAAACCAGTATATATCTATTTTGCTTGGATGGCGGATTAATTGGTCCAACAAAATCTAGAGCCCATTTCTCGAAAGGTTCTATGCATACCTGTGGCTGTAGTGGCATTTCATTTGAAAGAGTTGGTCTCCCAGTTCTCTGACAACTGTCACACCTTTTAACATATTGCTTTGCATCCTTAAAGAGAGAAGGCCAATAATATCCTGATGAAAGGATTTTATAGGCAGTCCTCTTATCAGAAAAATGTCCGCCACAAGGTTCGTCATGACATGCTTTAAGGATGTCAGGCATCTCATCCTCTCGTACACATCTTCTGATCATCAAATCTGGCCCTGTTCTGAACAATTCATTAGAGATCCAAGAATAAAGTGAACTATCCTGAATGATTTTCCTTTTCTCATTAGGAAATAAATGTAAAGGTAATTTTCCAGTAACTAAATAATTAGCAATATCAGCATACCAAGGGGTTTTGGTAGTTACTGCAAACAAATACTCATCTGGAAATTTGTCCTCTACCGGAGAGTCCTCATTAGTGTTTTGGATTCTAGACAAGAAGTCAGCTACTGTGTTCTGCTTACCTGGTCGATCTAACACAGTTATGTTGAATTCTTGTAAAAGCAAAAGCCATCTTGTAACTCTACCATTAGTGACTGGTTTGTTCATGAGGTATCTAATGGCAGAGTGATCAGTGTGGACAAAGGTTTCATAGCCGGTTATATAGTGTCTAAACTTGTTTATAGCATGAACAACGGCTAGAAACTCCTTTTCAGTAACAGTATAATTTAACTCAGTTGGAGTCAAATTCTTACTCGTGTAATAAATGGCATAAGGGATCAAATCCTTTTGTCCCAAAACAGCTCCTAAAGCTGTATCTGAAGCATCAGTAGAAATGTGGAAAGGGAGTTTCCAATTTGGACCCCTTAAAATGGGTGCTTCAGATATTCTAGATTTTAAAGCTTCAAAGGCAGATTGACATTCAGGATCCCACTTAAATTCACAATCTTTGGTAAGTAATTTGAAAAGAGGGGATGCTATCTTTGTGAAGTTTTCAATAAATCTTCTGTAGTAACCAGTAAACCCAAGAAAACTTCTAACATCTCTTTGGCAATTTGGAACAGGTAACTTAGAGATGACTTCTACTTTAGATCTATCAACTTTGATTCCATCTCCTGAAATATGATGTCCTAAAACAATCCCTTCAGTAAACATCATAAAACACTTTTCATGACTTAAAGAAAGATTTGTTTCCTTACATCTTACCAGTACTTTTTCCAAATTTGCCAAAGCTTCTTCAAATGTATTACCATAGACTGTGAAATCGTCCATGTAAACCTCTACACAATCATGAATCAGATCTGAGAAAATTCCTAGTACAGCCCTTTGAAATGTGGCTGGTGCATTGCATAAACCAAAAGGGAGTACTCGATAGGCAAATGTCCCCCAAGGACAAGTAAAGGTGGTTTTGTCTTGATCTTCAGGTGCTACCTGAATCTGATTGTAACCACTAAAACCATCCAAGAATGAGAAATACTTCTTACCTGCTAAAGTGTCTAATACCTGATCAATAAAAGGTAGAGGAAAATGATCCTTTAAGGTTGCCTTGTTCAATTCTCGATAGTCAATGCAAACTCTCCATTTACCATTCTTTTTGGGTACTATAACCAAGGGAGAAACCCATTGGCTATCTGAAATGGGGTAAATGAAGTTTACCTTGAGCAATTTCTGAAGTTCTTCTTTCACAATTTCCCTAAGATTTGGATTCATCCGTCTTTGTGGCTGCCTAATAGGTCTGTTGTTTTCTTCAATGTAAATATGATGAATACAAGTCTTAGGGTTGATTCCTTTCATGTCGGTATATTCCCATGCAAAGGCAGTGGAATGTTTTTGCAACAGTTTAGTTAATTCTTCTTGTTGTAGTCTTCCCAAGTTTTTGTTAATGTTTAATGTTTTTCCTGGAAAGATTTCAGCTGAAGAACTACCAAACTCTTCCATTGAGAAGAGAGACATTTGTCTAGAGGAGAGATATTCAATATCTGCATCTAACTGGAATTGTGAAGAGTCATATTCTAAAGGTGCCTCAAAATTTTCTAATGTATTTAGAATTTGACTGTCCTCACTGATTTCAGAGATGGTTAGAACAGGTTGAAGAGTTTCCTCATCATTAATCCACTCATCTTCTCCTATTTCTGTTATTGCCTTTGCGGGAGGATACAAGTTGAATTTCTTGGTTGAATTACCATCTGATATATACATGTCTCCCGACCTACAACTTATGAAAGCATCAGCTGTGGCCAGCCAAGGTCTTCCTAAAATAAGAGGATGTCCTCCTAGATTGTTCTTGGGAGTTAAAATCATAAAATCAACTGGATACTCCCAAGAGTCTAGTGAGACTGGAATGTCTTCCAATACACCATCAGGTTTAATGATTGATCTGTCTGCAAGTTGCAGCAAAGTAGGTGTAAAGAGAAGATTAGGAAGTTTTAACTGATCCATGGTCTGTCTACTCATAATGTTGATAGCGGCTCCTAAGTCAATCAAAGTATTTGGGATTTCAACCCCATTAATATGAGTTTTAACAATAGGGCTACCGGGATCTATATATTTTTGCATGGTAATTTTACCCATCATAATGTCTGCAATTTTTCCAACTAGATGTATCCTTTTTGTGTCTCTGGTTCTTTTTATTGTTTTTTTCAAACTCATCTCCTTTATTGTCTTTGCTAGAATGGGAATCTCCTTAATGGCTGTTAACAAGGGGATCTTGATACAGACATTTTTTAATTCATCTAGAAAGCTATAGTCAGGCAACCAAATCTGCTTCTCCACTCCTTTATCAATTTGCAATCTTTCAGGAAAAGGAGGAATAGTTGAAGATGTAGGTTGCTCTACTAAGGGAGTTGATTCTTTTTCTTTTTCTTTAATGCTTGGGTTTTGAAGGGATACTTCAGAACCTTTATTGGCTTTGAGAGATTCTTCCTCAGAAATGCTTGGTTGTTGAGTACTTGTAGAAGGTTGGTCTAAGATTCTACCTGATCTGAGTTGGACCTCATTGAGAGGGACAACCATATAGGTAGGGAATGGTTGACCTTCCATAAGTGGTTGACCTTCCATCACATAAGCATTTTGAGGATTCCTATTATTGGGGTTTGGTTGAGGTTGAGAGGGAAGTTGATTTGGCCTCTGCTGAGATTGTAACAAGAGTTGAGAATTTTGATTTTGTGGAGGAGATTGTTGTTGAGGGAATGGTAATGACAATTGTTGACCTTGATTTGGAAGTTGGGGAGCTTGCTGATTCTGAAAGGATTGAGGATATTGATAGAATTGGGCAAATCTCCCATAAGGATTTTGCATTTGCATGCTTTGCAACCATGCTTGGAAAGGATTTTGTGGTTGTGACCAAGGTTGTTGCCAAGGATTCCAATTTGGTGGGGGCTGGAAATTCATAGAGTTGTTAGACCCTTGATTTTGCTGCCCTGCCAAGGTTTCCTTGCAACAAAACAAAGAGATTCAAGCGTACTTGGATCTTCTTGAAAGACTGCTTTGAGGCCAGGGATTGAAGGACATTCCTTGGTCTCATGGGTTTCTGAGCAAATTACACAGGTTTCCACAACTTGTGCTTCCAAGGGACATTCCCTTAAAGCATGCTTCTTTCTACACTTCGGGCAAAAAATGGTCATAGCCTCGGCTTCTGCCTTTTGTTTATTCTGAATCTTAAGGGTATCAATTTGTTCACTAAGACTCCCTAAGATGTCAGTTTTAAATTCATCTAGCATATTACCAATTTCAGCCCTACTCACTGATCCTGTTGCAGATTTATTTGCCCTAAGGAGAGAAGGATCTCTAGGCCCTTTTTGAGTTTTTGATTTGCCTCTTGAGAGATGGGTACATAGTTCTGCTATCTCACTGAGAGGAAGTTGAGAAATATCCCCTTTCCCCATCATGTTTAAGATATCTATCCACTCATCCCTAATGGCTTTTAATAAGAGGGCTTTTAAGGTCTCTTCATCCAAGGTGCTCATTTTTGCTCTTTTTAGATTATATTGAAATCTCTCAAGTAAATCTTCTAAGCTCTCATCTTCTTTTTGCATCATTTTAAAAACTTCACCCTTATGATCAGTAGGCATACAATAGTCCAAATACCTATCCAAAAAGGTTTGTTTCATTTCATCCCAGGTCCTAATGGACTGAGTAACTAATCCCATGAACCATTTCAAAGCTTGATCTTTTAATGTTGATGGGAACAGTTTGAGTTTCTGAGTATCATCCAGATAGTCATAAGTTCGACACACAACTTCAAATTCAAACAAGAATGTTTCAGGGTCCTCAGTTCTTAATCCATGAAAATTTGGGAGGACGGATGGTGATATGTTTTTCATGGTGGCTCGGGAGTCCTCATCAACAATGGGAAACCCAAATGTGTTATCCCCATCTCTATTTCCTCCAATGGGACCTCTACCTCCTCCATTGTTATTGTTATTTCCTCCCCTCCTCTACCTCTACCTCTACCGCCTCCTTCTTCTTCTGCCATGATGATTCTCCTAGGGATTTCAAAATCTTCTGGTTCTTCTACAAAGGGTGAATGAGAAGAGATTTCTCCTTCCTCTTCAGGTGAGTCTATTTCCTCAATTACAATTGGTTGTCTGGTAGGGGAAAGAGAAGAGTCTCTTCCTAGTTCAAACTCAATAGAAGGTATAGGAGAGTCAACTCTTGGTTCTTGAATTTCAGGACTAGGAGTTTCGGTTGGAGATAAGGGAGGTATCTCTTGTCTATCTCTTGAAGCAGATGGACTTGTAAAAATTGAACTTCGAGCTCTAGCTAAAAACCTTCCCCTAGAATCTCTAGCTCTATGCATGTCATTTTTATTTTATCCTCAAGTCAAGTTAAATAGTTCCTTTTCTGATCTTCCAGTTCACTCTAGGTGCAAGAAGAGAGCATACTTAAGAAACTATTAGATTAATAACTTTCTCCTTTCTGATCCTCCAGATCACTTCAAAGTGCAAGAGGAGAGCATACTTAGATAGGTTATTAATTGCTTTCCTTGAAGTTGTTGTTTTTTTTATATTTTTTTCTTCTAAGAATATGGCTACTTAATTTCACTTCCCCGGCAACGGCGCCAAAATGTTTAGTCAATTTAGTGTTAGCTAAATTTCTAGTATTTATTGTCAACCCGGGGCTCGTAAGCTGATGAAGTGAAGGTGTACTATATGTACTTAAGTATCCTCTTAGAGTTTTTCTTATCGTTGGGGGGTGTTGTTGCGGTTTAATTATGTTCCTAGATGGAATGAGAATTTATACACAAGTGAGTGATGGTGTGTGTGTAGAGTGAATTCTAAATGAGTGGAAGTGTGTGTTGAGTGATTTCTAACTATTTGCTTGAAAGGAAATACTTGGAAATAAATGAAATTGAAATGACTTGAAATAAACTTTGAAAGTAAATGACCACTACCAATGGTACTAGACACCGTTCAAGTTGTTGCCAAATAAAGGAAAAAGAATCACTTTTAGAACCCAAGAATGAAAGATGATCTCTTTCTAACTCAATGCCTCAAAGCACATGTACTGTGTAAAGCACGGAAAGAAAGTAGCTTAAGTGGAATTATAAAAGTGAGAAAAATATGCTTGAAAGACTAATGATAATAATATGCTATTCCTAATACTCTACTTCAGCCATATGTACTATGGGAAGCATGATTAGAAAGTAGTGAGGAAATAGTCTAGGAAACACTTTAAAATCAAAACTTCTACTTTAAAGACTAGTGGTAATGATTTACTCTTTCTAACTCAATACTTCAAAGCACATGTACTGTGTAAAGTAAGGAAAGAAAGTAGTTTAAAAACAGTCCAAAAAGTACCCAAACAAGCTGCAAGTTAGTAATATTTTGATCTTGAAAGATGTTAGCTTATGATGAAGATCATGCATATATGTAAACAGCTCTTTGAGAAATAAATTTAAAAACTAGCTATAAAGGCAAAAACAACACTTGAATTGTCAACTTAAAATACCATCAGCTGCAAAGCAAGCACAACACATATAAAAATAAATCCCGGGCAAAAAGGAACCTGCAAAAGATAACACTGATCAGCTGAAAATAAAAGAAGACAAGTAAACAAAACTATACATTTTCAAGAAAGCAAATAAGGAAATGATAAAATGCTGCACAAGAAATACTCTACAAAAGGCTGAGATGGGCAGGGGCCCTCTGTCCATTCAACCATAAAAGACTTCAAATAGCTGGAAACTTCAAAACAGTGCTTGTATTTATTACTCCATTTGCAACAGGTCACAAAATAGAGTGCTGGAAAAAAAACAGAGTTTACAACCGCTCCTTAATTCAACACAGTACAGCAAAATATTACCAATCAAAAAGTCTTTTGAGCGTACGCAGACGCATCAATTTATAGGCTTTTCTAACCTATCTACGTGTACAACTAGTTAACAGAAAAACGAAAGACAGTCATGCGTATTAAAGGTCTGTTTTGACACATCACGGTTGCATAACGAGTTTGATGGTTCCTGTCATCATGGATCATAAATCCTGGTTGGATTGCGTTCCCTATCGCCTTCAGAACTTGGACAAATCGCCATTGGAGATGCCGTGACCGAACAGCCTTCAAACACCGTTGAACCACTTTGAGTTGACCGTGGTTAAACCTGCTTTGACCATGGCTGAAGGTGACGTGTATGGTTGAAACAATAGGATAGGAACCTCGACCATGATGATATCTAGGTGCCCATGTGGCCCGTCTAGCAATCTGACACGTGGATCATAGTGTTTAACAAAATGGCTGCAGGATCTCCAGATAGCTGCGGGATCATTAGATAGCTGCGGGATCCTGTAAGTATGTCAAAAAAACTAAACAAATAATCATCCATTAGCAAACTTGCTTGATCATGCTTATTGACACTGAATGTAATGATCTGAGAGGTTTTATGGTGGAAATGAGGCAAAAGTGAAGGAAAGATAAGGAAAAGTGAAGGAAAATGGTAGACAAATGGGTGTAAAATAGAGGTTCTACACTCCTCATTCCTCATCCCATGGAAGTTTGGGACGACAGATGGTGAGATGTTTTTCATGGTGGCTCTGGAGTCCTCATCGACTATAGGAAATCCGAATGGGTTATCTCCATCCCTATTTCCTCCAATGTTACCTCGACCTCCTCCATTGTTTCCTCCTCCTCCTCCTCCTCTACCTCTACCTCTACCAAATCCAGGTGCTCCTTCCTCTGTCATGGTAGTTTCCCCGGAGACTTCAGAGTTTTCTGGTTCTTCTACTAAGGGTGAGCGAGAAGGAATTTCTCCCTCTTCTTCAGATGATTCTACTTCTTCAATTACAATTTTTCCTCCTATGGAAGGAAGAAAAGGGTCCCTTTCTGATTCAGATTCGATGGATGGTGTGGGAGAGTCAACTATTGCCTCTTGAATTCCAGGAATCCTAGGGCTTGGAGTGTAAGTTGGAGAAGATGGAGGCGTCTCTTGTCTATTTCTTGAAGTAGATGGACTTGTAAAAATCGAACTCTTAGCTCTAGCTAAAAACCTTCCCCTAGAATCTCTTGCTCTATGCATGTCATTTTTTATTTTTCTTCAAGTCGGGGTAATAATTCTCTTTCTGATATTCAGGTCACTCTAGATGCAAGAAGAGAGCATACTCAAGAAACTATTAAACCAATAACTTTCTCTTTTCTGATCCTCCAGATCACTCTAGGTGCAAGAGGAGAGCATACTTTGAGAGGTTATTAATTTTCCTTCCTTGAAATTTTCTTGTTTTTTTTTTTTAAGAATTGGCTACCTAATTTCACTTCCCCGGCAACGGCGCCAAAATGTTTGGTCAATTTAGTGATGTCTAAATTGCAACTTTTAAATGTCAACCCGGGGCTCGTAAGCTGATGAAGTGAGGTGTTCTATATGTACTTAGGTAACTATTTTCTTAATCTTTTGTCGTTTTTTTAAGTTTGTTTTCAAATGTATCTTTCCTACTGTCATGTGATGGAAATGAAATAAAGCAAGTGAAATGTGGGTGATTGTGGTGAGCTCTAAATGATTTCTCAAAACTTAAAAAGTATTCTACAAGAAAGCTTGAACAACAACTGCAAATAAAATCAAAGCTTAAAATCAAATAAAGGACTAATGGCATCGGCCCAGTATCTCTGCTGCTGAGGAAAATGAAAATGAAATCTATATTAACCCAATTAAAAGCAAGAACAACTACTTTACACTATTTTAACTCTTCATCTAAATCTAATCAATATGAAATTTAAGTGAGACAAATCACACTATTTTAACCTTTTCTAATCATGTGAGAACAATTATGAACAGGTCAGTAATGTGAGTCTTAAAGCAAAATAAACCAAGCTGCACTAAGTGATATTTTGGCTCCAATAAAGTTAGTTGATTATAGAAAAAGAACCATCAATACCTTGTTGAAGAAATTTCTTTTTTGAAGGCATCCTTTAACAAGTTTTCGATATGCCACATTTACAGGGACAGGAACGAGGAAGCAGATCAGCTATCTAAGGCTGGTCTACAACAGGATCTGGGCAGCTGGACAGTAGAAGAGATCAGACAGGGGCAGTCTTTCATATCAGATCAGCCTCCTTATGCTCAGCCACTTTGATCACAGCTCTTTCATCTTTTTTGACAGCACTCTTCTTGGATATATATTTTTTTTTTGTTTATATTTTATATAGTCTCCATTATAGTTTTTCTCCGGTACATAGCTACAGCAAACAGACTTTTATATATAATGTTATATGTATCCACATGGTTATAGACTTTTAAATTTTGTTGTAAGGGGTTGTTTTTCCTTCGTCGAAGGAGACCCCAGTTTTTCTTGTTTTGTTCATGATGAGAATATCTATGCCTCCAACAGGGAGGAAGACTGTACAGGTTCTAAAAACAGCAGAAACAGCTCCAAGATGTTGAGCCGATCAGCAAACATATGAGCCAGGTGTATGGCTTATGACCAAAATTGCATGTAAAACTTTTTATAGTCTCTTAATAAAAAGTTTTGATTTTTTCCTCGGAAAAAAAGAACCATCAATAAATGAACAACTTGATAACTAAGAGCAGAAAGCAAATATGCAAATGACAATAAGGAAAATCAAGGCTGCAAAACAATGAATGTCAGCAACATAGACAAGACGATCACGCATGCCACTAGTTATGAAAAGAAAAGAAAGAAAACTGTCCCGGGCTTGCCTAAGAAACCTGCATAACACACTGATCAGTCATGAGCAAAAGTGCAGAAATGTAAATCAGCAGAAATCAAAGTTTATGTACAGCTATTATACATGTTGAAAAGAAATAAAAATGCAGCAAATTTAAAAGACATATGTACAGCTATTATACATGAAACAAGAAAAAGAAATGCTGGAAATTAAAAGTTACTGTACAGGACTTCAGCAAACAGGGGCCCTCTGCCTACTTCAGCCGATTCAATGAGCAAATATACGCTTAGATGTAAAACAGTCTTCTCATGTATTAAACATCAAAATGTCAAGTACAGTGGGGAGTTCAAACAAAATGATTACAACAACGACTAACTATCCAGCGTTCAAAGACGCTTTATTTATAACAGAGGAAAGCAAACTAACTTAATGAAAACTAAGCTATTCAAGCAGCTGTGTAAAAACACGTAATCTTGCTGCGTCCTCGAATTTAGGCAACGGTCGTTGTGGGCATTCAATCTGCTGTTGGATTCATGTTTCCCACTGTCTTCGTGCCTGAGGAAGATGCCACCTATTCTTCACGTGCTCCAAAACAGAACACACAGAGCCGTGCCACCGCCAATGACTTTTGTTGCCGTATTTGCCTCCTCGTTGACCACGGGTTTTTATGACCGGTTTGGGTGAGCTAGAAGGACACACGCCATGTCCTCGGTTCCACGAACTTGCCCATGTGGCTCTTCTTCCCGGAGGACACCTGGAACATATCATTTAATAAAACAGTTGCGGAATCCGGGGTTGGCTGCGGAAACCGGGATCAGCTGCGGAAACCCTGTGTGAGCTGCGGAAACGCGGCACTTTGAACCAAAATTCTAAACCAACAACAGTCATTAGCATAATTAGCAAACCATGTAAAAAGTCCTAAAATACAATGATTTGAGCAATTTGATGGAGGGAATGAGTGGCAAAAGAAGGAAATGAATAGGAAAAGGAGGCTGAGAGGATGTGTAAAGAAGTGCAGGTTTGAGGCTCAACAAGGAACAAGACCTGAAGCCAAATGAATTTCCTAGTTATTGAAAATAAACCATGAGTAATTGGGAAATGGGGGTTGATATAATGTTATAGATAACCTACTTTGTGAGTTGTCATGTATTGGAAGATTGCAAATTTGTATGTTGGAAAACAAAATTGACTTACAGTTATAAAGGTAGATTCAATCACATAGATACCATATTTGCATAATTATGAGAGTTGTTCTTGATTACAAGCCGCTTTCAAAAAGATATCATTAATTTGCTTTCAGAATGAAGATATTCTAATAGAGTCATTCATAATTGATTCTCAAGTAATACAAGTGAATAATAATGAAGAGGGAACTAAAGGAATGGTCTATAATACATAAGTGGGTAAATAAGGATTGTATAGAACCTTAGCTTGTTAGTTAAAAAAAATGGTGTCTTGAACCTCAAAGTGTGCTTTTTCCTAAAGAGTAAACATTTAGTAAAAACTATACGTAGATCCTAAAGATTTTGATTGCAAGGATGTATTATGGAATGAGAAGGGGAAACTTGGATTGATAAGACATAAATCAAGTGGAATGTAAGAGTGGGTTTTATACATGACATCAAGTTTTGTTGTGTAGTTTGATTGGAAATTGTATGTGGATGATTTTATGCTTCTTGTATGCAAATTTGATTGTGAGATGGGATGGACCATAATTGTTGTTTATACAACCAATGTGTGAGCTATTTATAGCTTTAGATAGAGGAGGAATGACCTGTTGTAGAGTTTTGTGAACCCAACATTTCAAACTACCAAGTGAGTCCATCATCAGGGGAGGATGCGTCAATAGATATTCTCCAGATCTTAATGATGTATCCAAGAGCTATAATTAGGGTATATATATAGGTTATTAAAGAAATGAGTTTAGCTCTGGATAATCTTAATTTCTCGAATTCTGATGCACTGTCCATCATATCCCTTCCATGGTAGGATTTGATGTTGTTCAATAATGAATCCATATAGGTGAGGATAGTTTTAGATAGAGGAGGAATGACCTATTGTAGAGTTTTGTGAACCCAACATTTCAAACTACCAAGTGAGTCCATCATCAGGGGAGGATGCATCAATAGATATTCTCCAGATCTTAATGATGTATCCAAGAGCTATAATTAGGGTATATATATAGGTTATTAAAGAATTTTAAGAAAATTTAGATTGGAAATGAGTTTAGCTCTGGATAATATTAATTTCTCGAATTCTGATGTGTTGTCCATTATATGCCTTCCATGGTAGGATTTGATGTTGTTAAATAATGAATCCATACAGGTGAGAATAGTTTTAGATAGAGGAGGAATGACCTGTTGTAGATTTTTGTGAACCCAACATTTCGGACTACCAAGTGATTCCATCATCAGGGGAGGATGCGTCAATAGATATTCTCCAAATCTTAATGATGTATACAAGAGCTATAATTAGGGTATATATATAGGTTATTAAAGAATTTTTAAGAAAATTTAGATTGGAAATGAGTTTAGCTCTGGATAATCTTAATTTCTCGAATTCTGATGTGTTGTCCATCATATCCCTTCCATGGTAGGAATTTATCTTGTTAAATAATGAATCCATACAGGTGAGGATAGTTTTAGATAGAGGAGGAATGACCTATTGTAGAGTTTTTTGAACCCAATGTTTTGGACTACCAAGTGAGTCCATCATCAGGGGAGGATGCGTCAATAGATATTCTCCAGATCTTAATGATGTATCCAAGAGCTATAATTAGGGTATATATATAGGTTATTAAAGAATTTTTAAGAAAATTTAGATTGGAAATGAGTTTAGCTCTAGATAATCTTAATTTCTCTGATGCGTTGTCCATCATATCCCTTCCATGGTAGGATTTGATGTTCTTAAATAATAAATCCATACAGGTGAGGATAGTTTTAGATAGAGGAGGAATGACCTATTGTAGAGTTTTGTGAACCCAACGTTTCGGACTACCAAGTGAGTCCATCATCAGGGGAGGATGCGTTAATAGATATTCTCCAGATCTTAATGATGTGTCCAAGAGCTATAATTAGGGTATACATATAGGTTTTTAAAAGAATTTTTAAGAAAATTTAGATTGGAAATGAGTTTAGCTCTGGATAATCTTAATTTCTCGAATTCTGATGCATTGTCCATCATATCCCTTCCATGGTAGGATTTGATGTTCTTAAATAATGAATCCATACAGGTGAGGATAGTTTTAGATAGAGGAGGAATGACCTGTTGTAGAGTTTTGTGAACCCAACGTTTCGGACTACCAAGTGAGTCCATCATCAGGGGAGGATGCGTCAATAGATATTCTCCAGATCTTAATGATGTATCCAAGAGCTATAATTAGGGTATATATATAGGTTTTTAAAGAATTTTTAAGAAAAATTAGATTGGAAATGAGTTTAGCTCTAGATAATCTTAATTTCTCAAATTTTGATGCGTTGTCCATCATATCTCTTCCATGGTAGGATTTGATGTTGTTAAGTAATGAATCCATACAGGTGAGGATAGTTTTAGATAGAGGAGGAATGACCTGTTGTAGAGTTTTGTGAACCCAATATTTCAGAGTACCAAGTGAGTCCATCATCAGGGGAGGATGCGTCAATAGATATTCTCCAGACCTTAATGATGTATCCAAGAGCTATAATTAGGGTATATATATATATATATATATATATATATATATATAGGTTATTAAATAATTTTTAAGAAAATTTAGATTGGAAATGAGTTTAGCTCTGGATAATCTTAATTTCTCGAATTCTGATGCGATGTCCATCATATCCCTTCCATGGTTGGATTTGATGTTGCTAAATAATGAATCCATACAGGCGAGGATAGTTTTAGATAGAGGAGGAATTTGATGTGTTTATAGCTTAGCAAGCTCAACATACTATAGAACTAAGAAGATGGCACATGTAGAATCCATGCAGACTATGAGAAAGAAAAACATGTAGAATATCAAATTATTATAGATAACTTAAGTAGGTGCCATATAAATTACATAAAACAGTATTTGATATGGTATTATAAATTGTATGGTTGGTTTTGATATAGAAATATTTGGCATTTTATATTCAAACATGCCTAATATGGCATGGATATATTCTCTACCTAATTAAGAATGGTATGTTTTGGTTTTCATGGAGTTGCTTCCAATTTAGCAAACATTAAACTATGGATTGGCATGAAGAAGAAGAAATCAAATAAATATACATAAGGTTAACACCTTCTTGATAGGATAATCGAAACGAACTAAGTATCTTATGACTGTAGGAAAATATTCGGGCCAAGTTTAGCCCAAGAGGGGGAGTATGCAGTCCCACCTTGGCAAGGTTAGTTTTGTGACACTTAAGAGGGTCATTTTGATGTAATGATATAAGATTATGCATGACAAACTTATGTACATGCTTATATTCTATACACCTAGTTTGGGTCACCTGATTGTTATGTGCTTATGATAATATCTATGGTTGTGGGTATAAACACTGATTTTGGTTAAGAGCATATTATCGATGTTTTGTCTTTTGGTATCCTAGTTTGGACACATGTGTATGACATGGATGGTGATCCAAGATTGAGACACATATATCCATGGATGATCATGGTTACGTGGAACATATGGTTAATTTTTATTAATGGATGATATATGATTTGTATGATTATATATGCATAATCGTGTACTAGGCAGGATGTGGCAGGGGACCTGGTTATTTGTAAACAAGGATGTTCAAATTATAAATGGTTATGGAAGCCATTTCTCCATAACCAAAATGTATGTGGAAGTCATGCACAATCTTTGGTAAAATGTGAATAAGTTATATATGAAATTCATTTGATTCTTTTGATCTATGAAATTGTGATGTGTGCAGGTCTTGGAACAAGGCCTTACGAACGAACCATCAGATGGGTATGAGCTCACAATTAATACCTTAAGGTGAAGCGTGAAGTTTCAAAGTAGAGTAGATGATAAGCCATGGAAATTAGGGCGTGAAGTCCTAAATCCATGAAAGATAAAGACGTGGAGTCTTGGATCTATAATAAAAGGATTAGGGCGTGGATTCCTAAATCCATGAAATATAAAGAGGTGGAGTCTTGGATCTTTAATAAAAGTAATGGGACCCGGAGTCCTAAATATTTAAAATATCAAGGTGTGGAATCTTGGATCCTTGGAGTAGATCAAGGCGTGGAACCCTCAATATACTAAGTTACAGAGATGTATGCAATAGGGATGTGGAATCCCTATTCTCCGGAAGAAAAATACCACTCATGGGAAGCTCAGGGATGAATTTCCTTAATAAAATCTCATTTCTGACAATTCTGGAGTGACTTTCTAAAAATAAAAAGTCATGTATAGAATCTCAAGTATGACTTTCCAAAAATACTAAATCGCCTTCAATCAATGGGTAATCAAGTATAGTGGAAATAAAATCACTTAAATTATATTAATCAATCCTAATAGTTCAATCTCGTCTTAATCCTCAATATTATTATTATTATTATTACTACGTATGAGACTATGATATTATTATTAAAAGGGAATTACAAGTCACCTTCATCTCCTCAATCACATCACACCTCTCTCCTTGATGACTCTCATGGATCTATGTAAATATCTCTTTCTTTTAATAATACATTACACTCTCTTTTATGCACTCATCAAAGAATGGCATATTCCTCTTACACTCATTAAAGACATGTCATAAAAGATTCCTCTTACGCTCTCTTTAATGCATATGTTACACTCTCCTTCACTAGGGCATGCATACCTCTCCTTAATGGCATGAGTTACACTCCTCTAAATGGAATGCAAGGCATGCATATTACTCCTCCTTTATGATAAGAATTTGTTGCTCCTATATATGTGTCTCATGTATTCTCACTTAGGGGAGGTGCATGGTGATACCAAGAGTTTGAGAGATTTGAAGAAGATTGTGAGAGGGAGAGGAAGTAAAACTTATCTTCCTCAACTTGCCTTGTATATCTCTCTACTGCTATATTTTGGTATTGCGTGTGAGCTCTTACAGCTCGGGGGTTCCAAGGGGAGAAGTTCTCCCTGGATAGGGTTGGGTGGAAAGATGGATGGTTTAAATGAGTTGGTTAAGGGATCAAAGATGGATCATATTCTCAGCAATTGGAGTTGAATATCTCTTCAGGTATAATTTTTATTTTCCTAAAATTATAGTATAGCTTTAGCATAAAATAAAAAGTAGAAGTTTAAATTGTTGTAAGAATCTAATTTGGTTTAAGCTTATGACATTTGGAATCTTATTAGACAGTTGAAAATGAATACTTAGAGTGGTCTATATGAATGGATGTTTAGATCTCAAGATGATATGAAATTATTATTGGTGTAGTTTATGGTACTAACCTTGGTATTGTAGAATTTGAGAAGGGAAAGCCAAATATTATTGAAGGTAATTGCAATAAAGAATTTCCAAAGGACTTGGGTAAGAGTTTCATGATTTATGGTTTTGTTTCATTTTAATTGGAATAGGTAACTAGAGACATGTTTTAGAAATGGTTTCACGATATGTTGCAAAGTGTTTGGAAAAATCCGTGAATGGGAAATGCTATTATTTTTATTATATATGAAAATGATTATGCATGAATAAGTGCTAACTTGCAGCCTACGGGAGAAGTAAGGAAATTGACACATACCCAACATATACCTGGAGGAATCACTGGATCAGCCCTTAAAATAAAAATGCAAAATAATGACAGCCAATAGTTTCAAGGAAAACAATTGAGGTAATTTTCAGTCATTATGTGCTTACGATCCTTGCAAATGTAAATAAAAAGTAAGAATACATAATGCATTAAAATAATCATCACTGGTTAACTCTTATTTCAGACTGATTCTTAACAACTCAGGATGCTTTCCATGTGTTTGATGGAATGGTTGAATGAAAATAACGCTTGATGAATCTCAAAACCCTTCAATTCACTTACAGTAGATGAAATGGTTTGGAAAAGAATTTAGAAAATACATAAGTAATTATAGATTAAGTCATTGTTTCTATTTGTTATGCATGGTTGTAGATTCAAGCTTGCATACCATCTGTTTGACAAAATATGTAAATGAGATTCCACGAGTCAGAAGATTTGCTAGTTTAACAAAATTAAATCCATGGGTGGTTTTGTAATGGTTTTGCCCAACATCAGGGGATATCCATGCCAAGTGGACCTGTAACTCCTCATTTGATTCCAAAAAAAACACCTTTCCGAACCCAGATTGTAAAGCTGAGCGATTTTGCAGACCACTACTACCAACTGTGTGTGTTTGTTCTTGAGTTTTTTTAAGGATTAATATGATTTAATTTATGTATTTAAGTTTAGATATTGAGATTTCTATTCCAAAAGGAAAATGGAGAAACCTTCCATTACATATATTTTTTTGGAGATTAACTCGCTTATAAAGGCAGAAGAGGGAGCGTGGTCCCGATTGCCTCGAGCATTGGATCCAAAATTGCCCAGATTTCCTACTACATTATGCTTATATTGTCTTACAAAGTGATTAAGCAAAAATTTACATTTACATAACATGTGAAAAACTTATGATAATTGCCGAGAATTTTGCATTAGTATCACTGTTGTGATCTTCTAGAACTTATTGACTCATGGTTCCTACTGCCCTTGTAGTTTGAGTTCTCACCAAATTGTTTATGATGAGTCCCTTGAGATAGTTGATTGATTCATCAAGGTGTGAGAACTTGTTCTTGAGCAAAGCAATTTCAGTATTCTGATCATTAAGTTTCCTTTTCAGAAAAGAATTCTCTGACTTCGATTGATGCCTTATATCCTTCACTGTTTCGCGGAACTGATCTATTGTAAATTTATTTGCTTTGCATACTACGCACTTGTCATTTTGGGAAGCTATATCAAGAGGATTCATTTCCATTGTTGAGTAGAGGGATGGCTTAGCTCTTCTCTGATGTCTGGAGATAAAAATGGATCGCTTCGACAGGGAGGAGGATGAGAGATCCATAGAGAGTGCTCCCTGTTGGTAGATATTGAATAAGACGACAGAGGATGAGAGATGAGGCAAAGAGCAGCTTGGAGGCGATGAGACAAGTAGAAGAATGTGAGGGATGCTGGATAGATGGAAAGCAGGCCTGCGGGAGAGGGAGTTAAAGGAAAATAGAGAAGCAAAGGGAGGTCGATGCACAATCGGATACGTAGATGAAGGGGAGAAATTGGAACTAAAGGGGGAGAGGAAGCCACAACAGAAGATGAAGGATGGAGCGAAAAAGAGGCAAATATAAAGGAGAAAACAGAGGATAGGGTAAGGAGAGGATAAGGTCGATGAGGAGTCACGATAAAACTAAGGGAGCTTGTCAAACTTGAAAATCAACCAGGAGCAGGAGATGGTTACGAGAAGGATTTGAGATAGATCTGTTTTCAGAGAAGGAGGATTATATATAGTTTTAGTCAAATTCATATCCATATATGGATGTGACAATGACAGGATTGATCTGAAGGATATTTTATGGAATTTGAATATGTATATTGTCATGAAGAATACGAGATTCACCAAGAGGCGGTGCCACTGCCGAGTTGGCCTAGGTGTCAGTTGAGTTGTTGTTTTCTCCCAGAATGTGCTTGAAGGAAACTTGGCCCAAATTTAACTAATTTTGTCTGATTCTTGTTATGGATTGGCATAGAGCAGCATTTTTTGGTTTCTTCTTGTAACCATAGATTGAATGATTATAGCCGAGTCACCAATTATGACTTGATTCTAAATATTCCTTTTTTTAGGCTCATTGTGCCCAACAACAAACTGTAGGCCTCTGCCCTGTTGTTTGTGTTTTTTCCAAGTCCCCATTCATAGGTAATAGGGTTAATTCCACCTGGTTCTAGGAGTATGCCACCAGCTCTTGCTTTTCCTGCATTTTCCTTTGAAGCGCCATCAAAAAAAGGCATGCTTTGTTTAAATTTTTCATCCAAAGGATGAATTCTTCATTTTTTATCCTAATTTTCCAATTTTGAAGTGTTGGCTTTAAATTGGGGGTGCTTGGCCAATTAGGCCTACTAATTAGATATTTGATCCAACTTATCTCCTCTTATTATAATGAATTAGTGTCAATTGGTTTCATTCCTTTTGAAGATAGGAATTCAGATGTAAGACCCCAAGTCCTAGAAAATACTTCCGCGATGACTGGAGGGCGGTCATTGAAAATTTGTTGGTTTCTTGCTAACCAAAGTTGCCAACACAAGAAGGAAGGGAGACTTGTCCAATACCTTTTGATCGAGTGCTTTTTTTTAAGAGAGTAGGGATATGCCCTTTTCCAAGCTGTAAAGAAGTCATTAAACGGTCGAGATAGATTCAAATCGATCTCCAAGGGACTTACTAGGAGGTTCCAACAATGTTTTACAAAGGGACAATCGAGAAAGAGGTGTTGAATGCTTTCTTCAGCCATTAAGCACAAAGGGCACCTGGAAGGCCCTGAAAATCCATTTTTTTTAGATTATCCGCAGTTAGGACTTTGCCTTTTAGTAGATTCCATATGAATATTTTCACCTTTGGAAAGATTTCAGCTTTCCACACCGTTCTCCAAGGTGCCCAATCTTGTTTACCTTGTTGTGCTTTAATAGTCAAATATCTTGATTTCACTTAATACTCTCATCCATTAGGATCCCATATAAATGAATCTTGGGAATCTTGATTAATTGGAGCAGCTCCCTTGAGAAGGATGATTAAAGAGTCCCATTATTTTTTGAGGTTTTGAGGGAGGATGGGGATCTTCCAATCTGCCCAATTACTACTTTTCCAAAGAGAGATTGCTTCCAGTGTGCTTATTCCCTTTGAGCTCATCCATCTTCTTAAATTTTGGAGATTTGAATGAAGGGCTAGGGGAGGGTTCCCCATTATTCTATCTTCCCATAGTTTAGTACCTTTGTCATTCCCAAGGAGTTTAAATGTGTGCTCCTTGATGAGAGGGGGGACTTTTTTTACTAGTTTCCAAACTTGAGAGCATGGCTTGATCGGGGTGCTTTCTACTAGAAGGAAAGATCAAGCATGATTCATATACTTAGATTCCAAGACTTACTTCCACCAGGAATCATTCCCTGTTGTTAGGGTAGTATAATATAGGTTATATGTTTGTACAGTTATCTATTTTAGGAATTTGTTGGTAAAGATTAGCCTATGAATCACTAGGTTTCATAGCCTAATGTTTGTTTGTCCAATGAGCCATTTAGTTCTTGAAGTCTGGTGGCCAAGACAAAGTATGGGTGTTTGGGGGATTTTTTTGCATATAAATTCCAGGTCAGATCATGTTGTAGGGTTTTTCATGGCAAAGTGCTTAGGAGAAACTTTCCAATGGTATATCTGGTGCTTCCAATTGGCATCGGATCAAAAGGTAGAGCATGGTGAAGTTTGCTCCTCAAAAACACAAGCAAAGAAGAAGGCCTAAGTGAGAAATTGTTTATTTGAATTACCAAAAACAAAAAATCCAAACTCTAAAGCATTAGAGCCACATTTATTTATTATAAGTCAGTCATAAATCCAAAAGTCAAAGCCTATGGCCCACCTCGCACTTAATTACTAAATTTCCCAAATGTAAAATCCTGGAGATTTGTGAATAAATAAAGCTACGCTTAGTGCCCACCAAAGGGGGGTTTTCCTATTACATTTAAATTATGGCGGGAAGGTATATAAAGAAAAATTTCATATGTTATGAAATATGTTTACGAAAAATAATATGTTTATGAAACTAATGTACAAATATAAAAAGAATTTACAGGTACATTATGTAAAAAGAATTTACAGGTACATGTGAATTTGAATTTCAACTAATGTACAGATGTAAAAAGAATTTACAGGTACATGTGAATTTGAATTTTTAGTTGCACGTGAAAATCAAAGGAAGGCCAGTAAAAACAACACATGGTTTTAGAAATCCATCCAAATATTCTATAGGGGTAAAAGGAAAAATAAAAATACTTTACTAGCCATGGATTTACCAAACAACACATGGTTTTTCAAAATCCATGGGAAGAGAAAACAAGCCATGGATTTTTGAAATAGAACATGGATTTGAAAACATGATGGATTTATAAATCATTCTAATAAATAATTTGAAATTTGAATTATGAATTTCATCAAAATATTTGGAAATATTATTTAAAATATATTATTTTTTCTTTTTCCAAATATTTTGTGACAAAACAAAGTATTCAAAAGATGATGAAAAGCAAAAATGACAGAAACAAAACTCACAGGCGGAAAAATTAGATTAAAGAGGGCAATTAGCTGATTTTGTGAAGACAGTTTCAACCTTTTTCCAGATTTCAAGGGAATGAAGATCAATCTAAGACACCTAGCAGCAGAAGATCAGCAAATTGAGGACCATTTTGCAGATTTCTAGCATTCAGAAAACCAATTCCAAAGTTTAATGAACAGTTCGATATTTTCATCAGATCATTTGGAGATATTATGTTATTTTTAGTTTATTATTTAGATTTTTCCAGAAATTGTTAAAGAATATTATGTAATTAGTTCCTTTTTTGGAATCTAAAGATAGTTTAGCAGAAATTCTATAAATATGTTGTAATAGGACTTAGAGTGTGTTAGGACTTGTACTAAGAAAGATTACCATTGACTGTAAAGTTGATCACTGAGATTGAGTGACCAATTTTCAGTAATACAGAAAGATTTTTCAAGATTCCTGTGTCAAACTTATTGGTGAAGTTATCTTCTCTTGTTAATGTGTTCTTCTTTGTCAATTCATATGTTTCTCTTATTCATTTTGTTCAAAGAAAAATAAGAATCTGAATTTGTTTAAGTACACTCAATTCTGTCTTTTGAACAATTTCAATGTTTTCAACTAAAATTAAACACTAGAATTCTTAATTGCTCTATGTTTAATGGATCCTTAAACTTTCCATCTTTTCCATCTCACAAAACTCTTAAGATCTAATAAGTCTGCCTACCTTGCCCTATTAAACTCATATATCACTATTGTAATTGATCAACTTGAAACTTAATTGACTCCATTTCCCAATGGCTTTCCCTTGTTGTTCCAACCAAACCATCTCAAAAACCAAACCCTAAATTTAACATCTAGCCTAAAATCTTATAAAGCAAACAAAGCTAAATATAACAGAGAGATCCCTCTTTGAATTTAGGAGGGCTAGCTCCCAGACTTAAAAGTGGTTATATGGTTACCTTTGCAATTTCTTTCACAGCATTAAGAAATTACAGAGTGTTAACATTCTCGCTACCATATTAGGGATGAACGGTTTCATTTCTATTAAGTTCAGATTTGACTATTGATGGTGGATAGCAGTCAGACACAGAAAGGCTGAATCTTGCACCTGGCAACTCCATGTTCAAGTATCCAGAGCTCAAAGCTTTCATGGTGACTCCATTGTCAAAAAAATCCAGATTGTAGAACACTCATGGTGACTCCACTATGTGAAGCTCTGTAATTTCATCAATTATTGTTGATTGTTTTCAAGATGAGTTCAAGAATAAAACACAAGTATGCTCCTATGGACAGATCTAATATCCATTTGGAAATCATATTTGCCAAAGTTCAAAGATGAGAAAGGTAATAATGTTACTTTACATCTTATCAAATTCCATATGCATTTACGAAGGCTTCAGGTTGAATGGAATGAAGATTGTCTTATGAAGATGTTCATGCTTACTTTGGAAGGAAATTCCAGGTCTTGGTATGAAAATTTGTCAACTGCTAGTATATGTCCTTTGAAGCATTTTCATACTATCTTTTTTGTGAAATACAAAAAAGATTATCCATCTTTGTTGCTGGTTCAAAATTGTTGTGATCAGTTTGAAAGTTTTATTCAATACCTGGTAGGTTACTATGAAGATGATCAATTTATGGACGATGAGATTATAGAGGCTATTCATGAGAGACCTTTCAATCATGAAGAAGTTGAAGAAGTTAGCTACTATGGCACTCAAGAAAATTTTCAACAAGTATTTATTTCTCCCATGATTGAAAATAAAGCAAATATGCATTTCAATGACTTAATTTCAAATGAACTTCTTGATAAAATTTCACAGTCTCTATACATTTCAGAAGAATAAGAGAAAAAGCAGCCCAGTTGTAATGAAGAAACAAAGCTTACAGATGATAGTTTGCAGCAATATTCTCAGATTTTCAGAAATGAAAATGATCATTCTAGTTTCCTTGCATTCCCTTCTTCTCCTAAGTTTTTAATCCAGGAAAAAAATTCTGAAAATCAGAATTTTGAGTTTGCTAGCATAGAAACTCAAGAAAGCCATGATCCATCCATTATTTTCAGTAATAATATGCAGCAAGTTTGTTCCTTTAAACTTAATGCAGATATTTTTGAAGAGAATATTGTTTTAGACCCCGTGGGTGTAGACCTTTTTGTTATTCAAGATGTGGCTACCTTAATTGAAAATATGCCTCCAGCTTCAGATAATGAAGATATTGTTGAAGAACATGTTGTCCCAAAACATGTGGATGTTATTGTTGTGGATGAATTGGTTGTTTTAAATGAAGACAGTAAGATTGATGAACAAATTACTCCCTTTCTCTTAGAAGGCAGTCCTTTTGAAGATCATCAAAATGTAATTTTCCATGTTTTTCAAGATCCTCTAGCCAATCTATTGTGGTCATCAAGGAAAATGGTTGTTCTTATGTTTGTAAATTATGGTCAACAATTTTAGTGGCAGTTTGGGTTGGAAGTATCATATCTTTTTTTCCTTCTCATGAGAATTATGAGCATAATTCAGTTAAGTATCCATTTGCTTGACTGGTTGCATTGGAAATTTGTTATTACTTGATATTGCAGTCATTTCAGCAAATTAGAGTGAGTAGGTGTGATGAATAAGCTCCACTCTTTGAGCATTATTTTCAATTTCAATTTGCAGTAGAGTTTTTAGTTTTTAGTATACAATTTAGATTTTAGTTTAAAGAATGGATTTGATTCAGTTTGAGGATTAGAACATATTATCAATTGGTTTTCAGTTGCAGTGGTTTCATGGCAGAGCATGTTGCAGGCTTGGGTTCAGCCCAATGGATTAGGCTACTAGTCTACGATGTTCTTTGGCACCTCACTGGGAGGATGTCATCCCCATTGGAGCCACTATTAGGGTCCTATAATATAGGTAATATGTTTGTGCAGTTATCTATTTTGGGAATCTGTTGGTAAAGTTTAGCCTATGAATCACTAGGTGTCATAGCCTAAATGTTTTCTTGTCCAAGGAGCCATTTAGTTCTTGAAGTTTGGTGGCCAAGACAAAGTATGGATGTTAGGGAGATTTTTTTGCATAATTCCTGGTCAGATCATGTTTCAGGTGTTTCATGGCAAAGTGCTCAGGAGTAGCTTTCCAACAATATATCTAGTGCTTCAAACCGACATTTGGATCAAAAGGTAGAGCAGGATGAAGTCTTCTCCTCAAAACCACAAGCAAAGAAGAAGGCCTAAGTGAGAAATTATTTATTTGAATTATCAAAATTAAAAAATAATAAAAATCCAAACTCTAAAGCATTAGAACCACATTTATTTATCATACAACAGTCATAAATCCAAAAGTCAAAGCCTATGGCCCACCACGCACTTAACTAATAAATTTCCCAAATGTAATATCCTATATATTTGTGCATAAATACATATATGGTTAGTGGTATTTTTTGGACCCCCCATGTTGGAAATACTGGGGGGGTGAATCAGTATTTCTTTTCAACTGTTACTTTTACCACTTAGATCACTTATATTTAGAACACAAAATGAACAATAAGAATAAATGAATTTATTAATTTCTTCTTTACAATAAATCAAGTACAATATATGTAGGGCTCCAACCCTAGATGAAGACACCGATCTTTAATCTCCCAGGCTCCAACCTGTATTTTCCAAGCACCGACTTGGACTTCCAAGGCTCCAACCTTGTCAATTTTGAGGCACCAACCTCAAGGGCTCCAACCCTATATCTGGTTCAGGCTCCAACCTGGTTTCTTGAGGACTTTGATACTCTAGGGCTCCAACCCTCTCCTCCAAGGCACCAAGCTTGTCTTTTCGAGGCTCCAACCCTTAATTTACTTTGTCAATATGTATTTGGTTATACTTCATGGCTCTCAATGCCTTCTTCAACAAGCCTTTTCAATCTTCAGCTATGCCTTCCCTTAGTCTCCATGTCACATCATCAATGACAACCTTGTCTTCTTAGAAGGTATCGCCACTACTCTTCATGTCACCCAAACAAAATCTCCAAGGTTACCTCATTATGGCTTCAATGCATCATGGTCTTCAATGATCTCCACAAATCTTCAATATGCTGCTTCACAAAGTTCTCCAACTCTACCCTATTCTATTCTCAAGAGAAGACTTCAACAAGCTCTATTTTTCCAATCCCAATAAATCAACACTTCGACCACGACAACTTCGACCACAACATCTTCAATCATGGCAATTACAGCAGCTTCGACCACGGTAGCTTCAACCATGGAAACTACGACAGCAGCGAAAACTTCGACCATGACAACTACGAAAGCTTCGACCACGGAAACTACGACAGCTTCGACCACGGAAACTACGGCAGCGTCGACCACGGAAACTATGGCAAGGAATCTTATGGACATACCTCCTTTTTTATATGGCAAGGTTACTTGATCCCATTTTACTAAGTTGAACTTTTTTTATTCAGATTTCCCTCCTTGCCACAGAAATCCCCTTATTATTAACTCTATTTTCTTGCGTATGCTAGATGGTGCTAAAATTGTTGCAAATTGATAGATTGGGAGAGTTGTGAGCATTAAATGAATTAAGATCACTCTGCCTGCTAAATTGAGCGAATTCATCCCCCAATTTTGTATCTTCTTTTTCATTTTCTCAATGTGGTTGTTCCACAGTTCTGTCTTCAGAATTTATTTAGATATAGGGAGGCCTAGATAGAGGAAATGATTACATCTTGCTTGAAAGGGAATCTCCAAAATCTGAGATATTTGTTGAGGAGTGTGTGGAGGTGCATTCCAGCGATAGATTCTACATTTTTGTTGTTTAGGAGTCCTCCTGAAACCTCCATGAAATTATTCAACACTTTTTTTATCCTTTGGGCTACTATGCATTAAGCCCCTCCCATCAATAGTGTATCATTTGCAAATAATGAGTGATTTATGCTTTTGACTCCAGAGGTTATAGAGAGGCCACTTAATGTACGTTCTCTTCTGCACTTTTCAAGAGTTCTACTCAACGAGTCTGCCATTATTATATAAAGAAATGGAGATAAGGGGCATCCTTATCTCAATCCTCGGGAACTTTGGAAGAACTCACTCGACCTTTCATTGATCAGAGGGGAAATCCATGGTCCTACTGTGCAAGCTCTGATTACTACTATTATCTCACTTGAGATCCAAATTTCTTGAGGACTGCTGATAGGAAGGATATATTAACTTTATCAAATGCATTTGTGATATTTAATTTTATAATGATGCCCTGCTCTTTCCTTGATACACTTGAGTGCATTGCTTCTTGGACTATCATAATATTGTCCAGGATCTGTCTGTTAGGAACGAACCTTTGTTTTCTAAGATTAGATCAGGGAGGAGAGGCTTTATTCGATTGGCTAGGATTTTTGTGATTATTTTATAAGAGGAATTACACAAGGAGATCAGTCAGAATCGACTGAACGTGGAGGGCCTTGCCTCTTTTGGGACAAGAGGAAGGTAAGAAGAGTTGGTGAAACCTCCTAACTTCTTTTTCCTAAAAACATTTCTTAGCATTCTTCTAAAATCTTTTTTGATAATGTGCCAATTGTAACGATAGAATGCAATGGAAAATCCGTCGGGGCCAGGTGCTTTGTCCATATGAAGGTCCCACACAGTTGCTTGGATCTCATTCTCATTGAATTCTTTAGTGAGTTCAAAGTTGATTTCTTCACTTATTTTATTGGGAATACGCTGGATGAAGGTTCCATGTTGTTAGAATATTTTTAAAATGGTTGTAACCTTCCTTTTCCAATGCTTCTTGACCTCTGATTTCTTTGTCCTTCAAACTTTATATTGTCAATATGATTTATGATTCTACGCATCTTTGTTGAATTGTGAAAGAAGGCTGTGTTTTTATCTCTTGTCTTCAACCAAAGGTTGCGAGATTTTAATCTCCATTCCTCTTCATTTGCTCTGTTCTCTCTATATATTTCCCAATAAAGTTTCTTTTCCTGGAATTGACTTTCTTTTGTTTCTTCTAGTTGTTATTTTGTTTGAATTGTTTGCATTTTTTTTAATAATCTTGTCTTCCTTTTCTGGGTTTCTTTATGATTATTCTTGACACATATTTTCATTTCCTTCCTCAAGATTTTTAGTTTGGTTTCCCAAACAAAATTTCAAGAACCTGTAATCTTTTGGGACCATACCTCTGTTGTTATTTCTTTAACTTCCTCATTACTGTTCCACGAAGGGCAATATAGAAATAATATAGGTCCCAAATTCCCCATAGTCCCTAGGGAGATTACCACTGGCTTGTGATCAGATGTTGAAGTGTGGACTATTCTAGAAATGATTGAGCTTAAGTTTGTTAATATGTTATCCTAGATTAGGATGTGGTCTATCTTTTCTTTTATATTGCTTTTGTCGATTCTTTTATTGCTCCATGTATATTTTCCGTTACTGTGAGGAATATCCAATAGGTTATAGGATTCCATAATGTTTTCAATGGAGTCCCTTGATGGATCAGCATGAAAGGATCCTCTAGACTTCTCATCGGCATTCAAGACTAAGTTGAGGTCTCCTCCAACTATGATGCTTTTGTTTTGTACTTGAGATAACATATCTTTGAGAGAATTCCAACATACTTCTTTCTCTCTATAGTGATTTGGCGAATAGATATTAATCATGCAGTATTGCTCATCAGTGATTTTATTTCTTAGATCAGTTTTAATCCAATGTTGATCTTTTAGTTGATGTACTAATTCCCATTTTCCTTTCCTCCATAGAGTGCAAATACCTCTCGAGACCCCTATTTCTTGGAGAGTTGAGCCTTAATATTTCCTTATTTTTTGGATCATTTTCCCAAATTTTTGTTCATTTATTTTGGTCTCATGTATCATGAGGATGTCTGGATTTTCCATTACTAATAAGTCTTTGATTGCATTTAATTTCAATGGGTTTCCCATTCCTCGACAGTTCCAAGAGACTACATTCATTATTTATTTTGGTTGGAGATAGAGGGTCCTTTCCCTCTAGAAGGATGGGGGGTTTTCTCCTTATTTTCTATGTTCTTTTTTAGGAAGGAATACATAGGTCATTGAGTACCCATAGCCATATCTTTGTTGCAACTTCATCTCTTAGTTCTTTGTTTGTATTTCTTCCTTGTTATTTTTAATGGTCAAGAGAGGATACTGAATCTTTGGATTGGTTCCTTGTTAGGATTTGATCAAAAGAGGGAGGTAGGGGGCTAAGGGGGAGATTGGGGGAGGAGGGGATGGGAAAGGGAGGAAAAGGGAGATGCGGGGAGGTGGGAGGAGAAGTGGAGGGAATGGAAGGCTCTTCGAGAGGATCGAATGGATTAGAGACTAAAAGGTTGGACTAAGGGAGGGGAGGGATGAAAAGAGGCAATGGAGAAGAGGGGGTAGGGAGGGGAGCTGAGAGAATAGGGGTTGAATGAGAGGGAGCTTGAGGGAATGATGAGGGTTGAGAAGGTTGTTTACTTGTTGTCTTTTTGTTAGGCCTATAATACTAGTGTATTCCCTTATTATTATTGTCATTATATCCTCTTATTGTTATTTTTGTTCCCATGTTGTACCCATATTGTTATTATTGTGCCCCATAGAAACCCACTATTGTTATTGTTATGCCCTTACATTATTATTGTTATGTTGGTTTTGACTATATTGTGACCCCTTAGACTCCTATATATGCAAAGCAGGTCTTGTCATTTGTATCACCAAAGAATTGTTCATTTGTGTAATTTAAGGAGGTTTCCCCCTCGAAGAGGCTGATTTTGAAGTCGTTGATCTATTTTTTCTTCTATTTTATGAGCTGGTTGCATAACAATTGGAGCTTTGGATTCTAGGGTTTCACTGCTTCAAACAAGTCATCGTGGCATTTTCGCTATAAAAATTTCCTACGACGTTTCAGATGCTACAGTTAAAACTCATTTGAGCCGACATCTTGATGAACCTCAACTACGAATTTCAGATCTTGTATCGCTATATATTCGGAGATATGATCCAAGGAAGTTAAGGTTTTTTCAGGCTTCCGAATTATATCTCAAACAGGGGACCTGGAGAAAATCGTCATAACTTTCTCTCTGAGCATCAGATTGAAATTTCGTAAAAAGGTACAGAAAGTGGACGTACTGTAGTTGTCTTCGTATCGGTTTCAGGTCTGAAGGTTGAAACAGGTACACGTGGCACTTCGTATAAGTTCGCTCTACTGCACCATTCTATAATCAGGTCATCGTGGGAGATTTTCAATCTCTTTCTTGGAGAATCCAATCTTGATCAGACTTGCGAGGTTGGAACGAGGAATCAAAGGGCTACCACAGGATGAAATTTCATACCTTGGAGATCTTAAATTATAGAGTTACAATAGATTCAATATCCAGCTCCTACAAAAACAAAAAAGGTGTGTAGTCTTTTTAAAATTTTGCATAAGTTTGGTTTGAAAAATTAGTTTGAAGGAATTCAAAGGAAATAGTGAATCATTTTTATCATTAATTGATGCCCCGAAGAAAGAAAATGGAAACACCTAGTAAGCAACCTGAAATCTCTAGCATGACTCATGAAGAAGAAGAAGAAATGCAACATGATATATCAAAATTACGAGACCAAGTGCAATAAATTTCACACTCACAAAAAGTAGAAAAAGCTAAGATGGATGGTTTAAACAAAGGCATGGAAGCTAAAATGGATGGTTTAAAGAATGGCGTGGAAGCTAATATGGATGGTTTAGAAGTAAACATTGAAAATTTGAAGAAAAGACATGGAAGGCTTGAAATGAGTTTTGGCAAAGTTGCTACAAGAAAAGCTTCCTAATGGGGAAAAGGTAGTAGAGTAACTCATTATGAAACCAAAAAAAAATGTTAGTCGTGATTTCATAGACTCTAACGTTGGATTAAAGACCCACCATGTTCCAAAGATCGATATGAGGAAGTTTAACGGCAAGGATCTCCTAACATGGATACTACAGATGAAACAATATTTCAATCTCCATAATGTGCAAAACACACAAAAGGTATGTATTGCGAATTTATATTTGGACCCAATCAGTTTGTATGGTATCGATGGCTTTGCTCTCGTAAAAAAATTGTCACTTGAGCAATTTTTACGGAAGAAATGATAGCACATTATGAAGATACAAAAAGCAACACCATTTTTAGCCAATTGATAAATCTCAAACAAAAAAGTTCAATGATGGAGCACATTGAGGACTTCCAAAAATTGAATATAAGGGTAAAAGATATTACAGAGGAGCATAGGATTGATGTGTTCATAGGGACATTAAAAGATAAGATACAGCGTGAGGTTCACCTTTGGGAACCTGATTCATTGGAGAAGGCATTCAGGTTGGCAAGAAAAATTGAAAGCAAAATTATGGCAACAAGGTAGCCTACCAATCACAACTATAAAGATGGAAGTGGTGTTGCTCCTAGCCTTCCACAACCTACAAGGTTGACACCACAACAATTGGAAGAAAAAAGAGCAAAAGGGATTTGTTACAGTTATGATAGAAAATACACGAAAGGTCATAAGTGTGCTGATAAGAAATTATTTTACATAGATTGTGAGGAGGAAGAAGAAAAAAAACAAGAAACATCAAAAGAAGAGAATACACACCATGAACAAAGCATAGAGAAAGAACAAATGAATCCGACCATATCGTGTAATGCATTGACCAGAATAACCACTCCTCAAACTATCAAGATAGAAGGACATATCAAGAAGAAAAATGTAATAGTGTTGATTGATTTGGGCAGTACCCATAATTTTATTCATTGTAAGATAGCAAAGGAATTGAATTACATATTATATCCAGCACTAGAGTCTCAAGTGATGGTTGCAAATGGAAGAACCATAAATTTCTCTGGAAAGTGTCATAATACCAAGCTATCCATGAGAGAATATGTTTTGAATAGTCCAATTCTTTCCATTCAGTGGGTGGTGCTGATGTTGTACGAGGAGTCCTATGGCTACAATCTTTGAGTATGATAGCTTTTAATTTTCAATAACTTTTCTTGAAAAAAAATTCAGAAGGAAAGGAAGTTGAATTAAGGGGTATCACAGAGAAACCGGGAAAGATAATCAGCTCTAACAACATGACAAATATTCTAAAGAAAGAACAGTGTGGCGTAATTGCATAATTATGTTCGCTAGAGGTTCCCATGTCTAAATCATCTATTTTTCCATATCCCCAAAAAGTCTTGGACAATGATTCCAAGGTATTTGAGACTCCCAAAGGCCTCCCACCTATTCATGATCATGATCATGTTATTCATTTGATTCCAGAAAGTGTTCCTCCAAACATCAGGCCTTACAGATATCCCTATGCCCAAAAGAGTGAAATTGAACGTTTGGTTGCAAAAATCCTAGAGGCTAGTATAATTCAACCTAGTCAGAGTTCTTTCTCTACTCCAGTAGAACTGGTGCACAAGAAGAATGGATCATGGCGCATGTGTTCAGATTATAGGGAGCTCAATAAGCTCACTATTAAAGATAAATTTCTCATTCTTGTCATCGATGAATTATTGGATGAATTGCATGGAGAAATTTACTTCACCAAGTTGGACCTTTGTTCGGGATATCATCAGCTTAGAAAATAAACTGAAGACATTCCGAAAATGACATTTAGAACTCATGAGGGTCATTATAAAATTTTGGTCGTGCCTTTTTGCCTTACCAATGCACCTTCTACATTTCAAGGTTTGATGAAATTCCATTTCAAACCCTTCCCTAGAAAATTTGTGTTAGTATTTTTGATGATATACTAATCTACAGCGAGTCTTGGAAGGATCATATTCAACATTTGATAGAGTGCTCAAACTATTCGAGGAAAAACAATTATATGCAAAAACTTCCAAATGTTTCTTTAGAGTACAAGAGGTGGAATATTTGGGTCATATTGTATCTCATGAAGGTGTTAAGGTAGACCTTAGAAAAATTAAAGCCGTTAAGGAATGGAAAATCCCCACATCCATAAAGAAATTGCGAGGATTTCTCGGGTTGATAGGGTATTATCGCAACTTTGTTAAGAATTATGGGAAAATAACAACACCTCAAACAACATTATTGAAGAAGGATGCATTTTGTTGGACACAGGAAGCAACGAAAACCTTTGAACATCTTAAAGAGGCAATATGCCAAGCATTGGTCTTAGCTACGCCAGACTTCACAAAAACCTTTATTGTGGAATGTGATGTCTCAGGAAATGGAATTGGTGTTGTTTTAATGCAAGAATAAAGACCCACTGCTTTTGAAAGTCATCCAATCAAAGGAAAGTATTTACACAAAACTATTTATGAGAAGGAAATGTTGGCACTACTACATGCACTTAAGAAATGGCGACCTTACTTAATGGGAAGACACGTCAAGGTAAAAATAGATCATGGTAGTCTTAAATACCTTTTAGAACAAAGATTATCTTCAGAAGAGCAACAAAAATGGGGCATAAAGATGTTGGGTTATGGCTTTGAAATCATTTACAAAAAAGGGAAGCAAAATGTTGTCGCAAATGCACTCTCAGGAAAGGATGAGGATGTGGAAGCATTGCTTTGCGCCATTTCTATTATCCAACCAGATTGGATAAACGAAGCAAGATATGAATGGGAGAATGGCGAAGAAGTGTGGGCACTCATTCAAAAGATACAACAAGGCCCCAATACATTTGATACATTTAGCTGGAAAAATGAATCATAATGGTACAAAAATCGTTTATACCTCTATAAGAATTCCCAACTCAAACAAAATATTCTTATGGAATTGTCCACCTCTCCCTTAGGAGGGCACTCGGGATTTTTAAAAACTTACCACAGGATTAAGAAGTAATTTTTTTGGGATGACCTTAAATCTGATATTCAAAAGTTTGTGGCAAAATGTTTGGTTTGCCAACAAAATAAAGTTGAAACAATTAAGGCCCCAGGGCTATTACAACCTTTATCCATTCCAAGTCAACTTTGGGAGGAGGTTTCAATGGATTTTATCACAGGTTTACCCAAGTCCGAAGGAAAGAGTGTCATCATGGTGGTAGTTGATAGACTTACCAAGTATGCACACTTTTGTGCATTATCTCATCCATTTAAAGCATGTACAGTTGCCACTGCATTTATGGAAACAATTCAAAAGCTACATGGAAACCCAAAGATTATTGTAAGTGCCAGAGGTCCCATTTTCACTGGAAATTTTTTGGCAGAATTATTTTCTTGTCTAGGTACTCAGTTAGATCATAGCTCACCTTATCATCCTCAATCTGATGGGAAAACTGAAATAGTGAACAAATGTTTGGAATGATATCTTTCTTTCTTTGTATCTTATAAACAGACACAATGGGTCAAATGGTTGCCTCTGGCTGAATGGTGGTATAACACTTCTTTCCATATTACAGCAAAAATGACCCCATTTATGGAACTTTATGGATATCATCCACTGTCCATCACATGATATTTAAGAGAAAATTCTAAGGTTCAAGTAATGGAAGATCACATCAAGCATCAACAACAAGTTCTCCAACTCTTAAAGGAGAATCTCACTTTGGCGCATAATAGAATGAAACAACATGCAGATCAACATCACAGTGAAAGACGCTTTTGATGTAGGTGACTAGGTATTTCTATGGATACAACCATACAAACAAATGTCCCTCAAGCAAGCTAAGAAGGATAAAAAATTATCACCAAAATATTATAGTTCGTACAAAGTGTTGCAAAATATTGGTACTATGGAATACAAATTGGAGCTTCCTACAGCGTCCCAAGTTCACCTAGTTTTCCACATTTCATGCTTAAAAAAGGTTATAGGTGACAAGCTCCCAGTGCAAACAATATTGCCAGAACTTGACGAGAAAGAAAAAATAATATTGGAACCTGAAGCAGTCATAGAAACAAGCACTCGACAACTATGAAATCGTTCAATTTTAGAGTATCTCATCAAATGGAAGAAATTGCCCACTAAAGATTCCACAGGGGAGGATGAGAATTTTATACAGAAGCATACAACACTACTCAAACGTTGAAGACAACACTTTTCTGAATGAGAGGGGCATGTTAGGTTCCTATAATACTAGTGTATTCCCATATTATTATTGTCATTGTATCCTCTTATTTTTATTGGTGTGCCCATATTATACCCACATTGTTATTATTGTGCCCCATAGAAGCCCGCTATTGTTATTGTTGTGCCCTTGCATTATTATTGTTATGTCGGCTTTGACTATATTGTGACCCCTTAGACTCCTATATATAGAGAGGAGGTCTTGTCATTTGTATCATCCAAGAATTGTTCATTTGTGTAATGTAAGGGAGGTTTCCCCCTTGAAGAGACTGATTTTGAAGTCGTTGATCTATGTTTTCTTCTATTTTGTGAGTTAGTTGCATAACACTTTTTCTGAAATTATGATCATAGCCTTTAGCCCCTTTTGCTTAGCCTCTTATTTTTTTTCACCATAGGACTGGGTGTTGTGACCGGCTGTAATGTCCCCAATTAACAATTTTGCTAAGGGAAATTCTCACTTTTGCAATTTTCGGGAATAATAAATCTTTTTAGATAAATAAAATTAGGATAAATAAGTTGTGGAGGTATTAAGTAAATTTTGGAGAAAAGGCAATAGTTGGGACTTAAAAAAAGAAGAAAAATTAAAGTGAACATTAGTTGTGGAGATTACCAAAAAAGGAAATCGAACCATGGGAAGAATCAAACCATGGTAACAAGCATAGTGTGAGAGAAATAGAACGGTGGTATGAGGAAGGAAAACAACAATAAAAGGAAGGTTGGAGCCTCATATTGATCATTCTATTTTGGCATTTTATTTCTAATTTTGGAGAGTTTACTTGAGCTGCTTAGCCAAGTCAACCAATGTTGTTTAGCGCAAGGAATTTCCAAACGAAAATTCCACCTCTACTTTCAGTGAACTTCGAGTGTCACCCTAAGAGAGAATTTGGGAGTTTATTACAGATTATTCACTTAGAAATTCATTATTTCTTACCGCAAAAGACAAACTCCAAAGGTTGTTCGGAGCATCATCTTTCTATTGCAGGGTTCGGATATTTGCAGGAGATTTTCTACTGGTTAGAGGAGTTTAGCACCATTTTTCATATAAGTTCCTATATCTTTTAGCTAGGCCAAATTTTCTCTTATACAACATGTGCAGGGATTGGAGAACAAGGTTTCTTGTTGATGTTTGGTGTTGATATTTGCTGGGAATTTTTAGTTGGCAGTGATAGCTATTTGCCGGAGGATTTTTGTGCACAATTTCTCAGCCATTTGCAAGAATGTTTTATCAATTCTCAGTGGTTTCTCTTTGATTGGGTGCAAAATTATGTAACTGGGAGATTTTCTCTATTTTGGGCATTTTGGGTCAGCTGGAATTGGCCCAAACAATTTATGGGTTTTGTTGGTTGGGGTGTGAGGAGCCTATAGCTAATTTTATAGAATTTTTCGGGTAGTATTCGGGCCAGAATCATACATTCTTATAGTAGGGCATATTGTTGGTTAGTGGGCAGTTTGCATCATATTGTGGGTTCGATTTTGGCTTGGAGTTAGGCCAAACCTTTTCTAGGTTTTATTGGTTTATAGGAGAGGAGTCTGTGGCTACAATCTCAAAGGGATCCAGGCATTATTGGGGTCAGAATTTCAGTTTCTTATCTAGCAGCAGTAGTAGCAACAATATTATTTTATGGGTAATTTGCACATTTTGGGGCTTTCCAGGTCAACTAGAATTAGCCCAAGATTTTTCTGGGTTTGGTAGATTTGGGTGAGAGAAGCCTCTAGTTAATTTTGTAGAATTTTTGGAGCAAATTTGATGGTATAAATCACAATTCACCCCAAATAGCGACAGCAGAATTTTTTGGGCAATGTGTTGGGACTAATTGAGCCATTTCAATTGGAGTTTGTTTATATCTTCATCTGGGTATTGCATGCTTGCATTAGCAAGCCTAAGTTCTATCATTCCTTTTCATTTATGTACTCAGATTTTTGTATTAATAAAATGGCTTAGTTGTTTGGCTCAATTTCTTGTGTATTTTGATGTGCATGTTTGGAATTTGTTTATTGTTGTTGCTTCCTTGTACATGTCTCTGTTATTTGCTGTAAATTTCAATTTGGAACATTATAGTGGTACCACAACATGATCTTGGCCAACTGTGGGGAAACTAGCAAGATCATGGAGATGTAGGCATGTATGCACAGTGATTGGTGATATTTGTGGATATTACAATGGCACAAAAGGGGAGGAGTACACAAGAAATCATGGAGGATATATTTAGAAACAATGAAGAGATGATAGAGATGTTAGCCCAATTGTGTATCAGTAAGGGAATAAAACCGAGTTATCCTCATCCTTATAACATAGGCACTAGAGGTGCGCATGCCACGAGAATGAAGCCACTTACACCCATTTCATTCACCGAACCCTTGATACTCGGATTCTATCATCGAAAAGGAAATGTAATTAGACAGAGCTTAATCGTAATTTAGTTTTAAATAAATTTTATCTGAGTTTCATTATAGTTGACTTGTTGCATGTTTTTCTTAGTCCTCAAAGTTCTCATATGTGTTAAGCTTGTCTGGGCAGGGGAGAGGTAAGGAGGATCAAGAAAGATCCCACAAAAATTGGAGGTTGATTCAATTTTGTTGGGAGAAGGTCAAACTGACAACCAGTTTAAGCAACCTCAATAACAGCTTTTACAACTAAGATTTTAATGTAGAAACTTGATAACTCCCATGCAACAGACTTACTATTGACATAATTGTTTTGTTTTATCAGAATCATGAACAATATTTGCTAATAAGTTTTACTCTATATATACGACCCCCTTCGATGAAGAAAGTGCTGGTTGAATGAATTTGTATTAAATTAAGACTGGTATTATTTATCAACGATTTTTGATTGATTTCCAAGACCTCAATAGTGTTTCAAAAAAGTTTGTTTTTCTTCAACGATCTTGTATGTTATATTTTTCTACATGCATTTATGATTTAAATTGAATACAAAATCCAGATTTGATGAATTGTTTCCTGACTTATGAATGTCAGAATACTCGGTTTAATTCTATAACTAAACTAAGTATTATATCCTCATTAATTGATTTAGATTCAACTTATTTGTCTTTTGAATTGATTATCATTATCTTTAACATTCATTCCTTCAAATTGAGTAATGAATTATCACCATTGACATTGATTAGTTTTTTTAGCTTTGTTTAAAGTAAATTTTAATGCTTACAGTATATATTCCTAAATAAATATAAACAAAACCCATTTTACCTCCCTGGTGTTGCATTGGAGTAAATTTTATTAGGCGGCTTAGTTGAACCCATGTATCAGTTGAAAGAACTACTATTTTCAACATCTACAATTTCCTAAGAAACTTGCATTTGAGTAGTTCTCTTTCTCCTCTTTGTCAGTAACACAAGTACTTCGAATTAGGATTAAAAAATAGTATTGATAATATTAATTAGTTATACACTTCATGTAGGTTAAATTCTATTAGTTTAGGTCACAACAACCAAGCCAAACACTGAAAATGAGTAAGGCTCTGATTGGAGCCTTGATCGGGTGGTATCTCCACATTGTAGGCTAGAATTGTTCCGCCTATCAACAGATTGTTGGGTAATCTAATTGATGTTTAAACCATTTTTTTATTAGATTTGGCATATATTTATTTAAAAAACACTAACATTGAAATCAAGTTATACAACTTAAAATCACATACGATTTGATGAGCTCATCAACTTCAAAGTCAATTGAAAGAAAATAAAACAAATACTAAAACATTTAAATTTTAATTGTAAATAATAACTTCATGCACAAGAATCTAAAGAGAAATAATAAAACAACAATCTTAATTTATTGGTTGTAATCCATGTAGAAGTGTAAAGCTCAACTGAGTTTTGCCAATGTTATTGAAAATTTGGCTAGTTTAGTCTTATGTTAACAATTACCGGTTTGAATCCTTTTGTCATGCGCACTTGTTTACATGAAAAAATTTACTAGAGATATCATTCCCAAGTGTGAAGAAGCATCCCTTGGGTTCCCCCACAAGGTTTTCCGCAAATTTAAATTTAAAAATAAAAAATTAAGTGTTTTAAAATCACATCAAAATACATATCTTTGAAGTTCTAAAACAACTACCTACCAAAGACAAAGCTCTAAATAACCTCCATAACCCAAAACTCATCAAACTATAAACTATACAATAAAAACTCTATCTAAAGCTCTAAATTATCTCCATAATCCAAAACTCATCGAACTATAAACTATACAATAAAAACTCTATCTATGAACCATGACTCATCAAAGTATATTGATTCATTGAAAATGTCATCTAGATTAGCTTCTACTTATGTTGAACTCCCCTTTAGAGGGGATACGCATATAGATCCTTCTTACTCATCCACCTCCAATGGGCTAAATAACCCAAGCCCATCCCACAAAAGTTGTCTCGGATTACCCTTGTTGAAAGTCATCTTGTGGCAATGTTGATAGTTATATTGCCACAATTTAATCCATCTAAGTTGTCTCGGGTAACGCTTGTTGGAAGTCATATTGTGGCAATGTCAATCACGGTCCAGAACCTAGGTGTAGTGCATGGAACAAATATAGCATCCAAGTTCATTCTTTGTCCATTGGTGGGGCAACCTGATCCATTTCTTTGGGAGGAATCAAAATGTCTTCTTCAAACCATATGCAACTCTATTTGGAAGATACTGGAACCTGAACGAATCAACACATTTGATTTGGGGCACTCAAATCGCCCCATTTCTGGCGAGCCCAATTTCCGCACATTCTGATCAATTTATTCTGAAAAACAATTGGCAAAACTGTCTCATGGGAAAAATCCCCCTCACAGAGATGAAATCAGACTTCCTAAATAATTCCAATTGGATTCAGAGCCAAAAATACCCAGAAAAACAGGGTTCTTTGAGTGCCCGATATCCCACGCAGGGCAAAGTGGCAACTTCCAAGAAAGCCCGTTGTTCTTGCGATGGTTGTAAATGAATTTTACATACAAGATTATCACGTACAATTGACGTGAAACACAACCACCATGCACCTATACCTGTGTAATTATTGTCTCCGAGGCTAACTGCTACTTATATGCTGGAATCCCTAAATGGATGTAACAATGTCCACAATGATCCTAGCCACTTTCTGGATCTTGATGCCTTGTTGGTTTCCTATGACAGTGATATGATCAAGGAAACACAATTGATAACAAAATTCTTCTTTGTACTATGGACAACTTAACCACGGGAAAAATACCCTACACAATTTAGAAATATTCTTAGTTGTATGGATAACTTGAGTAACTGCAAAAGCCTACAAGTTAAATTTAAATAAATATATAATTCTAGTTCTATGGATGAAGAAGCTTTGTACATCCTAATGCAAGTAAATTATCACAAGTCATTAGTTCAAGCTTAAAGAACCAAGAAGAAAAAGGGTTGATCTGCCTTTCTGTTAACCAGTTATAGATAAAGATGGAATGATCAAACAAATTTGAATCGTAAGGATCTTTGTTCCTATACATTGATGAAGTCCATCAAGATGTCCTTACGATGCAGTCACTTCATTGAATGCTTACAAACTAATCAAAGACACCATGTTGCACGAAACTTTTGGAAAAAGCTATTTGTATATTGTCCAAAACAAAAGCAATTCAAACAAATTTGAATCGTAAGGATCTTTGTTCCTATACATTGATGAAGTCCACCGAGATGTCCTTACGATGCAGTCACTTCATTGAATGCTTACAAACTAATCAAAGACACCATGTTGCACGAAACTTTTGGAAAAAGCTATTTGTAAATTGTCCAAAACAAAAGCAAGCTTACATTGACAATTTTAGCTTGCATTGGGAAGACACAGTTTGGATGTAATGATATCCTTCCAATTCACCAGTTAAACATTTCAAAATCTTAGGCAGCCTTGTCTCCAAATCAATGAACCGAGACATCAGAGACAATTTCCGTTCTGTTTGAACGCAAGTTAAAACTCCTTGGCAAAATATACAAAAAGTAATTTTCTTTGGCATTTGAAGCACTGTGCAAAGAATTGATTCACGTCCTTAAAGATTGAAGCAACTATAATGCATTTCAAAAGGAAAGACAACACCCAGCATCAGAAATTTAATGGAGTTGGGAACCTAAGATCAAAGCTAGAGGTGAATTTTACATGTATGATTATTACCTACTTCTGCTAATAAAATATCTAGTCTAAAAAATAAGATAATTTTAACAGTCACCAATTAGAAACATTTCAAAGGATAAGACAAAAGAAATGATGCATGGCAGCTATGTAGAGCAGACCAGCAAACTCGCTGAAAAGAACACTGACATAAAGCATATATATATATATATATATATATATATATATATCCTCAGATAATCTTAGTTTGACCAATGACTTTCCACATTCAATGGTGAATGTTACTCCCAAATAAGTTTTGTCAAAAGCCTAAATCCTGCACTCTCCTTGAGAATTATCAGATGAAAATTTACTGTGCCTTGATAAAAATGTGGCAGTTAGTTACTCCTACTTTTCTTTATTTTACACGAGTCTGAGTTCAACGGATTTCATTGTGCTGACAATAGTACAAAGGTATGTACCTAATACAATCAACCAGCAACCTGGATCACTTTTAATGGTTAATCATTCTGTATTTTGGTCACAGGTGACAGACCAGATTTTCTCATGTGGAAATTTTAAAAACCTACATTATTTATATCCCTTCATCATATTTTCCTTGATCTGCTACTTCTGTTTTTCTAAAACGGTATAACATATAAGGAATAATGCCTTGTGTGATCATCTCCCAATTGGGTATTTCTAATTGTTAATGTCTGTATTAGAGTCGCAGGGACCACATTTGGCCACATGGAAGCTTATAAAATAATTATATTTTTTCCCATATATGATATGCTCTCTTTCTTACTGAATAATTATTCTACTGTATACAAAAATAGTTGTACAGAATAACCGATGTCAGAAGATCATCACCAGCACTTGCTGGAAAATTTTTAAGCAGCACCTTATGAACAGAAGTGTATTAAAGTGCTTCTTCAATTTTCTATAAGAACAGAAGCGACAGAGAAGCGATTCTGTCATGTATGTCATGACAGACTATGGACAAAAGGTGGAGGAAATGTAACTCAATTATTCACCCAGCTCAGTCTCCTGGCTTCCTGGTCCCCCATCATTCTTCAATAACCCAACCAATACCTGTTAGAAATAAATCCTTTCCAAACTGCAAACTTTGGATGTAAACACAACATTCTAAAACCTAATTAAATAATTTGAGCCAAAAATACTCTGATAAGGCAACAGAATACCTGTTCATGTGAGCTCTGAGATTGCTCCTGGCTTCCCAAAGATGTGGAACTTTTTGAAAGGTCCCTCAGCACTCCCTGCAAACATGAAAAAATAAATACAACCATCCAAACTATCCACAAAATTCTATATATTGCCATTCTAGAATAAACTGATTAGCAATAGTCAAAGAAAAATGGATGCAACTTAGCTTGGAGGCTTTAATTATTCAATCGAATTATGCCTACTTTACAGCACTGAAAATGTGAGTACTGTAATTCAACATAGTTATCTGTAGCTTATGCGTTCCATAATTAATGCCCAAACTCCAAAGTCGAGAGAGGTTACAATTGAGATATCAATTAGCAACTATGCTTCAACAAAATGAACTGGACACACTCACTATGTTAACTATAGAAAAGGCCAAATGCATGATTTCTTAAAATAGAAACAAAAAAAATTCTATACTGTTTATAATAAGCCAAATTTTTCATGTTGTTTCTAGAAAACTCCAGTTCTACTTTTTAAGCGAACTATTTGCACATTAAATATCGCATATTTTCAAAGTATCACACACAATTTGTTATGAAACCAACTCACAAAAAGATAGAAAGGATAGATAGATGCCTTCAAAATAAGCCTCTTCGAGGGGGCAACCTCCTTTACATTACACAAATGAACAATTCTTGGATAATACAAATGACAAGACCTCATTTCTATATATAGGAGTCTAAGGGGTCATAATATAATCAGAGCCGACATAACAATAATAATGTAAGGGCACAATAATAACAATATGGAGACTACATGGGCACAACAATATAATAAGGGGGTTGTACTAATAACAATAAGGGGTTACACTAGTAGTATAGGGACCTAACATGCCCCTCTCCTTCAAAAAGTGTTGTCCAACGCTTGAGTAGTTCTTGATGCTTCTATATAAAATTCTTGTCCTCCCATCTAGAATCTTCTGCAGGTAAGTTCTTCCACTTGATGAGATACTCTGAAATTGATCGAATTCGTAGCTGTCAGGTTCTTGTTTTTGTCACTGCTCCAGGTTCCAATATGATTTTTCCTTCCTCATCAAGTTCTAGGAATATTGTTTGAACTGGGATCTTCTGCAACTTTTGAATGAATGGCCACACTTCTTTGTCCTTCTTCGATTCATCCCTTATTTTGTTTATCCAATCTAGTTGGATAATAGAAATAGCACAAAACAATGCTTCCACATCCTCATCATTTCTTGAGAGTGCATCTGCAACAACATTTTGCTTCCCTTTTTGTAGATGATTTCAAAGTCATAACTCCACATATTTGTGATCTATTTTTTTTTGTTCTTCTAAAGATAATCTTTGTTCTAAAAAATATTTAAGACTATCATGATCCATTTTTACCTTGAAGTGTCTTCCCATTAGGTAAGGTCGTCATTTCTTAAGTGCATGTAGTATTGCCAACATTTCCTTCTCATAAATAGCTTGCTTGAGATGTCACCGTAAAAATACCCAATTGCCTACATCAAAACTTCTTACACTACGATGTTGATTTGCCTATTGTTTCATTCAATTCTGCACCAAAGTGGCGTCATCCTTTAAACGCTGGAGAACTAATTGTTGATGCTCGATGTGATCTTTCACTGCTTGAATCTTTTTCTTCTTGATATGTCCTTCTATCTTGAGACTTTGAGGAGTGGTAATTTCTTCCAATGCATTACAAGATATGGTCGGATTCGTTTCTTGATGCTCAATGTGATCTTTCACTTCTTGAACATTTTTCTTCTTGATATGTCCTATCTTTATAGTTTAAGAGTGGTAATTCCAGCGAATGTATTACAAGATATGGTCAGATTCATTTCTTCTTTCTCGATGTGATCTTTCACTTCTTGAACCTTTTTCTTCTTGATATGTCATTCTATCTTGAGAGTTTGAGGAAATTATTCTTGCCAATGCTTTACAAGATATGGTTGGATTCATTTCTTCTTTCTCTGGGGTTGGTTCCTGGTGTATATCCTCTTCTTTTGTTGTTTCTTGATCATTTTCTTCCTCCTCTTCATAATCTATGTAAAATAATTTCTTCTCAACACACTTATGACCTTTAGTGTATTTGCTATCACAAATGTAACAAAGCCCTTTCTCTTTTTTCTTCCAATTGTTGTGATGTAAACCTTGTAGGTTGTGGAAGGCTAGGAGTAAAAACACTTCCATATTTATAGTTTTGAGTGGTGGGATTCCTTGTTTCCATAATTCCGCTTTCATTTTTTCTTGCCAACCTGAATGCCTTCTCCAATGAATCAGGTTCCCAAAGACGAACCTCATGTTGAATGTTATCTTTTAAAGTCCTTATGAAGACATCAATCCTTTGCTTCTCTGAAATATCATTACCCTTATATTCAATTTTTGAAAGTCTTCAATGTGCTTTACCACTGAACCCTTTTGTTTGAGATTTATCAATTGGCTAAAGAAAGTGTTTCTCTTTGTATACTCATAATGTGCTATCATTTCCTTCGTGAAAATTGACCACGTGACAAGTGGTTTACAAGAACAAAGGCCTTCATACCATAAAATTGATTCAGTTCTAAATATAAGATGCAATACGTACCTTTTGTAACAATTGCACCTCATGTAGATCAAAATATTTCTCCATCTGCAGTATCCATGTTACGGGATTCTTGCCATCAAACTTCCTCGTATATATATTTGGAATATGTTGGATCTTCAATCCAATGTTAGATTCTATGAAATCATGATCAACATTAATTTTTTTCTCATCATGAGTTTCCTCTACTACATTTTCGCCATTAGGAGGCCTTTCTTGTAGCAGCTTTGTCCCACCTTCCTTCAAACCTTCCATGTCTTTCTTCAAATCTTCCATGTATTTCTTCCAATATTCTTTCATACCATCAATATCAACTTCCATGGCATAGATAAAACTATTTATCTTAACATCGATCAAATCATCCATCAAATTTTGATTACTAGGTGTTTCTATTTTCTTGATTCGAGTCATTCTTTTTCTTGCTTTTAGGATCTCGATCTTCAATCTGTTGTATCTTTGAAAGTTCAGATCTCCAAGGTCTGTAATTGCGACCTGCGGTATCCCTCTACGTCCTCCTTCCAATGCCACAAGTCTGATCGAAATTGGATTCTCCAAGAAAGAGTTATGCCCAATCTCCCAAGATGACCTGATTATATACTTTTTCAGTAGAGCAAACTTGTACGAAGTGCCACGTGTCACTATTTCGACCTTCAGACCTGAAAACGATATACAGAAAAGTACAGTGCGTCCTTTTTCTGTAACTTTATGAAATTTCAATCTGATGCTCGGAGAGAAAGTTTTGACGATTTTCCCAAGGTCACTTGTTTGGGATGTAATTCGGGAGCCTGCAGAAACCCTAAATATCTTGGAATGTATCTCCGAAAATATAGTGAAACAAGATCTGAAATTCGGGCCCTAGCTTCACTAAGTTTTCGGCTCAAATGGATTTTAATTTCAGACTCTGAGACTTCGTAGAAAAATAATTATAGCAAAAATTCCACGATGACCTGTTTGAGATTGAATTTTGGAACTTGCAAAAACCTTAACTTCCTCATATCAGATCTCCGCAAATATAGCAAGACAAGATCTGAAATTCAGACCCGAGGTTCAGCGCGCTTTCATCTCAAATGGGTTTTTTTGTTAGCTTCTGAAACATCGCAAAAAAATAGTTATAGTGAAAATGCCACAATGACCTGTTTGGAGGAGCGAAACCCTAGAATACAAAGCTTTGATACCAAATGTTATGAAACCAACTCAAAAAATGATAGAAAGGATAGATAAACGCCTTCAAAATAAGTCTCTTCGAGGGGGCAACCTCCTTTACATTACACAAATGAACAATTCTTGGATGATACAAATGACAAGACCTCATTTCTATATATAGGAGTCTAAGGGGTCATAATATAATCAAAGCCGACATAACAATAATAATGTAAGGGCACAATAATAACAATAGTGGGCTTCTATGGGGCACAATAATAACAATATGGGGACTGCATGGGCACAACAATATAATAAGAGGGTTGTACTAATAACAATAAAGGGTTACACTAGGATAGGGACCTAACACAATTCATTGGACTAAAGATGCAAAAAATAAAATATAAAAAAATCCATGCATAATTAAATGCATCCTACGCATTTGTAAAAGTAATTTACATTATTACATTCTGGTTGGTGAGTAAATGGTGACCAAATATCAAATATGCATTTACTATGTTGAAAAAAAAAACAAAATATCAAATATGTTTAACAGTGTCTTTTTTTTGTTACTCCCTGTCCTCCTTGTTTTGCTAAGTTCTATTATTTTCATTCCTCGCTGACTTCTAGTTTTTGTTGCTTAGTGAACTCGCTGTTGACCTTTTCCGCTGTTTTCTTTTCTTTCAGTATGTGAATGTTTATTTTCTATTACCTTTGATGTTCAGTCTGGAATCATGTGTTATGCATTAGCATACGGATATGATTAAAATATCCCGTTTCTTAAAGGATTTTTGGATAAAAATGCAAGATTCTTTTATGGATGAGTCGGGTTCTTCCATCGGATGAGACTGGGTTTTCAGTGCACACCAACATTCAATTAGGCACTTTCCCCAGTTCCACACATCCAACCCCACCCCTGCACCTGATTTGAACACAGACAGCAATCTGCAGCAAAGTATTTTCAACTCACAAGAAATAGACCTCACTTAAAATAAAAAGATCATAGGCATTCTATTTCTGGACTCCATGTATTAAATCGTCCATGTCACAGTCCTCTTTATTTTATGAAAATTTAGTGCTCCAAGCAAAAATCAATCTACTGGAAACAGCAGTTGTCAGGCTGTGTACTTCAACAAAGCACTGGTACTTTTGAGGACAGAAGGCCTAAATTACAACCCTTCCATACGCATCATTTCTGCATTTAATTTTGAATTTCAATTTCTGTTCCCATTTCAAGGAACAAACAATTCTACGACAATCAGCTCTAATATTGGAATTTCTGGATTGTAGAGCCCACTTCAAGGATCCTAGCCATTATAGTATGCTGAGGGTTTTCCATTTGCTTCAAAGGAAGACATTTCATTACGTTATGCCTCCACATATATTGCCCTTGGAATTATGCCATGTTACTGGATACATGGAGTTTTGCCAGCCATATCAATTTTTCGCTGGATAAAGGAACTCCCTGCCCTTTGAAATCCGTGATAGTCGAAGCACCATTTCAACAATGAGGTTTCGAATTATCAGACAATTTAAAGACAACTCTAGCAATTGACATAAATGCATTCTAACTGCTACTGATTATTTCACCAAGAGGGTTGAAGCTTTACCAACCGAAAGGCTAATGAAGATGTAGTAATAACCATCCCTGAAAACAGGATTATCACCAACTTCAGAATTCCTTCCAAAATCATGACAAATAATACTAAGGCTTTCAGCTCAATTGCACTTGCTTCATTTTGTTTTAAGTATGGAATTGTGTTGTCCCATTCTTCCAATTACTAACCCCAAGGGAACAGCCTAGCCAAGTTTAGCTATAAGAACCTCAAGACTATTATTAAGAAGACTGGGGGAGAATAAAAGTTGGAATAGCAAAATCAAATATGCACTTTGGGCAGATCATACTACTCTTAAGGTATCTACCGGGAAAACCCCATTTTGAGTTAGTGTATGGGCTTGAAGCGAAGCTGCCAATCCACCTGCAGTCACCTATCCTTCAATGCTTGCAGTATAATACCAAAGAAAAAGATGTGGTGCAGGCCAGAACAGACCAGTTGGTCGAAATAGATGAGTCACAATGACTTTCTCATGATCAAATGACTATGAATTAAATGAAAATTAAGTCCACACTTGATCAGAAAGGGAGTTTAAAGCTGGAAGTATGTTTCTGTTATGTGACAAGAGAAAAGAAAAGCCAGGCATGCACACAAAATTTGATAAATTATGGCAAGGGCCGTATAAGATTCAGTAAAAAGGGGGAGTTAATTCTTATCACCTAACAAGCCTTAAGGAGAATGCCTCCCTTTACCATAAATGGGCAACTCCTAGAGGCATTTTTCCCTGATAAAATTTGATGCATGTAGTAGTAAGTAGGTAGGTAAGGATTGTGTGATGCATGTAGTAATAGGTAGGTACGTAAGGATTGTGTGCCTTGCATTATTGCTTTTGCATCCTTCTTTAATTATGTGCATTCTGGATTTCCTTGCATATTCGGATAATTTTCAATTTTTATTTTAACTAACACTTTATTTATTATTCTCCTATATCACAAGGGTGACGATCAACACCCTACTCAGTTGCTATCAACAAGTTGCTTAGAGTGTACAGGTAACAGGTCTACAAGCACTAGGAATTGTTGGGAGTCCCATGCACTCAGAGTTTGAGCACATGGATTATGCACTCTACAGTGAGCACATGATTGGAGCCAGATGTTACCACCCAACTGGGTAGCACCTAAGAGAATTTATTCTCCTCTTTGGTCAGCTAGCTAGCTAGCAGCCCTATGATAATCCACAGATAGCTTCAATTCAGAGCTCTCCACTTATGCTCTGGTCAGTGCTCTCTCCCATTCTAGCATACTTCTTGAAGGAAGGTGGGGCATCTATCAAAAAGTACACTAACCATTTCTATAATCATGTGCTTTCAATTAATATTAAGGGCATCCTAATATGGATCACAGGTTGAGTTGGTTGACTAACTATTTATTATGGCATCCTTGTTCCCACACTTCACCTCAGAGGTTATCCTTTGCCCCAAGTCCACTATGACCTTCTCTAAGGCCTTTTCCTTCCACTATTGAGGAAGGGCACAAATAGGAGGCAATGATTGATGTCGTGTGCCCAACGTAATCCATATTTGTCACCTTCCATCTGTCCTTGTATCCACTTCCATTCTTTGGGTTGATTATTATTTCACTAGTACTGGCACCAGTTATCCACATCTCTGAGTTCGGGCGTAAAACTTTGCTCTAAGAGGTTGATGCAGCTAAAAGAAAGATAAAAGCATATATAAGCCACAAATGAAAGAAAATGAAAAATGCAAAAGATGGTTGAGACTAATACTAAAAACATTGGAAAAAACCTAGCCTGAGCTCTACCCCCATCATAAGCAATCACCCAATTCCTAAGCATATCATGCTGTCCCTAACTCAAATGGACTATAATGTTCCAATCCCGATCTATAAGGGGTATTGAAAAAGCAAAAAGCAAGCTAGTCGCACAAGCTATGCAAAAAAGAAAAGGAAAATCATTGAAGAAAAAGGAAGACCAAGGGGTGAAAAAGGCAGGTTGAGGAAAGGGGTAACTGGAGCCTCCATGAATGCTTCCTCTTATCGTCATTACACCCAAAATGTTGGACCTCTTTCAGCTAGCAACAAGGCAGTGGCATCTTCCTTAGAGTCTTTCCCATTCCATTTGCACATTTATCACATGCACCTATGGATTGACAAGACTACCTAGGAATTGGGATTGGATGCACCAACTAGGGATCACTGCATAATCATCCCCAGCACAAGTGTGATAACTGCTTACAGATCATCAACTAGAAAGACAATTGAAGGCAAGGCTTGTGTGAAGTATTTTTCCCTAGCATTGAATAGGGTCCACAATGATATTTTAATGGTTTCTTTACCTATGACGTTGATCTCACTTAAGCTTGAGGGTATGTTTTAGGTGGTTGCTCACATATGCATAAGATATCCCTTGAGGGATGGCTTGGCCCTCTGCAACACAATGCATAGGATGTTTAGCCCCGCATGAGAGCAATTATGATCTTGCATCCCCAATGTTGGCCCTTGAGGAGCCTCCACATGGATGTACGGCCCCTTGCACACCACCAAATACTAAACATTGAGCCAAGAAGCCAGGTTATTGGCAAGATTGATGATGTGCCTCAAAGGACCTAGGATGCCCCTAGGTTGGTAATCACTTGAGACGCTTTGAGAAGGCTAGGACACGGATGGTAATCACTTGAGACGCTTTGAGAGGGCTAGGACACCTCCTTTTATGCCAACAACATGCCTTAGGGTTTCCACGTCACCTATGCAAACCCTAGAAAGATGATGCAAGGCTTCTTGATGATGACATCTTGAATGAGGAGATGTGGCTTGGAGATTCACCCTTTCACTTTGATGAGATGTCTTGGAGTGAGGAACACCCTTTGTTGATGTTTGTAGCTTGGGAAGGTACTTCTGCACAAGCCTAAGTCTTTAGGCATGCAAGAATTCACCCACAATCTCCTTAGAATACTTGCTCAAGTGTGAGCAAGTTACTTTTGTAACTAAGCCTAAGTTTCGACTTTAGAAAGCACATAATTGTTATGTTGGCTAATTCAGCTAAAGTAAACTTAAGAAAAGTGAAATAATTACTTTAATGATTATGTTTTAATCTCACCCCTTGATCTCAAGTGAGCCACGATCTAATATTGGTCATCAATCACTTCAGAGATTATGGTTAGGGATTTAGCTCAATGTAAAGTTATAAAGTCGAGGTTAAGGAGAAGTAGAAGACACGCCATACAGCAACACAAGACATTAACAGTGGCATCTCAATGAGTGGAGATGGACATCCATTCTAGTGTGATCAGTCTGAGAAAGTTGTAGGTGGGGTGTAGTATCAGGGATCCAGATCAGCCAACGAGATAGAGGACTAATCTAGGGCCTCATCTGGTGGATCAAATACAAGGTATATTATAATGTGTAATTTTCTTAAATGGGTCATTATCCCAAGACAAGAGCCCAAGCAAGTTTTGAATATTAATGAAGAGCTCTTGATAGGGAAAAATATGTTTGTATCATTGTGAGTGAGATTGATTAATGTGAAATTTACTTATGCTAATTAAGTTAAGAATCTAGCTTTTCTTTCATTCAATATATCTATAATCTACTAGGTTAATGAATTGTCAAGTGCTAGGTTCACAAGAAATTTAACACTCTTGGACCCATTTGTCACTTTGCTTAATGGAGATGCTCATTACACTAGGATGGCGTTGTGTTGGAGAGATAATTCTCCCACGTGTGTGGAGAAAATATGTTTGTTTATTATGTTTCTTCAAGGCGGCTTGTGACTTATTAGTCTTGTTGGATGCTTAAAGTGAACTTTTAGGGCTTTTTTTAAGAGAAATTTGGCTCGATTACCCCTCATAAATAAACTGGAGTCAAATTCTCTTAGATCATGGTCATACACACTCCTTTTATCTCTCTTGAAAGAGTTCACACTAGTAATCCTTGTTTTCTCTTGGACACAATGGCCAAGTAGAGTGTGAATTGTCTTGGGTAAGATAAGTTTTGCATGGAGAAGCCTTTCTATGGATTGATGAAATGAAACTTGCTTAAATGGTGCAACATTCCTTCCACACCCTCTATCCAAGGACCTCTTGCATAGACCTCATTCCATCGACTTCTTTGCCCAATTGACAGAAGGCACTAATCTAGGTTTGTTGATCAACATTCATTTTCCATTTTTCTTTGTTCCACAGTAAACTAGGGTTAGGGTTTGGTTAAATCTACATTTAATAGCTAAATCGTACCTATATGTTATTGTCCTTTAAGTAAGCAATGCATCGATTATTGTATGAAAAGCAAAATTTACCATTTATCACATGTTTTAACCCCAATTCTAGGGTTGGTGGCTACGTCTTGTTTGTCGCGACTTGCATTTTCAACAACCAAAAACACATTGTTGACCTATCCCTTGATTACCCTTATCAATAGCCTTAAGACCATCATTGAGCATACCATAAATAGGTTATTTCCATTGTTGTTATAGCGTCTTACATGTTTTAAACCTGCATACTCTCGAAATCCAACTTGTAACAACATTTTATGAGTTGTGTTAGATTTTAGGCTTCTGTGGGAGTTTTTTGATTCCTGATCCGGATTAACCACAGTCTTCAGTTCATTTTGCCAACGTTTCAAACCCCAAAGGGGGTCCATCATCAGGACAAATAAGAAAGAATAAGAATGAGTTGATGATGTCTAAAGGAAAAGTTTACTTGAAAATCTATAGACCTTACCTCGGCTTCCATAGCTTTGGCAGTGCTTTTCTCAATCCCATCAACGCTCTCACACCTCGTCCCTCCTTTATTGAAAATCCTTATAGGGTGTTTAATTAGTAGGCTCCTTTGAAAGCCATTTAGCTTAGATCCATAGGCCATCCTATCTCTAAGTCTTGCCAGGGAAGCCTCCCTTGCGGGGATGATATCCAACCACAAAACAGCGGGGAAGAGGCCACTGAGGTGACAGTGGTGGTGGATCCCATTATTGCCCGAAGACCTAGAGCGCTTAGTGAGGCTTTGCTAGCTTGCTAGATTTTTCGGTAACAAGCACATAAAAAAAAATATGGTCAAATACCCTGCTCTTCATCACGTAAGGCTTCGGGAATGCACATTCCAAGGCACATGAATTCCTCCATCCCTTCTTTAGGGCTTGGTAGAAAACTAATATTGCTTTCTTTAATGGACAGTCAATTGGGACAAGAAAGGCTATGGCAACAAGAATCTAGGATAGGGATGGCATAATGAAACCAGTGTTACTAAAAAGAATGGCATGAAAATAAACAAGCAGGTTGTATTGATAGCGGTCATAGAAGGTATCAAATTGTGTCTCTAGAATATCAATCCCTAGAGCTCAAAAGAGATTCTACACTCATTGATGTCATCTATGGTAAGGAAAAGAGCATGAACTAGTCAATCAATAGCAAAGTTGAATTGATTTGAAATGCCTCAGTATCGAGTTCACCATTTCTCACTTTTGTTAAGATGGGGATCAAATGGGATATTGGTTGGCTAATAACCCTCAACAAAGCCTCCTATGAAATTTAAATGGCTAGGAGTGTTTTGCTACCAAATATTCATCTTGGTCACTATGTTAAAGGAATAACAACAATTATATCCAAAATATTTTTGTTTTGGTCTTCATATGTTTGAACAGTTAAAATATTTGCAAAGATACATTCACTAAACTCATGGGGTTGCAAGTTACTTTAATTAATTATATTAAATGTAAAAATATTACTTTCAATGCATTCATGTAGAGATAAATATTAGTGTTTGTGTATTATTTATGTAGGTATTAGTGAATTCTTATAAATATTTGTTTTAATTCTTATTAGTTTTGAAAATATTTAGAGTATTACAAAATTAGTAGTTATTGATAGCTTATGGTTTAAGTATTGTAATAAACGAATTTGGATGAATGGCAAATAAATTGTGGGTTTGATCTCCATTGTGGAACTTATTATTATTGTTATGCAAGATAGGGAAAAATAAAGATGAGATGCTATTCTTCAACCATGGTTTTTCATCTTTTAGTTCTAATTAAAAATGTTGATTTCTCACCTAATGTGTACTTGTCTATTAAGTTAGGATGTCAATTTTATTTACTGTTTGGGTTTCCTTTGGTCTAGCTATTAATGTTGTTGACAGTGATATATTTAATTTACATTTGACCGAGGGAGAATTTTTTGGTCCTTGTTGACATTAGTTTTAGAATAACTAACAATGTGGTGTCCCTTATTCAATTATGTGAGTTTTGATGATTGGTCAATTATGACTTGATTTTGTCAATTGATTATAGAGGTATCAAGTTTTCTCATGGTGTTGATCTATTGTAAGTCATCTAAAATATAATTGGTTGATTATTTCAATCATGCCCACTATATTTATTTATGGGTTGGTTGCAATAATGTGATCATGTGCCTATTTTGTATCCTAGTTGCTAGCATCTTATCTTTTATGGAACTGATGTAAGAGTTTGAACTCAAAAGGGTGTAAATTTGTGTAATTTTGGGTTATCATTTACGGTTGGGAGTATCATTTTTATATAATGATATAGATGTAATTCGTATTATTGAAAATATATGTGATTGAACTCTCATAGTCCTTTGGTCAACATTGCTTTGAGGATGTCACCCCTTGAAATTTAATGATGATGACTATAACCCTAGGTAAATAGTCAACTTCCTAGTTAAAAGAACAGTGAATGATTATTAAAAAGTAATTGGTACCTTGATAAAAATATGTTACTAACAGTGTTGATGACATAGCGTAGTTCCTATATGGATGTTGAATAATCTTATTTCATCATTAGTACTCATTGTTATAGAAGCAAATGAAATTGATTTTTCTGATGAATCATGATACGAATCCTATAGTGTATTATTGCTCTATATTTTATATGTATTGAGATGATTCACATATTTATGATGTTATGATATGAGGTATATTGACGTGTGGTTCATTTATTATGTGATGTCATGATATGTCTTTGATGTTGGTATGTTGATGTTATAATTTATGAGGATATTTTATGATTTGAAGTATGTGGTAATTGCATGCAGATTTTATGATATGCAAGAATTGGCATGTGTATTATTTTCTATGATACTATGATGTTATAACTAATGTATGGTTGCATGTTGATATGTGGTGATTGACAGGAAATCTACAAATGGGCAGAGAGAGGCCGGTTTATTTGATGATCTTGTGGAAGCCCATACTTGCGAGGGAGAATATGTAACAACATATGGGCTGGGAACATAATCAATCAACACTACATATGCCAATGGTTCCTTTGTCTTGTATAGCTCTTGAGGGGCTATGGGACATCTTGAGGAGGCCAAGTGCCTAATATTGTATTCCAAGTGCCTGATAACGGATTAGGATGCCAAAGTCTGGTGGGGGTGTAAGGACTTCGATGCTTGGGGTTGTGCACCTTAGTGAGTGTGGAGGGAGTGGGCCAGCCTTTTAAGATGCTTGGAGTACTACTGCTTGGAGTATTGAACCGAATTGTTGCCTTAGGGCAAATGAGGTCTCAGTTGGGTGTGAGCCTTGGGGTCAGACTTGGGCTATGGTACAGACCAATGAGGCTTATGCCTAGTTTTGAAAGTGGGAAAAATTACAGAGATTCCTTGGGATTTCCCAGATATTGTGGAAACTTTCGATGCCTGTTGGTTATACTAGTTCAACAGAGGATGTGGGGCAAACATGAAGTAATAAATAACTAAATGAAATAAAATGTTCCTTAAAGAGGGGGGGAGTATGTAATACCCCCTAATAATAATAAAAATAATATAATATTAAAATATAAGTAAATAAATAATAAACAGTAAAGAAAAGATAATAATAGTAAATAAATAGTAAACAATAAAGAAAAGATAATAATAGTAAATAATAAAGAAAAGATAATAGTAGTTAAATAATAAATAATGAATGGAATATAATAATAATAAATAAATAAAATACTAAATAATAAACTGGAGTTCTAAATAAAAATATATAAAAGTGAACAATAAAAATAGTAAGAATAAGTTAACAAAAAGTAAAAAGAAATAAATAAGAAGAGTTAAATTAAAAGAAATATTAAATTAAGTAAAACTTAAAATAAAGAAATGAAAGTTGGCATGTTGAGATATGGAATGTGTGCATGGAGATCCCTTTCCATTTTTTGGTCTATTTAAATTTTAAAGGACAATGAGGTGGATGAGATTCGTCCGTTCCTTCATCCATTCTCTTGGGAGAAAAGTGTTCTGAGACAAAGGATTCCCTGGCAGTAGTACGTTGATTGAGGTCTCGGGGGTCGCCGGCTATAGAAAGATTATGTGCAGCTAAGCCTACAGTTGGGTGGAGATTCATCCCCAAAACTTTGTTGTGGTTAGTGAGATTCAAATAGCGTTCAACTCTGAAATCACAAGTAAGAAATATCATCGCTACAGGTAAGTTGTCTCTGCTCATGTTTTTCGAAATTCTATGCTAATTAGTTGAATAGTTGTGTGTTGATTATAAATCACATAAGTCGATCTAATTAGTTGTATATTTAAATTGTGGGTTGTTACATAAACTCTCCTTCTCTATCTGACAGTGTGCTCTTTATCTTGCAGCTTGTTTGGTTCTCTGCCAGTGCTTTGAATACCTTGAATTTCTCAAATGCATTTGATTTATCTCTCAAGAAAGCTACCCATGTTAGTCTAGAAAAATCATCAATCACTAACATGAAGTAATGCTCACCTCCAAGTATTTATGTTCTAGAAGGTCCACACAGGTCCATGTGTACTAGTTGAAGTGGCTTGTTGGTTGATAGTTGATCTTTAGTCTTGAAAGGAACACGAGCTTGTTTCCCCATTTGACATGACTTGCAGATAGGGTTTTGTGGCTTAGTAATTTTGGGCAGATCTCTTACAACTCCCTTTTTGTTGAGTTTGATGATATGATCGAAGTTTAGATGCCCTAGCCTTCTATGCCACAGCCAGCACTCATCTTGTTTGCCCAAATGACATTCTTCATTGTCTTCCTTTAGAACATATACATTATTTGTGCCAATATCTTCCTTGTTGTAGCTGACATTATTTCACATTCCTAAGCCCTAAAGATGACATCATATCCTCTGTCGCACATCTTGCTCATATTCAGCAAGTTATGTTTCAATCCATCCACAAACAATACATCCTGTGCCTTGCCTCTGCCATTATTCAAGCTTACTGTACCTTTTCCCATTATTTTCCCTAGTGCGTCATTGCCAAAGGTGACATTGCCAAAACTTTTTCATTCAGAGTCAGGAACTTGCTCTTATCACTGGTCATATGCCTAGGGCAACCATTGTCTACATACCACTGATTGTTTTGATTCTGAGCATAAAGAACAAAACCACACTTACTAGTTTTCTTCTCTTCCTTTTTCCTTATCCACCCCATGGATTCCTTTGTCCTATGATTAATTTGAGACTATGGTCTGAACTTTTTGAGTTGACATTGATAAGATTTATGTCCAAAGTTGTGGCAATAGTAGCATTCAATGACATCAAAAAGTGGGCAAATGAATTATTGTTCCTGCTTATATTTGTTCTTGCATTTATAAATATGTTCCTGACTTCACTTCTTTTCTGACTTCTTATTCCATTCCTTCTGATATATGCTATGCAGTTCACATCCTCGTGGCCAAAATTTTTGCACAAATAACAATATCCATAGAAGAAATTTTCATACCTGGGAATATTTGGTGCTTGTGAATATGGTCTCCTTGGCATCTGATAATTTTATCTTTTGAAGAAATAGGGTTTTTGGTATCTTAATGTTTGCTTGTCAAGTCTTCTAGTCTGTTGTTGATGAGTAGGATTTTTCATCTACTACTCATGAGTGGGATTTATCTTTGATGTTGTTGAGATGCATTATTACTTCTTTGTTGCTTAGGAGCATTGTTGACATCCTTATTCTTTAGTTGTTGATTGTTCTCATTGTCTCATGTGATGGCTTTGATGAAATTAATGGTCTTTTTATCCTCTGTCTCTTTCTTACTAATTTCTCCTTCCTAACCCAAACCAGCTTTCATAAGAGGGGATCTAAGAGCAACTACTTCTTCCAACTTTTTACATTCTTTGCCTTTCTCTTTCAACTGTTGTAATAGGATGTCTTTAACCTTTTTGGCCTCTTCTAATCAAACTTTTAACTAGAGTAGCTCTTTAGAATTACACTCTTCTTTAACATATCTCATCAAAAATTATTTTGTTTTATGTTATATTATTTGAGTCTGTCAATTTCTTCTAGAGCACTAGTTAGCTCTCCTCTAAGGTCAACTTCACCTTCTTCTTTACTCAACTCACCCTAATTAAATTTTTCAGATTGAAACTCTAGGGCCATAAGCATGAATTCACTAATTCCCTCTTCATCAAAAGATTCATTTGCATGATCAGAGGAACTGCTATCTTCTTGTGCATAAAAACTTTTCTTTTTAAATCTTTTCTCATTCTTCATTATGTTATATTTGTTCTTTTCTTTACCTTTTGATTTATTTTCTTCCTTTTTAAAGGACATTTTGAGGTATAACGGCCAATTCATCCACAATTAAAGCACCTAAAAGGAAGTTTGTCTTTATACTTATCGGTCTCTTTCTTCAGCCTTCACACCAATTTTTCTTCTTCTTCATCTGAGTCTGAACATGAGAACTCCTGGCCTTCTGTAGATTTCTTATCTGCCTTGAATGTTGCATCCCTTGTGGTTGACTTTCCTTTTGTAATTATCATTTCATACACTATTAGAAAGCCAAGCAATTGATCCATTGTGAAGGTTGCAATGTTAGAAATTTCTTAAATCGTTGATACTTTGGGATTAAACTTGGCAAGGAGTAACCTCAACACTTTTTGAACTATTGTAGACTCTTTAATTTTCATCCAAACCATTCATAACATTGACAATTTCATCAACTCCAACAAATAACTTAGCTATGTCTTCATCATCATTCATTCTCAAAGACTCAAACTGCATTTTGTAAACTTGTAATTTGGCAAATTTCACTTTACCATCTCCTTCATGAATGTTCTTTAGCTTAGCCCACATTTCCTTTACAGTATTACAATGCATTACTTTTTAAAAAATTGATTCAATTAGCCTACTAAGGATAGCATCCATGGCCTTGGCATTGAATGAAAATTCAAGCTTCTCTTCTTTGTTAGCTATTACAGGTGGCTCTTCATAGCCATTCTCCACTAAGCCCAGGACATTTGCACCAAGTGACATTAGATATTTCCTCATTCTTACTTTCCAAAAGGTATAAGAAGTGCCATTAAATTCCCCTAATGACATGGTCCATTCATTTCAAATTCTCTCCTTGCAACTGCATTCTCATATTCATTTGTTTTCAAGTTGCAAAAGTCTTTAACCTCAGAAGACTTTTCATATTCCATCTCATTAAATTTGTGATCATTATTTTCATCTACCTCTAGAGCTTCGTTACATTTGCTATCAGATTGATCTTCTAGTGCATCAAAGTGAGAAGAATGTAGCGTACTCCTTTTATCAATTATGGTGCATAAATGCTTCATTATCCATATTGAGGGTAGCTTGGTTTATGTCAATCATATCTATCATTTTTATAATGCATAGATTAACCTAAATTAAAAATATGTCCAATATGGGCTTCTTGCTTGATTTCTCCTGGCACTTATTGGTCCTCCTTGAATCCTGATCTTTGCATCTTGCACCAAGCACTGCTCTGAGGGTTTTCATCACAAATTTTATTCTAGAAAATCTTTATTCTCTTGCTAACTATGAGAAATCGACATGCAATTTCTCTCTTGACTAGCGAATCTATAGCAGCACCCTCAAGGGAGATGTACTAGGATTGCTTCAACCAACAACAACCAAAATTGTTGATATCTTTTATCCAATCAAGTGTCAAAAGACAAGGTATGAAGATTATTTACAACGATCTTATGTTATTTAGTACGACCTCCTTCAAAAGAGAATGAAGAAAAAAAAAAAAAAAAAACTAATTCACTAGCACTTCAATTATGTTATCAGATTTAACTTGTATGAACAAAGCATCACTTTGACTCCATCCATCCACGATATCCTTTCAAACTGACACAGCCATTGATTGCAATTTTTCTCTTTACCATGAACAAGGTGTATGATGATTTTCATGTTTTAATGGTAATAGTTTTGAAGATAACCTACAAGAGTGTGCTCCCTGGTGGAACGTTGCTAGTTAGCACACCTCTGAAAAATGCAAAAATGACCATCCATTTTAGGTTGTAACAAATATGAAACACTAGAATAGGAACCTCTGATAACCAACAACGATTGTGGACTTTCAGATGTAATTGCAACTATATGTCTCCTCTGTTCTCATTGTCAATGTCAAGCATAATCGAAGCAATCAAAGCTTTCAATTACAAATACCTTAGCCTATGCAAGAAACATATAAGCATTCTATTTGTCAAAAATTGTTGAGTTAAACCTCATGGTCGGCGATCCTTTCAAGGCTCTCGATAACATGTCACACAAAGAGATCAGTCAACAAGCTTTTAGAGTTTCATTTCACAACTTTCTTGAGCTATATTGAATTTGATTCTACCTCACACTTTGAACTCCATCACCCATATTCTTCTATGTAGCACCCTGAGTAGCAAGTTGTGTTGAGTAGCAATTTGCATGCTTAGTGAGACAGATGATGCATGCTTTGACTACAAATTCGAATTGCACAGGCTCAGGAAGCAATCACACAAGTAATTTAACCCAAACCTTTGACGAAAGATTCACGTGACTTCATGACAACCTGAGCGTGAATGGAATATCACAACCATTTCGAGCCTTTGGTCTTCAAAACCCATGTGCTTGATCTGCGCCAATACTCCTAGAAGTATGATAAACATTGAACACCTAATGCAAAACTGAACTATTTGAGAAAGAATTAAACTATGTGAGCAGAAACTCAATACCAATACCATTGCCATCATCAATCCTTTGGATTTCTCATCAATGCCTTAGCCAATGCCAATACTACTGACATGATATTCTAGAGTCGCGACATAAGATAAAAGATAAGATATTTTTATTAATGTCCAACAAATAACCACAAATAGGTCAACAGGACTGCTAAGTATATCAATGTGGAATACAAAGTGGGAGTGTGTACTATTGATCTTTATGTTTCGGTAGTTATTTGATCATAATAACATCACAAGCAGTTGTCAAAGATAAGAAAAATCACCCTAACCTCGCTACCCTTAATTTCTCAACGTGGTATCAGAGCAAAGGTGACAAGAACAAGAAAGGCAGCTTGAAGATCATCTAATTGAAGAAGGATACATAAGGGCCAAGCATAAGAAGAACATCAAGGAAATCAAATCATCAAGGAGAACTAAGAAGCATCAAGGAGGACTATCCATCATAAGGATCATATCATCACAATTCTTGGAAGAAAAAGAAGACCTCAAAGACCCCACTTCCATATCAAAAGAACTCTACATTCTTGATAGCCTTCACATTTTACATCATCAACTAAAGGAAGCAAGAAAGAAACGAACTTCATTATCAAAATCAAAGTGATCTCCCTCTCATTGAAGAAAGGATCGCATCTAAAACATATTTAAAGGAACAAGAACATCTCTCCTTATATTGAAGAAGCATTCTTCAAGAAGGAAGATCGTCATCAAGTAAGGCATCTAGTAAGTATCTTCATCTATCAAGCAAGTACCTTATATTTCATGGCTCAATGTACAAACCAAATGACTTCTTTATGAAATGAGAACAATAAACTTGTTGGGGCATCTAACTATCTTGCATGGAAGAAGAGAATAGACTTAATTCTCATGGAGAATGATGTTATTGAATATGTCACGGGTTCAATCACCAAACCTTCACAAGAGCAATCCTGGAAGAAACATGACTTGGAAATGATAGCAGTATGAAGGATAGCTAGATGATGAAGAAGATCACTTCCTGATGAAGAGAAGGATGACATAAAGGGAAGTGATCTAGAAGATGGTTGATGCCCTATCAAGAAGTTATGAAGAAGATGGCTCCATGATCAAGAAGTTGAAGTTCATCCATGATATGATGATGCAAAAAGCAAGAGAAGTAGTTGATAGTACCACGATCTCCACCAAAGAGCAGATAGTTGTTGTTGGAAACAAGTCCCTAGTTTAGAGGGAGCTTGGGCATATTCCTTTTATAGGAATGAGCAGATCCTCCCCAGTTGGGAGGGAGAGATAGACACATCATTCTTGTCTTCATGTCATGAAGAAAGAATGGAGGATTGGGTAAGCATCAAATTCCGATACTCTTTGAGGATGAGGTAGAGCATCCAATAGGTAAGAGTAGTCGAAGAGGAAATTCCATGAGGATGTGTAAATCCAAGATGAGAATGGTCCTAAAAGGACATACCTTCAACATTCGAATGGGGTATGCGCCTTCAGAGTCAATGATGAAGGTGTCTATAAATCATTTGTCTCACCAGCATTATGCTCTAATCTTGTGGAGAGACGGAGTTGTTAGTCAAGGCCTTGTTATATAACAATGTTGGTTGATATGATGAGATGCATTGATATAAGCTGATAGGATAGCTTATGATATGGCTTACTAATCCAACTCTTCTTAAGAGAATTCTTCAGTATGAGAATGTCCATGTACCTTGTATGTATTATGAATACCTCCCTAGTTAAGAGGGAGCATTCAAAAATGTAACTAGGTTCGGTCTTCATAATGTCTTATGTAATCATGATTTTATCTATTTGATGTAAAGAGAAAAAAGATAATTCATTATTGTTATTTTTGGGCATGGGTTTCATGCTCTAAGTTAATTTATTTATAAGTCAAGCACCCACTGAGTGCTTCTAGGGCTTTCTCATGGAGCCAAAAAGTCAAAGAAGTCATTGTCATATGTAGAGACATTATTGGGCATGTTGTATCTTGTAAAAGGAATTTATTTAGAGTCAAAAGAGTTAAATGTCCTCATCCAAGACCAAGTCGGCCTACTAGACGACAAGTCGGCCTAGCAGTGACAAGTCAGCCTCATAAGGGCTATTCGACCTCCATAAGAAGCCCATATATAAGGGAGAACTCGACCTCATCAAGAGAGCATCCAAAAAAGCTCATTGAAACACAAAAAGGACAAGAATAACCAGCGAAGAAGAGGAGAGAGAAGAGAGAAGAAAATTTGAAGTTTCAAGCACTGTTTTAGGACTAAATATCCCACACATGCGAAGAAGAATTAGGCATCTTTGAGTTGCAACAAGACCAAATTGCAGTCACATCATGGAGCCGAATTTAGTGTCAAGAAGCATCAAGATTGAAGACTGAATTATCAAGGAATGAGAAGCGCATCAAGAAAAGGAAGAAGAAGATCAAATTCACGATTCTTTCCTCACACGTGCAAAATTAGGGTTTCTACAGTTAGGCCGAAATTGCAGTCAAGGAATTGGAGGTTCAAATTTGTGAATTTGAAGCAATTCTGAAGCAGGTTTACTTGGGTTGAATTTGTAAGAAGCAAGTTCATCAAGAAGTTTGACTTGGTCTTAGAGGGGTCTTTGTCAAGGGTCTTAGGTCTTGGAATTCGTCATTTGAAGATTCTATCAAAAGAATATGAATGTGGCTTTTCCGCTCAAGAGGAGAGGTTTTGGCCCTGGCTAGTAGCCTACATCTTGTGTCCTTGTGTACTATTGATCTTCATGTTTTGGTAGTTATTTGATGATAAGAACAACATAATAATAAGTAAAGAAGAAGCTAATAAGAAAGAAAAGTAAAAAAACATCACAAGTAGTTATCAAAGATAAAAGAAATCACCCTAACCTAGTCGCCCTTGATTTCTCAACAACTTCCACATGCTAGGCACAACCCATGTGGAAGTACATCTAACGCTACAAAACTAACACTCCCTCTTAACGAGGGAGGTACTTCTAGCTCCTCTACCATGTCAATCTAAGTCCAAGTCCATCACACTTTAATATAGAAGCTCCCTCTAAACCAGAAGCTCCCTCTAACTCAACACCCTATCTATGCCCTAAAGACCTGTGTTAGTAACCCATGCTCCTAGAAGACTCCTCTCTCCCACCCTCAGCATCCTCCTCTGTCATCTCAAACCATGACGATCTCCTAAACGAGCCAGAAGAATCCTCTCCTCTAGTTGCCTCTTATGCTGCCACTAAACATGAGATCCATCCGGACTCACCATCCAAAAGATGACATATTGGCTTGTACATCCTAACCACATGAATGCCAATAACTCGTGTTGCATCCACACTCTACCCCATCAAGTAAATCGCCATTTGTCCATTACAAAATAAAACAGCATATCCATCATCCTCTAGAGTTGCCACAGAGAGGAGATTTGCTCGCAACTATGGTACTGAAAGCACATGGTCACCCTCTAGATATCCTCCTAACTTCAACTAGAATATGACATATCCAGTCCCCCTCAATGCATGTGTGGTGTGCACCCCACTGTCAACACACATGATAAAGTCAATACCTGCCATACTCAGGAACATAGCTCTAGTCCATGTCATGTGGTGTGATGCCATACTATCCACAAACCAAACTCCAGCGTGCTTGCACTCAGCGACACTGCTCCTCGAAAGAGGAGATACCAAGGAAAAATCCTTCTCGAACCGCTACATGTTCCTCATTGTCCTTACCTTTCTTATTGTTTGGACATTGGCCTACATAGTGACCAAATTTGTGACATGTAAAGCACTTGACTTGTCTCATGTCCTTTTCAGAAGTGGATCCCCCAGTCCCCAAATGTGGAATGAGGTGGTCTCTCACACTGTCCAAGATAATCCTCTATGCCCTTGCTTCCTTCACCTCATGAACATCTAGAGCAATAGGATCTGATGTGGGTACAGGCACAACAGTGCTAATGATGTTCCACAACTTGTTCTCCTCGAGAACAGCTGCCATTCTCACTTTCCACTGCAAGTAATTAGAGACCCTTTCCAACATGTCCTCATATCTGATGTCGGAGGCCATCTTTCGCAACTAACTAATAGTCACTTTCCCTTCACTTTTCCTTCACAATCCCCTTTTGCGACCCCTGCAATAAACCTGTGTCAACATCTATCAACTGTACTTCAGCAACCTCACTCTGATAACATGTTGAAATTTCACCTACAATGTGATTATCTCATGTAGGAATTTTGTCAAACACTTAGTCAACACTCAGATTTCCAACTCCAATAAAAACTTCAACAATAATGTATTTTAACCCAAACACATGCAATCTTATTTTTATGAGCAGAAACGCTTAATACTAAATCTAAAATTTAAATGCTAAAGATAACAGTAAAAACCAACAAAAAATGGCACTCAAGATTTTTGGGCAAAGCCCCTAGAAAAACCCTGAAGGGAAAACGAATAGAAGAGAAAAAATAATTATCGTGCAGTTTAAGGAGTCAATGTTTTTGCCTGGAAAACAATGGAAATTCCTACACAATTTTGACAAAATCCAACGGAAATTTTTGGAAATCTGGTTTACAACTGTCAAGCTTCAGGATGTTGGGTGCCCCAGAGGTTTTTGATGGTGTTGAATCGATTCCCACCATCAAAAAATAAAATGATTCAAACACTCCCACGGTCAGTTTTTTTGAAAAAAGAAAATGGTCAGAGTCCGGTGAGAAATGGTCGTACGGGCAAAATTGTCACCTCAGTAGACACCGCCAATTGAAATTTCTGAGTTTACAACAATTAATATCCAGCAGAAACCAACTGTACTTATCTTAAATATTGTGCCCAAAATTCTCTCGAAAACCATGGCACATGCTGTCTACAATTTTGTGCCTCTATCATACATACTGCTGTAAATGCAGCAGAAAACAATCTAGAAAACACTACCTTTGTTGTCTCGATTTTTGTGCCAACTTTTCCTGTACAAAACAGCAGTGTTTATCCTTGAAATTTGTTCCCTCTAGGCTGAAATTTCATGCCCAGATTTACTGTTGTATGGCCTGCATTAATGGCTGAAAACCTAGAAAAATGTGCCATTGGCCTGCTGCAAGCTACCTTGAGAAACATGCCCTTCTCTTATTGTTAGCTGCATTGGAATTTGTGCTCTTCCTTGTTGCTCCTCTTTTTCTCCTCAGCCCTCTTTTCCTCTCTTTCTCTCCTGAAAATTGTGCCTCTTACTCTCCCTTTTCTCCTTTTATAAACTCATTAATTACTAAACCGGAACCCAATAAATCTTGCCATCACAAGATCAACGGTGGCGACTTGATCTCTCATTGAGATGACTTCAGCCATTTTTTGAAAAAGCCATTTTCTAAAATGGTTTAAGCCACTCAAATTTTATAAAGTCACTTTTGTTGAGAAATCTAGGGCATCAATAGAGGTGATTTCTCTACTTATGATAATTGTTTGTGATAGTCTTTTTACTTCTTGATTATCATCTTCTCTTCTTGAGTTATTATTGTGTTCTTTTCATCAAGACAATTACCATTCATGAACAATAAGGAGACAAGAGACACAGTATATAGGCTGTCAACCAGGGCCAAAACCTCTCACTCTTTGAGAGGAAAACCCAAATGAATTCTTCTTATAGAATCTTCTATTGATGAATACCAAGACCATGACAAAGACCCTTGACACTAGAGCCCTTCCAAAACCAAGCCACTATCCTCCTCTTCACCCTTAGATCAACTCTGCTCTTCTTCACACTCTTCTCGGCTTCCTACAGAATTTTGGCCTCTTCTTGTAGGTCTGTGGTCCTTTAGCTTCACAACAAAAACCCTAGATGACTTTTGCTCCTTGAATAGTCTCATCAAGAAGGAGAATCTTTTCTCCTTCTCACTCAACTTCCTTGAGCGAATTTTTTCACCCAAACAAGATCACTTTTAGATGACTGCAATCTTCGATCTCTTCTTGTCAACTTCAGACCTGTAACTTTCGCACGTGTGAGGGTAAACTTAGCCCAAAACAGTCCACCAACGAATACACTATCCCTCACAATCCCTCCTTCCTTCTTCGTTGACTTTAAGGCTCCTTCTGGGATAATTTGCGCACTTGATGTTAGAGACTTGCTTCACCAAATTGATATCCTCCAAATGAGACAGAGTACTGCTATATATAGTGGTTGGTTCATCACTGGTAGGCCGACATGATCCCTTGGAGTAGGCCGACTTCACATTTCTAGAATTATCCCTTCATTGTAGGCCGACTTGAGTGAGGGCTAGTGACAAGGTCTTGGAGGGTGACTTACAAAACAATTTTGACTCTTTACGATGTGTAACATGCCCTCGTTACATTACAATGACTCTTTAGACTTTTATGACTAGATGACAACATCCCTAAGGGGTCTCAATAGGAACCTTAACTAAAAATAAAATCTCTTGCTCATGAAACCCATGATGCAAGCATTACAATAATCTTATTTTTCTTCTTTTCATCTATTACATTAAATCATAATTACATGTCATTATGAAGACCGAACCTAGTTACACTTTTCATTGTTTTCAACAGTATGAATTTATTATCAACTATCAAAGAGTTGAATGTCAGTAAAAGATTGCAATAGATTATAAACTTAACCTTGATTACTTCAAATGCAGCTAAACTTTTTGGATCACTTTTAATTATAGTGGGGGAATCAAGAAGAACAAAACATGAAGTTAATTAATGCCGCATAAGACTTCAATCAACAGTACACACTTTAAGGGAAATATTATTATTAGTATAAGCAACCTTGATATGGGAAGAAACATAAAAACTAAATAAAATATGTTTTTTCTGTGACAATCTACGGGTATAATAATTTATTTGCAGTGTTCCTTGGATATGACAACCCCAAAAGTAAATAACCAAACCTTGTTGGCCCACACTAGTCCACAGGCATTGCAAAGTGTCCTTGGTCCAACTGGCCCACGCCGCATCATTGGAGTAGATCTCTCCCCAGTGCCACAATGAAGGCATCTGCCATAGTAATATACAAATTGCAGGAACCATATTTCAGCAAATACAGTTCTCTCAGACTCAAAACATAAAACCAACCATTTAGACATGTTGTACAGTAAGGCATCAATCATCTGGTGCTGTGCATGCTTGCATATATAAGGCAAAAATATCATAGCATAAGCCAATCCAGTGTTTTGTGTGCTTCTTCTGCTTTGCTTACAGACAGGAGAAATCATAAATGCTGAATTCACATAATAATATTATGAATGAATAAATCGTCATAATGTGTTCTTCAAATATTTCCCCCGATTTTCCAGAGATTGCTTAACCGGACAAGCATAAACAATTTTAGCTTCATCCCTCTGACGAAAGGAGCCATAGAGTGGGAACACCCTGAAATTAAGCCTCATAAAAATACTTAACATGACCATCTCATTTACCTCTTCCATGCACTAGGAAATCACAAGAAATAAGCAACATTGCACAGGAATCAGTACATACATGAAAGACACCAGTGATCTTGACATTCACCACAGAAATAGAAAGGTCAATTCATCTAGTGTAAATTTCAGTTCAGTAAACAGATAGATAAATGTTTTGATTAGCGACCTGAGGAATCATAAATGCTAAATTCACATAACAATATCATGAATGAACTAATCATCGTAACATGTTCTTCAAAAATTCCACCTCATTTTGAGAGACTGCTTAATAAGGCACTAGAATAAACAAATATAGGTTACCCCAAATGAATTCCGGAAACATTAAGTCTGAAAAAAAGTATATAATTAAACTAAGCCTCATTGAATAATTTCCATGACATTTCATTCATCTCTTCTATGTACTAGGAAATCCCAATAAATAAACAAAATTGCAGACATAAGCACATGAATGAAAAACAGCTGTAAACTTGAAATTGCACCACGTAAATATGAAATAAATCTAGACTGCCCAAGTACCTTTTGAATGAATAAATTCTCATGAAGGGAAAGCAAAGGTTATGGAGAAGTCAATAAATACTGGGACAAATTCAACTCATTAAACAGAAAGCAATGTTTCAGGCATTATTTTCTTAGTCTTTCGGTATTAGAGTTAGTTTAGATGATCCAGTTCATCAATTGGGTAGTATAGTTGTTAGTAGAGAATCAAGAGCTAGTCTGCAAACATCCTCAGATTTGGGAAGCATTAGCTTCTTTAGGGAGTTTTTCACTTCCTTCCAGCTTATGTGGTAAATTGTTGTTGTATGTACACCATACATAACATAACCGAGTTTTTTATTGAGCCAATACATGTGTACTATTTATTTGATGTGATGATAATGTCATGATTTCATGTTTCTGTTTACACTCTAAATAATTTGAATGTTAAAAGGGGTATCTAACCAATTGTGAAAAGATTATTAGGGAAATATTGATTGACCCCCTTCTCAAAAGAAAGAGGAGAGCATAGGGAGGCTGCTAGAGGAGCTCAAGTGCGCTCAAGGAGGCTCAGAGAAGCAAGGAAGAGCAGCGTACAGCAAGATAGAGATCATTTCTCTCATGAGCATTTAAGAGAAGGGCAGAGAGAGCTAGTAAGGAGCTTAAGCCAGTCAAGGAGTTGAGGCAAGGTTGCAGTCAAATGAGAAGATTGCACAGCAGGACAAGGAGCCCAAAATTCTCAGCTACATATCAGGCACACTTCCCGAGTTTCTAGGAGTGAGTCCCAAAATTTTCGGGTTACTGTTCCAGGCATTGTTTGAAGGAGTGAACAGGCCAAGTTGAGGCCCAAACTTTCACTGATCTTCAGGCTATCTCCAAGGCTGAGTTTTGGGTTTGTGTTCAGGCCGAGTTCTGGCCTAATCTTCAGGAGGAATCTGAGCAGAGATTCTGGGTACACAGGTCCAAAAATATATCAGTTTGCCAGTGTTTTACCTGAGCGTGGAGCAGCCTGAGTGTCGACAGGAAACACTTGTGGTTGAGAGCACATGTTCAGCTGAGAAAAAAAGTGTTTCCAGGCAGAGTCATTTGACTCTCCTGTGGGTCATCTTTCTTGAGTAAAACGTGCTGTAAAGAGGCCGTGAATCAGTTCCCTGTCAGTGTAGATTTTGGGTCACCTTCAGCCTTCAGTTTAAGGCTGTTAACACTTGGAAAGGTGGCAGCATTTCCCAGGATTTGTATGCCTTGTTTACATCAGGTTTAGCCACTGTTAGTTGCACAGGAAATCAAGCAAGGACAGTTTGAGTTTATGATTGTAAGGAGTCTATAATTTCTTTGTATTCTCACAGTGACTTCAGCAAACAAAATAAGAGAGATAAGTTGACCCTTCTCTGCTGTACAAACTCCTTTAAGAAGCAACAGAATACTCCCTTAAAACTGGTTTTCCCCTTTTGGGTTTTTCCAGGGTCTGTTGACCAATTATAATTATGCAATGTGTCTCATTTTCTGTGTGTGCTTGCATATTTTGTCTTATATCAGCTGTGAAAAATCAGAGAAGTATAGTCCATGTTGTTTTTTGTTAAATACACATATGTATATATACATATGTATATATATATATATATATATATATATATATATATATATATCAGCTCACATGTTGTGATGGGGTTTGGGCATTAAACCATGCAAAAAACGTGAAACTGGGTTGCGCTACAGCAGTTTACAAATTTTCTACAATATTGGTATCTATGGGATGATAAGTAGCCGATGCTGACTACTGCTATCAATGTCCATACAATTTTACAAGACAATTGAGAGCCAACTTGCTTCATAATGTGCCTGTGGAAGAAAACAACAGTACAGACAAGCTCTATACATGTTGCTGCTTGGGAATGATCAAGAGGCTGCTTATTTAACCGGATGAGCTGTATAATTTTTAGATGCATGGAGGCAGCACCATGACAGGGGGGGAGCATGACAGAAGAGAGCACCCCGTTTGCCATTGATGTCAAAGGCGGCAAAAGATTAAGAAGCATAACAACAGGAGATGCATTATCGCAGGGGGAGTTGCCATCTATAACAAAGGGGAAGATTGTTGACGTATTGTCATTGATGTCAAATCAATGGCATACAAACTAAACACTGAATTTAAGGAATTTATTTCCTGCATTCTAGCAATTCAAGCGATGGAGTTCCTGTTGTTTACACAAAGTATACAACGATTGTTGTTCGACAGACTAATTAATTAAGTAAACTAACAGCAGTGCTGCATGTGGATCTTTGTCCAATGAATTCAACAAGGTGATATATTGAAGCCAATATATTATTACGACTCAAATCATTGCTCGTCTATTTCTCAATAGAGCCATAGAACAAAAATAAATTGATTTGCTGAAGGAGAATATTTAATGATTGTATTAGTGAGTTGCTACTAATTCTTGTGGCAAAAAAGAAGTGAATTCACTAGCATGGATACAAATTAAACACTGAATGCAGTCCATTTATCACAGCGGTCTGGATATTCGCAATTCTATGGACATCTTGCTTTGAGAAACATGGGCGCCATGGGCACTGTATACCGATAACTTTACCTCATGATGAAGTAAGGTCGGATTCTATCATGTCGGCCTTCAAGTCAGCCCCTCTACAATCACATTGATTCAGGGTTCAAAAGTATATATATATTGACCATCCATGGAGCAAAAAGGTATGAAGAATTTGTGTATCTGACAGTGCACTCCAATGAAGAAAAAATATAGAAACTCAGTCAAGCAACAAAGTAAGATTTGGATCTGAGAAAAAACAGAGGCAATTCAGATCCAAGTTCACAGCTCGCGAACTGAGATTATCAAGGAAGCATGACAAGGTTTCTGGTTAGATGTTCTGCGATTTTCATGGCTACACCTCAGTATCTTGCAGCAGACCTTTTCGGCCAGTTTAAACAGACTTTATTGCAGATGATTTTTGGCTAGTTGAAAAGACTTTGTTGCACTTTATATCTGCGGTTTTCCATGTCACTTTCGAAAGTATTCTGTGGACATTTTCTGGGAAGTTTTTCAACCTTTGCCTGGGCACTTTCTAACAGATTTTGGGATCTTTACAAGAACAGACCTCGGCCTGGTAACCAGACCTTGAACCCCTGTTGAACTTCGGGTTATTACAGAGTTTTGGTGCCACTACAGGAGCAGACCTCAGCTCCCTCCTTTGATCAGCATTTTGGGCCTTTTTAAGGGTGCTTTCTTAAGGATACTTTAGCAAGAACAGACCTCAGCCTAGTGAACAGCAGAACTTGACCTAATAACCAGCAAACCTCAGCCTTGATGAGCAGCAGATCTTTACCTTAAGAGGCAGACCTCTGGGTTTGTTGAAGGAGACTTGGACTTGAGAAGGAGAAGTGCATTTGGGCTTATTGGATCACTCCTGTTAAGCAAATCTACTTGGTTTTGGAGCAGGCATCTTTGTCTACTGTAGGCAGCCCTGAAAAACATTATTGGAGTCAATCTTGGAAGCATCTTGAAGCACTATTGAAGGGTATTTTTGAAGGCATTTTTGAAGAATTGTTGAGGAATTACTAAAAACATTTTGAGGTATTCCTTGAGCAGACATGAAGGACCTTGGAGACACTTTCAATGACTTGCTGAAGTTGACCTTGAATTGAAACAGACTTTGAAGAATCTTGATTCTTGATGGCTATTTTTAGCATTTGTTGAAGATCTTGTAGCACTATATGAGGCATTGTTGGAACAAGCATCCTTGAAGTATTGTTGAAGAGATATTTCAAGACTTATTGAAGAAGCCTTTGGAATTCTTGAAAAAACATTGAAGTTACCTTGAAGAACTAAAGTGAATTGAGAGGGTTGGAGACCTAGAGGATTGAAGTCCTCACACAGAGTTGGAGCCTTGTGAAAAACCAGGTTGGAGCCTGGATTGAGATTTGAGGATTGGAGTCCTCAAGTAGACCAAGTTGGAGCTTGGACTTGTAGTGAGAATTGGAGTTCTCACCCAAGGTTGGAGCATTGGAGAATTTGAAGAATTTTTTGTATAAGTTGGAGCCTAGTTGTTTGTAAGACGAATGTAGTCCTCATCATTCTTATTAATAAAATTATTTTCTTATTGTACATCTTGTGTCCTGGTTTAATTAATGATCTTAATTGGCATAATATAACAATTGTAAAGAAATATTGATTCACCCCCTCTCAGTATTTCCAACAGAACTGTAAACTCCTTCTTGATGCCTTCCTGCGCACAGAAATCCTTGAAGACATTAGATGTCTGCTTGCCTCCATTGTCTTACCTCAACATCTTGATATTTCTCCATGTTTGATTCTAGACTAGAACATTGAACTCCTTAAATCTGTCGAAGACCTCGTCCTTATTTTTCATGAAATAGATCCAGGTCTTCCTGGAGAAATCGTCAATGAAAGTCAAATAATACTAGTACCCACTCAAGGATGCTGTTGACATGGGCCTACACACATCTGAATGTACTAGATCCAAAATCCCATTGGACCTAGTGACGCTGCTCAGAAAATTGGTCTTGGCATTTTTACCCAGTGTGCAACACCTGCACACCTCATGTTGCTCATCCTTCAGTTCTAAGTTGCAGGAAATGTTGGAGAAGGGTCTGTTTCCGGCTAGAAATGAAACAGAAACAAGGAAACTTGTACCGCACGGCCAGGAAACGTGTTTCCAGCCATTCTAGCCCGTTTCTCGAGGAGGAAACGAGGCTAGTACGGCCGTAAATGAGTTTCCAGGCCGTACGGCGGAGTTTCCTCTTCTAACTTGACTTTTTCTTGTTTTTTTTTATTTTTTCGCTTCTAAATTTTTATTGGGCAACTAAAATATCTTCTGGATGCTTCTAAATGCCTCTCAAGTTATAAAAAAGAGAACTTTTTTGAGTGGGGCAGCCTAATGTTCAAGCCTATGGCCCTAGTGTTGATATGCAGTTCATGGTAATGTTAAATTCTCCTTTATTTTTCATTTTCATCCTTTTACTTAAATTTTTAACATTACCATGAAATGGCTCAGGATGTTTGAGAGTGGTTTCACCCTCATTGGATTTCATATGGAGAAAGTAGAATTTTAGATCTCACTCAAAATCTAGCAGACTTATCTGTTTTTCAGGATTTCAGGATTGGGGGGATTGCGATGTTTCCATTGGATTTTGACATGTACTAGGGTATGGAACTTGTATTTAATCAAGAGCACTAAGGTCGTTCAACTATGTAGGAAGAGACTCCCAATCAAGCACGAGACAAGAAATTAAAAATTTCTCGTCGCTGATTTTGGATATTGCTATTTTCATTATGTGATCATTCATGAGTAAATATGATGTAAATTTAGAGACTTATAATTTATGCATTGACAATTGACAATTTAATCATAATGTAATAAATTAGAATGATATATGCTTTATGATTGCACATATTTCTTAAATGTCCTAATATATATATCTATATATATATATATATATATATATATATATATATATATATATATATATTGCGTTTCCCCGTTTCCAAAATTTGGGGGGGTCACGTTTCATACCCGTGCCCGTTTTGGAAACTCGTACCCGTTTCCCCGTTTCGTGCAACGTAGCTTCAGTTTTTGCAGCCCTATCACAATTTCCTTGAGCACATTAAGTGCTCCATGATGAATATGTGCTATCCTCTTGTGCCATAACTCTCCCAACCATCTGCTACAACTTACTAATGCATGTGTTGGCTCAAACTGCAACCGAAACAAGTTGCCCTTCCTAACCCCTATCACTTTCGTTGTCTTGGAGTTCTTGGGTCGAATATACACTTTACCCTCCTCAAAGGTCACAATGTAACCCTTGTCCTCCAAGGTAGCAACTGAGATCAGGTTCTTTGTCATACCCAAAACATACAACACGTCCTCCAACAAGGGTTTGTTGGACTCCCTCTGAAACTTGCCCATGCCAAATACGAGTTGGAAGGTACTTGACACTGTCACCAAGCTCTATGTAGAAAGCGAACTCCTTCTCCTTCAAACTGGTGAAATACTCTTTGACTCCCGTCATGTGGCAAGAAGCCCCACTATCAATGTACCACACGTTGGTGGCAACTTAACTCAAGAGACATGCAATGAGTGAAAACTCATTCTCGAACTATGTTGCAAACTTGTCCACCTCTTCAATAGCAACAACCTACTTCTTTTGCTTGCCCTTCTTCTTATTAGGGTATTGGCTGGCATAATGTCTTAACTGATGGCATGCAAAGTAGTTAACCTTGCTTGGATCCTTCTTATTCTCACCCTTGGAGGTAGACCCATCACTTGGCCCTTTCTTGGCCTTAGATTTACCCTTGCTTGCTAGAGCAAGGTTCTCCCCTCCTTTGAATTTAATTTTCTGATCTCCATGCTAAGCACCCTCTCGGATCTCTTCCTGGATGAAATCGTAACATATCCTCTACCAAGAGGGCAGGTGCTCTCAACCAACAATACATTTTACCCACACTTCCCACTACTTTGTAAAGTCATTCAAGGCAATATGCACCAACTCAATCTCTAGAATCATGTCCCCAACACTTGCCATCTAATATCTCAACTGTGTTATCTTGGTCAAGTAAGATGTCACGCTTTCCCCCCTGGACATTTTTATGGTATGCAACTTCTCCCTCGGCGCCATCTTATGACTTTGACAATCGCTCGGGTACAGCTTTGTGAGTGTATCCCACATCTTCTTCATGGTATGGATAATTGAGAGAAATGTGAGAGAACATGAATGAATAAGAAATATATGTATCGTCAATTACATATATATATGTGTGTGTGTGTGTATTTATATATATGGTGTCACACACACACACACACATATAAGAGATTCCATTATTTTCAATAAGAACTTGTCACCTAATTTATAATTACATATAATATAAATGTTATTTACTACTTATGACTTTATTATATTATTAATTAATACATTAAATGAAATCATCATTAAAAATATCTAACACACCTCTTAAAGGTAATTTCATTGTCCACAACTCCTTTCTCATAAAAGCTCGAACTTCAACCTGTTATATGCCTTGGTGAAGGATTTTGCTACTTGACATTGGAAACTACAATAAAATACCTCTATTTCTTTGTTTTTCCCTTGTTGTTTCATATAGCGGTGTTGAATTTCAACATGTTTTGTTTTCGAATAATAAATTTGATTCTTCATCATCTTGATGGCATTTTGATTGCCACAGTGTAAAGTTCTAGGTTGCATTTCAATTTGTGGAAGCTTCAAATCACTTAAAATTGTACGTAACCACAATGCCTCACAAGTTGCTTCAACAATTGCTTTGTATTATGCTTCTATTGTTGAAAGTGCTACTGAAGGTAGTTTTTTACTTGCCTATGAAATTACTCCACTACCAAGGAAAAAACCATAACCTGTTATAGATTTCCTTTCATCTGTATCACCTACCCAATCTGCATCTGAGAAACCTTTCAACATGAAGTTATCATTCTTCTCCAATACAAGACCAAATTGTAAGGTGCCTTCGATATATCTAAGTACATACAAAGATGAACCATACTTTGTCGATGAGATGAAAATACTATGTGGTTGTCACCAAACTTCAATGCTCAAGCAAAATATAAGAGTCCCATCTAATTATCTGGTCATCAACATATACAATCACAATTATAATTTCTTCACCTTTTTTTATATATAAGTCAGGATCGTAATCGCTTCTTTTGAAACTTCTTAATTTAAGATACTTGTTAATCTTTTCATACCATGATCAAAGAGTTTGTTTTAGTACATACACTGGCTTCACCAACTTACATACTAACATTTCTTTTCCTTCAATTGAATATCCTTCAGGTTGCTCCATATACACTTCTTGTAACTATAGAAAATCCACAAAATTATGATCTGCTAATATGAGCAATCTGAAATAAAATTTCTTCTCACATAAACACAAAATTTCTCTACTAGATGCAGCGGAATAGGAACAGAAATAAAAGCACAGTCACACAATTCAAAAACACAGAATTGTCTAGGGAACCCAACTGGGAAAACCCTATGCTTCATTGAGAATTTTATTTATAGAGAAATTGAGCAATTGATCTGTTACAAAATACAATTGTTTCAATTTGAAAGACACACTTGTCTTTCTTGCTTGATCTAAGCTTGAAACCTTTGCAAGACTGTTGATCTCTGCTACCCTCTACCAACCTGTGCACAAGCTTCTCTTGCACACTCTTCCTCTCGCAAGCTCCACGCACAAACTCGTGCTTCCTATTGCTTGGTCTCACAAACTCGTGCTCACCAAAACAGTGATTAAACTTGTGCCTTTGTTCCTCCTTTTAAAGGCGATTTGAATGGTTAAAATTAGTGAGTTTTCTAATTAAGGAATGATTTTGTGATTGATTGAGTTAGCATGAATTCACTGCTCATGCAACTCATCCTATTTCAATTCAACCACTTGAAACTCAATCACTTGTGTTTTTCCTCAATCAATTCACACTAGAAAATCAAGAACTTGACTTTCAATTTCAACACATCAGTTAAATGCATCCTAACTTGTTTTAGGGACTGGTTCCTAAATTATAGGAACTCAAGTTATGCACAAGAAGGAACTCATTTTGGCTCCTATGGTTAAGGCACAAATCAAGTAACCCTTTTCTTGCTGATACTTTCAACAGTAAATCTCCATTCAGAAATGCACTTTTAACATCAATTTGGTGTACCTGCCATCCAAACTATGTTGCAAAAGATAACAACATTCTTATTGTAATTAATTTTACAGTAGGAGCAAACTTTTCCTCAGCTAAATGCATCCTAACTTGTTTTAGGGACTGGTTCCTAAATTATAGGAACTCGAGTTATGCACAAGAAGGAACTCATTTTGGCTCCTATGATTAAGGCACAAATCAAGTAACCCTTTTCTCACTAATACTTTCAACAGTAAATCTCCATTCAGAAATGCACTTTTAACATCAATTTGGTGTACCTGTCATCCAAACTATGTTGCAAGAGATAACAACATTCTTATTGTAATTAATTTTGCAGTAGGAGCAAACTTTTCCTCATAATCAATACCTTATTCGTGTGCATATCCTTTTGCAACCAACCTAGATTTATATTTATCAATGGAACCATCTAATTTGAACTTTGTGCGATATACCCATTTATAACTTATTGGTTTCTTAGTTGAGGGTAATTCAACTGACTTCCATGTGTCATTTTTTATCAAAGCATCATATTCAACTTGCATTGCATCTCTCCATTCTTGTTTTCAATTTGCTTCAATAAAAAAACTCGGATCATAAGAATGCACAAGTTCATTCATCAAAAGGAAATTTCCCTGATGTGATGATTTAGACCTTGTTCTTCTGTTGCCTTGTTGTATCTCATCTAGGTTTCCATCCTAACATGTCCAATTCTACCATTTCAGTCTTGTATGATACTAACTTTCATTGTTCGAAGATTGACTTCCATCTTGTTCTTCCAACTCTAAATCATCATTGTTGCCTGTAATTATCATGTCACAACATATACAACCATAGTTATAATTTCTTTTTGAAATATAAGTTAAGATCGGAAACACTTTTTTTTAAACTTCTTGATTTAAGATACTTCTTAATTTTTTCATATCATGCTTGAGGGGCTTGTTTTAGTCCATACAAGGGCTTCACAAGCTTACATACTAACTTTCCTTTTCTTCCAACCGCGACTCCTTCAAGCTGCTCCATATAAACTTCTTGTAAATCTCCATTCAAAAATAGACTTTTAATGTCCATTTGGTGTACCTACCATCCAAACTGTGCTACAAGAGCTAGCAACATTCTTATTGTAATTAATTTTGCAATAGGAGCAAACTTTTCCTCATAATCAATGCCTTATTTATGTGCATATCCTTCTGCAACTAGCCAAGATATATATTTATCAATAGATCCATCCGATTTGAACTTTGTGCAATATAACCATTCATAGTCTATTGGTTTCTTAGTTGAGGGTAATTCAACTAAAATCAAGTGTTGTTTTCTATCAAAGCATCATATTCAACTTGTGTTGCATCTCTCCATTCGTGTTTACAATTTCCTTCATTAAAAATAATTGGATCATAAGAATGCACAACTTCAATCATCAAAAGAAAGATTTACATGATGTGGTGATTTATACCTTGGTCTTCTCCTTGTTGTATCTCATCTGGCTTTCCATCATAAAGAACCTAACGGTACCATTTTGGTTTTTTATGAAACTAACTTTTATCATTCAAATATTTACAGCCATTTTGTCCTTCCAACTCCAAATCTACTTTTTCTTCCTCCACTTGTTTGTCCTCCTCTTCTAAACCTCCTATTTGTAGCAGGAGTTTTGAAATCATGCTCATCATTTTCACCTTGCATGGACATATTGGAATCTTTCATCAATAATTACATTGCTACATATAACCTTTCTATTTACTAGATCATATAGCTTATATGCATTTGATTCAATATAATATCAAATAAATATGCATTTTCCACTCTTAGCCTCCACCTCATGTCTATCTGAATCCATAATATGCCCATATGCTAAACAACCAAAAATGTTGAGATTGGTTACCTCTGATTTCCTTCCTGACCAAGCTTCATAGGGGGTTTGTCCACAAACCGCCTTTATCAAATTGTGATTTAACAGAAACATTACTGTCTACACTACTCCAACACAACTTATCACTAAGATGATGACCTTTCAACATACACCTAGCCATCTCCATAATCTATTCTTTCTCTCTGCTACCCCATTTTGCCAAGGTGTTTTAGCAACAGATGATTGTTTTTAAGACAGGGACATACCAAACATCATGTAAAATTTTGATGCAATCTCCTAAAACTTGCATGGACGCATCATCTCTACCCTATACTTCATGAGAACTATCATCACCAAAAATAATATCCTTATCACAAGGAGCAAATTTTGAAAAAACTTCTTGTTACCGGTCATATGCTTGGTGGCTCCTAAATAAATGTACCAAACGCATTGAGAAGCAGAGGTATCAGTATGAGAAGCCGTTAACAAATAAACAATGGCAGTTTCTTAAGGAACAATTGTATTGTTTTCAACAAATTGACTCTAATAGTGAAAGCGGGATGAAGAAATAAGATGTCGCAACTGAAGCAGGGTAAAAGAAGATAATGACAGAGAGAATGATGCGACGGCAAACAGAATGGCAAAGGCAAATGAATAATGAAGACAGAAAGAAGAAAGAAATATCATGAACACGCAGGAATGAAGAAGAAAAAAGAGAAGCAAGGTAAGAATAATAGTACTATGTGTTGATGAAAAGTAGTGTATCCATGAAAATTTAAAACCTAAAATATTAATGGTTCCTAATGTTTTTTAGATTAAGTTTTGTCGGCATTAATAACCTGTAATAAACACGTGCAAAAAAATATAAAGAAATATGATGCAAGGGACACAGGGAACAGGAAATCCACAAAGGGGAAAATCTATTAAAATATACCATTGCCCTATATTACATTCAATGTACAAATGGTCCGTTATATAAATATAGGTGGCCATAACAGCTTGTTTGGTTCAACCAATTGTTAGATTTCCTTGAAACCCAGTAAATGATTTGCAATTTTCAAAGTGTAAAAACCAGAAATACAAACAACAGTTGTTTCAGAAACTTAAATTGCAAATACACTAATTTTTTTAACTTAGCATGCACAGAAGAAATTAATGATAAGCTGAAAGACAAACACATTCAATACATAGAACACGAGATATACCCAGGTAACCCCAACTCCAAGAAAAACCCGCAAACTTTGTGTGTCTTTTGTTATCTTCAGCAAAAGGGCAATCGTTAGAAAATTTATAGCAAGGGAAAAGTTCCCTTTCTCTCTAGAGAAACACTAATCAGCGCCCAAGATAAATCAATCTCCCTACAGCGCACTCGATATGTCGTACGGCCACACAGATATGCCTATTTGCACACACGTGCGAGCTGCAGATCTCTCCTCCTACGCACAGGTGCGAGTGGAATAACTGCACTGAGGCTGTAAGAGTATCTCGGCCCTCACTTGATCTTCTTCTTAGTCATTGTAGCTCTGCGATCTGCTGAAACCCTAGTCTCTCCCTTCATTGATCTGACATGCTGCTTGTGCTCAATTGATTGGCCACTTACTCAGTATATCTCCTCTTATAATTTCGTCATATGCCCCTCCTTCACTCTCAATGGCTGAGATTAGATCTTGATAAAGGGTTGAGATTATATCATAAGTTGACTTTAGGAATTCAAATTTTTACTGAGTCTAACTTTAGGAAATAGTTAAATAAATTAATATCCTGCGAAGTGGTTGTCTTGTGGGTCCCTCTATAGCCTTAGCAACTAGGTAAGCAGAACCCTCACTGCTCTACTGCAATCAACACTCCCTCTTAGAGAGGAAGGCATTCTGCACTACACACAGCCTCTCTCTGAGGTAAACAAATTGTTAAAATTGGCAACTAGGGCCAAACTCCATGTGGGTCTTCTTATTTATGGCAGCTGATATTTTTCTTGAATTCCTCTCGTTGAGAGGTGTAGGATTGATCTAAAGATCATCCGATTCCGACATGTATTCATGGAGATATGAATTTATTTGTATTATGCGACAATTCGTCAAGGTCAGCCAGCAACCAAATTGCCCCCATCTATCCTCAACGTGTTACTATAAAAGGAGGTGGCTTGCAAGTCATTTGGCACACACCTCTCGTGATCTCTTCCTCTACATTTGTTTGGGTTTTAGTGGAAGGAAGAATCCCCAAGAGAATACGCAGACCTAGAAGGTTTGCCCTATCCCAAGACGCTGTCTAAAGAGATCTATACACTGCCCTCATCTACATTCATGGAGAATGATTGTTACATTAGAGGAATCTTCGCTGCCCAAAAGGAGGCTCTTATGGAGGAGCATTAACGCTGCCCTAATAAAGAACCTAAAGCTGTCATGGAAATGAACCTAACACAGTCATGGAAGAAGGTTTAACGCAGGCCCTAACTGCTGGCCTTATTCCACTCTAATTCGCTGGAAAGAACAGGACTCTTCCACATGTCAAATGAGGGTTCTATACAGCTAGAGGAGGATGCCTTCACGCTGTCCTAAAGGAGACCTTTATATGCAGCAATATATATGCTGCCAATGGATGCTCCAAAAGGAGCCCTAGCTGTAGTCTCTCACACAGTTAGACGCGATCCTAATGAGAGGACATACCCTAGCCGCAGATACCAATGAGAGCTCTTCGCTATCAATGAAGGAGCTCTATGAACGCTGTCCTAATGGAGGATGATCATCACATTGACCAGGAGGCTCCTACGCAGTCATAGGAGAAGCTTTATCACAGGTATGGAGATGACCTAGGAGCTGTCACAAACTCAGATGTATGGAACAGGTCTGGATACATTCTTGAAGCATGACAAGAAGCAGTATCCTATTTCGGCATATGTATAGACAGCATACCTGTAGGTGCTGTCTTCTCACAATAAAATGGATGGAGCAGAACTGCAGAAGGACCTTAAGACATGTAACAAGAAGTATTACAGTCTCGGCATGGCTACAGTCTTGGGTGTAGGATCTCGGTGTCTAATGCAGTCATGGATAGAGCAATGATCCGTATTATAGAGGACAGTTTAGGATGTCCTTCTCGGAGGTTTGATATCTCTGATGAGGTGCAGTAAGATACCTCTGCTATATCATATTTACAAGTTACAGCTAGCTGCTTTCCTAGGCTCCAAACCATAGCAATCAGCTAAGGCTGTTCCATGACAGTATTGCAGTATGCAGCATAGTGCAGCATGATGGGTGCAGCACAGTGATAGGTGCAGCATAGTGAATGCAGCATGATGATGGGTGCAGCATAGTGAATGCAGCATGATGGATGCATCATAGTGGTGATGGGTGCAGCACAGTGATGGGTACAGCATGGTGATGGAATCACCTGCGTTCAGATCTGCTACCTCATGTGTCATCTTCCTAGAAAAGATCTCTGCTCTTATTTTGACAAGTCAAAATGTTGACTTCTGATGTATATGTATTATCTCTCTCTCTCCTGAACTATTGAAGAACATAAGAAGAATTGATCAAGGGTTTCCCCACATTGGGGTCTGTCCCTGGCTGGCGCCACATCTTGTGTCCTCTTGTCTTGGCTTGTCTTCTGTAATTTATGTTTATGTTCTATCTGCATTTCACTATCATGCTAAATGTGATTGCTAATCTGGAATTGATATTGAGCTAATATGGAAAATTGAAGTAAATTTGCTCTCAGCATAGAACATACCTAAAATTAACATGGTATCAGAGCTGAGGTGAAGACAAAGCCCAAGCAAGGGTGAAAAAGCAATCACCGAAAACAGTTGGACAAGGTCAAAAGACTCAATGGGTTCCTCATCCGTCTTCAAATACACCAAGGGTGAAGTAGAAGCAAAGAAGATTATCAGAGTGGCATGGCGGTAGCTTCTGGTGGCCTACCTAAAGGTCACTTCAATGGGAAGTCCAGATCTAAGGATGGCCTTGCTTGCAATAAGTTTGGCCATTATGCGAAGGAGTTTCCGAATAGAAGGGACACATCACTTAATGATGATAACAATCATTCCAGGGGCATCTTCAATAATTGAAGGAATGACAGGTACAATGGCAAAAAGGAATGCAAGTCATCAAGAAAATGGCCGACTCTTCAAGAAAGCAAGGAACTCCTAGTATGAAGAATCAAATGTTGTTTCTGATCAGCTAAAGGAGTATTTTCTTATATTGGCCCTCTCCGCTACTTCTCCTCCAGACTCTTTGGGAATCTAGCTTATTGATAGTAGTGCTTCAAGGCACTTCACCGGACACAGGGAAACTCTCTCTAGTCTGAGAGAGAAGGAAGCAAACTTGGAGATTATTCTTGGAGATGATGCCACCTATCACGTAAAGGGTGTAGGGGATATTACTCTTCAATTGGATCAAGGTAGTGTACCTTATCTCAAGAAGAACCTAGGGTCCATTTCAGCAATGGAAGACAAAGGTGGCATTCATCAATGGAAAGGTACGTGTGTGGATAAGGAATTTTTAAAGATGCTTTTGAGTTCAGGGTTGGCAATTTGTATCAAGTTGCAGGAAGTCCATTGGGGACCATGTCAGTTGACACATCTCTTCTATAGCACCGAAGGTCTGCTCATTATGGGGCCTTACCCGATGTGAGACAGATGGTGACAGGGATCCTTGAATTCAAGGAAGAGCATGAAGGTACATGTCCGAGATGTACCGAGGGAAATCTTACAAGGGGACCATTCCCTTCATGTAATAGCAAGACCTCTGATGTGGAACAACCCGAGGGGTTTGAGATTCATGATCAGGAATCTCATGTATGTAGGTGGAAGAAAGCCCTTTATCGCTTGAAGCAAGCACCCCATACTTGGTATGAAAGGATAATCAGCTATCTGATGAAGCTGAGATTCACTAGGAGTGAAGCCAATCCAAACCATTGCTTGGAAGGTTGTGGATGATAGGCCTCTCATACTTGCACCTTATAAGGACGACCTCTTTCTAACAGGTGCAGACCCTCTCATTTGCAAAAGTAAGAGGGAGTTGGATTCTGGATTTGGAATGGTGAACTGCAAGCCTATGACTACCTCGATGAAGCCTAACTTTAAGAAGTTATGCGGTAGTGATGCCCGACCTTAGTTGGGAAATGCCTCTGAGTTCCATAAACTCATACTAGCATTGATGTTCTTGGTGAACTCCCATCCGGATATACGTTTTGCAGTTAGCATGTTTAGCTCATATATGGTTTAGCCTCACTGGATTGGTGCCAAGAATCCTTTGAGATATCTTCGGGGCAGAATCTCTCATGGATTGAGATACACTGCAGAAAATATAAGCTGCATGATTATTCGAATGCTAACTGGTTAGGCAGTGTGGAGGATCGCAAGAGCACTTCTAGGTGTTGGTTCTCTTTGGGTTCTGCTTCGATATCCTAGATGAGCGGGAAGCAGAAGTTGGTTGCTTTGAGCACCGATGAGGCCGGATACATCGCTGTGAGTATGGCCTCCTGTGAAGTTGTCTGGTTGTGGAAGCTCTGTTGTGAGCTAGTTGGACACGTGCTAGATACCACCGTGATCTTCTGTGACAACCAGAGTGGGATTCGAGTGTTGAGGAATCGTGTGTTCTATGATCACACCAAGCATATAGACATCAGGTACCACTTTATCTGGGATATGGTACAACGGGGAGTAGGAAGGCTCCAACACATTAGGACTGATGTGCAGGTCACCGACATTCAAATGAAGCCCTTGGGAAACGTCAAATTCTTGACTTTCTGAGAATGACTGGGAGTCGTGGAGAGACTCTCTCTTGAAGATCCTGTATGATATGGACACTGATATCTGGGAGCTCCGAGGGGCTTGGGCCCTGGGGGTACTTCTTGGAGCGATGAGCAACCATAGGGTGAGTGGTTCAGCCTTCCCCTAGTGGTTTGCTATGTAGGCAAGATGAGTGGTTCATCCTTCTCCTACCAAGACACAATTATAGGATGAGTGGTTCAGCCTTCCCCTAGTGATTGGTTGTGTACAGGGTGAGTGGCTCAGCGTTCCCCCGGGATACCCATGGTGACATGTAGGCAAGATGAGTGGTTCATCCTTCTCCTGCCGAGACATCCTAACCATGCAGTTTGGGACTCATGGGAAGTACCTCTCATCTAGCCAAAGAGTAGGGAAATGAGGATAGGGACCATAGTAGTACCGATGGACGCATCGAGTAACTACCATACTCCCTATGCTAGGATGATATTGATCTCGGATCAATTGGAACTGACTTCGGGTCAGTAAGAGTTATATAATTCACTCTCTTTTGGAACTGATTTCAGATCAGTAAGAGTGGTATGATACACTCTCTTTATTTGGAACTGATTTCAGATCAGTAAGAGTGGTATGACACACTCTCTTTATTTGGAACTCATTTCGGATCAGTAAGAGTGGTATGGGACACTATCTTTATATGGGATAACTTCGGGTCAGTAGAGGATGGTATGATACATTCTCAATCACTTCTTCTTCTTCATAGTTCATTAGAGCAGAGCAAAGCAATGCAGGGCACTGATGGCAGAGATAGTACAGTCTGGCAGATGGATTAGCAGATGGAGTTCTCCCTAGTTGAGAGGGGGTGTTAAAATTGGCAACTAGGGCCAAACTCCATGTGGGTCTTCTTATTTATGGCAGCTGATATTTTTCTTGGATTCCTCTCGTCCAAAGGTGTAGGATTGATCTAAAGATCATCCGATTCTGACATGTATTCATGGAGATATGAATTTATTTGTATTATGCGACAATTTGTCAAGGTCGGCCAGCAACCAAATTGCCCTCGTCTATCCTCAACGTGTTACTATAAAAGGAGGTGGCTTGCAAGTCATTTGGCACACATCTCTTGTGATCTCTTCCTCTCCACTTGTTTGGGTTTTAGTGGAAGGAAGAGTCCCTAAGAGAATACGCAGTCCTAGAAGGTTTTCCCTAGACCTAGACGTTGTCTAAAGAGATTTATACACTGCCCTCATCTACATTCATGGAGGATGATTGTTACATTAGAGGAATCTTCGTTGCCTAAAAGGAGGCTCTTATATCACAGCAAGGAAAGGCTTCAACGCTGGTATGGTGGAGCCTTAACGCTGCCCTAATAAAGAACCTAACGTTGTCATGGAAGTGAACCTAACACAGTCATGGAAGAAGGTTTAACGCAGGCCCTAACAGTTGACCTTATTCCACTCTAATTCGCTGGAAAGAAGAGGTCTCTTCCACAAGTCAAATGAGGGCTCTATACAGCTAGAGGATCCCTTCACGTTGTCCTAAAGGAGACTTTATATGCAGCAAGATATACGCTTCCAATGGATGCTCCAAAAGGAGCTCTAGTTGTAGTCTCTCACACAGTTAAACGCAGTCCTAATGAGAGGATATACCCTAGCCGCAGATACTAATGAGAGCTCTTTGCTGTCAATGAAGGAGCTCTATTAACGTTGTCCTAATGGAGGATGATCATCACATTGACCAGAAGGCTCCTACGCAGTCATGGGAGAAGCTTTATCACAGGTATGGAGATCACCTAGGAGTTGTCACAAACGCAGATGTATGGAACAGGTCTAGATACATTCTTGAAGCATGACAAGAAGCAGTATCCTATTTCGGCATATGTATAGACAACATACCTGTAGGTGTTGTCTTCTCACAATCAAATGGATGGAGCAGAAGGCCTTAAGACCTGTAACAAGAAGTATTACAGTCTCGGCATAGCTAAAGTCTTGGGTGTAGGATCTCGGTGTCTAATGCAGTCATGGATAGAGCAGAGATCCGTATTATAGAGGACAATTTAGGATGTCCTTCCCGAAGGTTTGATATCTCGGATGAGGTATAGTAAGATACCTCTACTATATCATATTTACAAGTTACAGCTAGCTACTTTGCTAGGCTGCAAGCCATAATAAGCAGCTAAGGCTATTTCATGACAATATTGCATCATGCAACCATAGTGCAGCATGATGGGTGCAACACAGTGATAGGTGTAGCATGATGATGGGTGCAACATATTGAATGCAGCATGAGGATAGATGCAGCATAGTGGTGATGGGTGCAGCACAGTGATGGGTACAACATGGTGATGGAATCACCTGTGTTCAAATCTGCTACCTCATGTGTCATCTTCCTAGAAAATATCTATGCTCTTATTTTGACAAGTCAAAATGTTGACTTCTGATGTATATGTATTATCTCTCATTACTGAACTATTTAAGAACATAAGAAGAATTGATCAAGGGTTTCCCCGCATTAGGGTTTGTCCCTGGCTGGCACCACATCTTGTGTCCTCGTCTTGGCTTGTCTTCTGCAATTTATGTTTATGTTCTATCTGCATTTTACTATCATGCTAAATGTGATTGCTAATCTGGAATTGATATTAGGCTAATATGGAAAATTGAAGTAAATTTGCTCTCAGCATAGAACATACCTAAAATTAACACAAATCTAGTCCCTAGCAATGCCTTGCTCAGAATGTATGTTGTCTACTCCTCTGTTACTACATACTCGAGCATAATTATACCTCTCTGAAACATTGGACTCTTAGAGAGCTTAATGCAACTTTGATTGTCACAATGGATTGCAGTGGGCTCCAACTCTATCCCAAACAAGCCCACGAGAAACTTCCTCAACCAGATAGGTTTGCACCCTACCAAACCGGCAACCATGTGCTTGGCCTCAGTTGAGCTCAATGCAACTGATCTCTGTTTCCGACCGAACCAAGAAACAATTGTTGATCCAGCACTGAATGTGCATCTCAATGTACTCTTCCTGTCTATGGAGCTCCCTACCCAATCTACAACAGAGAAGCCCTCAAGCCTCACCCCATCAACCTGTCTATACCACAACCTGCACTCTATTGTCCCCCTAAGATAACTCAATACGTGCTCGGCAGCAACCTAATGCGCTCTAGTAGGCTTGACCATAAACTGACTCAAAGAGTTAAATGCAAAATATATGTATGGTCGTGTGTTTACCAAATACATCAATGACCCTATTAAATGTCGATAAAGTGAAGGATCAACTCGCTCTAATCTGGATGTATCGATCTTCCTCCAGTTTGTGACTAGATGCATACCCATGGGCCTGCAATCCTACATGTAAAATTTCCTCATAATCTTCAGGGCATACTTGCCCTGCCCTAAGAAGATCACCCCATTACCCTACCAAAACCCCCAACCCAAGGAAATAGTGCATTAGCCCCATATCCTTCATCTCAAACTCTCTTGCACTACTGGATGAGCTTATCTACGCCTGTCAAAATCAAATCGTCCACATATAACACCAGAATAAGCGGCTCACCTTCAACAACAATGTAGTAGAAGTTCGGGTACGCTTCACTCTTGGATATTCAAGTTGGAATAAGAATGATGCAGCAACTTTGAACAGATCAAAAATAGAAGGTGATTCTAAATTAATCAGTCAAGATAGTCATTCACCAATGAAGGTTAGACAAAGGTTAAAGGAATTTGATTAGAGGAAAAACCTGACGAAAAAGAGAATTAAGCACATGAGTATGTATTTACAAGAAGATAAAAGGTTGTTGTGCAGTATAAAAGGGACATTTAGCCACATTAAAGAATTTCAAGAACATGGTAAAAGTTTGGATCAAGGATTGGATTCCTTGAAAAAGCGCATCTTTCAAACAAAAAGGAATGAGAAGGCCATTACGGAAGAAATTAGTACAATGAATTTTGGTTCAGGGCAGTTGCAGGGTCAAAGGAATGATCATCTAGATCTAGAGGCAGCTTGTTGTGTAGATGACCTTAAAGCACCATTGTCCCATTTAACTATGGTTTTGTTGTGGATATTAGACTCTTTTATCAAGAAATATGTTGAAGTTAATGATATACTTTTAGAACCCAACGCCCAGTATTCAGCTCCAACAATTATAAGCAGAATGAATACATAGCCAGATTCCTAACACAAAAAATATAACATAAGCAAAATCAAAACTCAATCTGAATCACAAACACACATAAACAATTTATGCCCAATCACTAGTTCTTCATTAATAAATTAATCACGAAACTTACTTGGGTTCCCGTACTAGGGATAGTGGCCTAGCTGAGAAAATACAATATCGATCACTAGTCCCACTGCACTTTCTCTCACTCAGCACACGCTCACTAAGAATCCTCTCTCAATCTTGTGTTATCATTGTGTCTTAGCACCTCACATTAGGCTCAATTTATAACTTTCCTAAGCTGAGATTGACAGCGAAAATTAGCTCATTAAGTTAACTGAAGATAAGTGACATTACTTTAGTTAACTATCCTATCTTTAGCTTTCTTTACTTTAACTCAAATACAAGTCATAAAATTTAAATTGCTTTACATGCACATCACATCAACATGTGTGCAACTCACCGGCACACTTTGCATGACGAACAAGCTCCTAACGAGACCATCAACCCTTGAACAAATAACATCATTGTTGCCTCCATAAATCCTCCTGACTTTAGCTAGAATCTGACACATCCAACCCCCTTCACTACATGTGTGTTGCTAGCTCCACAACGCACATGGCAGTCTGAGAACACTGTGGAACATTGACCTCACCCAATCATGCGATTGGACACTCTATTGTCCACTATAGCCATAACCCATTGTCCTCATACACAACAATACTATTGTTAGAAACAAAGGAAACTAGAGATGATTTCTTCTCGAATTTCTCCATAAAGTCATCAATCTCAGTTGATGTTCATGCATCCATCTGATCCTCCTCCTTCTTCTTTTGTGGACATTGGCTTGCATAGTGACCAATCTTGTGACACACAAATCACTTCACTTTGTTGATGTCCTTCACGAAAGCAAATCCCCCACTTCCCTTTACTTTACCTTTGCCCTTTCCAACAAGTGAAAAATTCTCCTCATCATCATTTCCATCAAGTTGGCCTGCAATTTCAAAATGTCTCCTTGTCTCCTCCTGTACGAAGTCATCCCACAATCTATCCCAACTGGGCAAATTCTCTAATGCGACGATCCCATCAGCAAAATCATCCCACTTCGAAAGAAAGCCACTCAAAGTTGATCAGACAAACTCTTCATTGTTAATAGTTCCCCCACTGTTGTCAAATCATCTATAATCTAAGTGATCCAAGTTAGATATGATGCAACTGTGTCAATGACTCAATTTCAAACATCTTTGCATTTCTCAGTTTCTCCTTCAACACCATCTTCATGTATTGGTTTGTCCTTCCACGAGCTAAAATTTCCTACCCCATCCAACCTGTCCTCATAACATAGCCCAATAGCCATCTTTGTCAAATTGACCAACAATTAATTTTATCCCTTTGCACACTACCTAGGCTTGCTGTCCAAGACTCTTCAAAAGTATAGCAATGAAGTTTTTTTTAATTTTCCTGGCTGACCAAAGGACAACAAAATCCATAATGTATTCCATGTATCATGCCTCAAGAAGGATGTGGAACAGCAAGTCACCACCTCTCTCGAATTGCCACCCTTAGACGAAGAAGGACAGGTAGAGTTGATCATGGACACAATCATGGTCCTGTGAGAAAAGAAGTTAAAGAGACGAGAAATTCCAAAATACCTTATCAGATGGGAGAAACTACCTAAGGAGAACGCGACTTGGGAAGGAGAATGAGTTTTACAGCACCCAAATCTGCAATTGCTTGAGGGCAATATATTTCGAGCAGGGGGGATGGTAATGTCCTCCACAAATTATGGGCTAATAAGGGACGAAGTAGCCTATCAATCCCTGTAGGCTATAGTCCTCAATAACAGGAAAACCCCAAAAATACCCAGATTTGGGCAAGTTTTGGGGCAATTGGGGAGAGAAACCCACAGATGGGGTTTTGGTGTATTTTACTCAATCAATTAAGAAGAGAAACCCCTCTAGGAAATCTATAAATTCAAGATAGATGAACTCAATTGGGCATATTGTGTGGATCAGTTCATTTGTTTCTTGAGAATTAGCTCTGAGGGTTTTAAGACCCCTTCTCTTCTGTCAATTTCGGTGGTGAAAGATCCCACCCTAGTTGACTCCTCTCTATCTGTCCTTTAATTCTGTTCTGGAGAGACAGCAAAGTTCTGTTTGGTCGAGTACCATTTGGAGAAGCAGTGAAGATTTGTTTGTCCCTGATCGTTTGTTTTGGCACAGGAGTACCATTTGGAGAAGCAGTGAAGATTTGTTTGTCCCTGATCGTTTGTTTTGGCACAGGAGTACCATTTGGAGAAGCAGTGAAGATTTGTTTGTCCCTGATCGTTTGTTTTGGCACAGAAATACTAGTGGGAAGGCAGTAAGTTCTCTGTTCCATTTTCTTGTCTTGTCCACAGGAAACCCACTCCATAGAAGCAGCGAATGGCAAAAGGGATCCTGTGATTGATTTACGATTCAACTGTAAGTTCTGTGGTAAAGCGAATAGGATAAGGCTGGAAAACTTCTGAGGTTGAGCCAGAACCAATCAGGATAATCGTGGAGCTTAAGAAATCTTCCGCGCGGGCACCCTGTAACAAGAAGTAAGGCCGAACATCCTGGAAGTCTCGAAAGGCAATATTCTGTGGTCTCTAAAGGAGCCGAAGTTCCCTAAAGACAGACAGAAGCCGAACAAGTGTGGAGCTGTCAAGGAAGGTGAAGCCAAGGTTTAAGAATTACGTCAAGCAGACCTAAGTTGAAATCGAGGTGCAAAATCATGAGCCAGTTTTACTGAGAGAGTGCGAGAGCCCTGTTTTGAGAGCGGACCTGAACAGTGAGTAGGGCAGTATTGAAGCATCAGATCTAAGCGAGCTAGGGTATTGGAGTTATAAAGTAGTTAGGCCAGATTACTGTTGCATTGGTAGTTTTCAATAAATACTGTGTAGTTTATATTGGTTACATACTCCTGTTGAATTCGAACTTTATGGACTGGTATTGGACTGGATGATCTATGTGAACAATGCACTCAGTAAATGTCACACTCGTTTGATTGAACTATAATATTGTGTCATACTGTTGGCTCTATATTTGTACTAAAATTGTTATCTTGTGGATTGGAAGAAAGTGTGAGTAAAAACCATAGCTGTGCAAAAAGAATCCTAGGGCAGAATTACACTAGCACCTTACAATTGGCATATCTCTTAGGCACACTTGTATATTTCTTTTTCTCAGCAGTTGCGCTGCACTTTTTCTCTAGCACACTAGGCCTACCTCTCTCTAGTGCACTTGTGAGGAGGCTATTTCAGAATTTGATTGAGACTTGGTTCCATTGATTCTTTTATTGACCCTAGTAAATATCAACAGCCGCCAGCTAGGTATGCTGCCACCATCTGCCAAGCTCAACTTTTTCACTGCAGTGATTTATGTCTCCATCTGCCACCTACAAAAAGCCCTCTTTTTGTATAGTTTTGAACATAAGAAACTTTTGAAAAATGTTTGCCAGTTTATAAAAAAACCAAAAGTATCACTTATGACTTGACTTTCATTATTCATAACTCTTTCTCTATCCCAAGACTTTCTCCACTTCATCCTCACCACATTCAAGCATGCAATGATACATTTGTCGGAAAACTTGAAACTGTTAGGGTCCCACCCTAATCCCCTTATTTATGTCTTGGGATCACGTCATAGTCAAGAGTCAATAAAGCCCATATTAATATTTGTAAGTGGTTAACCCGCAATTAATGACGGGACCACAGTTATAGTTGCAAATGGGCGGAAGTATTAGATAGATGGTAAATGGGCGGTAGTATTAGATAGATGGTATTAATAAAACCCACGATATTGGCCCGTGGTATTGCATGTATGAGTCATATATAAAGGATAGAGACTCCCTGCGAGGAGCATCGTGTCTTGTTTTGTAATCGAGCTCTGCTCTATTGGAGGTTGCCCCCTCGAAGAGGCCTGTGAACATTTCTCTCTGAATAATAAAATCATTGCTATTCTGTACTCTGGGTATATTTTCTTCGCATATTTTGTGTTCTCGGTATCTTTTCTTCGCAAATTCTATGTCTGGGTATTACTTTGCAGGTTAAGTGCATAACAAGTGGTATCAGAGCACTTTCCAGGGCTCGGTGGGATCTCCAAATTTTAGCAAAAATTTTTTTGGCTAGAGACGTGTTCCGGCGTCTTTAAACCACGGGATCTGTCGTTAAGCGCATAAACCTGCGGATTTGGGGAGGCATGCACGCAGGAAATACAAGAGGTGGTCACGTCTGTTGGACTCCCTTGTAACCCCTGTGGGTACCCCTTCGAGTAGTAGCGCATTAGACAGAACCGCGCACTGACTGTCTTCCATGTACCCTCTGGGTATATAGGAAGCCCCCTAGCTCCCTTGAAACCTCGCCATAGATAAACCTTCGGCCGTCTTGTGGCTACAGTACACCGAGAACAGCACTCGGAGAGATTACTCGCCCGTACGATAGGGTAGTCGGGTTGTACGGCTAAGGGTACGGTCGATCCTCCTTAGTTAGAGCCCTGAAACATTGGGCCGAGTACTACTGTCAGACCCTTATGTATATTGCGATCTGTAGCACCTGACACTCCTCAAGACCATAGTTCCCTCTCTATCGGGGGATCACACATCACCTATTCCAGATCAGCAAGGGCAGCAGCAGCAGACATCAGTCCCGCAGCTCCATCAGATCAGCAGCAGCAGTTGTTCCACCATTCAGATCTCTCAGATCCACCAGATCGGAGTAGTTGTGAAGGGTTCCTGTCCCTGGATATAATTTTCGCAGGACTTTTGGCGGCATTGACATTTTGAGGATTTGGCGACTGCAGTATTGATCAGGAAGGAGTAAAACTCTGTTCGGAGTTTTCCACAAAAAAAAAAAAAAAAGAAGTCTGAGATCTTCCGGGGCGCTTATTGGTGACCTAGCCCATCAAAATCAGGACGGCGAGCTGAGCAAGGTGGTACCATTCAATTTCTTAGTAAAAAATTTTAGGCGGTCCCAATTTTTGTCCTCAGGTTGGTGTATGGTAGAAACTCGCGCCCAAGCGATGGCCAATGAAAGGATCGACAAAATTGAAGAGCATGTGCACTCCCTCCAATCGGCGGTGAAGTTTATCGAACTTGAGCTTAAAGGAATAAGTAACCAGATAAATGATGCACTCCCAAAGGGCAAGGAGCCAGCCCACGAGGAGGCGTATAATGGCCATGAATACCATGAGGGTGAGTCTAGCCACTCTCATCACGTCTGACACACCCATCCACCACCTAGTCAGCGACCTCCCAAGTTGGATATGCCTAAATTCGACGGTTCTCACACGTCCGCATGGCTAGCACAAATGGAGCAGTATTTCCAATTGAATCATATCATAGATGAGGGGACTAAGCTTATGGTGGGCACCATGTACTTGGACAATGAACGATGGCAATGGAAGGAATGGCATCAGCGTTGCAATGGACAATTTCGGGATTGGGCCCAATTTGCCAAAACTCTTCGCAATCGCTTTGAACAGGAAGACTCTTTCTTGGGGCGTCTCACTAAGCTCCGACAGACGGGTACAGTGGAGGAATATATTACTGCTTTTGAAGCCTTAGCCTTCCGCACTAGGGGTCTCACAGATGAGTTCTACATGGAATGCTTTATCAGCGGTCTTAAAGAAGCCATCAAAGCTCAGGTTCTACTCCACCACCCTCCCACATGGACAGAGGCTTGCCAGGTAGCCCGTAAGGTGGAACGTGCATTAACAGCCCAATCCAGCCGCCCCAACTTCCCCGCTAAAGGTCGTCCCTCACAGGCTCCCAATACGACTCAGACACTTAAGATTCAAAAGGTGTCACCTGCGAAAATGGCCGAAAGAAGGAAGCAAGGACTATGTTACTACTGTGATGAAAAATATTCCCCGGGTCATAAATGCAAAGAGCACAAGTTTTTTCAAATAGATGCCACTGACTACAGCTCCACCGAGGAAGATCCACCACTTGAGGAACTGGAGGAGATCGAAGAAGATAACCAAAAGGAAATTGTATCTGATGAACCAATTATTTCGCTAAATGCATTGGCAGGAATTTCTTCCCCTCAAACTCTCAAAATCAGGGGTTTTCTTAAACATCGCCCAGTAGTAGTCTTGATTGATAGTGGAAGTACCCATAATTTCATCCATCAAAAGATCGCTGAAGCAGCGCATTGTTTCGTCCGGGCAGTTTCTAACTTCCAAGTCCAGATTGCAGATGGGGGCACAATGAAATGTGAAGGTCGCTGTGAAAATGTCAAAATTCAAATGGGGGATGATTATCAATTGAAAACCCACATGTTTGCAATACACATGGGGGGTTGCGACATTGTCCTAGGCGCGGAATGGCTCCGCACTCTTGGGCCAATCACAATGGATTTCCAGGAGTTATATATGAGTTTTAAGCAGAACAACTCCACACATACCCTCCGTGGACTACAGGCGGGAGCCCCCTCTATCATCAGCTCGCATAGAATGGAAAAATTGTTAAAAAAAGGCCATCATGGAGTGGTAGCTCAATTTAATGCCATCCAGGTAGTAGACACCATGTCTCCGCCAATTCATCCTGAGATGCAACAGATTTTAAATAAACATCGGACGGTCTTTGACAAGCCTCATGAGCTTCCACCCTCGCGAGGGGAACATGATCATAGCATCACATTGGTTCCAGGGGCCCAACCCCCAAATGTGCGGCCATACAGATATCCGTTCACCCAAAAGAATGAAATAGAAAAAATCATCAAGGAATTGTTGGAAGCAGGTGTCATTCGTCCCAGCATTAGTCCTTATTCATCCCCAGTGGTCATGGTCATCAAGAAAGATGGGGAGTGGTGGATGTGTCCCGACTTCAGGGCCCTCAATAAGTTAACAGTCAAAGATAAATTTCCCATCCCAGTGGTTGACGATTTGCTGGACGAACTCAATGGGGCTCAATTCTTCACTAAGTTGGATCTTCGCTCAGGCTATCACCAAATTCGCATGAAGGAAATCGACATTCCCAAGACAGCTTTCAGAACTCATGAAGGCCATTATGAGTTCCTCATCATGCCATTTGGTCTCTGTAATGCCCCCTCTACTTTTCAGAGCCTTATGAATCACCTCCTCAAACCATATCTCAGAAAATTTGTCCTTGTCTTCTTCGATGACATCCTCATCTATAGTGGCACTTGGGCGGCACATCTTCAGCATGTAGATCTACTCTTGCAACTGCTCCGAACACATAAATTATTTGTCAAGATGTCTAAGTGTTCGTTTGGCATGGAAGAAGTTGAGTATTTGGGCCACATTGTGGGGCGTGAAGGTGTCAAGGTGGACCCCAAAAAGATCCTGGCAATGCAAGAATGGCCTCAACCTAAGACCTTGAAAAGCTTGAGAGGATTTTTGGGTCTCACAGGCTATTATCGTAAATTTGTCCGCAACTATGGCCACATAGCGAAGCCCCTAACGCAACTCCTAAAGAAAAATTCCTTCTTCTGGAACGAGGAAGCACAACAGGCATTTACCGCTCTCAAAACCGCCATGTGTTCCACTCCTGTCTTAGCACTACCGGACTTCACCAAATCATTTGTCATTGAATGTGATGCTTCGGGAACAGGTATTGGAGCGGTCTTAATGCAGGAAGGGCGACCATTGGCCTTCACCAGCCAACAACTAAGTGGGAAGAATCTGCTCCGAACGCATAAATTATTTGTCAAGATGTCTAAGTGTTCGTTTGGCATGGAAGAAGTTGAGTATTTGGGCCACATTGTGGGGCGTGAAGGTGTCAAGGTGGACCCCAAAAAGATCCTGGCAATGCAAGAATGGCCTCAACCTAAGACCTTGAAAAGCTTGAGAGGATTTTTGGGTCTCACAGGCTATTATCGTAAATTTGTCCGCAACTATGGCCACATAGCGAAGCCCCTAACGCAACTCCTAAAGAAAAATTCCTTCTTCTGGAACGAGGAAGCACAACAGGCATTTACCGCTCTCAAAACCGCCATGTGTTCCACTCCTGTCATAGCACTACCGGACTTCACTAAATCATTTGTCATTGAATGTGATGCTTCGGGAACAGGTATTGGAGCGGTCTTAATGCAGGAAGGGCGACCATTGGCCTTCACCAGCCAACAACTAAGTGGGAAGAATCTGGGCCAATCTACCTACGAGAAGGAAATGATGGCCATCTTACATGCAGTCGAGACCTGGCGACCTTACTTGTTGGGGCGACGTTTCCAAATCCGCACAGATCATCACAGTCTTAAATATTTTTTGGAGCAACGCCTATCTTCCCCACAACAAAATAAATGGTTAGCCAAAATGCTGGGATATGATTATGAGATCATTTACAAGAAAGGGAAAGACAACAAGGTAGCAGATGCATTGTCGCGCCAATTTGAGGAGGAAAGTACTCTGCTCGCAATTTCCCTCCCCATTCCCGACTGGATTGAAGAGGCTCGCAGGGAATGGTTTTCACATCCCGGGCTCTTCCAACTCATTTCTCAATTGCAGGTAGATCCTAATTCCAGCAAGGGCTACTCGTGGCAGAATGATATTCTTCGCTACAAGGACAGAGTCGTAATATCGCCAACATCCACCCTCAAAAGTCGCATTTTGGCAGAATTGCACTCCTCTCCCATTGCAGGACATTCGGGCTTTCAGAAGACGTATGCTCGGACCAGAAGATCATTTTTTGGGCCGGCATGAAACAGGACATCCTTACTTTCGTAGCAGAATGTGACGTTTGTCAACGTCACAAAGGGGAAACCGTCAACACCAGGCACATTACAACCATTGCCCATTCCGGCGTCAATTTGGACAGAGGTCTCCATGGATTTCATTACAGGTCTTCCAAAGTCTGGGAACAAGTCAGTCATCATGGTGGTTGTGGACCGACTGTCGAAGTATGCTCATTTCTGCGCCCTACCCCACCCATTTACACCAACCTTGGTTGCTCAAACTTTCATGGATCAGATCTTCAAATTGCATGGCATGCCCACTTCTATTGTGTCCGACCGTGACCCAATCTTCACCAGTAATTTTTGGCAGGAGCTCTTCAGAATACAAGGCACTCAACTCAAACTCAGTACTTCATATCATCCGCAAACAGATGGTCAAACCGAAGCCATCAACAAATGTCTAGAAACCTACCTTAGGTGTTTCACTTCAGAAAAGCAACACCTTTGGGTACAGTGGTTACCTCTGGCGGAGTGGTGGTATAACACCAACTATCATGCCACCACCAAAATGACTCCCTATGAAGCAATCTATGGACAAATTCCGCCTTCCCCTACTTCTTATCTCACGGGGTGCTCCAAAGTACAAGCCGTGGATCAACTCCTACAACACCGCGCAACCATGCTTGCCCATCTGCGCGAGAATCTTCATCAAGCTCAGAACCGTATGAAGCAACAGGCTGACCAACATCGCTCAGAGCGCCAATTTCAAGAAGGGGATTAGGTCTTTTTGAGGCTGCAACCATATAAGCAAACATCACTCAAAGACAAAGGTTGTCAAAAGCTCTCCCCAAAATTCTACGGACCATACCAAGTACTTCAGCGCATTGGAGAAGTGGCTTACAAGTTGGCTTTGCCACCGACAGCAAAAATCCACCCAGTTTTCCATGTATCGTGCCTCAAGAAAGTGATTGGGAACAATTTCCGAGTTCAAACCAGTCTACCTGAATTGGACGAAGAAGGGTCAATCTGGCTTCAACCTGAACAGGTTCTAGACACACGAGACAAGCACCTGCGCGGCCACATGATTAAGGAGGTCTTCGTCAAATGGAAAGACACCTCTCCGGAAGATGCAACTTGGGAACCAGCCACTATTCTTCAGCAGTTTCCGCAGCTTCAGCCTTGAGGACAAGGCTAGTCTTAAGGGGGAGGGCATGTTAGGGTCCCACCCTAACCCCCTTATTTATGTCTTGGGATCACGTCATAGTCAAGAGTCAATAAAGCCCATATTAATATTTGTAAGTGGTTAACCCGCAATTAATGACGGGACCACAGTTAGTTGCAAATGGGCGGAAGTATTAGATAGATGGTAAATGGGCGGTAGTATTAGATAGATGGTATTAATAAAACCCACGATATTGGCCCGTGGTATTGCATGTATGAGTCATATATAAAGGATAGAGACTCCCTGCGAGGAGCATCGTGTCTTGTTTTGTAATCGAGCTCTGCTCTATTGGAGGTTGCCCCCTCGAAGAGGCCTGTGAACATTTCTCTTTGAATAATAAAATCATTGCTATTCTGTGCTCAGGGTATATTTTCTTCGCATATTTTGTGTTGTCGGTATCTTTTCTTCGCAAATTCTATGTCCGGGTATTACTTTGCAGGTTAAGAGCATAACAGAAACACACACAGAGGAAATACAACAAAAGTTTATTAACATTGGAGTGATCATTACATAATATTTGACACGCTTTTATTTATAAGTTTGGTGGTTATCCTACCAAACTTCTATAATCAGCATAGATCCTTCTTAACTGTGGATCTATTAAGCAGCAAGAGTGATAAAAAATAACCCATTCGCAAACCTCTTGGCACCAAAAAAATTCCGGAATAAGATGGATCAATACTTGTTTGTGTTATTTTTTATTTTTCTTTATTTACTTTTTTATGTTGCCTTTTTTCAGTTTTTGTTCAATTATCAGACATCAAGTTGTTTTTCGTTCTAGCTTATACACAGCACACATCTCATCCATATTGAGCTGCAGAATGCACCTCACTTCTCTCACTGCAATCACTAATAATATACTAATAATAAATGTCATTATGACATTTAATGACCTAAAATAATTCATTAACGCTAAGTTGGGTGACCTACCCAGGGCCTAACCTAGTAAAAATTACTTTCATGTTATTGCTTCCACACAATCACTACCAGAACGCAGTTGCCGCCTCTTCAAAAAAGAAAACTATACAGTTTCCAAATTAAACATGGACTTATCATGACAAAAAAACATGTAAAAATTACTTTCATGTTATTGCTTCCACACAATCACTACCAGAACGCAGTTGCTGCCTCTTCAAAAAAGAAAACTATACAGTTTCCAAATTAAACATGGACTTATCATGACAAAAAAACATGCGACAACGCAAATTTATAATGAGACTTTTACAGACATGAGCTGGAGATGAGATCAAGCATTGCACGTCACACTATCACCCCTTAAAATGAGAATGTAAGAAAATCAAATTATGTCTTGTCCATCACAACACATATTTGAAACCCCTAAATTTTAACAGTTCTGCACAAACAGTTAAATTGAAAAGAACTTATCTAGCAGCTTTGGGTGAAAACCATAACAGTACAATAATAAATTGAAAACTCACACAGCTTCTTGTTGTGTCCCATTAGTGTTTGGAGCCCAACCCTCAGCTGAATCCCACTTATGTCCAGCAGAGACTAAATCCTTAGAATCAGACTTGTATGATGTAAATTGACCTTTGTTGCGTTGCATCCTACACAAAACAGCCAAAGTAAATGAATTTCTTTTGATGTCAACTGAATCTCTGCAGACTTCTGTTAACTTTGAATAGCGAATCCAAGACTTAGACATGAATAAAACCAGTAAAGAAAGATGGGAATTTTGGCACAAGGTCATTTCATAACATAAAATATATTGATGGTGAAACAGATCATTCCGGAGAACCAAAAGCTTGTTTCCAGGCCCTTTTGAGTGTTGGCAATTTGACATGGTTCATATTTGATAGCTTAACATATCCTATATTTTACATTTCTCATTGACCATTTTTCTTCTTCTGAACATATATCGCATTCAGATTATCAAGAAGTGGCATTTTGGCCAAGACAAAGTGCATTTGAAACCGTAAGATAGCTATTTTTTGTGAAAACAAAATGTGTAGGTACTACCATGCAATAAGCATTTATATAGTCTCAAAGATAGTAGAAGTTTTAGAAGACATCAAACCAATATCCATAAAATGCTTTAAACAATGGTTTGTGTAAGTGTTAAATTTGGACAACTAGGTCCAAACTCCATGTTCTGATGCTCAGATTAAGAGGCTAATATTTTTGTTGGATTCCTCTTTCTGAGAGGTGTAAAATCCATATAAAAATAGTCTTAATCCGATGAGCAGAACTTATATTGTGAATTTATTATTCTTAATAAATTATATGTGCAAGGTCAGCCAGTTTTGTAATGTAGGCTCACATGCCCAACAGATGTGTCACACACCCTCATTGATGGATATATATACAGGAAAAGTTGGAGAGAATTTTATCACAACTCAACTCACATCTTCCTCTCTCATCTTAGAGAGTACGCTACCTGGAGGACGAATTTCAGCCACACGTGGGAAGGACGAAGAGGACAGACCGTACGGATTTTCTGCTGCTAGGGTTTCTGCCGCTAGGGTTTCGCAGAAAGTTTGACCAGCGTTGACTTTGGTCAATGCTTGGTCCAATCAAGCTGAAAATTGGTGGAAAGTTCGATTTTTGAAGGCCGTACTATCTGGCACAAAAATCGAGGTCAAAGGGTTGACCGTTTTGCTGCTGCGTTGACTTTTAGCTTGCTGCCCCTGCATTGACTTTTCAGGACAGCGTTGACTTTTTGTAGAATTGACTTGGGTTGACTCATCTACTAGTTGGAGGGATCTTGTGACACATCTGGGCTGGCTGACCAAAGGAGACTTTGCTGGTTGAAGCATCCTGTTGACCGCCGAAACGAACACACACATTTTTCTTGTTTCTGATTTGTCTTCTGTAAGATCTGCTTATATGTTCTATCTGCATTTTGCTTAACTACTTGTATGATTGCTGTGAGAAAAGTGAAATTGCTCTTAGCATAGAACATCTACAAAACTTTACATGGTATTAGAGCTGAGGTGAAGACAAACTCTATCTATAGCAATCATCATCGAAATAATCATGCCCTAATCGAAGTCAATGGATGCCTTTGTGTCGCTGTACATAGAGGATTATATACGCTATCAATGATATACGTTGTTACGGAAAGATATACAGCGCAGCTGTAGAGGATATGTTTAGGCAGTAAAGGAAGCCGCAGTCATAAGGACATGAGGTTGCAGTCATGAAGAGTCAAGTCGTAGTGATGAAGAGGTATCTGCAGGCTTAAGGCTCTGGCCAAAGTGCGAAGAGGAGTATTTCTGTGTCTTTTGTTTATGATCTGATTGGCCAAGTAAGGAAGGAGGCTAGCTGAGCTTGTAAAGAGGAGTTCTGAGCATAAATGCAAGGGTTATTCTCTATGCACAGGCCGTTGAGTGATTTTGAGTTTTACAATGGGACAAAAGTCTGTTTTGAGAGGGCCGAGAGGCCCAGCAAGGAGCAGGAAGAAGGCCGCAGTACCCTTGACCATCAACGTAGGAATTAAAGAGGTTTGAAGGCTGTATAGTGGGCTGTCGTAGAAGCCACAGAAAGCCCTAACCAGGGCCGAAATTTCAGGGTCCTATGCATTGGTCAAAATGTAGTTGTGGACAGAAATATGACGTCTATCACAGGTATGTGCTTGTCTTTTATAATGATGAATTTGCCAGATACTATGGTCCAGATTAGACAGTTTGCAATTCTGGTATAATGGGCTGTAAGAAGATGCTTGGTAAAGCTCCAAGTATAGTCCCTTGAGAAGGACAACAAGGGCTGTTAGAAGGTAGATGATTTGGAGTCTTAAAAATGGATATATGGAAGAGCTTAAGGGTAGTCAAGTGGGCTTATTATCAGACCCCATCTTCTGTACGTATGACAGTGAAATATGACAATATGACAGAGTTTTTGACAGTGATCTTCTACACTCATTGTAGTGTCACTTACTCTTATAACAGTTATGCATGGCAGTGATATTGTTCTCTTGACAAATGGAGATGATATATGGAAGAGATATTTGTTCCTATGACAATAATGTTTGGGCAGCGACTTTAGTGATATTTGGACAATGTTTCTTGATGTATGGAAGTGATTCTTGTATGACAGTGATTTATATGGCTGTGATGTGACAATGATATATAGGACAGCATGATGATGATGCATAGGCAGCATTATAAGATCATGAACATGAAGGGCTGCCTGATTTTGGAAATAATCATAAAGGTGTATGTAAGGGCTGAAGGAAAACATACAAGGGGACCTTTCCCCTCAAGTGTCACAAAGACATCTGAGATATTGCAACTGGTCCATTCTGATCTTTCTGGTATGTTGCCTGTAACATCCCTGGGGGATGTTCTTACTATATGACATTTACTGATGACTTCTCTCGCAAAACCTGGATATACTTCTTGAAAAAGAAGGATGAGGCTTTCATGTGGTTCCGTACCTTCAAAGCCTTGGTGGAAAATATGATCGGAAAGAAGATCAAGATTTTGAGGACTGACAATGGCACTGAATATGAGTCAAATGAGTTCAAAGACTTCTGCAGAGAAGCTGGCATTAAGAGGGAGACTACCACTGCACTCTCTCCACGTGTTTGGGTTTTGTGGACAGAGAGATCTAGAGGAGAATCCGCAGTTCTAAAGAGCCCTCATACGCTGTCCCAAGAACGCTAAGAACAGGAGCCCTAAATCTGCAGTATATTGGGCCCTAAATCTCTGTTTTATTGGGTGCAGGTAAGGGCATTTCCAGTGAAGGAAGAGGGGACGTTTAGGTCACTCCTATGACTGTTTTGGAGTGAAAATTAACCAGCAGAAAGGCCTCAATAAAGGAGACAAAATTCTGGGTTGATTTGAATATTATGTGCGGGCTGGAAACTTTGTTTCAGCAGGCCGTGGGTACAGGAAGCCACCTGTGGTAGGCCGCAGGCCCTTACCCCACTGAAAAGGCATTGCGTGGGACTGTTTTGGGGCTAGATTGAGCCCTAATCAACAGCGTGGATGCAGAGGACTTATACAAGGGTAGCACGTAGTTTTTGAAGGCTGTTTGGTGACTTGGTTAAGGGCTGTTGCAGCATATGGATGCCCTAACCAGTCACAATTAGGAGCAGCAGCGAAAACAGATTGGAACAACAATTTATGCCTTGTGTTGGGTCAAGGAATTTGATCAGTTTTGGATCAGATGGTTGGGCAACCTGTGGGAGCAAATTTGGAGGCTTGATTGGGTGATCGTAAGCCTCAATTAGTGCAGATCTGACTGTGTTGTAGTGTTGCAACGTGATGATGCAAAGGCAGCATGGGTAGCATGCAGCGTGATGATGCATAGACAGCAAAGAAGATATGAATCTCCACTAGGAGTATATTACAATGAAAAGACCAGATCTGTCATTCTTGTTGATTTGGGGTAGCAATGTGATGCTGTATAATGAGAGCAACATTACAGTCATTGAGGTGCAGATCCATGATGATTGAGAATTGACTATGACGATATATTTGCACCTGTGGCTCGATATACCACCATCCGATCCATCATAACCCTTGCTGCTACGCAAGGATGGAGTCTTCATCAGATGGATGTCAAGACCGCTTTTCTGCATGGTGCAATAAAGGAAGAGGTGTATGTAGAACAACCTCTGGGATTTGAAGTTCAAGATCGAGACACTTATGTCTGCAGGTTGAAGAAAGCCCTCTATGGGTTAAAGCAAGCACCCAGAGCTTGGTATGAAAGGATGGATAGTTACTTGATGAAGCAGGGATTCACTCGAAGCAATGCTGATCCAAACCTTTACTTTAAGGTTGTGGAAGGAAAGCCTCTCATTCTAGTGCTGTATGTGGACGACCTCTTCCTGACAGGTGGTGACCCTCTCATTCATCAATGTAAGAGGGAGCTTGCTGCTGAGTTCGAGATGAAAGACCTAGGACTGATGCTCTATTTCCTAGGCCTAGAGGTCTGGCAGAGACCTGGAGAGATTTTCCTTTCTCAAGGAAAGTATATTGTGAAGCTTCTGGAAAGATTTGGGATGGTGGACTGTAAGTCCGTGTCGACACCAATGGAACTCAACTTTAAGAAGTTGAGTGGCACCGCTGCAGGGCCTATCTTGGCCAATCCTACTGAGTATCGTCAACTCATAGGAGCTTTGATGTTCTTAGTGAACACCCGTCCGGACATATGTTTTGCAATGAATACTTTGAGCCAACAGATGGTTGAGCCTCATCATTTTCACTGGGTTGGTGCCAAGAATCTTTTGAGATATCTTCAGGGCACGATAAACCATGGGCTGAGATACACTGCCGGGAGTGTGATACTCCGGGATATACTGATGCCGATTGGGCTGGCAGTGTGGTGGATCGTAAGAGCACATCTGGATGCTGTTTCAATCTTGGTTCTGCTTCGATCTCATGGATGAGCAGGAAGCAGAAGTCGGTGGCTTTGAGCACCGCGGAGGCCGAATACATTGCTGCTAGTATGGCCTGTTGTGAAGCAGTTTGGTTGAGGAAGCTCTTTAGTGAGCTGTTCCAACATGTGCTAGATACCACTGTAATACTCTGTGATAATCAGAGTGGGATTCGTATGACTGAGAATCCTATGTTCCACGACCGATCCAAGCATATTGATATCAGGTACCACTTTATCCGGGATATGGTACAGCGAGGCGCCGTAAGGCTCGATCATATAGGAACTGATGAGCAGGTCGCAGATATTCTCACTAAGCCCCTGGGGAAGGTCAAGTTCCTAACCTTCCGTGAGAGTCTTTGTGTCGTGGAAAGACCCTATGATGTGGGTCCTGTTGGACGATGAGCTCTGGGAGCTCTGGGGGGCTTTGGGGATAGCTTCTCGAAGCTATAAGCACTCATAATGCTTCTACCCCACCCTTGTGATTATTGAGCTGGTTCGCCACTCATTTAATCTGTGCCCCGTATGCATCCTACCCATTGAGTTCAGGGCTCATGGGAAGTACCTCTCATTTGGCCAATGAGGTGTGGAAAAGCTAGAGACTATTAGCAAAGACTGATGGACGCATCAGAGATTGCCGTACTCTCTATCTAGGATGGCATGGTCCAACCTCTTGATCTGGGATCAAGATTTGTGAGGTCTGGGACCTCTGGACTGATTATGTCAGTCGGGGAATGATGTCTTTGTGACTGACCCACTTCTGTTCTGAAATAAAGAAGCCAGCAAAGCAAGTTTCGGCGGGATGACTCACGATGTTGATTGCACTAATAAATGGAGTTCTCCCTAGTTGAGAGGGAGTGTTAAATTTGGACAACTAGGTCCAAACTCCATCTTCTGATGCTCAGATTAAGAGGCTAATATTTTTGTTGGATTCCTCTTTCTGAGAGGTGTAAAATCCATATAAAAATAGTCTTAATCCGATGAGCAGAACTTATATTGTGAATTTATTATTCTTAATAAATTATATGTGCAAGGTCAGCCAGTTTTGTAATGTAGGCTCACATGCCCAACAGATGTGTCACACACCCTCATTGATGGATATATATACAGGAAAAGTTGGAGAGAATTTTATCACAACTCAACTCACATCTTCCTCTCTCATCTTAGAGAGTACGCTACCTGGAGGACGAATTTCAGCCATACGTGGGAAGGACGAAGAGGACAGACCGCACGGATTTTCTGCTGCTAGGGTTTCTGCTGCTAGGGTTTCGCAGAAAGTTTGACCAGCGTTGACTTTGGTCAACGCTTGGTCCAATCAAGCTGAAAATTGGTGGAAAGTTCGATTTTTGAAGGCCGTACTATCTGGCACAAAAATCGAGGTCAAAGGGTTGACCGTTTTGCTGCTGCGTTGACTTTTAGCTTGCTGCCCCTGCGTTGACTTTTCAGGACAGCGTTGACTTTTTGTAGAATTGACTTGGGTTGACTCATCTACTAGTTGGAGGGATCTTGTGACACATCTGGGCTGGCTGACCAAAGGAGACTTTGCTGGTTGAAGCATCCTGTTGACCGCCGAAACGAACACACACATTTTTCTTGTTTCTGATTTGTCTTCTGTAAGATCTGCTTATATGTTCTATCTGCATTTTGCTTAACTACTTGTATGATTGCTGTGAGAAAAGTGAAATTGCTCTTAGCATAGAACATCTACAAAACTTTACAGTAAGCCTACTATAATTCTATGCAACTTACATGCCGTGGTTAATAGAACATCAGTCATATAGCTTTCAAACTCGCGATTAAGGGAGTATCAGATTAGACAAGAAGATCATTAGTTGACAACGAGAATGGGAAGAAAAATGCCAAAGTTAACTGTGTTAAATACAGTGTTGCTAGTGCAAGATCAGAAGCACCCAACGCGCAGTTTCGCACAAAACGCTAAGACTAAAGCATCCTGGCAGTATTTTGTAGTGTATATTTTATACATTATAATGCACACATATCCAAAAAAACATGCAGAATGCCAAATTAGTTGAAAAAAAAGATGAAAACATAAATATTTATGCTACTTGTAGATGTGTTCTAACTTCTACATTATTATGAAGTTAGAAATGTCATCCACGGTAGATGTAACATTAGAGCATCAACCATTAGTACAGACCACACATATAACATCAACTATCTAGCAGTTACAATTTACAAATACAAAGTTTTTAAACCAAAATTATAGGAAGTAAATTAAGAGTACACTGTAGGTAATTAGAACTCTGTGCAAAATAACTGTTCACAGCCTGTGCAAGCACCTGTGTCACTAAATGTTGCAGCTGCTGGGTAGAACCCCATTGAATAGTCAACTTCTTTTACTTAAAGCGATGGTCACATCCTTTTTTATTTCAGTGCAGCACTGATCCTAGAAACTCCCTTCCAATCCTAACAAAAACCATTTCCAAGAGCCTTCAACATCATTTGTTAGCTATTTGCAAGAGATACCTGCAATATTTTCTTACTCCTGCTAGTCTGGACTCTAAAGAGAAGGACGGTAATAAATTTGCATGCTTGTTTTGCCTCATATGCATACATTAAATGCCCACGGGGCTTAGAATAGACAGTGATGGGGTGTACTGTTAAGTCGCTCCGTGATGTGAAGGTCACCGGTTCGAAACTCCGTGGACAAAAAAATCCAGTCATGTTAAGGGCTGAGAGGGCCCAGAGCGGGTGTGATCCCCGGGTGATTTTGACAACTTAGATGCCCCTGGTTCGTGGTTTCTCAAGCCACAGGTCAAGCGTGATGTAATCTCTGGAGAACTCAAACAACTTGACAAACAAAACAAAACAAAAATGCATACATTAAATAAATGTTAATTCTTCTTGAACTTATTTACTCTTATGCACTCCCCACCATGTCCTTACACTAGTTATAAATTTGAGTTCAGTTAGCCTACTATTGTGGTCATTCATATTGATGTTCATTGCTCAGACAGGTGCTTTAGCATAGGCCAGGTGTCAAGCATGCAAAAGATGTCCAAATTCCTCTTTAGATACTTGCTCATGAGAAGTATGAATATGATTTCTTTCATAAATCTAACTAGGAAAAACACATTAATCAATTTAATTGATTAATGTTGGCTATTGGGATAAGTTTATAAAAATAAATAAGTTAATTATTTAGGTGACTTGGATGAAATCTCTACTATTGATCGAAGTGGGTTAGGAATTAATCCTAACCATCTATCACTTTGGAGATTGGAGGTTAGGGATTTAACTCAAGATTAAATTATTAAAAGAAGTCCGAGGGAGACGATGAAGACACAAAATCAAGACATCAAATGTTTGGGAGAGTGATTTTACCAAGGGAGTGAGAGACTCGAGACTGGAGAAGAGAAAGGTGTACAGCAAGTTGATTTTGGAAATAAAATGAAGAGGAGGCCGAGTTTGTGGAGAGAGGAGGTTGAGATCTTGGAAGGCCGAAATTTGTAAGGGGGAAAATTTACCCAGCCAGGTTTCCGTGAGGGAAGGAAGAAGAATTCTCTGGTGCGCAAAGGGGCCGTACAGGTTGAGGAAGAGAAGGCTGAATTTGTAGGTGGAGGCCGAGTTATTTCTAGGGTCAAGAACTTCCAGTGGGCTGAATTCTTCAGGAGGCCGAAATTCCAGGGAAGCAAAAATCAGGTTCTATTTTGTTAATAATTTTCCATGTATTCTCTGAGGATCATTTTCTCTGTTAGGGGAGCCCTAATTTCCCTGAATTAATTAAAGGTGAAGAAGAATTTTTTCAGTAGAATTCCCTGTTGTTTCTTGTGGCTGATTTTCTGTTTTATTTCTGCTGCAAGTTGTATTTCTCAAGTTAAAATACCAGTGTATTTATTTTCAGCAGTTTTAGACAAAAAATTTACTGGGTAAAATAATTTCTGGGTATAAAATAATTGTTGTGAAAACTAAATCAGATCTGGCATAAAAAATTAACAAATCATTGTACATGACCTGAACCCTTCCAAACTTTCCGCCAACTAACATACTCATACTAAAAGACATGACCACTTATAATTGTCAGCTTTACAGCTTATCATATCAACATGTCTCATTATCTTAAGAATCATGACATCTCACATCACATTGTCCTTTTCCACACTTGGTTACGTTCTACAGGTATGCTTGCAAATAACCATTTTGCTCAGAAATAAATTCTGAATAGCATGGGCCAGTCCATATTCTAGTTATTCACTCTCTAATGGATTATGGAACATGTATGGTGGGAGCATTGAGGGAGTGCCACGACAGTGTTTGAGAAGTATCAAGGAACATTTGGGGAGCACACAGGAGAGTTGTGGGGGGGGACCACATGAGCATGGCAGGAGCACCACAGGAGCATGGACAGAACACAACAAGAGCATAGGCAGAGCAGGAGCATGGAACATTGCACTCGCTAAAACAATTTGTTTCAATTGGACTCTCCCAAGGGCACTGCAAAGCTTCAACCCAGAGAATGATTCATAGGTGGGATTGTGGGATGGGTGATTAATTTTCAGTATCACTGGTTGGATAAGAGTTATAAATGACGAATTTCAATTTCTTATGATCTTCGAGCAATATCCGGATATAATTTTTGAATAATTTTATAGGTCAGTCTACTCTTATTATTCAGATTGCATTCAGTGCTGCAAATTCTCCATTACCAATGGGAGCATGGGTAGACCACAACAAGAGTGTAACGAACAAAGTTTGTATACACAATGGAATATTCGGAATATCTGGAATACAAGAATGTCCATCATAGGATGAGTAATATATTTATATAAGAAATGTTGAATATACAAGATATGTGATATGATGATATAAATGAGGGCCCCATTTATATACCTAGGCAGGTGCCCCTTCATAAACAGTGATATCCTTAGAGACATGCCTCTTCAAGCCTCTTCAATATACTAATCATTATTAACTATTAATTATTAATTATTTATATTCATAACAAAGAGCATAGGCAGCGCAGGAGCGTGGAATATTGCAGTCCCTAAAACAATTTGTTTCAACAGGACTCTCCCAAGGGCACTGGTGCAAAGCTTTCATCTAGAGCATGATTCAAGAGTGGGATCATGGAATGGATGATCAATTTTCAGTATCACTGGTTAAAGGGATAAGACTTATAAATGACTAGTTTCAATTTCTTATGAAGTTCGAGCAATATCTTGATATAATTTTTGAATTTTCAAATAGTTCTAGAGGTCGGTCTATTCTTACTATTTAGATTGCATTCTGTACTGCATGTTCTCCATTACCAATTTGCCCGCAACTTATGGAGGTTGCCATTCAAAAGACAAAAATCACAAAATCTATTTCACATTTCTTTGCTAGATAAAAACATGGGCATGGAGTGTTAAATTTTTACAAAACTCTGCAACAACATAGTGAATTATTGAAAACTAGGCAACTGAAAACTGAAACCAAATTCACTTTCACCAAGATAGCGGAATATAAACACACAGATAAAAACACAATCACACAAATTGACACACTCATTTACCCAAGATACCCAAAAGGGAAAACATGCCTTCTTTGTTGTGGTACTTATTGATTGAGCAAATAGATCGATTACAAGGCAATCTATCTTCTTGAGAACACACTTGTTCTCCTGATATACAAGCCTAAATCTGCTCTGCAATCCCCTGACCCTACTCCTCCTTCCTTGCATTCTGCCTGGCCCGAACTCCTTGCGCACTAGGAATCCTATTTCCTAGCACACTAGGCCTCTTATTTTTTAGAATTCAACTCCTAAATCCTAGCACAGAATTGCCTCTTATTTCCTAGCACAATTCTTCCCTATTATTTAGCACAAAGAGGCTCCTAAAAACGTGCGCACTAACTCCTCAACGAGAGGCACACCACAAGCAAAGAGATCTCACACAAACTTGTGTACTCAACAACGAACAATACATGTGTCTTCGTTTTTCTTTTACAGATTTGATCCATGCTAAAATAGGCAAGTAAAAATTTAGAACTTGACTAATCATTGACTAGTTAACTGAGTCGAACCAGTTCTCTGTCCAATCATCATTGGAATCATAACTCATCCTTCCTTCAATCAAAGATTGAAGTCCCAACTCGTCCTGAACTGAACTCGTAGCTACCACTCAATCTTGTAGTCAAACTAAAGAAGGGTCCACATAACTGATCCTCAAACACTACGTATGAACTCGTGAAGTTATTCCCACAAACTGGAAATAAGCTCACCATCTCCATGAATTTGCTCCATGGTCTGGTTCTCTCTCCAATCATTATTGGAATCATAACGTGTCCTTCCTTCAATCAAAGACTGAAGTCCCAACTCGTCCTGAACTGAACTCGTAACTACCACTCGTTCTTGTAGTCAAACTAAAGGGTCCACGTAACTGATCCTCAAATACTACACATGAACTCGTGAAGTTATTCCCACAAACTAGAAATAAGCTCACCATCTCCATGCTTTTGCTCCATGGTCATAGAAGGACAACTTGTGGTCTTTCTGGCTAAGGCACGAGCCAAAGAAGACCTTCCATGCTAAAATTTTCAACACTACCTTTTAGCAAGGAAGAGATTTTGTACAACTCCCAAATTGTCTCTAAAATAGACGAAGCTACTTCTTGCTAATGCCTTGGACAAGATATTTGTTGTCTGCTCCTCTATTGGAATGTACAGTAGCTTCACTATCCCTTTTTGCACACAATCTCTGAGATGATGATACCTGATCTCAATATGCTTGGAGAAATCATGAAACAATGGATACTCAGAGAGCTTAATGAAAGTCTAATTCTCACAATGTATCACAATAGGCTCCATCCCCTGTCTGAAAAGTCCCATAAGCAACTTCCTCACCCAAATAGCCTCACCTGTTGCCAAACTAGCAACTATGTACTCGACCTCTGTTGAACTGAGTGCAACTAATCTCTACTTCTTGTTCTGCCAGGAAATAGTTGTGAACCCAATGTTGAAGATGCAACCTGAAGTACTCTTCCAAACTGCGGAGCACCCTGCCCAATCCATCTATGAAGCCTCAAGCCTCACTCCATCAACATGTTTGTACCATAATCCATAATTTGTCGTGCCTCTAAGATACCTCAAAACATGCTTCGCAGAAACCCAATGAACTTTGGTCGATTCCATCCTAAACTAACTAGTTTACTGCAAAACAAATATCAAGTTGTGTGTTGACCAAATACATCAACGACCCGATGAGTTGCCTGTATAATGTAGCATCTACTCGCTCTGCTCTGCTAGCATCCACCTTCCTCCAGTTTGTGACTAGACGCATGGCCATGGGCTTGCAATCTTGCATATGAAACCTCCTGAGAATCTCCTGCGTGTACTTGCCCTGTCCCAAGAAGATCTCACCATCACCCTGCCAAACCTCCAATCCAAGGACATAGTGCATAAGCCTTATATCCTTCATCTCAAACTCTCTTGCAAGGTTTGCCTTGCAATCCTGAATCAAGTTATATGCTCCAGTCACTATAAGATCATCGACAATAAGCACTAGAATGAGCGAAAGCCCTCCACGATGTAATACAGGTTGGGATTTGCCTCTCTTAGTGAAGCCCAATCCTCGAAGGCAGTTGACAATACGAGTGTACGATGCTCTCGAAGCCTGCTTGAGCCCATAAAGAGCTCTCTTTAGCATGCACACATGTGTGTCTCTGTTGAACTACTCAAACCCCTCTAGTTACTCCATATAGATCTCCTCCTCAACCACTTCGTTGAGGAATGTTATCTTCAATCCATTTGGTGGATCTTCCCCCCCAACTGTGTTGTTAGTGCCAAAATCTCCTGATGGATGAATATCGTGCTACTAGGGAAAACGTCTCATCATAGTCTATGCCCTCAACCTGTGAGAAGCCCTTGGCCACAAACCTGGCCTTGTACTTCTCCACACTCCCATCTGATCCATACTTCACCTTCTGTTAATTTTAGATAACAATGGTATGTTCTATGCTTAGCACAATTACTTCAGTGTTCCTTTAGCAGCCCAATGACAATTTCAATGTAGTTTTCCAATAGCAATCACATTGACAATAAAAGTAGATAGAACATAAAACAAGATGCAGAAGACAAGCCAAGACAAGAGGACACCAAACTTGGCAGATGCCAGAGAAAAACCCCAATGTGGGAAAAACCCTTTGATCAAATCTTCGTATTATTATATCAAATGTTCAGCAGAGAAAGAGAGTACAAAAAGTCAAAATTGGCTTGCCAAATCACAATCAAAACAGCCCTGTCAAATCTGCAATCAAATTCAACCCTAACCTGAAAGTCAACAGTGGTCAAATCAACAGCAAAATGTCTCGTTTGAAGCTCAGTCAAACTCGGCCTAAATAGGAGGTCAAAATCAGCCCAAAACAGTCACAAAGTCAATGGTCAAACCTCTGTCTTGAAATCTGTGGTCAAAGTTGTAGTCAACCCAAAACTCAGCGCTAGTCAAACTGCGCAAATCTTTTTTATTTTTGTACCCTGAAATGCGGCCTAAAGAAACAGAAAACCCTCCAAAAATAACAGTCAAAACAGGTCAAAGAGTCCCTGGTCAACATTGGTCAAACTTGGTCTGCTCCTGAAATTTTTGACCTTGCAATTCAGTCCAAAAACTCATCCTTCTTGCCACACGTGTGAGAGAGAGAAGTTGTCCAATAGTTGTATGAACCAATGAGAGAAGGAGAGAGAAGAATGTGTGAGTGATGATGATGCCAAATGAGGTGAGAAGTCACTTGTATTTATACAAGTCATTGAGGGTGAAGAGTCATGTCCATTGGGCTTCATGAGCCTACATGATGATGTGGCCGACCTGCACAATTTATCCATGTGTGAGCATAAATTCAAAAACACACTTTTGTTTGTCTAAATTGGATGATCTTTATATCAATTTTGGTCGAAAAGAGGAATTTAATGCAATCATCATCTGCATCAAATGAGTTGTCCCAGGTGGAATTTGACCCTAGTTGCCAATTCTAACACCTTGTACAACCAATGTGAGTCTACTATTGATGTGCCCTTTGGTCGTGGCACAATCTTCCAGACATCATTCTATGGCATCTTGCCAAACGTGCTAAGCGGTTGCCTCCTCATAATAAGAACACTCACTGTGCAATAACTCTGCCATCAGTGCCATATACCCAGTGTACCTTTGTGGCTGCTTGCTCAGCCTTAACAAAGAGCTAGGAGCTTCAACATGCTCCTGGGCCTCCTGAATCAACCTGTCGACCTACTTGGCTCTCTTCCTCCTTGTGCAGGAGTCTCTAACTGAGTAGTTGCCTGCTCTCATCCTGGTCTCTCCTCCTCACGCTCCTGTTGTGTGGCCCTCTTGCAATAAGGATTCATGAAATGTCCTTATGTTTCATGTTCCACCCTGACATGTAAAGAGCACCTTACTTCTCTCTATGCAATGATTGTTGACTGAGCCCTAAGTTGCTTAGAGTTTTACACAGCATACAATTGTTGAGCATTGTATCTGTATTTTTTTCAGCTACTAAAAGTATATATTTTCTGCAAATCTATTGTATCTTTTCTGGACAATTGGTTCAGCACTCCCCATGTGTTTCGCTATTGTAGAGGAGACTAAGCCTGCAGGTTTTGGTCTAACAGCGATCGTGATTCCAACAAGTGGTATCAGAGCGACAAGTCTCGAGTTCGAAACTCACACAACTCGTGTTGGGGTGGAGATTGTTGGACATTGGATTCAACGCTCCCTGTGTGTTTTGTAACATCGACTAACCGCCTCTCATGGATCCTAACTCTGGTGATTGTAGCAGAGACTAACACCTGCAGGTTTTGGTCTAACGGCAATCATGATTCCAACATGTACTGGTAAAAGCGCTCTTGGCACCAATTAGGGGTGTTAGTTATAAGGCTGTGCTGTCATGTCACTTTTTTTTATGATGTATTGGCAGAGTTGGTTAGCTGCACCGCAATAAGGATTCATGCAATGTTCTTATGTCTCATGTTGCACCATGACATGTAAAGAGCACCTTGCTTCTCTATGTGCAACAATTGTTGAGTGAGCCCTAAGTTGCCTAGAGTTTTACACACAGCATACAATTGTTGGAACACATGTATTGTATCTGTATTTTTTTCAGCTATTAAAAGTCTTGTCTTTTCTGCAAATCTATTGAGCAATATTCCGAGTGTTTAATTATGAGTTTCTTGTGATGGTCTCCTTTATCTCAGTGAATAATTTATTTATTTCAATTCATGTCAATTACAGATCCATATTAACATAGTTCTGAACAAGAAGAATGTGTGTGGGATGTTTCTGCATCACAGCACAGTATAAAGTAGATAAGATAATTTTCTTGATGTCTGAAAAAAGACCACAAAAGTAAGTTAATGGGACTGAAGAGTACAACCAGCATGAATACAATTTGGGAGTACCAACACAACTCAAAAATGCCGAAAATAATACAAGAACCTACATAAGCATAACATCAAAACATAAGTAAAAACCATGACAAAGGTACAGAGATATAAAACACTAAGTGAGTTTTTCTGAGACTGTAAAGGTGGACAACCCAACCCAAGAACCTGTCAAGAGAGAGAGAGAGAGAATTTTGAACATGTCAAGTAATCTGCAGTATAGCAAACAAATTAGGTAACTCTAACAGTGTTGATTGAAACAATGATATATCGGTTGGTTGTCCATAAGAATGGTAGACGTGTTCAGCAAGGAAGAGAGCACAGTGATATATTGGTTGGTTGTCCATAACAATGGTAGCAGTGTTTAGCAAGGAAGAGAGCATTCCTGGCTTGAAACCTGAAGTTTTGAGTTGGAATATATTTGTAACAGAGAAAAGCAAATTTTCTACATCACCAATAACCCAAACCTTCTGACATGGTGTCAGCGCAAAGCACATTGCTACAATCACACAGCTCAGCAAGATCAGAAGTTGGAGATGTTGACATGAGAAATTGTAGTTAGAAAAGAAGAAACAAATTCTGTTGAGGATTTGAAAAGTTCATCTACAAGCTCCCCACCAAGGTTCAAATCCCCTCAGAGACATGTTTGTCCCTACTGAGTTGTGTCGATCACATAAGTGGGCAGGTCCATGTCATGAAGCTAGAAGCAAGTCTCAGGCAACTTTGGTGTCATGGATACCCTAGTCACAGAATTTTAGCAGAAGGATAACTTCTGTAGGTAATGAGATGTATCTGCTCCATTGTAATATCCCATGTTGGAAAGTGTCACGTGCATGTGTTCACTGAAAGCACGCACACACACACACAGTCAATTGACACACCTGGGCTAGCAATGGGCGAACTAAACTCAAGAGGCAATTATAAAAACCAAAAAAACATCAAGAGGTCGTTCCTCTGATTATTTTGCCTAATACTAGCCCTTAATCGTTTTGAAAGGAAAATTAAGATAAATTATCCTAGCTGCACAGGAACAGCTCCTAGGAACGAGTAGGAAATATTTGAGTTTCAGGTGCCAGTCTGAGAGCTTTGAGAGCTTATTGTGCACTTTTGGGTGAGGAGTGTGAGGCTCCCTGTGTCATTTCCATGACATTCCAAGCTTGATTGGGCCCAAACTATCCATGTACTCACATTTTCTTCTGCTAGGCAACTTACAATATCACATTAGCCCTGCTGGACCAAAAAGGCCAACTATGATGGATGTGTCCTTATGAATCTGTGTATTGAGTATTTTAAATTTTACACTCATAGAGCCTAGTCAGGTCATTTGATTATAGATTTAATGGACGTTGTTATGTTTTCCAAAGGTGTACGAAGTCATTGATTTAAATGGCTGTCATGTTTTAAGCTTGTTGAATACCTCTGTTATTCATCTTTTCATTTTGATTCATTGTCAATGATGTTGGTATATGTTTTCAAGGACTCCAGGGCAGTTTCAAACTTTTTCTTAGTACTGGGTTAATCAGCCTTTCTTTATCGATTTGGTAAAAGTTCAACTCCCTTTATAATAAAATATATTGACACTGGACATCTACTATAAATAAAACGAAAGACAAAAAAAAAAACCTAAAAAGCATTATACTATTTGGTCAAATTGTGTGTTATAAATTTATAATATTAATACGTACAAATGTATATTATGGATGGTTTTATGCACAATAATAGGCCATTATTAATACCAGCCTCGATCCATATTAACCCTGGATCTATCAAACGCCGAGAGGGATCAAATCTCTCGAAATGCAAACCTCTTTTTTGAGTGCAAAAATTGAGGAAAGGTTGCACCTCAAGAGATTTGATCCCTTTCGCTGCTTGATAGATCTAGGGTTAATATGGATCTAGGTTGGTTGTATAATACTATATACTATCTATAATTGTATCCATGTGTCTCTTTCTTATTCCCTCTCTCTATCTCACCACCCAAACATACTCTCTCTCTCAATCGAGGTGCAAAACTTTTTTTGAGTGCAAAACTTGAGGAAAGGCTTGCACCTCGAGAGATTTGATTGCTTTCGGTGCTTGATAGATTTAGGGTTAATATGGATCTAGGCTGGTTATATAATACTATATACTATCTATATTTGTATATGTGTCTCTTTCTTATTCCCTCTCTCTATCTCACCACCCAAACATACACACACACTCTCTCTCTCTCCCTCTCTCTATCTCACCGCCCAAACATACACACACTCTCTCCCCTCTCTCTTCCTCTCTCTCTCTTCCCCTTCTCTCTCTCTCCACCTTTCTCCCTCTATGTCTTTCTTCTTCCCTCCCTCTCTCTCCCCCTCCAACTCCATCTCTCTCTCCCTCTCTTTCTCTCCCCTTCTCTCTATTGATATTGAGTCCTCTCCTTCCTCTCTTTGTCATTCTCTCCCACCTCCCATCACTCCCTCTCTCTCTTCCCTCTAACTCTGTCACTATCTCCCTCTCTCCTTCTCTCTCTCCCCTCCATCTCTATGTCTCCCTCGCTCTCTCTTCCCCTTCTCTCCCTATCTCCCTCCTCTTCCCTCCTCTCTCCTCTCTCTCTCTCTCCTCCCTCTCTCTCTCTCTCTTCGCCCTCCATCTTTGTCACTATCTCTCTCTCTCTACCCTCCCCCCTCTCCCCCCTCTCTAACTTATATTTTATTTCATGATATTGTGTTTAAGAAAGTATCTAAATTAAGAAAAACTCAATTGAAGATGAAATGTCTGGCCCAATTGGAGCTAGTAATATGTCCTAAGGGATTTGAACAAGCTGGTAAATTGTCTAGCTAATGGGAGAATTGCATTTCAAATCAATATTATTGATAAAAAAAATTATCCTAAGAAAAGGATTTAGTGGTGGAGCAATTAAATTTCCCTGATCCACCTACAGACATGATCCAAATGGATCCTAAAACCCTCTAAGTCTTCATATAGTTAAAAACTATCACAAAGGGTAAATCTTTAAAAAAGGCGGATAACACTATCGAGCCTGAAAAACATTGAAAAACAAAGCTATCGAAGGCTTAAAATTACTTTGCATGAGAGCCGTCGAATCTGGCCAATCAACAGTCTAGATCCGATCAGCGTATTGCAATCGGCGAAGGCTATCGGAGGCAGCTATATGGGAAGCGCGATAGCGATCAGCGCGATCAAACGAGAGTCGTTGATCTATGTGCACAGATCAACGGTCTAGATTCGATCGCACTATCACATCGCTAATATATATATGGACTTAACTGCGGCCCGAAGGATCGGCGATATGCGATTGCAATATCGCAATATCGCATCAGAGCTATGCAAAGGAGCAGGGCTGATAATAACTATGACTACGATAGCCCGACCCAATAAAAATTATGAATGATATTTGATAATATTTCAAGTCCGCTAAAAGGGCTTTTTCAATGTAAATCGCATTTTCGTTAAATAAACGAAAAACGAAAGAAATGTGAATAAAGCGATAAACCGGACCCAAAAGGGTTTATACATGCAGGTATATATGTTTTGAGATCCGAAACAAGCAGGATTTCGGGCGGGCAGTAGGTGGTAAGTGGTTTTGGCCGGGCTCCGCCCGAGCCCGTACACTGGCTGCCACGTGGCCAGGCCCTAGAGAGAGAAAACCACCCTTTTTGGGCGGTTAACTCCCGTACGCATGAGCCGCCCAAAATGAACCTCAGCCGTTGGATCTAGATCTCTCAGATCAACGGTGGAGATGCGATAAGCGATATAAAGGCGAACCCGATAGGAGTTATAAGGCGGAATTTATAGTATTTCAAATCTGATAAACGGCATATTGGCAGATTTTCACAATTTTACGTGTATTTCTCTGTGTAAACAGAGAACGACCATTTTTGGGATTTCAAAGGCATCGATGGTCCCTTCCGTTACAGAACAGGTGGCCACCATCCCTGAAGGCGTTTAGCAATGATTGCTAACGCTCAAAGGGGGGTTTGAGCGGACAGAGGCCGAGAGCCAGAGAGCCCAAGAAGGGGAAACAAACAAATAGCGCCGATTGGCTTTAAAGCCACAGAAGACAGAACACAGGGACAAGCAGTGCTGAGACAGAGAGCAAACAAAGAGAGAGTCAGTAAGGAGAGTCTGTGTACTCAGAAAGACTTGGGGGATCCAAGTAAAACCTTGTTGTTTTGTATCTGTGTGTTGAGACTCAATTTGAGTTCACACTTTGTAAAACTCTGCTCTTGAAGACATAATAGAGAGGTCACCACTGAAGGCTGGACCAGGAGATGTAGCCCAAGAGTTTTGGGTGAACTCCATATTAAACTTGCTGTGTTTATGTGTGTTTGTCTATTATGTTTCTTTAACTGCTTCATTGCCTATATTATTCGCAATCTTATCGATCCGTTGCACTAAATGTAGGCAAATCCATGCACATGAGTCTGTAATACCTTAATAATTGTCTAAGATCTCATTATCAGATCAAGTGGTATCAGAGCTTTAGGTTTGTTAAGATTAGACAAGCTTGTGCTGGATTGTTGAATGCTAATTAGGTCAAATCTCAAATTAGGAGAAGGAGAATTGGTTAAGGTGAATCCAGAAATTGGAAGAGTCTATCCTCGGAGGGAAATGGCAGAAGAGATTCCCTTGGAATCAGACTCTCAGTTCATGGACAATTTCATGACCATGAGAGCCATGGTAGAAGAGATGTATCGAGAATTTAAGAAAGGTCGAGGTGAAAGTACTTCAACCTCCAAACAAGACAAAGGAACAGAGGAACCTCTTCTAGATGGCCATTCAGAAAGCAAAGTGAAAAGGTAAGAGCCTCCTCCATCAACACCTCCTTCTAGCCCTGAAAATAAAAAGAAGAAAACATCTATAATTAAATTAGATGTAAAATTTGATTTGCCAATATATGATGGAGAATTAAATACATAAAAGCTAGATAACTAGATTAGACAGATTGATGTATATTGTAGGGTGCAGAACATCGATTCAGAAAGGAAAAAGATTCAGCTGGCCAGCCTTCGCCTTGGAGGAACTGCCCTAGTGTGGTGGGAAGGCAGGACACAAGCTGATTTGAAGAAGCATGGTAAAATTCTTTCTACCTGGAGTGAATTTGTTTATGCCATTAAAAAACAATTCTATCCACTAGCTTATACGCAGCAAGCAATGATGAGTTGGCAAACTCTTCGACAATAAGGGGCAAAGTGTACAAAGCTATACCCAGGAATTTAGAAAAAGAGCTTTAATTCTAGGCATTTCTCTAGACTCACCTGAAACTTTGCTGAAGTATATAGGTGGTCTGCAATGTGCATAGCTATTTGAGGCACACCATTCTCATGTTTAACCCTACTAGCATAGATGAAGTATCAATTCAGGCTACACATCTAGAGGCTAGAGGCAAGAATGTGGACCCAGAGATTGGGGGATCATCAAAACCCACTGCAAGCAAAAACAAGGAAAAGAGGAAGCAGAAATGGAAGGAGAGGAAGGCAAACGTTGTACAAAAAGACAAACCTTCATGCACTCACTACAAGAAGGATGGACATGATGATGAACACTGCTGGTCTTTGCATCCAGAGCTAAAACCCAAGAAGTTCGGTGGTAAGAAGAAGAAGACTATTGCTACTATTCAAAAAGACTTAGGGTCAGACTCAGGTGATGAAACAACAATCACAGCCACAGGTATAAAAGGTAAAAATTCTAAAGCATCTACTAGTAATTCTGCACAATCTATTGATAATGAAGAAAATGAGAGGAAAAGACATGAGCTTTTTCATATTAGAGTTATTTCCAAGCATCAAAAGATTGATACTTTATTTGATAGTGGATCACAAGTAAACTTGATTTCTGAAGCAATTGTAAAGAAGTTGGAATTACTAACAACACCTCACAAGAAGCCATATCCATTAGGTTGGGTATGCGATAAAGCAAAGCTACAAGTGACTAGAGAATGTGAACTTATGTTTTCTATTGGGTCAACTTTTGTAGATGAGGTTGAGTTAGATATAGTTCCCTTGGATATATGTGGTATTGTTTTAGGAAGTCCTTACTTGTATGATAGAAAAGCCATTTTCTATAGAATTGAAAATAAGTATCAACTCACAAAAAATGGAATAGAATATATTGTAAGAGCTCATCAGCTCAAAAATAACTACACTCTCATAAACTCAAGGCAGATGAAAAGAATTGTAAATTCATGCAAGCAATTTTTACTAATGGTTGTAAAGGAAAAGACCCCTGATAAAACCAATGCATTTGAAGGCTGTGATGCTAAACAGAAAGCTGATTTAGATAAAGTTGTTTCAGAATATGATATCCTATTTCAAGAACCTAAAGTTCTGCCACCCAAAAGAGAAATTGTACATGATATTCATTTGCAGCAAGATACTCCATTGCCTAACATCGAAATGTACAGGTTATCCACTTTAGAGAACGCAGAGATCAAGAAGTAGGTATAGGAGCTGCTCGATAAAGAGTTCATAAGGCCAAGCACATCACCATGTGGATCTCCAATTGTGTTGGTGAGAAAGAAAGATGGTTCGTGGAGGATGTGCATTGATTACAGAGCACTGAATAAAATAACAATCAAGAATCGTTATCCTCTTCCTCGCATAGAGAATCTATTAGATCAGTTGAAAGAAGTTGTCTACTTTTCCAAGTTGGACTTGCGTAGTGGCTACCATCAAGTCAGAGTTGCAGAACAAGATGCATGGAAGACTGCTTTCAAGACAAAGCAAGGGTTGTATGAATGGCTAGTTATGCCTTTTGGCTTAACTAATGCTCCTGCCACTTTCATGAGAGTTATGAATGATGTACTCTGACCTTTTATTGATGATTTTTAATTGTATATTTAGATGACATTCTTGTTTTCAGTAAAACATGGGAAGAACATTTGAAATATGTAAAGCAGACTGTACATGTTTTTGAAAAAAGAAAATCTCTATGTGAAGTTATCAAAATGTGAATTTGGCAAAACATCTTTAAATTATTTGGGTCATATTGTAGGGGGTGGTGAATTGAAGATAGATCCCTCTAAGATTGAAGTCATTGTGAACTAGCCTAAACCCAAATCTGCTACAGAAGTTAGGAGCAGCACAATATTGGAGGAAGTTTATTGCTAACTTTTCCTTGATTGCAGCTCCCTTACATGCTTTAACAGGATTGAACAAGGTGTTTCAGTGGGGAGGCCAACAGCAGAAAGCCTTCGACAACTTGAAAGAAAAAATTAGTACAGCACCAGTACTAGCATTGATAGATCTTCAAAGACCATTTGAGATTGAAACAGATGCCAATGATTATGCCATGGGAGCAGTGTTGATGCAACATGGTAAACCCATATGCTATCATTCTGAGACATTTAATTCTACTGTAGTTAATTATCCCACATATGATAAAGAATTGTATGCATTAGTGCAAAGTGTGAAAAAGTGGAAACATTACCTATTGGGCAAAGAAACAATTATACATACAGATCATCAACCACTTCAATATTTGCACTCACAAACTAAATTGCAGCAATCAAGACACTATAGGTGGATGGGGTTTCTACAACAACATGAAAAACAAGATAATCAGAGATAGCTAACAACATGAAAAACATGGAAACAGCCAAAAAAAGGCCTCCTTCGACACAATCAAGATGGATTTGGAGAAAACGATGAAGTGGAAGGTTATTTTTCTTGCGAAAGGCTAACTGTATTATTTTTCCCTTCACTGCAAAATTTAGATTGCAATTTAGAGTCTAGACTAGAAGTTTGTCTTCGATGGTTAGTGTGTAATGTCCCTCCCTTCTCAATAAATTTTGCTAAGGGAAGAACTACAATTTTGCAATTTTGAAGCCATCACAATTTTTGGACACCAACTTAGGAAAAGTGGGTCAAACATTTGAGTGGAGGGGCCCAGAAAGAGAAGGAAGGCAGCAAATATAAATAGGAGGGGGCAATTATTGGGACATTTGATAACTTGACATTTACCATTGTTGCTCAAGTTGTTTAACTAAGTCACAAGCGTTGTTTAGCACCAGAGTTTTCCAAGGAGAAAACTGACCCATTCTTCGGCGGACCTTGAATGCCACCCTAGGGAGGTATTACTAAATTCAGTGAGGATAAAATATTGTGGGAGATTGTGGTACCTTCAGCCAGTTCGTACTCCATGGGGGATGCAGGTGCCAAGTCATGCCATTCAATAGAGCGAGTTTCCAGGGGCATTTTGGCCGGAAAATTTTGGAGGAAATTCACTAGGGGTGGACCAGCGATTGTGGAAACTTTCAAGGATGGAGGTTGCTGCTCTTGAGGGGGCCAAATTTGTCATTCTTGGGCCTGCGCAGAGGGTCACTAGGCAGAAATTCGTGGCGGGGATCTACTCTCTTGTAACGGATTTTGGGGAAGAAATCCTCTCTCTACCGGGGGTAATTTCTGGAGGATTTCTACAGCAGATTGAGGAGGGATAATGCCCACCCACAGCAGTAGTGATTTTGGAGGACATGGTTTCTAGCAAGGAGGGCGTAGAACAAAAATTGGGTAATTCCAGGAGGTCGGAATTAGCCCAATTCCTTTCTGGTTTTGCTGAACTGGTCACAAGGAGCTCGCACCTATTTTTGCAGAATTTTTGGAAGTATTTTGAGCCCTCAAATTCCAGTTTGCCTACAGCAGCAGTGCAGAAAATTTCTGGGTGCAGCATACAGCCTGTTGGAGCCATTTGCGTGGGAATTTTCAGCTATCTTCACCTGGGTATTTGCTTGCTTTCATAGCAAGCCCATGTGCACACTTTCCACCACCTATTGTAACCAAAATTCCAGCATATTATCAATAAAATGGCTCAGATTCCTTGTTGCTGCATTACGGGTTTTTAATTTTTGCTGCTTGTGTCATTTTCCAGAATTTTATACTTGTTCATATGTTGTAGCTAGTGCATGTCTTTGGTATTTTACTGTAAATTTCCATTAGGAATATTACATAGTGGTGCCTTGTATGGTTTAACCCAGCTTTAATCGGGCAACCTTTTGTACAAGTAGTTGCAGTGTTATGGATACAACCATTTCTATAAATAGCATGTTCAATTGGCACAAGGGTAATAGGTTTGCTTCAGCCAAAGGACTCTAAAGAAATGGTTGAGTGGGGGAAAGCTACAAAGCCTTTACGAGGCTTATAGAAGCCATGGTTGAGTAGAAGAATCCATTTCAATGATACATTTCACACCAAACCAGAATGATCTAAGCACTTTGTACTGGAAAATTGGAAAAGAAAACTATAATTTCCTGGTCAGAAGAAATCACAGATAAAAAGAACGAGCATTTCTTTGATATACTTAAACAAACAATATTTTAGTAATTTTTATAGTTTCCCAAATATTTTATGGTAAGATATCATTTTTTTTATATCTGACATTGACAAATCCGAAATGCAGTGATTAGCAGATCACATCTTTTACTATGAAATAGTAGCAGATTATTCTATTAGATAACATAAAAAAGGTGCCCACTTGCCTTATCAAATTGACCTCAATTTTTTAAGGCTGAACGGATGAAGTTAGTTTTAAAAGTAATTTAACAGAAGGCATTCTCATAGAACAAAACATGACTTGGTTGATATTTAATACACAGTAACCAAATATACTGCCAAGCTGAAAAAGTGATCATTATCCTTGCAATAACAGTAAGAGTACAGAAAGCATAACAATGTCTCCTGCTCATTTCAACTTTGCCACAGTAATTTCAGGTCTGTGTAATCTATAAAACTGTAAGTAAGCATTACATGTAGCTAATATCTTAAACTTGAAAATAAACTTATATTTCATATTGTCTGCAGTTTAATGTAGAACACTGACAAGTTCATAAGAAATAACCAATACCTTTGAGCAACCTCTTTGCGTACAGTGTAACGGATCTTTTTATCAAAACAACGTTCCTTACGCTTTTCTCGAAATCTTGTAAGAGATGCAAGTCTTTGTGGTTGATTTAAACGATGTGAAACATCTGACAAGCCCTAGTCATGACGTCCCAGACAGCAGAAAGCAATCAGCTGGCTAAACAGAAGAATAAACTAATAGACCTATTGATAAATATCACATAATATATATCGTGTATGGTTACCAAAAAGGGTTTGAATCTAGAGGCAAACCTTCTGATGATGAAGAGTGGCAATGGGCATGCCAGCCATGCTATTTGGTATTTCCCGACCCCCCAACAATAAAAGCACTTGCTGTACCTGAATCCAAGTTACAATACAAAATGGATAACTTGTTCAGTCAATAGACAATGATCTACATAAATCTTGATTAGTTAAAAGAAAAGGGAACCTGACATTTGTCAGCTACATCACAATTTCATGGAAATACATGCTTGAGAAATAAAGAAATGATGTCCACAAATGACCAAAGTAGGTCAACAGGACTTGAAATCACATCCAGCAGAATAGAAAAGAACTAGGGTGCAAACGCTAGGGAGTGGGGAGTAGCTAAACATTAAAATACTAGAATAATATGAACAAGGTAAATATTACAAATTTATAAATATAGTGAGAGGGGGTAAGCCTAAACCATAAGACCCAAGCACCCATACAATTTGCCTTCAAGGGAAATGAAAACAAAAGCTGGAAACGTAGATAAGAGATCAGTGCTGTCACGCATCTATACCAATGCACAAGCCCAAGGGTTAGCTCAACCAGTTGGCAACAATGTTGCTGGGCATTTGACTGGTTCTGTGGGAACAGATGCCCTGTTAGAATCTTCCTGGGTGAGGCATGCTAGTCAATTCCAAAAGGTTTAACAGGGATGCCATCCAGAGATGTGAGGAAGCACCCCTTAGGTTTTCCTGCGAGGGTTTCCTTGGAAAAAAAATCTATATCAATGCTCAAAGCAAAAGCAGAGGGACCAACAGTATCATCATCCAACACCCTGATAGGACAAATACAGGATCCAATAATATCTATCAGAGAATTTTCGACACTAAAAACACTAGGCTGGACAATCCCCAGTGGATGCAGGATGCCTCTCCTGGAAACTCCTCAACATACAAGCCTCCAGAAGTAAAATAGCCCTAAAAATGTCCATCTACAAAAAAATAACGCTTGAACAATTTGTAGAAGAAAGCCATAGTTTTATTTCTTGGATATTCCGAATTTCTCAGGAAAGGATATGACTTTCGACCAAGCCATGAAATATTTATTTATTACATAACATGAATGCTGAGAAAAAATACGCTTTGTCTGTTTCATCTTTCAAAAATGAAGTTTTTAGACTCGCTCCGTGACAACAATATGCCTACAAAAGTGTACAAATTTTACCTTGTTTTATATCAGAGATGTCTCTTAATATTATATAGATGTGCCAAAAATAGTTGAGAAACATCCAACGTTTAACATACATAAAAGAAATAAATAAAACTACAAACAAACTAACAAATAAAAATTAAAATAATTAAAAAAAAAACATGCAAGTTGACTCCATTTCCTCAGCAGTAACTGACTGGAGAATGTTTATAATGCAAACATACTTCCATCCACAATTTGGAGGAGGAATCTCATCAGTTAGTTTTTTCCCTCTCTTTCAGGGCCAGGCCTCTAGATGATGGCATAAAATACCTATGCTTTCAGCTCAAGCCTAACAGTTACAGGAAAGCGGACTGGGTATGGCTTCTACAAAAGGTGGAAAAAAGGCTGAAATGTTGGTGCTACAAATGGCTATAAAGAGCAGGAAGGTTAGTACTCATTAAATCAGTACTGGAAGCCATTCCAATATACTGGATGTCGCTTACATGGATACCAAAGGGTATCCTAGAGAAAATCAGAAGAATCTACAGCAATTTTTTATAGTCTGGTAGGCAGGAGAAAAGGGTTCTCCCCCGGATTAAATGGGACGAAATAGTTTTGCCTAAACGTCTGGAGTGGATGGGGTCTGAAGAACATTTATTTGTTTTCCAAAGCATTGGCTGCAAAATGTGGCTAGAGACTTATCTCAACGCTGTGTCTCTGGACATTTGTCGTCATTCAAAAATATATAGCACCAAGCTTGCTGGAAGATTGGATTAGGAGGGATAGCAAACCTCCGTCAAAAATATCTGTTGTTTGGAGAGCTGTTTTAAATACTTTCAGTCTCATCAGCAATAGTCTGGCCTGGAAGGTTGGCAATGGCAACAGAGTGAGGATAGGACTTGATCCTTGGCCAGGTAGTGGGCAAAATCATGTTCTGCCCCAACCACTCATTGACTCTCTTCATGACAGGGGACTCTCTAAACTTGCACACATCGGCAGCCCAGCCAAAACTACCATTTGTAGACAAGGATGGATGACTGCTGGGGAGCTGGGATTAGAAGCAGCTTTTCATAAGTCATGGAATGCATATGTAAATGCTCTGAATGCTAATCATATTAGACTAACTGACAGAGAGGACAAGCTTATCTGGAGTTCCTCTCCTTTTGGTGAATATGTCCCCAAGCTTGGATACATCACACTGATTGAAGTTCGAGTCCCCGCAGAGTTAAAGTGATGGAGGAAAATGCTTTGGAGATCTAAGTGCCCAGCCAAGGCAGAACTTTTTATGTGGTGCCTAAAGAAAGATCCCAACCTGAGATGTGCTTCAAAGAAGGTATGTGATTGGGCCTGATTGGTGCCCCTTGTGCAAAAACAGTGATGAAACGATTATTCACGTTTTCCAGGAATGCCCTTTCATCAAACAAATCTGACCAGTATGCCGAGCAACTGTAAGCCAGCTAGGACAGTGGGAAGGATCAGCTATGGAAGAATCTTGGAGAAGGTGGCTTTCAAATCTCAGTTTGTGTCCTTATAAGGCACTCCCTTTGATCATTTGCTGGGGGGTGTAGCTGGCACAAAACAACGCTATATTCCAGGACCAACCATCATCTCTTGATCATGTAGTGACCGAAGCCCTTGCTATCCTCAGTCACTTTCCTCAGGAAAAAGGTTCTGCTCCTACAAGAGTTATTGGTGAAGAATTTCCTAATTGATCACAGCCATGGGCTTATTTTGATGGAGCTTCATGTGATCAGGGTCAAAGGAGAGGAGGAGGATTCGTACTTTTCTTATCTGAATCTCATACTTTGCATGTCAAAATGGGGTTTGGTCGGGGACAAACAACCAGGCAGAACTTCTTGCATGCAAACATTTATTACTTTTTTCTATGGAAAAAGGATGTGCTCGATTACAGGTTTATGGGGACTTGATGTTGATTATTAGCTGGGTTAACAGAACTCAAGTGTGTAGAAATCTTCTTGCTCCTCTTGCTGATGACATATTAAGGATTAAAGACAGTTTCACTTACATCTCATTTTCTCACATATACAGGGAACGCAACCAGACTGCAGACCACCTATTAAAAGAAGGTATAAATTTGGAAAAGATTTGTGGCAGGTACTGGAGCAGTGTGAGGACAGCAGCTATGAGTATTTTCACAGGCCTTTCAGGGACCCCTGGAAAGGCAGGACTGACTTGTACATCTTTTTTGTCACTCTGTATATCTGCTCATCATCACAGACTTGTTATATCTAGGCTGTTCTGTTTACACAGTACGATCTGCTATCCTTTTTCTGATATGATGTCTAGAACTATTTCTCTAACAGTCACTGTTTTTTGAAACTTTGAATGGCTTTTATGTGAAGAAGCTCTAAAAGCTCATAGAACAGATGCTCAAAACAGCACAAATACACCCTGTGTGTATCTTCAGAATGTAATTTTGGATCATTTTTACAATGAATGAAAATTACGGTTTTCTTCCAGGGAAAAAAATGCAAACACTGTAAACTTGAAATTACAATAAAATTGTAAACAGTGGCTAAATATCAAATAAGCAAATCATGCAGTACATAATAATCTAACTAGTTTCAGATTTCAGCTATTTGCCAACACATTTATATTTTGGCTCAATAGAATTGATCATAATACAAATTATTATTTGAATGCATAAGCATAGTGTTCCCAGTGTTTATAAGTACTGCAGTCGAAATTCAAAGCCAAAAGCTGAAAAATTACCTTCTCTGGTGCCACCATATCAAAGACATAGACCTCGCCTTGATATGAGAGTGTAAGTTGATTTGTTCCCTGACTGCGGACAGGGACAACCGACTGGGGTTCTGCGAGATTGTCGCCATCTGATTGAACATCTGCTTCCTCCATGCAATTATTGTCTCCATCTCCTTCATCCTGTTCTTCTCCAGCACCATTGTCATTGCTATGGTGCAATGGATGTCCATGCTCATCACTGTGCATGTAATGTATATGCATATGCCCACTATCTACTCCTTGAAATTGGGCTCCTTGATGTCTGTGAGGATCTCCCTCATTTTGGCCTTGCATCAGTATCCCATGCATAGGGGCATGGTGTGCAGCTACATGAGCATGTGCATTAACAGCATGGATCGGCGCTTGCCGATCAGGATAGAAACTATGATGCTGGTGGTTGTTATGAATAACTCGAGACTCTGGATCAAGATTGTCTGTATCCGACATGTTTCTCGCATAGCTATGCACAGTTCAGCTAGAATAATCTAGTAAGTTGCATCTGTTAATGGCGGCTGAAGGTGCAAGTCATAGCTTCCAGAGAAAATGCAGTGTACAAGTTAATTTCAAAATAGTGGCTGTGGTAGTTCACAAATATCTTTGGGTTTATGCATTTGGCCTGTAACAAAACAAAATTCCTTTTACATTGTTATTACCATGCAAATTTGACGCAAGTATTTTTAAGCGTAGATTCAATGACGATAATAGGAACAGAAAACCAGAGAGAACGTCCAGAGTAAAATTTACGATTATATACAATATAGAAGTCCTAATTCTTCTAAAAGCTACAAAAATCGTGTCCATCAAGCCGTGGGCGTGGTTGTGGTCTCGTTAGCGAGTTATGTAGTGCTTGCCATGATAATGACCCTGGTTCAAAACTTGGCAGAAATGCTCCCCGTAATAATGTGGTTGATCAAATCTTTCCAAGGCCTGAGGCCGTGTTAATGGATTAGTAACTGGCTTTGTACTAATGTGGAGGTGCTGTTAATGGTGGTCCCTGTGCTAATCCAGTTGCAGTCCTTAGCAATAATGTGGTTGACCAAATCTCCCAAGGCGTGGGGCCATGTTAATGCATTAATCACTGGCTTTGTACTAATGTGGAGGTGCTGTTAATGGTGATCTCTGTGCTAACCCAGTTGCAAGTCCTGGGTGACTTCGAATATTGAGTGAATAGCATCCCCTCAGTTACGGCTACTTAAAAAGCGGGTCTTCTATGGAGTTCCGCCATCCCTCTCCGGTCAAAAGAGCTTGACCAAACAAAACAGTTCTTAAATTTATTTTAACCTAATTATTATTTTCCGGAGAAATATTCTAATATCCCTAATGTTCTAGATACCCTACCAGTCCAAAATAGCAAATCATCCAGATATGTTTTCCAGAAGATCAACAGATGGAGGAAGCAGAAAAAAATAAATAAATCGAATAAGCCCATGTCAGTCAAATGTCAAATTTAAATTCATTCTTAACGACCAACAAAATCGATTTCAAATTTCCTTAACCCAAGTCATGAAAAACCCATTAAATAAATTTAAAAAGCCCGCTCCAACACTTATATAAATTTTAGCATGCGCTGGAGTCCAATCCATGCGGGAACCCACGAAAATGGTAAGAAAATGGAATCTGTGAAACATTAAGAAGGTAAGACTAAAACAGATGGCAGCGATGTCAAATTTTGCATGGATGAGTTAATGTCGAATTTCAAGTTGGAGCTTAAGTCTACAGTCTAACAAAATGGGCAATGGCAGAGAATGAATTTGGGTGTTTTTACCCTTTCAATTACCTGGTAATCAGACCATTTAAATATTGGGCAAATTTAGGTCAGCAATGAGAGAGAATGGTGAATCCCAAATTGAATAGAGGCTCTACAGCACTCAAACTTCTGGTTTCCAGTTTCAAGAGGATTCCGATTTACACCTGGCATTGGAAGAAGATCTCGTTAAGCCTTTCTCTGATGACGATCTGCAGGATTTTGCTTCACTAACCATTCCCCCAAGCTATGAATATGGCTTCGGATAGAAACTTCATTACCTTTATTTAAGCATTTCGATTTTTGTGGATGTCGAATAGCTTCGTGCTCCAATCGTGTGATCACGCGTATAATCTCTGTATTAATCACTGGCCTTACGAAAATACACAGAAAAAGAGTAAAGCTACTCGACTTTTGGCAGGGGCATCGCTGAGCATTGCCATTGTTGTAAATTAGAATGGCCAGTCCAACTTTTATATGGTTTCTTAATAAAATGATTTTACTTTTATTTTTTTAATTATTTGTATGGTTATTCAAAAAAAAATAGGTTTTAATATTAAATATTTTTAAAAAATAATTAAGTCTTAGTGGCACAATTGGTTGAGGATGGCTTCCTTACCTAAACACCCAGAATCAACCTTCGCTAGGTAGTTGCACCTGTGTTAGGGGAGGAGACATGCTAAAAAAACCCCGTCAGCGAATCTTCGAGTGACTTTGACGGCTTAGATGCATGCTAAAAAACTCAGTAAGCTAGTCAAGTTCCGAGTAACTTTGACAACTTAGATGCCCATGGATTAAGACTCCTCAAACCAAAAAGCAAACCTGGAAGATCACACACAACTTGATAAACAAAAAAATAATATGTTTAAAAAATAATTAACATTGTTTATTTTAATAGTTAATGCAAACAAAATCAAAAATATATATATATATATATATTATTCATTAATGTTTTATCTTATATTTTTTAATGAATATGTTAACTTGAAAATTATATAATATTTTTTTATATCAAAATTATTAAACTATTTTTAATTCATTTTAAATTGGATTAATTTAATACATTTTTTTGGGAAATTTTAAATTACTTTATATCTAGTTTATATAGGTAATTTAATTAATTGATTATTGTTATGAAGTATTATGTAAACAATGAGACTTAAGGTTCAAATCCCCACTTAACTGTTAAATTGACAAATAAAAGAAATAATTATAAAAATTAATTTGATTAATTGAGTGTCAATTCGTAAAGCACTTCACCATTAAGAAATCACAAAATCCATTATCTTTACAAATAATATTTTATTTAAATTATTTTTATGTGGTTTAAATTAAAACTCACTTGTGATTTTTTAATATAACTTTTTATTTTATTTAAATTATTTTTATGTGGTTTAACTTAAAACTCTTTTGTGATTTTTTAATATAACTTTTATTATATTAAATTTGAGATTTCTTTTATTTAAATTATTTTTATGTTGTTTAAATTAAAACACACTTGTACCCCCGATCGGGGTGAGGGAAGTGGAGAGTATGACCAGAATGACAGCACAGGGGAGAGGTTGGCCAGGCCGGCCACCAACTGCCCTCATAATAATTCAAAGGGACGCGGTGGCATCCTACATGCCTGAGGGAATTCCGAGGCATCGAGGTGACAGGAGAGTGGGGGAAGAGGAAGGAGGAAATGGCGGTGGAAGTGGGATGGGACGCAGGACAGGTGGGAAAGGGTTAATGAGGGTGGCTAAGGGGGGAAGAGAGATTAGTGTGCAGCGAAGGAAGGTGGAGAACGGAGCTGAGCGGGAGTCGGATTCTTCAGCGGTCGAGTGAAAGTCTGATCCGAATTAAACAGGAACGCAACAAATTACAGAGATAACCATATACACAAAGATGCAGCGGAAATAATACTTCATTTCATTAATGGAAAATACTGAAATATGCTTACAATCAGAAATGGAAATAAACCAGCTAGGGCGATGGTAGCTTATCTCTGAGAAGAGATGTGATGGCTACATGCCTCTGAACTGTGTTACAATGAGGCTCGAAGGCCTATTTATTGTTGAGAAACAATGAAAAACCCTTAACATTCCAAAACCTAACCCTAGGAGATGAAACGCCAAACTATGGGCCCCGTTTGGGGGTAAGTTGGTACATCAACTTCCCGGGGTCGTAACTTTGGCACATGATCTCCGTTTGACACGTACAATAGCTCATTAGAAAGATCTATCAAAACGGCTCCGGAAGTTCAGGACCCGAAAAACTGCTAAAAATAGTAAGTTGTGCTACAATTAAGGAAACTGAAAATGCTGAGAAAGACAATGGTGGGGGTCCAGGTGGACTTGGCAGGTGGCCACCAATATCCACCTTGATCATTCCTCCCCCCTTAGGAAGCAATGGTCCCCATTGCGTTGAGTTCCTCCATGAGATGAGGAAACTCCTGCTGAACTTGTTCCCTGGTGAGCCACTTGCCCTGCTGAAGGAGTTGGCCTGCTTTGACAACTCGATACAGTTGGATATTCTGTTGGCGAGTGTTCTTGATCTGTGTGTCCATGATCCGATCAGTTGCAGCTTGTTCCATGCAATCTGGATTTAATTCTGTGGGTTTGAGCTGTTCTGCAATGTCGGATGTGTCTAGCAATGGTGGAAAGTATGGCCGAAGGCGGTCCACATTGAACACTGGGTGCAGGCCAAGGAATGGGGGAATGCTGAGCTCAAATGCATTGTCTCCCATAGCCTTAGTAATGGTGTAAGGACCATATCGGAGTGGTCTCAATTTCCGATAGGCTCCAGTAAGGCGTTCCTTTTGCAAATGCAACCAGACTTTGTCGCCCGCCTGAAACTTGTGTGGCACCCGATGTTGATCATGTCGCTGCTTGTACTTGGCATTTGATTTCTCAAGAATGTCATGGACCTGCTGGCGAATATGTTGGATGCGCTCAATGAAGCTGGTGGCCTTATCTGTTTCGGACTGGACATGAGCTGAATTCATGTGAGTAGCTGCAAGTGGCATGGCCACATCAATGGGGCATAGTGGCTGGAATCCCAAACCCACCTGAAAAGGGCTATGGCCAGTGGAGCTGTGAAGAGCTCGGTTGTAGCTGTGCTGAACATAGGGGAGGCTCTCGTCCCATGTGCGTGGATGCTTTGAGTTATACATGCGCAGAATGTGCACAATCATCCTATTGACAACCTCTGTCTGGCCATCAGTTTGAGGATGGAAGGCTGTGGACTTCGTGAGTTTGGTGTCGAGCATTGACCAGAGACTGGACCAAAATGTGCTGAGAAACCGACTGTCCCGATCTGAGATGATAGACTGTGGGATCCCAAAGTGCACCCACACTCGTTCAAATAAGAGTTTAGCAGTGGCTTCTGCTGTGATATTCTTCTTGCAGGCCACCATAATGGCCATCTTCGAGAACCTGTCAACGACCACAAAAACACAGTCATTTCCATGCTTAGTGGAAGGAAGGCCTGACATGTAATCCATGGAGATGGATTCCCAAGTTCGACTAGGGGTAGGCAACGGGGTATAGAGGTCGTGCTTCTTAATGGCCGGTTTGGCAATGGCACAGGCAGTACATGATCGGATGTACTTCCCAACATCTTGTCGAAGATTCGGCCAATAGAAATAATTTTGTAGTACTGCCACTGTTTTCTCGACCCCGAAATGCCCAACAGCCCGACTGTAGTGTGCTTCCCAAATCATCTTGGCACGCTCGCTTGAAGGAACACAAAGGTGACCGAGGTGGCATAATAGGGCATCCTGGAGGTGAAAATCTGCAACCTGTCGACCCTCCAAGAGTGTCTGGTATGTGTGGCCGAATTCTGGGTCGCTTTTGTAGAGAAGTGGCCAATCAGTAGTCTCGTGCCCACAAGAGTTGAGCACGGTGGTTAGCGCCATGATCGGTGGTCGACTGAGGCAATCTACAACATTATTGGTGCTGCCCTTTTTATACTTGATATTCAAGTGAAACTGTTGCAGGTATGTAGACCACTTCTGATGGCGATCATTCTGCAATTTCCCTTGGGTCTGTATGAACTGTAGAGGTCGGTGGTCTGTGTGGATGACCGTTTCCTTCCCCAATATGTAATGCTTCCATTGTCGGCAGGCCTGTACAATGGAATACATCTCTTTATCATAAGTGGGGTACTTCCGGACTGTGTCTGAAAGTGTTTCACTGTGATATGCCACTGGATGTCCATGTTGAGTAAGGACTGCCCCAATAGCATAGTCAGAGGCATCTGTCTCGACCTCAAATGGTTGTTGTAAATCTGGTAACGCGAGCACTGGTGCCGTGCAGAGGCGATCCTTCAACTCCCTGAATGCCTTCTGTTGAGATTCAGACCAAAAGAATTTTGCTTTCGCCCCGCCCTTGGTGACTTGACTCAAGGGCCAAGAAATATGAGAAAACCCCAACACAAACCTGCGGTAGAAGTTGGCAAGACCTAGAAAGTTGCGGAGCTCTGTTAGAGTGGTTGGAGAGGGCCAATCCCGAATGACTTGGATCTTGGCTGGATCGACATGCACCCCCTGTTCATCAATGATGTATCCCAGATACTGAACCTGGGTCATGCCAAAAGTGCATTTCTCCAAATTGGCACATAGCTTGTGTTGCCGCAGTGTTTGGAGAACCTGTCGGATGTGGTGGAGGTGCTCTTCCCAACTTTGGCTGAAGATCAGAATGTCATCCAAGTATACTACTACAAAGGAGTTGGTGAATGGCCGCAAGATGTCATCCATTAGCCTCATAAAGGTTGCAGGAGCATTCGTCAATCCGAAAGGCATGACCAACCATTCGAAGAGGCCCTCCTTGGATTTGAAGGCAATCTTCCACACATCGGAGGGTTCGATTGGTACCTGGTGATATCCCGACTTCAGGTCGATCTTGCTGAAATATTTCGCCCCCTTTAGTTGGTCTAGGAGGTCATCAATCCGCAGGATCGGGTACCTATTACGGACAGTGATCTTGTTCAGCGCCCGATAGTCAATACAGAGTCTCCACGTCCCATCCTTCTTCTGTACCAACACGATCGGGCTCCCACAGGGCGATGAACTCGGACGGATGTGACCTTTCTGCAGGAGCTCCTGAATCTGCCTCTTGATTTCATCGTTCTCCAGAACGGAGCGCCGATAAATTGGTCCATTGGGTAGCGGCGCACCTGGGGTCAGATCGATGGAGTGCTTGACTTGACAGTGCAGAGGAACCCCTACCGGGGAGGTGAAGATGTCCTCGTACTCCTCCACAATCTTGTCCATTTGTAGTTGTCGTGCAGAGGGGCCCCGTTTGGAGGCCGTGGCCACTGTCTTCTTCTTTCCTTGAGGGCGTATCATCAGGAAAACAAATTTCCTGGTTTTGGAAATAATCTTACTGCATTGTTTTGCAGTAATCAAAGAGAGGGCGGCAGGTGGTGCTACCTCTGGTATCCTGAACAACTTATTTCCCAATGTAATAATAACAGCACGGGGCCTTGATTCATACACAGCATGTTGCTTCCACAAGTATGGTTGTCCTAGTAATACATCACAAACTTCAAGGGGAGCAATGTCACACAATACCTCATCCGTGAAGGGCTTGATGTTGTATGGAAGGCGACACTGCTGGCTCACGCGAAGATCTCGTCCTTGGTGAAGCCACCCAATGGTGTATGGTTGTGGATGTGCTGTGGTCGGTAAGCCCAACCGCTTCACGACCTCTGCCGAAATGAGGTTCTTTTGACTCCCGCTATCAACAATGAATTGTATTGGGGAGCCCTTTACCCACATCTGGGAGTGGAAGAGACGCTCCTCCTCCTCTGGATCTTTGCGGTAGCAACAGTGGCGCTGGGGTCTGCATCAATGATCTGCTTCCCTTTTTCATACCCCTTATCGGGTTCTGACTCAGAGTCGGAACATGCATCTGATTCTGAAACCTTTAGCTCAGCCACCAGTGACTGCTTGGCCCGACACTCACTTGTGTTGTGAGTGGAGCTCTTATGGAACTCGCACCATTTTCCAGTGTCCTTTCTCGGCTTCGCGGCGCTGTTCTTTGCTTGCAGCTTCGGCTGGTTGTCTTGGGTTGTCCCGCCTTGGCTTTGTCCTTTGTTCTGTGGTTTAGGGGCACCTTTCCCCTGCTTTGGATTCGCAGATCCAAAGTCTCGCTTCTTTTGTTTAAACTTCTGCTCGACCTTGACGACATACCGGTATGCTGCGCCGAGCGAGGGGATGTTTAGGAATTGTATTTCTTCCTGGATGTACTTGTGCAGGCAGCCACGGTATTTGAGTATCAAATGTTGCTCCGAATCCTTGATACCCAACTTTGTGCGAAGGGTATGGAAAAGATTGGTGAACTCCGGCACGTCTTGGTCCCTTCCCTGCCGCAGCGTGGTCCACTTTATGTATTCATCCTCATAGCTCCCGACAGGGTAGTACTGCTCCTTGATGGCATCCCGGAACGAATCCCAGGTGGGTGCGGCTGAAAATAGTGAGCCAGTACTCTCATCCTTCTGCTCGCAGTAGGTTTCCCACCAGTCCTTGACGTGGGGGGCTGCTTTGAGGAGAGCAAAAACAATCTTTTCCCGACTCGAAAATTCATGAACAGAAAAATAACCCTCTAGCAGATTTAACCATTTATCTACGGCATCTGCATCTATCTGACCCTCGAATATGGGGATTTCAAAATTAACTTGTACCTTAAAGGGTGTGGCGTTTCCAGAGTAGCTGCTGGAAGTCGATGCGTTGCTTCTGGGTAGCCGCTGAAGGATCTGAGCAAAGCTGTCCATCATCGCGTTCCGTTGTCGCTCGAGGGCTTCTTCGAGCAAGATTTTAATGGGATCTCCTGCCCCCTCGTCTTTCTTCTCGTCCGCCATGGGAGGCCGTCGGGATTTGCGAGGCTGGTCTTGCAAAGGTTCAACCAGTTCAAGCCCTAACTCCTTATATCCCGACCTTGTTGGGGACATGCAAAGAAAAACAGAGAAAAAGCAGACCGCTCTGATACCACTGATCCGAATTTAAACAGGAACGCAACAAATTACAAAGATAACCATATACACAAAGATGCAGCGGAAATAATACTTCATTTCATTAATGGAAAATATTGAAATATGCTTACAATCAGAAATGGAAATAAACCAGCTAGGGCGATGGTAGCTTATCTCTGAGAAGAGATGTGATGGCTACATGCCTCTGAACTGTGTTACAATGAGGCTCGAAGGCCTATTTATTGTTGAGAAACAATGAAAAACCCTTAACATTCCAAAACCTAACCCTAGGAGATGAAACACCAAACTATGGGCCCCGTTTGGGGGTAAGTTGGTACATCAACTTCCCGGGGTTGTAACTTTGGCACATGATCTCCGTTTGACACGTACAATAGCTCATTAGAAAGATCTATCCGAGCACTATCATTGTTGGAACGGGCAACATCGGTCCATTCCATGGACCCATGTTTCTCCTGGATTCCCCAAAAAACGTCGTTTAGGGCCTCAAAACGGCTCCGGAAGTTCAGGACCCGAAAAACTGCTAAAAATAGTAAGTTGTGCTACAATTAAGGAAACTGAAAATGCTGAGAAAGACAATGGTGGGGGTCCAGGTGGACTTGGCAGGTGGCCACCAATATCCACCTGGATCAAAGTCCGGGTATGTTTTCTTAGTATTAATTCTTGCATCTCTTTTGGCCATTCATAGTATGTTGGAGGAGAGGGGGAGCTAGGAATCGCTAAGGGAAGGAGGTGTCTGAGCGGGTCTGCAATTTACACTGTAACGCACAGTAGGTGGCGGAGGGGGGCAAGATGGGAAATGCAGAGGAAGGGGTGGTTCCAAACGAGGCAGAGGTTTGTATGGTAAGGAAGCACGAGGACCAAAACAATGGCTTGCTGGGGTACTGTAGGAGCAGGGCAAAGGGGCAGCCTGAGGAAGTTAAGCATGCAATCTAGGTGGGGGATAGGACAACTAAGGGCACACCCATGTCTAACCCAAGGGGAGAGAGACCAGGGAGTATCCAGACCAACAGGAGAAACTGGAGTGGGGAGGGCAAGCCCAGCGATAAGGATATGCAGGCGTTGGGGATAAGTGTAATTTCTGATAAACTAACTTTTGATGTTGATCATTGTAAACAGGCAGCTGTAGAGTGAAAGATGGCTCTCCTGGGCAAAGGAAGGGGTCGTGGAGGAAGAGGGAGGCAAAGCCAGCCAAGCAGAAACGACCCAACGACCTCCACACCAGTATATCAGAGGCGTAGCAGGCAAACCATGAGGACGACTGTGCAGGAGGCCGCATGTGCATACAAAGAAGGAATAGACATTGACATTCGTCAGCTCATACAGGAAATGGAAGACAATGTCATGGAAGAAGACTCTGAGCCCAAGATGGAGGAATGGGGAGATATCATCCCCGACCCGGGGCATACCAGAGGAAGGATGACACTCTACAAGCAAGCCTTGCACATGTACTGGGTGTTGAAGCGCTTACTTGCCAGGGCGCTGGAGCAGGTGGCGGGCGAAATGGCAGAAATCACCCAAGGTATGCCAAATATCAAGAAAGATATGAAAAACCTGCAAATCATAATGATTATGCAGGACAGCAAGCTGGATGAAATCCAACAACAACTGAAGAAGCTATCTCCAGCACCGGGGGACTCGACGGCAGCACCTGAAAATGTGGAAGACCGAAAGGATTAATTCATGCAGTTTATAGTCTGTTTATTTTTTAGGATAGCATTTTCTTTTCAATAGTTTTATGTTAGGTTGGAACATGATTAGTGACTTTTGTTGCGAGGTTTACTTAGCGTGGATTGAAAGACTTATTAATTTTTGCTACTGGATGGCCTATAATAATTTCAGGTGGCCAACAGACTTGGTTTCCCATATGGGCAAGTTGAGGCCACCAAAATGTTGTATATGGATCAACTTGATTTTATATAAATAGAAAAAGAAAGGCACCACCGCAGCTTACAAAAAAAAACACACTTGTAATTTTTTTAATATAACTTTTTATTATATTAAATTTGGGATTTCTTAAATTAAAATTTCTTAAATATTAAAATATATTAATTTTTTAATGTGTAATTTTTAATTTTTTAATTTTGTGTTAGGTATTAATTTATTTTTATTAAAAAGAAATTATATTTGATGTTTTTAAATATTTAATCAATTTAGATAGTTCAGTTTGAGGGCTTGGCAGCAAGAACCCTTGTCGTCGTTGTCTTTTGTATTTTTATAGTCTGGTTCGATCGTCATCACCGCAGGTGCTCTTATCATCGTCGTCATCCATTGCATATGCTCTGGTCATCTCCGTTGTGTTGTTATGCTTCTTGTTGTTGGCCCAGTTTTTGTGAAGAGAGTTGAGGGGGTTAGGGTGTTTCAGCTTTGTGCCTCTCTTTTTTCTCGATCTTATGTAGGGAGTTGAGGGGGTTGGAGTATGGCAGCTACATATTATTTTTTTCTCCAATTTTGTGCCTCTCTTGGTCAATTTCAATGTTGGTGGGTGACAATGGTTCGAGTTTGTGGCGGTTCCTTCGTTGCCTTGGCCAGTTTCTTCTTGTGCTCAATGGTGTTGCTACTGCGGTTGTGGTTGTTTTCCAAGCGTTTTTCTACCAAAAATCTCTCGTGGGGTTTCCCTAGGCGGCTTTTGCCCTGGTTTGGTGACCCGTATTTGGGCTTTGTCGTTTGTTATGTATTTGTTACCCGTTTTGGACTTAGTTTTATGTGGCCCCTTTAGGGTTTATTCTCTGTCAGGCCTATGTGTCCCCATTTTTGGGGCTTTTTGGGGGTTGTTTCCGGTGTGCCCTTTGGGGTTTTCAATGGGCTTGTGCGCTCTGCTCAACTGTTGGCTTCTCGGCCTTTTCTTTGAATCTCCATGAGGCATTTTTTCTGGTTGGCCTTCGGTTGATGTATCTGTAATGCCTTCAGGCATCTGCAACATATAATTTCGTCGTTGAATAAAATTATGGTTTTTTTCCATGGAAAAAAAATAAATAAATCTAGATAATTATATTTTATTTAAATTAATTTATATTTAATATTTTCAAATATTTAATAAATCCATATAGTTCCCCTAATCGGGGTGTGAGTCAGCCCCATTGGGCTTGTCCTGGCCCATTGTTTAATGTGTATCTACCAGAATTTTCCGGCCACCCTCTGCATGCATGTTGCACTTGGAGAGGTGGTGATGCGCATGCGTAGTTTAATGACCCTCCTTGAGGGTGGCAACGTTATTATGACAAGTGTTAAGGCGAGGTTTCCCTCCGACTTGCTGGGTAAGTTTGTCTGCGACCTCAGGCTTCTGTGGATTTGGTCTGAGCTGGTTGTTCTGAGCAACTTGTTATCGTCGTCTACTCCAGGTCTTGGCAACGATCATTGTTCTACAGCATTGGAGCGACCCTTGGAAGCGTTGGGCATCCAAGCTGCGACCATGTTTAGGTTGACCTCTAGAGTTAGACACAGGGTAGTCTTTGTCAGAAAGCAGTAAAATCATGGTCCGGGCCACTGGCAAAAGTAAGAATGGTCATGGGGGTCATGATCGTGGGAAGCAAAGGAAGGTCTCCCCTTCTCGGAGTAGTCAACCCAATCCTTCCAAGGGGCCCAGTCGGGGACGCAAGCTGAACTCTCGTATAATTCAGGAGGCAGCTCAAGCGTATCATGCTAGTAGCTTCAACCCAATCAAGCAACTTATTGCAGATTGGGAGACTGAGATTCGACAAACTGAGGAGGATTTTGAACTTGATATGGACAAGTGGCAAACTGTGATCCCAGACCCAGGCCGCATCTTTGCTTCTAGTTTTGCATCATAAAGTTTCAAATTTCTAGGCTTACTAGCAATTGTGTTTATAGATATTTAGAAAATAGGAAGAACAAAGACTCTCAAACTTACATAGAATGGTTGGTTAGACTTATTATTTTTTGTTTTTGGATGGCATATTTTGCGGTTAGGTGGCCAACAGACTTGGTTTCCCTCTAGGCGAGTTAAGGCCACCTAACTCTCAGACATATGGATGTAACCTGCTATATTTTCGAAAATTAAAGGAAAGATGCCACTAAATTTAACAAAAAAAAATCAACATAGTTATCATTTATTTCAATTAATTTTATGAAACTCACTTGTAATTTTTAATATAACTTTTTATTATATTGGTTTATAACAACTTTTTTATTAATATAAATTTATCTTATTATCCTGCGTCAAGTAGTATAATGCAATGTGTATTGCGTTGAATACCAATTAGTAAGGTCAAATATATGAAATTTGTTTTAATCTAACAAAGTTCAACAATATAAATTATTTTTTTATATTCTACAATTATTTTTATTAGTATTTATCTCTGGCTATTCGTTGAGAATTTCGACTTGTTATTGCAATAATTATTTTTTATTAATGTAATGTACTCATTATTGTGATATCAATACTTTTTATAAATTAATAATTTATATATATATATATCATTTTTTTGGGGTTAAAATCTAATTTCAAATTTTAATAAAATAAAACATACATGTTTTTATAAACTAAAGAACAAATCAGTGTTATTATTATTATTTTCAAATATAAATTTGGATTTTAAAAATAAAATATATGTATTTTTATAAACTAATAATTATATTAAAATGTTTTTATTGAATATTTTAGTTCAAATTTTAAGAAATAACTTATATAATACTTGACTTGGACACACAACCTTCATTTGGACGACCAATATGTATTTCAAACGTAAATGCAAGTATACCATATTATAGTTTTTTAAAGCTATGTTTGCATAGGCATTGACGGGTCTTGCTCTTTAATTACACAAATCATGACTTTACCAATCAATAAAACTCAAATTGATGGAATTTTAAACCTTAACCCTAATTTGAATTCAATATTTTTACTTTAATTTAGCTATATTTAAACTAAGTAGTAGGACTAGCTACTATATATTGATTGTTTAAGATGAAACTCGTCTATATTTTTAAATACATTTATTGTAATTTTATATTATATTACTTTATGATAAGTTCTCCTTTATTATGAGTCGTAAAGCATCTCACATCTATTTGTGCAATTGTAAATATATAAATCAATTGCAAAATGCTTACTATTCATTTCCAAACATTTTGACATTACAAAATAAACTAAATCTTTTTTATATAATTTAAAATATTATGATTCAGGACAAATAATACTTATATATGGTCATAAATACTAAATATTTAAAAGTTTTAAATGTTTCTTGTATTATTATTTAATGATAGGATAATTTTTCTCTAAATTGAGTAATCATGATAAACAATGATGCCTCTGCCACATGGAAGGTGGAGGCTTAACCCTATTATTTTCATTGGGACCTTACTTTGGATGAGGTTTGCTTAGATGCATGGGTTAGCATGGTAATTCAATGGTAGTTTAGGGATAATTTGTTAGAAATGAAGGATGTTTTGATTTAAGCTATGTAAGGTGATGGAGTTTGTTATAGTTATGCCCTCAACATTAGGATTTTGAATAGCTCAAACCTCCTTAAATAGGTAAGAAAATTGATGGTGGGTGGTGTGGGTCTTTTTAGCATGCAAAGCTCTAGTGGGTACCCCACAAGGACAAACCTTCTTACACCCATGCCCTATGTGTTATGTTGGACTTAGCCAAAATGGGATCTTCTCGTACAAGAAACTACAACCATTTTATTTTGCAAACACCATTTCAACATAGGGCTTGGTTTCCCAGCTATCTGCCCCGATGGGGTTCTAGTGGTGAACACTTGTTGCATCCTATTCCTACTAATGGTGGGCTACTCCTCGTGTGTTAGGGTGCAATATTTGGGTTTTGCATTAGTAGTAGTAGGCTCTTGTGATGACCAACAAAGGGAAGTTTGAGGCTCTTGAACCTAGTTGAAGGGTCACAATAAGGAAAGGGAAGACTAAAGCCTCATCCTACAAACATGCTCTATCTCGCCCTTAGGTATTAGGGCAGCAAAAACGACCATGCATGCCCAACAACGGTTCAACCAACACACGACATAGCACATTCAACAAAAACTATTAATGAACTAGTTGATTTGGTTAAGCAGAGGAGACTTTAGATGCCCAAGTAAAGAATCATAAATGAATTTCAAATTGGGACTCAAAGTTTGGATTTTCCAGGTCCAGAGACACCAAAATGTTTCAAACCATGGAGTTTTATTGGATGTCAAGACTTTGATGGCCATAATTATGGAAAACCAAGAGCATAATGAGCCTGGAATATTGAACAAACTAAGAATGTTGAAAGTCAAACTCAGAGTTCTACTTCGTGGTATTTGACTTGAGCTTCAAAATCATCAAGTGTGAACTAAACAAAGCAGAGGGCATAATGGAGGTAATTGGCACATTTAATTCACATAATATCGGGACTAATTTCATTGTAATTAAAGATGATTCATAACAAAAGTTGTCTGAAAAAGCTAAGGGGTGGAGAAGTTCTCTCAGCTAGGCCTCTCTAAGCCTACTCCTCCATAATTATACTGATTGTCTCCATATAAACCATTTTTTTGTTGAAGTTAATTTTGAAGGTTCTGCAGCAGCAACCTCAGCTACAACGACTCGTAGTCCACTTGAGGATTTTTTTTTCTTTTATGTTTGAGGTAGATCAACATTTGGATGATGAAAAACATAAGGTCTATGGGCAAATTGGAAGGCCTGTAAGCTCTGCCTCAAGTCATTAGATGATCTTCATAACTATGATGCATGCTCAGAACCTGAGGTTCCCAAATCTAGAAAGGCTTCCAAAGGTAAGGAAGTCGATGTGACATATCAAACATGTGATTACTGAGATAGCACTCAAGGATCCTAACCCAAGAAGATGGGTTGAAATGAAGCGGATGGTTAATGCCTTATGAGACGATTATAAAATTCAAGCTTTAAAGTAGAGTTCATGTATACAAAGTTGATTATTGTGCGACCAGAACCACCGCACACCAAAAATGCGACTTAGGGAGCATGAATTCGACCTGAGGAGCGATGATTGCATTCTTTTGTGGCTAGGAGCCTGTCAGCAACTTTGGAAACATTGATTCCTGACTAAGAGCATTGAAACATTTTATTTCTTGCTCCCTTAATGATTTTAGTCACAATAGGTGTTGCCGCAATGTGTTTTCTAAGTTGTTCCATGTGGTTGAAGTCATGACGCCCCTTGATCTAATGCAATCCCATATGGGTTCTTGGACGTCCAACGAACTCAAGCAATCACATTGTCCCGTGATGCATGTACACCACACCAGCAAATCTGGGACTTCATGCTTTTGCGAAAGGCAACACTTCCCTGATGTTTATTTGGTGATATATCTGTAAGATGCCACTATTACACCAACTAGACATATGGGATTTGATAACCCTTTGGGGATTATGTTAAAAAATGAAGCCTAAAAGCGTTGCCTCCCTTTAAATAAACCCAAATAAAAGTGTTTCTCATTCTCTCATAACTCCCCTTAACCATAGATTACCAACACTCTTTACCATTTGCATCATATGCATTTTGGAGTACGTGTTAGTTCTATGGTGACCAATGGGCTTTAAATCGAACAATTATTTACAGGCGACCTTTGGATGCATAGTGATGACCATTTTGTTTAATATGTGCCCAATACAGCTCCATTTACATCCCTGTTACAAAAAGGGAATAAATCATTAAAACAATGAAATAATTTCATTTGGAGGTGATAGTAAAATTGCAACTAAATTATACGAGTAGAACAAGATATGCTCAAATCCAAAAATCAACTCAACATTTGGGCACTTTAATGGGCCTGCTAATTGTAAACCATAGAGTGCCTTGAAGTGAAGATACATTCTGGAGAGTGAGGATTAGCCCAAAGTAAGGGCGGACCCTTGATCATGACAACGTAGGGTTCTAAAGATGCATGAGGGGGGTGGTAGCTTCATAAATCGTAATGCAATTGAGAGATGTCATGTCTACAATGCAAGATGTCTTTGTTCTATTATGATGCACATGGTAGAGCAATAAATTTATAGGCTGCCTAAGACTTCTAATGCATCCCTAAAACAATGACTCCCTTCCAACCCTAGTGCAGACATAGAAATATGACCCAACAATGCCAATATGATGTTATGGTGTGTTGTTAGTGCCATAACATGTTTGTGGCAGTGCATCTAGAGGGTAAGGTAATCTTAAACAAGTTTGTGGTTTTATTCAACCATCCAGGGTTTTAGGCGCGCATGATGAGGATAACAATACATAAACCCTAATGAATTTTGAAGGGATGAGAATGATGGTGAGTCGAAGTCATCGACATAAAGGTATTCCCATAAACCCTAATGCTACTAATGTGATCATGTTTCTAGATAAGATGAGAAGGGTGAAGATGATAAGCACCTTGGAGAGTGAGAATTAATTTACAGCAGGGTTGGACCTTGAATCACATATGTCTATGATTACAAGGACACAATGGGAATATATAATTCTCACAAACCCCAATGCACATTTTGGGGTGTAGGACTAATCAAGAACCTAGGAGAATATGTCTTGCAATGAATCTCACCATGATGTCGTGTGATTCCGACGAGAATGTGCCCCTATGGACATACACGTTAGGTTAAAGCATGAGGGGATACTCTTACTTTGACAATCTAGGGTTTCTCCCAAACCCTAATATGTTTAACATAAGGGGATCCAAATGAACTCTTGCTTTCCCACACACAATGCCTCTACTGATTATGCTGCATATTATGGAAAGATAAGTTTCGAAGTCATGGGAGACTCTTAACACATCAATGAAGCGACAAACCTTCAAAACCCTAATGTAATCATAAGGTGAGTATCTGAGGCAACACATAATGTGTGGATGCAACATGTAACGCATGAATGGGAACAAAATCAGGATTTGATAGGAAGGGGGGGAGAAGAGAGTAACCAGTTGAAAACCTTATCAAAACCCTAATGGGCTGAGCGAGCATAGGGGGACCCAAAATTTTGGATATGCCCAAAAATTTGGGTGTTGTTGTAGCGGTTACAACAATTGTCAAACCACTGGTAGAATCTAGCATCTTTGATTACATCCCCGCAGTACCTCTATGTGTACCTCTTACATTATTTTGACCTTTATAGATATGCCCTTCCTCCGTGTCTCAGCTAGGTCCTGCTAGTCATTAAACACCAAATTACAAGTTCACACATGCCAGTAGTTAATGATGATGCAAAGAACAAAGCAGAGGGATTATTGTATTAAGAATTTTAAAATAGGTTTCTGGTGATGCTCCACTACTAGCAGCCCTAGACAATACCCCTACGAAGTCACTTCAAGAAATCGCAAACATTGCTTCACTACCAGCGAGCCTGGTCAGTACCCCAACGGAGTCGTTTCATCACCTCTCTGCGCAGGAAGCCTTTCTCAATCCTTTACCCTTTGTTTAATTTTAGTTTCTTTTATGTGAAAATTGGCACTTATTATTGGTCGTTTATTACACCAGGGAAGATGAGGGATCTCGACTTATTTTATGAGCAAGAGAGGTTTTTTCTTGTTTGACAGAAACTAAAAGATATTTTGATTTAGGTTTGCTCTCATGCCTTACTTCCACATCACATCTCTAATTGACAGATGAGCAACAAACACATACCATGAAACATCCAAGACCAAGTCCAAAACAAATTTCAGGCTACAAATATAGGTCCTTTGATCCAACTAGAGTTCCCCACAGGTACCTGTTCATATTTTCCTTGTTAATGAGATAGATAGACATAAGACATGTTTGGGACGCAATTTCAATTACCAGTTTTATGAGATGCAACCTCTTGGAGTAGCCTTTACAATTTGCACACAATCGTTAGGTTTAGGTATTCCACACTAGGGCAAGGTGATAAAGAAATTGTCTGAGGGTGTCAACATGTGTGAGGAGGCCAAGCAATCTTCCTTTAGGGTTGAGCATGTGCACATAGGTGTGAGAAATCTAGGCATAACATCAAAGGATCGAAGGCTCTAGGTTCGTGAAGCCTCATGCAGTGGCATCCAACATATGGGAAAATGCAAGGCTAGGTCAATGACCAGTGTATGTTATGCCATAAGACAAATTCATGATGTAATGCAGAAGGTAGGGCTTATGATGGAATGCAATGTTGTGTTATGTAAGTGTGCGGAAGAAATAAGCTAATCGTAGATAAAAGAACCATGCAAAGATGTTATGCATGCTATATAGGAACGAGCACTGCAAGAATATGAATGCAAGATAAAGGAAAATCATAATGCAAAAAACTAAACAACCTACAGTAATGTTGAAGAGAGATTCCATACAGGCTGGTAGATTATTTAATTAAATGGAAAGACCTGTGAGCAATTTTGAAACCAACGTTTCGGACTAGCTAGGTGAGTCCATCATCAGGGTAATGAGATCTGCATTTTGAGAAAGAGAGAGTCAAGAAAATGAGAACCTATTAATAGAAGGATGGATAGATAACCTAGGTTTGGAGAGGTCGGCTTGAATTTCATCAATTTATTAATAAATGGATTAAATAAATTTTTAATTTTGATTTTAAATTTTAATTTAATTAATGATTTTTAAACCTATATTAAAAGTAAATTTTTTTAACTAGATTAATTTGACCTAATATTAAAAATAAAATTAATTTAAACTAAATAAAATCAATTTAATAAATTAATTAATTAATTAAATTAATTTTAAATATAGTTTAATTAATAAATTTAAAACTATATTAATTTATTAATTAATTAATTTTTAAATTTTAAATTTAGTTTAATTAATAATTTTTTTATTTTTTTGTTTTCTTTTTGTTTTTTAAATAAAATAAATTCACTTAAATTAATTTGGCCTAAAATTAAAAATAACATATTTTAAATAATCAAGAAAATCTTGGGAAATAAACCCTAATTAGTAAACTTGGACAACTAAACTTTAATTAAAAATCCCTCGCTAGCCTAAACCTAAAACCCTAATTTAACCAAAGAAGAGATCAGGTCAAGTGAAATCAAACTTCCAATGCAACCACCGAAGCATTTCCTGACCTGCAAAGACAAATATGTCAATAATTAGAACCGACATAAAGATTTGTACAAAAACCACAATGCTTACTTGTGAAACATGCACAACAATAAGAAGGTCATGTCTAGCTACAGGAAAATGTGCCAGGTAAGATTGTTCAAGCCAAACTGCAATCCAATGTTGGTAAACAGAAAGATATACTTGAAATTTGTGATCATCTAACCATGATAGACATCCATTCATGATTAACCCTAAATTCAGCACAAGCGAGGCGAGATGTCGCCTGCTTGCAGAAGAATTTTCCAGATAAAATCCTTCAAGGAAACTAGCAATCCTGTTGTGGGGGAAAGTATCCAACTCGGAATGACCCTAACCCACTCTAAGGGTGACAGTTCCTTAGCAACAGCTGAAAGCAAAGCTATCTAAAGTTTCTTCTTTATGACATGCAAGAGAAAGAAGGAAGAGATCCACTTACCGATGTCTTGCGCAAATGGTCGATCCAATCTCCTTCGTTTGCCGCTTGCTCCCAGATCCAAGTCTTTTCACGGGCCCAGCTACACGAGATCCTGCAAATAAGACAAGAAAAGGAAACTACAAGAGCATGCATTCATAATCGATTCAAGGATTAGCATAAATCAAAGACGCAAGTAAGACAATACACCATTGAAACACATGCGAATAGAAGAACCTCAAATGCTTTATTAATATATGGAAGTAAGGTTCAGGTGGTGATACAACCATGAGAGGTCCAATCCAGCATCACCTTCCCGACGAAGAGAAATCTCTTCTTCACCTCCCTCAAGCAATCACCCAATGCTCACAACTGTAAACCAACAGCAATTCTTTGCACAAAATTCCGGCCTCTAGATCCCATGGGATGAGATCCTTATATAGAGTTTTGGAGTGAAGATAAGTCAGCTTGATGTGTGACTTGTTGTCCTCTTCAACTCCAGTTGTTCTTCAGTTCTTCACTCAGAGTTTCTGTCTTCCACTTGGAGTTTTAGAAGCTCTTAACTCATCATTAGGCGAATCTTATCATCAAGTGTCTTTTTAGAAGCTTCCTGGAAACTGGCACTTTGAGAAAAAGATTCCTCCACATGTCCAAGTACGCCCAACGCAGGTAGCCTTTGTTCTACTTGCTATGCAACGCAGGTAGCCTTTGTTGTACCTGCTATGCAGCGCAGATGCCTAGTGGAGCAGCTGCAATGATCCAAAACTGACCTGTTTTTGAGTGTTTTTCAGTGGAGAACTGATTTGCAGTGCTGTGGTTTGCTGACCTTGTTCCTCTAAGGGTAAGAACAACATGTTTAGGGACTTTGGATCCCTTAGATTATTGACATTTCATGCTCTATGCTGTAAGGCACAAAAATGTCTATAACAGTTGCCCCCTAAAGTATGAGGTCGTTTATCGGGTGAAATGCTTTATTAGGAGGATCCGAAGTTCATTCAATCGTCGGGAGGTGACCTGTAACAAAATACAATACAATACATTATCTTTTCATACTTTCTTTTCATGATCTAGCTGATGCGGGCATTTCCCATGATCAGCTTTATAAATACATTTGCCGTACATAAACAGACGATCGTCTGATAAGAGACGGATAATTCTCTACTTTTAATTATCATCCTTTCAGTAGGATGCTCATCTGCTGCACATGTCTATGTTTTTATCTCCTGAATATCTATTGCAGCCCGGATGGATGAAACTAGATCTGGGGTCTTCAAACTTGTCCGATTTTCACTCTAGTACAAGTCGATCCATGTGAGAATTTCTTGAAGTCGAACATGGAAAGACATCGCTTGATTACCAGTCAATAATGTAAACTGTTAACAAGCGCGAGAGGAATCACCAATAATGATGATGACCCTCAAGGTACTACAACACAATTCACGTGGCGTGAATATAGGATCTGACGTCGAACACCACGCAAAGTCTCCCGGTCGAAGGTCATTAATGTATACCTATCGCCGGAAGTGAGAAACTTGCCATTGAGGCATGCAAGCTTCAAAGTACTGAGGGGGTGTTCCTAGATCAACTTCTTGGATAATGAGCTGATGTCGACAAGAAGTGATCCGTCAAAGGAGGGCCTTAATGAATCCCACATCAGTGACACGGAACGGAGCTAGTGATGATGGTGAAAACGATCTGTGAAATATGATTCAGGGTGGCGGTCATGGAAGGATGAAAGATGATGTATGGTAGTGGATGGGACCCGGTGGACACTTTCTGAATGACATCTCTTGAACATATAACGACACTGATGTGATGGATCGGTAGCATTACCCCATGTATGGATGGTATGGCGAGACCATGGTGAAGGGACCGGTGAATGATAATAACCCAACCCGATATTTACGGAGGCAAAAAGTGTCATGTTCAAGAGCGACTTGCTACCATTAAACTTTGAGGTTCTTCCCAATTTTTCCCCAGTCATTTCTGACCAGTACCTCTTTATTTTTGTCAAGCTTGAGGAGGATAACATATGCTTGATCTATAACCTGCCCTTCGGGCAAGCCCATCGCTATGTTTTGACGAGCCTAGCGATAGGGAAACTCGTTCTTGTCTAAAGACAAGTTTGTCGCTATCTAATATTTTTAACGAGCCCAGCGACAAAGACAACTCGGTCCTTTTCATTTTTAGAGAGTCTGAAAAGGGTACATAAAGTGGACTCCAGGGGTCCTTTTTCGTCATCTAATCCCTTAAGTCCGAAAAAGTATAAAACAATACAGAAGGGATGAATGTTCGATATCTTTATCGAGCCGAACCAGACAAGCGCTCGATCTTTTTGTGCACTAATCCCTCAGGTCCAAAAAGATTAAAATCTAGAGGAGGGATAGCTCTTCCGGTCCTTTTAACGAGCTGGAAGGCCAAAACTCGGCAAACTTTTCATTTTTTTACGAGTCAGTGAAAAGAGCTCAAAGAAGACTCGTATTTTGAGGAACGAGTGATAAACAGGGATAGCAGCAGATTCCAGGTACAGGTTGGAATTTTCCAATCACGGCAGTATTACAAGGATGGCTAGGTGAAATCACTCTTCGCAGCTGTTCCTCAAAATAGGTAAACAATCAAGTGGATGTGAATGATCGGCCAAAGGAAAAGTGGAGGTGACGGTGCACAAACACGACCAAGGCTTTTATGGCTAATGAATTTACGGTCTCAAATGGTTATTTACCGGTTCATTTTTTCTGAATGAGCTTGAACACTGGGGGGAAGCCTGCTCACATGTGTGTTTATTTTTTAACGAGCATGAACCCTTGCGAAAACTGCTCGGTTTTGCGTTTATTTTTTAACGAGCATGAACTTTGCCAAAACTGCTCGTTTTTACCAGTCATAAAGTAGTAAGGTCTCATGGAAGATTCCTATTTTTTAAAGAGCTTCATCTTCCTGCGCTTTGCCCCATACCCTCTTTTTATGCAAGCTGGGTATCGGCTAATCCTACGAGTTTAACGGGTTAGACCTACAGGTTTAAAGGGAGGACCTAAAAAACTAAAATCAAAATAGCCGCCCGTGCTTGCATTCCAAGAGGTTTGCATGCCCCCAGGTATAAAGTATAATTTCAAGGTTGCCCCTCCTCTCCTCCACTTCTGTTTTTCTTTGGGTGTTCTCATCTACTTGTCGTCTTGTCAGTCCTAATGTTAACGATACTTGTCTTCTCGTTATTTTTAGCGGGTCTTACGCGGTACTTGTCTTCTCGTCAGCCCAGTTTTTAACTGATCTTTGCGACAAGAGAAGAACACTTCTCAATAGACAAAACATTGGTGGGTTTGAGGGAGGCTTACCTCTTTCAGGTTACCCAAAGATTGGTTTTATTTGCTGGCGCAAAGGAAACTCTTTCTTCGGCGATGTCTATCATTAGGATACACAAAGATGGTTACAATTTGTTGCAGCAATAGAATCTCTTTCTTTGGAGGCTGCCCCTACTTATCCTCTAAAACATTTGTTTTAATGGGTGAGGCTTGCCTTTTATCCAAAGATGGTTACTACTTGCTGCCGCAAACGGATCCCCTTCTTTGGCAGAGCCTACTTATTTAGAAAAAGGTGAGTAACGGGCCCCCGTCCTCCCACATAACTTTAACAAAAGAATCTTATTCTAGAACAACCCCAATCCCAATTACCCCTTCTGAGAGCCCATCTCTCTCTTTGTCTTCTTGTCCTTCTTCTCCATGAAGATGGCTCAGAGGAAGATTCTCAAAGATGAAGGGGGGGGATGGGGTACGGACTAGTCATATTCTCCCACGGAAATTCTACTTTACACCCAAGGTTTTTTCTGCCTCCAGAGCAGACCAGGACGCATGCCCCCTGGGTTCCGGCCTTCCTTTCCCGAATCACTCGCGCTCATCAGGAAGAAGCACCGGAGGTAGAGACCTTTCTTGATCAAATAGACCATTCAGGATAGGTATGTGACTATTTGCGATGCGTGATCCCGGAAATGAAAGTTGGTCTACGAGCTTGACCATTCTTCCTTCGTATGGAAAACACATTATTCGAAAGAGTGAGGAGACTATTGCTTCCATGCAATATATGTAGTCCCGTCCAAGGAGTAGGTTATAATCCAAGGGTCCTTGGACGACCATCAAATTCATCTTGACGGCCTTCCCTTTCAAAGTAATAGGCACATTAGGTAGAATCCCTAATGGTCGACTGGTTCCCCTGTCAAAACCCGAGAGACGCCTTGTCTCGGGCAAAAGCGCCGGGCCACCCAGTGCTTTCCAAGCAATAGAGGACAGGATACTCACAGACGCCCCCTCATCAATGATAGTTCCAACCATCACCATTTTGTATATTTGGACTATAATTCTAAATGGTATACTGGCTGGTAACCGGGGTCTGCCTAGTTGGTTCCAATCAAAGGACGCAACTAGGTTGCTTGGTGGTGGGACCGAATATACGGCCGGATATGATCCTGACGATGCTCCTTCCTACGATAAAGGAGTGGGCGCTTTGCCCAGATGCTCATCAGAATCGGAGTTGACGAAAAGAATATGGACGGTGTCATCCTTATTCTCTTCGGCGGGGGTGTCAACTGAAGATGAATCCTCAGTGACTGTGGTGTTTGAAGATGAAACTTCTGAAGGGAGAACCGGGTCAACTGCCGTTTTGACCTTTGGATTTTCGTCCGGTCCGGATTCAGTAGGTTCACTTTCAGTGACTGACACTTCAGCTGGCCCTCTGAGCAAGACAGCTGTATTTTCGACCAACGAAGGACCTGGCGCGAGTTTTTGATATCCAGGAGGAAGTAGCACCGGTGCCACCGGTTGATCTTCCAAAACTCTCTTTGCCTCGTCTAAAAAGGGACAACGGCGAAGGGTGTGATCGCCTTCACACAGTTCGCAGGGGAATCTCATCCCTCTTCGTCGTCTGCGACCTTCACTTTCGTTGGTCGACGGTAGGCATTCAACCTGGTTGTCAGAGGTTGACGCTTCCGAATCGTGCAAACGAGGGGACCAGTCCCTTAGTATCCGGGGAATACTGGGACAATCACGGTGGAGGTGGTCTCCTCTACATATGACACATGGCGATTTGGGCCCGGTTCGTGCTGTGTGTGGGTTTTCGTTAGATGCCTTTTGCTTGCCCCCAGGCGCCTTTGGCTCCTTTTGCTTCTTTTCTTTTTCTTCTTTTCTTTCTTCTTTTTTATGGGAGCTCCGCTTTTGGCGGCTTGACCTTTCGAAGAAGAAGGATCGGAGGAAGGCTCATAAGAAGTGGAAGGCTGGAGGGTAGCTCTAGACTGGTCTAACTGTTGAATCGACTGTTCAGGAACCGTGGTGGTCTGAACTACAGCGGTCGAGAATAGCCAAATTGGCAGGCCAATTGTCAGTCCTGGAAGCGACAATGTGGCCATGTGGGGCGCACCAACTTCTCCCCAAGAGGAGAAAGGGCTAGGGGTCCCATGCTGTGGAATCCCTTGGTTGGTGTGTTCCATGTTCTCAACCTTAAGATCAACGTAGGAATAAGGGGTGATTATGTTCCGTTTAGAATGAATTTTATATGACGACGCTTTTTAAGACACAACTTGCTTTTTCACTTTTTAAGAGTCGAGAAAAAGCTAAAGATGACTCTAGTCTCCTTCGATGTATTAACGAGCCCGAAGTGACAAATGCTCGGATGGACTTTTTCAGTTATAGAGTTTGAAAAAGGCCAAAAGAAACTACTCTGGAGTTCTAGGCAAGGGTGTGCCAAACCTTTCGCGAAACCACAGAATACGTTTTACGGTACGAGTGGTCGATCTTCGTGAATGCTGTGTTCACTGCATCGCGATCAGTAGGGCGGCCGACACGGCTTCCTATGGATAAAGGCTTTGTTCCTATAGGGGTCCCCCAATATACGCGACGGTACGCGGGGGCACAAGTCCGTATTAGTGTTATCGTCCCTCAGGAGGAATCACCCACCTTCGTAGAGATCAACAGTCACTATGTTTAACGACGCCGGTTCACGTCTCTACCTAGACCTCTACTGTGTTTCGTTATGTTTCAAAGCGTTGTTAGATAAATTCAGTTCTTTTTAGGTTGATCTTGCTTAGCAGTTTGCCTTTACGGATCACCACGTGATGTATGATACAACTCCTAAATGCAGTCTAAGAATGATAAGCAAGCTTTTTCAATTCTTTCAACTTATGAAAACCTTAACTACTGAAGGAAAAGAAAGACATCATCTTTTCAAACAGATCATAGAGCACACACTGATGCACTTTTCCTAAATCGACATGCAAACTGTCAAAATGCACATGCACAATGCAAGTATTTCTTTTCTTCTTCCTTAATGTTGATGTATTACAAAAAGAAAGCTGTTGTATAATTTCGAATTCAATTTCAAGTGAAAGAAAACAAGTTTTTGTCCAACAATCAAAAGAACACCTTAAGATTCACTCGTTTCAACACAAGAAATACTGAAATTCGAACCATATAACGAAAGCAAATGCTCAAGCAGCTATGAACAGCAATAAACTAACTCTTAGAATCACAACGACACTTTCTCACAGGTCTAGATTCAAGAGGTCATAGCAAGACTAGTTCACTTTCGCTATGGGAAACTGTGAATGACAGCAAGAAATACAATAAGAACAATCACGGTTTCTTCATACAACTGAGGCAGAATGAAGGCAAAGAGAAGTGGTTTCAGCTGGGTATACAGGTTGACAACAGGCTGCAAAAACAATACTGAAAACTGGGCAACAGACAGTGGGGAATCCCAGTTGCACAAGGCAAAACTGGATCAGCGCAGGTGCTGCACTGTCAATCTGAGATGCAGCACAGGTAGCCCCTTCGGGACCTGCGTTGTAGTGCAGGTAGCCTTTGTGGCAGCTGCACTGATGAGACAAGTCACGTCTCTCTCAGATTCCGGGTCACAGTTTGCTAAAAAATGAGCGGTTTTTGGCCAAATCAGAGGCTGTCAGTCAAGTATACACTAGAGGATGATTAAAGGAATATGAACACTATCACAAAGAGCTAAAAAGAGTCCTTGTGGATCTGCTCTTCAAATCATAAACAGGCCCAGCACTGGGCTAGAGTAGCTGCCCTCTACTTTGCATTCGAAGGACTCGCATGCAGTTCGATTCGGTACTCTTTTGTTTAAGAAATGAATAGCAAGAAACACAAGCTACCAACAAGACACGCTCCCCAGCGGAGTCGCCAGTCTGTTGTGGGGGAAAGTATCCAACTCGGAATGACCCTAACCCACTCTAAGGGTGACAGTTCCTTAGCAACAGCTGAAAGCAAAGCTATCTAGAGTTTCTTCTTTATGACATGCAAGAGATAGAAGGAAGAGATCCACTTACCGATGTCTTGCGCAAATGGTCGATCCAATCTCCTTCGTTTGCCGCTTGCTCCCAGATCCAAGTCTTTTCACGGGCCTAGCTACACGAGATCCTGCAAATAAGACAAGAAAAGGAAACTACAAGAGGCATGCATTCATAATCGATTCAAGGATTAGCATAAATCAAAGACGCAAGTAAGACAATACACCATTGAAACACATGCGAATAGAAGAACCTCAAATGCTTTATTAATATATGGAAGTAAGGTTCAGGCGGTGATACAACCATGAGAGGTCCAATCCAGCATCACCTTCCCGACGGAGAGAAATCTCTTCTTCACATCCCTCAAGCAATCACCCAATGCTCACAACTGTAAACCAACAGCAATTCTTTGCACAAAATTCCGGCCTCTAGATCCCATGGGATGAGATCCTTATATAGAGTTTTGGAGTGAAGATAAGTCAGCTTGATGTGTGACTTGTTGTCCTCTTCAACTCCAGTTGTTCTTCAGTTCTTCACTCGGAGTTTCTGTCTTCCACTTGGAGTTTTAGAAGCTCTTAACTCATCATTAGGCGAATCTTATCATCAAGTGTCTTTTTAGAAGCTTCCTGGGCACTGGCACTTTGAGAAAAAGATTCCTCCACATGTCCAAGTACGCCCAACGCAGGTAGCCTTTGTTCTACTTGCTATGCAACGCAGGTAGCCTTTGTTGTACCTGCTATGCAGCGCAGATGCCTAGTGAAGCAGCTGCAATGATCCAAAACTGACCTGTTTTTGAGTGTTTTTCAGTGGAGAACTGATTTGCAGTGCTGTGGTTTGCTGACCTTGTTCCTCTAAGGGTAAGAACAACATGTTTAGGGACTTTGGATCCCTTAGATTATTGACATTTCATGCTCTATGCTGTAAGGCACAAAAATGTCTATAACAAATCCCATCATGATGTTGAGGACGATCAACTTGATGACTTTGAAAAGAGGGGTTTTTGCCAAGTGTAACTAAGATATCAGAGGATTCAAGTGCAAAAACCCTAGTTTGAAGTTGTCCATGGATTTCGTCGAGGACGTGAGGACCTGACATAACCATCAGTGAAGTTGAAGTGCCTCACCATCCTGACAAATCTCTGAACCTTCAAACAACAAGCCATCGAATATTGGTAGTTTCGTGAGATCAACAGGTGAATACATGTGATCATCCTTAGCTACGTCAAGACAACTATCAGTGAATATATTGTTAATTTGATCAGATGTTCAAACACTGATAATTGGCAGTTCAACATACCAAATTCTTTAGGTACCCAAGAATGAGGTGAATCGACCAGAAGAGTCTCAAGCAAGAGAGAGATTAGGCGACTGGTATCTCCACATATAGTGGATTGTAAGACATCACTTGCTTGTATTTGTTCACAATTTGTACTGGCTGGGCAACAGTAAAAAAGTTCGAGATAATGGTCAGTGTACCCTCTTTAACAAACAAATTAGGGTATAGAGGTTGATGCATACCAATTCATAGAGGATGGAAATATGCACTCAGAGAAACATCACTCGAGTCAGATGCTTTCCAAGATGAGTTTATATTCGACAAGATGATGCTGAGAGGAGAGTGGGGCATAGAAACCCTAATTTGATTTGGTTCAAGGGTCTCATCAGGATCGTGAGAACCTGACATAACCATCAATGAAATCTAAAGTGCCTCAACTTCCTGATGAGTCCCCAAGCCTTCGAATGACTCATCATTAAATTATGGTGGCTTTGTAGGATCAATAGATGGATACGAATGTGAACCATCAGTGGTGTGAGTGAATATGTTTTCGATAGAATGACAATCACTAAAGCCACCAATTCAATTAGGTTGGGTATCTAACACATAAGGCTCTTCTTGGATTAAGAGTGAAGACGAATAAATGAGAGAACCATCTTGAATTGGCCGAGATGTAAGGTCTTCTTCCTCACCTGTTAAAGACTATGAATGGAAGAGATCAAGAACAAGAGATTCAACATTATCATACTCTGATGGTGAAACATCACCCTCGTGTACATGATTGCAATCAACACCAGCAGGATAAAATTCTGAATGATTTGTAGAAACCGCAGGTGTATTAGACTCATGAAATAAATCAGGGTATAATGGATGAAAATGTTCATATGAAGGGGCACCAATTGCACCAGGACTCACATCCTGCATATTAGTGTCAGTTGGAGGGGGTAATGGATTTGTGTGCAAGTCATGCTCCATGGATTTGATGGGATAGTCAACTCTATTTGAGACAAGACCCAAGTCATTGCCAACAAGTGAATGAAGTTCAGGAATAGATTCAGACACATATTTAATGAGCTTAACGTGGGTTTCATCTATAGGAAGAGGCACTACATCAACATGATTTTCAAGTTCAAATTCAACAGGATGTACGAGAGCTTCGAAAGCAAGACTATTTAATGCATTTGCTTGTAAACATTTTTCATCATCTAAACCATTTACGAGTAAAATTCATTGGGTAACAAATAAGGAGGAAGATGAGAAATTTCACGAGCAGTAATTTCCTCCTCGGAGGCTTGAGGTTGTTCCTGATTCAAAGGGATAGGTAAAACAAGATTAGGGACAAGATTTGGACAATTTGTAACTTGCATATTATCACGATGATCATCATAATTAGGATTTGTTTTAGATTGAAAGTGTTGTAGAGAAACACAAACTAGAAGTCAAAATTCCTCACTCTAATACATCCAATCAACATCTCTCTCTGGGAGTTCACAACAAAGATGAACACATTTAGTAGCAAAATCTTCTAGGGGTTCTTCAGGTTTCATTCTAATCTTATTTATCCTTTTAAAAAAATCTTGAAAATTATCCTTGTCAAAGGCTTGCCAGAGCTTACTGATGAGTTTCTCAAATGAATGGATGGAAGTTGTAGGTAATGTGTTGCACCATTGCTTAACACGACCTTCGAGCATGAGGTTAAACAACCTACCAATAACATCTTTACAATGTATTATGTTGGAGTGACATAAATGAAGAACTTGAAGAATGTGTCTCAAAACTATTGTTCAGCCCTCGCCATCAAACTTCCACTGTGAAAAGTGATAGATTATTTCCCTAGGGACCGAAAGGTTAATATTTTCATAAAAACAACCGGGGATAGAGATTTGGGATGGAGCCATTTACAAATATGAGACTAAACTGCAAGCTCCAAGGGCTCAGCTTGTCATCTGGCCCTCCTTCTAGCGCCAATTTATTGACGAACTGGAATGTACCACCAACAACAAGGAGGTCTCCTCGGTGTGAAGTCCCAATTAGACCTCACACCGTTTGGGATAGGAGACCCATCCAGTATGTGGGCCCGGCTACCACCATGAATGTTTTCACTCTTGGCTATCAAACGAGAAGGTGTCAGAGTGGGACAAGGATGAAATGCGTAGAAAATTAAACAAAATCAGCCCAAGATTGGCAAACTACAGAAAGAGGTGTAAGCAAGTCTCAACAACAATAAGAAGGAGTATGTCATGGGAGGGATTAGTGAGCCAAAACCCAATCATACACACATTAATAAGAACATGCCAGAGTTTAATTACAATTTAGTTCACAATAGATCATTGACATGGCGAGAAATAAGTAAAACACATATTCAAAAGAAAACATACATATAAGAACTATGAACCAATGCATAACATATTAAATGTATGAATGCACACATACAAATTTAGTGAAAATATCATATAACCAATATAACCACTATGAATAAGCATCAGAATCAGTGTAAGAAATGAAGAACATCTTATTATTGTTGCTGCAAATACAAGTACATATCTTGCAATTTATCAAATCCCAACAATGGAACATGGGTTGCTCATACCATTTTCCAATGCTAAACCCTAGCCTCACTACAACTCCCTCTACTAGCTTCCAAGAGCTGAGTGCCTCTAGCTCTCAAGCACAAATCAACTGTCTAATCCTAGCCTCAACTCAAGTGCTAAAGGTCCCCCATTACAATGAGGCATGAGGGCACATTTATAGAGATGAGGTGATTGTTCACCTACTGTGACCCTTGACCTCCCCTCATGACTCTTGAACTTCCTCACTGCTCTCTCATGCCTATTGTTTAGTACATGCTGAATTGATCCCAACATAACCGCTGACATCATGATGAGAACATTTGCACACTGATAGAAGAGAGAATGTGAGGAGAAAGAGAAGTTTCGAGAAACCCTAGGGTTGGTTCTTGTTGCCAACATTGTTGTGAAACCATGAGGACCTGCATGAAAGTTTGTTCTATAACATTCTGTGATTTATTGACCAATAGAAGTTGGATTTTCACTTTATTTTTGTTCTCTTTACTATATTTATTTTTGTGTGTTCCATTTCTTTTCCTACCTTTTACTTAATTCCTTATACAACCTAGATCAAATGTGTCCCATATAATTAAATGCGTTGTAAGATGAAATGATGCTTTGTGAAACCACACAATTTCCTTTAGTTTTATTGTACACACACACACACATGCATCTGGCATGCCAATTTTAGTATGATATGCCATGCAATGTATATAGTCCATTGAAATAATGTAAACACATTAATGAAATAATTCACATTTATGTGGATTGTCAAGTGTATTTTTGTTATCTAGACATATCAATTATAATGTGATATACACATAGTGACATGTGTCAAGATAATATTGATTTGGCTAATGTTTACATTATCATATGTTGGTCATCTTGTCAACTTATGCACACCAAAGAGTGAAAAAACACTCATTTTGAATTATGTGATGCTCATACAATGGTAAGGCACATTATTAATGACGCGAGAGACATGCACTATAGCACATGCCACCGTGATGGTGTGTTGGTGCATATGCCCTTGCATCATATGTGAGGCATCTAGTTAACCTAAACAAATGGGAGAGATTAAAACATTATGGATTATCCAATGTTTTTCTTTTGATTAAATGCATTTTCGACAATGCTAATAACACTCACCAAATCACTATTGCACACCAATTCATTTTGTGTGTGCATGGAGGTATTGTTAATGGTGCATCATTGCCATGTGAATGCATCACAATACCCAAATGGCTAATCGTCTTGGTATCTTGAAATGTTCCTTTTGTTTAGACACACCATTGACAAGGTGGAGAACGCACATAAAAAACAGAATGATGCATCATACACATTGGAGTGTAGCATACTTGATGGTTCTTGCGATTTTGCACTATTCTAATCACAACAATGTCAATACACTTTTTGTATGTGACCTTTAGAGAAAAATTGGAGTTTACCTATTTCAAACACACATATATGATTTACACTATGTAGACCATCAAATTGAAATTACATATTTAATGCATCATGCTATGCTTATTTAACAAGCAATTCGATCTTAGATTTTTCTAGTTAATATTTTATATAACTATTAGAAAATTATTTGTTGGTGTAACACATGAAAGGGAGTCAAAGTGATTCTCTATTGGGTATACACAACCTATTTATTATAAACTTAAATTAAATTAAGTAAATCATAGAAGACTTATCAAGGTTGACCATGTCAAACAAACCCTCTCTTATTGATCAAGGTTGACCTTGCAAACTTATCCTCCACCCATAAACAAGAAGATTGTAACAAGGAAATGAGATGGCCATTAGATTGTTGTTCTACCTCTTTGTCTCTCCAGTGAGGAGTGGGGAAGGAATCAAGCTTAAGAATAAGGAGTGGAATTAGTTCTAATGAGCTTCCACCAATAATAAAATAAGTGTTATTGTTTATTGAGTTCTTTCCCACTATATATCGAGTCCCTGTGTGTTTATGGATTCACTTGCTTATACCCCATTTACGACAATCTTTGTTAATGGTCATAGACTATTAATTATATGTATAAGTTAAGTCTAAATCAATTAGTCAGGGTTCATTGCAAGTTGGGTATATCTTAACCCCAAAGTATTCACTATAAGTCATAGAGCCTCTTGTAATTATAATAGTCATACCATTAGAACTTGTCTTACAAATTCTATTGGAGTTACAAGGGGATAAGTATGTGTTAGAATATTTTATGAGGTTAGGGTAAGTGCTGATAGAATATTTATCTTGAATCCTTATGTGTTTATAGATTCGTTTGCTTATACCCCATTTATGATAATGTTAGTCAATGGTTAGAGGCTATTAATTATATGTATAAGTTAAGTCTGAATCAACCAGTTCGGGTTCATCACAAGTTAGGTATTTATTAATCCTAACATCTAGGAATATTAATTATAACTCATAGAGCCTCTTGCAATTTCAATACTCATACCAATAGAACTTGTATTATGAATTCTATTATATTTATAGGGGGCAAGTATATGCTAGAATACTTTATCAAGTTTACATCATGGTAAAAAATGTCTCAAAACAAATTGTTGCCTCATATTAAATCTAATATAATTATTAAAGAAATAATATTTCAACTATGTATTTTTCCCAATATCTCTCATATGAATAACCTTGTCATGAAAACACCTTATGGAATCAACAATATGATGATTGGTGTTATGATAGGTAGGTGAGGATTCACCATACCCCCACGTAACAAAACCTTAATTCAAGGTGATGGAGTCTCTTCACCTACATCTCAAATGTTGGATGTCCATCAAGCAAGTATGGCAATGATCATATTGTCTTTCTAATGTATCAAATAAAACTCTATGCCATCATGAAGTTCACCTCTTCCTAACATCCCTTTTTGATAAAATCTAGAGGACAATTCACATCCCTTTCGTAACATGATTCTCAACAATGTAATCAATTTCCCTTAATATGGATCACACTAGCCCATGTTTAATGTAAGGAAGAGAGATATGAATATGATAGGGTTAAAACTCCCCCACAACATTGATCAAGAATATTACTAAAGGGTTAATTCACATGACAAAATATGTCAACACAACAAAATCACTCAGATGATGAAGACTCTATGATTTATTGTGCATCATATCACCATGTAGGATATTTCTCACCTATATTTAGCACTTAAATTAAATCTAAATTCATTTAATTAAATAAATAATGACATTATGATTTTCCTAGTCATCGTTGAGATGAAGCTTGTGAGACATTCAAATTGCTAGAGACGGAAGTTCGACTAAAGAAGAAAATGGTTGGATTAAGAAGGGGAACCTTCCTATGTTCCCCTTTAGGGGAATGACCGCACCATTAGAACAAGCAAACTCTTCTATAAAGTTCTGGAAATTTAGTCACATCCCATATACTTTATGGTGAAGGCAGTGGATGCTTAGGAAGAGAGTATTAGAACCCTGTGTTTGATATTTTGTTTTTTCTAGAATTACATATGAAACCCATCACCAAGGACATGATGACACTTCATAGAGAGATATCTCTGTTGGTTGAGTTGTAGACAAAAATATTTATGTCAAGCAAAAGGCCATAGTTCATAGGGTGACACTAGACAACAAGCCCTATTCTTATATAACAATATTATGTCAATATATCTTGCCGCCTACTAATCACATTGGTTTTTTGTTTTTGTTTTTGTTTTTTCTGTTTTGTTTTGTAAATTTGGGTAGTGTATCCAATAGAGTGATTTGACTTTTGAGTAAGCCATGCGTTCCATATGTTATAAACAATTTGATGATAATATGGAATTTTGATAAGGATTATATAGGATTTTTCAACTAGCATAATTGTACATTGAAGAAAAATATATCGATGGTATAAAATTGTTTGACTCGTCTAAATAATCAATTAGGAAGTAAAACCAAAAACATGTAGTTGACTATTGTTTATCACCAGTTCCTTTAAGCACAATAAGATGAAACCACATTATCATAGCATGTAAACAAAATAATGTTTAGATTCAAGCTTTTGTTACTATTTGTGTTATTACTACATTTTTTAAATACAATATATCATCATATGACATTAAACACATAATAAGGATTTGAATCCAAATAAACAATGTAAACTTTGAAACGGGAACTGATACTGTTACCCGTTTCGTAGAGATAGCAAAAAAGTGACCTGATTTTGAAAAGGGGTGATGCAGAACAAACATGTTTTTCTTAGAGCATAGTTTTTGGCACTTTAATTTTTTTATGTACATTACGTTTTAGAATCATAGTGATTTTCATGCTGATTTAAAAAAGTGAGTATTCTGCATCACCCCCTTTTTTTAAAAGACCTGTTTTTTGGCTTTAAATTTTCTAATGTATAAAATGTAAATAATTATTTTCTAAATTTGATCATTGTTGAAGTGGTCGTTTTCTTCACATTTTCTTGTTTTTTATTTTAATTTTAACTTCTTTTTTTAGTGAGGTTTTTATTGTTTTGCATTTTTAAATTAGGAGGTCGATATTTAGAATTTTCGATATTCTACATATTTATACATCCTTAATTAATTTTTCAATCCACATGAAATAATTGTTTCTAAAAAACAATATTTTTTAACAATGGACATAAAAATAACCATTTTTAACATAAATATAACTAAAAAACTACACGTTTTGATAATATTTTGCTAGAATTGACATGTCAAAATCACAATTTTTATATGATAATTTTAACTAAAAATGGTTAAATAATAGCTTTTTTTTATGAATTTCATGTCAAAAAAATAATAATAATCACTTTTTTTTTTTCAAAAAATAATGATTAACTTAAAAATCAATGCGAAAATCACATATTACAGATATTGAACGTATAACAACCCTAATTGAGTGTTTATTCTTCTCATAAAATGTCAAAGTCAAAACATTGCAAAGCTTGATTTACAAGCATAACTTAAATTTAATCAACAATGTCACGTAATCCAAACTCTTCGTCCTCTAGAGTTTCATCATTGCCTTCTTCCACAATATTTTCTGTTTCCTTTTGCTCATTTTCCTCTTCTAATGGGTCTTTGATGTCTGCGAATCTCGCACACAACCCCCGGCGCCCCAACCCTCTCAACCCCCCCCTCCACCGGCCTGGGCGCCCTCACCCGCCCCCCCAACCGACACCCCACCCTACCTCGTCGCCCTCACCCACCCTCACCCGCCCCCCACCCCGGCCCGGGCACCCTGCCAACCCCACCCGCCCGGGAGCCCACACAAACCCCCACGCCCCAACCCTCTCAACCACCCCCGGCTCGGGAGCCCTCACCCGCCCCACCAACCGCCCCCCCACCCAGCCCCGACACCCTCACCCGCCCCCCGGCCCGGGCGCCCTCACCCACCCTCACCCGCTCCCCCACCCGGCCCGGGCGCCCTCACCCGCCCAACCCGCGCGCCCTCACCCGCCCCCTGCCCGGCGCCCTCACCCGCCCGCCCTCACCTGGCGCCCTGCCAGGCGGGGCCGCGGGCTACCCGGGTGGCGCGGCCGAGGCAGGCGCCACCCGGGCGGCCCGCGCCCCCGCCCGACAGGCGGCAGGGCGATTACCAGAATCGCCCTACCGCTTGCTGGGCCGGGGCGGGGGCCGCCCGGGTGGCGCGGACGAGGCAGGGTGGTTGAGGGCGCCCCGGGGGGGGGGGGGGGAGGGCGGGTCAGGGCGCCCGGGCAGGGGGGCGGGCGGGTCAGGGCGCCGAGCGGGTGAGGTGGGTGAGGCCGCCGGGCGAGCGGGCAGCCGGGTGAGGGCGCCGGGGCGGGCGGGCGGGGGCGCCCGGGCAGGTGAGGCGGGTGAGGGCGTCGGGCGGGCGGGCGAGGGCGCCTGGGCGGGTGAGGGCGCGGGGCGGGCGGGCGAGGGCTCCGAGCGGGCGGGCGAGCGAGGGCGGGCGGGCAGGTGAGGCGGGTGAGGGTGGCGGGCGGGCGAGGGCGCCCAGGCGGGTGAGGGTGTCGGGCGTGCAAGGGCGCCGAACGGGCGGGCGGACGAGGGCGCCTGGGGGGGCAAGGCGGGTGAGGGCGCCAGGCGGGCGGGCGGGTGAGGGCCGCCCGGGCGATTGCCGGAATCGCCCTGCCGCCTGCCGGGGGGGCCGCGGCCGAGGCAGGGTGGGTGAGGGTGGCCGGGGGGGCCGGCGGGTCAGGGCGCCCGTGCGGGGGGGGCGGGCAGGTCAGGGCACCTGGCAGGCAAGCGGGTGAGGGCGCCGGGCGGGCGGGTGTGGTGAGTAACGGCGCCGGGCGGGCAGGCGAGGGCGGGCGGGCGAGGGTGGGTGAGGGCGGGCGGGCGCCGGGCAAGCGAGGGCGGGCGAGGGCGGGCGGGCGAGGCGTGCGGGCGAGGGCGCCGGGCGGGCGGGAGAGGGCGCCGGGCGGGCGAGGGCGGGTGAGGCGGGTGAGGGCGCCCGGGCGATTCCCGGAATCGCTCGGGCGCCCTCACCCGCCCGCCCGCCCGTGCCCTCGTCTGCCCGGCGCCCTCACCCGCCTCACCCGCCCGGCGGGCGTGCTGGTGAGGGCGCCGGGCGGGCGGGCGGGTGAGGGCGCCCGGGCGATTCCCGGGCGGGCGGGTGAGGGCGCCCGGGCGATTCCGGGAATCGCCCAGGCGCCCTCACCCGCCCGCCCGCTCGGCGCCCTCGCCCGCCCGGCGCCCTCGCCCGCCCGGCGCCCTCGCCCGCCCGGCGCCCTCACCCGCCTCACCCGTCGGGCGGGTGAGGCGGGTGAGGGCGCCCGCCCGGCGCTGTGACGACCTGCGCTCCTACCCGGGCGCGCGAAGGGGCGAGCAGCGGCTCCGCCCAAGCGCGCACCCATCCAACGTGTAAAAGGACAAATGGGCGAGAGCGAACCAAGGTGGGTAATGGAAATGAACACAAACGGTGAGCTCGCCCATTTTATAAGGCGGTTAGTCTTAGGAATAAGCCGACCATTGTAAATTTAATTGGAGGGCAGGCCGACAATAAAATTAACGAATGGTGGCGAATAAGTGAACCATGGAGCGTCGGCTTGAGGCGGTGGAGATGCTCTAAGCGAGCATATAAATACACCAAGCCAAAGCTCATTTGAACATAACGAACTTGGCTCTCATTCTTCAAGAGGCAGTGCGCACTTAGGATAAGGACGCAGCTGTATTGCTGAATGAGCCCGTGAAGCGGGCGACGGTCGGGTGGACTGAAACGAAGGTCTCGGTATCGAACAGAAGAAAGGCGCAGTCGGAAGGCGTTCACGGGTCAGGTAACAGGCGGGCGGTGGACGAGTCGTGTTTCGGTTGCGCGCTGCACGCCGAGTTGGGACAGGGTCGGGTCGTGCTCTGGGTACCCGCCTGCCCAGACTCGGGTGGAAAAACAGTCGGTCGAGGAAACAGTTTTGTGGTGAACGAAGTCTCGGGTTATAGAGGTCGGCGGACTGTTGTGCGAGGGCGCACGAACAGTCGCCTTCCCTACCCGCATAAAGTCCTGGTGTATAGTGAAGTGGCGCGGTTGCAGGTTGAGGTCGGGCGGGCCGTTGTGCAGGGGTACACGAACAACCGCCCTTCCTTGCTACATCGTGTCTGGTGTGCACAGAATTACAGCAGGTCGGGCGCGGTTGCACGTTGTGGCTTTCGGGTGATCGTAGCAGGTCTTCGTGCTGCAACGCACGAGCGGTTGGCAGACATAACAGTTAGGCGGACCGTCGTGCAGGAGTGCACGGACGGTCGCCCACCGTTGTATATTGTATTGAATTAAGGGGAGGGTCTCGGCGGACCGCCGTGCAGGTGTGCACGGGCGGTCGCCTACCCGGTTGTAAATTCTGTGATATAATAAAAGATTTGTTATTATATTGAAGAGTTGAAGCTTTAATGCATTATTGCTGTTTATATTGTTATGGTTGATTTTGGTTATGAATGTTATTGAATATTATAACTGTTGAAGTGCTTTAAGGAGTAAAGTTAAATGTTTTAAAGGAAGGCGTAGTCCATAAGTGTACATTCGGTTAAGAGTGGGCACTCGTGGTGCCGCGCTCCGCCCAATAAGAAAAAAAAAGATTGGGGGCGTGACAGGTGGTATCAGAGCTCGGTCAGCGAGCTGGTGAGCAATTGCTCGTAACAGGTGACAGGTAAAGCCATGGAGAAAGCATGGATGAATCGCTTGGGATTCGTGGACTTGGTAGTGCATGGCAAAACCATCCAAGCTTTGGTGGACACAGGGGCCACACACAATTTTATGACGACACGGTTAGCAAAAGAAGCTGGACTGACAGTCACCCCATCAAACATGGAGGTAAAGGCAGTGAACTCTAGAGCTAAGGTGGCGGGATTGGTACACGATGTACCTGTGCAGATAAAGGAATGGAAGGGTCGGTTGGACTTCACAGTGATGGAGATGAACGACTTCGACATGATACTGGGGCAAGATTTCTTGAAAGGGAACAAAGCTATTGTTGTTCCTTTCTGTGATGAGGTGGTGCTGATTGGGCAATCACAAATTTGGACTTTGCCCACTCATGGGCAAAGGAAGGAAGCCAGGGTGCAGCATGTTTCGGCACTAAGCTTTGAGAAGGCCATGAAGGACTCAAACATGGAAACATATGCGGTAATGTTCAAGGATGTTGAGGAAGGAGGAAAGGGGACACCTGTTCCAACCGAAATATCTGAGGTACTTACCCAATATGCAGATTTGATGCCAGATGAGCTTCCAAAGAAGCTTCCACCAAGGCGTGCAGTAGACCATAGCATCGAACTTGAGCCAGGGAAGCAACCCCCAGCCAAGGCACCTTATCGATTGTCGGGACCTGAATTGGAAGAGTTGAAGCGCCAGTTAAAGGAGTTAACTGAGGCAGGATTCATCAGGCCCTCAAGGTCCCCTTATGGAGCCCCGGTACTGTTCCAACGAAAGAAGGATTCGAACGAGCTGCGGATGTGCTGTGACTACCGTGCATTGAATAAACAAACGGTAAGGAACAGATATCCTTTGCCATTGGCAGCTGATTGTTTCGACAAGCTTGCGAAAGCTAGGGTGTTTTCCAAGCTGGATCTAAGGCAGGGATACTATCAAGTGCGGATAGCAGAAGGAGATGAGAAGAAGACCGCAATAGTAACAAGGTATGGTAGTTTTGAGTTCCTTGTTATGCCGTTTGGGTTATGTAATGCTCCTGCTACATTTTGCACCTTGATGAATGATGTCCTCCGACCATACTTGGATTCGTTCGTGGTGGTGTACCTGGACGATATAGTAGTGTTCAGTGACAACATGGAAGATCACAAGAAACACTTGGCAATGGTGTTCGAGGCACTAAGAACAAATCAGTTGTTCTTGAAGAAATCCAAGTGTGTGTTCGCCCAGACTGAGATTCCGTTCCTTGGTCATATTGTTGGTCAAGGATGCATACGGATGGAGCCAAGCAGAGTGAAGGCAATTGAAGACTGGGTTGAACCAAAGAGTGTCCATGAGATGAGGGTGTTCTTGGGCATGACCAACTACCAACGAAGGTTCGTAGAGGGGTACTCCAAGGTAACATCAGCACTGACAGATCTACTAAAGAAAGACAAGAGATGGGATTGGACGAACAAATGTCAGGAGGCATTTGATGATTTAAAGAAGAGGATGGTCACCGCTCCGGTATTGAAGCTACCTGACTTCGAAAGACCATTTGAAGTACACACCGATGCTTCGGATTTTGCTATAGGGGGAGTCCTCATGCAGGATGGGCATCCAGTGGCGTACGAGAGTCGGAAGTTGCAGGATAGGGAACAGAGGTATCCGGTTCATGAGAAGGAGATGACCGCTATTATCCACTGTCTTCATGTGTGGAGGCATTACCTGGTCGGGAAGCCGTTCATTGTCAAGACAGACAACATTGCAGCAAGCTACTTTGCATCACAACCGAAGCTTTCAGCAAAACAAGCTCGGTGGCAGGATTTCTTGGCAGAATTCGACATGACTATCGAGTATAGACCGGGGAGACACAATGCGGTGGCAGATGCCCTTAGTAGGAAGGGGCAGCTAGCAGCATTGGAGGGAGGAGAGGACCGGGCCGCTAGGGGTAGGAGTCGGATTCAGATGACAGAAGAGATGCAGAAGAAGATCAAGGAAAGCATTGGGACCGATACTTTGGCACAAAATATAGTGAAGCAGGTGAAGGAGGGGAAGACACGGAAATTCTTCCTACGGGATGGGTTCTTGTTCTTTGGGAACCGACTCTATGTTCCAAAATCATCAGGACTCAGAAGACACCTTTTGAAGGAATGTCACGACTCTCCATGGGCGGGACACCCAGGACAACGGCGTTCCTTATCATTATTGGAGAGGGGTTTCTTCTGGGAGAAGATGAGGGAGGAAGTGGAGGAGTATGTACACACATGCATCATTTGTCAGCAGGACAAATCAGATAACCAGAGATCAGGAGGACTATTGCAGCCTTTGCCGATTCCAGAGAGACCATGGATGAGTGTCTCGATGGACTTCATCACCCAGCTACCACAGGTTCAGGGGTATAATGGGATCATGGTTGTGGTCGACCGTTTTTCCAAGTATGCTATCTTTGTTCCTACAAAGATACCCATGGGAGCTGAACGAACAACGGAATTGTTCTTCAAGAACGTAGTAAAGTATTGGGGAATGCCGTTGAGCATAGTGTCGGATAGAGACCCACGGTTCACAGGGAGATTTTGGACAACATTGTTCAAGCTGGTCGGGACAGAACTGTTGATGAGCTCGAGTTACCACCCCCAGACAGATGGGCAGACCGAGAGGATCAACGCGTTGCTGGAAGACTACTTGCGACACTATGTGACAGCTGATCAGAAGAATTGGCCGGAGCTCTTGGATATTGCTCAGTTTAGCTACAATCTCCAGAAGAGTTCTGCAACAGGGTACAGTCCATTCGAGTTGGTAAATGGGCAGATGCCGGTTGCACCGCATACTGTAGTAACGGGGGGTATCTTGAGGAATCCTCATGCGAAGAGATTCATGAAGGCATGGGAAGAGACCCTGGAGTTAGCACGGTTGCGCTTGCACGATGCTGCAAGGAGGATGAAGAAGTATGCTGACCGTGGGAGACGGGAAGCACACTTTAGTGAAGGAGACATGGTATTCCTCAGGATCACCGGGGAGCAGTTTCAGCCAGCCAAGGGGACGACGGGTAAACTGACACGGAAATATGAGGGACCATTCCAAGTAAAGAGGAGAATGGGGGAAGTGGCTTACGAACTAGAGCTTCCACGCCACATGAACATGAAGCACCCCGTTTTTCATGTAAGCCAGTTGAAAAGATGCCGACTTGATTCCGACCATCCGGAGAGAGTTGAACCAACAAGGGGACCAGCTGGGATCGTGGACAGGCCAGGACTAGAGTTGGAGAAAATTGTGAACCTCAGGACTACTGGCGTTGGCTGCCATCGACGACGGGAATTCCTTTGCAGATGGAAGGATGCACCGGAAGAAGAGAGCTGGGAGACAGAAGACTCGCTTTGGAGATGGAAGAGTAAGATCGCAAGGTATGACAGAAAATTGAGGAGGAAGGCAGGAATTGTCGGGACGACAATGATTTCGGGTGGGGGAGAGTGTGACGACCTGCGCTCCTACCCGGGCGCGCGAAGGGGCGAGCTGCGGCTCCGCCCGAGCGCGCACTCCTCCAACATGTAAAAGGACAAGTGGGCGCGAGCGAACCATGGTGGGTAATGGAAATAAACACAAACGGTGAGCTCGCCCATTTTATAAGGCGGTTAGCCTTATGTAAGCCGACCATTGTAAATTTAATTGGAGGGCGGGCCGACAATAAAATTAACGAATGGTGGCGAATAAGTGGACTATGGAGCGTCGGCTTGGGGCGGTTGAGATGCTCTAAGGGAGCATATAAATACACCAAGCCAAAGCTCATTTGAACATAACGAACTTGGCTCTCATTCTTCAAGAGGCAGTGCGCATTAGGATAAGGATGCAGCTGTATTGTTGAATGAGCCCGTGAAGCGGGCGACGGTCGGGTGGACTGAAACGAAGGTCTCCGTATCGAACAGAAGAAAGGCGCAGTCGGAAGGCGTTCACGAGTCAGGTAACAGGCGGGCGGTGGACGAGTCGTGTTTCGGTTGCGCGCTGCACGCCGAGTTGGGACAGGGTCGGGTCGTGGTCTGGGTACCCGCCTGCCCAGACTCGGGTGGAAAAACAGTCGGTCGAGGAAACAGTTTTGTGGTGAACGAAGTCTCGGGTTATAGAGGTCGGCGGACTGTTGTGCGAGGGCGCACGAACAGTCGCCTTCCCTACCCGCATAAAGTCCTGGTGTATAGTGAAGTGGCGCGGTTGCAAGTTGAGGTCGGGTGGGCCGTTGTGCAGGGGTACACGAACAACCGCCCTTCCTTGCTACATCGTGTCTGGTGTGCACAGAATTACAGCAGGTCGGGCGCGGTTGCGCGTTGTGGCTTTCGGGTGATCGTAGCAGGTCTTCGTGCTGCAACGCACGAGCGGTTGGCGGACATAACAGTGAGGCGGACCGTCGTGCAGGAGTGCACGGGCGGTCGCCCACCGTTGTATATTGTATTGAATTAAGGGGAGGGTCTCGGCGGACCGCCGTGCAGGTGTGCACGGGCGGTCGCCTACCCGGTTGTAAATTCTGTGATATAATAAAAGATTTGTTATTATATTGAAGAGTTGAAGCTTTAATGCATTATTGTTGTTTATATTGTTATGGTTGATTTTGGTTATGAATGTTATTGAATATTATAACTGTTGAAGTGCTTTAAGGAGTAAAGTTAAATGTTTTAAAGGAAGGCGTAGTCCATAAGTGTACATTCGGTTAAGAGTGGGCACTCGGTGGTGCCGCGCTCCGCCCAATAAGAAAAAAAAAGATTGGGGGCGTGACAGGCGCCCTCACCCGCCTCACCCGCCGGGCGGGTGAGGCGGGTGAGGGCGCCGGGCGGGCGAAGGCACGGGCGGGCGGGCGGGTGAGGGCGCCCGGGCGATTCCGGGAATCGCCCGGGCGCCCTCACCCGCCCGCCCGGCGCCCTCACCCGCCTCACCCGCCGGGCCCTCACCCGCCTCACCCGCCCGGCGGGCGGGCGGGTGAGGGCGAGGGCGCCGGGGGAGCGGGCGCCCGGGCGATTCCGGGCGGGCGAGGGCACGGGCGGGTGAGGCGGGTGAGGGCGCCGGGCGGGCGAGGGCACGGGCGGGCGGGCGGGTGAGGGCGCCCGGGCGATTCCGGGAATCGCCCGGGCGGCAGGGCGATTCCGGGAATTGCCCGGGCGCCGTCACCTGCCCGCCCGGCGGGTGAGGCGGGTGAGGGCGCCGGGCGGACGAGGGCACGGGCGGGCGGGCGGGTGAGGGCGCTCGGGCGATTCCTAGAATCGCCCGGGCGGCAAGGCGATTCCGGAAATCGCCCGGCGCCCTCACCCGCCCGCCCGCCCGTGAGGACGCCGGGCGGGCGGGCGGGTGAGGGCGCCCGGGCTATTCCCGGAATCGCCCGGGCGCCCTCACCCGCCCGCCCGCCCGTGCCCTCGTTCGCTCGGCGCCCTCACCCGCCCGGCCGCCGGGCGGGTGAGGCGGGTGAGGGCGCCGGGCGGCAGGGCGATTCCGGGAATCGCGTGGGCGCCCTCACCCGCCCGCCCGCCCGGCGCCCTCACCCGCCTCACCCGCCAGGCGGGTGAGGCGGGTGAGGGCGCCGGGCGGGCGTGGCGGGTGAGGGCAGGTGAGGTGGGTGAGGATGCCGGGCGGGCGGGCGAGGGCGCCCGGGCGGGTGAGGCGGGTGAGGGCGCCGGGCGGGGTGAGGTGGGTGAGGGTGCCCGGGCGGGTGAGGCGGGTGAGGGCGCCGGGCGGGCGAGGGCGCCGTGCGGGCGGGCGGGTGAGGGCGCCGGGCGGGCGAGGGCGCCGGGCGGGCGGGCGGGTGAGGGCGCCGGGCGGGCGGGCGGGTGAGGGCGCCCGGTCGATTCCCGGAATCGCCCTACCGCCCGGGCGATTCCCGGAATCGCCCTCACCCGCCCGCCCGCCCGTGCCCTCGCTCGCCCGGTGCCCTCACCCGCCTTACCCGCCCGGGCGCCTTCGCCCGCCCGCCCTCCCGACGCCCTCGCCCGCCCGCCTGACACCCTCACCCGGCTCACCCACCTGGGCGTCCTTGCCCGCCCGGCGCAGGGCGATTCCGGGAAGCGCCCTTGCCCGCCCGGCGCAGGGCGATTCCGGGAAGCGCCCTTGCCCGCCCGGCGCAGGGCGATTCCGGGAAGCGCCCTTGCCCGCCCGGCGCAGGGCGATTCCGGGAATCGCCCGGGCGCCCTCACCCGCCCGCCCGGCCGCGCCCTCGCCCGCCTCACCCGCCCGCCCGGCCGCGCCCTCGCCCGCCTCACCCGCCCAGGCACCCTCGCCCGCCCGACGCCCTCGCCTGCCTGCCCGGCTCCCTCACCCGCCTGGGCGCCCTTGCCCGCCCGGCGCCCTCACCCGCCCGGGCGCCCTCTCCCGCTCGCCCGCCCGGCGCCCTCACCCGCCTCACCCGCCCTGGCGCGCTCGCCCGCCCACCCGCCCGGCGCCCTCGCCCGCCCGCCCAGGCGCCCTCACCCGCTCGCCCGGGCGATTCCCGGAATCGCCCTGCCGCCTGCCTGGAGGGGCCGCGGGCCGCCCTGGTGGCGCGACCGAGGCAGGCGCCACCCGGGCGGCCCGCGCCCGCGCCCTTGCCCGACAGGCGGCAGGGCGATTCCCGGAATCGCCCTGCCACCTGCCTGGCGGGGGCGCAGGCCGCCCGGGTCGCGCCGCTGCGCAGCGGAGCCAGGCGTGACCCGGGCAGCCCGCGCCCCCGCCCGGCAGGCGGCTCGCTTCGCCCCCTGGCAGGCGACAGGGCGATTCCGGGAATCGCCCTGTCGCCTGCCAGGCGGGGGCGCAGCCGAGGCAGGGTGGGTCAGGGCGCCCAGGTTGGTAGGCGGGTGAGGGCACGGGGGGGGGGGGGGGGGGGGGGGGGCGGGTGAGGGCGCCAAGCGGGTGGGGGCGCCCGGGCCCGGCGGGTGAGGGCGCTCGGGCCGGTGAGGGCGCCCGGGTGAGGGGGCGGGTGAGGGCGCCGGGCGAGGGGGCGGGTGAGGGTACCCGGGCCTGGCGGGCGGGCGGGAGAGGGTGCCCGGGCCGGGCGGGTAGGCGGGTGAAGGTGGGTGAGGGCGCTCGGGCCTGGGGGTGGGTGAGGGTGCCGGGGCCGGGTGGGGGGGCGGTTGTGGGCGCCCGGGCTGGTGGGAGGGGGGGTTGAGAGGGTTGGGGCGCGGGCGGTTGTGTGGGCGCCCGGGCGGGGGGGGGGTTGGCAGGGTGCCCGGGCCGGGTGGGTCGGCGGGTGAGGGTGGGTGAGGGCACCAGGGCCGGGGGGCGGGTGAGGGCGTCGGGGCCGGGTGGGGGGTCGGTTCTGGGGGCGGGTGAGGCCGCCCGGGCCAGGGGAGGGGGGCGTTGAGAGGGTTTGGGCACGGGGGGTTGTGTGGGCGCCTGGGCGGGGAGGGTTGCAAGGCGCCCCGGCCGGCGGGGGGGGGGGGGGGGGTTGTGAGGGTTGGGGGGGCGGGGGTTGAGAGGGCGCCCGGGCCAGGTAGGGGGAAGGGTGAGGGCGCTCGGGCAGGCGTTGGGTTGGGTTGGTAGGGATTAAAGGGGCCAGGGGTGTGGGTTGTGGGTGAAGGTAGTAAGGGTGTCGAGAGGGGGGTTAGAGGTAGGGGACGAGTCGTGCTGTGGCGCCCACCCTAGCATGTTATGGTTGAAAACATGTTAAATTTATACTTAGGAAAGAAAAATGATATTCTACCAAAAACATTAATGTGTTTTTTTCCTCATAAACAACTTTGTTTGACACATAAAAATTTGGTTTTATTAGCATTTTTTTAAAATGTTGAAAATTGACCCTAAAAAAAAAAATCATTATTCGAGTATCATCACTTTCATTTTGAAGCTATATTTTGCACGAAAATTTCATAGTAAAGTTCGTAGTTACTGCCATTTTTAAAACATGTTCAAAATTAACGCCTAAAAAATAAAAACATCGTTCTAGTATACACACTTTTCGTTTTTAGCACTGTTTTTGATGTTTTTTTGGGGTTTTTTGGCCAGAGTTCCCGTTTTGAGTTTATAGTTCCCGTTTCAAAGTTTACATTGTTAATATTATGCATGATGTTGAATGATGTTCTTATCAAATACACTTTCAACAATTGCATCAATTTAATCATTGCCTTGTTGGTTCCTTCAATTATAATTTACCCAAACCCAACACCGAAATGAAGATTACAGATTTTCTTATTATTGAACTTGGATGACTATGAAAAATTACCCGAGTATAAAATATTTTTTCCTGCGTAAAGACTAATTCTATTAAGTGATGAAAATATAGTACATTCGAGCCTGGAAACAGGCTTAGCAGAGAAGCTATGGAGCCAAAGGTGATAGGGAATCAACCTTGCTCCAAATAGACAGACCAGGGACAGGTCATAGAAGCAAAGGATTACAAAGGAAGGTACTAATCAAAAGGCTACCCCGAAGGGTTGTTTCCTACAAATCGACCTTTTTTGCCTTTTTTCTTGCTCACTTTTATCCACCCAGTGGAGTTTGGCTGTGTCATGACAAGTTGTAGATTATTTTGTCCTGAAGGCTGATCGTCCTTGTCTGAGTCTGAGGGCGAAGAGAGATGGGTACGTTTCTGAGAAATCTGCTGGTTAGAGGGAGCCTCCTGGTGAGCTGAGGGGGCGTCCTTCAGAATTTCCTCATTCTGTAGATCAGCTTCAATTTCCTCATCAACCTGCTCATCTGCCTCAGATTCCTCCTCCTCCGAACTCGAGAAGCCTAAATCGTCCAGCCGATGGGGTGGTTCAAAAGGATTCCATCTCTTGGATTTGGGCTTACGATTCAGATTCTTCTTTTTATCTTTGAGCTGTGAACATGTACTCTGAAGGTGCCCTGTTTGATGACAATGGCGACAGCGGAAGGCTGTGTTCTCGTAATCCAGTGGTTGAGTCCAATGGAAATCTCCAAACTTGAGATTAATCTGATCTGACAGTCCTTTGCTGATATCTATTTCTGCACATAGTCTGCCATACGTGTAGAGACCATTTTCCTTTCTTGAGGTATCCGTAGCCAGGTATCGTCCCAAAGTGTTTCCAATAGCTAGGAAGACAGAGAAATCCCAAAAATGTGCCGGAAGATTCGGGAGCCTGACCCAAATGGGGATCTTGGAGATGACTACTATAGAGGGGTCAAAGTCAGGAAACCAGGGGGTTAGAAAAAGCCCAGCTGAACCCCAGAACCAAGGGCCTCCCGTTAAGGCTTTCTGGTAGTCTTCGCTTGATTCAAAAAGCACCAAGAAAAAACCTTTTGAACATAAGAAGATTTTACACTTTTTAGTCCAAGAGGTATGGACCCATTGATAAAGATCTGCTGTGCGAGGCCATAGGCCATTAAATCTGCAAATGAGTGTGGATTCTGCAAAGCTCTGGTAGCGGCTTTCAACCTTGGGATTAGAGAAGTCGATGGAGGGAATTTCCTCTGATTTGTCTACCAGAAACGGCTTTGGAGCTTCATGTAGCTGGGATGCCTTTGAAGAGAACTGAGGTTGGGCAGCGTTTTTGCATGCTGCATCTTTGTAAGAGAAAGAAGGGGCAGAGGAGGTTTGCCCAAATGAGCCACCTCTTAGACGGAAAGAAACCCCAATAGACGCGTCCTTTTGAATGCTATAAAAAGAAAGAGGAAGGGAATGCATAAGTTGCTTACCCTTATACAGCAATCTGAGGCAGGAGGAGGGAATCCCCAGCCGGCATTCAAGTTTTTGCAGAAGATCCTGCACAAGATCTGTTGCGCAAACCCATAACATTGTCGTTTTGCCGGAAAGATTAACTTGGATCTGGAATGCATGAGGTTCTTCTGGTAGATCCAGCTGGTTCACGATCGAAAGCTGCTTCAGAGTTGATCTCGTCTGAACTTGCCTCCTGCAAGCTGCTTGTCCATCGATCTGGGTTTTTTTAAGGCCCCAAGATCTTCTGGGCTCCAGATTTGATGGTTTACCTGCAGATCTGATCATCTGACTACCATGCATAGTCTGTGCTCCCGATTCAGAGCAGATCCATGACCCTTGACATCGGATCTTGATGATTCGAAGGCCGCAGATCTGTAATAAAGGCAGATCTGTGACCCAGAGGATTCGAAGGCTGCAGATCTGGACAATAACCAAGGGTGTGACGCTGCTAAAATCGCTTCCAAGATTCTGATCAGTCCGGCTAAGCTCCGGCTCCAAGCAACAATCCTTCAAATCCTCCCAATCCTTCAAATTAGTATCTGAGAAAGTTTCGAAAATTCTAACCCCAGCGTCGTTACATTTCACATAAAGTCTGCCATCCGGCGCTAAATTCAACCTCCCCGCGACCGGTCTGTAGTCCAGGAGAGGATCTAAGAACGCTTCCTTCCATTTTCCACCGCAGGAATTTTCCACAGACCTCTTCTCAAAATAATACACAGCTCGGTCGTACTGTAACTTCATGCTCAGATCCGAATCGTGGAAGCCTGTTGTGCTCTTCAATTATCTATAATTTTATCACCCGAGTATAAAATATTAGTAAACATATATATTTGAATTTTGCTTCATTAGTACTTGAAAATTTGATATTTTCAACATGATTTGATTTGAAGGTTGAAGTTATTCCAATAATGTAACTAAAAAGTGTAAGTGTTTAATGTTAATAAGAACCATTTAGCATTCTGTAACACACTAGGATATCTAACAAAATGCAAAAGAATCCTATGATCTTTACATGGCCATATCAATAAATTGTTGTTCTTTATAAACTATTGTGATATAATGGAAAATGTTTCCAAACATAAGGGGGTAAATGTTTACTACTCATCACAACTTGTATAAACTATTTGTTCGATCACTAGTCTAATTATGCTATAAGAGGACCATTATCTACACATTGTGTGAAAATATATAATAAGACCCATATGGAACCCATTTAACTAATCACTTGACTGAGTACTTTTTGGCTTACATGGGAACAATGATGAATGTTGTGATAAAATAACCTTAATACACCATCAATTTTGATCCAAGAAAAAGGATCACAGGAGTCACCTTAAGAATATTTTGCAACAATCTCGAGATTTATACAACCCAAAAGGAGACATGAACTAAGTTTCAAAGTCCAAGGATCAAATTGATCTTGGTCATTAAAGTGAATAGGTAGGGGGGCGATAAAAAAGCATTAGGACATTGCATCCATAAAAATGAATTCTCATTGAGGTGACCATAACTTAAAGCACTCATGATTGTCCAAAGATCTACGAGACCATCACAAAAAGTAAGCTTGAAGAAGCCACCAAGGGCATGACATATATATTTGTTATCAACTCTTGTTGGGAAGTGATCTAGTGGAAGGTTGCAATCATAAAAAGGACTTGGACATGAATTCCATCAATAGAGAATCTCTTATATTTTAGCATAACCATTATCTCAATGGAAGGCCCTCTAAAATATGAATTGATCATTTATGCTACAAAAATATCACCATAAAAAATCCTAGAAGAAATTGTTATTACTGAAAAATCGTACACTCAATTTCACTAGTTGTGCACCCAACACAGAAGAATAACATCCATAAGTGTACTAGTGAATATTGGAAAACATCACAAATCAACGAAAACAAAAGGTTCCTAAAGTTTCCATTTAAAAAATCAATCTATGCCAAATTGCCTTAGTTGTTTTGCACATATCACCATGGATGTTTCTTAGATGGTTAGTTAAGTCCACAAAGTGACAACTCAACAGTTTGCACGCCAAATCACATTAAATTTACAACCACCTACTATTAGGACAAGGTTAGCTATCTCATCCTTGAGCCAATACACCAATAAAAAAGGAATTAAGGAGCCTCCATATGACTCCCCTTATCTCCCACTAGATCACTCAAGGATCAAATCTCATAAGCAATCCAAGGGGAGCCAAGGTGTGAACTTTGCCTATAAATATCAGCGGATTTGGGACCATAAGGGAGAAGGCCAATCAAATTTGTGTTGCCAAATGTATAACCAATTAGGATTTCTTTGTTTTCATAGAGCTCATCATCAAGAGCTCTCATAGGAATTCTTTGAGGAGAGATCATTCTTGCAATGAGATGGAAAGAGACTTTCCTTTACGAGAGTCATAGGGTCCATTTCCCTATCAACCCAATTTAGTGTCTTTGGGATAATTTGTAACTCTTTTCACCAAGCAATAAATAGAATTATTTCTTTCCTACCTCTTGTGTTTATTTCTTTTATTTTTCTTTGTTATTGCATTGTAACGAATGATGTTGTTTAGATTTAGTTGCATTGTTCATTTGTTTATGTGTTCATCTTTATAATCATTTGATTGTTGGATCTATGCAGGGAATAACAACCTTATAATATATTGGATTTTGGTACACCATTCCATTAAAAGAAAAATAATTAATTGGTGACGCCACTTTATTTTTCTTTCTTATTTCAGTTGTTTACAGGCTCTCCTTATAACAAAAACACGACGACGCAACCACCAAAGATAATCGGAAGTCCAGACGATTCGATCTATCATCAAAGATCTAACGGTCATTAACAATATCGGGCTGCTAACAAGCACTCCCTTTAACTCTTGAATCGGACCCGATAAGCCTTTAGAGACCGCTCTATAAAAATTTCGGGTCCGATTTGGCTGATAACCCTCGCGCATGTAATCCGCCCGAAATCCACCAGATGCAAGCGATTCTCGCCAGTCTGCGTAACTTGCTCGCTATTTAACATTGCTTTCGGACCCGAAGCCTGATAAAGCTACTGTTAAAGTTGATTTCAGGTCTGATTGGCTTGGTAACCATCTTGCTATTTGCAACGCGGAATTGATACGATTGCTGCTATTTCTCCTACCTGCTCGTACTTTAACCAAGCTCCCTGCATAGCCAATGAAAAGGCTTTCTGTAATATGATTCAAATTCATGTAAATACTTGTGTTGTTAATTGACACCCGCCCGAGAACCTTGGGATTGTAGAATTCTGGGCACCTATTCCGGCCTAAGGACCGGCCATTCTTTTCATTTCTATCCCTGAACTGTTGTTTCATGTGGACTAACCTTCAACTGTTTCAGAAGACTACAACCTGCTAGTATCCCCTGCTTTGATAGAGCTCCTGGTCCGCGTTCGCCTGTCTGAGACACTCTTCCCTCAATCTACCTTGGGGGATCTCTATCCATTTATATTTATTGTTGCTTTTAGCACAGAGTACGCCTTCATTAGCTAAGATGTTCGCTAATTTGTTGGTTGTTCGACGCATATGAGTGAAACTCAGGGTTCTCATGTTCTGCAAGTGGGATTGAATCCTTTAATAGACTTACAGAAGCCTCCAATGTCTCGAAACTTTTTTCCGAAGCTGAGCCATAGCAAATTCTCTTAACTGAATTGATAATCAATTCGGAATCGGCTTCAATTATAATGTTATGAAGATTTGAGTCCCTTAAGATTTCTAAGCATTGCTCCAGGGCCATGAGCTTTGCCATATTGTTTGTGGCTTTCCCAAAATTACTATGAAAGATGATTTTTATACAACTCTTTTCATCCCTTATCACTCCTCCATAACCAGCCATGCCTGGGTTTCCGTTTGAGGCCCCATCAATATTACATTTCAGAAAACCATGCAGGGGAGTTTGCCAGAAATCCTTATAAGCAATTCTATGATTTTCATTTTTGTTTTTGCCCTTTGGGGTGAGCCCCTGCATACCCAACTGAATTAGTCTCTGCACATCAGTATCTTTAGGTTGGTTCTCAGGGGAGTTTTTAATGAGAGTTCCTACTGTCTCATTGAGCTGTCTTAAAATCTGTTCCATGATGCTCTAGGAAGAACCTTTCCTGTTTTTGAATATTCTGTTGTTGCGTTCTTTCCAGACATCCCAGATCAGAAAGCTTGGAGCTAAAGCCCATGCCTTGTTGACTGTTTCATTATCAAAGAATTTTTTCCTCCACTTCTTTAAGGTACCGGTAATGCTCCCCATGTCTCTATCTGTTTGTCTAAATATTGAGGCAATCTAATTCCACAATGTGGATGTGAATGGACAGAGGTTGAGAAGGTGATCCATAGTTTCTTCTTGTACTTCACATAGCTGGCATTTAGATGGACCAACTACCCCTCTTTTCCTCAGGTTTTCCCAGGTTAGAATTTTTTTATGTTGTACTAACCACATGAACAGTTTGATCTTCATCCAGATTTGGTTCTGCCATAGGTCCTTCCATACCCAATCAGGGTTTGGAAAGTCAAGCCCAATGGCTATGCGCTTAGCCTCTTTGAGGTTAAAGTTGCCTTCATTGTTATTGCCCCATCTCAGCTGGTCTGAATCTGTTGATATCAGAATCTTTCTCTATTCCAGGATAACTGTTAGAGCTTCTGCCTATGCCTTCAAGGGGGAGTCATCACTGTATTCCAAGTTCTTCCATATCCTCCATTTTCCCTCACTTTTTTCCTGATCCTAGAAGTCATTTACTCTGAGTAACCTTTTGTTGTCAGTATCATTCTTGAGATTTGCAAATTCTTCTCTTAACAATTTGGGTTCCTGTTGCCACTTATCCTCCCAAAACCATGCAAGGTTTCCATCTCTAATTTCCCAGAAACTGTGTTTCTGAACAATGTCTCTATTCTCCCAAGCTTTGTTCCAAATGTGGGAGCCTTTGATGATCCTAGACATTCTAATGTGATCCCTGTCTTACCAATTGTTTGCATATTTCTGTTTCCAAATTTGGGCCCAAGGGGAAGTTGAATCTTTTAGCCATCTCCACCATAGTTTTGCCCCCAAAACTTTGTTTAGTACTTCAGGATCATCTAGTCATAAACCTCCATGTGACTTAGGTTTACAGATCTTTTCCCATGCTACCAAGGCCCATTTTTTTTTCTTTTCCCCTTTGCCCCAAAGAAAATCTCTTTGGATATTTTTGCATAGTTGCATGACTCCTTTAGGAGCTGGAAGGGCTGAAAACATAAAGATGGGGACAGTTTGTAGTACTGCTTTTGTGAGCACTAGTTGTCCTGCTAAGTTCAAAGACCTACTTGTCCATTTCCGTATTTTGTCCTGTAGCTTATTCATCACCGACTCCCAAACCGTCTTGCTCAGAGGTTTGTCAATTAGCGGTACTCCCAGATATTTGGAGGGTAGCATATCTCTTTGAAAGCCTAGAATTCTGGATATATTTCTCTAAATAGCAATGTTAGTATTAAAAAAGAAAATCTTTATTTTGGTAAGGCTTACCTCTGTGCCCGAAACCATTGCAAAGTCTTTCAGGATTTGTTTGTAGGCTAGAGCTTCCTTGACTGTAGGTGTTCCCTGTAGCATAGTACCATCCAAAAATTGTTGATGGGTCAAAGCATCTCCGTTCATGGTGAGTTTGAGACCCTAGATTTTGCCTTCTGCTTTGGCAGATTTGATAGCTTTGCTTAGCCCTTCCATCATGAGAACAAAGAGGAAGGGTGAGAGAGGATCTCCTTGTTTGAGACCTCTCGTCAGATTAAAGGGCTTGGATGGTGAACCATTTACCAGGATTGGAAAACTAGAGGTAGTTACAAGGGCCATCACCCATCTTACCTAGTTATGGTCAAATCCATATGCTATAAGAACTCTCCTTATGTAAGCCCAACTTATCTTATCATAAGCCTTTTCTAGGTCAAGTTGCATAATCATTCCCGACTGCCTATTACTTATAAGTGAGTGAACCACCTCGTGTGCCTGAATGATATTGTTTAGAATTTGTCTGCCTTCCACAAAACCAGTTTGTTCCTCAGATATGAGAGTTTGGAGAAGGGATTTAAGCCTGTTGGCAATAATTTTGGAAATTATTTTATACACCACATTGCATAATGCTATTGGTCTGAATATGTCTGGTGTCATAGCATTATCCTGTTTTGGAATTAAGGATATGAAAGAGGTATTGAGCGCCTTCAAAACAGTTCTATTTTTCCTCAAGTCCTCCACCACATTGAGGATATCCTACTTGATTATTCCCCAACATGCTTTAAAGAAGTCAACATTAAAACCATCCGGACCTGGTGCCTTCCCATTTTGCATTTCTTTGATGACTTCGTTGACCTCCTCTTCATTCACAGGCCTGTTTAGATTGTAATTGTCTTCTCATGTCACAAGCTTAGGAAAGTGCTTTGTAAAGTCATTGATGAATTGTGATCTGTCTAAGAGAGGTTCCTCTGCTATGCCTTGGAAATGTTTAACCAGCTCTACTTCTATTTCTTTGTGGGTATCGAGTTGATTCCCTTCTGAATCTTTGATTTTTGAGATCCTGTTATGAGACCTGTGATCCATGGTAGATTTGTGAAAAAACATTGTGTTCCTTTCTCCTTCTTTTAACCATTTTACCCTTGATTTCTGCTTCCAGAATATCTCCTCTTGTTTGCATAATTCTTCCCATTCCTATTGATGGTAGTCAGCTTATTCCTTTATTTCCCCGTTGAAGCCATCTGTAATGAGGATCTGGTTAATTTCATGCAGCTTTCTTTCTGCCACTTTTTTGGCTTCAAAAATGTTTCCACTCATTCTTATTCCAATATTTAAGCCTGATTTTGATATGTTTCAATCTTTTATGCAGGAGGAACATTTTAGTGCTTGGAACTTGCATATCCTCTGTCCACCATTTTTCAATATTGCTGATAAAGTCCGGATGGGTGAGCCAAATGTTTTCAAACCTGAAAGGTCTGTTTCTTGGAGTTCCTATAAAGGAAGCTTTAGGTTAAACATGCCAATGATTCAAGCCACCAAAAGGGAGTATCATCGCTGACAATTCAAGGCTTGTTAGGATAAGGTCCTTCGAGATAATAAATCTGTCTAGTTTTGAGGCCACCTGAGACTCTCCTCCCCTTTTGTTATTCCAGGTAAAGATGCCATTACTTGTCTACGTGTCTACTAGCGTCATATTGTTTATAAATTCTAAAATGCTATGGATTCTCTGCCTAGTGATCTGGTTCCACCTTATTTTTTCTTCTAATAGTGACCTAATCATATTAAAGTCCCCTCCCAAAATCCAGGGGATGCCCGAATGTCTGTCTCTTAGATCCTCCAGTGAAGTAAGAAGTCTTAGTTTGTCTTCAGGTTTCTGTGGACCATAAACATTCGTGATTAAATAAACTTCCTTGTTCCCCACAACTTGAATAACCACTGATAAGTAGTTCCTAGATGCTTCAACATCTAGGATTCCTATTTTCTGAGGGTTCCAAAGTGTGAGAATTCCTCCTGTTGTTTTGTCTGCTTTGACTTCTAGATATTTATATTTAGTCAACCATTTGCTGTGAATTTATCTTATTTTTTCTGCTAAAAATTTTGTTTCTTTGATAAAAATTATATCTGGTTTTTCTTCTTTTATTCTATTGCTAAGATTCATTTGCTTCCTTTTACTCCCTAGACCCCTAATATTCCATGTTGTGAGCTTCATTAAGAAAGATTTGCAAATGAGTAACTGGTTAGGCCTTTCATCTTACCTGAATCAATCACGAGTTTTCCACACTCTATCAGTAGCTCGTTCTGTTTTTTCCTACCTCTTTTCCTGCCTGGGTTCCTAGGAGCTAGTCTCGATGCTGCCTTCATTGTTTTCACCCCTTCGTTGTCCTGACTATCATGGTTTCTTTTGACTCCCGAACCTTTTGCTTGAGTTCTCCATAGGAATAGCTATTTCACTCTGTTGAATTCCTCTTGTGGTAGTGAATCCATTCCTTTGGTGGTTCCCTGCTCCAGGAACTTTTCCAAATCTATATGCTCCCTATCAAGAATATCCTGCAGTTCATGATCCTCTATTCCCACCTCGCTCGGGGTCATCTCTTGGTCCCTATCAAGTTCCATTGTGTTCAAAAGATCCTCCTTTTGTTGGTTGTTGTCATGTGTGTCCTCCATACTCTCTTCCTTTTCCTTCTCCACAGGGCTTACCTCTAGAGTCTGATTTGCGTTATCGTGCTCCTCTTCTTCTTCTAGTACCTTGTACCTATTCTGACTTGGCTGCTTTTCCTCATTGATTTTCTTTTGGTACTTTCTCCCTCCTTTACCTTTGTTTCCCACTTTGCTAAAGCTTTCAGTTTCTTTCCCTGAGGTTTCTTTAGTTCTGCTTTCCATTTTTCTTTAAGGGGCAATCCCTGAATAGATGCCCATGTTCATGGCACTTGTGACATTTGAAAGGAACATGCTCATAGTCCACCACTTGTACCCATTCTTCATCAAAAACTTCCAAAATTAATTCATCCGGTAGAGCTCTAGAGAGGTCCATCTCTACACAAATCCGGGCAAAGGAGGTATACTTTCCCCGCCTAGTGGCCTCTAATATTTTAACAAAGTGCCCTAGTTTATTTCCTATTGCTTTTAATGATTATGGCTACCAATAATCCAGTGGTAAGGAGTAGAGCCTTACCCAAATCGGGACCGAAGTGAATGTCTCGCGCTCCGGGACAAAATTCATTACCCAAGGCTGCATATAGAGGCCTGCAACAACATAGAAGTAGGGCCCTCCTTCAAACACCCTGTCTTTATCCTCAATGTTCGTAAAAACTACAGTGAAGAAACCCTTTGATCCAAGGTGTAGATTTATATCCCCCTTAGGTTTCCAATGATTCTTTATCCATGCCTGTAAAGCCTTCTCCGTTGGCCATAACCCCATGAATTTACAAATGACTGCGTAAGTCGCCATGTGTTCCCTATGCGCCTGTAGCGCTGGATCACTTAACACCACTCTGGGTGTGATAGTTGCCTTAGGCTTACACGGTCCAGTTTGATTTCTGGTGTCTAGATTCTAAGTTTCTCCTTATATTCTTTTTTCTTTTCTAACTTCTTCCTGCATATTTTCCTGCCCCTGTGTACCTCTGTTATCCTGTTTCCCTCCTCTTAAAATTATGGTTTCAGCCTCCAGAAGTTTCTTGAATCGATTGGAGACTGCTTGACTATAGGAGGGAGTGGAACTCCCCCCCTCTCGCCTCTCCATTGTGCCTAACGCTTAACTTCTACTACAAACCCTAGCTCTCTCCACCATCCCTACTCTCTTATCACCCCACAGTTAAGGGGACATCAAAACTTATTTCACTACAATGTTGATCTACCTATTGTTTCATTCAATTATGTGCCAGAGTCAGGTTATCCTTTAAGATTTGGATAACTTATTGTTGATGCTTGATGTGATATTCCATTGCTTGAACCTTCAAATTTTCACTTAATGATGATGCGACGGACGATGAATGATATCCATAAAGTGCCATAAATGGGGTCATTTTTTCTGCGTTATGGAAGGAAGTGTTATATCCACGTTATACCACCATTCTACTAGAGGTAACCACTTGACCCATTGTGTTTGTTTATCAGATACAAAGAAATGAAGATATCCTTCCAAACATTTGTTCACTATCTCAGTTTACCCATCAGAGATGATAAGATGAGCAATGAACTAATTGAGTACCATGACAAGAAAATAATTTGTCCAAATTTTTTTAGTGAAAATGGGACCTTTGTCACTTACAATAATCTTTGGGTTTCCGTGTGGCTTTTGAACTGTTTCCATAAATGCAGTAGTGACTTAACTGGATTTGAAAGGATGAGATAGTGAACAAAAGTGTGCATACTTGGTAAGTCTATCAACTACCACCATGATGACACTATTTCCTTTAGACTTGGGTAAACTTGTGATAAAATCCATTGAGACCTCCTCCCAATGTTGACCTGGAATGACTAAAGGCCGTAACAGACTCAGGGTCTTAATTGTCTCCACTTTATTTTGTTGGCAAACCAAACATTCTACCACAAACTTCTGACTATCGAATTTAAGGCCATCCAAAAAAATTCCTTCTTGAAGTTGTTGTAAGTTTTTAAAAATCCCGAGTTCTCTCCCAAAGGAGAGGTGTGCAATTCCAAAATAATATTTTGTTTGAGTTGGGAGTTCTTACATAGATATAAGTGATCTTTGTACCATAATGAATCATTTTTTGAGATAAATGTATCATATGTACTCAGATATTTCTGCAACTTTTGAATGAGTGTCCACACCTCTTCATCATTCTTCCATTTATCCCTTGCTTTAGTTATCCAATCAGGTTGGATAATAGAAATGGCACAAAGCAATGCTTCCACATCCTCATCACTTCTTGAGAGTGCATTTGCAAAGATATTTTTCTTCCCTTTTTTGTATATTATTTCAAAGTCACAACCCAACATCTTCGTGATCCATTTTTTCTACTCGTTTGAAGATTATCTTTGTTCCAAAAAGTATTTAAGACTATCATGATCTTTTTTTACCTTCAAGTGTCTTCCCATTAAGTACAACCATCATTGCTTCATGGCATGTAGTATTTCCAACATTTCCTTCTCATAAATAGGTTTGTGTAAATACTTTCCCTTGATTGGATGACTTTCAAAAGCAATGGGTCTTCCTTCTTGCATTAAAACAACACCAATTCCATTTCATGAGGCATCACATTCCACAATAAAGACTTTTGTGAAGTCTGGTGTAGCTAAGACCAAAGCTTGGCCCATTGCCTATTTAAGATGTTCAAAGGCCTTAGTTGCTTTTGGAGTAAAAAAAGGCATATTTCTTGAGTAATGTTGTTAGAGGTGCTGTTATTTTCCCATAATTCTTAACAAACTTACAATATTACCCTGTCAACTCAAGAAATCCTTGAAGATGCTTTAGGATTTTGGGGATTTTCCATTTCTTGATGGCTTTAATTTTGTTAGGGTCTACCTTAACACCCTCATGAGATACAATAACAAAAATATTCGACCTCCTGTACCCCAAAGAAACATTTGGAGGGTTTTGCATACATTTGTTTCTTCTCCAATAGTTTAAGCGCCCTATCAACATCTTGAACATTACCTTTCCAAGACTTGTTGTAGACTAGTATATCATCAAAAAATACTAACACAAATTTTCTAAGAAAGGGTTTGAAAATGGAATTCATCAAACCTTGAAATGTGGAAGGTGCATTAGTAAGGCCAAAAGGGATGACCAAAAAATCATAATGACCTTCATGAATTTTGAATGTTGTTTTTGGAATGTCTTTTGTCTTCATTATAATTTGATGATATCCAAAATGAATATCCAACTTGGTGAAGTAAATTGCTCCATGTAATTCATCCAAAAATTCATCCATGACAAGAATGGGAAATTTATCTTTAATAGTGAGCATACTGATCTCTCTATAATTTGGACACATACGCTATTATCCATCCTTCTTGTGAACCACTACTACTGGGGAAGAGAAAGAACTTTGGCTAGGTTGAATTATACCCGCCTCTAGCATTTTTGCAACCATATGTTCAATTTCACTCTTTTGGACATAGGGATATCTGTGAGGTCTTATGTTTGGAGGAACACTTACTGGAATCAATTGAACAACATGATCATGATCTTGAATAGGTGGGAGACCTTTGGGAGTCTCAAATACCTTGCAATGATTGTCCAAGTCTCTTTGGAGATCTGGAGAAATGGATGATTTAAATGTTTTAACATCTATTGAGCATAACAATGCAATTACACCTCATTGTTATTTCTTCAAAATCTTTGTCATGCCATTAGAGCTGATTATCTTCCCTGGTTTCCCTACAATACCCCTTAATTCAATTTTCTTTCCTTTCCAAAAAAAATTCAGGAAATTTCTCTAAAATTAAAAGCTATCATCCCCAAAGATTGTAACCATTTGACTCCTAATACAACCTTAGCACCACCCATTTGAATGGAAAGCATTGGACTATTCAATACATATTCCCCCATGGTTAGCTTGATATGATGGCACTTCCCTAAGAAATTTTATAGTTCCTCCATTTGCAACCATCACTTGACACTCTGTTGCTAAATATAGGAAGAAATTCAATTACTTAGCTATCTTATAGTGAATAAAATTATGGGTACTACTCGAATCAATCAACACTATTACCTTTTTATTCTTGATATATCCTTTTATCTTGAGAGTTTGAGGAGTGGTAATTATAGCCAATGCATTACAAGATATGGTCGAATTCATTTCTTCTTTCTCCAGGGTTGGTTCTTGGTGTATATCCTCTTCTTTTGTTGTTTCTTGTTCCTTTTCTTCCTCCTCTCATAATCTATGTAAAATAATTAGGCTTCTCAATGCACTTATGACATTTAGTGTTTTTTTGTCACAATAGTAACAAAGCCCCTTTTTTTTTCCTCCTGTTGTTGTGGGAGGCTAGGAACAACAACACTTCCCTCTTTATAGTTGTGAGTGATAGACCTTCGTGTTGCCATAATTTTACTTTCAACTTTTTTTCCACCCTAAATGCATTTTCCAATGAATTAGGTTCCCAAAGGAAAATCTCATGTTGGTTGTTATCCTTTAAAGTCCCTATGAAGACATCAATCATATGTTCCTATGGAACATTAGTTCCCTTGTATTCAATCTTTTGAAGTCCTCAATGTCATATGCCATTAAACCCTTTTGTTTGGGATTTATCAATTGGCTAAAGAACATATTGCTCTTTGTATCCTCATAATGCGCTACCAATTCCTTTGTAAAGATTGTCCAAGTAAAAATTGATTTATGAGAACAAATCCATCAATACCACACCAACTGATTGGGTTCTGAATATAAAGATGCAATTCGTACCTATTGTTTGTGGGGCACATCATGTTGATCAAATAATTTCTCCATCTTTAGTATCCATGTTACCAGATCCTTGCCATGAAACTTCCTCATATTTATCTTTTGAATGTGGTGGGTCTTAAACCCAAAGTTAGAGTCTCTAAAATCATGATTGTTGGCTTGAGGGGGGCCTGACCCAAGTTCAGCGTTAGTTAGCCAAACAAATCCCTACACTACTGGCCCTTTCGGCATCAACCCGCGGAGCGTGGAATGAAGTCTCACCCGAAGCAGTATGGGGGGATGCTGGAACCAAGTTTCCGCACCCTTGAGATGGATGTGATGTCAGTTTATTCCGGCTATACCTGCCTTTGCGCAGTTTTCTTACCCCTCTGTTCCACCCTTCAGTACCTTTGCGAAAGGGTACAATTGGCTTTCGTGCAGCCCTAACCTGGGGCTGATATACTTTCGCGCTGCTAGGGCAGCGAGCTACAATATTTCCCAAACTACGTTAAGTATCTTACTTGTATTATTAACAGATCTTAGTTAGCTTCGCGTAAATAGATGTTCTTACTTACATTCACTTAACCAACACAATTACATATATTCGCGCATCATATAAGCATTATAAGTGAAATTCATACCCAACATAACCAGATGCATAAACAGGAAGACACAAAAATTTTAGAATACTTCTCTTTATTGATAATTCCAAATAATTACAGAATCGACCCGCCCTGCGCACTCAGCTGCAGGGGTCCGCGCACTCAGCTACGGACTTCTAGGGCTCTGCGCACTCAGCTGCAGAGCCTCTACCTATGCTACGACCCAAGACTTAGACGTCTACTTCAGAGCTATCTCTCATACATATTCGATCTTGCTTATTCATTAACTGTTTTTAACTGCTTAGAGCTTAGCTCTATTTATACAATCCCATGGTCGGTGGACCATGGGTAGATCTTCTACAGTCGATATTACATTTCCCAAAGAAGGGCGAACAACCCTATGACTCTTTAACATCTACGCGCTCTGTGACCACAAAATGTAGAGTCTTTACACTTGGATTACAAAATTATGACCAAAATATGGGCTTTTAGCCCCAAAACTGCCCTTGGGGGATCCTGCGCCCAACAAGTCCCTAACACAAACATCGTGACTTGCCGTCGAGTCACTCTGTAGGTGTGGAGATCTTAGCCTGAAGACCTCCCAGCTCCATTTGGATCACCGCAACTTCGTCAGTGCACTGAGCGACCGCCTACTGGACTTCTTCCACGCACTGCTCAATGACTGTTGCTGAACTACTGCCTTGAATCTTCTACTGAGTTGCCTGCAGTTGTGTGAGCTTTCCTTCAATGGAGGCTGTGATTGCATAAGCCTTGTCTATCCATGGTTGTAGGCATGCTTTTAAGATCGCTTCATTATGCCGAGTGACATCCACCTATTCCTTGAGTGCCTTTGCCTCCTGCATTCGTGCGAGCCTTTATGTGAGGACAACCGGTTGTGTGGTCCCTTTGACCTCGTCATATTATTGCTGTAGCTTGCACAGCTCTGTCTCCAGGCGCTCTATATTCAGGTCCTCCTGCAGGGTGGTGAGGACCTCGAATGACTATTCAAAAAGCTGGATGCAGTCTGCTACTGCACTGTCAACTGCCGTTATTGCTATTGTAACAATGGTGGTACGTTGTTACCTGATTTCTAGTGGAGTTGAAGGCTGAGCCCGCAACTGCAATTCTAAGATTTGTAGGTTCAACTACTGAACCTGGGCCATCTTTGCTCGAGCGTTGCACAACCCTGTGGACAACTTGCGGACACACACCTCTACCAGTTCTTCTGCCTGAATGTCCAACTCCGAGACCATTTGACAGGCTTCCTCCACTACTTGCATTATTTGCTTGTTCTGCTCCACTGCCTCGTTGCACTGTAGGCCCAACTGCTCGATGTTGATGCGCTGCTCGCTCATCTCCTGTAGTGATCTTAAAATGGGGCTCTTAGGCTTCTTGTCTAGCTTACAAGAACCTCTCCCACTTCCAAAGCTTGAATTTTCCCAAGTCTTTAATGATTAACCAATGCGGAATTAAGAAATGCTTGAAAATATGGGTGTATTTATTTTCAACTGATTACTTGCTTTAATTTCTAATGTTATGTTGTAAATTATTGTGCTGATACTGATGTATAAATACATATAACAGTAAAAAAAACAACAGAGATAATGCAACAATAAAACACACACAGAAACAACGATTTAATTTGGAGTTCACCCACTACTCTTGGACTACATCTCCGTGAGCTGTAGTCAACTCAACTAGGCTCTCTGGGATTATGGTATTAGTCTTTTTTACAAGCTATTGGCCCAACTCCTGCTGTTCTACACAAAAACAGTGGGTCCAGACACCATTTAATCCCCTGGCTCTTGGCTATGGCTCTTTGGCTCTTGGCTCTGACTCTGGCTCTTTGGCTCTGGTTCTGGCTCTTGGCTCTTTGGCTCTGGCTCTAGCTCTTTGGCTCTTCTGCTCTGGCTTCTCGGCCCTCTGGTTGTTTACATCTCTCCCTTTAGGCTTTTCAATTGAACTCCAAGTGACTCCCTTGGCTTCTGCGCTGTCCCTTTGGCTTCCGCGCTGCCTCTTTCGCCTTGGCTTCCTCTTTGGCTTTTTCTTCCGCAGCAAACCCCTCAAGGATTAACAACAGCACCCCTCAACAACCCAACAACCCTCTATCTTTGATATTCATGGCTTTTAAGCCAAATCGCACTGCCTGTTCATTTTCCCTCTCGGGTCCTTCGTCTTCCTGTTTCATCCATTCAAATCCCTTATTTGGGCGTTAGCCATCATTTCTAAACGCCCTCGGGGACGAATGCCACCTATTTTGCAACGGAAGGGAACTATGGGGCTTTCGAAATACTTGAAACAATCGTTTTCTGTTAATAGAGGAAAACGCTGCAAAACATGGAAAAATCCGCATAAAACACAATTTCGGACTTCAAAGTTTCATAACCCCGCTTCATAACATTATCAAGTCCGCCCTTAGTTGCTATCGCAAGTCGCAACTGGCCTGTTCCAAGGTTTCCCTTCGTATTAAGGAAATACGTTAAAAACATGGGAAAATCCTATTTTTCGGATTTGAAATTATATTAAATCTGGCTTATCGCCCCATCAGGTTTGGCCATCGCATCACGTATATAACTCATAACATATCTGTCGATCCTCTGTAATGCTCCGATTGCGATCCGCCGATTTCGGTGATCGCACCATCGCATCGCACGTATATATATGTAAGCCTTGCTCCATTATGTTCGCCAATTGCAATCCATCGATATCGGAGATTGTGGTATCGCATCGGGCCATCGCACTTTATGCCTCCGACTGCCACCGCCGATTGTGATTGCCGATCGAATCTGGACTGTTGATCGGCTAAATCCGACGGCCCCTGTGCAACCACTATTCAAGCCTCCGATAGCATCGTTTTCATGGTTTTATTTAAGTTTTTAAGGCCCAACAGTGTTATCCTTCTTCTCCATAACTTCTCCTTTTTTGGTGGTCTTGCCCTTTTGGGAGATTTGGAAGACTTAGAGGGTTTTTAGGCCCCTTATTAAAGGATTTTTGCCTCTTTTTCCTTTGAAAAAGGGGCTGCTTCATTTTTTGATAGCTTCTCCATCTGAAGTCCGTTTTCACCCATTTAAGTTGCGTTGGATTCAGAATGGAGGGATCTCTGTAATGAGACTATTTCTAGGAACTTCCTTGGACTTTAATTTTCCTTTGATTTACAAAGGGTTTGGGCCATTTGGCACCTTACCTCTTATATGAAGTCTTTTAGACATAGAGGTTTATCTAGGATCCATTTTTGGATCACGCCTTCCCACTAAAAGAACTTTTGGTCTCCAAAAGACTGATACACTGATCTGAACAGTAAATGAGAGTGACTCACCCTCTTCTTTCAACCTCCCTACACTTGTCTTTGCATTGTGCCTCTGAACCAAAGTTTTTGACCACTTCCCTTCTCTGGATGGGCTGGTCTTCTTGGGAAGAACTGTCTTCCTCCTTGCCTTCCTGCAGAACTTCTGCTGAAATGGTCATAGAAGGTAGTTTGAGCTTCTTTGCCTTGATCATTGATCCAAGGTGGCTCAACAAATGTGAAGTACATATGCTCCACAAAACTTTCATTTATACCTGTTTGACAAGCTGCCAACAACAACTGTTAACAACAATAGGCATACAGACAACAACTGGATGGCCTAAACTCCTGCTTCAACAAAAGAAACAGATTTTCACATCTTGTGAACACCTCCATGTCTTACATCTGCATACAAATGATGGACTAGATAACAAGCCCACAAAACATGCCTTTAAAACAAATGACTCTTTAAGTCAAGCATGTAGAAAAAGACCATTAGGACTCTTTTTCAAAAAGATGAAACTTTCATCATTATATCCATTTGGAGACCAGGTTAACTTCTTGCAAGTCAACATGGCATCACATGCATGTCAAAGCAATCAACCCTACGAGTTAGTTACACATACATGTTCAAAAACAAGGAAATCATCAACATCCTCGTGCTCATGCATCTCATGCTCATGCATGCATTTCATCCTTCAGCTTTCACTTAAGCACACTGTACTTTCAAAGTTGTAATGAAACATAATGTAGATGCATCAATAGACATGCAATCTTAATCGGATAAGAACTCTAACTGTTCCTTACCAAACCCTTTCAAAGGTACTACCTTTGTCTGCACATCGGCATCATCATGTGAATCATTTTGAGACAAATCATTCATGGAGTCTTCACTTCCATTTCTGCCATCTTCTCTTTCCACTTTCTTCAGCTTTGGTGGAAGCATTGTTGGTTTCAGTGTCCAACACTTTGCAGTAAGATGTTCTTGCTTATGGCAGTAAGTGCACTGCATGTGCATCCTCTTGATAGCATGATTTGCCTTGTCCAATGGACCTTTGGCTGCTTACTTCTTTTCCTTCTTCTGCTTCCTGTATGCGGTCATTCTTTTCCAAGATCTAGAAACATCATGGTTATCCAAACCACAAAAGGAACATGCAACTCTTTCCCCATACTTATGTGGAAATTTATCATGCTTTGCAAAATCAAAAGGAATATAATTAGAACTAGATTTATAACTGCCTCTTTCACCTTTATTGCCTTCATGAGGAGGTGAAGCAAATTAAGAAGTGGCTCCCTTTGGAACACCATCAAACTCTTCAAGGCTGTTAGAGTCTCCCCAACTCTCTGGTTCAAGTGTGTGCCTCTGAACACCTGCATCCTGCTATTGATGTTTAAAGCTATTGTATTCCTCTTGGATGCAACCTTCACACTTCTGAGGTAGAGGACATGAAATGAAACTCCTTCTTGGGACTATTTCAATGGCTTTCATGGCAGCTTTGGAATTCTCTCCATAAGACTATCCATAGCCAAGACCCAAATATTTAGGCCTTTCCTCAACCATTATTGGTTCAACAATACCTTATGCATGCTTTCCCAAGCCCTTTCCTTCATAGCCCATCTTGGACATTAGCTTGGAACCTATGCCTTTAGTATGTTTTTCAAAAGAACCAATACAAGCATTCTCAGAAGAATTTGAAGACAAACTAGAATGGCTTACCTCTTCTTCAAGCTGGTACTTGAATAAGGCTTCTTGGGCAAAAAAGAGCTCTGTTTCCAACTCATGCATCCTTTTTAGGTTCATATTTGCAATATGAAGTTGCCTCTCCATTTCCTGCAATTTGTCAGTAAGCAATTGCTTCTCTTCCTTCATGGAATTTAGCTGCTTTCTAAGCATGCTGCTCTTCCTTCCATCCTCATACATTTCTCTCACCATATCCATCATGGTGGACAATTATTGCTTCATCTCTTCATCAAAGAGTCTCGTGAAGAGAGCAAAATTTGAGGACCCACTTGAAGAAGTTGACATTATGCCAATGAACAAAAAAAACTTCAACAAGATAAATAAAGAGCTTATTTAAGCAACCTCCTGCAACAAAGCTCTTGTGCTTTGGATTTCCTCGAGGTCCTTTGGGATAGAAGAATGCCTTCATCCCTTCTCCTTCTTGTCCTTCCTAGACTAAGCTATCAATAGCTTTCCCTTCACCTCTGCAAACTCAAAAAATAGTCAGTCTGCAAACAAGCATACAATCAGCCTCTTGCTGTTCAAACACCTTTTAGGCAAGCAGTCTTTGATCTGTCAATCAAGCATTCTGATATAACCTTCTTAAAGGTGTGGTTAATCAATCTTAAGCTCCGATACCTCCTAATCTGAAAATGGGGCTCTTAGGCTTCTTGTCTAGCTTACAAGAACCTCTCCCACTTACAAAGCTTGAATTTTCCCAAGTCTTTAATGATTAACCAATGCATAATTAAGAAATGCTTGAAAATATGGTTGTATTTATTTTCAACTGATTACTTGCTTTAATTTATGTTGTTATGCTGTAAATTAGTGTGTTGATACTGATGTATAAATACATATAACAGTAAAAAAAATAACAGAGATAATGCAGCAATAAAACACACACATAAACAATGATTTAATTTGGAGTTCACCCACTACTCTTGGGCTACATCTCCGTGAGCTCTAGTCAACTCAACTAGGCTATCTGGGATTGTGGTATTAGTCTTTTTTACAAGATGTTGGCCCAACTCCTGTTGTTCTACACAAAAACAGTGGGTTCAGACACCATTTAATCCCCTGGCTCTTGGCTCTGGCTCTTAGCTCTGGCTCTTTGGCTCTTGGTTCTAGCTCTTGGCTCTGACTTTGGCTCTTTGGCTTTGATTTTGGTTCTTGGCTCCGACTCTGGCTCTTTGGCTCTGGCTCTAGCTCTTTGGCTCTTCTTCTTTGGCTTCTTGGCCCTCTGGCTGTTTACAGCTCTCCCTTTGGGCTTTTCACTTGAACTCCAAGTGACTCCCTTGGCTTCTGCGCTGTCCCTTTGGCTTTTGCGCTGCCTATTTCGCCTTGGCTTCCTCTTTGGCTTCTGCTTCCACAGCAAACCCCTCAAGGATTAACAACAGCACCCCTCAACAACCCAACAACCCTCTGTCTTTGATATTCATGGCTTTTAAGCCAAATCGCACTACCTGTTCATTTTCCCTCTCGGGTCCTTCATCTTCCTGTTTCGTCCGTTCAAACCCCTTCTTTGGGTATTAGCCATTATTGCTAAACACCCTCGGGGACGAATGCTACCTATTTCATAACGGAAGGGAACTATGGGGCTTTCGAAATACTTAAAACAATCGTTTTCTGTTAACACAGGAAAACGCTGCAAAACATGGAAAATTCCGCATAAAACACAATTTCAGACTTCAAAGTTTCGTAACCCCTCTTCATAACATTATCGAGTCCGCCCTTAGTTGCTATCGCAAGTCGCAACTGGCCTGTTCCAAGGTTTCCCTTCGTATTAAGGAAATACGTTAAAAACATGGCAAAATCCTGCTTATCGGATTTGAAATTATATTAAATCTGGCTTATCGCCCCATCGGGTCTGGCCATCGCATCGCGTATATAACTTATAACATATCCGTCGATCCTCTGTAATGCTCCGATTGCGATCCGCCGATTTTGGTAATAGCACCATCACATCGCACGTATATATATGTAAGCCCTGCTCCATTATGTTTGCCGATTGCGATTCGCCGATATCGGCGATCGTGGTATCGCATCGGCCCATCGCACTTTATGCCTCCGACTGCCATTGCCAATTGCAATTGCCGATCGGATTTGGACCGTTGATCGGCCAAATCCGACGACCCCTGTGCAACCACTGTTCAAGCCTTCGATAGCCTTGTTTTCATGGTTTTATTTAAGTTTTTAAGGCCCGATAGTGTTATCCGCCTTCTCCATAACTTCTCATTTTTCGGTGGTCTTGCCCTTTTGGGAGATTTGGAAGACTTAGAGGGTTTTTAGGCCCCTTATTAAAGGATTTTTTCCTCTTTTTCCTTTGAAAAAGGGGCTGCTTCATTTTTTGATATCTTCTCCATTTGAAGTCCGTTTTCACCCATTTAAGTTGCGTTGGATTCAAAATGGAGGGATCTCTGCAATGAGACTATTTCCAGGAACTTCCTTGGACTTTCATTTTCCTCTGATTTACAAAGGGTTTGTGCCATTTTACACCTTTTACCTCTTATATGAAGTCTTTTAGACTTATAGGTTTATCCAGGATCCATTTTTGGATCATGTAGAGTGTGACTCTCCTAGGCCCTGATTTCTGCGGTGACTCCATCCTGCAAGAGGTAGAGCGTCTCCTGAGGGAGCGCGACCATATTCAGTCCTACCCCTTTTAGACTACTAAATGTGGGCCTGTTGTCCTCCTTTTCTGTAGTGAGTGCCCCATTTGGTAGCACTATCACGTTGGTCACCCTTGTGCGCAACATCTCCTCGGCAGCGGAAGTGCTGATCGCGAGGTTGGTGGACGCTGTGCCAGCCTGTGGAGTGCGAACCTGCAACACCTGCAACTCTGTCTGGAAAGCCCCCAATACCAACTGCTACTGCTCTTCTAATTGTTGGAGGGTCTTCGTGGTGACATCCTTCACCGTTTCTCCGATATCATGCAAATCCCCCTCAGTGAGGGTGATTGGGTCAAAGGATGTCTTTGATGCCTTGGTTTTCTTTCGTGGCACTGCCTGCTCTTGCGGTTGTGGACGCTTGAGTTGGGTGGATGTCGTCTGCGGGTCCGCGCCACCTTTTTCTGTCTCTGTTTCTACCTTAGTCCCGGGCGAAGGTGACTTCTATCCTTCGCTCTCTTCTCCTCTTGTTTCCTGCTATTCTGCAAATTTAACGGCATCGCGCATTACTTGGGCCTTAGCCTCTGCTTCTCCCTTTCTGCGCTTCTCCACCAGCTGCGCCATTTGGAGCTTGGTTTCTTCCTTCTCACGCTACGCGACGAACTTGTCCATTTACAACGTGGAGCCTCCTAGAGCGCGCCACTCCAGCGGCCAAGACTTAAGGACTGCGAAAATTACATCATCAGTTGCCATATAGGGTAGGTTATGCCATGTCTTCATAGGGTCCTTCCGCGCCTTGATAAAGACATGGTGGAAATTCGCTTTGAACTCTGCAAACTAACGTACACTGTGGGTGACAACCGTGGCTTGTGATTGATCCCCATCCGAATATTCATCTCCATCAAGATCCAAAAGGTCTTGCTTTCTTTTATACGCTGCGCATCCTTGGTCACCCACAATGAAGCGTACTTCATTTCCTTTGGAAGGTCCGACGTGAACAAAGTGAATTGGTTGTCTTTGGGCAGCTCCCATGCCACCAATACGATCGAGAGCAAGAGCCACACATAGTGGAACATCTTTCCTTGCTCCTGTTCCTCGCGAAAATTCGCAAGGAACTCACTGCATAGATAATTTGCCCAGTTGAACTGGACTCCTTCAGTGCATTGGGCTGCTAGTGCAACCACAGGTGTGGGCACTTCATCCACGTGACACTTTCGCATCACTTTCCCTGCGAATATTTGTGTTGCGACCTTGACTACAGGGTTGTTAATGATGGAGATGGCATATCCTCGCTTCTTCTTCTCTAACTTGAACTTCTTCTTCATCGCTTCAGCGAGGGCCAACTCACCACCTTTTTCCTCTGATATGTTGGCTAGATCCTCCCCTGAGTAAGGCAGCCGTGTTATCCGATGAATCAAGTGATCTGTGATGGGAATGGGCTCCTGCAGCCACAAAAATCCATCATGCACCAAGCAGAGCAGCTGCTTGATGACGAAGACGGTCATTGGGGCGCTGTGGTAATGCAACAGCCAGAGTAGGCTGAGAAACCCGACTTTTCGCTACACCCTTGAGCCATGTGTGCGGCTCCAATTCAATTGTTCCCGCCGTCGCGTCAATCCGTCAACGCATTAGCTGCTCAGTCGCTAAATGCAGAAATTTCTCATGATCCTCAAGGTCCCAATATTTAAACTTCAGTACAGGAACTTGCCCTAAGTGTGGCCCCTCAAAAACAATATCATCTGGGAGCAACGGAGTTTGCAGGGAGCTCTTTCTCTCGTCTGTCCTTCGGGACCTTGGCTTTTTCCTTGCGCAGAGGAACATATTCAGGTAACTGGGTAATAGGGTTCGCACCGTGGGTTTCAACTTCCATTTCCATGTCCTCCTCATCGACCAGGATTTCTTTAGATTCCTCCTCGTCGGCCTCGAGATTAATGGTCTTCCCCTTTTCCTGCAAGGTGAGCTTGGTCCTCTGTGGGTTTCATGGTGAGACGCCCACCAGGATCGTAGCCTGCTTATCCTTCTTATGTCTCGGTGTTCTGGGTGATTTAGGGATCTCAACTATTGCTCCGGCGCTCTCTAAGGCTTCTACTACTGTAATTTCCTGGGCGACTTCCTCAGGTGTCGACATCATTCTAGTCAGGAGGTCCTGCATCTCCTTTGGCAATGTCGCAAACACTGAACTTGCTCTCAAAGCCTCAAAATTCGTAAGGTCCATACACACTTGATAGCGCAACAACTGGATTTTCAAAATGCCAAGTGTTTTTCACTGGACAACCACTTGTAATTTATAGGGCCTTTTGAATTCAAATTCGACCGTTCCCCCCACATTCGGCCCATTAATGCTAGATTTGTGGAATATTTTCAAGAATCTAAGTCATACAGTTCACCTTAAATTCCTGCCGCCCGCTCCATTTGGCCTTAAACTGACCATCAAATCGTGAATAGTGACTTTAATGGTCACTTTTCGGTGGACCTGCGCACTAGCGCAACTGTCTTCGCGCTGTCGTGGACCCTGTGACACTTCGCTGCTTCGTGCAGTCCTGAAATCGCGTAGCTCCCCAACCCGGGTAGTGTAGTTTATAGTCCCGCGCCTCCTTTCAGCTGCCTAAAGTGTTAAGACTGTGCTTTTTTCGCTTAGTTAGATGGTCGGGCCACCTGTGTATGGCTTCAATCGACTTCCATTCACCTTTCCTAGGAAAGGATTGCCATTCAACTTAACCAGCTGGACTGCGCCACCGTTGGTAATCTCTTTAATAACATAGGGCCCTAGCCAATGCATTCCGAATTTCCTTGGAAATTTATCAAACTTATTGTCATACAACAACACCAAGTCATTCACCTTAAATGTGCGCAGCTTAATATGTCAGTCACACCACGCTTTTTTGTGCTGCTTTTGGACCCGCTGGTGAAATCCAACCAAAAATCTCTCTTCTTCAAGCTCATCCAACTGCGCGAGACTCTCTTTTAGGGCTCCGTGATCCGTCATACCTATGAGTGCTGCTATGCGTAGACTAGGCACGATGTATTCCATAGGCATTACCACTTCAACCCCGTATACCAGCCTAAAGTGTGTCTGTCCCGTTAACTTCTTGCACGTCGTCCGATAATCTCGTAATACTGTAGGTATGCGTGGGTCCCAAACATTTCGCTGAGCATTGCAAACCTTGGTCAACGTGGTTTCAAGCACTTTGTTGAATGCCTCCACTGTCCCGTTAGCCTGTGGGTGATAAGGTGTGCTCTTTTGGTGATACACCTGAAATTCTTCCGTCAGCGCACTAATCGTTTCGTTCAGAAAGTGTGTACCCTGATCACTCATCAAAATATTTGGACATCCAAATCGTGTCAGTACATGCTCAAATAGAAACTTCATGACAGTTGCGCTTGTGTAATCCTTCACCGGCTGCGCTTCTGCCCAACGAGTCAAGTACTCCGTCGCAGTGATAATGTACCTCGCGCCTGTCTTTCCTTGGGGCTGAATAGGTCCTACAAAATCTATTGCCCACTTTTCGAAGGGTTGCAACATTATTTGTGGATTCAAAGGCATTTCATCCCTCTACGATGGCCTGCTTGTTCTTTGACATATGTCGCATGCCTTGTAATATGCTTTTGAATCCTGATGAAGGGTGGGCCACCACAACCCTGCGCGTAGAATCTTCTGCGTGGTTTCTCTCCCTGCATAATTTCCTCCTGTGGCGTCGCGGATGCTGCTTCGTTGAAACTCAGGTACATACCTTCGCAATATCTCATCAGTCCCCATCTTGTATAGATGCCCAACAATGATAAAGAAATTTGTCGCGGGCACAACTAATTCCTTCTTTTGCTGGACAGAGTATCCTTTTGATGCAGTTCCTGTTGTTAGGAAGTGTATTATATCCTCAAAATGTCCATCTGTAATGTGCACAGCAAAGAGCTACATGTCAAATAATCCTTCCTCCAAATTAGTGGGTTCCTCCCCTATTTCAGTGTGTGATAGGTGATTTGGTCCCACGTTTAATCGTCCAGGCTAAATCGTATTCTTGGAACAATAAGAGCCATCTGCAAATTCCCCCACCAGCCCCCCCACAACACAAGCTTATTGACCAGGTACTTTAGCGCGGAGTATAGGTGCACCTGCTCAGGTTGTGGCTTTTCTCCATAGGCCTGCGTCCATTTGGCCAAATGCGCACATGGATCATTCTGCCCATCGTACATGTCTGTCAGTCACATCTTAGGCTTCCCAAACCATGTTCTCATCATCCTCCTACACTCGCAGCAATCATCAAAACTTCCCTTGTGCATACCCCACCATCTTGCGGGTGTAGCGTGCAGTGCCCAGTCCAAGGCCTGGAAGCGTTGCTTTTATGGAACCTCCCTTTCAAATGTATGTGAAAAGGTATCTACCTCATTTAGACCATCATAAATAGGCATATTTATTACCTCTGACGACACACAACGCAACGACTGGGTCATAATGTTGCAATTTAGCGTAGTTACTTCATGTAACCGATTTTGCCAGCGTTCTATTTCTTCGTTGGAGTCCAAAGTGCAGGAACTCTCTCGATCTGATGTAATCCATCCATCCATGGTGCGATTCACCCAATCTTGGTCTCACGCTGTTATCTTATAGATGCAGTCCATATCATCATCACTCTCATAATCACAGACTGGTTTCATATAGCGTGATCCTTCAGCAGGATCCAGGGGTATTATTATGCGCAGTGATTTCTTCTCAAAGATCATCTTTCGCTTCTTCATATTGATTACCCCATTCATATCAGTAGCCTAGTCAATTCCCAGGAGCACAGGGTAGGGATTGCTGTCATCCACAATCTCTATTACTTCAAAATCTGCCAGTGCGCTCGCTTCCTCAATATCCACGGTTACTCCCTAGAGCCGCCCCATGGGTATGATTTTCTGCTAATTCACCATCCTTAGTTGAATCGGGGACCATTGCAACGCAGGTCTCCCCATTCGCTCCCATGTCTGTTTCGGTAGAACATTCACATCTGATCCCAAATCCAGAATGACTTGATCCATTTCGTATTCTCCGATCTGCGCGGCGAGTCTCATTTCACGCCCCGTCCTTGTCGTATTCTTACTGATCTTTCAGACTACGCGCGGTTCACCTGGCACGGTCCAAACACATATATTGATGATTTCTTGTAACCCTTTCAAAACCTTACTATCATGCAGTAACTTCATACATGTTTCCAGGAAAGTTGTGAGCATAGAGGGGTAAATCTCCAGCTTCGGTTTATCCTTGCTTCTTGAAGTGGAGGCCTCGACGAAGCTCTTCTTAGCTTCCATGAATGCTTCACGAGTGTGCTCCAAATCAAACTCAGCCTCTTTCGCCAGGGCTTTGCGAACCCATGTACTGTCTTCTGGCTGTTGCCCCTTGTCATCTCCCGTCGCAATTCCACTATGAAGCACTATATTTACGTTTGGATCTTCCTCGCATGGCTTTGACCTCATCATCTGTAGGTTTTGATTCGGGGTAGGTGGTAGCACTTGTTTGTCACGTATCCTAGCTATCAACGTAGGACAATCTTCTGTTTCATGATAAAATAGTGTGCAATACTTGCACGACGTGCACGTTGGATTAGTGCGATCGTGGGCATAGTGTCTTAGCGCTCTGCAATTGTAGAAAATCAACTATCCTCGTCCTATACCAGGTCCTCCTGCACCTCAGCCTCATCTGCACCCCTCAAATCCTGTCCGTGACATCCCTGCATTCTAGTCAAGGGGCTACGTTTCGGCCTAAACCCTGTAGGCAGGAGTTGTATCCATCATCAATTCATAACTCCTACAAGTACGCTCATCATGTCCTATCGACCTACAAAAGTTGCAGAACAACTGTTGCGATGTTGTCACATACTTCTGTAGCAAGTGACAGTTATACATATCATGCTTTCCGGCTACCTGATAGATAGCGCATCGTAAAGCAGGTGCCACACTAGATCCTGCATGAGCTTCTGACCTTAAAGACATTGGTCCTCCTCCTGCAAGGTAATTTGTAAAGACCGGGTAGTGGTCTTTGTCATGACCCGGACTCTTGCATTTCATGCACCATACTTCCTCGCGTACCTTTTGTTGAATCATCCTATCCTGCTTCAGACTTTGCATCTCAAGGCACAGATTCTGAAGCTACGCGTGGATCTGTTGAACTCCTAGATTAGGATCTTGCATCAAAGTCTTGTGTAGTCTCATGGAAATCTCCAAGGCCTCCACCCGAGTTGTTATCTTCTGCTGCGACAGTGCACTCCTTGAGTGGGGTAGTAGTGAAGCCACAAACCACTCACGATGTTGTCCATCTGTCAATTCATATTGGCTTTGCGGATTTGACACTTCAATCTTTGATCCAATTCCCATGGCGTCTCACCTAGTCGCATCGTAATCTCTTGGAATCCCACAATTGATTGCGACTCGGACTTAGGCCAACTAAATTCCCTATTTAGTGCTACTTGGATGTCCGTTACTCTAGCATTCGGGTTATCGTTAGAGTACTTAATATACCAGGTTAGCACGTGATCTTGTAGAGCACTAACCAACGTCGCCTTCTTTATATGATCATCTATAACACCTTGATCTTTCCATATAGCCCTCACCACGAACCAAAATTGATATGGGTCCTCATTTCCCAAGCCTTTGAACAAAGGCAACTTCACTGTATTTTCCATATTGAATTGCGGTGGAGGTGGAGGTGGTATGGGTGAAGTTGGAGGCGATGGTGGTGAAGGTGGAGGTGGTGTGGGCAGAGGTGGTATTCGCGGGAATCCTTGTCTTATCAACTGAATAGCACTTCGCAGAGAGACCTTTGCTATCCCTTCTCCGTCCCCTCGCGAAGGTGAAATCAAGGGGATATACTCTGGACCCTTATTTCCTTCGTTTTTGTAACTTTTTCCGCTTCGTGTAGTCCTAAACATCAAGGTAGCTGCATATCCTGTTTTTCGCACAAGAACATATTAATCCAAGTATTCAGGGATTTTACGTACTTACCACGCGGTCCTTTAAAAAAGCGTCACTCCGCCTTGCTATAGCTGACTAAGGTGTTGACTGCGAACTCAATAAAAAATCCTTCTATGACGCGATCAAGCCAATGATCGACAACGCAGGTGATCTTATCCTCTGATGCTTCCAACCTTCACACTAGCTCTGGGGTCCACACAATAGGTCTGTCAAGTTTCCACCTTCCTTGGCTATCTGCTAGCTTCGCGATCCACTCATATAGCTCAATAGGAAAGGAGGAGAAAAAGATTTCGTGGACCTTCGTATACATGTATCGGTCCAACCACTGTTCTTTTGGCAGTCGTGGGTTTTTGTTTTCTTGTGCCGCGAACTCGTGAATCCTCCTGTCCAACCAACCTTCGATTTCTTTCTTAGTTGGATTCCAGTGATATGACATCGCACATCTCTTATGCAGATTCTAGTCTCGACAATGGAACCATTTGTTGGCTTGAGGGGGGCCTGACCCAGGTTCAACGTTAGTTAGCCAAACAAATCCCTACACTACTGGCCCTTTCGGCATCAGCCCACGGAGCGCGGACTGAAGTCTCACCCGAAGCAGTGTGGCGGGATGCTAGAACCAAGTTTCCACACCCTTGAGATGGATGTGATGTCGGTTTATTACGACTATACATGCCTTCGCGCGGTTTGCTTAGCCCTTTGTTCCACCCTTCAGTACCTTTGCGAAAGGGTACAATTGGCTTTTGTGCAGCCCTAACCTGAGGCTGATATACTTTCGCACTACTAGGGCAGTGAGTTGCGATATTTCCCAAGCTACGCTAAGTATCTTACTTGTCTTATTAATAGATCTTAGTTAACTTCACGTGAACATATGTTCTTACTTGCATTCACTCAACAAAATTACAGATATTCGCGCATCATATAAGCATTATAAGTGAAATTCATACCCAACATAACCAGATGCATAAACAGGAAATAAAGACATAGAAATTGTAGAATATTTCTCTTTATTGATAATTCTAAACAACTACAGACTCGACCCACCCTGCGCACTCAGCTGCGGACTTCTAGGCCTTTGCGCACTCAGCTGCAGATCCTCTACCTATGCTATGACCCAAGACTTAGACTTCTACTTTAGAGCTATCTCTCATACATGTTTGATCTTGCTTATTCATTGACTCTTTTTAACTACTTAGAGCTTAGCTCTATTTATACAATCCCATGGTCCGCGGACCATGGGTAGATCTTCTATAGCCGACATTACATTTCCAAAATAAGGGCGGATAACCCTATGACTCTTTAACATCTACGCGCTCCACGACCACAAAATGCAGAGTCTTTACACTTGGATTACAAAATTATGACCAAAATATGGGCTTTTAGCCCCAAAACTACCCTTGGGGGATCCCGCGCCCAAGAATAATTCACATTCCTTTTGTTCTCATCATGATTTTCATGAACTACCTTATCACCATTAGGAAGCATTTACTATAGTAACTTTGTCAAACCTTCCATTTCTTCTTCTAAACCATCCTTCAAACCTTCCATGTCTGATTTTATTTTTGTCTCTAAACTATCCATTTTAAATTTAATTTCTTCCAATTCATCTTTAGGTTCTCTTTGTGAGAGTGAAAATTGTTACACTTGGTCCCATAATTTTGACATATCATGTTGCATTTCTTCTTCTTAATGCTTCATAGTAGAGATTTTTGATGGCCTGATAGGTGTAGCATTTTTTTTGGGAGGCATTTTTGACCAATTAATGATATATATGCTTGATTATGCCCTTTGAATCACTTCAAACTCATTTTTCAAACAAAACTAATGTAAATTTAAAAATACACACCATTTAGAGCTTGATTTTGAGCTTGTTGATAGGTTGATCTTCAAACAATTGTTTCTCTATGATTTCAACTTCTCAAGATTTGAGTTTTCGTCCCATGGTAGTTCTCTATGTCCTCTTTCCAACCCCACTAGCTAGGCCGAGATTGGATTCTTCAAGGTAAAGTTAGGCCAAATCTCCCGAGATGACCTGCTTATGGATTGGTTCAGTAGAGGGAACTTGTACATAATTCTGTCAGGCTAGGGTAACTCCTCATTGAACGAGAGAAAACACTGATTGATTTTTATTCATTAGCTAGCACATTATTTATACATATACAAAACGGATCAGTTCATCTTCTAGATGACTGTCCAGCTTCACCTCATCCGTTTCGGATTAGGTGTCAACATTCCCTCCTTTAATCTGAAGGGATGTTGGTGAGTCCAAGCATCATTCTGAATCTTTCAAGCTTTTCTCTTCCAAGCGCTTTGGTGAAGATGTCTGCAATTTGCTTGTTTGTGGAACAATGACGGAGATGGATTGTTTTGGCCTCAACATGATGTCGGATCAGATGATATTTAGTATTGATGTGCTTAGTACGATCATGGAACTTTGGGTTCTTGGCCAACTTTATTGTAGATGTGTTATCAATCATGAGTGGAGTTGATTGTATTTGTTTTACCTGCAAATCTTCAAGAATTTTCCTGAGCCACACAATTTCTTTCGTTGCTTCAGTTGCTGCCACATATTCTGCTTCTGTTGTGGAATCTGCTGGTACTGATTGTTTGCGTGATCTCCAGGAGACAGCTCCTGATCCAAGACTCATAGCATATCCTGAAGTAGATACCCCTGTTTCTTTGTCTCCATCGAAGTCTGAATCAGAGTATCCAATCAAGTTGAAGTCGTCCACCTGTGTATACTTGATTCCAAGGTCTTGAGTTCCCTTCAAGTACCTTAGAACTCTTTTTGCAGCAGACCAATGTCCCTCACAAGGCTTTTGCATAAACCTGGAGAGGATTCCAACAACAAATGAAATGTCTGGTCTGGTAGTAGTGAGGTAGATGAGACTTCCTACAAGCTATCTATACTTTGTTTCATCCTCAAATTCTTTTCCTTCAATAGATGTGAGCTTCAAGTTTTGTTCCATTGGAGTAGAAAGGGGATTGCACTCTGTCATGCCAAATCTGTTTAACAAATCTCCAATGTATTTCTTTTGAGAAAGAAATATGGACTTTGGATGTTGGGTTACTTCAATGCCAAGATAGTAATGAACATAGCCCAAATCAGTCATTTCAAAAAAATTTCCTAATTCTTTCTTTATGGATGCAATATAACTTTCATTGTTCCCTGTCATTAAAAGATCATCTACATATACCACAAGATATACAACTGTTTTGCCAACTTTCTTGACAAATAAAGTTGCATCATCAAGATCAAAATGTTTGAAGTTGAGTTTCAGAAGATGCTCAGTTAGTTTTTCATACCAGGCTCGTGGTGCTTGTTTGAGGCCATACAAGGACTTCACAAGTTTGCATACTTTGTGTTCAAATTCATTTGATGTATATTCTTTTCCATTATCAGTGCGAATAGACCCAATATGAGATTGTGCATCATTTTCAATCCATTTATGAAAATTCTTGAATGTTTGAAAAGCATCAGATTTGTTCTTCAATAAGTAAACCCAACACATTCTGGTGTAATCATCAATAAATGTCATGATATATTTATTTCCATTTGCAGAAGGAACAGGCATTGGACCACATAAATCTGAATGAATAAGTTCAAGCTTCCTATGTGCTCTTGAATGTGAATCATGAAAAGACTGTTTGCTATGCTTTCCTAGAATGCAAGCATCACATTGTTTATGTTTTCTAGGAATTGTAGGCAAACCAGCAACACCATTTTTCTTCAACAAGCGGAGACTATCATAGTTTAAATGTCCAAATCTAGCATGCCATAATAAACTTGATGGAAGTGTACTTTCATCATGATGAGAAACATATGAAAAATGTTGTGCATGAGCAGAGGTTCCTTGCAGTTTAAGGAGTCTTTCTTCTTCTATACCCCTCATGACAAGTGAGTGGTCAGATGCCTTTCTTACCTCAAGCTTGCCATCAAACATGTGAATGGAGTGACCTTGTTGGCGGATGTGGACCAGGGACAACAAGTTTCTCTTCAGCTGTGGGAGATATAGAACATGATCCAGAAGAAAGTCTGGAAGACCAGGCAGTTTAAGCCTGATTGTGCCAAGCCCTGATGGCTTGATTTTTGACTGATCTGCAAAGTATACTGCTCCATCAACATTGTCAATGAAATCTTCAAAAAATTCTTTCCTATGAGTCATGTGACAGGTTGCTCCTGAATCAAGCAACCAGTCATTTTTCGAAGAAGCAAGTGAAGCATTAAACAAATCTTCATTTACTCCAATGTTACATTGTGCCTCAATATAGTGAGCGGATTCAGGTGCTTTACCTTTGTCTGTGTCATCAGTTTTACCTTTCTGCTGATTTCTTCTCTGCTCAACTTTGTCCCATGGTAGCTTGCATGTAGAAGCATCATGTGATCCATTTCGTTTGCAGCGAATGCAATGCAGATCTGCCTTTTCTGCTTGAGGATGTCTGCCCCCCCTGCCTCTGAAGTATCTTCCTCTTCCTCTTCGTCCACCTCTTCCTCTTGTAGAATCTTGAGCAGGATTCTTTTCTTTGTGAGCAAGGCAAACAGTCTCTTCAGAAGATTCAGGGACTGTTTTCTTTCCAAAGGCTTTCTCTCTTTCAGCAAACTTTTTCACAAGAGTGTCAAAGGTTATATCTTTAAGATTTCCATTTGCTTGTAAAGACTCAAGATAGTTAGAGTAGGTAGGATAGAGTGCTTTGAGAAAGGCAATAAGAGAGATATCCAGCTCAACCTTAGTGGATTTAATATCATGCACTATAGACTTTATTTCAGATGCAAGAGTAAGAGGATCATTATTTTTCAGTTCAAGAGTGAAGAGTTTAATCATGAGTTGAACAACTTCAAGTGCAGAATGTGTATCATAGAGTTCTTTCAGCTTTTGTAAAGCTTCAAAGGCAGTGGAATAGGATGAAATATGACGACTTACTTCCTCATTTACAGATGCTGCGATCAATGCAAAGGCTTTGCTGTTCTTGTTTTCCCAAATGGCGAGTTCTTTGTTTGATGTGGGCTGCACAGGGTCTTTGTCTTCTTCTCCGACACACACTCCTTTCCACAGCTCATTGTAGATAAGGGTGTGTTTTACCATCCGGGACCATTCAGAATAGTTCTCCTTGCCAGTGAGAACTATTCCGACCATAGAAATGATTGAATGCATTCTGTAAAAAAAAATATCTCTGCCAAAAACTTCTGTAAACAAAATCCTTCTGAAAAAAATATCTCTGCCAAAAACTTCTGTAAAAAAATCCTTATATCATAGCCTTATGAATTTTATTCTTCTTCTAACATTTCATCAGCATATCATGAGCATTTCTTATATCACCATCACTTCCATAATATTATGTTTTAAAAAAAATGAGGGCGCTCAAATATATATCACTGTTCAACATATATTACTGCTCAACATATATCACTGTTTTGAAAAAAAGAGAGGGCGCTCAAATAAGAGAGGACAGCGTAATATATATCATTTCAATATATATCATTAATGCAAAAACTGTTCAAAAGGACAGCGTAATAAAACTCTGCTCCAAGTAAATATAAACTGTTTAAGAAAACAGCGTAATAAAACTCCGCTTCAGATGGCATTTGTATTTGTTTAAAACTTCGCTCCAAGATTAAAACTCCGCTCCATTTGTATTTGTCAAGCCATAACTGTTCCGCTGCTATCTCAACGCTAGTTACAAATAACTCCTCCCGCTCACCACTGGCCTTCTTCCCTACAGGAATAGTAATGGTCTCATTACCTCCACATATTTTTACCACAGTGCCCCTCTCTTTATTACATTCTATTATCGCCCTCGCGTTATACAACCATGGCGCGCCTAGCAGCAGAGAGTAGGAGTTCTAGGGATTCGGCAGTGGCAAAACATGGAATGTGGTCAAGATTCGAACCCGGCCAACATCAACGGCAACGTCCTCAATCACACAGTTTTCATGCATACCCCCATTTCTGAAAGAAGAAGCAGTCGAGGGTTCCAGTTCCTTCGCTAACTCCAATGTTTCAATAGAAAACGCAGCTTTACAATACAATACAGGCCTCAATACAATACAACGCAGTCCACAGTCATTTAAAAAGTATATACCCACAGCTAAAAATACACAGTCCACAGCTTTTAAATGTATATACCCACAGCTAAAAATACGCAGTCCCAGTCTTCAATACATTAACGAAACCACAGTTCTTTACAAAAAATGCAGTCTCCCAATGTATTTCCCAAAAAACGCAGTCTCGTTCTTCAAAAAAAACGATACCACAGTTCTTTGAAAAACGCAGCGCAGACTTCAGAAGAGCAATGACACAGTGTAATTTCAACACAGTCATAACAAACGCAGACACCAGTGATAGGTTTTACCTAACAGTGGAAACGCATCAACGTATACCATTTTGTTTGAATGGAATGAGGTAGGTTTGAGCAGAAACGCATCAACGTACAGTTCCACGGACAGAGGGCGCAGTCTCATGAGAGGGCAGTGTCAGGCCAGAGGCGTTCAGGACAGAACAGACCAGGAGTTACAACCAATTTTGGGACCTGTGCTCTGATACCATGTCAGGCCAGGGTAACTCCTCATTGAACGAGAGAAAACACTGATTTATTTTTATTCATTAGCTAGCACATTATTTATATATATACAAAACGGATCAGTTCATCTTCTAGATGACTGTCCAGCTTCACCTCATCCGTTTCGGATTAGGTGTCAACAATGTCGATGTTTCAACCTTCGGCCTTGAAAATGGCACCCAAGAAACTACATTTTGTGAAATATCAAATACTTTTTTCGAAATTAAATTTGGATTACTGAAACAAAATTTATTACGATTTTCCCAAAGACACCTGTTTGAGACAAAATTCAAGAGCATACAAAAACCATAACTTCCTTGAACCATATCTACTAGAATATTGAAAACCGGGATTTGAAATGTTTATAAGATGTTCATCATATTTTGGATCCATGTGGTCGAAATTTTAACTTATGAAGCCTCACATAAAGCAAATTATAGTGAAAATGCCAAGATGACTTGTTTGAAGCTGTAAAACCCTAGGATCCAAAGCTCTCATACCAAATGCTATGTAAATAGATCAAAAAAAAAAGAGAAGATAGATCAACAACTTGAAGATAAGCCTCTTCGAGGGGGAAAGCTCCTTTTACATTACATATATGAAGTATTCTTGGATGATACAAATGACAAGACCTCAATTGGTATATATAGGAGTCTAAAGGGTCACATAACAATGATAATGTAAGGGAACAAAAATTACAACAATGGGCTTCTATGGGGAACAACAATAAAAATATGGGGGTTACCTGGGGCACGACAATGACAATATGGGGGATACACTAGTATTATAGGTACCTAACATGGATGGCCTTTCATTTTTCCAACCATTTATATTTTTGGGACTATAAGTGGAGTTTGTAAGTGGGCGAGTATGCTCAACCCCTTGTGCACATAGTGATATGAGGAAATAAAAAACATATTGAAATATAATTATCTTCTCCCTTTAGGATTAGAGCTTAAAATACATAATGTAATAGGGGAAAGTAAACATCACACCATACACACATATTTTATTTAATGCAAGGTACAACACACATAGTTAAATTGGATTGCAAAGTAATGGAGCCAACAATATGCACATTGCTAAAATATCATAAAAATTTGTAATGTTCACTTGACACTTTGCACCCACTGCACCCCCAACACAAATTTCACTTACTTTTACTTTATTAGTATACTCTTCCCTTGCACCTAAAGTGATATGGGGGAAATCATAATGTCAAGTCTATAATACTTGAATTTCACCATTTTCACAACCTAATTCACACACGTTTTAGGCCATCATCCCAAACACAAAGCCTCTTGAAAATAACCTAACTCAAGCGCATTATTTTCCCCATTATGGGACCACAAAATAAATTATAGTCTAAGTTAGGACCCTAGGGGAAGGCATCCAAATAACCCTCCTTGGTCATTCTCATTTGAAACATAGAACATTGTCTTTTTGGGAACTTTGAAATCCTCTATAATCCATTGTCATAAAGTTAATGACTAGAAGAAACCTGTGAAGGGGAAAGGCTTAGAACAAAGATAATCGCGAGCCTCCTTGAGTCTCCTGACTTTTGGTAGGGGCTATAGATCTACAGTTGATACCCAAAAGCTGAGATTCTCTCACCCACACTAGACAGAGGTAGATTAGTGGCCAAAACTTAGGGCATCTTATCGAAGGTGCTGTGTGTGGTAGTAGTGATACTTGGAGGCGATTTTGAATGGATTTGGAAGTGTTGCCAGTTTCTTCAGGACGTCGTCCTAGTACCCCTCAATATAACCCTCCTTTCATACCTTTGCTAGTTTTCTTCCAATGGCTTGAGACCCACTATTGTAAAACTTTTGGAAGGCCTAGTGACTTTTTGAGCACAAATATGTTACACCTTTTTAGGATTTCATATGCAAAACCCCCACACCAAAAACTTGTATTCTTTTAAATATTAAAACATCATTAAAGGTAATCAACCTTGATTTTTTGTTTTGTTTTATTTATTGATACTTTGGTTTGCATACTTGAAATCACCCTCATCATTTAGACACCCATTTGAGTGCAATAAGGGACAATTTAACACCCTATCACTCTAGATTCCTTCAAGGCCTCCCATATTTGGTCGAAGATGTGCCAAGACCTATAGATTTTCCTACTTGACCTTCCCCTCAGAGATCACCTTTTGATCTAGCTTTACTAGGCTCTTCTATCCTTGGTGTCGCTTTTTCAGGAAACTCGTTACCTCAAAGTAGTCCTTCACCTCACACATGTCACGTCAGCATGGCCAACACCACATGTAACCTTCCATTTGTCGTTCCAATTAATCATCCAAATCTTTTGAAGCTAATAGATGACTCCATAGCCCTTGAGGCTACATGGCATGCCATGCTTACCAAATTTCTCTCAGATATACCAAAATTTGAAATAAAACCGGAGGAAGATACCACAAACCATGTGATGACATTTCATCTATGGTGTTATTCTAATAGCATCACTAAATAATCAATTCAACTGAGGGTCTTCCAGCACACCCTCACTAGCCCCATAGGTAAATGGTACGTCAGTGAGAAGTCAAGATCACATAACACATTTGAATCCCTAGCCAAGTCATTTCTCACATTTTTCAAACTCCTTGTTTGTCATGACATTGGGTTAAAACTATTTTTTATATTTGATAAACATCTTCGAATCACATTGTGGACCACATCCATGAGTGGTGTAGACACCACAATATCTAAAAAATTGACGTTCCCAAGGAACTTCTCTTAGACTTCTTTCACAAGTCCCTATTGTCTGTCATATCAATGGGCATTGCCACCGCCATGCTATGGGATGAGGAAGATGCCATGAACAAATATCAACAATTTGAGCTTATTTTTCATGATTAAGGTACCTTTACATGGTAATCCATGATTCTCCATGGCCTCAACCTTTCAACAAAGAAATTCTGATGGAACGAAATGATGTCGGTGGATTAAATGGGTCCATTACCAAATACCAACACTAACGGGGGAACCAAATTTCCTATCAAGGAATTCATATGGAACACCTCCATTATTCCCATGAGTAGATGGGACATCATTAGTCCCATCAACCCCCACAATAAGGTACTATCATAGTAATCCTACTTGTATTAAAAGCCACCCCATGCAGGGGGCACATTATATTATGCATAATTTAACGGTGTGTCAACATCCCAACCTTCCTATGCAATTCCACTACAAGGAAATCCATACTTCCCTTTCTAAGGTCAACAACAAACTAATCCCCTACATCCTCAATAGAATGTTGGGGTGAAATTTGTTCAACCTTCCTCCCCCCAATAATCCGAACTTAGACAGGAACGCAACAACTTACAGATATAAGCATAAACACAAAGATGCAATAGAAAAACATTTCATTTCATAAATAGAAAAATATTGAACTATGCTTACAAACAAAATGGAAATAAGATAGCTCGGGTGATGGTAGCTTATCTCTGAGAAGAGATGTGGCGGCTACATGCCTCTAAACTGTGTTACAATGAGGCTCAAGGGCCTATTTATTATTGGAAAACATGAGAAAACCCTAAACAACCAAAACCCTAACCCCAGGAGATGTAACACCAAGAGTTTGTGGGCCCTGTTGGGGTTAGTTGGGTAGCCAACTTCCCGGGGTTGTAACTTGGTCATATTATCTCTGTTTGGCGCATACGATACCTTGTTGGAAAGGTCTCACCGATTATTACAGGTTTTGCCATAGGCCCTTGCCTATGGCTTTGTGCCTACCATGGACCCCCAAAAAATCACTGTTTACGGGGTCAAAACTGCTTTGGAAGTTCAGGACCCAAAAAACTGCTAAAAATAGTAAAAGATGAAATGAACAGGGAAACAGATGAAACTGACTGGGGGGTCTTGGTGGAATAGGTGGGTGGCTACCAATATCCACCTGGATCATTCCTCCCCCCTTAGGAAGCAATGGTCCCCATTGCATGTAGAGCCTCCATGAGGTGAGGAAATTTTTGTTGAACCTGGTCCCTGGTGAACCACTTGCCCTTATGAAGGAGTTGGTCTGCTTTGACAACTTTACTATAACTGTATCCTCTGTTGGTGAGTGTTCTTGATTTATGCGTTCATGATTTGATCAGTTGTGGTCTGTTCCATGTAGTCCGGGTTGAGCTCTATTGGTGTGAGCTTTTTGGAAATGTCAGATGTGTCCAACAATGGTCGAAAGTATGGCTAAAGGTGATCTACATTAAACACTGGGTGTAGACCAAGGAATGGTGGGATGTTAGCTCAAAGGAATTGTCACCGACGGCCTTGGTGATGGTGTATGGCACATATCAGAGCGAGTGAAGCTTGCGGTGGGGTCTAGCAAGGCGCTCTTTTTGCAAATGTAACCAAACTTTGTCGCCCACCTAGAAATTGCGCGACACTCGATGCTGAAAATGGTGTTGCTTTTACTTAGCATTGGATCTATCCAATATATCATGGACCTGTTGGCGGATGTGTTGAATGTGCTCAATGAAGTTGTTATCCCTTTTAGCTTCAGACTGAATGTGAGTTGAATCTACCTGAGTGGTTGGAAATGGTATGGCCACATCAATGGGGAATAATGGCTGAAATCTCAACCCTACCTGAAAGGGGATGTGGCCTGTTGAGCTGTGGAGAGCTGTGTTGTAGCTGTTTTGGACATATGGGAAACTTTCATCCCTCGTGTGTGGATTCTTCGAGTTGTACATGCGTAGACTGTGTACGATCACCCTGTTGACAAACATTGTTTGGCCATCAGTTTGGGGATGGAAATCTGTGGACTTAGTAAGTTTTGTATCCAGCATTGACCAAAGACTTGACCAAAATGCACTCAGGAATCTACTGTCTCGATCTGAGATAATGGATTGTTGGATCCCAAAGTGTACCCACACTCGCTCAAAGAAGAGATTAGCAGTGGCTACTGTGATACTCTTCTTGTAGGTCGCCATGATGGCCATCTTAGAGAATCTGTCGACGACCATGAAAACATAATCGTTGTCGTGCTTAGTAGAAGGAAGGCTCGACATGTAATCCATGGAGACAGATTCCCAGGACTGGCTAGGAGTAGATAGAGGAGTATACATGCCTTGCTTTTTGATGGTTGGTTTGGCAATGACGCATGTGGTGCAGGATCTAATGTACTTCCCAACATCCTGACAAAGTTTTGGCCAATAAAAATACTTTTCAAATACCGCCACTATTTTCTCTACTCTGAAATGTCTAGTGACCTAAATTTAGTGCACCTCCAAAATCATCTTGGCATTCTCACATGAAGGAACACATATGTGTCCCAGGTGGCATAACCTTGCATCCTGAAGGTGAAAATTTGGAACTTTCTTCCCTTCTAGGAGTGTATGATATATACTTCCAAATTCTGGACCGCTCTTATAAAGATGTGGCCACTGTGATGTCTCGTGCCCACAGGAGTCGAGCATAGTGATTAGTGCCATGATCAGTGGTCGGTTGAGGCAATCATCGACGTTATTGGTGTTGCCCTTCTTATACTTAATGTTCAAATGGAATTGTTGCAGATAGGTGGACCATTTCTGATGGCGATTGTTCTTCAACTTCCCTTGTGTCTATATGAACTGTGGAGTTCGGTGGTATGTGTGGATGACTGTTTCCTTCCCAGAATGTAATGCTTCCATTGACGGCGGGTTTGCACAATGTAATACATTTCTTTGTCGTATGTGGGGTACTTTCGGATTATGTCTGAAACTGTCTCACTGTGGTAAGCCACTGGATGCCCATGCTGAGTAAGAATCACACCAATATCATAGTCAGAGGCATCTGTCTCAATCTCAAATGGTTGTTGCAGGTCTGGTAATGTGAGCATTGGTGCAGAACAAAGGCGATTCTTCAACTCAGAGGACGCTTTTTGTTGGGTTTTCGACCAAAAAAACTTTGCTTTTTCTCTGCCCTTGGTGACTTGACTTAAAGGCCAAGTGATATGGGAGAACCACAACAGGAACCTACGGTAAAGCTACGAAGCTTTGTTAGAGTGGTTGGGGTTGGCCAATCCCGAATGACTTGTATCTTGGATGGGTCCACATGTACACCCTGCTCATCAATGATGTTTCCTAGATATTGAACCTGGGTTAGGCCTAAGGTGCATTTCTCCAAGTTAGCACACAACTTTTGTTTTCGCAAGGTTTGAAGGACTTGTCAAATATGGTAGAGGTTCTCTTCCCAACTCTAACTGAATATCAAGATGTCATCTAAATACACCAACACGAACGCATTGGTGAAGGGTTGCAAGATGTCGTCTATCAGTCTCATGAAGATTGCGGGGGCGTTCGTCAATCCGAATGACATGACCAACCATTTGAAAAGGCCCTCCTTGGATTTGAAGGAAGTTTTCCACACATCGAAGTGTTTGATAGGCACTTGGTGATAACCTGACTTCAAGTCAATCTTGCTTAAATATTTGTCCCCTTTGAGCTATTCCAGAAGGTCATCAATCCGTGGGATTGGGTACCTATTCCAGACAGTGATCTTGTTCAGTGCCCAATAGTCAATACAAAGCCTCTAGGTCCCATCCTTCTTCTATACCAATACAATCGGGCTACCACAAGGTGATGAGTTTGGCCTGATGTGCCATTTTTGCAATAGTTCCCGAATCTGCCTCTTGATCTCATCGTTCTCCAGAATAGAGCATCGATAGATCGATCCATTGGGCAACGACGCACCCGGGGTTAGATCGATGGAGTGCTTGACCTGACAGTGCAGAGGTACCCCTGTGGGTGAGAAGAAAATATCCCTGTACTCCTCCACGACCTTGTCTACCTATTGTTGTTGTGCAGAGGAGACCAACCTGGAAACCGTGGCCACAACCTTCTTCTTGCCCTGGGAGCGAATCATAAGGAAAACAAATTTCCTGGTCTGGAAAATGATCTTACTGCATTGCTTTGCAGTGATCAAAGAGATGGCGGGGCTACCTCCGGTATCCTGTACAACTTATTATTCAAAGTAATAATCACATAACAAGGTCTAGACTCATATACAACATGTCACTTCCACAAGTATGGTTGTCCTAACAATACATCACAAACTTCAAGAGGAGCAACGTCACACAATATTTCATCCGTGAAGGGCTTGATGTTGTAGGGAAGGCAACACTGCTAGCTGACGCAAAGATCTCATCCTTGCTGAAGCCACCTGATGATGTATGGTTGTGGATGTGTTGTAGTCTTTAGGCCCAACTGCTTCATGACCTCTACTAAAATGATATTCTTTTGGCTCCCGCTATCGATAATGAACTGCAGTGGAGAACCCTTTACGCACAACTGTGGGTCGAAGAGGCGTTCCCCCTCCTTTGGATCTTTATGATCAATATTCTAGATCTTGGTGGTGGCCAATGTGGCACTAGGCTCCGCATCAATGGTCTGCTTCCCTTTGTTAGTTCCCTTATCAGGTTCTAATTTAGAGTCGGAACCTGCATCTGATTCGGAAGCCTTCAGCTTGGCCACTAGTGATTGCTTGACCCGATAATCACTTGTATTGTGAGTGGAGCTCTTTTGGAACTCACACCATTTTCTCTTGTGCTTCTTCATCTTCATGGTGTTGTTCTTTGCTTGCGGCTTCTGCGGGCTGTCCTAGGTAGCCATGCCTTGGCTTGGTCCTTTGTTCAGTGGTTTGGGGGTGCCTTTTCCTTACTTTGGATTTGCAGATGCAAATTCCCACTTCTTCTGTTTAAACTTCTGCTCAATCTTGACAACATACCGATACGCCATGTCGAGGGAGGAGATGTCCAGGAACTCCATCTTGTCTTGGATGTACTTGTGTAGACAGTCACGATACTTGAGCACCAAATGCCACTCAGTATCATTGATACCCAACTTCATGTGAAGGGTATGGAAAAAATTTGTGAACTTTGGCACATCTTGGTCCCTTCCCTGTCGTAGCGTGGTCCACTTTATGTATTTGTCTTCGTAGCTCTTGACAGGGTAATATTGTTCCTTCATGGCGTCTCGGAAATAATTCCAAGTGGGTGTGGCTGAAAACAACGAGGGTTCACTCTCGTCCTTTTGTTCACAACAGGTTTCCCACCAGTCCTTGATGTGTGGGGCGGCTTTGAGAAGTGCAAAAGTAATCTTTTCCCGATTGGAAAAGTCATGAACTGAAAAATATCCTTCCAATAGATTTAACCATTTATCTATGAAATCTGCACCTATCAGGCCTTCGAATATGGCAATATCGAAGTTAACTTGTACCTTAAAAGGAGTGGCGCCTCCAGAGTGGCTGTTGGATGAAGATGCATCGCCTGTGGGTAGCCGTCGAAGGATCTGGGCAAAGTTATCCATCATCGTGTCCCTCTGTCACTTGAGGGCTTCCTTGAGCAACATTTTGAAAGGATCTCCTACCCCCTCATCTTTATTTTCTTCCACCATGGGAGGTCGTCGGGTTTTGCGAGGCTAATCTTGCAATGGTTCAACCAGATCAAGCCCTAACTCCTTATACCCTGATCTCGTTGGGGACATGCAAAGAAAAACAGAGAAAGAGAATATCGCTCTGATGCCACTAATCCGAACTTAAACAGGAACACAACAACTTACATATATAATCATAAACACAAAGATGCAGCAAAAAAAATACTTCATTTCATTAATAGAAAAATATTGAACTATGCTTACAAACAGAATGGAAATAAGATAGCTTGGATGATGGTAGCTTATCTCTGAGGAGATGTGGCGGCTACATGCCTATGAACTATGTTACAATGAGGCTGAAGGGCCTATTTATTATTGGAAAACATGAGAAAACCCTAAAAAACCAAAACCCTAACCCCAGGAAATGTAACACCAAGATTTTGTGGGCCCCGTTGGGGTTAGTTGGGCAGCCAAATTCCCGGGGTCGTAACTTGGTCATATTTTTACCGTTTTCCGCGTACGATACCTTGCTAGAAAGGTCTCGCCGAGTACTACAGATTTTGTCATAAGTAGACCCCAAAAAAATGTCGTTTAGGGGGACAAAATTTCTTTGGAAGTTCAAGACCTGAAAAAATACTAAAAATAGTAAATGTTGAAATGAACAAGGAAACAAATGAAACTGACTGGGGGGTCTTGGTGGAATAGGCGGGTAGCCACCAATATCCACCTAGATCACCCAAAAACAACATGTGTTTGAACAAATCAATACTATTAACCCATCCACTAATGGAAAAAATAAAGGAAATAATAAACATAAGGGAAACCAAGGATAGAGTGGGAACCCATAACAACAAAATGCACAGGGACCGAAACCTGAACCAAGGCACCAATAGGCAATAGAAACAAGGCAAGAATACCGGCCTACAGACTAATTACATGTGCATTCTCTATGGTGAGTATGGTCATTACACCCTGTTATCACCCCAAGAAACTCACCTAGGTTGTATATCAGTGATGCTCGGGAACATTACAAACACAAAAAAAAGTTGGAAAATAGGTGGATGAATAAAGAAATGCTGCATATTCAAGCCAGATAACCACTCCTACTATGATTGACCCCAAACATGGGTGAACACCCCCAGATTACAAGGCTTTTAACCACCAATCACTCACAGCTTGAAGATAAGGTGATAATGGAGAAGACTGACCACACCAGCAGATGCACAGGACCCTGTGATGGCCGGCTGCAACCAGTTAAAAGGTTTGTAAATCTGTTTTCTAATACACAGACAGGATGACAGCTCTCTGGCATTAAAACAACAGAAACCTGCAAGCAAATTTAATGATACATGCTAAATCCTAACACAGAGGTGGGATGACAACCCCTCTAATGCTAAATATTAACAACACATGAAATAATGCAGAATAGGCACAGCCTGGAACAAAGAAGAAGCAGTGGAGAGTGAGCAATCAACAGCAAAAGAAGCTTGTATTAGCTGGAAATGCAGACCAGAAGCTACAGGTTACAAAGTAGTTACAATCTCCAGAAGTTGAAGCTTGCAACAGAATAACACTCATCAACCCGATTACATCGTTTTTCTTGGTATATATAGAATTTGTTTACAAAATATCTCTACTAGGCTATGCGTGGAGGTGTCTTAATGGATCACCAACCACATTTATAGTTTGATATGGGTCCTCTGCTACAATCTGAATGCTTTAATGAACAAAATGACTCTTTTTGTACTTTGGTATACTCCTTGAACAGGTGGAATGTTTCATGAATTAATGTCCATAACTGCTGAATGAATTCAACTGCTCGAGGCAGTACCTTTTCGTCCTTGACCGTGCTGCTCTTTAACTGCGGTAGCTGATGATTAAATATGCAGGTTGCTAGATCATCTCTTTCTTCTTTGCAGGAAAAACAGGCTCAAAAATTTTGCAAAATGCAATGAGAATGGACAAAAAACTGAGAATGAACGCTGGCTGTTGGTTGGATTACATGGACGATCGAGATATGCTGACAAGAGGCAATGGGAAGGCATAAAGGCGCGATTGAACATGAACCGTTAGATCAGAGAAATGGACGGCGGAGATTTGATCATAGGGAGCTTAAGAGGAAAATCGAGCGGAGACAGATGCGGGCCGTCGGATCATGAGATGGGAGATCGGACGGTCGACGGGCGGTTAAGATAATCAGCGGTTAACATGCAGGGAGCCGTACCGAGAGGGTGGTAAGAGGTCTCCCCGCACCGCTTTCGGGCTACAACAATTTTCATACAGGGTGGTGCGATACAATGGCGTGGCGACGCGTGTCTGACGGGACGACAGGGAAACTGCTTTTCCCGCTTCCTAACGGACGAGCGGTTCACGGGAGCGGGGTTTGCGAACAACGTTGGATCAATCAGGTGGAGGATCGGGCGGACAGGATTTAATGCACATTACTCGGGGTGAAGTGACATGTACGAGCTCGTCGGGTTATGAATTATATTATATGTGCGGTTAAAAAGAGCAATGTTATAAGGTTTAGCTTCGCGCCGGGACCAAAGGGTAAAATAAGTTATACAAGCTTTAATAATATTAAGACATAAAAATTGCCCGTGGCTGTAAAAAGGACTTAAGCAGGGTTATGGGGGTTTGTCATAGTGTTAAAGCACAATATGACCAAGGAGTAAGTAAAAAGGGTTTAGGCGGGGTTTAAAAGGGAATAATAGGGATATAGGGGAAGGAGAAAACGAAGGAATAAGGAGATAAAAGAGCATAATGCAAATGGAAGGGAAAAATAAAACCAACTGCTGCAAACCCTTTGCAACCATAACCAACGTTTCCAAACCTGCCTTTTTGCCCATCAAATGCTGCAAACTATAGCAGAGCTAACACTGGCTCCTTCTGGGGATGAGATCCTCCTTGTGAGGTCTCAAGAACCTGCAGACCACTGCCTTTCCAACTGAAAACAAACTAATCAACCTCCTAGTATTCCATTGGGCATGGAGTCTAGTTTTCCTGCACAAAACTAATAAGAACAAAATATTTACAACTTTTAAGGCCAAAGACCTTAAACAACATAAACTTTCAAAAACCGCCCATTAACTGGGCCATCAAAAACTGTCTCTCCTCCCATACTTTTCAGTATGAAGGTGTTGTTCCCTTGAACCTGTGAAATGATGAAAGGCCCTGTCCAGAAAGCATCAAATTTCCCATGATTGCCTTTCTTTTCCTTTAGTGCATCCCATTTCAAAACCAAATCACCAATCTGAAAATTATTTGTTTTTGCCTTCTTGTCAAAGGCTTCCTTGACCTTTCTCTGATGTGTTGCAGCCTTTTCAACCAACTGTTCTCTAATCTGATGTATTTCTGCTAAATTAGTGATCCTCTTTGCCATGTATTCTTCATCATCCTGCTTTTCTTGAAGGAATTTTGCCACAGGGAGAATTAGTTGAATTGGAAATACAGCCTCAGTGCCATACACCAGCTTGAAAGGGGAATTCCCTGTGGATTTTTTGATGGTCACTCTGTCAGCCCACAGTGCATACTTGAGCTTTGAATCCCAATTATTTTTATTATCCTCTAACAATTTTTTAATTATCCTGATCAGGCTTTTATTAGAGGATTCTGCTAGACCATTTCCTTGAGCATAATAAGAGGTAGAATGAACAAGCTTAATACCCATTGAGTCACACATTTCCACCAGTTCTTTTGCCCTGAAAGCTGCTGCATTATCAGTGATTAGTTTCTGTGGGCAACCAAATCTGCTGAAGATATTCTCTGTTAAAAACTTGATGACCACCTTATGATCAGCTTTCCTTGTAGGGACTACTTCAATCCACTTAGTGAAATAATCAGTGGCTATTAATATCCACCTGTGCTGGCCACTGGAATGTGGATTGATTTCTCCAATGAAATCCAAACCCCATTGCTGAAAAGGTCCTTTTGCAATTATTGGTTTTAGGGGCAGGGATTTCAACTGCTGTCTTCCTTCAAATCTTTGGCACCTGTCACAAGATTTAACAAAAGCAAATACATCAGAAAATAAAGTGGGCCAATACTACCCAGCTCTGAGAATTTTGTGGGTTGTAGTCTTCCAATAATAGTGCCCTCCACACATGCTGTTATGAAACTGCTGCATAACTTCTTTTGATTGTTCTTTGTCCAGACACCTTAGAAATATTCCAAATGGATCCCTCTAGTAGAGCAGATTTTCCATGATACAATATTTTGCTGCTCTAAGTTTTAAAGTTCTAGCTTGACTTGTGCTTAAGCCTGAAGGGATTTCTAGCTTCAACAAGATTAATTATTGCAGAATACCAACCACTTGAAGCTAGGTTCTCGGTCACTGACTGCTTTCCCTCCGTTTCAGCTGCTTGTTCTTCTATATCTGCCTATCTATTTTCTGCAATAGCACACAAGAAGTCAATATCTACAGACCTACAATTTTCTTCAGCTAACAATTTAGCAAGCCCCTGACCTCTGACCAGTTTGGTGGGCTTCAGCTCTATGTTAAATTCTATCATTTTTGCAATCCATTTTGCCCTTCTTCCATCAGCATCAGGTTGTGTCAAGACATCTTTTATTGCAGCAGAAGGCACATATGCAATTATTTTTGAATGCAAGATATAAACTCTAAAAGCCTTTAAGGATTTAATAAGAGCATATGCCTGTTTCTCTATAATATCATACCTCAGTTCAACATCCCTTAAATTCTTGCTGAAAGATGCCACCGGATGCTCTTAACCTTCTTCATCTGCTTGCAATAAAACAACTGCAATGGTGTCCTCATAGGCAAAAGAAAATATGTGGAATTCCTTGCTGTAATTAGGACTAATCAGAGTAGGAGCCTCCATAATAGCTTTCTTAATTGACTCAAATGATTTCCTTGCTGTATCAGTCCATCTTACCTCTGCTCCTTTCTTTAACATGGAGGTTACATGCTTAACCAATTCTGCAAAATTCGGAATAAACCTCCTGAAAAAATTAATTTTGCCCAAAAAAGACTGAATATCTTTCTTTGATCTTGGGACAGACAAAGTCTGTATGGCTTTTACTCTTTCTGGGCCAATTTGAACACCTGCATCAGACACAATATGTCCTAACAGCTTGCCTTCATTTAAAGCAAATTGAGATTTTTTGGGATTGACTGAAATTCCAAACCTCCTGCACTTCAGAAACACCTTTTTCAAATGCTGCAAATGATTTTGATGGCTGCTGGAATAAATAGTTATATCATCAAGGTAGATAAGCACAAATTTTTCCTTCTCTCCCACAAATGCTATATCCATAGCTCTCTGAAAGGTGGCTCCAGCATTCATCAATCCAAAATGCATTTTGGCATACATATAAGTGCCACAAGGAGTGGTAAATGTAGTATTTTCTTGATCATCTGGGTGCACATCAATTTGATTAAAGCTTGAAAATCCATCCAAAAATGACATTACTTTGGCTCCTGAGACCTTCTACAATAAATGCTCCATCTTTGGCAGAGGATAGTTGTCTTTCTTGGAGCATTTGTTCAAATTTCTGAAATCAACACACAGTCTGATTTCACTACTTTTCTTCCTCACCACCACTAGATTGGCTACCCATTTGGAATATCTGAGAGGCACAATGATCTTGGCAGCCAACAATTTTTTAATTTCCTTTTTAATCAATGGAAGAAGCATGGGATTTATTGGTCTCATCTTTTGCTTGAAAGGAACAATGTCTTTCTCCAGAGGGATTTTGTGTTGAATTATATTCTTATCATACATTTTCAGATCACTATACTCTCAGGCAAACACATCTGCAAACTGCTTCATTAAATTGCAGTATTCAGCACTTTGATGAACAGACAAATGAGTGGACAAATTTACATATCTAGGCTGACCTGGACTTCCTATATCATGCTTACAGACTGCAGATTGGTCTTCTTTTTGGGCAGCCTTGTAAGGCACATCATTTTGATCAAACATTCTTTCAAGAGGAATCAGACCTTTAGGAATGTGGTTACTAGGAAGCTGGACAATGCTGTCTTTACCAATTTTGTTTCTAAGTTGGGGCTGGGGTTTTTCTTCCAAGGCATCATTCTCTTGGTCAATTTGCATTTCAGAAAACTCATCAATGACTTGAAGGAACCTGTTTATCTCATCATCATCATTAAAAACTTTCCAATGGTGGACATTGTCAGGCAAGGAAGGTCTGAATTTCATTTGGACTTCATAGACTAGTCTGGGAGGCATGGGAGGTATAAATAGACTAGCAGAAACAACAAGGGAATCAACAAGCTGATTTTGACCTCTAGGAATATATGAAATACAGAAAAAATCAAAGGAATCCCTGATTCTCCATACCTCATCTCTGTAAGCCTTTAGCCTTGGGTGCTTTGCTTGAAATGTTTTATTAATTTGCTGAATGATCAAATCAACATCTCCAAACACCTTCAGATTTTTGATTCCTCTGTCTTTTGCTGCATTAAGGCCTAACATCAAAGCTTCATATTCTGCTATGTTATTTGTGACTTGAAAAACCAGCTTAAAAGATAGCTGAATGCTCTCTTGTTGCGGAGATACTAGCACCACCCCTGCTCCCGCGGTCTCCTTGGAACATGCCCCATCAAAGAACATCTCCCAAACCTGACTTCCTTGCTCTTTCTCAGCCTGAACAATTGGTTTCCTGATCTGCATTACGGTCCTCTGAGATTCTTCCATTTGGAGAATGCATGCTCCAAAATCAGTGTCCACTGCATAAATAGGATGATTTGTAGGATTCTTCTCATCACTGATGATATATGCCAACTGTGCTTCTCTATATAACCTCCTGCTTTCTCCTCCAAAAACTGGGATAGTGGCATAAGAAAGATCATTCTGTAATGTCCCACCTAGTCTCTTAATCCAACCTCTGGACAACAGCATGCCAAACTTAGGAGGGACATTTGCTACCACAATATCCATCATCATACTCTTCATGGGTAGCTGAGTTAAGGTAATGGCCAGATCTTTAATCAATCCAAGACATTTCACCTTCCTTGAATCAAAAGAAAATAAATCATGATAGGGTCTGGTGATATCAAGGCCCAACTCTTCCATGACAGCTTTAGGCATTAAATTGTGGCTGGCCCCTGTGTCTAGCAGGCAATTGTGGAGGATTTTGTCATGAATAGTCAATGAGACATAAAAAGATGGAGAATTATTATCAGCAGGTTCAATCATTGAGCTGAGCACAATGGCAGGTTTGTCATCTTGCAAATTAACAAAGTCAGTGGAGGTTTGTTTGGTTTCTAGCTCAAGGGCTTCAAGGATAGGTTTTCTAAATACTTCACTCTTCACCAACTCAACTAGAGGCATAGATATTTTCAGTTTTTGAACTTCTGACTCAAAGATGAAAGAAGAAGATGACTTATCAGAACTTTTTACCTCTTGAAATGGAGCTTTGAAGATGACCGGATCAATTGCTGGTCTTCTCCGTTTGACATTCTGAGATTCTGTTTGAACAGTAGTTCTTTGGGCAGGATTTTCTTTGACATTCTTTGCATTATACCTCAGATTATATCTCTGCTGCTGTTCACCAGATTGTAGAACAACTCCTCTGTCCCACTCTTGATTGTTTTGTTCTTGCAGTAAAGATTGTTCATACTCAGCCAATGTCAAAAATGCAGCGCTGCCCTTATCTTCCATGCAGTGAATTTCATCCTCATCTTCTTCAAATTGTTCCTCCTCCATGACTACATTTTGGAAAGGAGCTTTGACTTTCTGATCTTCTTTTGAATCTTCACCCCTTTGCATGATTTGTAACTGCTCATTTTCTCTTCTGAATGGATTTTGATTTCTTGGAGCAAATGTGTTCTGTTGCCTTGTTTTCCCTGAATTTTGCTCAACCTTAAGCTTAGAAATTTCAGCAGCCAATGACTCTATCATCTTAGTCATTTTGTCTAATTTAGGCTCTGAAGATGATGCAAAAGAAGTAGATGCCTGATTTCTTTGTCTCCTCCTGTCAGCTTGACTTTTGAGCTTTTCTGCTGCCATAATATTGGACTCTACTTCTAGGGATGCATCCTGCATGTCTGCCAGCGTAGCACATCTCCTTTCTCTCAATAACAGGAAGAAATCAGAGTCAAAAGCATTGGCATAAGTGAGTTTGGTAGATGTAGGAGTAGGCTTTACCTCAGCTGGTATCTTACTATACATTCTATTGATTCTTTTATTAAAATCAGGTATTGATTCACCATTTTCCCTCTTCAGGTTACCAAACTCAGTGTGGTAATACAACAAGTCCTTTTTATCTCCCCATTGCTTCAAAATTCATCATCTAATGCTTCAATATCTGTTGTAGATCTCTGGGGTAATTCTCTAAACCACTTCCTAGCCTCTCCGTCAAGGCTCTGAACAAAAACTCTCATCCACACATCATTTTCACTTATATCTAAATTATTAGCATAACTGTAAAAGGCTTCTAAGTGTTCTTCTGCTGTTACTCCCTCTGTTCCGGTGAATTTAGGCATGTATTTTTGATATTCTCCCATAGGCATAAGATTTAAAGGTACAGGCAATACCAATGGTCCATATCTGGCAGCGACAATTCTCTCTATCCTAGTAGGTGCTTGCTGTCTTGCCATGATTGAAATGCGTGGAGGAACACTAACAGATTGAGTGGTAGGGAGTAATGTGATGGATGGCAGAGATAAAGGGATGTTTTGGACTGGAGTGAAAGTTTTCTTTGTGCTGAGATTCAAAGGGGAACTAACTGCACAAGGGGCTGAACTAATCTCTGAAGATTTTTCCTTATTAACAGTGCTGTGCTCTAAATCTTCTAACTGTAAATCTTCAACAATAACTTTATCTTTCAGAGATGAATTAAGTTTCTTAGGCTTACCTGATCCTAATGCCCCTTTCTGTGAAGCTTTCTTCGATTTAACAATCCTCTCAAGTTTAGGCACTGGTTCAGTTGGCAGCTTCTGAGGATTTCTTCGAGTATGTCTCACAAACTGAGCTAGAACTTCAACGTGGAGTCGCCAAAGGATGGTCTTCCCCCAGTGGAGTCGCCAGACAGATGATTACAACCAGAAACTGTGTTCAAACATTGTCTGTCATCAAAGCTTGAAGCTGTGTCGTTCTCCTAGGGAAGCTGAGCTTCAATACTCCTCTCCTTGGCAACAACGCCAATTAATGTTATCACCCCAAGAAACTCACCTAGGTTGTATATCAATGATGCTTGGGAACATTACAAACTCAACAAAAAGTTTGAAAATAGGTGGATGAATGAAGAAATGTTGCATATTCAAGCTAGATAAACACTCCTACTATGATTGACCCCAGACATGGGTGAACACCCCCAGACTACAAGGCTTTTAACCACCATTCACTCACAGCTTGAAGATAAGGTGATAATGGAGAAGACTGACCACACCAGCAGATGCACAAGACCCTGTGATGGCCGGCTGCAACCAGTTAAAAGGTCTGTAAATCTATTTTCTAATACACAGACAGGATGACAGCTCTCTGGCATTAGAACAACAGAAACCTGCAAGCAAATTCAATGATACATGATAAATCCTAACACAGAGGTGGGATGACAGCCCCTCTAATGCTAAATATTAACAACACATGAAATAATGCAGAACAGGCACAACCTGGAACAAAGAATAAGCAGTGGAGAGTGAGCAGTCAACAACAAAAGAAGCTTGTATTAGCTGGAAATGCAGACCAGAAGCTGCAGGTTAGAAAGTAGTTACAGTCTCTAGAAGTTGAAGCTTGCAACAGAATAACACTCATCAACCCGATTACATCGTTTTTCTTGGTATATATAGAATTTGTTTACAAAATATCTCTGCTAGGCTATGTGTGGAGGTGTTTTAATGGATCACCAACCACATTTACAGTTTGATATGGTTCCTCTGCTATAATCTGAATGTTTTAATGAACAAAATGGCTCTTTTTGTACTCTGGTATACCCCTTGAACAGGTGGAATGTTTCATGAATTAATGTCCATAACTGTTGAATGAATTCAACTGCTCGAGGCAGTACCTTTTCATCCTTGACCGTGCTACTCTTTGACTGCAGTAGCTGATGATTAAATGTGCAGGTTGTTGGATCATCTCTTGCTTCTTCGCGCGGGCAAAACATGCTCAAAATTTTTGGAAAATGCAATGAGAATGGACAAAAAACTGAGAACGAACGCTGGCCGTTGGATGGATTACATGGACGATCGAGATATGCTGACGGGAGGCAATGGGAAGGCACAAAGGCGTGATTGAACATGAACCGTTAGATAAGAGAAATGGATGGCGGAGATTTGATCATAGGGAGATTAACAGGAAAATTGAGTGGAGACAGATGCGGGCCGTTAGATCATGAGATAGGAGATCGGACGGTCGATGGGAGGTTAAGATAATCGATGGTTAACGCATGGGGATCTGTACCGAGAGGGCGGTAAGCGGTCTCCCCGCACCGCTTTCGGGCTACAACAGTTTTCGTACAGGGCGGTGCGATACAATGGCATGGCGACGCGTGTCTAACAGGACGGCATGGAAACCGCTTTTCCTGTTGCCTAACAGACGAGCGGTTCACGGGAGCAGGGTTTGTGAACAATGTTGGATCAACCAGGTAGAGGATCAGGCGAACAGGATTTGACACACATTACTCAGGGTGATGTGACATGTACGGGCCCGCCGGGTTATGAATTATATTATATGCACGGTTAAAAAGAGCAATGTTATAAGGTTTAGCTTCGCGCTGGGACCAAATGGTAAAATGGGTTATACAAGCTTTAATAATATTAAGACATAAAAATTGCTCGAGGCGGTAAAAAGGACTTAAGCAGGGTTATGGGGGTTTATCATAGTGTTAAAGCACAATATGACCAAGGAGTAAGTAAAAAGGGTTTAGGCGCGGTTTAAAAGGGAATAATAGGGATATAGGGGAAGGAGGAAACAAAGGAATAAGGAGCTAAAAGAGCATAATGCAAATGGAAGGGAAAAATAAAACCAACTGCTGCAAACCCTTTGCAACCATAACTGGCGTTGCCAAAATTGCCTTTTTGCCCATCAAATGCTGTAAACTATAGCAGAGCTAACACACCCACCATTTCCCCCAAATTTCTAGCTTAAAACATATGAAGGAGGCCATGGGTAATTGTATTGGTCAATCAAGAGGCAACCAATAACTTGCAATACTACAAAACTCCTTTGTACATCAAGTGGTAGTCTCTACTTAGTAGGAATGTGGACTTGTGCAATTCCGTAACGTTGCAATGGGAAACCCCCCAATTTGTGCCAATCAGGACATTTACATGAATGCAATAGAAATCCTATTGTTGACCCATCATTGAGACAATGGTTCTCTTCCCAATTCTAACCTCTTTTTAGCAAAGGAAATGGCATCTACTATAATGCCGTCCTTAATTATCCTACAACCTCCCATAGACCCAATTTATAGGTTGACTAAAGGACCCTTAAAATGCACATCACACAATGTAAAGGCAACACATAGTTACAACATTATCAACAACCTTACATAGTCCCTTTCTTCCATTTCAACATTGGAAGTGCTTCAAACATGTCCACATCAAAGGAAAGTTATGCTTTCAACATTAAGCATGATTGAACCTTCCAATTTCCACTTGATCACATATGATTTGTACAACTCAAAACTAATACTCCCATCGCTAATCGCTTTCTATATACCATCTAATATGCGTATGCTGGAATCACGATTGTTGTTACACCAAAACCCGCAGGTATTAGTAAACAGACGCATTTCCAGAGTTAATGGATCCGCGAGAGGTGGTTAAGGCATATTGCGAAACAAACGGGGAGTGATGGATTATCCAATGCCCAACAATCTCCCCCCCAACACGAGCCAGGTATGATTTGAACTCGAGACCATTGGCTTTGATACCACTTGTTGGAATCATGATTGTCGTTACACCAAAACCTGCAGGTATTAGTAAACGAATGCATCATCAGAGTTAATAGATCCACGAGAGGCGGTTAAGCCATGTTGTGAAAAACACAATGAGCACTCGATTATCCAATTCCCAACAATGTAACATCACAATTCATCGATGCGTCTATTGGGACAATTAATTACTCTTAAGGGGGAACTAACTACCACATATTAATTTGTCAACCCGAGGTTTCATATGGTCATTTCAAGGTTGTCTGTAAGGTATATGAAAGAGGTAGTTCTGAAATTACTAGTAGCTAATGCTCTAACCACAACCAAAGTAACTACAATAAATAATCAACTCCTAACTTGGAACATGCATTTAAAAGATCTAGATTTTAGGCAAAATATATCTCCTAGGAATCATTCAAAAATATCAAATTCTAATTACTCTTTTACAAGAAACAACAAGGAAATCTATCAGATGCTAAGTTGCTACTTAAGAAACAACAATCACAGAATTTAAGGAACAACATTAAGAAACTATACTCCATGTAACAAAAAAGAACAGATAACAGAAAAAGAAATTAAACCAGCATGGAAACATCAACGATCTAATGATAACCTTCAAGGAATAACAATAAAGAAACCCAGATGAGAGAACCAAGGGCTTTTCATAAACAGTTCCACTCATATAAGAATTGGTCTCACTTTTTTCTATAGTTAGCTAAGACAAAATCACGTTATCCAATTTTACCACAAACATATCATGAAACAACATCGAGTTCCAGTTGTTGTAAAACCCCTATTCATAATAATGATTCAATCATAATAAAATAATGCTTTTACAACTGAAATAGTTCATAAAAAAGGCGAAATAACAAAAGTAAATTAATCCCTTCTAAAACCTATATTATGCTAGTTAATATATCATAAATATAAGAAAAAGACAAGAAAACAATATTAAAACTAAGAAATAGGATAAGGAAATCATGACAATTCTGAGACCCAACATCACCCCCAATTGACCTTTTTGCATGTACTCATGCAAATAAATGATTAACTTGTAAGGCAGTTAAGGAGTAGGCTTCATAGTGTTCTTCTTCTCTTAACCTGAATCCACTCCTACTTTGATTTCTTGGAAATCCACATACGTACCTGACTCTGATAGTTCATAATCAAACTTGTAGTAAGACTGGGGACACCAAATCATAGGGCACATGTACCTACATCCCATTCATCTGTCCCAATTTCCATCATAGTGTTAACATAATCTTGCACTCTCGACATAACTTGCTGGAAATTATATAAGCCAAAAGGTTCCTTGTTTTTTATTTCTCTAGATGATACTTGCCATCTCATCTTGGCTCCGTGAATAACTTCATCTCTTATGTCTTCCAGTTGTTCCCACCCTGACTGTAATACCTCCTTATGAATTTTCCCAAGTGAGGGAGCAACATCGGGCTTCTATACAAAGGCTTTATGGCAGAGAAATGTAGTGAAGGGATTTTTTAGCTCACCCCTAACCGAGAGATCAATATTATGCTCTCTTTGTTGAAAAGTGTGATAGGATTTTTTCCCACTTTATTCAGTTTAATGCAAATACTATAAAATCCTGGAATTGGACATCTCCAATGAATGCCACAATGTTTTCATTTACATGTTCTTCCAAAAGAAAGTTGTGCATGTAGAGTTCGCACAAGAGATACTTTGTTTACTCATCTTGCTTATGGAAAACAGTGATGAAATCCAACACATTATTGAATTCATATGGTTGGCCACATTGTATAGCCTTGGCTTTGAGCAACAAATATTGTTCAAGTAAAAATAAAGCATAGTTTCATGTTGGAGATCTACATGCTAAGGCATTAGAGTAGATAGAACAAATTTTATCTCTCTGCTCTATGATCTTACAAATACGCTCCTTCAAGGCTTAAATTTTATTTTTGGCAGCTCTTAATTTTGCATGTGTTTCATCCTTTATCATGGTCAGTGCTCGGTACTATTGGAACAATTTATGATATTCTCTCTGAGGCATTAGGTCCCCTTGATATCTAGCTATGGTATCTTTATCTTCTGCCATGGTTTTATTTAGTATCTTTATTGTAGCATCTATAATCAACGAGGTATAAGGAGGCACAACATCTGTTTGTGCTCCTTTCTCAATAGAAAAGGTATAGGTTTGGTTTGAGTCTCAACTTCAGTAAAATTAGGTGGAGGATCAATATGAAGCTCTTCTTCAATAAAAATGGTTGCAAAATTAGTTTGGGTTCCAGCTTCAGTAGAAATAAGGACAAAATAAATTTAAACACCTGCTTCAATAGAGACAGGTAAAAAATCAGTTTCAGTTTCAATATTCAAGGCTTCTTTCTTCCTATCATCAATCCCAAGTTTCTCTACAACTTTATTTCCATGACCCTCATGAAACTTCTTGCCAGTCTGCAACCATCTTCTCATCTTTAGCACTTTCCTATGTAATCTACCATTTTCTCTCCTTAGTACAATAACTTCCTTGAGAAGTTTGCTTTTTTACTTTATCCTTCACAACTTTGGTACCTCTAGTTCTTTGAGCAAAGTATATGGCCAGGACTGTTGAAGCAAGAGGAGGGGAAATAGAGTTTGTTACTTCATAACATTAAACAATAGTATTTTCGGAAGAATCACCCATTAGAGGGTTGATGGGTGAGTTATCAACTTCCATTGGCGCTCTACCAATCACAGGTTCTGAGAAATTGTTAACAAGAGGGTCAATCTCTGGTCCACTCGAAGGACCATCATTAAGTTTTTGGCTCTCATCAATCAGGTCCCAAAAAGGAAATTGTGGAGTTGTGTCTTCTAGTGAAGAGGGTTCCAATACAGTGGCAAAAAAATCCCGAGAATGTTTTTGAGTAGAAATAGGTTCAGAATCATTAGAAGACTCTAGAATGATAGTGGAGATGGACTCAATAGAAATATTTGCGGCTGGAGAATTAGGGGAGGCATTCTGATTGGATTTAGGAGGTTTGCCTAAATGAGTTGCAGGTTCTTCCATTGGATCCCCTAAGTTTACTGTTTCCAATAGATTTTCCAATCCCTTTAATGTTTAGGCCACCTCTGGGACGGATGATTCCCAAGCCAAATTATCTTGAGGGGTTCTATGTTGTGTCCCTTCCTCATCAGACAGTTCTTGAATTATATTTTCTATTACTGATTGCTCAGGGGGATTTGAGGAACTTTGTCCCTGCTAAATTTTAACTAGTATGGCTGACCTTATCCTCTTTTTGGGCAAAGAGGCCAAGAAGGATGCTACTTGTTTCTCTGCTCGACTAAGTTTCCGAGGAGTTATATTTTAAGTTGCATGGTTTCTTGTGAAGCATCTCCTATCATTGAGGTTTCGTTTTGATTAGTCTCACTGTCTCTTCCTAGCTGCTCGTTATCGGGTCAATGATTTCCAGATGTTCCAACAATTGATTTAGCTCGTAAGGGAATTTCTTGTTCACCCCACGTGTTTCCTAAAAATCGATCTCAACTATGTCGAATTTGATTCAAACTCCTCACAACTAGAAATTTAATGAGCCCATGATGGATAACAACTAAAGCTTGGTCTTTAGACTTCCTTAATCTACCAACAATTTCATGCAATAGTGAATGCAAAATACAAGGAAGGTTCAGAACTACCTTTTGTCTCAGAAACACCATTAACTTGAGATGCCAACGTTGCACTATGCCATACCTTCCATTGCAAGTGACGTACCACTGAGTAATTCCTTCTAACTCTTTCCAAAGGTTTGGAAACGAACTGGGGTTTTACCCTTTACCTTTCTTGACTAATTCTTCTCCAGGGTTTGAAAATAGAAGGGTTGCATTCTGTGGTGAAGTGCGCACTTCATATCACTTATCCCCTTCTAACGAGAGGCTTAATACCTCTGCTATTATCTCTGTTCTTACCTGTATCTACATATTCCTTGCCATTGCAACTCATGCATCAAAATTCTGCATGAATCCGAGGGCAACTTTATTATCAAATCCATGCAAACGTTCAAAATATTATAGCCATATTTCCCTATTTAGAATACTACATGCCTCCTCCGTGGCAAACAATTGGGTTGGTTCATTGTGTACTAAATGGCCTCCCATCTTAGGTATTAAACAAGGAGTGTGTTATCGGGAAATCTAGTGTCCACTCGGAGCTGCTAGTCCCACTAAGACTGGTAGCTATCTTAGAAACAAACAAACTAAAACCACTTTCGTTTTCCTTTATGAGAAGTAGATAAGAGGGGAATGAAGGACACCAACCTCAGTCTTGCGCTTGGTTCCTTGCTTGGTTCCTCTCCCTTCTGACAGATCCTTGTCGCTTCTCCTTCGTCTACCCAGCTTCAAAGAGCACCTGTGGAATCAAAGCAGCATAATACTATCGAAGAACAGAGATCTACAATCATAAACAATATAGGACGAGATATATATTGACCACACAAATGCAGATATCATTAAACATACACGAATGTGGAGGAAAACTTGAATAGCTTTATTAATATCAAGAATAGCAAAGAGGATTACAACCAATTTTTCTGACCCAGCATCATCCTCCAGCATGAAAGCCCTTCTTTCACCTCATGAAAAGCTTAGATCACCCAACACTATGATATTCCAACAAGAAATCGACAACACTTCCTTGCAAGATACAAAATTCCAGCCTCCGGATCTCTGGGATGAGGGATCCATTTATAGATGATTGCAGGGGGGTGAGTCAGCTTCTGGGATTTTGATTAGTTTCCTCTCTCTGATAGTTCTTGATTCAACTTGGAGATTGATGATCTCTTACTCATCCCTGGGCGAATTCAGAGAGGCAAGTGTCATAGGAGAAGTTTCTGGAAGATTCTATGATCATCCAACTCACAAATTGTCTCTGCCATTTGTCCACTCTCGCTCATCGCACCCTACAAAAGGGATTTTTAGTATGCATCGCACCCTTTACACTGGGCAGGTGGGATGCAATGCACCCTTAGCACTGAGCAACCTGTATGGTCTAGTTTTGACCAGTTCTGAGTAGTTTCCTGTGGAGAACTTCTGGGAGATGATGTAATCAGCTGAACTTGTTCCTTTAGGGTATGAAACAACACTTTTAGGGACTTAGGAGCCCTTGGTTTATGGACATGTATGATTGGGGTTGCAGTGCCCAAAAATGTCTATAACAGTTGCCCCCTAAAGCATGAGGTCGTTAATCTTTTGATGTCGGGTGAAATGCTTTATCATGAGGATTCGAAGCTTTTTCGAGCTGGAAGGCGACCTGTAATAAGATACAATACAATACATTATCTTCATAATATTTTTCATGATCTAGCTGAGGTGGGCATTCCCATGCTCAGCTTTATAAATTCATTTTCATGTACATAAGACAGACAACCGTATGTGCGGGAGACTGATGATTTTGATAGAGTCATCATCCTTTGATTCGGATGATCATCTGTGCAGCAACAATGTACATTTGATGTCTTTATTTTCCTGAATATATCACAACTCAGATGGATGAAACTAGATCCGGGGTCTTCAAACTCGTTCAATCTTCACTTGGAGTACAAGTCGATCCATGTGAAAGATGTTCTGGAGTCGAACATGGAAAGAAATTGCCTGATTACCAGCCAATGATGTAAGCTATTAACAGGCGCGAGAGGAATCAATGATAATGATGATGACCCTCAAGGTACTACAGTACAATTCGCGTGGTGTGAAAAGGGACTTGGCGTCGAACACCACGCAAAATATTTCGGTCGAAGGTCGATGATGTAAACCTGTCGCCGGAAGTGAGAAACTTGCCATTGAGACATGCAAGCTTCAAAGTACTGAAAGGGTTGTTCCTAAGTCGACTTCTTGGATAGTGAGCTGATGTCGACAAGAAGTGACCCATTGTAGGAGGGCCTTAATGAATCCCACATCTATGACATGGAACAGAGTAAATGATTTTGGAGGTGAAAACAATCCGATGATATAGGGTTCAGGGTGGCGGTCATGAAAGAATGGAGCGTGAACGTATTGCAGCGGATGAGACACAGGTGAATTCTCTGAGTGACTTCTCTTGAACATACCGGCGACACTGACATGGATTGGTAGCGTTAACCCCAAATATAGATGGTGCGGTGGACCAATGGTGATATGACCGGTGAACGGAACAACCCAACCCGACTCGGATGCGGAGCGAAAGTGTCATGTTCAAGAGTGACTTGCTACCAACAAAGTTTCTTCAAGTTTTCTTCCCAATTTTTCCCTAGTCATTGCTGACCAGTACCTCTTTATTTTTGTCAAGCTTGAGGAGGATAACATATGCTTGTTCTATAATTTGCCCTTCGGGCAAACCCGTCGCTATGTTTTAACGAGCCTAGCGACAGTGAAACTCGTTCTTGTTTGTATGGACAAGTTTGTCGCTATTCGGTTTTAACGAGTTTAACGACAAAGATAACTCGATCCTTTTCAATTTTAGAGAGTCTGAAAGGGACATAAAGGAAACTCCAATAATCCTTTTTTGTCAAATAATCCCTTAAGTCCGAAAAAGTATAAAATAATATGAAAGGGATGAATTTCGGTAATTTTAACGAGCCGAACAAAACAAGCGCTCGATCTTTTTGTGTAATAATCCCTCAGGTCCAAAAATATTAAAATCTAGAGGAGGGATAGCACTTCTGGTCGCTTTAACGAGTTGGAGAGGCCAATCGCTCGACAATCTTTTCATATTTTACGAGTCAGGTGAAAAGAGCTTAAAGGAGACTCGTTTTTTGAGGAACGAGTGATAATTTTGGGTAGCAGCTAATTCCAGGTAAGGTTTGGAATTTTCCAATCACGGCAGTATCATATGGATGGCTAACAGGATCACTCTTTGCAGCTGTTCCTCAAAAGGGGTAAACAATCAAATGGAGGTGAATGATTTGCTAAAACAGAGTGGAGGTGATGATGATAACACAACCAGGGCTCAAAAGCTGATGATAATGCATTCACAATGGTTATTTACCGGAAATCGGTTCATTTTTTAATGAGCTTAAACTATGGGGGCAACATTTGCTCATTGCTTATGTTTAATTTTTAACGAGCTTGAACTCCACATAAAAACTGCTCGTGGCGGGTTTATTTTTTAACGAGCTTGAACCTTGCGGTAACACTGCTCGTGATAAGTTTGCATGCCCCCAGCATAATAATTCAAATCGAGGTGCATGCCCCCCAAGCTTCATTGCATTCAGCACAGTGTTTGGAATGAAGGTTTACCTTCGAGATATTTGAAAGACTCGATTTGGATTTTACAAGATCGTAATCAAAGACTCAATTTGGAAAGGGAGTTGTTTCATTTTTTAATGAGGTTGACATAGGAAGAGAACTATCCTCAGAATCCACCGTATTTATAATATTTGATAGAAAATAAAAAACTAAAGGATGATTAAGGTCACTGGAATAATCTTCGCGGTAATTCGGAAGATGGGAACGATGGTGATAATCTTCCCATGGTGCCTCTCCTAACATCATTGACTGAATGATTCCTTTGTCTGTAGAATGTACATGCGACCGAGGATCTGAAGAGGTACCATATTCCTTAGACCTATCTATCCAAACACTCGATGAGTGTTGATTTGGGTTTGCCCCCAAGGCCAAGAAAATTGATTGCTATAATATTTCTAAAATGGCGATGATCCATGCTGACAAAATGTTCAGGAATCTTCCGAATCTTTTAGATATAGAAGATACCATAGTGCAGGTTCCCACCGTGGCCACTTCTGCGAGATTGTTTGGAGGCGGTAGCATAAAAGTACCCATCAATGTAGGGTCTATTAGCAGGCCTACTCCATTGTTTTGAAGCGAATGAGAGCTTCCATGGATCATTGGAATGCTTCCCGTAACTTTTGAACTATTGGGGAGGAAGGTTTGTTAATCAACGATTGTAATTCCTCCCTCAAAAGGAAATGCAATCTTTCTAAAGTATGTTGACACCACTACAGCCATAGCATAAATTCAGGGCCTTCCCAGTAGGATGTTATAATCGAGGTTTCCATCGATAACCTCGACATCAATTTCTACTGTTTTGCCCCCTAGTTCAACTTGAAAGTTACTTAAATCCCATATGGTGTGTATGTTTGTCGATCAAGTGCTTTTAATGTCGTCGAAGATCGCGACAAGGGTGGAGATCCTAAAGTTTTCCAACAACTCATCGACATAATACATGTGGATGCCCCCTCATCAATAATTATTCGATGAACAATTTTGTTGAGGGCTTTCACTTGAATAGGGAAAGCTAGTTGAGCTAGTAACTGAGGGTCATATCCTTTATGATTAAAGGCCACAACATTGGAATCCGTTGGGTCAATCTCACCTATTGCCAATAATAAAGCCTGCTTTTGGGAGGGGAAATTTTGCAGTACCTCAAGTGTCGACATAACGGATGGTGATTGGGCCAGATCCTCCACTATATTATAATGCTGTGCTACTTTGGCACAAGGATTAAATGTCGATTTGTGTACTACTCCCTTTGGCAGCTTTATCGTTACTTCAGTAATGGTGGGTGGCACAACTTCGGTCGAAGTTGTTGTCGAACTACTAGGTTGATCATTAGCCTTGTTGTCCGACAGCTGTGGATTCCCGTAATCTTTATTCCTTGTCGATATCAAAGCATCATTTTGCTGCTTCGAAATCGACAACATTAGCACTTGGGACGGGGAAGCATTGTCACTGGCAACCATATTTGTTCCTAGATTCAGAAATGGATCAGTCAATACCGCCGAGGTTTTTTAATTCTTGAAGAATTTTCTAAGCTTGGCTTTATATGGACACTCTCTTGTCCAATGATCCTCATCACATATAAGGCATGGACGATTTGGTTTCCTATCTCCAGAAGGGTTTACAAAATATTTTTTAGGAGACGACTCCTCCTGTTTTTTCTTTCTCCCTTTCTTTTTCTTCTTGCCCCCTGGTTGCTTCAGTTGTTTGCCCTTCTCGGTTGACACGACATTTACCTCCGAGGCGAGAAGTTCTTCATTTTCATTTTGACCTGAAACCATACGGGCCTTCTTCGACTTAGCCTTTACGGTTTTCGTGTTGGTCGTTCCTATCACGCCGTCTGATGAGCCCCAAAAATGGACAATTATTTGGGCTCATTCAACCTCCTAATTTGACTTAATCCACCATTCTCATTAGTTTATTGCATGTTTTTGATTATATTTATGTTAATAGAGTGAATTTGGTTAGTCATTATGCCAACAAGTCTAATGGGTGCTTTGTGTAGCCTTTTTGGTCAATTTGGAGACAAAATTGAAGGTCTTAATGAGCACTTGGCAGCCAAATTCGTGGGAAGACAAGGGAGAGGATTTGTAGGAAGGTGTCCCCTTCATTTATGGGCCCTTACCTCAAATTCTCCACCATCAACTCGGAGTTCAAAGGCCACCAAATCAATCAACACAAGGGTAGCCAAGCAAGTCAAGCAGGACTGCTGTTAACTACAAGTCTTGGGCAGCCGAGTCCCTAAAGTTTAGGAGGACTGTTGGGTCCTCAATTTGTATAAATAAGAAGGCTTAGGGCCTCATTTTGGTTAGCCAGTGGATGTTAGCTAGTTAGCAAGTAGATAGTAGCTAGTGGTTAGTCATTTTGCAGCCATTAGTTAGCTAGTTTGTAGTTCGATTTTTATGCAATAGATTAGCTTTGCTTTCAGCTCATTTTCAAGTCCTTCTTGTGGACAGTTTTGATGTAACTCTTCATTTCTTGATCAATAAAGATGAATCCAGCTTTGCACCAGCTCTAAATCTCTCTTTGGAGGCTGTAGCTCTTGGGGTTGGGCCCATCTCAAGCGCCCAGTACCTCCTTTGTTTATCTTTATGTGTTTTGCTGCGTTCTTAAAATAAAATCTGCTATCTAGATTTAGATCTTTTCTTTGTTATTTAGATTTTTTTTGATGGTTAAAGTAGCTTTTTATGCTTGGAATAGAGTGGTAGGATTTAGTCATGCATTCAGATCTTTTGGACTGTTCTTGCTCACGTGTTGTACATGGTTTCCTTGCAAATAAAGCTGCTGTCCATTCTTGTTACTGTTAGCTAGATCATATTAGGGTAGCATAACTAGATCTTTGTTTTCTTGCATGTCTTTGTTTGTTCAGTTTGAAAAACCACTTGCAGAGTACCTGTTATCCTTCCTTACCTGCCCATACTCCATCCAACCTACCTGCTTCATCCTTCACTTATAAACCTTACCTTACATTTGCCTCATCCGCTTACTTTGCCATGATTCTCATCTTCTTGTGCAACATCGCTTCATCCATCCTTGAACAAATCCAATCGCTCCTTAGCCTCATCCACCAAGTCCTAGACCTCTTCACACCCCTATTTCACCTCCATACTCATTCCTCCATCTTTTTCCCTCCATCCATGCTCAAAAATCCCATTTTGAAACATCCTGTAGAAGAATTACAAAACATCCTGTAGAAACCCCTGCAGACTTCCTGTAGAAGTTCATAAACACGGTTGCATGGCATCCAGACTTTGTGAAACTCTCAAAAAGAATGTTAGGGATCCCTTATACCCTCTCTGTACCTTCCTGACCTCTTCCATGCATTTCTCCTCCTTGATCCACCTCTGCACAGTGAAAAGCCAGTTAAAAGCACATGCATGATAATTCTAATAACTTAATCAAAAATACAAAAAGATGTTTTCTTCAGATAGTGATAACTTAGACACATGCATTTTACCTTCCTAGAAGTAATGGCATCTCTTTTCGTAGTTTGCATTCTCTCCTTTGCATCAGTAGGACTAGCTGGTAGAATTAGGGTTTGCGTTTCTTTTTGGCTTTCAGTTTCTTTTCGCAATTAGATTAGCTTCTTTCGAGTTAGCTTTCATCCATCAATTAAAAAGCTTCTTCTAAGAGCTCATAGAAGTTGGCTTAAGCTCCTAGCGGACTTGTGCCAGCTGACCAAGTGACAGCTGCGGCAAGAGCTAGTACTTGTGCATACAACACCGTCGCTTCCAAGTTTGTTACGAACTACCGGGTTGATAAAATTAAAGAAGGGAGTTCCAGGAGTTGTAGTATTATTGCTATAATACTGGAGCCCACCACCGTCCCCAACATGAGAGTCTTTGTTTGATTTAGGAGAGGGAGGAACAGAAAATTTCGGTCTAGGAGCATCAGGGACTTTATCGTAGAGCGTGCCAGACAAAGTATAGATCAAGTCTAAATATTGCGCATGAGCAATCACTTGCTCTTCAGCGATGACTCCTCCCTTTGCCACATCTTCCGTAATAGAAGGTAACAACGACTTGATAAACCATTCAGCCAACAACTGATCAGGAACATATGTTTTTACCATTCTACGACGACGTCGCCACTCATGAATATAATTGGATATGTGAGTGGCCGTCGTTTGCTTGAAATTGGTAAGAAGCTCTGTTCCCATTTCGTACCTTATGGGTAACTGAAAATGGGTTAAAAAGGTTGTCGCTAGGGTACTGAAGTTATCAAACATAGCTCTAGGCAATTCAATATACCATTTTGCTGCCGGACCAGTTAACGTTCGCTGAAAAAACGCGAGGCCTGATCGAATCATCATTTAGAGTGTTAGACGAACACCACAGGTGAAAGGTCATCACATGATTCGATGGGTCTTCACCCGAATTTCCATTAAATTTAGGAATATTTGATGGAAGTTTATGAGGAATCGCTGGCCACCAAGGGGCGTAAGCGATTGGATCGTTTGTTAGCCGATTTAAATCTGGTAACTCTAAAGTTGCCACGAAGGGCAACTGTTGGTTCAGGTTCGGCGAAGCATACCTAGGATAAGATGGGATTGCCTGAGCAGTGGGTCTTTGCATACTAGCATAGTGCATTTGATGCTGATAACTTTGGTAAGGTTGTTGGGCATAACCATTGTGAAATGGTTGATGTTGACCATTTTGAATATACGGCTGCCCATTACTTGCAAAGACTTGGTGCTCAGATCCTTGGTAAACTTGTTGGAATTGTGGTTGTTGATATTGCACCAGCCATGGTTGTGAGACCATGTGTTGTTGTCCAATACTGGCTGTTTGACCAAGATGAGGGGTAATGGTACCCATTTGAGCTTGGGTCACTCCAGTTAAGGAGCCACTAATCGATGATTGTGGTGGCGTCGCAGGGACAAGGGGCTGTTGGATTGCGACCTGAGAGACTTGAGGTTGGCATACAACAGGTAACGCTTGTACTTGCGACACCGTCACAATAGCCAGTGTAGTTGGGATTTTTGACATAGGCATATTTTTTTGCATTGAGTATACAACTCTTGGTTGTTAAGGCAGTATTGGTATCCAACCACTGGATGTAATTCCAGCATAACCTGAATTCTATTACAAACTCTCGTATGTTTGACCTCCTGGAGGCGACAATGAAAGGGCATATTGCTCTCCATATGGTGGTAATCCTGTGCTTAAGGGAATTATTTGCCTTTGAGGACCGGGCTGCCCAAATTGACATTGCAAAGGATCAATTTGCTGAGACTCAACATAAGAGATTCCATACATTATTCCGGATGAACAAACTGGAACAAACCATACCGTCGAAATAGCCCCTGGATGGATTCCACCCAGTGATTGAGAGCTAGTTGTGACAGATGGTACGCCGACGAACATTGTTGGAGTGGCAGCAGGAAGTTCTGCCGCTGCTGTGTCAGATGACACAGTCCTAGATGTCGACGGTTGTTCAGACATATCTAGTCTATCCAAAAGATTTCCTAGCGATTCTACAGGAACTTCCGATAATGGTAGACTAATTTCTGATGAAGAAGGATATAGAGTGATCCCAACTCCAAATTGCGATGGAGTACTAGATGGTGGATCCTCCAAAATCTCTTCTATAGTAATCTAACCAGGTGGAAGAGGTAGACCGTCAGGTCCGTAAAATATTTTCGGTGCCGAAGAAGGTATAGATTCTGTAGAGACTGATGTTTGGGGACAACACCTTCCGAATCAGCTATAGATTGAGCTGGTTCAGGTATACTAGGATCAATTCTGCTGTCCTCTAGTGGTTCCGGAACTTCTTCTGTAAAGGCCGGGGTACCAGAAATGTTTGGAGTAACCGGAGTCTCCGAGGGTGTTGGAACACTTGTTCCAACCCAACCAGGGGACTTTGAGCCGGTTAAACGAGTTCGCTTTGTCCAGAATAGTTTTGATTCTGGATACAAAGACAGTTGACTCATAAGCCTCCATGAATGATGAGGTTTCAATTGACTTTCTTCCACAATTGCGGATTACTCGATCAACTAAAAATAAAGGGGAAAATGTTTCCGAATTAAATGAATTTTAGACGCTTTGACACAACTTGTTTTTTCAATTTTTAAGATTCGAGAAAAAACAAAAGATGACTCTAGTCGCCTTTGATTTTTAATGAGCCTGAAGTGACAAGTGCTCAGATGGACCTTTTCCTTTAAGGAGTTTGAAAAGGAATGAAAGAGACTACTCTGGAAATTTAGACAAAGGGATTACCAAACCAATCGAAAAACTGTAGAATACTTTTTATGGTACGACAGTCAATCTTCCCGAATGCTGTGTTCAGTGCATTGCGATCGATAGGGCGGCAGACACGGCTTCCTATGGATAAAGGATATAGCCTATTGTGGTCTCCCAATATATACTCGAAGGTACGTGGGAGCACAAGTCCGTACTGGAACTTGTCGTCTCAAAGAGGAGGAATCACCCAACCAACAGTGAAAGCGATAGTTACCAGGCTTTACGATGCTGGAATACGTCTCTAGCCTAGACTTCTAGATGTTGTGCATTTGGTTCCAAAGCGTTTTTATGTTCATTGAATTTATTTTATAGTTGATCTTTCTTAAGAAATTTTCCTTTTAGGTTCACCACGTGATGTAGATATACAACTCCTAAAATGCAATCTAAGATGATAAACAATCATTTAATCTTCTTTTTGCAATGAAAATCCTAGCTACTAAAGAAAGAGAGATGATATTCTTTCAACATAGAGCAGAGAGCACACACTAGATGCACTGTCCTAAATCAAACCAACAAGCAGTCTAAATGCAAATGCACATGCATGTATTTGTTTTCAGCTTTCTTAATGTGTGAACGACAAGAAGAATGCTAAGTACAAATCTGAATTATCTTTTCAAAGCGACAGTACTAACAAATTTCTCTTCAAAAACGAAAAGAAGATAATGACATCACTTTGCTATTTTGAATTGAAGACTGCTTTCGACACTTGAACTAATTCAAATCAAATACAAGGGTAACTATATAGTCGACCATCAAGAACAATAGAATTCTTTTCTTTGACTGAAAACGACACTTGCGACACTTCCAAATCAAGAAACGACAGTTCAGTTATGCTACTACTTTGTAAAAGAGAAATGAAAATGGCGCAAAATACATAAAAACATTCATAGTTCTTTGCACAATGGAGGCAGAATGATGGAAAGGAAGGGGATTTCCACAGAGGTATACTGATCATAGACAGCAAAACTCCTGAATAGAGCTGAAGACAGTGAACACAGAAACCAAAAACTGAGAGCAGAAGAGGTCTTGTCTGATCAGCGCACTTGTAACACAGGGAAAGTGAGATGCAGCGCACCTACTACACACGGGAGGTGCGATGCATCCAGATTCCCAAGAGGAGAAGGTGCGATGGTCCAGGGACGAGACTTCAACTAGGTTTCGGGTCACAGTTTGCAACTTAGTTCAGGGATTTAGGCCAAGCAAGTGATGTTCAGTAAATCTAAATCACAGGGGTTGATCTAATGAGGTTACTAGAGCCACCACTAGGGCAATTAGAAAGTTTGCAAATCGATTGTTCAGTTTATAAACAAAACCCGGAGATAGATTGAAGTAGCATTGATCTACTTTGCACTTGCATAGCAAATGCAGTTCAAAGGCTAGCTGGCTTGACTTCAGGCTCTGTCTGTAAGTTTATAAAACAAACAATCTATTCGCTCCCCAGTGGAGTCGCCATTTTGTTATCGGGAAATCTAGTGTCCACTCGGAGCTGCTAGTCCCACTAAGACTGGTAGCTATCTTAGAAACAAACAAACTAAAACCACTTTTGTTTTCCTTTATGAGAAGTAGATAAGAGGGGAATGAAGGGCACCAACCTCAGTCTTGCGCTTGGTTCCTTGCTCGGTTCCTCTCCCTTCTGACAGATCCTTACCGCTTCTCCTTTGTCTACCCAGCTTCAAAGAGCACCTGTGGAATCAAAGCAGCATAATACTATCGAAGAACAGAGATCTACAATCATAAACAATATAGGACCAGATATATATTGACCACACAAATGCATATATCATCAAACATACAAGAATGTGGAGGAAAACTTGAATAGCTTTATTAATATCAAGAATAGCAAAGAGGATTACAACCAATTGTTCTGACCCAGCGTCATCCTCTAGCATGAAAGCCCTTCTTTCACCTCATGAAAAGCTTAGATCACCCAACACTATGATATTCCAACAAGAAACCAACAACACTTCCTTACAAGATACAAAATTCCAGCCTCCGGATCTCTGGGATGAGGGATCCATATATAGATGATTGCAGGGGGGTGAGTCAGCTTCTGGGATTTTGATTAGTTTCCTCTCTCTGATAGTTCTTGATTCCACTTGGAGATTGATGATCTCTTACTCATACCTAGGCGAATTCAGAGAGGCAAGTGTCATAGGAGAAGTTTCTGGAAGATTCTATGATCATCCACCTCGCAAACTGTCTCTGCCATTTGTCCACTCTCACTCATAGCACCCTATAGAAGGGATTTTTAGTATGCATCGCACCCTTTACACTGGGCAGGTGGGATGCATCGCACCCTTAGCACTGAGCAACCTATATGGTCTAGTTTTGACCAGTTCTGAGTAGTTTCCTGTGGAGAACTTCTGGGAGATGATGTAATCAGTTGACCTTGTTCCTTTAGGGTATGAAACAACACTTTTAGGGACTTAGGAGCCCTTGATTTATGGACATGTATGATTAGGGTTGCAGTGCCCAAAAATGTCTATAACAGAGTGGTTTTCAAATGGAAACAATGAAGTTCAGAGATAGCAATGCTGCCCAAAAATTGGACGTTGAACGAACATAACGTGCGACATTGCCTTCTCGGGAATTCAATGAACATAACATACAATGAAACTTTTAATGAGTTCCATCAATAGGTATATCTTGAAGTTTATTATGCTATCCTCCAACTTTAAAACTATCCTTTTATCACATTAATTCGACTTTTTGTTATAATATGCTTAGTAAGAAGAGTAAAAGGTGTTTGTCATAGTATGTGACCTAATGTGATTAAATTGCAAGAAAAAGAAGCATTTTTGAGGAATTTACTATGCAAGGGCTTGATGGAGACAACCAGGAGGGAATCTAGGGAGGCTTGTCCACCTCCTTAACTCTCTAACTCAGCTTGAGATCACCAAATCCTCACTCACAAGCTCGAATTCACTGACAACCAAGTAACTTCAAGTGCATGAGAAGAGCAAGGAGGACAAGATCCACAATTTTTGAGATCAAGGAGGAACCACTCCTATTTTCAAGGGAGATGCTATCAAATACCCTTTTGTATAAATAAATGAGCTGAAAGGCTCATTATGATTCAAATTTTTGATTAAGCTAGGAGTAGCTATTGAGCCCAGAGCTTGACATTGTTGTTGTTAACTTTCATGTGATGTATGAGACTCCTACTTTCTACTAATGAGAAGTTTGTTATTGAGTTACATATGAGCTAGTTCTAGAGGGTTGAAACCCTTAGGTTTGGCCCCAACCCAAAGGCTTTAGTCCCTCTTCTATATTTATGTCTTTTTCTTGTTTCCAAGCATTTCATGTCTTTCTTTTGTTGCACTATATGTTAAGTGATAAAAACTTGTGATTGTAGGCTTCCTTATCACCTCTCTTTTGGGAAAAGTGATGCGAAAGATTCAAAAACTCAGTCCAAAAATATTTTTTTATGATTTCTTGGAAATAAGGAGATGTTAGTTATCATTTTTCATATTTACTTTCTGCAATCTAGGAGTTAGTTCAGTCATTAGAGTAGCATTGTGAAATATAATAATATTGTAGTCAAATTCAACTCATATTTTCCATGAAAATTTATGTCACTGTGTTATTGATCTTTTAATGCATTTATTGGGCTAGTTGCAAGGTTGTGTTGACTTGCAGGGGTGGCCACATCTTTCACCTCCACTTGGACTTTTCCATATTCTCCCTTTACCTCTAACACTGTTCTCAAACTTTGTTTCCATAGTCATTTTGTTTAGGCAATTGGAGACACTGTGGGCATCCATCTTGGTGTAAGACAGACCTTCGAGAGGTCTTGGGCTTGGCTAAGAGGTTTCCCCAAACTTCATTCACTCCCTCCTACTTTAATCCATCTCCTCTTTCCCTCAAGACACCATCTCCACCCTTAAAAAACTCCCAGAACCCATCTTGTAGCATTATAAGGCCTCCTATAGCAATACATGACCTCGTGTAGTAATGCCTACAGCCGACCTGTAGCACCATTTTACTCTACTAGTTTTTCTCCCCACTTCAACCTTAGCTTGGTTAAGATGAATAATGACCCCCAACTTGTGATTTTATGATCTAGAGAAGCTCTTAGATCACTCCAACCTCCTCTTTTCTTCACTGCAAAACATAGTAGAATTGGTGTTTCTAATTCACAAGCATGTTACATGTTAGATTTCTGATTTTCAGACAATTGTAAAGTAGATCAATGATACATGCAAGTAGGTTATTGATTTGATGAAATGTGAAAAATAGAGTAGCTTCACTTCTCCAAGTAGACTAGCCCCTTTTCTCATGTAATGTTAATTAGCATTTACAAGTTGAATGATGACATTTTCACTTTCCTAGTTAAAATCAATTTCATCAAGAGTTTTCAATATAGTTAAGTTGGAGGAATTTTCTCTGAACACCTTGATCTGATGTCATGAATGAGGGTGGCATGAGTAGAACTTAACCTACTATGCATACAACATTATCACCCCTAAGTTTGTATGAACCCCTGGTTGATAATTTAAGTTGAGGAGCCATTGGGAGTTGAAACACTCTAGGTACAATACAAGGGCTCACCACTTTTTGGCGTTGTTTCCGGGGAGGTGTCTAAATAGGTGTTGTTTCTACTTAAGAATTGTTTTTTCCTATTTTGTATCAGCCCTGTGGCTTGAAAAAGTGAAAAAAAAATAATAAATGTTTTCTTTCATGCCTCGTAGGAGTAGGGATAAGCAAGGAAAATTCTTACCAAAAACACCCACCCCCTCAAGCAGCCAACCTTCACTCTTCTTCGGTGGCTATGAACTTCCCTCTATGACTACAGGGGAGTTAGAAGACTCTTTAGTTGAGCCAACTAAAACTTTTGAAGAGCCTATTGGAGAAGAAGAACCTACCTCACCTACTCAAACTATGGTTGAAAACCAGAACAATGAGCTCTTCCCTATCAGAGAAACCAATAAAGAGTCTAGAATTAAAAATATAAGCCCTGTTGCCCTTCCAAATTTCCATGGCCTAACCTATGAAGATCCTGACACCTTCATGTTTGAGTTTGTTGTTGTTTTTAGGACATATGACTATGCCTCCAATGAGTAGAAGCTGAAGTTGTTTCCTTCTAATCTCAAAGATGCTGTTTGCACTGGTTTATGAGCCTAATTGGAGGTAACATCACTACCTTGGCCTAGTTGTAACAAACCTTCAATGATAAATACCAGGATTATTGTAGGTCCAAAGAAACAGAGGAGGGAATCTTTAGGATGACCCTTGGACATGATGAATCTTTGGAAGACTATGAGGAAAGGTTTCAACTCAATTATAGGAGGGCCAAATGTACCCTTGATGCTGAGTCACTTAAGCTAGTTCTTCTTCGAGGGAATAGGGAATATGTAATGGAAACCCTCAACACGCTACCTGGAGGAGATATCTACCAATTGTCTTATGATGATATCAAAACTGTATTCAAGAATTACTCTAGGGATGTTAGGAAGACGGGTAGGTCTAGCCAAAGCTTGGTCAATTCCTCTCCCTCCACAACATCCATCAAGCATGAAATATGAAATATGTTGGAGGATTTCAAGAGTGAAATGTTTCACACCTTTTCCCTACAAATGGATACAATGCAAATCAAAAGGAAACAAGAGAAATCAGAAAGCTCACTAGCTATTTTCTACCCTAGATGTATTAAAATACATCCTAGGAATTAATGCCCACTGAATGTCATAGAAATCTGCATAGTATGTGAAGAGAATAATGCAATAGACAAAATCCCTCTCTACTAGGCCTAAAGGTTGTATACAAGGAAGGAGTAGAAAGTGGTTCAGTACAACTGTGCTTCATTAACCAAAGGATACCCCCAGGACGTCAACCATATCAAGGTGCACATTATGCTCACTACAATCCAAATCAGAATGCACCTTTTCAGCCTTGGTACCCTTCCACTCATCCATCATGGTCCAAACCTCCTCCTTGGCCTTATGCTCCTCCATATCCTCCTCAACCTGTCAACCATCCTTTTTAGCCATATCCACCCCAATATTCCAAATGGGGCAACCCTTCACAAGGGTGGAGGCCTCAAACAAACCAATATCTTGCTTTAATACCTCCACCTAAACCTTAACCACAACTAGCTCATCATACCCCACCTAAGCAACCTCAAATGTCTTCTCAACCCAATTTAAATCCAAACAATAAGTAGACACAACAGGTCTATAGTGGGGAAACATCCTATGCTACTTATGCTATGGAAATCCAGGAAATAAACCTTCGGTCTGTGAGGGTGCTCCCAGATAATCACCCACCTTCTCCACCTGAAGAGCTTGAGGAAAAAAATGAAGAGAGTGTCCCTCGAGTCAATGCACCCCCTATCCTGAAAGGTTGATCCACCCTAACCAACACACCCCAGAAGAGGTTGAACTTATGGGAGATTGAAGAATTTGTGTGTCAAGATACCCCTTCTTCAGGCCATTAAAAATGTTCCAATCTACAACAAGCTTTTTAAAGAAAATTTTTTCAAAAGGCCTGGGAGAAGAAGAAGAGATACCTACACCATCAATGTTGTTGGACAACTATGTAATTTGATGCTTGGGAAGGTGATCTCCACAAAATACCTAGACCCTGCTACATTAATAGTAGATGTGCACATTGATGGAATTATGGTCCCTAAAACCCTGATTGATCTTGGGGCTACAATCAATGTGATGACTAGGGAAACCATGCTGAAGCTCAATCTCCAAGGGACTTTGAGAAAGACCACCATAGTTATGCAGCTTGCAGACTGATCCATAATAGCTCCCCAAGGAATTATTGAGGATGTCATGGTATCTATTGGCTCCTGGGAGTACCCTGTTGATTTCCTAGTCCTATGGCCCAAAAGAAAATTTAGTGGCTATCCTCTTATCTTAGGAAGACATTGGTTGGCCACTGTTGATGCCTACATTAGTTGTAGGGTTGGGAACATGGCTATTAAGAATGGACATTTATCAAAATAACGTGTCTTGTATCCTCCTACTCAACCTTCTATTGAACATGACTTACCCTTGTGAGTAGAGGATGGGGAAGAGGATGAATTGTATCACACAATCCCCTACCCGATTTGCACTCTAGATATTGTTATAGGAGGGGGGTATCCTGATGAAGATGACCACATTGACCATATCTTACAGAACTGACCTCCCACTACCATGATAATTGATGAGCTGATGAAAGAATATGGGAGTAGTCCTTGGACTAAATTGTTCTCTATTGACTCAAGTCTAGAACATGTGAAGATTTTAGAGTTTGTCCCATCTAGAACTTCAAAGATCAACCCCTCTCCCTTGACCAAACAAGAAGAGCCATTGTTCAATATACTAAGGAAACACCTATATGTTTTTACTTGGGATTATAAGGAAATGAAAGGTGTGCATCCCTCATTTTGTACTCATCATGTTTACATCAAATAGGGATACAAGCCTATGCGACAACCCTAGAGAAGGATGAACCCAACTCTTAAGGACATTGTGAAAGAAGAATTACAAAATCTACTAGATGCAGGGTTCATATACCCCATTTCAGATAGTGAGTGGGTGTCACCTCTTGTTTTAGTTCCCAAGAAGAATGGGAAGTGGAGAATCTATGTTGATTACCGAGAACTTAACAAGGCTACAAAGAAGGACCATTTTCCTTTTCCCTTCATTGACCAAGTCCTAGATGGCCTTGTAGGAAATAAATTATTCTCCTTCCTGGATGGATTTAGTGGATACAACCAAATCTAGATCATCCCTGAAGACCAAGATAAGACCAAATTTACATGTCCTTGGGGTACCTTTTCCTATAGAGTTCTTCCATTCGGTCTGTGCAATGCCCCTGCTACTTTTTAGAGGGTAGTTTTGAGTATTTTTGCTGAACTTGTTCATGATTTTGTTGAGATATACATGGATGATTTCACTCCTTATGGACGTGACTTCTAGGGAGATCTCTCCAATCTATGCAAAGTATTGAAGAAATGTATTGAAATGAATCTCTCATTGATCCCTGAGAAATGTGATTTTTTGATGAATGCAAGGATTATCCTTGGCCGTTCCATATCCAAGGAAGGAATACAAGTTGACCCAAACAAGATTTCTATCTTTAAAAGGGTCCATATCCCTCAAAATCAAAGAGATGTTAGGAGTTTCCTTGGATTAGTTGGGTATTATAGAAGGTTCATTAAATATTTTAGCAAATTGGCTTCACCCTTGTTTTGACTGTGCTAGTGATCCAAGGGATAAATTTAGTGCTCAAAAATTAAAGTGCACGACAAAGCTCGAAACCTGTACCATTGGATAGACCTCGACGATCTAAATCCAACGCAAGTTGAATTGTTCAAAATTGATATTGTATGCTCCTGATATCGTGTTTTGATCAAATTCACATACATGTAAAGATTTGCAGAATTGAAAAGGTGACTGTACATTTTGGGCCAGTGGTAGAGTGCCACTTGGCCTCTCCAAATTGGTCCAAAAATGGTTTATTTTGATTGGCTCAGAATTTATTTTAATATATTTGGTGGTTTTATTTTTTTAATATTAATTTGGGCTGACAATGTAATATTGGGCCAATGGTGGGAGGTCACGTGGGCCAATAGGAGGCAGCCACGTGGCCTTCAGGGATAGGTGTAAAAATTTGTTAAGGGGCCAAGCTTCCTATGAGAATCAAACTCAATACCAAGCAACAAGCACCACATGCCTCAACCAACACACTATTCATATGGTTCTTAACAACCTAAGGTTGCAGGTTTGATTTAAAGAGGAGCGCAACACATGTTTTGGGTTGGGCCGGGGCTAAGCCCCAAAATTTGTCCCTACACCCTCAGAACCAAGGGGCAAGACCATGGGCTAGGGTTTAGCCCCATCCTTACAAAAAACACTTGAGCAGAGAACCGTCGACGAAGTGGAATGGGGGCCAGCCCGGGTCACATGACCCCCCCATACAATCGAGAGCGTAGCATTGGATGGGAGCCAACCCTTAGGACATAGAGTGGGGGCTAGCCCTAGGGCATATGACCCACACTATGACCAAGACCGTCGGGAAATGAAGCACGTTAAGGATTAAATCCCTTGACACGAATTCATACCACCAACGAATTTATAGGTTCCGCAGGGTTTCATATGACCCTTAATTAATTTGTTGGGGGTCGACTGACGGGGGTGGGTGGTTAGCCCCAGCCCTTGGGCACGTGCCCCAATACGACCACATTTTTCGGAAACTGAGCGTTAGTGGACAAGTTAATTGGTCGACAATTTCGCCCGATGGGTGGGATTGTAGGCCAGGTTTGCGCGCCGGTTCCAGGTTTGGGGCGCTCAAGCCAAGTTTGGGTCGAATTGGAGGATGATTAGCTATGGAAATTGGGAAAAACGTGTAACAAGCATAACTTTCTCATTTTTTGGCCAAATGAGGTGCAGAAAGAACCCAGATGGGGTTTTCTGATAGTTCTGGATCCATTTGAGACATCTATTTGCATTATGAGCATTGTAAAGCCATGAAAACAAAAATTTGAGCACTTAATGAAAGAGGCCCTGCATTGGAAGCTACATCTGTTTTGCATTATGAGCATTGTAAAGCCATGAAAACACAAATTTGAGCACTTAATGAAAGAGGCCCTGCATTGGAAGCTGGACCATGAGATGTAGCGCAAGAGAGTGGTAAACTCTTTATCATGTTTGTTGTTATGTGTTTCTGATATGGTATTTTGTCTCTGTTTCCGCTGTTAATTAAGTTTGAAAATCAATTGTTTATGTGTTTTGTAACTTGATCCATTACCCAAAATACATAAAGTTTCACTTACAATTTGTATATCACCTTCAAGTTTCGTAAACAAATCATTTTGGTATCAGAGCATCAGGTTATTGTGAAGGTTTGATTTTGTTTGCAAGTGGTTTTATGCTACTTCAAGGTTGAAGCTTAAAATAGGAGAAGGAGAACTTGTGGAGCTAAGATCTCAAATTGTTTCAAGGATAACAAACACACATCAAGCTTCAATAGTCATGTCACATGAAGAAGGTCTTCGAAGGGATGTCTATAGATGAAAGAACATTTAGAAAAGCTTTCTTTGAGATGTTTGTGTTAGACTCCGTCTTGTATGTCAGTGTGAGCTTGATTCTTCTTCAAAACCCTGTTTTGAAGAAGAAATCATTAAATGTGTTTTTTTTAGAATATGTATCAAATTCTCCAGCTCTTCAAAAGGCAGCAGCTTCAGTAGCTCCAATCCCTGCAAAAACAACCAATTGTCATCAGTTCAAAGTGTAATAAAAACAAAATGACAAAGTGCCAGACATATTGGTGAGATGGAAGGTATGCTTTAGAGGCAGTATGCTTTAGAGGTAGAGACAGGGGATTTTCTTGGGAAGCACAGAAGATTTTGGTTTTATACAATTGGGCAGCGTCAAGGTCTTCGACTTCCCGAAGGACCATGGTGCTACTCCAGAGGATCTTGAAAATCTACAATGCAAGGTTGATTTTGCTTGTAAGACAACACCAACATGCCAAACTCAAACTTCTTCAAGCCAACCCACATGCTTGTCAAATAAAAAATGGATAACGATGCTTTGGGGCACTTTGGTAGACTGAACTATAGACAAGATATGAAGCCATCATATCAGAAATGTGTAGTTGGTAAATGGCTTGATAAACTGCCATCATTATCAGAAATGGTTCAATCTGCTTTTATTACTGAGGATGCGACTGAAGGGCAATGATTGAAGATGATGGTGAACAACATGACACCTTTGATTACATGTCCGAGGTGTTACCATCTGGAAATTGTAATGATATTGACCATGGGTCAAGGGTTTCTGGCAGAAGGGATACAGATACGGGAGCACAAGTGAACGGGGATGATGATAGAGTAAGCAGGTCTTATGCATGTTCTGCATCTGGAAATGCCCATCGACTATATTTATTAGGAGTCCTTATACAGCATGATGAAACTGGATCAGAAGGAGATGTTGTCGAAAATTTGGAGTTGGATACTTTTGATGAAAAGCACACTGAAGTCTGGCAGAAGAATCAAGATGATCTGATATCTGGTTACCAATCTGATAGCACGGTTTCTTCCATATTGACAGATGCAATTGAGTACAAACAGACGTGGACAGAATCTCTAGATAATAGGATTCTGTGGGAACTTGAAAATACGAGACTGTTTCTAGAAGCTGTGCCTGATCTAGCATTGAGAGATGATGAAATAATGGAGGAGCTTCACAAACTTCAGACTGAACTTCAACGACAGGAATCCAAAAATAAAGCACAAATATACGATCTGGAAAAGGCTGTTTTGAGGAAGCTGCAATTTGAAATCAGCAAGCGAGAGCGTAATCTCATGCCAAAGTGGAGAGAGGGTGGAAATCGTTAAGGATCTTGTCACATAAACTCTTCTTAGAACGAGAATATTGAGTCAGCTCCTTGCAGTACAGAAGATGGATATGTATGACATTGAAGGTGCAATCCATTCATATTTTAATTCCATTCAGGTGCCATGCCATGTATGCACTCATTCTGTAAGCAAAGCAGGGAATTTAAATCAGGCTGAAAAGATTGCAATCAATCCAGATGAACCTTTCGAAAAAGATATCCAGGAAAAGAATTCCGATTTACATTTTCCTTATTCAACGACTGAATCATTGTCAGAAAAACTTATGGAAAAATGTACTCAGGGAAATTTTTCCTATTTACATTCTCCAAAGGATGAATGTTCTCATTTACATTCCCTTTCAATTGAAGAAAGCAGAAGAATTGTCCGTGATTATCTTCTAGCCACAACTGCAAAGGACTGCAGTCTGATGCTCACTTTTCAACCGATGGCTCATTATTTTACAGAGGTGAATGCACTCGATGGAAATGATGTAATATACATGTCGTCAACTAAACAAGCATTCCAATACAAGGCAAGCTTCATAGACTTGGATTTGAAATGCTTGAAGAAGATGATCAGGGACTTGCAGCAGGACAATATGTAGCTTTTTACAATGGAAATAGTTGTTTAGGATCGGGGATTATTATTGATTCTTGGGGAGATCATAATTTCCCAGTTTGCTCTAAGGCTCTTGAGATCGCAAGAATAAAAGACAAATCTGAAACTAACGGAGCCAGTTAAAATAAAAAATCGGGAATCCTATCTGCTTAACACCTTTACTGCTATGTGGACCTGCCAAGGAGCATCACTTATGTACGTGTCAGCAAATTAGTAGATCCGATTTGAAATTGTTCTTCAGATTTCCTTATTCGAATGGCCAACGCATTTCCAGAGATTTGGGGGGCGGTTGTAATTTCCAGAATGTGCAAAGTGGCATTCAAGTATTCGATTATCAACCGGAGCAGAAAAATAGGGACAGATTGCTTATCTTAGATTGCTTATTCGCCTTTGTATTGGTCACAGAAAATGTAGCGCTGTTCTTTAGGAACCGATGAGTGGCTTTTTACTATTTTTCATAATGTCAGTTGAAACAGTTCCATCCTTTCATGGATCGGTTTTCTCCTGAGCTTTTTATTGTATTAAAAAACATTTTGTAAAGGAGAGGAAAGAGAGAGTTCTGAGTGCTGGTGGAGGAGAGAGAACAGAGCTTTCATTGTACAGTCTTTGACAGAGATTTTAATGAAAATACACAGCTCTGGCTTCTGAGATTCCTGTGGTATGAGATTTAACATTTGTATCCTCTTTGTTTCATATGTAGCTTGTTATGTGTTCATGTCATTTCATGATCGTTTCCATTTGAACAAATGAAGTGTTAAGGTAGAATTCATAATTTATATGCTCTGCCTTTAAGTTTGTTCATATTTAATGTTTTCTTCTGTTTGACAAGGATTCATCCTCTATGCCCTTGTCAGCTCCTCAGCAGTCTTGTCATTCCATTTAATCTCAATTTTATGTTAAACTTTCTTGCCTACCTTGCCTCAGGAGATAATCTGTGTTTTTGATTATATTTCTCTGTTCAAGCTGTTTCTTTGCCCCATGCAGCCCAGAAAAACCCTATCGTTTATTAAAAACCCCTTTTTATCAATTTACTAGCCTAAAATCAGTTTCTTTTAAAGTCATCTCAGCCCCTTTTAGAAATTTTTTGCTGAGATAGGCTGGAGAGAGCCCTCTCCTGTCCTCGTAGGGCTAGCTACGAGGCTAAGTGGTTTGATGTTGCCTTGGATTCTGCCTTCCTCAGCCTGAGGCAAATTCGAGCGCTAACAATTTGAAATGGCAAAGGTTATATATGAAGAGAGTAATTCAAGGTTATATGGAGAGAGATCAAAACCTCCAAAAGGAGATGGAGGAAAAGGATACAAGCCTCGAAAAGGGAATGGAGGGAATGGTGACAAACCACCGCCTTCACCTCCATCCTCATCCTCATCTTCTACTTCTTCTACCCTTTCACAAACACCTCCAAATTATCCAAAAGGACATGGTAAAACTCCTTTGCTTAAGCTTGATATAAAGTTTGAATTGCCTATGTACAACGGGGAGGTAAATGTTGAGAATTTGGATAATTGGGTTTGTCATGTTGAAGTGCATTGCAGGATACAAATAATCAAGGACGATGAGAGAAAAATCCAGCTTTCTTCTCTTAGATTCGAAGGTGCAACACTAATTTGGTGGGAAGACAAAACTCAAGAGGACATGAAGAAACATGGTAAGGTTTTACCCTCTTGGAATGATTTTGTTGTTGCAATAAGAAGGCAATTTTATCCATTAGCATACATGCAAAAATCTATTATGGATTGGAAAAAATTGATGCAAACTAAAGGTCAAAATGTGCAAAGATATACTCAAGAATTTAGAAAAAATCTTTGATTTTGGGTATAGATTTATCCTCTCAAGACACTCTACTCAAATACATTGGAGGATTGCATAGTTTTTTGAGACACACAATTCTCATGTTTAACCCTATAAAACTAGATGAGGTTTGTGTACAAGAAACTCATTTAGAAGCAAGAGGGAAGAATGTTCCTCAAGAGGGCAACAAAAAGCCATTTAAGAGTGGAGACAAAGGAAAGGGAAAATTCAAAGGAAAAGGGAAGAAGAATGCTTCAGTCAAGAAAGAGGGAGAAAAACTCACATGTAAACATTGTTCAAGAGGAGGCCATGATGAAGACCAATGTTGGAAACTTCATCCTGAAATGAGACCCAAAAAGTTTAACAACAAATGGAAACAAAAGACTACTACAACTAAACAACATGATTTAGGATCTGATTCCAGGGATGAAACAAATATCATAGCCATGGGATTCAAAGGTAAGGACTCTATTGCAAGTACTAGTTCTTCAAGTAGCCTCAGTGAAACTCAACATGAAAAATAAAGAATAGAGCTTTTCCACATTAGAGTCATTTTAAAACATACTAAGATAGATTCACTATTTGATAGTGCTTCACAAGCGAACCTTAGTTTTGAAGACTCTTTCAAGAAATTGAATTTGGAAACAACTCCTCATCCTAAACCATATCCTTTAGGTTGGATATGTGACAATGCAAAATTGCATGTGACAAAAAGATGTAAATTAAGACTTACCATCACTGCAAACTTTATAAAATTTGAAACGATCTACTGCCAGTATCGCATTAATGAGCTAGAAAAGGAGGGAACAGATGAATTTGAAAATCCACATGCCTATAAATCACAGCTGGTCATCCACCGAACAAATCGTGGCATCGTAAGACTTAAGTTATTGCACTATCCGATAGATATGGATCCGTCCAACTTTGGTGGCTGGAGAGTAGGCCCAGTGGGTGCGACATTGCCAAAAGAGATGCAGGACCTTCGGGACGACGTAATGTCGACAGCCAAGGCCGCCACACTGAGCCCAATGCCAGTGATGGGAGACGTACCGCAAATTCCCAGATATATAGCAGGACCGGTCCGGATGTCACCGCGAAACCTGTGGTCTGGTAAGTGATCTATGAACGATAAGGGCAAGAAGGTGAATCTTGGGATAAAAGATAGAATTTCGTTGAAAAGTGCGTCCCTGGGCCGCATGCCCACGATGAAACTTGAAGATTGGGAACTCATAGATAGCAACATCTCTCTTGCAAAAATGCAACAAAAGCTTCAATAGACATTGAGTATACTGGACCAGAGATTGCAAGCTTGCTGCTCTTGCACAAAGAGTTCACGCCTTTGACATCTCAGCTAGAGCTAAAATCCTATGAGGGGTCGCTTTGTGTTAACCGAGCAGAGCAGAATGAGCATCATCAGTTAAGTGAATTAGTAGGGGCAATGGAGTAGGAGCTTGAAGAAGTGTTGCAGGAGGCAAGGATGGAGCAATAGAGCATAGTGCGTCACTCATAGGGATGGTGGACCACGAAGCCTTGGCAGCGCGTCTCGCTGCATCGACGAGTGACTCGGGACGAGTCACGATGATTGTGTTGGGGGCTTGTTGGGCAGCGGATCCACCTGCATAACGGTTTTGGTGCTTAAAGCCCAAAATTTTGGGTATTGGTATTGTAAAGGCTCCGCGAAGTGCACAAAGTGCTAATTGTAATGGGTCAAGTCTAAGGGTAGTCTGCCCTAAAATATTGTAATTTAATATAGAATGTGTCGGCCTACCCATGGTTTGCGGACCATGGGAATGTATAAATAGACCGAGGCTCTAAGTATAGAAAATAGCTTTTTGGATGTTAAAAAGGCATGGGTTTCTGAAGGAGATATTAACTCTAAGTTTGTAAGTCCGAGTCGAAGGTCGTAGTAGTAGAATAGGCTCTACAACTATGTGTGCAAAGGCTTGGTAGAGTCCGCAGCTGTGTGCACGGACCCCTGCAGCTGAGTGCGCAGGGTGGAATTGGATTGTACTGGAACAGAAGATTAATAATAAAGATAAGTGCTTCTGAAATATAGTGCATCTACTCATAGATTTGTGTGGTTGTTCTTCTGTTATGGTTTTATGCATCTCTTAAGGTTTATGTTTGCATGCGCTAGTTACAAATATTGAATGATTAATAAAATCCATTGAATTAAGTCAAATCCATAATAAAAACATACTAAGGGTAAGGGATTTAGTCAGTGCCTCTTTGCGTTCGGTACAAGGGCTACGCAAAGGTCGGATAGCTGCGCGAAACTGTACAAGTGGGAGAGATTGGTTCGTGACCTCTTCTAGACCTCATCAAGACATCCCTAGGGTGCGGAAACCTGGTTCCAGCACCCTCCCATACTGCCTCAGGTGAGACCTTAGTCGGCGCTCCGCGGACTGTTGCCGAAAGGGCCGGTAGTTTCGGGATTTGTTTGGCTAAACATTTCTGAACCTAGGTCAGGCCCTAATAATCCAACAACTTAGATGACATATTGATATTCACTAAAACTCGTGAAGAACATGTAAGGTATATTAAGTAAGTCTTAGATGTCTTGAAGAAAGAAAAGTTGTTTTTAAATATGTCTAAATGTGAGTTTGGAAAGACCTCATTAGTTGGAGGGGGTGAATTGAAGATATATCCCTCAAAGGTCAAAGTCATTGTAGATTGGCACAAGCCCAATAATGTAACTGAGGTTAGAAGCTATTTGGGAGCAACCTAATATTGGAGAAAGTTCATTTCTAACTTTTCTTCAATTGCAGCTCCATTACATGCCTTGACAAGCATAAAGTAGGTTTTTCAATGGCGAGGTAAGCAACATAAAGCTTTTGATGCATTGAAGGAGAGAATCAACACAAGTCCAGTTCTTGCACTTCATGATTTAAGACATCCATTTGAGATGCAAACATATGCAAGTGAATATGCCATGGGAGTGGGCATTATGAAACATGGTAAGCCCATATGTTACCATTTTGAAACTTTTAATGGTGCAGTAGTTAACTATCCTACATATGACAAGGAATTGTATGCATTGGTGCAAAGTGTGAAAAAGTGGAAACACTATTTGATGGGAAAGGAAACCATAATTCGCACAGATCATCAACCATTGCAATACTTGCAATCACAAACTAAGCTACAAAAAGCGAGGCACTTCAGATGGATGGGTTTCTAGCAGCAATTCCACTTGGTGATAAGGTATAAGAAAGTTATCTATAACATGGTTGCTGACATGCTTTCTAGACCAATTGTCAGTGCTTTATTATTCTTAAGCATAATTCTATCATGCATGATAGCTATGTTGAGCAATATGCTTTAGATGATGATTTTAAAGATGTATATGCAACTTTGTGTCAAGGAAACCAAGTAGAGGAATTGGATTACCATGTGCATGATAAACTTTTGTATCATCTTGGAAAGCTATGCATTCCACAGGGTGAAAGAGTCAACATCATAAGGGAAGCACATACTTCTCTTATTGTTGGCCATTTTGGTGTAGGCAAGACGGTGGCACAATTACAAAGGTATTTCTATTGGCCTCGTATGAATGATAGTGTGTTACGATGTGTAAGAGGATGTTCTTTATGTGCTACAAGTAAGCCTAGCAATATAAAGTTAGGATTGTATACTCCACTTCCAGTTCCTTCCCATCCTTGGGAAAGTGTTTCTATGGACTTTGTAGGAGGACTGCCTATGTCTAAAAAAAATCATGATTATCTTTATGTTGTGGTGGATCGTTTAAGAAAGATGTGTATTTTGATGCCTTGTAAGAAGTAGGTTACAGCTGAACATATTGCACAAATGTTATTTCAACATGTATGGGTACATTTTGGGTTGCCCAAATCTATTATTTCTGATCGAGATTCTTGATTTATCGGGAAATTTTGGTCAAGCTTATGGGCACTCATGGACACCAAGTTGAAAAAGAGTACAACATTCCATCCACAAACCAATGGCCAGAAAAAAGTGGTGAACATAATAGTAGTACATATTCTTCGTGGTTATTACCGCAAACATCCTAAGCTTTGGGATGAACACTTACACTACATTGAACATGCTTATGACTAGGCAAAACATTCATCGACTCAAACATCTCCATTTGAGGCATTCTTTGGTTACTTACCAAAATCTCCTTTAGATTTTATCTTTGGGAAAGATGTTGCTATTGATGGTCATAGTGACATTGATAAGGCCAAGTGATTCATTGAGAAAGTTCAATTGGTGCATCAAATGGTTCAAGAATAGTTGGAAAAGAACCAAGCCAAGTATAAGACAAGGCTTGATAAGCATCGTGTTGAAGACAATTTTCAAGTTGGAGATGAAATTTGGATTTACATTAGCAAAGAGAAGCTTAAAGGAGAAGGCAAAAAACTGAAACCAATAAGGTATGGACCTTTTAAGATTCTAGAAAAGATTGGTAACAATGCCTTTTGTTTGGATTTGCCTCCTTATATGCAAATGTATGCAGTTGTTAATGTTGATAATTTGAGATTATATGAGCCTCCTTTGATTGATGATCAAGGAGAGCATGTTCAGATTCCTTCAATAGAAGACTTATCGGCATAATTTCTTGAAGAATTGCAACATGATACTATCCTTGACAAAAGAACAAGAACTTCAAAATGAGGGAATGTGGAGTACCTTCGTGTTGGTGTCAAAGGCACAAATCCAAGCAAAGCTAAATGGATTGAGATTGGAAGGGTGAGGGAACTATACCCTCATATGTTTGTTGACTGAAAGTAGTCTTTTTGAGGTCCAAAAGATTCCAATGGGGAGGAGTGATCCAAGGGATCAATTTAGTGCTAAAAAATGTGTGATAGAGCTTGAAACTTGTACCATTGGATAGATCTCAACGATCTGAATCCAACACAACTTGAATCGTTCAAAACCGACATGGTATGCTTCCGATATAACATTTTGATCGAATTCAAAAATAGGTTAATATTTGTAGAATTGACAGGGAGACTGTACATTTTAGGCCAGTGGTAGGGTGCCCTTGGCCTCTCCAGATTGGTAAAAAAATTGTTGATTTTGATTGGCTCAGAATTTATTTTAATATATTTGGTGGTTCGAATTTTTTAATATTAATATGGGCTGACTTTGTAATATTGGGCCAATGGTGGGAGGCCAAGTGGGCCAATAAGAGGTAGCCACGTGGCCTCTAGGGATAGGTGTAAAAATTTGTTAAGGGGCCAAGCTTCCCACAAGAATCAAACTCAAGACCAATCAACAAGCACCACAGGCCTCAACCAACGCACTATTCATATGGTTCTTAACAACCTAAGGTCACGGGTTTGATTTAAAGAGGAGTGCAACACATGTTTTGGGTTGGGTTGGGGCTAAGCCCCACCGCTGGTCCTCGTTCCCTCAGAACCAATGGGCAGGACCATGGGCCAGCCCCTAGGGAGCCATCCCTGGGCACATGACCCCCCCATATAACCGAGAGCTCGAAATTAGATGGGGGATATCCCTAGGGCCTATCGAACGCAATATGACCAAGATCATCGAGAAATGGAGGACGTAAGGGATTAAAGACATCAACACAAATTTATAGCACTAGCCATAGGTTTCGCAAAATTTCATATGGCCCTTAATTAATTCGATGGAGGTCGGCCGATGGGGGCGGGTGTTAGCCTCAGCCCTTGGGAACATGCCCCCATACAACCACATTTTTTGGAAACTGGGCGTTGGTGGACAAGTTAACTATCCAACAATTTCACCCATTGGGCGGGATTGTAGGCTATGTTTGCGTGTTGGTTTTAGGTTTGGGGCGCTGCGAGGTTTGGGTCGAATTGGAGGATGGTTAGCTATGGAAATTGGGAAAACTTTGTAACATGCATAACTTTCTTAGTTTTTGGCCAAATGAGGTGTAGAAAGAACTCAGATAGGGGTTTTGAAAGTTCTCGATCCATTGGAGACATTGTTTTTGCATTCTGAGTATTGTAAAGCCATGAAAACACAAATTTGAGCACTTAATGAAAGAGGCATTACATTGGAAGCTGGACCAGGAGATGTAGCCCAGGAGAGGGGTGAGCTCCTTTTTTATGTTTGCTATTATGTGTTTCTGATATGGTATTTTGTCTGTGTTTTAGTTGTTAATTAAGATTAAAAATCAATTGTTTATGTGTTTTGTAACTTGATCCATTGCCCAAAATACATAAAATCTCACTTGTAATTTGTATATCACCTTCAAGTTTCTTAAACAGATCATTCAGTTCTGAGTATTTTTTCTAAACTTGTTCATGATTCTGTTGAGATATACATGGATGATTTCACTCCTTATGTATGTGACTTCCAGGTTTCTCTCTCCAATCTGTGCAAAGTATTGAAATGAATCTCTCATTGAGACCTGAGAAATGTGATTTTTTGATGAACGTATGGACTGTCCTTGGCCATTCCATATCCAAGGAAGGAATACAAGTTGACCCAAACAAGATTTCCATCATCAAAAGGGTCCCTATCCCTGAAAATCAAAGAGATGTTAGGAGTTTCCTTGGATTAGCTGGGTATTATAGAAGGTTCATTAAATATTTTAGCAAACTGGCTTCACCCTTGTTTGGACTGTTGGCTAAAGATTCATATTTTTGTTGGACAAACAATTGTCAAGAATCATTTGAAATAATAAAAGAAAATTTAATCGCTTCACCCATCCTTAGAGGTCCGAACTGGGAATTACCTTTCCATATACACACAAATTCCTTAGAAAAAGTTGTAGGGGCTGCCTTAGGACAAGTGGAAGATAAATTGCCTTATGCTATCTATTTCGTTAGTAAGAATCTATCTAGAGCTGAGTTGAATTATAATGTCACCGAAAAGAACTCTTAGCTATAATACATTCTTTAAACAAGTTTAGGCATTATATCACTAGTTATCAAACTTTGGTTCACAATGATCATGCAACCATAAAGTATTTAATGAATAAAATTGACGTCAATGTTAGGATAATTAAATGGTTGTTATTATTGCAACAATTTGATTTGACTATTGTTGGTAAACCAGGGAAAGAGAATGTGGTTGCAGATTTCTTTTCAAGACTAACCCTACCTGCAGGAAAGGAAGAAATGATAGATGATTGACTTCCAGATGAACATCTCTTTTCCATATTGGTGCTTTCTCCTTGGTTTGCTGATATAGCCAACTATTTGGTTACTATGAGGTTCCCTCCTAACCTCTCCTCCAGGGAGAAAAGAAAGATTGTCAGGAAGAGTGCCCCATTCACTTGGATTGGGGGAAACCTTTTCAGATTGGGGCTAGATCAGATCCTGAGAAGATGTGTGAGGGAAGAAGAGGTCTTTGACATCCTCTCAATATGCCATGATGGACCCTGTGAGGGCTACTTTGCTGCTAAGAGGTCAACCTTCAAATTTTTATAATCAGGTTATTATTGGCCCACTTTACATCAAGATGCAAGGAGGTACACCACCAGGTGTGATAAGTGTCAAAGAATGGGTAAGTGACCACCCAATGATGAAATGCTCTTACAACCTCAAGTGACTTTAGATCTGTTTGAAATGTGGGGCATGGATTTCATTGGGCATATTGATCCCCCATAAGGACAAAAAAGGTATATCATTGTATGCATTGATTAATTTAACAAATGGGCTGAAACAAAAGAAATAAAGAAAAAAACTGAGCAAAAGGTGGTTGAATTTCTCAGGGAGAACATCTTCTACAAATTTAGTTTTCAGGGGAAATAGTCACTGATCAAGGAGAACAATTTACATCAAGTTTGATTTAAGACCTTATGAAGTAGCACCACATCAAGCATAAGACATCTACTACCTATCAACCTCAAGAAAATGGGCAAGTGGAAGTCACCAACAGAGCATTGGAGAACATTCTTACCAAGGTTGTTAGCAACAACATAAAATATTGGGCAAAAACACTTGTGGAAGCCACCTGGGCCTACAACACCGCCTGGAATACCAACATTGGATTCACTCCATTTGAGCTGGTCTATGGGAAGAAGGTCTTGTTGTCTATTGAATTTAAGTACAACACCTTGAGGATGGAAACTCAGTTAGACTTGAATCTCACTATGGCACAACATGAAAGGTTTCTCCAACTCAATGGTCTAGATGAATTCAGAATGAAATCTCTCCTACACATTGAGGTAATCTAGCTACAAAGAAATATTTGGAATGATAAGCACATTAGGGAAAGGAATTTTCTCGAAGGAGATTGGCCCTCATGTATGATTCCAGATTCAAGTATTTCAAGGGGAAGTTAATGACAAGATGGCTGGGTCCCTATCTGGTAGAGAAGTGTCATGAGAATGGGTCTATCCAATTCAGAACAATTGATGAGGAAGGGATTCCCTTACGTGTCAATGGTCATTGGTTGAAGTTGTACAAGAATCCTTTGTCCAAGGAAGAACTTGTTGGTTCATTCAACAGAGAGTTAAATGTGATTGGGAGGATCATACCCCTCATTCCACCAAATTTCTAAAAATAAAAAGAAAAATAATAAGAGGGTTAGGATGAAAACGTCCATGAGGCATTTGAGGCCAACTCCTGAGTTGAAAACTTCTTTGAGGCAACCCAGGAGAAAAAAGAAAAAGAAAAAGAAAAAGAAAAATAAAAGATCCCTAGGTGAAAACCTCCTCTGAGGCGCCTGAGGTAGGCATGTAGGTTAAAAACCTCCGCAGAGGCAGCCTGCTTGTCTAAAAAAAAACACACATAAAAGAGAAAAAGAGAAATAAAAGGAAGGAGCTCTTACACAATTTCCGCTAACATTTTCTTTTTACATGGCTACAAACAGTGAAAAAATCGTGGTTATAGGGAAAAATATACAAGTGTATTCCTCCATTCTTCCACCTATATATTTCATTTCCACACTCTCCACTCACATACCCACCTCTCTCCATCATCCAATCAATCAAAGACTCTAATTTCGCCTCCTCCTTGTGATGCTACAAGAGGAACCTGTAATGCTATAGGAGGTTCTGTAATGCTACAGGAGGAGCCTATAAGGCTATAATGTTATGATCTTAACCTGCAAGATGATACCAGAATACCAAATATGCGAAGAAATATACCCAGAACATAGAACAATGAGCAATAACAACAAGTATTTTATTATTCAGGAAGCAAAGTTCACTTGCCTCTTCGACGGGGCAACCTCCAATAGAGCTGAGCTCGATTACAAAATAAGACATGATGCTCCTCGAAAGGAGTCTCTATCCTTTATATAGGATTCATACATGCACTACCATGGGGCAATACCATGGTTCTTATTAATACCATCTATCTAATACCATGGCCCATTTGCAACTAACTGTGGTCCCGTCATTAAATGTGGGTTAACCACTTACAATTATTAATATGGGCTTTATTGACTCTTTACTTAACTATGAGTATGACTTGATCCTATTACATAAATAATGGGGTTAGGGTGGGACCCTGACATGCCCTCCCCCATAAGAATAACCTTGTCCTCGAGGCTGAAGCTGTGGAAACTGCTGAAGAATAATGGCTGGTTCCCAGGTTGCATCTTCCGGAGAGGTGTCTTTCCACTTGATGAGGACTTCCTTGATCATGCGGCCACGCAGGTGCCGTTCTCATGTGTCCAGGACCTATTCAGGTTGGAGCCAGATTGACCCTTCTTCATCCAGTTCAGGTAGACTGGTTTGAATTCTGCAATTGTTCCCAATCACTTTCTTGAGGCATGAGACATGGAAAACTGGATGGATTTTTGCAGTGGGTGGCAAAGCTAGCTTGTAGGCAACTTCTCTAATGCGCTGAACTACTTGATACGGTCCGTAGAATTTTGGAGGTAGTTTTTGACAACCCTTGTCTTTGAGTGATGTTTGCTTATATGGTTGCAGCCTCAAAAATACCTGATCCCCTTCTTGAAATTGGTGTGCTGAGCGATGTTGATCTACCTATTGCTTCATGTGGTTTTGAGCTTGATGAAGATTTTCTCGAAGATGGGCCAGCATGGTTGTGCGGTTCTATAGGAGTTGATCCACTGCTTGTATCTTCGAGCACCCCTTGATATAAGAAGTAGGGGAGGGAGGGAGTTGACCATAAAATGCTTCATATGGAGTCATTTTGGTGGTGGCATGATAGTTGGTGTTATACCACCATTCAGTTAGAGGTAACCACTGTACTTAGAGATGTTGCTTTTCTGAAGTGAAACACCTAAGGTAGGTTTCCAGACATTTGTTGACTGCTTTAGTTTGACCATCAGTTTGTGGATGATAGGAAGTACTGAGTTGTAGTTGGGTACCTTGTAGCCGGAAGAGTTCCTGCCAAAAGTTACTGGTGAAGACCGGGTCACGATTAGACACAATGGAAGTGGGCATGCCATGCAATTTGAAGATATGATCCATGAAAGATTGAGTGACCAAAGTCGATGTAAAAGGGTGGGGTAGGGCGCAAAAATGAGCATACTTAGAAAGTCTGTCCACAACCACCATGATGACTAACTTATTTCCAGACTTTGGAAGACCCGTAATGAAATCCATAGAAACCTCCGTCCATATTGATGCCGGGATGGGCAATGGCTGTAATGTGCCTGGTGCTTTGACTATTTCTCCTTTGTGGTGCTGACAGATGCCGCATTCAGCTACAAAATTAAGAATGTCCTTTTTCATGCCTGTCCAAAAAAATGATCTTTGAGTGTGAGCATACGTCTTCTGAAAGCCTGAATGTCATGCAGTGGGAGATGAGTGCAACTCCACCAAAATGCAGCTTTTGAGGGTGGATGTTGGTGATATGACGACTCTATCCTTGTAGCGAAGAATCTCATCCTGCCATGAGTAGCCCTCTGTGGAATTTGGATCCGGTTGCAATTGAGTAATGAGTTGGGAGAGCCAGGGATGTGAAAACCATTCCATGCGAGCCGCTTCAATCCATTTTGGAATGGGAAGGGAAATTGCGAGCATGGTACTTTCCTCCTCAAATTGGTGGGATAATGCATCAGCTACAATATTTTCATGCCCTTTCTTGTAAATTATCTCATAATCATATCCCAGCATTTTGGCGAGCCATTTATTTTGCTGTTGTGAGGATAGGCGTTGCTCCAAAAAATATTTAAGGCTTTGATGGTCTGTGCGGATTTGGAAACGTCACCCCAATAAGTATGGTCGCCAGGTATCTACTGCATGTAAGATGGCCATCATCTCCTTCTCATAGGTAGATTGTCCCAGATTCTTCCCACTTAGTTGTTGGCTTGTGAAGGCCAAGGGTCGACCTTCCTGCATTAAGACCGCCCCAATACCCATACTCGAAGCATCACATTCAATGACAAAAGATTTGGTGAAGTCGGGTAGTGCTAAGACTGGGGTTGAACACATGAAATTTTTGAGAGCTGTAAAGGCCTGTTGTGCTTCATCATTCAAGAGGAATGAATTTTTCTTGAGGAGTTGAGTGAGGGGCCTCGCAATGCGATCATAATTGCGGACAAATTTGCGATAGTAGCTTGTGATACCCAAAAATCCTCTCAAGCTCTTCAAGGTCTTAGGTTGAGGCCAATCCTGCATTGCCTGGATCTTTTTGGGTTCCACCCTGACACCTTCACGCCCCACAATGTGGCCCAAATACTCAACTTCTTCCATGCCAAAAGAACACTTGGACATCTTGACAAATAATTTATGCTCGCGGAGCAGTTGCAAGAGCAGATCTACATGTCGAAGATGTGCGGCCCAAGTGTGACTGTAGATGAGGATGACATCAAAGAAAACAAGGAAACATTTTCTGAGATATGGTTTGAGCAGGTGGTTCATAAGGCTTTGAAAAGTGGATGGGGCATTAAAAAGATCGAATGGCATGACCAGGAACTCATAATGGCCTTCATGAGTTCAGAAAGCAGTCTTTGGAATGTCGACTTCTTTCATGCGAATTTGGTGGTAGCCTGGGAGAAGATCAAGCTTAGTGAAGAATTGAGCCCCATTTAGTTCATCCAGCAAATCATCGACAACCGGGATGGGAAATTTATCTTTGACTGTCAACTTATTAAGGGCCCTGAAGTCTGGACACATATGCCATTCCCCATCTTTCTTGAGCACCATGACCACCGGTGATGAATAAGGACTAATGCTAGGACGAATGACACCTACTTCCAAAAGTTCCTTGATTATTTTTTCTAATTCATTCTTTTGGGTGAACGGATATCTATATGGGTGCACATTTGGTGGTTGGGCCCCTAAGACCAAAGTGATGCTATGATCATGTTCCCCTCTCGAGGGTGGAAGCTCATGAGGCTTGTCAAAGACTGGCAGATGGTTATTTAAGATCTGTTGCATCTCAGGATGAATCTGAAGAGAATTGGGTTCAAAGGCCTGGATGGCATTAAATTGAGCTATAACTCCATGGTGGCCCTTTTTTAACAATTTTTCCATCCAATGTGAGCTGATGATAGAGGGAGCTCCCGCTTTGAGTTCGCGGAGCGTATGTGTGTGGTTGTTCTGCTTAAAGCTCATATATAACTCCTGGAAATCCATTGTGATTGGGCCAAGTGTGTGAAGCCATTCAGCACCTAGGACAATGTCACACCCTCCCATGTGTATGGCAAACATGTGGGTCTTTAACTGATAATCCCCCCTTTGAAGTTTGACATTTTCATAGCGGCCTTCACATTTCATTGTTCCCCCATCAAAAATTTGGACCTGGAAGTTAGAAATTGCTCGTACAAAACAATGCACTGCTTCCGCGACTCTTTGATGGGTAAAATTATGTGTACTTCCACTATCAATCAAGACTACTACTGGGCGATGCTTAATAAAACCTCTGATTTTGAGATTCTGAGGCGAAGAAATCCCTACCAAAGCATGCAACGAAATAACTGGTTCTTCAGGTACATTGTCCTACTGGTTGTCCTCTTCTTCCTCCTTTGGTTCCTCAAGTGGTGGGGCTTCCTCCAATGAACTGTGATCAGTAGCATCAATTTTTAGAATTTGGGCTCCTTGCATTTATGCCTGGGGGAGTATTTTTCATCACAGTAGTAACATAATCCTTGCTTTCTTCTCTCTGCCATTTCTGTAGGTGACACCTTTTGAACCTTGAGTGTTTGGGTAGTGCTTTGAGCCTGTGGGGGGCGACCCTTGGTGGTGAAATTTGGGCGATTGGACTGGGCCGCTAACGCACGTTCTACTTCACGAGCTATCCTGCAAGCCTGCAACCATGAGGGAGGGTGGTGCAGTCGGACGTGGGCTTGTATGGCTTCTTTAAGACCACTGACAAAACATTCCATGTAGAACTCATCTTGTAGACCTCCAGTGCAGAAAGCTAAGGCTTCAAAGGCTGTAATATATTCATCCACTGTTCCTGTCTGTCGGAGCTTAGTGAGACGACCCAAAAAGGCAGATTCATGGTCAAAGCGATCCATAAGAGCTTTTTTGAATGTCTCCCAAGTCAAGGGCCTTCCATAGCAACGTTGATGCCATTGCCACCATTGCCATCTTTCATTGTCCAAGTACATGATACCCACACTAAGCTGAGTGGCATTATCCAGGATGTAATTCAGATTGAAATATTGCTCCATTTGTGCTATCCATGCTGCTGGGTGAGAGCCATCAAATTTATACATGTCCAGCTTGGGTGGTCGCGGATGGGATTGTTGGTGGGTGCCAAAGAGGTGAAGAGACTGGCTAGACTCACCCTCACTGTGTTCAGTGCCAATATATGCCTCCTCGCGTGCCTCCGCCTTGCCCTTAGAGAGTGTTGCATTTAATTCCTTCAGCTATGACACTACGTCTTTCAAGGCTGTTTCAAGGCTTTCCATCCTCTCATTCGCCATTGTTTGAGCTCTAGTTTGTACCATGCACCGAGGCAATGTGCTTGAAATTTGGGACCGCCTGAATTTTTTGGCACTAAAAATTGAATGGTACCACCTTGCTCAGCTCGTCGTCCTGATTCTTATGGGCTAAGTCACCAATAAGCGCCCCGGGGGGTCTCATATTTATTTATTTTTTTACTCCGAACGGAGTTTTACTCCTTCCTTAGGAATACTGCAGTAGCCGAATCCCAGAAATGTCAATGCTGCCAAAAGTCCTGCGAAAATCACGCCCAGGTATAGGAACCCACACAACTACTTAGATCTGGATGGTGGATCTGATGGATCTAAGAGATCTGAACGACTGATCTTATAGATCTGAACTATGGAACTAATTGCTGCTGTGGCGACAAATACCCCACTTGCGAGATCTGATCTGGCAAAGATTATGTGTGATCCAGAGATAGATCAGGGGATTATGGTCTCCAGGAGTGTCAGGTGCTATAGATCGCAATATACATAAGGGTTTGACAATAGTACTTGGCCAAATTTTTCAGGGCACTAACCAAGGAGGATCAACTGTACCCTTAGCCGTACAACCCGACTACCCTATCGTATGCGCGAGTAATCTCTCCGAGTGTTGTTCTTGGTGTACTGTAGCAGCAAGACGACTGACGGTTTATCTATGGCGAGGTTATCAAGGGAGCTAGGGGGCTTCTGATATACCCAGAGGGTACTTGGAAGACAGTCCATGTGCAGTTTTGTCTAATGCGCTACTACTCGAAGGGGTACCCACAGGGGTTACAAGGGAGTCCAACAAGCGTGACCACCTCTTGTATTTATTGTGTGCATGCCTCCCCAAATCCACAAATTTATGCGCTCAACAACAGATCCCGGGTTTAAAGACGCCAAAACATGTCTCTAGCCAGTTTTTTTTTCCTAAAAATTGGTTCCCACCAGCCCTGGAAAGCGCTCTGATACCACTTGTTATGCTCTTAAACTGCAAGACGATACCAGAATACCAAATATGCGAGGAAATATACCCAAAACATAGAACAATGATCAATAACAACAAGTATTTACTATTCAGGAAGCAAAGTTCACTTGCCTCTTTGAGGGGGCAACCTCCAATAGAGCTGAGCTCGATTACAAAATAAGACACGATGCTCCTCGAAGGGAGTCTTTATCCTTTATATAGGATTCATACATGCAATACCATGGGGCAATACCATGGTTCTTATTAATACCATCTATTTAATACCATGGCCCATTTACAACTAACTGTGGTCCCGTCATTAAATGCGGGTTAACCACTTACAATTATTAATATGGGCTTTATTGACTCTTTACTTAACTATACCTATGGCTCGATCCTATTACATAAATAAGGGGGTTAGGGTGGGACCCTAACATATATGAGGAGGATCCAATGGGAAAAAGAAACCATAAGGCCATGATGTATCTAGGAAAGTCTAAGAAGGGTCCTCCAATTCCAAACTCATCACCCATCCACTCCATCTAGCCAAAAATTTTCTCAAAATTTCCACTTTGTCATGCATCTAAAAAACATAGAAAAGCATTGCTTTCTATTCTTCTATCACCTACACCACTTACTCATGATCCTAATCTTGTTCTCATGCCTTTCATCACTTTCCTTCAACCTGGCATGCAAAATGAAGACTTGAAGGGAGGATTAAATGACTGCTACAAGAAGGAGAATCCTCATGTAGCAGCATGTACAATCACACAGAGCATCATGGAGCCATTTATACAATAGAGAGGAGGCACATCATCATTAGGAAGCAAGACATCAACGCCACTAGCAATAACTTGGACACAGGGAAGGCACTTGCACACACAACAAGGTTTTCAGTCAGAAGATCATCTAATTATGAAGGCTTGAACAGAAACAAGCCAAGGAAATCAACTCCCCCAAGACCATGATATTATGAAGCCTAACTCCAACATGCAACCATCTCCAACAATTTGATCCACAGGTAGGCTCAGGGCTCACCTCTTCCCTATATAAAATTCCAAAATGTGTTAATATTCGAGAAAGGAGTTTTAATAGTATGGAGGTGGCTAGTGAACTTGGCAACCCTCAGATAGTAAACTAAAGTCTACCTTAGTCACCCATGCAATGGGGAAATTTAAACTCAAGTGAGGTGGTGCTTATGAGAAGTGGGGTGATAATCACAAGGAGGAGGGTAATGATTGCAAAGAGTGGGGACAACGGTTCAAAAAATGAAACTTGTGTATGTGCCATGTAACCAAAGCACTCTGAGCTCTTACCATAAAGGGAATATTATGTACTAGGATCAACTTCATTTGCACCATCACTCATTTCTAAAAAATAGTTGGAGGAAGGACGAGCTAATGTTATCCAAGTGCCTAAGGTGCCACTGAATTGTTTCAAATTCTGTTTGTAGGTGCTACAAGAGGGAGCTACAGGAAGGTCTAAACTGCTATAGGAGGGTCGAGAAGAAGCTACAGGAAGAATTTAAGGGTGAGAGAAGGCCACAATGACTCGAAATTGTATTCATACCCTTATGCATATACAAAGCTATTTTGAAAAATGAGTAAGTGGTTTCCTTCCTCCTTGATTTCCATACAATTGCATGAGAAATTTTGCCTGAAGTTGGTAGCCTGTAATAGACAATTGAGTAGTAGGTCTTGCTAGAAATTACTATGTGTAAAGGCAAGATAGGGGTATAGAAAAATAATTTTATTTGATATAAATTCTAGCATCCTTCTCCCTCACTAATAAGAAGGAGGTTTAACACTTATTTTACCACTGAGATTACTCTGAAGAAAATTGAATTCCACACCTAAGTAATACCAAGAAGGGGAAGTAGAAGAAATGGGGGGAGTATTTAATAGAAGAGAACCCACATAAACCAAGAGAATTCACCAACACCCTCCTGTAGTGAACATTTTTATAAGGCATCAATGGTTGGGTTTCTTTGAAATGTTAAAAGTGTATGATGATGATATCATTCATTAACTTTCCATGGCATTGGATCCTCAAGGGGAAGTTAGTGCCACTACTATTGTAAGAGGATTGTACATCTCCTTAAGTCCTAAAACCATAAACAGAGTGACCACCTTACCCTTATGGGTTCGATGGAGCAAGGAGGAGACAACAATAAGTATTACAACCAGGAAGAACTTCTTCATTCAGAGAGAGAAGCCCATAGAAGATAAGAATGGAGTAAGAAGAGAAATCCTACCTTACCCCTGGGATGAGGTGGCTTATCAAATCCTCAAATATATATCTTGTGAAGGGAGATTGAGTGTGGTATATTCCTATCATTTTAGGTTACTTCATGAGTTAAGTTTCAAAGCAGAATTTACTCTCCCTCAAAGAATTAGTGTTCCCTATTTCCTCCTACAATCAATCATTGAAATGAGCCAAAAGGTGAGGGATGGGAAGCATCAACACATAGCCCACCATGGCCTCATCAATGTAATTGTGATTAATGCTTTGAGACACTTAAGGAACCCTGTCCTCTAGACTGATTTTGTGGATGTGGACAGGGAGGTCTTCATCGAAACCCAAGTCATCACACCTAGAGAAACACCGACCTCTAGCACTGGAGGTAGGGGAGGAAAAACAAGGGAAGAAGAGGCAGGAAGAACAAAGGAATAAGAAGCAGCAAGAACAAAGGAAGAAGAAGCAGGCAGAACAAAGGAAGAAGAAGAAGCAGGAACAAAGGAAGAAGAAGAAGGAAGAACATAGGAAGAAGAAGCAAAGCTTAAGGGAGAAGAAGAAGAGAAACAAGTAGAAGAAAAAGAAAGCCCTAAGAAGACTTCTAAACCTCAAGGAAAATAGAATCAAGGTCATCAAACAATTCTTTCTCCAGGGAATACAGAGCAATAAGTGGCTACCACATTGGGCACGTTGAGCACACCTCTCAAGCCTAAAAGGAGGAAACCAAGGCAAGGTCCCCTATATTTAAAAACAAGTAAGCACCAAGACCAGGTAGGGTAAACCACAACCTCCTTCAGAGGTCCCTATCACTATTGAGGAGTCACTCAGTAAAAAGGGAGAAGTGGGGCCTAGTGAAGGAAAAATTTAGGAGATTACCTCTCCTAAGGGAAAAACCAAACCACCCGTAACATATGAGATAATTCCCACCACTAGGAAAGTGACCTTTAAGAGACCCAAGACATAAGCTTCCCTTGATAAAGCAGAAATAGAGGAGCTATAGGAAACAAGGGAAACTACAGGATAAACAGGGGATGTTACATGAGAAGAAAAGGAGTTGCAAGAAGGAGAAGCCACCTCAAAAATAGATGAAAAAGGCCTCCAAGAGCTTCAAGATCCTGATCCACAATCTAGATTAGAATCCTACTACAAGTTTGTTGAAGGAGGTAGGATTATACCCCAGAATTTCACCATCCCACTCTTCTTTGAATTAGAAAAGGAAAGAGGAAGGACACATATATGGATATAGATTGCAAAATCCAAAAATGTAGAAGATGTGGGACTAATGGAGGAAAAAATCAATGAAATGGGAAAGGAGTTAAGTGACCTAAAACTGAGGGAATCAGCTATGAGGGAGAAGTTATATGCATAAAATATAAGACTAAAAGAATAACGACAAGAGAAGGAAACACAACTTGCCACCGTGGCAAGTCTCTCTATGGAGGCCATATGATGTAGGAAACCATCCAAACCCTATGCTATTTTCCTCAAGAGTAGTGTCTGTAATTTCAAATTAAGACACTAACACAATATGGGTTTTTTCATTTCCAAGACTACATGAAATTCATTGAGTTTTGCAAAAAGGTAAGTATGGAGGAGAGGGAAAAACTAGCTGAGTTTTATATGCATAATTTGATCCTAACATATCTAAATTTTTGGGACCCCAATTCAATATTAGGAGACATGCAACTCATGGAATTAGAATCTTGGTTAACACATGAGGTGATAAGGGGTAAAAAGGTAAATAAAGTGATGACAAAGGAAGAAAAAGAGCCCTTATACATCATAGCAGAATTGGCAAGCCCTGCAACTGTCATCAACAATCACAACCTCATCGCCTCTGATTCTGATCTAGCACCTAAGTACATAGGAACCCAAGAGAAATCCATTCTACACTTTGATGACACTTTTAGGATTTCAAGTACAAAGATTCTACAAGCTTGTCAGAGAAGGTGGCATGCCTTACCCCACATTCTACAAATCAGAGAGTATCACTCTCCTGAAAGGCTAATGAATGCCATGGAAATAACCCCATTGTACCAAGAATAATAAAAATACTAAAAATGAAATGGATAGGACTCAAAATCAGTCCACCTTTGTTGTTGGGCTTACAAGAAGAAATAAACTAGACAAAGGAACAAAAGGAATGGATAGAGATAGAGGCAAATGCAGGTTTTTATCCACAGGAGGGCACACCATCTAAGGTGCCTTGGGATGCCAGAGAGGCCACCAGGGCCATGAGGGAGCTTCATATGGATGCCTAAGTTTCTCAAAGGATGAGTAACACCTTCAATTGGGGGTGATGATGACTCCCATCAACATGTATATCTTGAAGTTCATTGTTCTACCATCCATCCTTAAAACTATCCTTTTCTCACACTAATTCGCATTTTTGGTTATAATATGCTTAGTAAGAAGAGTATAATGTGTTTGTCATAGTATGTGGCTTAATGTGATTAAACTGCAGGAAAAAGAAGCATTTTTGAGGCATTTACTATTCAGGGGCTTGATGGAGATAACCAAGAGGGAATATAGGTCGGCTTGTCCACCTCCTTAACTCTCTAACTCTGCTTTAGATCACCAAATCCTCACTCACAAGCTTGAATTCACTAATAGTTGAGTAACTCCAAGTGCATGAGAAGCTCAAGGAGGAAAAGATCCATAATTTTCAAGACCAAGGAGGGAATCACTCCTATTTTCAAGGGAGCTGCTATTAACTACACTTTTATATAAATAAATGAGTTGAATAGGATTCAAATTTTTGATTCAGTTAGGAGTAGCTATTGAGCCGAGGGCTTGAACTAGTTGTTGTTAAATTTCATGTGATGTATGAGACTACTATTTTATGCTAATGATAAGTTTGTTATTGAGCTGCATCTGAGCTAGTTCTAGAGGGCTGAAACCCTTGGGTTTGGGCCCAACGCAGAGGCTTTGGTCAATCTTCTGTATTTCTTTCTTGTTCTTGTTTCCAAGCATTTAATGTCTTTATTTTATCGCAGTAGATGTTAAGCTATAAAAACTTGTAATTGTAGGCTTCCTTATCACCTATCTTTTCGAAAAAGTTGTGGGAAAGATTCACAATCCCAGTCCAAACATATTTTTTTATGATTTCTTGGAAATATGATGTTAGTTATCATTTTTCATATTTACTTTCTGCAACCTAGGAGTTAGTTCAATTATTAGAGTAGAATTTTGAAATAGAATAAGATTGTAGTCAAATTCAACTCATATTTTCCATGAAAATTTATGTCACTATGTTATTGATCATTTAATACATGTAGTGGGCTAGTTGCATGGTTGTGTTGACCTATAGAAGTGGCCACATCTTTCACCTCCACTTGGAATTTTCCATCTTCTCCCTTTACCTCTCACACGACTCTCAAACTCTATTTCTATAGTCAATTTTTTTAGGTAATTAGAGACACCATGGGCATCCATCTTGGTGAAAGACAAACCTCTGAGAGGTCCAAGGCTTGGCTAGGAGGTTTCCCCAAACTTAATTCACTCCCTCCTACCTTCATCCATATCTTCCTACCCTCAAGACGCCATATCCACCCTCAAAAGACTCTCGAAACCCCTACTGTAGCATTATGGGGCTTGCTGTAGTAATACAGGACCTCCTGTAGCAACAACTGTAGCTAGCTTGTAACACCATTTTCCTCTACCTTTTTCGCTCCCTTCTTAAACCTTAGCTTGGTTAAGAAGAATAATGACCCCCAACTTGTGATTTAATGATCTAGAGAAGCTCTTAAACCACTCCAACCTCCTCTTTTCCTCACTGTAAAATATATTAGAATTAATGTTTTTAATTCCCAAGCATGCTACAAGTTAAATTTATGATTTTCAAGCAATTGTAAAGTAGATCAATGATATGTTCAAGTAGGTTATTGATTTGATGAAATGTGAAAAATAGAGTAGCTTCACTTTTTCAAGTAGACTAGCCCTTTTTCTCATGTAATGTTAATTAGCATCTACAAGTTGAATGAATGGAATTTTCACTTTCCTAGTTTGGTTTCATTAGGAGTTTTCACTATAGTTAAGTTAAAGAAATGGTATCTAAACACCTTGATCTGATGTCATGACTGAGGGTGGCATGAGTAGAACTTAACCTACTGTGCATACAACACTTCCTCCTCTAAGTTTGTACGAACCTCGTGTTGATAATTTAAGTTGAGGAGCCCTTAGGAGTTGCAACATTCTTGGTGCAATACTAGGACTCACCAACCTTCTTGCCCCCAATAGAATTTGAGGGTCGTCTGTGACTGTCGATCAATTTTGATGAGTTAATAGGATTTTGTCATGATTAGAAGATAAAACCATATTAATTAAGCATGGGAGGACAACCATAAAATTTATGGTAGAGGACGACAAATATTTGTAACATGTCAAGCAATCATTAGATGGATCGTCAATCATAAAGTGAAATAATGACAAAAATCATTACGATACCCAAAAAACAAATGTCGAAAGGAATAAGGGCATTAGGAGATTTAGAAATAATGGATTGTTGGAAACTATAATCTATTAAGCAATATCACATGGGGAAAAATTAAAGGAGTTAATAAATAAGGATGATTAAAATGATCGGTTTAAAAATGTCCTATAGTATTTATCCCTGATTTGTATAATTATTATTAGTTCTCATTAACAATCCACATCATCACTTTATAGGGACTATTTTAATATTGCTCCATAGGATGTTCTAACAAATCTAACCATTTTCCTTTGTTGATTATTGATTTTAGGGAGTCAAGATAACTAACTAGATTGTAGTGTTTAAATTAGCTTTAATACCACATGCATGTCCACTATTGCGAGCAGGAGTCTATAGCCTTGATAGGGTTACGTTTTAACTTTTTAAGATGCAAGTATCCCATCTATTAGAAATAGATTCATAGCTTATAAGTTTATTTCGATTTTGTTAAATTTCTATAGAAAGCCATTGTTTTGGCATGGTAACCAGTTAATAACAATGCCATTCATGGAAACTAATAGAGTGAACAAGCTGAATCATGATGAGACCTCTTGTCCTTCAGCCTTAAGACCGAAGGCCATTACTCTGTCTTGGTGACCAGAAGTCGTAATGTCACTTCACTAGGTCCTATGATCATGGTAGGTTGGCTCGTGATGAGACCTCCTATCCCCCATTGACTTTTTATTTTTATTTATTATTATTTTTATTTTATATTTTTTATTAATCATACAAGATTAATTAATAGATGGGGTGGCAATCAATTCTTTAAGAGCTAGGGATGGCGTAAAATGTTTTATAATAAGTACTTTTTTAGTTGGCTAATCTTGTTCCCAAAAATTAATTTCTTCAAAAGAATTATAGAATTGTTTGAAAAATTGGAGTGAGAGATGACTCCTTAGGTGGTGATAGAAGAAATGTAGAATGAATACTTTTATGAATTTCTTACAAGATCAGGGAGTTAATTTTAGGAGATTCAAGAATCCATATAATAAAATAACCCTTTAAAAAATATTCTCCTTTTAAAAGTAACATCTCATGTGATAAATATTAGACAAACCAACTATCCAACCATCGTATTGAAAAGGGCTTGAAGTGTTCCTTATTAAAAAAAACAAATATATTGGTAAATAAATCATCAATAAAAAACACATTTGGGGAAACAATGGTCGCATCTAAGGAAACAATAACGGTGATAACGATGCTGTGACTAAGGAAACAACAACTGTAATAACAATGTTGTGACTAAGGAAACAAAAAATATGATAATGATGTTGTGACTAAGGAAACAACAACTATGATAACGATGTTGAAACTAAAGAAACAACAAATGTAGAAACAATATTATGACTTAGACACAAAATTGCAATAATCATCATAGCAACAATGTTTTTATAAGAAAATGTTCGTGATGTTTTCCCAAAATAAAGGGAATGTGCACACTATAATAAAATAAAGACTATTTACATTATGTACATGGAAATAAGGTGTTTCAAGAAAAAGTTCACCTGATTGTGGCCATGGGGATATTCCCCTAATGGACTATAACCTGCAAGTTTGCATCATTATTTATTTCATGAAGGAATGACTCTCTTGTAAGTGGCTAGTGATACAAATAAAGTCGATGACAATTGATGAGGAAATAAATGCCAGAGTCATCGATCGTAGTAAGGCATATTATCCCATTATCATGAATTTCACTGAATTTGTAAGGGCCCAACCATCTCATTTGAACTTACCTTGAAAGTCCTAGAATCTATAATCTTATAACAATGCCCAATCCCCTTTCCGAAAGGTCTTATTTTTAATCAAATGATCATGCCACTTAGCTCTTTATTGTTGAACTATAATTGTGTATTCGAGAGTATTAAGGCACATTTCATCCATTTTTTTGAGCTGTTGGAGATGCTATTTTCGTGCTTCTGAAAGGTCAAGACTGACTTTCTAAGTGGTCCTGAGAGTCTTAACCTCAAATTTGATGAAAAAGATAGGCTCCTTACCAAAGACACGCTGATAAGGTGAAAAGCCGATAGTATTATGCCAAGTCATCTGATAAGCTCACAAGTGTTACGACAAATAAATACTTCTTGCTGACAAGAGCAATCTCCCTAGATCCTAAAGGAAACTAGAAACAAATAGACAATTGAATGACTCCTTCCCTAAGCTTATTCCATTCGAATTGTAAATACAAGAGTAGGAGAATAAGCCTCTTACGTATTTTTGAAATGCTTGATGAAGATCCCTGCTCTGTCTTAATGAAGCTTCCAAATGCTCAAATAGGCCTGTAATCATAGACATAAAAAAGATCAAAGGCATATGCAATCATAACAATTCAAACAAGCTTAATTTGATGATCAAGGAGATTAGAAATTGAGATTATATTACTGAATATCAAAAGAATCGTAAACCATTCATCATTTCAATAAGACAATACAATAGGAAAAATGATTCATTTGTATTAATTCAAGGATAAAGAAGAGCCTTACAACCTTTGCCTTGATGTCATGAGGTTACTCCCAAATGCCCTAAACCTCTCCTTAGCTAATAAGCCCTCCAATCTAAATCCAACAACATAAGTCTATCTTTTATGAACCTCCTAATCTCTCTATCCTCTAGTCAATGTATAGGCCAAGAGGAAGCAATTTCAAATCCAAAATAGAAGGACGAGATCCTCTAACTAGGGGATTTGGGTTCCTTGATGAAAGGGAATAAACTCCATAATCTAAGTGGTATGGATCGAATAGATATGACATAGAAGCTTTTAGTTGGGATATATTTGACCAACATTGCTTCTGGAATTCGATTTTTATTTTTAATTTTATTTGATTTACCTGTGCAGTCTAAAGTGGAAGATAGAGCACATTTCTGCATAGTTATTAGGGATAGAAACTGCAAATGCGCGGAAACTTACTAGGAAAATCACACATGTAACAGTTAGCAATTCATAAAGCCATTTTACCCAAAATTCACATCTTCTTCAAGGGTTTTTGATTGTTTGACTTCCAAGGGAGTGTAATGCAACATGTTTATGGATGACGAGAGATCCATTTTAACGGTCAAGTGTCATGGTGACAAAATGACGTGTAACAAATTTCCCCCTGAAGTGCGAAGTTTAAAAAATAAGTTTTAAAGATTGAAGTGATTTATCATGCCAAAGATTGGATAAGAGACAATGGTCAGAAACCTGCAAAAAACATTCAAGGATTACAATTCAATATATAATCATCACTGAGGTAGGCATTCCCATACTCAGAGTAAAACTAACTCAATGAATAAGTACAGAAAAACTCAAGAATCATATCCATAGTAGACATAGTACGGACACATCCATCAACCTGGATTGCATAATCATGCATATATAACTCCTCACAACCTGGATTGATGAAACTAGATCTAGGGTCTTGATCTCCATCTCTCGATCCATAGTACGAATATAGCCATGTGAGTGAATGTCTCAAAGTCAAACATGGTAGAACCACTTGATTACATGTCAATGGTGTGAATCGTTAACAAGCGTGAGAGAAACCACCAATAATGAGAATGAATCTCAAGGTACTCTCAGTACAATCTATAGAGTGTGAAAAGGTGATTTGAAGTAGAACACTTATAGAGTCGTTTGATCGAAGGCCAATGATGAGAACCTATCATCAAAAGCGAGAAACCTAACATTAAGGCATGCAGGCTTCAAGGTACTGAAGTTCTTGAGATCAACTTCCTAGATAATGAGTTGAAGTCGATAGGAAATGACTCGTCGCAAAAAAGTATATGACACGAAACATAATGTTGAGTTTTCAAGAATAGCGGCAAGGATTGACTCAGGCACGACCGATGCGACTGAAGGATAAAATTTGCAAAGGAATACGAACTGAGGTTGAACTTCTTTTCAACACATAACGACATAAAAATCGAATTGGCAAAATCTTACTCAATAATAATACCCAAAACTGGCTGAAGACCTTCAATGGGGTTTGATTAACTGTAAGAAAAATGGATTTACCAACCCAAGCATAAGTGCGACAGAGTGTCGTGTTCAAGTGCGACATATTTCCTTTATAATGAATGTAAAATGAATACCTTTTCCCACTTTCCCCCCACCATTACTGGCAAGTACCTATTTATTTTTTACAAGCTTGAGGAGGATAGCATATGTTTGCCCTGTAAGCTCATCCTTCAGATGAGTCCTTTGAAGTAATTTTAACGAACTTTAAGGAGTGGTTCGGTATCGTTATGCTTAAAGAGTCTTATACTGTTTAATTTTAACGAGTCTAGTAAAGGGCTAACTCGATGCCGTTTTCATGTTTAAAGAGTTTGAAAAGACACGAAAAAAAACTCATTGAGTTCTTTTACCGTAAAATTTTAAAGAGCTTGGAGAAAGTAAAGCTCGGTATTTTTCAGTTTTTAGGGAGTTAGGAGAAAAACATAAGTAAAATCCACAATTTTCTTTTTCATAAATTTAGTCCCTCAAGCCCGAAAAAGGATAAAATAATGTAGGAGAGAACTCTATTGACCATAATAAGTCAACGTATACCTTTTCCGTAAATAGTCTAGTTCATTCCATAGAAGGGGTAAACTTATACTGAGTGGACGGTTATTCATTTACTTTTACGAGTTCGAACAATCAAGTGCTCAAAAATCTTTTCATGTTTTGAGAGTCTGAAAAGGGCTTAAAAGAGGACTCTAGGTCAAAATGATCCATTTTTAAACGTTGTAACCTATTCTGCACATTAAACTCAATAAATTATCATAACTGCTCGACATTAGGTTAATTTTTTTTTTTAAAATTTGACTTCTTAAAGGTCCTAGACATAAAAATAGTATTTTAATTACCCAAAAACCTATAAAAGTTCAAAAAGTAACTTTATTTTTACCATTTGTTTTTTAACCAATTTGAGAGCAGAAAGACGGTTTTTTACCACCAAACTTTCGAGGCCGATTCTGAGCAAACCGATGGACAAAATCATGAACTGTTTCCTCCAGGTAAGAGATCTCTTCAATATCTCCATTTTCATCCATTTACATTTCAATTTTAGGTCTTCATTTGATTTTTTGGGGGAGTTCTATGTTAAAAATGCGCCCTCGGCCCTGCGCGGGAACTTTTCATCGGGTCCCCACAGGAAGGAACTTTTTTGTGTATTAAGGAACACAAACTACACGGAAACTCTCCCAAGTATCCACGCAGCTGTGCCTTGTTTACCAAGGAACGAACGTGCAAGCACTGAGGATTTTCAAAATGCGGAAATTTCACCCCAAAATATCCACAACTTGTTTCAGTGATTGTTCTAACTCCTTTTAAATGTTGTTTCAGGATAATTTGACCATTCAAACATGGAATGGAGGGAGAGAGAACATGAAGCCCAAGATTCAATAGCTTTGGATGATCCAATGACTTTGCAGGCTTTGAGAAATTTTGGCCTGTACAAATATTGGATAATTCAAGAAATGAAAGCTCAGGTAGAGCTCATGAAATGGTTGGTGAGAACCGGGGACGTCTAGGGTCAATGCTTTGTGATTAGGGATCATCGTGTCACTATTGATGCCAATGATATATATTTTTTGACTGGGCTCTCCCGTAGAGGTATTGATATTTCTTTATTTGGGCAAAGGCTGGGTGGAGATACTACTTTTGGATATTCTCGACGATACTGTGGGAATTCCCGCTCAAGGACGACATGATAGATATTCAGGCTATTGGGAACCTGGCCTTCAGGACGATAGATTTAATGGTTAGCAAACTGTGTGGCAGTGCAACCCTTCACTTGGCCACAAAGGCCCTGATGCAGACTGTCATGGAATGCTGGGAATCCACAATCTTTAACTGGTGTGAGGTAGTGGTTGTCAACATGAAAGGACAACTAACCAGAGCAAATAATGGTAGATGGAATAACTTCAGTTATGGTGCCATTCTGATTTATTTTTCTCTAGACAGGATTCCACTCCTCATGCCACAACAGATTTTGGTGGATGCAGGAAGGCCTTAAGATCCACGGATTCTAAGGTGGGTTTCGCTTATGGCTCGTCATGGAGGTGATGGTCACGTGGTGAGACATGCTCCTGAGTTTTTTTTTTGGCTGGTTCAACAGATCATCTCGATCGAAGATTTACCATATGCAGGGATGGATTACAGGGGTGACCCAGGTATCCCTCTTCCAACGGGAACACAATGGGTTGACCTAGGTAAAAATCTCTCATTTTAATGTTTTTCTCTAATCCTTTTTTTTTTTAATTTGTCTTTCAAAGCTAATTATTCGAAATGCATATACGGATGTAAGCCCAATTCAAACGATAGGGCTACGATGTTTTGATTGGCAGGGTGACTAACCTATAACAGTTGCATCACCCAACCTAGAGGTAGTAGAGGTACTAGATGAGCTGGAGCACATCCTAGAGAGGTTGACTATATATATCCCAGAGACTGGGACCGATGATTTGCCTCTCCAACACCAGAGGCACGTGGTTGGGGTTCCAGGACTGCTGAGGTCGCTGTTACGCCGGGTTGCTTGCGCTATAGTTTGCTATCATGATCATCATCATGCCTAGCTGCATAGTCTTCTAGGGCTACATTTTGATTTTTGTATCGACATATTCAGATAATAAAGGCCATGGGGCCTTATCTCCTTGGATGACATATTTTTGTATAACACTCTCTACATATTTTATCTAATGAAAAACTACTAATTTTGATTTCAGCTTATCTTGTTCAATATATGGATGATATTGTTTTTTGTTACAAATGTTGAAAATGTCTATTTAACACATGGATGGATAATGAATAGATTAATGTGTTTAAATTTCTTGGAATGTGTTGATATTCAATGTAATCAAATTTCCTTTCCAATAGACGGACCCTTAAAAACATTATTAACATTTCTTCTCTCTGTGTAGAAACTATTTAAATGTAATACTATGAGTTTCAAATCTAATCTAACAATCAAACGTTGAATGCCAAATGAGATGGCTTCAGATAATAGTTCAATGACTGCACTATATTCTGCTATGTTTTTCATTGTTTGACCAAGGCATATCCCATGAATAGAAACTAACTCATTACTGGGTGAATAGATAACCCAAGTTGTGGAAGACAAATTCCGAGTACTACGATTAGCGCCATCAGCAAAGCCAATACAAGTTTGAGGGAATGTTGACATCTGCAAATCAAGTGTAAAACAAAATAAGCAGGAAAAGTAGTAGTGGATTGCAAAAAATGCTAAAACTAACACACACACTTATAAAATTATAATACAAATAATGTAAAAATCTACATGAAATATTTTATGCATAATATCTCTTCAGGTAAAGGCCATTTCAGGGCTTTCCCAAAGAGACACCATCATAATCGACTAGCTTATAGAATCCTTTAGCTAACACACATTTTACATTGTAAGGGCCATGCTACATAGGCTTGAATTACCTGTGCCTAATTTTTCATGTGCTTGATCATAGACCAAGACTAGGTCACCTTCTGCATAAGAACGAGGATTTATGTTTTGATCAAATTGAGCTTTGACTCATTTTTTATGAGGTTCTCTAGCCAATGCGGCCTCACGACAAGTTTCATCCAAATGTGCTAAATGCAAAAAATATTCTTCCTCTATAGAGGTAGTTTGGGATAACTCGATGGCTAGTTTCAAAGATGGAATTTCACATTCAATCGGTAAAACTGCCTCCAAACCATAAACAAGTTGGAAGGGAGTGAAACCCGTAGATGTTTTCGCAGTAGTACGGTATGCCCACAAGGCTAAAAAAAATATAGTATGCTAGTTTCCTTTATGAATTCCAACTATCCGTTTAATCATGTTTGTTAAAAATTTGTTAACAGCTTCGACTTGACCATTTTCTTGTGGATAATAAGGAGTAGAGCTATCATGGCATAGGTCGAGCTGTACAGATATTTCAGTCATCATAAAGTTACAAAAATGGCTACAATGGTCTGTAACAATGGATTGTGGGACACTTAACTGAGCAATCACATGATTGAAAACAAAAATTGTTGTAGTTTCACCATCGTCCTTGTATGTAGGCATTACCTCAGCCCATTTCGTAAAGTAATCAACTGTAAGGATAATATATCCATGCCCCTCGACCAAGTGAGGGTTACAGGTGACGAAATCTATGCCCCATTTTGAAAAAGGACCAACAACATTAATAGGGTGAAGAGGAGCTAGGGGTGCTCGCATCTTACAATCATAAACCTGGCAATTATGGAATTTTCAAACTGCAATTGTGAAATCTTTAAACATGGATGGCCAAAAATAACCAACGCACAATATATTTTGGGCAATGGCATACCTAGACATATCACTGCCACACACTCCAGAATGGAAATCATTTAATGTTTTTTTAGCATCTTAGAGAGTTAAGCATTGTCAAAATATAGAATCAATACCATTACGATAAAGAGTGTCACCAATAATGTTATATTGCTGGGATTGGTAGCGGATGCAACGATGATTAGTTCGAGATAACTCAAGCCTAAAAATTTGGGTTTGAAGATATGTGATGATGTCTCCATACCAAGGATCAAACGTACTAATAAAAAAGAGAGATTCATCTACCAGATAATCTTTTACCGTTGTTTTGTGTCAGTATAAGGAAAGTCACACAATAATTCAGTGAAAACTAAATCTTTCTTTGATTTAGATCTCTCAAAGCCCAAATCAAATTCTTGTAATATAAATATCCATTTGAATTAATTTCCCCCCAACAATTGTTTGGTAAGAATGTACATCATAAGGTTACAATTTGAAATGACAATTGTTTTTCACAAAAGTATATAGTGATGAAAACACTGAACAACTTGAACGGATGCCAAGGCTAGTTTCTCCACATGTGCATACTTGATCTCAATTTTAGTGAGATTTTGACTTAGGTAATAGATAACATGTTCACTGTCAGATTCATCTTCCTACACTAATACCATGCCAATGGTGGCATTTGACGCAACTAGGTATAGAAAGTAATCCCGGTGATAATAAGGTTGATGCAATAATAGTGCATGGGTCAACCCGTATTTTAATGCATCAAAATATTTTTCAGCAAGCTCATCCCAAATAAAAGGAATGCCCTTTTTCAAAAGTTGGGTAAAATGCTGGGTCAGTTCAGCATAGTTATGGATGAATCTACGCAAAAATTTTGCTTTCCCCTGCAAACTCTGGAGTTGACGAAGATTAGAATGAGCATGCAAGTTTAGAATTTCCTCTACCTTAAGAGGATCAACACGAATGCCTTCTTTTGAAACAACAAATCCTAGAAGTCGACCAGGTTGTACGCAAAAAACACATTTGTGTAGATTCAAACGAATATTGTAGTGCCTACATCTAATGAAAATTTCTTTCAAATGCAATGGATGATGCCACCATTTCTACGATTGAGCTAGTAGGTCATCCAGGTAGGGTTGGACGATATGTTTGATATCGTGAAATGCATAAGACATCACTCTTTGAAAAGTTGCACCAAAATTCTTCAAACCAAATGGGAGTTTACGATATGCAAAAGTTCCACATGGGAAAATGAATGTAGTCTTACGCTAATCGACATGGAGTATGTTTATTTGATTGTAACCGAAAAATCCATCCATGAAAGAGAAAATCTAGTTTCTAGTACAATTGTCAACAATTTCGTCAATGTATAGAGTTGGGTAGTTGTCTTTTGAACAAGCCTTATTAGTGTCCTTGTAATCAACACGTACTAAAATGGTTCCTTGTTTTTTTACTAATTGGTACAATATTTGATACCCAATCAGTCAAAGGACCAGGGTAAATAAATCCCGCTTTTAATAGTTTTACAACTTCAGCTTTTATAGTAGCAAATTTTCGCAGATGCACCAGACACAATCTTTGTCTAATAGGTTTGGCATCTGGATAAGTCTTAAGTTCATGCACTACAATACTAGGATCGATTCCTGGAATTTCTTCGTAGGACAAGGAAAAGATGTCGCAAAATTCCTAGAATGGGGCTTTGTATGTTTGAATTTCTTCAAAAGAACAAGAAGCTCCTATATGAATATTTTCGGAAATTCCTAGTTTCACTGAGATGTTTATTGACACAATTGCTGATATGTTTTCTAAATTATTTTCAGATTCGAAATGAAGAATAAACATCGGGCATTTAGGATTATTCACAAACTCAGGGGAAAACATAAACGAAAAATTATTCTCTACTTTGTTAAGGCAGGGTAAGAAAGATGAGCGAAGATGGTAATTGTCGCAAGGTATTTCATCTAAAGTCATTACCTCCATAATGCCTCATTAGTTATAAAATCTCTATCAAAAGGATCAAGTATCGATATTGGTTCTAAATGTGACAAATGAGAATAATGATCAATGATTGTATTAACTCGATCATTTGCGGATGGTGATGGGTTGGAAAAGGATTGAACTGCCTCATAAGCCAATTCAAAAGGGCTAAGGGGCATCTCATTGCCGTATAAGGTTAATTCTTACTCTAAAGGAACCTTCCAAGGATCAGAAGACTCAGAAGTGCTTGATGTAATCATATTGACCTGGGCAACATTATGAGGACAATTTGGTGGAGGGAATATGAAAGTCCCCATAGGATATGAGTATTTAATAATACCAACGTTAACATCTTCATATGGAGTAGTTGATTTTCCAACAAAAGGAACGCTACCAGCAGAGTTAGGGTTTGAAGTATAATAGGACAACTAGTCTACTTTCACAATTTTTCCTTTATGAGGAAACATGATCATTCGAAAAAATGAAGAGACCACTACAGACATGGCATAAGTCCAAATTCAACCAAGTAAAAGGTTATAATCAAGCTGAGCATCGACAACCTCAACTTCAATCACAACTATTTTACCCTCTAATTCTATAGGTAGATCGTTCAAAATTCCATAAGGTCGAAAACCTCTTCCATCAAAGGCTTTCAAAGTCATGGGAGACTGATTGATCATTGGAGAACCTAAATCTTTCCAACAAGCAATAGACATAATGCATGTAGATGCTCCTTCGTCAATTACTGTTCGAAAAACTCATCTAGATTTGACAAAAACTAGTAATTGGACTGCCAGTTGATGTGGGAGTCGTGGTACATGATTTTCAAGATAAAAAATGATTAGATTAGAGTCCTGGGGATATACTTCTCCTATAGATGATAATAGTAATTTCCTTTATGCTGGACAAGTCTGAAGCACTTCGAGAGCTGACATTGTTGAAGGTGACATAGCCAAATCTTCAACAATGTTGTAATTCTGAGTAGCTCTAGCATGAGGATTAAAAGTTGACTTTCGAAGAACACCTTTAGGAGGTGGTCAAATTACCATATTAGGATTGGGTTTTTCTATGTGTAAAGGTTTAGAAATAGGAGGAGCATATGTAGAAGCTTGACCAACTAAACTGGGATCATCTCCATTCAAACTAGGACTTTTTGATCCATAGTCTTTAGATCTCGTAGCTACCATAACTGGTGAAGACATCATCATGATGTCCGCCCGATGTGGAAGAGGAATATGGGTTATGGGAAACCATATTACTGTCTTGAGAAGGAAATGGATCCTTCAAAACAACGGGAGTAGGTGAACCCTTAACGAATTTAGAAACTTCAGCGCAATGAGGGCACTCCTTGGTGTAATGATCTTCATCACAGATTAAAAAAGGATAACGAGGTTTCTTCTTTTCGTGAGTTGGTTCTTTCTTGTTTTATTTCTCCTTAGAGGAAGTGTTTTCTTTTGTTTTTCCTTTTCCTTTGTTTTTACTTCCGGATTGCTTGTTTTTGCTAACAGATGAATATACGACATTTAATTCAGAAGTAATTTTAGGAGAAGTATCTTCTTCAGGTGAATCTAGTAAATCCAAAGTCCGAGTCTTCTTAGAATTTTTATTTTTAGGCTTAGATTGTTGGCTCACATAACCAATCACACCATCAGCGATGTCTGATCCTGTAATGGCTGGGTTGGTTTGACCTAGATGAGGCAGATCCGATTTTTTTCATACAAAGTTCTAGATTGAGTATAAACAAGATCTAAGTACTGGGCATGAGCGATAAATTGCTGTTCAGTTACAATGCCACCTTCGGCAACATCTTCAATAATTACAGGTAAAAATGATTATAAACCATTCAACCAAAATCTGGCATGGGATATAAAATTTAACTGATCGGCGTCTTCGTCTCCATTGATGAATATGATCTGAAATATAAGTGGACATTGGCTGTTTCAAAGAAGTTAAAATTTCAGTACCATTATCATATCAGATGGGTGGTTGAAAATGTGTCAATAAAGCAGTGGCTATGGCATTGAAAGTACTGGAAGAAGCTCGCGGTAATTCAACATACCAATTGGCTACCAAACTAGTTAAGGTTAATTGGAAAAGTAGTAATCTATTGTAATCATTGACTAATGAGTTTGAGGCACAACAAAGATGATAAGTCATGACATGATTAGATGGATCCTCTCCTGGTTTACCTTCAAATTTCAGAATGTCACTGGGAAACTTAGTAGGGATTTCCAAACAAAACGATAGATATAAAATGGGATCATTTGTTAACCGATGTAGATCCGGTAAATCCAAAGTTGCAATAAATGGTAGTTGGTGGTTAGGGTCCTATTGCAGGTATCGATAACCCTGAGGGACGATTCTTGTTCCTGGAGGAGGATACCCAGGATATCTTGGAATAACATAAGAAGTTGGAATTTTCATACCTCCTGGATATCCAGGATGAGCCCTACCAAATTGTGGTTTAATGGGTGCTTGAAAAGTATGACCGAGGTATGGTTGATTCTAGAAAGGAGGACCCTGGCCCATTTGACCTTGGATAAACTGTCCTTGAAAGGGTTAACTCTGCAAAGGTTGACCTTGGAAGAATTGATTTTGAAAAGGTTGGCCTTGAAAAAATTGACTCTGGGGTTGACCTTGAAAATCTTGTCCTTGGAACGGTGTTTGCACATATGGTATACTAGGTTGTACCACAGGTATTTTGGGTATAGACTGAATTATAGGAACAATTTGATAAACAGGTACCTGAGGAATAGTTTGAGTAGTTGGCTGCACTGTTACTTGAGAAGTAATTGGAACAATTACTTGTGATACTCCCAGGATGGGAGTTGATGGTGAACTTGAAACTGGATTTTGAACAGACTTTTTCACAAAAAACCTAACCAGGGTTTGTGGAGTACTCAGAAAAGGTTGTTGTGGTGGTTGTTGAACAAGCGTTGATGGATTACCTTGGATAGATTGTTGAATTTGAATAAGAATACCTTGAACAGGTTGTCTAATAGGTTGTCCAACAGGTTGAACATGTTGATAAATTGGCACTTGAGGAGAAACTGGTATTGGCTATTGATTATATGAAGGATTCCAAATTATGTTCATCTTGAGATACAAAGTACCAACAATGGGTTGAGATACGACAGGTTGACCTAAACTGCATTGAGGTATTTGACCATAACCTGGATAATTTTTGGGAGGAAGTTTCCCTCCAACCATAGGGTAAGATCCAGCTAAAGATTTTCCCCTAGAAGGAGGATACGATGGTTGCCCCCCAGGTGGGTAATATCCACCTGTTGGGTTAACTTGAGGATTACCTACATTGCCATAAATCATATTTATGTATTGAGAAGATGTCAAGCCTTGGATAGTAGAATCTGTTAAACCAGTTGACATAGTTGAAGGTTGATTTGAAGGAGAGGCTCCTGAATAAGTTACTGTAAGAGAGTGATATCCAGGAGGGATTGATGGGCCACCATATAAAAGTGATTCCGGAGAAGTAAAAAACCTATAAGTATCTGATGACATTTCCTCAAATGTCATTCTAGACATATCAAAGCGTGGTAGAATACGGAGTAGTGTATCATGGAAGGCCTTGACCTAAGAAGTTCAAGGGTGTAAAATACCAAGGGTCAGGTCGAAAAGCAAAAAAAGATGTTCTGGAGTATCTGCTTGATCACTAGTAGAAATTGGTGTATGTGGTGATTCTTCCTCTTCGCTAGAGGTAAGTTCTTTGATACTAATAAGACTAGAAGGTAGGCTATCAATAATAAGAAGTTTTAGTCATGGTGAATGTGGAGGAGTAAGGGCTAAAGCAACCAAAGGTGACTTAGGTTTAGAAACATTAGACTCGGGTTCTTCGATATTTGGTTCGGTTAGTTGTGAATCTGAACTCTCCCAATATCTGATTCTTGTTGAATAATTTAGTAATTTTTGGATCGGTTACTTCTGAGCGTAATTCTAGTAATTGAGGTTGATCAGATTTAGGTTTTGTTACTTCAAGTTCTAGAATAGTAGATTTTTCTAGTTGATTTACTTTAGTTTCTATTACATCAGAAGTTTCAGGTTCATCTGTAGTCCCGGATCCTTTCGACTTTCATTTTTTAGTTTTAATTTTTTCTAACCGACTTGGCGTATATTCTGGGGGTTGGCCTAGCATTCTACGTTTTTGTCTTAGTAATTCAGCCAAGATGATTTTTTTATTTTTTATTTTTATTTTAGTTAATTATTCACACAATATCAAAATCACACCTAAAGCCTTTAAAAAGTAAAAAAAAAAACAAGATAACAAACTCTAATAAATCTAGGAATTCAAACCATACAAACTGACTAGTCACAAAGATCAATAATTACTAGTTGGTGATGAAATCAAACGTCGCAGAGATCAAGGTGAAACATTTTATAGATATGAGCGTTTGGAACCAGTTACACTGATAACCTGCTTAATAAAACAGTCTGGGGCAAGTAACTTCGCTCGTGCCATCTCCAACAAAGATTACCCTCCAAAAAGTCCAAGTGAGTCTAGCTAATGTCTGTTCCAGGTACAACAGGACCTTCCCTTTGCTGTCACCTTAGGTAGAGCCCTAGGATTATGGTCACTAAATTTACCAATTGCAACAATTTTACCTGGGGGCCTAGTCGTAAATCAGACGTACACCCAAGGGCATAGTAACAAAGCTCAATCCCCTTGAAAGCGCCTCAACACGGTTAATTGGAGGTTTACTTTCAAGTGACCTAAGTACATTTTTGCACCATTGTAATATGTTCAAACCGCTCTACCATAGCCAATGAAGTGGGCATGATTACTTCACCAGATTCGACATGATCTCGTGCTTAAATCATGTAGAATAGTTTCCCAGAGAAAAATTGAAATAATTGGATTTCTCTCATTAACACAAGATTCTATTCTTCGTAGTTTTGGAAAGTTTACTCACTTTCCTATTCCAAAGCCCTACACTTAAGCTACTGTGGGTGGTAAGAGCCCTAAAAATATAAAATTCTAATTGATTTTAATTAACGTTGTGTTTTTAAGTTGTTACTTACTCAATAGGTAATGAGAGTGAAACTTATGATATTATGACTCGAAACGAAATTCTAATGCAATCGAACATGCAATTTGTAATATGTTTTTCAATGAAACCCTAATTAAGGGAAAGTAAGAGTTTCTTTGATTTTCTTTGAACAAAATGAAAAACTCACAATCGAAATTCTTTTCATAAGATAACCAATTTCACTTTGATGCAATCCAGATGCAGAAATAAACTAAGATTTCAATTTTTCCAAAAAGACCAAACAAACGCAAAATGTCTTTTATCATTTATCACTTAGAATTTGAAATACACAAAAATCGAGAAAGAGTTGGAAAAAATGAAATTTACCTAATGAATTCTTTGAGCTAATGATGTCAAAATTTATTTATGAAAGATTTCAAAATTGAAAAGAAACGATTTCCTTTTATCATGCAGTAATGAAAGCAATTTTTCACAAAACATAACAATTTTTGAGAAACCTTAATTTTCAATTAAACAAATAATTTCATCACAAATAAGCAAGATTGATAATAGATCTGGTATATTTGACAGAAAAAGACAAGAATACAGTGATCTTGAAGACAACCTATCTCTTTTTGACCAATCAGCAAGCAAGCCAGGCAAAACCCTAATCAATTTTGCAAAAAGGATTAATTCCCAAAAAGACTTCACAAAGCACTCGAACAAGTTCAAAAAAGATATTGGACAATTGAAACAAATATGATGACACCTTCAGAAACCAAAATTCAGATTTTGGGCAAGAGAAAACCTAATTTTTCAAAAATTTCTAGGAACTGCAAGGCCAACAGTGTAAACTAGTGCGCATGTGCAAGTTGCTTAATGCGAAACTTGCAAATATCTACTCTCTGTATATTAACAAAAATTGTGCATGTATGGGAAGTCCAAGAAAAAATAAAAAATAAAGCAATCAAACCAAAGGATTTGAAAGATCATAAATTTTCTAACACTCAAGTCCAACAAGCCAAAGAAGATCGTAAAGCAAAACTAAGAAAAGAGAAGAGAAAATAACGTTCCCTAGCGGAGTCGCCAATTTGTTACGACAGATAAATACCTCTCGCTGACAAGAGAAATATCCCTAGATCCTAAAGGAAACTAGGAACAAACAGACAATTGAATGACTCTTTCCCTAAGCTTATTCCATTCAAATTGTAAATACAAGAGTAGGAGAACAAGCCTCTTACCTTTTTGTGAAATGCTTGAGGAAGATCCCTGATATGTCTCAATGAAGCTTCCAAATGCTCAAAAAGGCCTGTAATCACAAACATAAAAAAGATCAAAGGCATATGCAATCATAAAAATTCAAACAAGCTTAATCTAATGATTAATGCGATTAGAAATTGAGATTATCTTACTAAATATCAAAAGAATCATAAACCATTCATCATTTCAATAAGACAATACAATGGGAAACCTTACAACCTTTGCCTTGATGTCATGAGGTTACTCCCAAATGCCTCTAAAGCTCTCCTTAGCTGTAAGCCCTCCAATATAAATACAACAACATAAGTCTATCTTTTATGAACCTCCTAATCCCTCTATCCTCTAGTCAATTTATAGGCCAAGAGGAAGAAGTTTCTGATCCAAAAGAGAAGGATGAGATCCTCTAACTACGGGACTAGGGTTTCTTGATGAAAGGGAATAAGTTCCATGATCTGAGGGGTATGGCTTGAATATATATGACCTAGAAGCTTTCAGTTGGGAATATTCAACCAAAAATGCTTCTGGAATTCGCTTTTTATTTTTACTTTTGTTTGATTTCAACCTGCACAGTCTATAGTGGAAGACAGAGTGCAGTTCTGTGCAGTTATCAGGGATAGAAATTGAAAATGAGCGGAAACTTACTAGGAAAAGCACGTAGGTAACACTTAACAATTCATAAAGCCATTTTACCCAAAATTCACATCTTATTCAAGGGATTTTGATTGTTTGATTTCTAATGGAGTGCAATGGAACATGTTTATGGATGGCGAGAGATCCATTTTAACAGTCAAGTGTCATGGTCACAAAATGACATGTAATAACAAGGATTCAAAGAGTTTAGAGGCAATGTCTCGGTGATTTGTGGATACTATTTTGGTTAAGATCCATTCCAATGCTTTATTTGTGCATTCCACTTGACCATTTGCTTGTGGATGGTAAGGGGAAATGATTCTATGCTTGATATGATACTTTTAAAAAATGGCAGAGATTTAATGGGCCATAAATTGTGATTCTCCGTCAATTACAAGTTCTCAAGGCAAGCCATGTTGGAAAAGCAATTCAAATAGGATATTGAAGACTACCTCCTTTGCGACTCTTGCAACTGCTACTGCCTCCCATTTTGTTACATAGTCCATGCAGAATAGAATGTATTATTTTTAGTTTGAAGGCAGATTAATGGGACCTACAAAGTCCATCACCCATCTCTTGAATGGTTCTAATACAAGATATGGTCGAAGAGGTATTTCATCTGTCTAAATGGGATGACCCATCCTTTGAAAACTATCATAACTATGAACGTATTTCTTGGCATCTTTGAATATCGTAGGCCAAAAATATCCATCTACAATACTTTATGCCCAATTCTGCGGTTGAAAAGATGTCCTCCACAAGGTTCATCGTGGTAGGACCTGAGGATATTATAAATTTAATCCTCTCTAATGCATCTGTGGACGTGGAGATCTAGCCATGTATGGAAGAGGTAACCATCTATCCATGAGAATCGAGCACTACACTAAAAAATGTGCTTCTTTTCCTAGGGTGACAAATGTGATGGTAGGTTTCCAACCACTAAATAGTTTGCAACATTATTGTACCACAATGTTTTGATAGTCACAACGAAAAAATTTTCACCTGAGAATCGATCTTCCATTGGTGAAGATTTGACTGTAGGTGGAATTCTTGATAGGAAATCTACAACATGGTTCTCCTTTCATGGTCGGTCCTTTATAGTGATGTCGAATTCATGTAATAATAGTAACCAGTGAGTTACTCTGCCATTTGTAACATGTTTATTGGCTAAATATAGAATAGCAGAATGACCAATATATAAGAAAAATGGATAACTTGTTATATAATGATGAAATTTGTTTGTAGCATAAACGACAACCATAAATCCTTTTTCTGTCACAATGTAGTTTAATTCTACAAGTGTTAGGTTTTTGCTGATGTAATAAATTGCATAAGGTTTCTTATCCTCTTCCTGTCCCAGAACTGCCCCTATTTCTATATCAGATGCATTTGAAGATATGTGGAATGGAGGACTCCAGTTTGGTCCCCTCATCATAGGTGTTGTTGAGACTAGTTTCTTCAACTTTGCAAAATCAATATCACACTTATGAGTCCATTCGAATTCCACATGTCCAGTTAATGTATACAATGACGCTGTTGTTGGTGGCATTATATGTATTCTAATTTCAACATTTAATTATTGAATCTAGGATCATAAGACTTAGAGATGCAAGCACAGGAAATGCAGGATTAGAGCCTATTCTAAGCTATGCTAACAACTAACACTAGAAATAACCAATCACTAAGGATTATAAATTATCATTGGACTATGGGACTCTAATGCTTATCAGGTTTCAAATCACAATCTTTCATTACTGACAAAAAATGTTCATGTGGTTTTATTTATGTAACATACAAAAACTCATTAAACATGTTGTAAAAAAATCCTACAATGGTTCTAATCCGACAATGGTTAGACTTCAGCGGTTCTAATCCTACAATGTTGCATACAAAAACTCATTAAACATGTTGTAAAAAAATCCAAATGTAGAAAAGTAAATGCTGACAACTACAAGCAAAATCATGCCAAGTAAGTAAAGAAATAAAAGAGATAACTACTGAAAATGAAAACAAACTCTAAGGAATCATGCATTGGGACATAAGAAGAACTCAATATTATGAAGTTTTAAACATATTCTATGATTATTCATGAGTAGTTAACTCAAGTTTCCTGTCCTTCAATGGATTCCAATGGTCTTACAAACTACTATAAATTAAAGTAAATTGGAAACCCAAACTGAAATGGAAAATATAAGGTCACTAAAAACCAAAAGCAATCAAAACAACTTGCAACAAATGTATATTTTTGAATCCTAAACTCAAGATCTCTCCACAATCAAGTACATCGACACTAATATTAAGAATGTAATCTATGATAGAAATATACTAAATTGCATAAATCTACACGCGAGAATGAAATGCCTATATGATGGACAACAAAAGAATTAATAAATATAATTCTATAATAAAGGGATGAATGTAAAATGGCTCTTAAATTATTCATCCAAATACAGAATTAAGGAAAAAAAGAGGAAGGGAGGAACAAGTAGAAAAAATGAAAATGTTCTTTGTAATAGGAAATTCAATTAAGAACACAAGCTTCTCAAAGAGGAAATCGAATGAAGATAAAATGAATACTTCGTTTTCTGTTCTTGAAAAGATTTTTTATATGTGATGTTGCTTTTAAACTTCTTTCATTTCTTAGGCAGAAAACAAAGAATGGAAGAGTGTTGTAGAGTCTCCAAACTATCCTCAAAATATCACCCACTTTCACCTCTATCGCCACCATTTCACTCACATGTCGCAACTCCATAACCATATAATCTTTCATTAGCCTCCATTTTCATAATTATATGGGTTCCATTTGTGTTTTCCAAAAGTTAATGATTTCTAGTATTATAAGTGAATTAAATGGTTAAAACTTAGAAAAATGACATATACTTGCTAATACTTAAAAGTGGTTTGAGTTTCATGATATGTGTAGGTCATTTGGAAGCTTCCAAGGCACCCTTATGTGGCCTCCAATGCTCAAATTCGAATTCCCTTCAAGATATGGAAGAGGATTTGGATAAAGGTCAAAGAGGATATGTGTCTCATCATTATCTATTTGAGTTGTAACTCTATGAGATTTTCTAGGGATTTAGGGAGAGAATAATGGACCTCCATTAATGAGGTAGCTTCTTATGTTTTTGTATAAATAGGAGAGCCTTCTCCTTTCAAAGGCATGTGTAAAGTTGGAAATACTCAGGTGGAAAGTTAAGATTACTTATGAATGGAATTTAGATTTAGCACCATGCTCATGAGTGATGTACACCTTGATTGGTAATGCTTGCACTGGGAGCCTCTCAACTTGCCATCTATCATACTTTTGGATTGACCACCTACAATGTGTGAGATTTATTGTTTTTCATAGATTAAGATTTATTAATTTCATTGATTAAGATTTATTTATTTCATATCTTTTCCTGTGTGAGAGGTTAAGAGTGATTGCCTTTATTTGCTTTCTACCTAGAAGTTAAGAGCATTTGTTTTATTTGTTTTCATATCTTTTCCTGTGTGAGAGGTTAAGAGTGATTGTTTTTATTTTCTTTCTACCTAGAATTTAAGAGCATTTGTTTTTATTTGCTTTCATATCTTTTCCTATGTGAGAGGTTAAGAGTGATTGTTTTTATTTGCTTTCTACCTGGAAGTTAAGAGCATTTGTTTTTATTTGCTTTCATATCTTTTCCTGTGTGAGAGGTTAAGAATGATTGTTTTTGCTTTCATTCTAAAAGAGTGGTGTGCTTTTTAGTTCCTTCAATTCCGCGCTGTACTATAATTTCTTTTGAATTTAGTGTTGAATTAGAATAGGTGAATTTGGTTTGTGGTTATTTGGTTTCGTAGTTAGATTGATCTAAATTGAAAGTTAATTTCTAGAATATATAGTGCACGCATGCTTCGCAAGTTTTACGAACCCCCGGGTTGACATTTAAATGATAGGTAATTGATTTGCCTCGACATTTTGGCGGCGTTGCCGGGGAAGTGTGCATAAGAACTAGCTTTCAGTCTAGAGTTCATTTTTCAATTTTTTCCTAGATGCATGATTAAAGCATGTATATGCATAAATCATTTAGCTGCATATCATTTTTATAAAAAAATATAAAAAAAATCGATACTAACCATTTATGGACAAAGGATCTAGAATGCAGATCAAATATTCTTTGGAGCACAAGGACTACATTGAGGAATGGTATTGAAAAACGATTGAACCATGACAATCATCCGTTCTTCAAGAGATATTTACGGCAAATCTAAAGGTCAAAATGATTTCTCATGTACTTAGTAACCACCAGGTACATTTTGCAAATTTAGATATGAACATTTTAGAAAGTCTAATCTATAAATGGCTCCATTGGAAACATTCATATACTTAAAAATAAAAAAATATATTTCAAGTAAGATAAAATAGGAAAAATAAAATCAAACTTGATTGCATTTTTTTAAAGTTGTTAGACTTTAAAATAATTTAGAATTTTATTTATTTTCTTGCATTTTTCATTAACATCACAAATATTTTCAATAAAAAAAATCATGTTTTGATTTTAAATAATAAAAAAATAAAAGAATCATGTTAGATTCATAATTAAAAAAAACACATAAAAAAAAAATAAAATTCTTCATGTTTTTTAATAAGGAAAATGTGTATATATATATATATATATATATATATATATTTTTTTTTTTTTCTTAAATTATCAATTCTTTTTTTAAGAGAATTGAGAAATTGACAAATTGATAACTGGCTCTCATGTGACCTGTAAAGAAAAAACAAATTGCATTAGTTTAAAAATCAAAATTCAAAATTCAGCATTTAAAAAAAAAGAGAATAAAAGAAATAAAATTAGATCTTGCTTTAAATTGCTGCATATTTGGCTAATCATCTGTAGCTCAACTTCTGCCCACAATTCAATATGCATTTACAGCAAAATAGCAAAGATTGACGATGCATATCTCTAGTTTGGAATATGCCATCCATGTAAGCAAACAACCTCCACATTCTACTGAGAATGGGACCCTGGGAATCCTTCTAATGCATCAAAACCTGAGAAATTGAAAAATCTATTCTGTCATTTAGGTTATCATCCATAGAGGAAGGTTTGCTACCTGAATAAACTACCCCCTTGAATTCACCCAAATCGCAGACTCGAATGGTGGGCACATTGAGGTATGCATATATCTCAGAGTCCACCCAAATGGGAGGCATATTAAGGTTGCTAAGTTCCAAGGTGAATATCTCAAATTATGAAGGTTACCAATGGGCATTAGAAAGGTACACATTAGGGGTTAGTTGCCCATAAACATTGATAAATTCTGATGTTTTTAATAGAAAATCATATGAATTTGGACTGGTTTGAGCCGTAGTGGAGCCATGAATGCTTTTGTTGCTGTGTGTATGCATTGGGCACAATTGTTGGCATCCTGCTTATAGATTGATCAAGAAGAAACAGATTGGGGGTGCCACCTTTGTTAGCTACTGAGGAGTATTCATTTCATTCCAAATCTCCAGATCTAGCAGTCGTTATGGAATAAATACCTGAGCATTTATCAGAAATGCGTAGCAGCTTAAAAATGTCATTTTTAAAACACGATTTATGACCAAACGAAAACGAATTTCAAAAAAATAAAATGTGGGTTTTTCTCAGAACGGGGTCAATCTTTTTCCCATGGAAAAAGTCGTAATTTCTGAACGGGGTCAATCATAACACTTGGGAACGATTTTCTCAATTCGTAACCGATTGGGAGATATTCAAGGTTCTCTGGAGCCTGACTTGGCAAATTACATGAGAAAAAACAGTTTTCCATTAATACACAGACAATAGTTGCGGCCCTGATTTGATTTTCCTGATTTACAGGAGGTAGATCCGCTTCATTGATGGGTATTTGTTTTTATTTCCCTGAGCCTCTTGTAGTCTACAATAGATCTGCAAAAGAGAACATAAATGATCACTGGCCTGGAAAAATCCTTTACCACAAGTCCGCACAATGAGTTTTGAACTAAATACAAAAATTTGAGTATCTGAGATTGCGTTGGCACAAATGTCACCACATAATACTAACCAGAGAACGCTATCTTCGTTGTTCTTTTCCCTTGAAATGTATCGAGATTTTTGTGAATAAATCATAGGACCAAGCTGTTATCGTTCCAACTTCTTTCAGTTCCGAAATTCAAATAATCTGCCACTGGTTCAAAATAATTCTCCACAAATTCGCAAGAGGTGTCTTCTACAGATCAAATAGCTTCAGTAATGTGATCTTCGTTTTTTTTTTTATGGTTCACGAGATGTGAACTCTACATATACTTCTGTACCTCTTCACCGAGATATTTTTTTCGCAAATTAGCTCGAGTCATCTTTTATACGATTTCTCATTATTCAAATAGTTACATATGGAGGAGAGCTGAAGGTATGCAATTGCCTTCCTTGAATCGGGGGAAGCATCGAACTTTATCGCTTCCTTCATACCTTAGGAAATGTGTAGAGATTCTTGATATTCAACGTCTTACTTCTTTACCCAAGACGCAACCTTCTCCTGTTGAGTTGTCTGACAAGATCTCCTTCAACTCACGTAACTTTTTATTTTTTATTTTTTTTAATGAAGTGTTTTTTTATATAACATTTGTGTTATAGGTTTTTGTTATGATGAATATTTTTATTTTTATTTTTATGTATATATATTTTAGTTTGTACATGTGCTTTTCTTTTTCGTTTATGTACATTTTTTTTTTAGTTCTGTAAATATTTCATTAATTTATTGTTTAAAAAAAAATTGCCATGAAAACATGTTGTAAAAAAAAATTGATGTGAAATTCAATTCATGGTTGGAGCAAAGAAAAAAAAGAAGAAAAAAAAGGGGGAACTTTTGAGATGATTCACTTACACAAGTGTCGAAAAAAATAAAAATAAAATTGTTCTATTTGCTAATTTTTTCTGGAAAAGTTATTGATCAATTTCAAGATTGGACTGGTTATTTGTTCATAACAAAAATGAATAGCTGTGTGTACTTAACTGTCTGTTCAGGATTTTAGCTACAGAAACTGCGCAATCCTGTAGCTGAACAACAATTCTGCAGCTCTGTATTTAACTCAATAATCTATTTGTCAACAATGCATTCTAATCAGAAAACCATGATCAAAATTTATTTGTTTTTTTTAATGATTATGTTTTCAAGCATGGTGCAGGAAAGAAGAAGAACTATAAAGATGCTTTATCTGCAGGATCGATTGATGAATTTTCGATCGAAGATTGTTTTGCAGGAATCATTAAGCATTCACGAATAATATTTCTTTATCTTTATGAAATGCTATGATTCAAACATAAATTGAGGAAATTGTTTTCTTTTAGAAATTGGATTTATTATCAACATTGTGAAATTGGACTAACCATTTGAAACGAAAACACGTCATGAACCTGTTAATTATGCAATATTTTCGTATGTATCAAAAAGAAATTGATCACTTCTCTTTGAACGCACTTATGTTTTATTGCAATGTTAGTGCCATGTTTGTTTTCAGGTTCCAGGACAATTGAAGAATTGAAGGAGGCCAATTTATGCATGATTGGTTTTCTACGACCAATTTCAAGAGATATAAACCAATTGAATCCATTTCTATCATCCATAAATGCCATCATTTTTCCTCTTCAAACTCACAAGATATCCAAGCATTTTCGCTAAGCATTTCCATCACCATTTTCCTTGCAAAGAGTCGCATGTTTCCTTCACATTTTCCATTTACATTTTCCATTCACATTTTTCATAATTTCCATTCATAGAGACATTCAGCTTGCTTACATATTTTTCCTTTTGCTTTCTGTTCACTTGTTTACCCTCTTGTCATTTTCCTTTCCATTAAATAAACCTTGATCCACTGCAAAATTTTTCATTCATAGTCCTTCCAAAATCATCATTTCATACTCACGTTAGATGATGGAGGATTCATTAAGGCCTCCCTTCTAACAAGTCTTGGCCTATCGACATCAACACATTATCTAGGTTCAGGGCTAGAGTCCTTATTAGTACCTTGAGGCTTGTATGCATCAATGACAAGTTCTCTCACTGACAATCATGGGAATACATCAATGTCCCTTGATCATTAGATCTTGCAAGTGGCTCGACATCAGCTCATTTATTCGCACTTTGCAAGATGTACTTAGGTACCTTGGCACTCGTTGACATTAATGGTGATTTTGCCTCGCATTGGTTACCGACATTCATCAATGGCCGTAATCCAATGACTTCTCTTCATGCTAAAAAACAACACATTTAATCGCATGACTAGAATTGTACCATCGGGTTTTGTAGCAGGTGAAGACTATATCATTTCAGCATTTTGCAGCAGATACAGTAGATTTAGCAGCAGAAATAAAGAATCCACTTTCACCACCTCATCCACCATTTATGCAACCAAGATGAGCTGATGTCGAGCAACCATTTCACTCACATGTTGCAACTCCATAGCCATATAATCTTTCATTAGCCTCCATTTTCAGAAATAAAGAATCCACTTTCACCACCTCATCCACCATTTATGCAACCAAGATGAGCTGATGTCGAGCAACCATTTCACTCACATGTCGCAACTCCATAGCCATATAATCTTTCATTAGCCTCCATTTTCAGAAATAAAGAATCCACTTTCACCACCTCATCCACCATTTATGCAACCAAGATGAGCTGATGTCGAGCAACCATTTCACTCACATGTCGCAACTCCATAGCCATATAATCTTTCATTAGCCTCCATTTTCATAATTATATGGGTTCCATTTGTGTTTTCCAAAAGTTAATGGTTTCTAGTATTATAAGTGAATTAAATGATTAAAACTTAGAAAAATGACATATACTTGCTAATACTTAAAAGTGGTTTGAGTTTCATGACATGTGTAGGTCATTTGGAAGCTTCCAAGGCACCCTTATGTGGCCTCCAATGCTCAAATTCGAATTCCCTTCAAGATATGGAAGAAGATTTGGATAAAGGTCAAAGAGGATATGTGTCTCATCATTATCTATTTGAGTTGTAACTCTATGAGATTTTCTAGGGATCTAGGGAGAGAATAATGGACCTCCATTAATGAGGTAGCTTCTTATGTTTTTGTATAAATAGGAGAGCCTTCTCCTTTCAAAGGCATGTGTAAAGTTGGAGATACTCAAGTGGAAAGTTAAGATTACTTATGAATGGAATTTAGATTTAGCACCATGCTCATGAGTGATGTTCACCTTGATTGGTAATGCTTGCACTAGGAGCCTCTCAACTTGCCATCTCTCATACTTTTGGATTGGCCACCTACAATGTGTGAGATTTATTGTTTTTCATAGATTAAGATTTATTACTTTCATAAATTAAGATTTATTTCTTTCATATCTTTTCCTGTGTGAGAGGTTAAGAGTGATTGTCTTTATTTGCTTTCTACCTAGAAGTTAAGAGCATTTGTTTTTATTTGCTTTCATATCTTTTCCTGTGTGAGAGGTTAAGAGTGATTGTTTTTATTTTCTTTCTACCTAGAAGTTAAGAGCATTTGTTTTTATTTGCTTTCATATCTTTTCTTGTGTGAGAGGTTAAGAATGATTGTTTTTGCTTTCATTTATGAAAGAGTGGTGTGCTTTTCAGTTCCTGCAAGATTGAAAGATTAAGATTTCAATTCCGCACGCTATACTATAATTTCTTTTGAATTGAGTGCTGAATTAGAATAGGTGAATTTGGTTTGTGGTTATTTGGTTTCGTAGTTAGATTGATCTAAATTGAAAATTAATTTCTAGCATATATAGTGCACGCATGCTTCGCAAGTTTTACGAAACCCCCGGGTTGACATTTAAATGATAGGTAATTAATTTGCCTCGACAAGTTTCAATTATTTATGCAATCAAATGTTGAAAATAAGATCTTAATCATGCACAAATAATAATCGATGGAATGGAATTCACTTCCTAAACCTACAAAGAAGTACTACAAACTAAATTGAAAGCATGAAAGTGAATAGATCTGAGTTTTATCTAATGTAAATTCATTGCAAAATAAAACTAAATTGCTAGATGTAAGACTAATCTAAAAAAAAAAATGAGGCATAGCAACACTTACTCACACCAAGGGGCCCTTCCCAGGAGGTTAGTGATACTAATAGAAACCCAAATCAAGGTAACAATATGCACCACAATTCAACAACCATCAATTCTTTATTCACGTCAAAAACTCTGTTACAAATCAACTCTCCAAATCTCTCAAAAACTAATCATTGATATCCTCTATTACAATAATGAACAACCTCCTTTATATTCTCTTTGAGGATTTATTTATACATAAAATCCATTGAGAAAGGATAAGATCCAATCCCCTAAACTCAGAAAACGAATTTACAACTTTAGAGGAAAACCTCATAATTCTGGTTTTTTTGCAATTTTATATAACTTGGCATTAAAGAACCAACCATATCTTCTTGACCATGACGTATTTTGGGGAGATGTTTCTATGGAGCATAAATTTCCATATTATAAAAAAAACCTCTCTTGGAATTTCCTGATTCAATTCCATAGCCTCAGAAATTGTGCCTGAAGTTGATTGTTTAGATACTTTTGCCAATCTGGGTTTTTCAGAAATTTTATACATTTCCGCTTCGAAGAACCAGCTATAACTTTTAAACTGTATGGAATTTTTAGAAACTGTTTGAGATCCAGGTAAATCTCTATGTTTCGAAAAAACACATTTCCATATTCTTGAGATTCACCACCATATGCACGAAAATCAAGGCAAAACATGTCAGTTTCAAAACTATTACCTATTTCTGGTTGTAGCTTAAATCATGTGTTAGGATCGCACACATGTGAGTTGGGTATACTCTAAGGCTTGTAACAACATATTAATTTCATCCATTCATGCAAGTGCAGAATTAAGTAACTAATTGCTGAACTGATACAAAAATATAAATTTTCATAGTGGAACATGCTCCTTGGCCACATAACCACATTAGTAAACTGTCATTGATAAAACCATATTAAAAACTCATTTAATCATTAAAAATAAAAGAAATAATTAATAATTAACCACAAAGTATAATGAATGCATTTAGTGAAAATTTGTAATATAATAGTTACAAAATATGTTGTAAGGGTATGAATATGGCTTGTAAACTAAAGGTTCGGATAACAAATTCTATAACTTATATGCGATCCAACAACTGTAATTTTTGAAAAATGCATTATAAAACGATGATAGTTCCCAACATAACCAACAAAGCTACGTACCTCTGTTGGTGTATGAGGAACAAGGCGTTTAAGGTTTACCTCGATTATAGTTGGATCTACTTGAATACCTATAGCAAAAATAAATTGTCCCAAGACAACACCCTCTATCATCAGCATATGACATTTCTCGTTGCTGAGGCATAGTTTGGTAGCTATACATCGTACAAGAATCTTTTCCAAATTGTCGATGCATTTCATAACCCAAATGGTAAAACTCTGTATGCAAATGTTCCCAATGGGCATGTGAACATAGTTTTGTCTTGATCCTCAGGAGCAATTTGAATTTGATTGTATCCACTAAACCCATCTAGGAAGGAAAATTATTTCTTCCCAGTGAGCGTATCAAGGACTTGGTCTACAAATGGGAGAGGAAAATGATCTTTTTGTGTGGCCTTGTTTAATTCTATGTAATCTACAAATTACTCCATCTTCCATTCTTTTTAGGGACTACCACCAATGGTGAAACCCACTGACTGTCAGATATAGGATATATAAAGTTGACATCGAGTAATTTTTGGAGTTCCTGCTTCACTATGTCTCTAAGATGTGGTTTCAATCTCTTTTTTGTTTGATGAATTGCTTAGGCATCTTTTTCAATGTAAATGTGGTGCGTACATAGTTGTGGATCAATGCCTTTCATGTCTGCATAGTCCCAAGCAAAGGCTTGTTTCTATTTTTGAAGAAGTTGGATAAGTTTCTCACACTAGAGGTCATTAAGGCTAACATTAATATTCATAATTTTGCCTAGTTCAATATCAATAGGAATATTGTTATGGACCACAGTTGTAGTTATGTGGTCATTATTTAAATCCTCGAGTGGATCACCCTGGGCTTCATTATTAAGCATGACTTTCAACATCTGACATGTTGGATATCCTACGATGGAGGGTTGGCTATTGAAACCCTTGATTGTATCATCCTCAATCTGTCTCTTAAAGATAAGTGCTTTATCAATGTTAAGGGAAGAACGTAACCTTCCTTCTTCATACTCAAGAGGAAGCCACTTAAGATTGTTAGATGACATGTTGGGTTTAGCAGGCAGATATTGAATAAGTTTCTTGATGTCATTTCCTTTAGTAATAGTCATACTTCCAGTCCGACACCCAATGTATGCATCCATAGTGGCAAGCCATTGTCTGCCCAGTATGAGAGGGTGTCCTTCCAGCTTATTTCTAGGGTTAAGAACCAAAAAATCTACTGGGTACTCTCAGGAATCTACATAGACGATAATATCATCCAAGGTCCCTTTTGGCTTTACCACAGATTTGTCAGCTAACTCTAGCATGGTTGGGGTTGGTTTTAATGTGGTTATTCCAAGGAGGGCACATGTTTCAAGTGTTATGATATTTATAATAACTCCTAAGTCCACTAAAGTATTTGGAAAGCTAAGTCCCTGAATCTGAATGGTGACCACTGGGTTTCCAGGATCATCGTATTTGATGGGTATCTTTTTTCCTAAAATAATATCAAAAAGTTTCCCAAGGACATGGACTGTAGGAGGGTCTTTTGAATTTCTTCTAGGTTTCTTGACACATAACTCTTTGATGGTATTAACATAGATCGTTATATCCATGATAGCTTGGAGAAGGGGGATTTTAATAAACAAATTTTGTAGTTCCCCTAAGAGATCGAATTCAGGATATATGGATGGCCTTACTATGGTCAGTATTTCTAGAAATGGAGGAGAAACATTTGAAAATTTATTGGATTCTTGATTCTTAGTCAGTTTATTGGGTGATCGTGTCTCAGTTATAATTACATTAGAAGGGGGTTTTCTTACTGATGCTTCTCTTTAGCAGAATTTTCATCTTCTGTTTGCTCTAAGTCCCTTGGGGGTCCTCTGGAAAAATGGTCCGCCCAGATCTCAAGTGAAGTTCATTGCATTCTAAGGATGGAGGAAAATAGTCAAAAGTATCAAGAATTTCTAAAAGTTGCACATGCATATTGTTTGGATTTGGATTTGGCTGTGCAGGTAGCTAAGGGAATAATGAAGGTGGGGCATTTAGGGGTAACTGAAGTGGTGGTCGTAATGGATGTAGCGGTGGCTATGATTGAGACAACATTCCTACTGATTGATTGATGGGTCTAGAGGGGCGCTGCCAATTTTGGGACCATATTGGCCCCTGAGTGGGATGGTTTGGAAATTACGAAGGATAAAAATTACTCTATGAATTTTACCATGGAGGCGTAGAGTATTGTTGGTTCGACTAAGAAGATCTAGGAAATCACTAATTTGACCAGGGTGATTGGGGATATGGTTGGGGTTTCTAGGTAGTATTGGAATGTTGTTGACCTTTCCAAGTTAGTCCAAGAAACTGTTGTTGATTATATTGTCTGGAAAAAAACATGAAAGGATCTTGAACCATACCTTTAGGGCAATTTTGTCATTGTCTTCATTGTGCCACTAAAAATGTAGGTTCTGGCTCTTTCTATGCTTCTTTAGATATGATATTCAACCCATGGAGAGAGGGGAAATCATTAGTTGAGTGATATTTGGTTTAGATAGCACAGATTTCGAATATCTAGTGGGCATTCCTTATGACCATGCTTCCATTAGCAATGAGGACAAAATATTTCCAATGCCTTTTCTGCTTCATACCACTTTTGCTTCAACTGCAAGACATCCTATTGTGTAGTCAATGTGCTTAATACATCAATTTTAAAATTTTGTAGTAGATTACCAATTTCTGCATGTGTGACTCCTCCACTTGTAGTTCTACTGGTTCTACTGAGTAGATCACGAATCCCAAGCTTAGTCTACGTACTCCCACGCGAACACCTGATACACAATTTCATAATATCATCATACTCTTATTTAGAAATATCACCCTACCCCATTAGGTTAAGTGTTTCTATCCATTCATCCTTCATTCCTCTAATTAGATCATTTTTTCAGTACTTCTATAGGTAGAGTGGTGTATGGGATCTTCGCAAGTTATATTGGAACCTCTCGATATATTCCTTTTCATCTTCCTTAAGTGTCATTTTGAATATTTCTCCCTTTAAGTCTTGGGATCGACAATAATCTTGATATTTAGTAAGGAAGGCTTGTTTCATCTGGTCCCATGAGTTAATAGTACTGCCCCCTAATCCCATGAACCAACGCAATGTTTCTCCCTTAAGAGTTGAAGGAAATAACTTCAGTTTATGGCAGTCAGTAGTATAATCATATCCCCAACATAGAATGTCAAATTCAAATAGAAAGACATCTAGGTCTTCAGAGGATATCCCATGAAAATTTAGAGGATTTTGAAGTGGAATACTCTTCATAGGTGCATTAGCTTATGGAACAACGATAGGGTATTCTATGGTCGAGGTTTGTGTGCCTGAAAGTTGCCATTTCATTTGGTTAAAAATATGCCAATATCCTTTAGGAATGCCAAAATCAGGAGCTACTAACTAAAAGAGACCGATATGATTGTGAGACCTTGAACCTAGTCTAGGTCTTACAACACTACTCAAATCAGGGATTTCAATTCCTTCTTTCACAATGGGTGTCACATGAAATTCTTGCTTAGGGGTTTGAGGATATGGTTCACTAGTCTCACCTCCCCCTTCCTTTAAATTGCAAGAGTGCCCCTCACTCTTGCTAAAAGGATCAAGATGTTTGCTTGGTAAATATTGAAAGTTTTACTCCGACCCTACTATTTCATTGTGAATCTTTGCGTTAGCCACAACCAAATATTCTGCTATTAGAGGGGTGATAACAGTGTAGCCCTTCCTGGATACCATTTGGGGCCTATCGAGGCCTGAGATTCTTCCCTTCAAATGATTTTACCTATAAAGGTCGCTCGCCCAAGGCCAACTTGACCCTAGTTTTAAGTACTTTTTGAAGTGCATATTTGGTCTATTTTTACCTGGTTCCTACGTCTAGTATTATTTCTAGTCATACATACTAAAGAGCCTAAATCTATCAACTGAGGGTAGACACCACCACAAGTTTATGTTTACCAAGGTACGTTCACAGGTTCTTACCTTTCGTATTCAATATCTAACCCTAAAAAAATCAGATATGCAACTAAATATAGTGGCACTCTCTTTTGAAAACCTCCCCGACAACGACACCAAAATATTGAGACAATTAATTGTTCTAAAGGAGTAACTAACTCCCATATATTAATTTGTAAACCTCAGGTTTCATCTGGTTATTTCAAGGTTGTTTTCAAGGTATATGCAAGAGGTAGTGCCAAAATTAACAATAGATAATGCTTTAACTGCAACCAAAGTAACTACAATAAAGAATCAAATCCTAACTTGGAACATGAGTTTAAAAGGTCTAGCTTCTAGGTAGACTATATCTCCTAGGAATCATTCAAAAATACGAATTATAATTACTCTTTTACAAGAAACAAGAAGGAAATCTATCAGATGCTAATTTTTACTTAAGAAACAACAATCACATAATTGAAGGAATAACATTAAGAAACTATACTCTGTGTAATAGAAAATAATAGATAACAGGAAAAGAAAATAAACTTGTGTGAAAACATCAACGATATAGTGATAACCTTTAAGGAACAACAATAAAGCAACAATAATTGTAAATTGAATTATCTAAAGAGCAATCCCAGTAAACTAATATTACGACTATTGATACTGTCCTTACTTAAAACAAAGCATTTGATCTACAATTAATCTAACATGTAGATGTTTAACATGAAAATATAAAATGAAAAGCTAATGATACAAATGAATACAACGCCTCATCCAGGAGCAGGCCCAAACCACTGGAATCCAGCTGCCTTGTAGGAGAAATCAGAACAATAAATTAACTCTCAACAACAAAAACTTGCATTATATTATGAAAGAACGATTATGGTGCTTTAAAGAGTTAATCAAATGTGTACAAAAATATTTTATCCAAAACGCTCTCATTCGGGACATATGTCCCCATCTTTATACCTCAGTCACAAATGATAAAAATAATAAATCTTTTAATAAAGATCAATCCTGAGAATCTAAAGATTCTTAATATGTTCGTTTTCAGTTAGAAAAGGGTCTTAATATTGCCCAGATGAGAGAACCAAGGGATTTGCCCCAAATAGTTTCGCTCGAATAAGAAAAAGTCTCGCCTTTTTCTATAGTTAGCTGAGATAACATCACGTTATCCGATTTTACCACAAACAAACCAGGAAACAACATCGAGTTCCAGCTTTCACAAAACCCCTGTTCACAATAACACTTTTACAACTGAAATAGTTCATCAGAAAGGCGAAATAACAAAAGTAAATTAATCCCTTCTAAAACCTATATTATGCAAGTTAATATATCGTAAATATAAGAAAAGGACAAGAAAACAATATTAAAACTAAGAAATAGGATAAGGGAATCATGACAATTGTGAGAGCCAACAATGCCATCAATGAGGGGCATATGCATGTATCATGTTCAAGATAGTATGGAAAAATTTGGGATCCCCTGAGCTTGTAACTTCATCTATCACATTGACGGCATATGATGGTCTTCCTTCACAACTAGTAAGACTCTTTTAGAATGTCCTGGTGGAACTCATCGGAAAAATAATTCTCATTGTTATTAAAGTCTTGGATTCCCCCTAGAATAAAACATTTTGTTTGGATGAGGTTACATGTATGCCATGAATGCTATAACTTATTTAGTCTTCCAAACTATGAGTTTTCCCCATAATGGAAAAATCATAACCAATGACCAATTAACACATTATGAGTCGAGGGTCTCCACCTCCCTCGAAAATGTGCTTCCATTTGTGTGATCCAAACAATAACTAGTCCCCTATTTCATAGAGTTGGGCCTAGAGTCTTTAAATACCCCCTCTCCTTGGTACATATCTAGGGGACTCCCTAATCATGCCTTTCGTTTCAACTCCTATATGTGTAGTAACCACCTCTTCCTACAAGTCATCATAGGGAAACCAATCCATAAACATAGAAACATAGATGGATTTGATGAGTGATACGACATTTTTAATTTATGTAATCACTCGAACTCACTTCCTATACCCCTTGCCTGGATACATGTTTCGTGAAGTCTTGGTAACACTTACCTTACTAAACATGGCTCTAACATTGTTTGTCTATTTTTTGGCACCGCTTGTCATGTTGGCTATGTTAGTGGTTACTCCCCTTTGACAGAGTTCATTGTCCTCACCTCTAAAGGACCCTACTCCTTCGAAAATACTAATCAACATAAGGAAACCAAAGGGCACCAAAAATTTGGAAGGGAGTGAACAAAAGAAGAAAGAACCCACAACCACAACTACCTCTAGGGTGAAACCCTAGTGTGCCCTTTGCAACATGTTGGGCCATCCCGCCAATCAATTCCCAACATTATATGAATTGAAAGTCCTTATTCATGCCACTCATGCACCCCGATTTCTCACCACCAGATCAATTGATAGAACAACCTTATCACATAATAAGGGTCTATGAACTAACCACCCATGTGCCATGTGTTACCAACAAATACATTATACACATCATTATCTCGATCTCCCATGATATTGAGATGCATTATTATCCCTACATCATGCCTCGATAGTTGCACCATCCTTTCCACCAACCCAGGATGTGGATGATGCACCAAAAACCATTTATTATATTACCAACTTAGTTAACTAATGGGAAGCACACCCTTACGTGCTTTATGTTGAGACCAATCACCTCACTTATATGTTTCCCTTACACATCACATTCCAATAGACCCATAAGATTCCAGCGGCACCTTCCCCACCTCGACAAATCACTCCACCTCGGGAAGAGACTTCTCCTGCAACACCAAGTCCTTTGATTATTCCAACGGTTGAAACCACATTACCACAAGTCCCATGCAAGATTTGTGGTATTCATCCAACAAAAGATGAAATTTACGTTGAGGCACCAACTAACTTGACCATTTCAAGGGAAGCAACCACCTCTAGGATAGTTCCTATGACACTGGCGCAACTATTCAAAGTTCCAATTACCCTACCAACTAGACCTAGGTAGGAGATTGTTCCACCCTCAAGTATTAATGACACACAAATTCAAGAACATATTTTCTATATTTCTTCATCCATAGGAACCATGATACCAATGATCTTCTCATCATTCAACAATGTTAAGACCACTTCCTTCAAAATGAAGATAGCACTACCCTAGGAAACATGGACCCAAACTGTCTATGTTGTGTCCACATCCATTGGTCCTATGGTACCTAGTATGATATAACAGTCTTACATGTTCAATAATACTTCCATGCGCCAACCATTACCTCATGACCCGATGATGACATCACAACCCTTCTCGAGTATCTTCCACTCATATGAGGACATTCTAGAGTCCATGAAAACACTTGAGTGCCCCTTGGATGCCACATGTCATCACTCCTTGTTTTTACCCCAAGGATAATTTAGACATTTGAGTCCACCTACGAATAGTGTGTGCACGGTGGAAACAAAGGATTTCATTCATGCAGGTCATGTCAACCGGGGCATGCGTTATTGAAGAAATAACATTGGGGATAACTTGATCCTAAGAAGAATGTGTCGCTGCAAAGGCTTATTCCAAGAGTACTGTGATATTTTTGCTTTGTCATATGCAAAATTTCCTCGCTTACGCCCCATTATTCTAGAGCACCATGTTGATACATGGACTGACACCTCCTCAACGAGGCAAAGTAGTACCCGTAGTACCCAATAAAAGCCACAACTATCAAAGCCAAAATTGATAAGTTACACAAAGCAAGGTTCATATACCCCATTGCTTACACTTCATGTGTATCTAACCCAATACTTGTCATGAAAAAATAAGGGACTACTTGGATATGAACTAATTTTCAGGATTGAATAAAGCATGCATAAAAGACAATTTTCCCATGCCATTCATTGATCAAGTCATTGATGTGTGTGTGGGACACAATTCCTTCTCCTTCATGGATGGCTACCTAATATAAAATTAAACTCAAATCCACCATACAGATCAATATAAAACCACCTTCACCACCCCTGGGGTACTTTTGCCTTAAAAATGTTGGCGCTACTTTCCAATGAGCTATGAATTACATTTTTCATGATTTGGATCATATTAACCTAGCCTATTTGGATGATCTCAAGGTTATTTCCAAACAATGCTCTCACTGCATAGGATCTCCATATCATATCCCAATTATGTCGACAATACAAACTCTGCTTGAACCCTCTCAAGTGCATGTTTAGCATCTGTGTTAGACGCTTACTTGAATTCATTATTTCCCAACAAGTAATGATGGTGGACCCCATAAAGGTCCAAGTGGTTCACAAGATCACCCCACCATAAACTCTACACCACTTACAAAGCCTCTAAGGAAATTCCAACTTCTTGTTCCACTTCTTTCTTGACTACACCACTTTTTCTCATGACTTTCTTTGTCTTCTCCATCAGGATATCCTTTTCCAATGGGATGAATAAGTGCAACAATCATTCAATGCTTTAAAGGACACGTTATGACAAGAAACATTGCTAAGCCCACTTGAAACCTCTTAGCTTATAAGGTTTCCATTGGAGGAGTGTTAATCCAAGAGGGAGATAATAATAGAGAGCATTCCATTTATTATGTGAGCAAGAACTTGTTGGGCACATATGTTAATTATGAGCCAACTGAAAAAACCACCCTTGCAATTGTGTACACTGTAAAAAAGTTAAGGCATTACATTATCCTTAGGACTGCCATAATATTTGCAAGTTCAAACCCCATGCGATACTTTCTCACTCATAGAATGATGAATCATAAGTTCACTCAATGGATAGTCAGTATGTGGGAATATTAGCTCGATTTTTCCTCACCTAAAACCAATAAGTCCATCATACTTGTATAATTCATCGTCGATCTACCCTTGGATACCAAGGATCCACCAATAAATGACACTTTCCCCAACGAAAATCCCTTTGTCACCTCATCAAATGACCATTGGAATGGAAAAAAATTCATGTACTTGAAAACTCAAAAGTTCCACCCACGTCTCTTACAAGACAATAAGTGATCTATTCACCATTATGCGCCTCATTATCTCCTCATTTGATATGTATGTTATCGATGAGGGATCGATACCATTCTACATTGATGTCTCATGATTGATGAAGTTGAGCAGGTCTTAAATGACTATCACAATGATGCTTGTGGTGGACACCTCTTAGGAATGAATATCACTTAGAAAATTCTTTGTGCAGATTATTTATGGCCCACCATGTTATGCTACTGCATTCAAGTAGTCAAGTGGTGTACTAATTGTCAATTGCCTATAAAATGTCAGCACCTTTGGTTTTGTTACATTCTCTCATTGCAGCCTACCCCTTTTGCAAATAGGGGATCAAATTCATGACTTGTAATCTACCATCAAAAAATGGCCACAATTATAGAGGTCACAATAGAGTACTTCAACAACATGTCCAACACAACAACTTGCTTTTTCTTTAACCATGTCATCATATGGTTTGGGGTTCCCAAGGAACTACTATTTGACAATGGAAAACACTATGAAAATGAAATATTCCAACAACTCTCTCACCTCCTTGGGTTCATTCATGAGTTTGCTTCACCATGCTACCCCTAGTATAGTTGTCAGGTAGAAGTTGTTAAAAAAATCCTCAAGACCATGTTACAATGAATAGTGAAAAAACACAAAAAAATTGGCACAACATGCTATTATCACCCTTGTGGGCATATCAAACATTGGTCAAAATTTCAATAGGTTTCACAACCTTCCATATTTTTCATGGGGTCTATATTTTCCTCCCAATAAAATACAAGATCGCTACCCTGAGCACTGCCCTAGAGTTACTCCCGGACACTGCTCCACTTGAGTAATGGCTTGTATAGTTGGAATGTGTCAATGAAAACCAATGCACTACTCTCCAGCATGAAGATGCCACTAAAAAATGATCCAAAGCAACATATGACTAAAATGTGACCCCTTACACCTTTAGCGAAGGGGACTTAGTTCTATGTGATAATGTCGCCAATGAAACATTATGGAAAGGGCCTTACATAGTCAAAAAATTCCTCCCCAGAGGAGCATAAATTCTCATTGAGCCCAATGGAACATGTCTCAAAGAACCTATGATTGGATCTTCCTAAGAAGGATCCATTCATGAATGAAAACCCTGATATCCATTCAATATTGTTTCATACTTTTTTTTCATATCTTATGCATTGATAGCCTCACCAATGCTTTTTATTTTTATTTTTATCCCTTGATTGCTTCACAGATGGATCACTCACCAACATACTTCATTGGGTTTATGGATGGAACATCTCAGTGGTTATAAAACTTAGCATCAATAGCTCGGGCCATATATTCCCCTGATCAAACCCTACTCCGCAAAAGAGAATACAATATCATTAGAGGCCTTTTGGACGATGCCATCCACCTTAGCATTTTCCACATACATGGTTTACTTGATTCCCAACTTGTTCTCGTATAGTTGAACCATGCCTTCCAAGTACATGATGCTCACCTATTTTGGAAGTACTTGCATGCTAAGTCGTTGGTACAAAGTTTTTATCATATCACTTTTTCACATATACCACAAAATCAAAACCAAGTCATCGAAAACATAACAAACCATATCCTAGAGTGGCAAGAATCACACTAACTATCAATACCATCAAGAAACATGTCAAATACACAACACATAATGCATCCACACCAAAGAAGCACAACATCATAAGCATCCACATCAATGAAAAAAAAGGTATATCATAAAATCAACATCACACACACACATATGTGTGTGTGTAATCAGATGATGTACAAATGGGGGATTGTGAATTGTCAAAAAGTAAGATGTAGCAAAAAATCAGAGGAGCATTCTCATGATGGGTTCTTTGCCTAGTACAAGTAGAATGTCTAGGGAAGAGGTAGTTCTAGAGCACCACCTTGTCCTGTAGGTAGGTCATGTCCCACCCCTCAGTGAGGAGACAAATCAACATGGTAGTTACTACTAGCATTGCTACCCTCCATAGTGTTGGTCTCCACTCATGTTGTGACATCACCATGGAATCCACTATGTCATCCTTGAGCATAGCCTAACTAGACTCATGGATACCCATAAAATATATTAGTGTGAGTGAATTTGTGTCCCTCTCATTGAGGGTAGCCACTTGAGTCCTCATCCTCTAGATCTCTTCATCATCAGGATATGATTGGGCCCCATCACACACCAGAGGGGCATCCATACCTATGTTGCATTGGCCTTGTTACCACATCCTATTGGGTCCCTCATGCTCTCCCTCGAGAAGTTGTACCCGCCCAATCAAAACTAGTCTTGATGGATGATCTCCCCTATATGGATGAACACACGTTAATGGAATCTTCTAACTGTGAGGTCCCAGATATATAAAGCACAAGAAAACATAATGTTAGCATCATCATATGAAAACAAAATGACAGAAGGAAATAAAGTAGATAAAAATCACATCACAGACCTAAGGGTCCCCACCTCTCGCATGGGGGTAGAGGCATATCTAGATTTCCTTGGAAATACATCCTCATGTAAGGGAACTCTAGGATAATCTATGGCATATGTAGCCACTATTGGTAGACTATTGTTATAGACATATTTAGGCACTGCAACCCCAAACTCACATGTCCATAAACTGAAGGCTCTTTAACCCCTAAAAGTGTTGTTTCATACGCTAAAGGATCATGGTCAACTGATTACATCATTTCCCAGAAGTTCCACCTGAAAAACCACTCAGAACTGGCCAAAATTAGACCATACTGACTGCTCCATGGTCAAGGTGTGATGCATACTGGCTGCTACACTAGCCAGGTGCGATGCATACTGAAAGAGCCTTCTGTGGGGTGCGATGAGCAAGAATAGACAAATGACAAAGACAGTTTGCTAAGTGGATGATCATGGAATCTTCCAGAAACTTCTCATATGACACTTGCCTCTCTGAATTCGCCTAGGGATGAATAAGAGATCAATGAAATCTCCAAGTGGAACCAAGAACTACCAGTGGAATGACACTAATAAAAAGCCCAGAGCTGACTCACACCCTTGCAAGACATCTATAAATGGATCCCTCATCTGAGAGATCTAAAGGTTGGAATTTTGTAATTTGTAAGGAAGTGTTGTTGGTTTATCTGTGAGAAGGAACATTGTATTGTTGGGTGATCATGTTTTTCATGATGTGAAGAGGGCTTTGATGCTGGGAGGATGATGCTGGATCAGACAGTTGGGTTGTAATCCTCTCTTCTACTATTAATAAAGTTATTTGAGTTTTCCTCCATATAATCGTGTATTTGTGAATCTTGTTATTTGTGAATGCAATTGTATGGTCAATGTATTTCTGATTCTGCATTGTTTATGATATTATAGATCGAGATGCTTTGATGGTGTTTTGTTGCTTTGCCTCTACAGGTATTCTCTAAAGTGGGACAAGTAGGAGAGGAGTGGCAAGCTCTATCAAGGGAGAGAGGAAACAAGCAAGGAGCCAAGCAGAAGATCCAGGTTGGTCCCCCTTTGCTTCTCTCTTATCTGTCATACATAAAGGAAATCACAAATTGCTTTGATTGTTTGTTTCTAAGATAGCTACCCGTCTTAGTGGGACTAGCAGATCGAAAAGACACTAGTTTTCCCAGAAACAAAATGGCGACTCCACTCGAGAGTGAATAGTTTGTTTGTTTGTTATTGTTGTTTGCTTTATAAACTACAGACGGAGCCTGAAGTTAGCCAGCTAACCTTTGAATTTCTCTTGCTATGCAATTGCAAAGTAGATGAATGTTGCTTCAGTCAATCTCTGGGTTGGTTTATGAACTGAACATCTGACTTACAAACATTCTAAGCATCCTCGTGGTAGCTCAATAACCTCTTGAGATCATACCCCTGTACTTTGTTTTTACTGTCCATCATAGCTTAGCTGAAATAACTGAACTTAGCTGAAAATTTTGAGCAAAAACCAAACTTAGTTTCGCTCCTTGGTCCATCGCACTGTCTGTAACTAGCAGCTTGTATACATCGCACCTCCCGTGTGTTGCAGGTGATATGCATCCCTGTTTCCTTGAAGGACAGGTGCGATGACTGAGTGATACTGTTTCTCTCTTTGGAATTTGGTTTTTTCTCCTTGTTTTCAGCTCTATTCAGTAGTTTTGCTGCTTATGATTAGTATCTCATTGCTGAAGCCTCCTTCCTTTACATTATTCAACCTCTATTGATTAGGATTTGTAAATGTTTTTATGTATTTTTCCATCATTTACTATCCTCCTTTGTCGAAAGTAGCTTAATCGAACTGTCGTTTTTGATGCAAAAAGTGTCGTGACTGTTGTTTTGAGTCAAAAAAGAAGAGTGTCGTAAAGTCTTCCTCCTCTAGATAGTCGATTGTACTTTTGTCATTTTATTTGATTTGGATTGTTAATATTTGAAGTGTCGAAAGCAATTTTCCATTTGAAATCAAAAGTGTCGTTTTAGTTTTCCTTTCGTTTTGAAAGGAAATTGTCGAAATGTCACTTTGAAGAAAATAATTCAGATCTGTACTTAGTTTTCCTTTTGAGCATTCTCACATTAAGGAAACGAAAAACAAATACATGCATTTGCATTTGCATTTAGACTGTGTGCGAAAGATGATTTAGGAAAAGTGCATTTAGTGTGTGCTCTTTTCTCTCTGTTGAAAGAATCGTACTCTTCTTTCCTTAGTAGCTAGGATTTTCATTGCCAAAACAAAATAAACGACTGTTTATCATTTTAGATTGCATATTTAGGAATTTTACATCTACATCACGCGGTGAACCTTGAAATACAAACTTCTAAGCAAGATCAACTCTAAAATAAATCTCAATGAACATAAAAACGCTTTGGAACCTAATGCAACACATCTAGAAGTCTAGACTAGAGACGTGTTCTGGCATTGTAAAACTTGGTAACTATTGTTTTCATCGAAGGTTGGGTGATTCCTCCTCTTTGATATGACAAGTGCCAGTACGGACTTGTGCTCCCCGTACCGTCAAGTATATATTAGGATACCACAATAGGTTGATATCCTTTATCCTTAGGAAGCCGTGTCTGCCTCCCTATCGATCGCAATGCACTGAACACAACGTTCAGGAAGATTGACTGCCGTACGTAAAGTCCTTGGTAATTTCTCTTTAATTTACCACCAAGGTGTATATTGCAGTTTTGCGATTGGTTTGGTAATCCATCTGTCTAGATTTCCAAAGTAGTCACTTTCGTTCCTTTTCGACTCCTTAAAAGAAAAGGTCCATTTGAGCACTTGTCACTTCAGGCTCATTAAAAATCGAAGGCGACTAGAGCCATCTTTAGCTTTTTCTCGACTCTTAAAAATTGAAAAAATCAAAGTTGTGTCAAAGCGTCATTAAAATTTATTTAAATCGGAATAACTTTTTCCCTTTAATTTTGAGTTGATCAAGTAATCCGCAATTGTGGAAGAAAGTCAATCAAAACCCCATCGTTCACGGAGACTAGCGAGTCAACCGTATTTGACTCCCGAAATGAAACCATTCCAGGCAAAACGATCTCGTTTAACTGAGTCGAATTCTTCTGGTTTATTTGAAACTTGTGTTTCAACATCATCAGAGACTCCAGTTACTTCGATCATTTCTGGTACATCTGCCTTTACAGAAGAAGTTCCGCAGTTACGATAGGACATTAGAACTGATCCTAGTGTAACGGTAGACACCTCTATTCCTGAAACAGCTCCATCTAGGGCTGACCCAGAAAACAAAGTTCACTTACCTGAAAATCTGGAAGTTGAGTTCCAGAATTCAGAAGGTGTCACCCCTCCAGTATCTGTCATTGTAGAAGCTATACCTTCTTCGGCTCCAACAATATTTTACGGACCTGACGGTCTACCTCTTCCACTTGGACTGATTGCCATAGAAGAGATTGTAGAGGATCTTCCATCTAGTACCTCATTTCATTTTGGAACTGGGATCCACTTATACCCTTCTATTACAGAAGTTAGTTCTTTTAATCATCCTTCATCACAAGTTCCTGTCGAATCGCTAGGAAATATTTTGGATAGGCTAAATATGTCTGAACAACCATCAACTTCTAGGACTGTGTCGTCTGATACAGCTACAACAGAACTTCCTGCTACCACTCCGACGATGTTTGCTGGTATACCATCTGTCCCAACTAGTCATCAATTACTAGATGGAGTCCACCCAAGGACTGTTTCGATGACATGGTTTGTTCCTACTTGTTCGTTCAGAATCCTGTCTGGCATTTATTATGTTCAAACTCAGAAAATTGATCCTGCATACCAATTTCAATTTGGGCAATCTAGTCTTCAAAGGCTGATCTATCCTTTGAGCACCAGACTGCTTCCATATGGGGGGCAGTATGCTTTTTCGTTGTTCCCTCTTGGAGAACAACCATATGAGAGTTCACAACAAAATTCAGGTCAAAGTGGAATTACATCCAGTGGTTGGATACCGATACTGCCTCAACAACCAAGAATTGTATATTCAATGCAACCAAATTAACCTGTGTCGAATATTCCCACTATACTAGCTATTGTGACTGTGTCACAAGTACAAGCACTGCCTGTTGTATGCCAACCTCAAGTCTCTCAGGTTGCAATACAACAGCCTCTTGTCTCTACGGCTCAATCACAATCTCAGGTTAGTGTTTCCTTACTTGGAACGACTCAGGCTCAAATGGGTACTATCACCCCACATCTTGGTTAATCATCCAGTATTGAGCAATAGCAAATGGTCTAACAACCATGGCTGGTAGAATATCAACAACCGCAATTCGAACAAGCTTACCAAGGACTTGAGAAACAAGGCTTTGTAGGTAGTGGACAACCGCATTTTCAAAACGGTTATCAACAACCATACTATAATGGTTATGCCCATCAACCTTATCAAAGTTATCAACATCAAATACATTATGCTGGTATGCAAAGACCTACTACTCAGGCAATCCCATCTTATCCTGGGTATGCTTCACCAAACCTGAATCAACAGTTTCCTTTTGTGGCGACTCTAGAATTACTAGATCTGAACCGGCTAACAAATGATCCAATTGCTTACGCCCCGTGGTCGCCAGCGATTCCTCATAAACTTCCCTCTGATATTCCTAAATTCAATGGAAATCCAGGTGAAGATCCATCGAATCACGTAATGAAATTTCATTTGTGGTGCTCATCAAACAACCTCAATGATGATTCGATTAGGCTTCGCCTTTGTCAATGAATGCTAACTGGTCTGGCAAAAAAATGGTTTATTAAATTGCTTAGAGCCTCGTTTGATAACTTCAGCACCGTTGCCACTACCTTTTTAACCCATTTTCAGTTACCCATAAGGTACGAGACAGGGACAGAACTCCTTACTAATTGTAAACAGACAAAAACAACTCACATATCTGATCATATTCATGAGTGGTAGCGTCGTTGTCAAATGGTAAAGACGTATGTTCCTGATCAGCTTTTAGTTGAATGGTTTATAAAGTCATTATTGCCCTCTATTACAGAGGATGTGGCTAAGGGAGGAGTTGTCACTGAAGAGCAAGTCATTGCTCGTGCACAATATTTAGACTTGATCTATACTTAGTCTGGCATGCTTTATGACAAAATTCCTGATGCTCCTAGACCAGAACTTTTCGTTCCTCCTCCTCCTAAATCAAACAGGGACTCTCATGTTGGCGATGGCGTGATCGTTACCACGAGCACGAAAACTACAAAGGCTCCATCCAAAAAATCCCTTGCAGTCTCTAGTCAAAAATCAAATGAAGAAATTCTTGCCTCGGAGGTCAATGCCGTGTCATCTAACAAGGGCAAAGAACCAAAGCAACCAGGGGGCAAGAAGAAAGGGAAAAACAAAAAGAAGAAATAGGAAGATTCGACTCCTGAGAAATCTTCTTTTCGACTCCTGAGAAACCCTGCTGGGCGAAAGAAACCTAATCATCCATGTTTCATATGTAATGAGGACCATTATATGAAAAATTGTCCACATTGGACTGAGGTCACTAAATTCTTAAAAACTTCAAATATCTCAGCGATATTGACTGATCCGTTTCCAAACCCAGAAACTAATCTGGTTACTATCGATCATGCTTCCCCATCCCAAGTGCTTATGTTATCCATCTTGAAACAAAAAAATGATGCTTTGATATCGACAAGGAATAAAGATTATGGGAATCCACAGTCGTCGAACAACAAGGATACATATTAACCCAGTAGTTCGACAACAACTTCGCCAGAAGTTGTTCCACCCATCATTCATGAATTAACTATAAAACCACCAAAGGGAGCAGTACATAAATCGACATTTAATCCTCGTGCCTGAGCAGCATAGAATTATAATATAGTGGAGGATCTGGCCCAATAGCCATTCGCTATGTCGACACTTGAAGTACTGCAGAATTGCCCCTCCCAAAAGCAGGCTTTGTTATCAGCGATAGGTGGGATTGATCCAACAGATTCCAATCTGGTGGACTTTAATCATAAAGGATACGAACCTCAGTTACCGGCCCAGCTCGCTTTCCTTGTACAGGTAAAAGCCCTCAACAAAACTATTCATCGAACAATCATTGATGAGGGGGCATCTACCTGCATTATGTCAATGAGTTGCTGGAAAAATTTAGGCTCACCACCCTTGTCACGATCATCAACGACGTTAAAAGCGTTCGATGGAAGGACATACACGCCATATGAGATATTAAGTAACTTGCAAGTTGAACTGGGGGGCAAGACAATAGAAATTGAAGTCGAGGTCATTGATGGAAACCTTGACTACAATATCCTACTGGGCAGGCCTTGGATTTATGCTATGGCCGCCGTTGTGTCAACATATTTAAGAAAGATTGCATTTCCTTTCCAAGGAGGAATTACAATCATTGACCAACTAACCTTTTTCCCCAACAGTTCACAAGCTACTGGAAGCATTCCATTGATCCATGGAAGCTCTCAATTGCTTCAAAATGTCAGAGTAGGTCTCCTAAAAGACCCTGCCTTAATGGGTACTTTTGCCCTCCCGCCTCCGAGTAATCTGGCGGAAGTGGCCACAGTGGAAACCTGTCATATGATATCTTCTACATCATCAAAGATTAAGAAGAATTCTGAACATTTTGTTAGTATGGATCATCGCCAAGTGTTGCCCCAAGCCCTATAGGGTTGTTGTAGCAATCAATATTCTGGGCATGGGCGGCAAACCCAAATCAACACTCAGCCAGTGTTTGGATAGACAGGTCTCTAGAGTATGGCACCTCTTCTGATCCTTGGTCTCGTATACATTCTACGGACGAAGGAATCATTCAATCAATGATGATAAATGAGGCACCATGGGAAGATTACCACCATCGTTCCCATCTTCAAGATAACAACGAAGATTATTCCAGCGACCTTAATCATCCTTCAGTTTTTGATTTTCTATCAAATATTGTAAATACGGTGGATTCCGAGCGAAATCTGTCCAATATTGAAGAAACTATAGCCATTAATATCTCGACCAAACCTAATGTTGTAGATAATATTCATGTTGGCAAATCTTCTTCTCCTTTAGAACTAGAAATATACTGCGCGCTCTTTCGCGTATTCAGAGATGTCTTTGCATGGTCATATGAAGAAATCCCAGGCATTGACTCGAGCATCATTGAACATGAAATCAAGATGTATCCAAATGTCAAACCAGTATGACAACGACTTCGACCGGTTCACCCGAAGAAATCCTCTGCCATTAAGGCAGAAGTTAAAAAACTTTTACATGCTGGTTTCATTTACCCTGTTCCTCTCACTGATTGGGTATCGAATATTGTTCCTGTTATGAAAAAGCAAGGAACGATTAGAGTGTGCGTCGATTACAGGGATGTGAATCAAGCTTGTCCAAAGGACAACTACCCTACACCCTTCATCGACTAGATAATTGATGAGTGTGCCAGATGCAAAATATTTTCATTTATGGATGGATTTTCCGGATACAATCAAATCAATATCCGCCCACAGGATCTGTCAAATACTACATTTATATGTTTGTGGGGCACATTCACGTACCGCAAACTACCTTTCGGTTTAAAAAGCATAGGGGAAACATTTCAAAGGGCAATGAACTACGCCTTCCATGACATCAAGCACATCGTTCAACTGTATCTTGATGATCTACCGGCTCATTCGCGAAAGCGAATTGATCATCCGCAGCATTTGAGGGCCATATTTCTACGTTGCCGACACTATAAGATACGACTCAATCTGCACAAGTGTGTTTTTTGTGTTGGTTTTGGTCGATTACTTGGTTTCATAGTTTCTAAAGACGGACTCGACTCGACCCAAGTAAGGTTCAGGCAATCCTTGACATGCCTCCACCTTCAAATTTGCTTTAGATTCAGAAACTCCAAGGGAAAGCCAACTTTCTAAGGAGGTTCATTCCAAATTACGCCGAAATTGCTAAAGGTTATACGTGTCTTTTGAAAAAATAAGTACCCTTCAACTGGGATCAGGTTGCACAAGCTTCCTTTGATGCTTTAAAAGGTTCCCTAGTAAAAGCATCATTAATGTATGCTCATGACTATCAAAAAGACTTTAACCTGTATCTCGCTGCTACAGATACAACCATCGCAATGGTTTTAGTACAAGAAGACAATGGAATAGAACATCTTGTGTATTATTTAGGCCGCAACTTAAATGATACAGAAAGAAAGTACTCCTATGTTGAAAAGTTGGCTTTATCAGTTGTTCAAGCAGTATAGAGATTTCGACACTATATACTTTTTCGGAAAACTACCATTTTGTCAGATTGCAACCCTATGACCTACATTCTGTTGCGTCAATTTCTAGGGGGAAAATATTCAAAATGGATAGCCATTTTGCAAGAGTTTTATCTGGAATTGACCAAATCCAAATAAAAAAAATCTCTAGTCTTCGTGGAGTTACTTTGTGATCTCCCATCACCGTCCAATGATTTAACATCTAAAGCGTCAATCGTGGATGAAACTCTGTTTATGATATCGTCAAGAGACCCATGGTACGGAGATATATTGATCTATCTCCAAACCCAAACATTTAGGCCTAACACCTCTCGCTCAGAATAGCGACGTACTCGATACCAAGAAAAATACTACATGATCGTTGGTGATACACTTTACCGTCGTGGTGTCGATACAATTCTGCGAAGGTGCCTCACGCATGAGGAGGCCGAAAAAGTCCTGAATGACTGTCATTCAGGCACATGTGGGGGGCATCTATCTGGTTACGCTACTGCACAAAAGATCTTACGAGCTGGTTACTTCTGGCCTACTATCTTCAAAGATTGCATAATTGCAGTCAGAAGTTGCCATGCTTGTCAGATTTTTGATCGCAAAACCAGATTACCACCTGCACCGCTGCATCTAGTAGTTGCTGTTGGGCCATTCGCCAAATGGGGCATAGATTTCATGACATGTAACCCCACCTCGGCCGGGGGGCATGGGTATATCATAGTCGCTATCGACTATTTTACAAAATGGGCCAAGGTGATGCCTACATTAAACAACAGCGGCGAAACGACTGCTCTTTTCTTTTTCAATCATGTAGTCTCTAGATTTGGTGTTCCATAGGCTATAGTTACAGATCATGGATCGCATTTTCATAATCACATGATGGTCGAATTCGCTGCCAAATTAGGACTGTCCTGCGACAGTTCTACTCCATATTATCCGCAAGCTAATGGACAAGTTGAGGCCATCAACAAATTCCTGAAGCGCATGTTGCAGAGAATGATTGGAGTCCACAAATGGAATTTACATGTAATCTTGTACTCAGCTCTATGGGCATATAGGAAATTGGTAAGAAATGTGACCAGATTCACACCCTTTCAGTTGGTGTATGGCCTGGAAGCTGTCTTACCAATTCAGTGTGAAATTTCATCTCTCAAGCTTGCAATCGATCTACTTCCCAAAACTTCAGAAGAAGAGGCTCGTTTCTTGGAACTAATCCACTTGGATGAAACCCATCGTGATGCTGCACTGGCTAACGAAGCACATAAGAAACGTGTCAAAGCGCAATTTGACAAGAATGTCAAGCCTCGAGTCTTCTCAGAAGGTGACTTGGTCTTGCTTTACAATCAGGACTCCGACAAATTGGGAGCAGGTAAGTTCGAACCCTTATGGATGGGTCCCTACATTGTTAAACGAGTTCTAGCAAAAGGAGCCTACGAGCTGGTAGATTACGATGGAATTCCACTGTCACAACCCTGAAATGGGTTGTATCTTAAGCAGTGCTATGCTTGATCAAGTGTAGTAATCTCTTTATAGATATGCTTTTGTTACATTTTGTTTTCGTCGAGAGTTGCCATTTTGGTTAGGTAATCCACTTTGCATTGGTTGTAGATGTCGGACTTTTTGGAAACATTCATTAGGTATGCTGACAGAGCTAGTTGTAGAATGCGGAACCTATCTTCTGCAGCCTGGGCCATTTTTGCTCCAAGCGGTGAGTTAGTGAGTTTTAGGGGGATATGTATTGGTCAATCAACAAACAACATCGCTGAGTACAACGCGTTGATGGAGCTTCTCTCTGATGCCATTTCACATGGCATATGCTGACTTGTTGTTAGGATAGATTCGCAACTCGTCATTCTACAGCTTACTGGCGTCTATTCAGTTCGGAACCCAGCTATCTATCGTATGTTCCTAAGAGTTAGGATTTTGGAAAGGCAACTTGATTCCATTCAATATCAACACATTTCTAGAAACTTAAACACATTAACTGATTCATTAGCAAATTATGTGTTGGACAGACATTTGCAACATTCGTAAAGAAAAGCATTTCACATCAACACTTGCACCTGGATCACATAACTTAACCAAAATAAACTCCGAAAATAAAAAATATATAACCGTTTATAGTTTCACATAATGTTTTGTGTACAAGGAAAAATTGGTCATGCGACCAAGAAACTCAAAAATGAATGCAGAAAAACATCCTAGACTAATGGTTCTGGTAATAACATGTCACCGCCTGTGCGATCATACGCAAGAGCCTAGTCCATTGACTCGACACGCCTGTAGTGTGGCGCTATAGCCTCAGAGGTAACTCGTCGATCCTCACCTAAATACCAAGAGTGAGACCCTCGATCTGATCCTGCATCAATGCCAGGGTCTCCGCCATGTCCAGATCGCGAAGGACAACCCTCCCTACAACCTCTCCTGCTGGAACGTCAGCTGCCACCCTTGGGCGTGCCGCTGGTCGCTCTGGCCCAATGTTTGCACACACATATGGGTTCAATTAGTCTTGATAACATTTAAAAACACAAAAACATCATAAAACTGATAAAAAAAGATATGGTCAAACCATTTTACCCATAACACTCCACTGCTCGCCAGCCGGTAACACCAAATCTGGGTCGCCTCAGAAATCCAACCCGACGTATGGATACTCCGTGAAGACCATCTCCTGACGGTCGAACCACTTGAAGAAGGCATCATAGAAAGAAATTTGTGACTAACCAGCATGTCTGACCATGAGATCAACCCACCTCTGCATCCATGGTTCCCTCGGCGCTAGCAATCCTAGTGAAATGTACTGAGGCTGCATCAGTGGAATCCTCTCCAAGGCGAAAGCAGTCAAAATGGAACCATAGCCAAAGTTCTTGGATCTTCCATTCTTTACCTTGGAGAGCTGTTCTTTTATCACCAGAAGTACCACCTCGCACCAGTTGAATACCTTTAGTTCCAAGCATTCCAGAGCATACTGCACATAAGACCTGTTTGCCAAATGAAGAGCCACGCTACCAGCCAATTTAGCAAAGGTGAATAAAATGGTCCTTAGGGACTGATCAGTGACATCCCAGATATTGATCTTGCTGTCTCTGCTAGGCTGAGATCCATCTCTAGAAAACTGACGCATATAATCTCTCACTGATTCACCTCCATGGGCGAATCCCGACAGTGAAAGAGGGGCAGCACGCCTCGATAACCCCGTCAAAAAGTATATATCCTTGACTGTTAGTGGAATAGATTTGCCTCTAATTTGGAATACCTGGTTGATCGGATCCCAAGCATTGAGAAAACACTGCAACAAACAGATTTTTTGCCTCATGCTAGATATACGGAAGAATTTGAGCAAACCACAGTTTCGCAATACAGTAACAGTAGCTTGATCATGTAAGGCAATCATGTCCTCTTCTTCATGTTCATGTTCATGCCATGTAATGACCATCTTGATCCAATAAATATCTGAGTCACAGACAAAAGATGAATTAGGATCCTGATTTGAGCAAAAACAGGAAAAAATTTCATGAAAAATCACTATGTAAACTTTCCTTTCTACGCCCATCGCACCCTGCCTGTTAGCAAGGTGAGATGCATATTGACTGGCCAGTGTCCAGCTCAGTATGCATCGCACATTTCGATGCAGGCCAGGTGCGATGGATGGATAACAAGTTCTTTAAACCCCAAGGGCCCAGAAGTAAGGAAAAAATTGCTCAAAATCAGAAAAGAATGGAATGAAAATGAAGAGCTCAGGGTTAGCTCCTACCTGGTCCTGACAATGCGGAGAATAGTCCACTGGATCTCACGAAATCAGCTGATGAAATTTGAGGAAGAAAACCACTCTAGAGCTCCAAAATCTAAAATTTGAAATGAAATGGTAAAAATGAGGTAAAACTACTTTTTATGTTACTACTCACATACTTCAAGTAAAATGTTAGTTTTTAATTCATTTTTCAGGCATATATATGTATGTATTTCTAATCAATTTGATGGAGCAAGTGAGAAGGTTGAACGACCGATAAAAGAATCTGACGTGTTAAATGGTGATTTGAACATCTTTGACCACTATCATGAGCAATGTTTCCGCAAGGTTCAAGCTCGTTAAAAAATAAACCCGCCACTAAGCATAGTTTCTTCCGATTCAAGCTCATTTAAAAATGAGTCCACCCTCGGTAAATAACCTTTGTGATTGCCCTGCTATCAGCCTTTTGAGCCTTGGTTGTGTTCTTACCATCACCTCCATTCTTTTGGCCGATCATACACTTCCACTTGATTGTTTACCCTTTTGAGGAACAACTGCGACGAGTGGTTCTGTCAGCCACCCTCTTCACACTGCCATGTTTTGAGAAGTTCCAAACTTACCTGGAACCAGTTGCTACCCAAAAACACCACTCGTTCCTAAAAAACGAGTCTCTTTTAAACTCTTTTTAGACTCGTTAAATATAAAAATATTGTCGAGCTATTGGCCTTTCTAGCTCGTTAAAGTAAGGGGAAGCGCCATCCCTCCTGTATTTTAATCTTTTTGGACCCGAGGGATTATCAAACAAAAAGATCGAGTGCTTGTCTTTTTCGGCTCGCTAAAGCGATCGAAAAGTCATCCCTTTCGTATTATTTTATACTTTTTCAGACTTTAGGGATTATGATATGAAAAAGGACTGTTGGAGTTTCCTTTTCGTCCCTTTTAAAACTCTCTAAACACGAAAAGGACTGAGTTACCTTTGTCGTTAAACTCGTTAAAACAATAGCGACAAACTTGTCGCCCAGACAAGAACGCGTTTCACTGTCGCTAGGCTCACTAAAACATAGCGACAGGTTTTCCTGAAGGGAAAATTATAGAACAAGCATATGTTATCCTCCTTAAGCTTGACAAAAACAAAGAGGTACTGGTCAGCAATGACTAGGGAAAAAGGGAAGAAAACTTAAAGAATTTTAATGGTAGCAGGTCGCTCTTGAACATGACACTTTCACTCCATCACCATGATTGAGTCGAGTTGCGTTATTTCGTTCACCGGTCATATCACCATTGGTCCTCCGTACCATCCATATTTTGGGGTTAACACTACCAATCCATCTCAGTGTCACCAACATGTTCAAGAGAAGTCATTCAGAGAATTCACCATCCAGCAAACGCCGCATCGACCGCAATACCTTCACCCTTCATTTTTCATGACCGCCATTCCTGAACCTTATATCACCATATTGTTTTCACCTCCAGAAGATATTTTTGTTCCGTTTTGAGTCGTATATGTGGAATACATTAAGGCCCTCCTACGGCGAGCCACTTCTTGTCGACATTAGCTCATTATCCAAGAAGTTGACTTAGAAACAACCCTTTCAGTACTTTAAAGCTTGCATGCCTTAATGGCAAGTTTCTCACTTCCGGCGATGGGTTTACATCAATGGCCTTTGGTCGAAAGATTTTGCGTGGTGTTAGACATCAGATCATATATTCACACCACATGAATTGTATTGTAGTACCTTGAGGGTCATTATCATTATCGGTGATTCCTCTTGCGCCCGTTAACAGCTTACATTATTGGCTGGTAATCAGGCGATGTCTTTCCATGTTCGACTTCAAAACATCTTTTCACATGGATCAGCTTGTACATCGGGCAAAGATTGAATGAGTTTGAAGACCCCAGATCTAGTTTCATCCATTCGGGCTGTGATATATTCAGGAAAATAAAGACATCAATTGTACACAGAAGCTACACAGATAGTCATCTAAGCCAGGGAAGACTCTTCATGCGAAGAATCACCAGTTTGCAACAGCAGACGATCGTCTATCCTATGTACATGAAAATGAATTTACAAAGCTGAGCATGGGAATGCATGCCTCAGCTAGATCATGAAAATAATATGATGATGATGTATTGTATTGTATCTTATACAGGTCACCTTCCAGTTCGAATACCTCGGATCCTCATGATAAAGCATTTCACCCGACATCAAAAGATTTACGACCTCATGCTTTAGGGGGCAACTGTTATAGACATATTTGGGCACTGCAACCCCAAACTCATATTCCATAAACCGAGGGCTCTTTAACCCCTAAAAGTGTTGTTTCATACCCTAAAGGATCATGGTCAACTGATTACGTCATTTCCCAGAAGTTCCACCTGAAAAACCACTAAGAACTGGCCAAAACTGGACCATACTGACTGCTCCATGGTCAAGGTGCGATGCATACTGGCTGCTACACTAGCCAGGTGCGATGCATAGTGAAAGAGCCTTCTGTGGGGTGCGATGACCGAGAATAGACAAATGGCAGAGACATTTTGCTAAGTGGATGATCATGGAATCTTCCAGAAACTTCTCATATGACACTTGCCTCTTTGAATTCGCCCAAGGATGAGTAAGAGATCAATGAAATCTCCAAGTGGAACCAAGAACTATCAGTGGAATGACACTAATAAAAAACCCAGAGCTGACTCACACCCTTGAAAGGCCTCTATAAATGGATTTCTCATATGAGAGATCTAAAGGCTGGAATTTTGTAATTTGTAAGGAAGTGTTGTTGGTTTATCTATGAGAAGGAACATTGTATTGTTGGGTGATCTTGCTTTTCATGAGGTGAAGATGGCTTTGATGCTGGGAGGATGATGCTGGATCAAACAACTGGGTTGTAATCCTCTCTTCTACTATTAATAAAGTTATTTGAGTTTTCCTCCATATAATCGTGTATTTGTGAATCTTGTTATTTGTGAATGCAATTGTATGGTCAATGTATTTATGATTCTGCATTGTTTATGATATTATAGATCGAGATGCTTTGATGGTGTTTTGTTGCTTTGCCTCTACAGGTATTCTCTAAAGCGGGACAAGTAGGAGAGGAGTGGCAAGCTCTATCAAAGGAGAGAGGAAACAAGCAAGGAGCCAAGCGGAAGATCCAGGTTGGTCCCCCTTTTCTTCTCTCTTATCTATCTTACATAAAGGAAATCAAAAATTTCTTTGATTGTTTATTTCTAAGATAGCTACCCGTCTTGGTGGGACTAGCAAATTGAAAATACACTAGTTTTCCCGGAAACAACTATCCTAATCTAGAATATTCCCACCTCTCCTCCCCCCTCGTGGAGCATGAGCTTCCCCCATATCATGATTCGAGGAAAACGAGGAGGGGTCACCGACAACTTGATCAGGGGTCGTAGCACGAAGACCCGCTAAAGAAAAAGGTTGTAGAAGAGTGTGCCAAAATTGAACTCCCGAATCTCTTCCCCTATCACCTGGTTCAACTATGAGACCAACCTCCCATGGAGCAAGTGTTCCTAGTCATAGAAGGTGCCCCTATGCACTCTTTCTAGTACACCATGCTAGAGGTTAGTAATCTTGAGATGGGTTGTCCCACTAAAAATCCTCATGATCATTGTATCCGCCACTCAAAAAACAACATTATGTATCACAAATATCGAGATCATGCCTCCCTCTACTTCCTCGACTATGAAATGTTTCCCGACTCACTCCTCCAAAGACATCATTAGTCATGGAAGCTCAAAAAACACCTTCTACCCTCGTGATTGCAACCTAGTTAAGAAGTAATATCCACCTTAGTGGATATCCTGAGGTTCTCCCCACAAAAATTCAACACACCTCAGTGTAGGCCCCATATACCTGTAACACCCTCCTCCCACATCTACCCAAGTAACTGGCCAACTGGGGTAAAGATGTGACAAGAGGCTACTATCATTGGAATTTACCTCCTATGTGACCTTAAGGAATTGGAATTGAAAGAAACACAACAAACATAACTTCCACATCAGCTATAGGACCCCTGAGAACCATGCCGACACTTCAGGAAACTTGCCCCTAGGTTCCACTGAAACTTTTGATCACTTACCCTCTAGACGCTCTCATGCTATGGGCATGCCAACGTCCAGGGATTGCTGGAAGCTCTCACAGGCCTGCATGCCAATGTTGAGGGACCAATTTGTCTAGTTATGTGTCAGGATCCCCAGGATTTGAGCCACTTTTTCCGGCCCAGAGCCCAGGTCACTGCCCATAATGGAATGATATCTTAAGATCAGTAAATTAACAGGGAAACACTGAAGTAGAAGAAATTAGTTAAACAATTCCTTAACCAAACCCCTACTAGCCATGGTGGCCATTTCATCAAACATATAAAAAACATGCAATCTACAAGTGTAAACAAAAGAATTACGCATAGGGATCTCATACTTATCTGAGAATCGCTAAGAACCATTGTTCCTTCATGTCTTTTGCTGCATTATCATCTATTAGGTCATAGATACATTGTCCATTCATTTAAAATTAAAAAGATACTAAGCTCCATACATAACTGCTGTCATAAAACATACATATAACCAACATAATAATGTTGGGGTGCAGGAATTGCGGTTAGGCAGACTCCTTCAACACTTAATTGTCAACTCGGGGGTTTCATAAACTTAAAGACGAAGCACAAGAAATGCCAGAAATGATATGAACTTTTCCTATCTCTATTCCTACTTCTCTAATTGTAATCTTGCAGAATAAAAAAGAAAAGATCACCTGATAATTTACACCAAAGATATTCTAGTGCTGGAATGTGAAAGAAACTGTTCTTGTAGGAAAATAAATGAAAGGAACTCTAAAACTTCTTGCAAACAATATTGACTAATGAAAATTTAAATCTATGCTTATCTTCAGTATAGTTGTGTGCGAGGTTAATAATTAGACCCTTGAATATATCTAACTTCTTAAAGATCTTTCTCCCTACACTAAGCTATTATACCTGTACTTTTGCAATGTACTTGCAACAGTACCAGAACAAAGTTTAGGTGTTGGAAGTATATTTTACACTTGTACTAAAGATTTATGTCTTCATGCAAGAGCTCTAAGCCTCAGGACTAGATCACTCTGTTCCTATATGAGGATATCAATTCCTGTATCGGAACAGAGATTCCTGCACCAATTTTTCCAATCTTCCTTATAAGAAAATAAAGAATGTGTTAACTTAAAGAAAGAGCTTGCAAAGGTGAACCGAACTTTAGAATAAATTCCTCAAACAAAAAGATGCTTTAACCAATCTTAATATCTAAAATAAGAATTAATTTCCAAAGTCAAAGCACACCCTTCTTTAATCGAGGAACTCCTTCATGCAATCTAAAGAAATCATCTAATTGTGACAGCAGGCTTCAATCCTGTAATAGTTATTCACACAAACTGATCTGCATTCATAACCATCTTAACTTAGAAATATTCTCTTTGAAAATAATTACACATAGAGTCTGATATTTCCCTGAACAATATGAAGTAGAGGTACAAATTAGTGTGTCACAATGACATTCAATCTCGAATTACCAAAGCATATTTAGTTTGAAATATCAAGAAAACTTTGGAATGAAAATCACGCACTGCAAAAACGTATTAAGGCTCATCAATCATATAAGAAAAAAGACTATTATTGTAATGAACCAAAGGAACCAATCTGCAAAACTGTAAATGCACTAGTGCAAGAATGCGTGCTTACACAATCCAGGCAGAAACGATATTAAACTTTGAAGAAAAGAAATCATAAAATTAAACTCAATCGAGCATGTACACACGGATCCGTCACACAGTGATGAAATCAGATCTAAACTTTGCAGAAGAATAAAAGAATCTATTTAATTCACACTTTGCATTAAACAAAATTAACACACCTTAATCGAAAAAGAAGAATACGAGGGAGAATGAGCTGGGTTGGCTAGGCCCTAGCCAACCAGCTCGTTTCCCTGTTTAGGAAAAGTAAATATTCAACTCTTAATCAACACATCAACATAGAATTACAACACAAGATTGAAAAATCATGGCGCATTCCCTTTCTATTAATAATTAGAAAATGTACATCATGAGTTCGAATCCAGCCCACAGCAAGGGCAATACTAGCAAAATTACAGAAGAACAAAATTACAATAGCCTTGTTATAGCTATCTCTCTCTATCATTTTCTATCTGAATCCTATATTTTATACATTCGTCCAGGCCTGTGGCCGTAACCAAATTACATTAAGCATTCCAATATGAGTCTTTCGGCTATAACAAAATAAAAATAACATTTCATACTATGCCTTTTTGCTATAAAAAACGCTAATCTAAGTATTTGTCCGGTGACCCAATCTCCACCATATCCCTACTTTTCTCCGCTCCAACCCCACTCGAGTTGACCATTCTGGAACAAGGTGTCCACATTAGGTGGTGAGCTGTCATGGCAATTAAGGATTCTCCGGTAGTGCAGAAATCCTACCTACACTCGACCATGCTAACAGGATGATCAATAAATTTCCTATCAAATACTTTAGGAAAATAAATATTAGTTGTAAAGATAATTAAAGGTACAAAATCTATGAAAATGATTAATTAAGCACATTCGTAACACTTAAACATGAAATATGAATCTAGTACAGGAAAACGCACGATTCTTGGACTAGTGCAGGAATAGGGAGGTTTGCAGGGTTAAAACAGAGGTCTAAGGTTATGGTTTTGAAGGGAAAAAGGGGTTAAAAATGAACCAATTTAGCCTACCAACATCCTCCCCTCCTTAAGCTATTGTGGGTCCTCACACAACCTTTACCTGCTGCAAGAAAACCAAAACAGAAGAGCCTCCCTTCAATTCTGAACTTGTACACTGATCCCTGCTTTCACTATCTTTGCCTTCCTGCTTCGAGCCTTTTTAAGTTTCTTAATCACCTTTTTAAGACGTTCATAACACTTCGAGGCCCGAAATTTCCATATCTTAACTTGTCTTTTCTGCTCCTTCACCTCTCCTTCCAACTCTTCATTTGCTCGTTTTTTCACTATATTCTGCTCTTTCATGGCTTGGTTTAATACCTCCAAGCCATAGACATGTTGCTTGAGCTCTTCTATCCGACTGTTCAGATAGAGGGTGGAGTTCTCCACTCCCAATTCCTCTGGCACAGACTTCTTGATAGTCAATTCCATACATGTGCCGACATCATCAAGGTCAAGGTTATCCTAGCCACCTTCCAGTTCCTTCATTTCAATATCATCAATGGTTTCAACACCCGAAGTATCAATGTCACTAAGGGTCTCAATGACCTGCATTTTTACTTTATCAGGGGTTTCATTACCCTACTCATCCAATTTACTTGGGGTTTCAGTACCCTGTTCCTCAAAATCATTAAGGATTTTAATACCCTTCTCATCCATCGCACCAAGGGTTTAAGTACCTTGTTCTTCAAAATCATTGAGGGTTTCAATACCCTTCTCATCCATCGCACCAAGGGTTTCAGTCCCTGGAATTTTAGAACCATTAAGGGCTTCAGTGTCCTGTGCCTTGTCATCCACCTGACCCTCTGCCGGGTCCTTGCTTGCACTCGACATCACTTTTCTTTTCTTCATCCTGCCAAAGAGGACCGACAAGGGTGTGTCGTCTTCCTTCTCCACATAGTCACCATCAACCACTGTATGGGTTGCTGCCTCAGCGAGGACCGAAAGATTATTGTTACTTGGTGAAGTAGGTGGTGAGTCATCCAAAAGTATCTGAGAGGTCGATTGAACATGACTCTCCCTTGAAGAGGTAGTTCTTCTCCTGGCTAACCTCCTGGTCTCGGTAGGGCGCGGGGTCAGCGTTTCCAATTTCTCCTTCTTTCCTGCACTCTTCTTCTGAGCCGACTTCCCTGCTAATCTTCTTCTAAGCCGACTTGTATGCACTCTTCTTCTGAGTCGACTTTTCTGCACTTCACCCCTGAAATTCCTTTAAGAATTCCTCCCAAGTCACATTTTTAGCTTCCAACTCCTTCTTAATTAAGATTGTGATCAGCCCGTGGTGATATAATTTGTATGCGACCTGAATGGACTTCCCTTTCTGAACCCCTTTCACCATCTTTTCTAAGCTTCTGAGAAAATAATAAGGGAAATTGATGAGCTTACCAGACTCAAAGTGCAAGAGTAGGCATATGTGATAGAGGAAAGTTAGTGAGTAGTGGCCCTCACAGGTAAGGAACTTCTGCAACACATACAGGAGATCCTTCCACTTTCCAATCATAGTGTTCCACTGGAGGCTGTTCTTCTAGTCCACCTTCTGCTTCGGGTTGACCACAAACCGATGCCACAATTTATTTTCTAACTTCTTTTTCTTAAACCATTGTTCCCCCACTGTTGGTAAACCTGTAGCCTGAGATATAGACTCCTCAATGACTGCAAATTCTAACGAACCAACCTTGGCTCGACTCCCATCAAAGGTCCGAGTGAATGTTATTGCCACAACTGAGTCGAATCGATTGAATTTCTGCAGAAACGGGAGGAACCCAGATTCCTGCAATATTACAAGACTATTCTCGTACTCAACTGTTTGTTCCATCTCTTGTATGGATCATGGCTCAATCCTTACAGGCGCCATGTCTGTTTGAATTCACCCAATCTCTGTCTGAAGTTTTGAAAATATTTTACAACATAAAGAACTCGAATGATGGTCGAGCTATACATCTGCCGCTATATTAACCACTTTCCTGAATGCTTGTGCTTCATCATTAAAATTACACAGATGTAAATACGAATTGGTTCAAGTATAGGCAGGCAATGATGATTGGAAGAGGTCGCGGTTTAGATAATAATTCCATGTAACGATCATGCAAGGTCGGATATGGAGTAAGGCCATTATTATCAGGTGATGAGTTTTTCAAGGAAAGGTAAGCATTGGATATTGACAGAATCGTACCATCTCGCATTCACTCCATGATCTCACATAAGGTGTACTTAATACTCATTAAAATATGAGATTTCATAACCTAAAATATCTTTGTACTTAAACGATTTCTTCCTAATTTGGTAAATGATAAAACAAAGTGTTAATCATAATACAAACTAAATGCCATGATTTGCAGGTGGTATAGTTATTCTTCCTGTACAAAAGTTCATAAAACAAAAGATAAGCTTTACATTACAAATTTTTGTACCAGGTGTTCCTGCACCAGAACATGTGTTTTTCAAATTGGGCGCGCTCAACAGTGAGGATTCTTGTACTGAACATGCCTGCACTAGACGTGCTTGCGCCAACCATGCTTGCACCGAGCATGCTTGCACTACCCATGCCTGCATCGAATTTGCTTGCACTCGAACACACATTCATGCACTACCCATTCCTGCATCGAATTTGCTTGCACTCGAACACACATTCCTGCACTACCCATGCCTGCATCGAATTTTCTTGCACTCGAACACACATTCCTGCACCAGGGATATTTGTAGCATTTCTGGAAAGATAAAGGGAACCAAAAGAAAATTCTGATAGGATATAATTCATAGGCTGGATTAAAAAATTTGTTGAATATACAAAGGAGGTTTTATTCGCCATTCTTTGGTGTTGACATATGCCTTTTGATTTGATTTGTGAGTTCACATCAGATCCTACAATCGATCCATGAGGAAAAAAAGAAGTGGGAAAAAGGGTAAATTTTTAGAATGGGAAGGAAATTATGACAGAGAATTCAAGAGTGAAACCACCAAGAGGGACAAAAAAATAGATTTTGGGAAAAAGAGGGAAATACGAAATCAGATAGGGAAAATCTCTTTGAAGAAAGGGATAAAAAGATGAAAATAAGGGGAGTTTTTTGTATGAAAATGGGAATAGAAGAAGGGTAGAATTTCACCTGACATCTGCATGTATAGTGTTGATCCATAAAATAAATGTATCGCGAATTAAATGTTGCTCGGATAATTTTTTTTAAATATTTTAAATTATTATTATTATTATTATTTTAATTTTAATTAATTAATTAATTAATTATTATTTATTTATTTATTTGTTTATCCTTCCGTGTCAACTATCCCAAACTTGGATAAGGGCCTGGTTCTTGTACTTGAACCTGCTTCTTCTTGGTGACAGTTAACACATCTAAAGGTCAAGCAACATTCCCAATTTATTAGAACTGATCTTCTTGCCAAAAAATTGGTTTTCAGGTTGATCCTTCTGCAATCATGTCAGTAAAACTGATTTTCATAATCACTAGATTTTTTTTTTGCTTTTGATATATATATATATATATTGATTTTTCTTTAAACTTTATTTCAAGAGAGAAGAAATTAGATTACAATAGGTTGGCATAGCCACCTACCGACTGAAGTTCAGACTACTGCTGCACTTGCTGCATGAAGTCTTCCTTTGTGATGGGTTGAAGATATAGTTTAAGCCTATACCCATTCACAAGGAAAACTGAATCTCACCCATTGATAGTTTTGACTTCTACAACCCCATTGTCGAAAACTTGAATTACCTCATATGGTCACATCCAACGAGTATGGAACTTCCCTTTAAAATGTTTAAATATAGAGTCATAGAGAAGTACCTAATCATCTGGTTGGAACTGCTTTTTCCTAATAAACTTGTCATGCCACTTCTTGTGTTGCTGTTGCACCAAAATATTCTGCTGAACAACATCCCTTCGAAATTCATCCAACTCGTTTAGATACAATAGACATTGCTGTTATGCTTCTGATAGATCTAGACCCAACTGAACTGCAGTTATGAAAGTCTTTATCTGAAATTCAATAAGCAAAAGGACTTATTTTCCATACACCATCTCATATGTTGTATGCCCCTTGCTGTTCCTCCAAGTCATTTGATAAGCCCATAAGGCTTTAGGAAATCGGCTAGCCCAATCCTTCCTGTGCATGTTTACTGTTTTGGTGAGGATGGATTCGATCACCTTGTTTGTGGATTCCACCTGGCCATTTTCTTGCAGGTTGTACGGTGTAGATTTCCTGTGCTGAACCTTGTACCGATTCATGACTTCCTGTACCAAGTTAGAAAAAAAGTGCGGTCCATTGGCATAAACAATATCTTTAGGAACACCAAATCTAGTAAAAATTTCATTGAACTAAAAATCAACAACTTTTTCAGTGGCAAAAGAAACAGCTTTAGCCTCTACCCATTTAGTAACAAAATTAGCACAAACCAAGATATGATTTTTATTTAAAGATGTGGGGTTTATGGGTCCTACAAAATCAATAGCCGATTTTTCAAAGGTCTCTATCATGACTTGAGGACATAAAGGAATTTGATTGGCTTGAACATGTTGACCCATTCGTTGACAACTATCACAACGCCTAACATATTGCTTGGCATTCTTAAATAAAGAAGGCCAACAATAGCCAGTAGGTAAAATTTTATATGCAGTTCGCTTGTCATCAAAGTGGCCATCGCAAGGTTCATCATGGGAAGATTTTAAGATATCAAACATTTCTTCCTCTCTTACACATCTACGAATAACAAAATCTGGTCCAATGTAAAAGAGGCTTCCCTGTATCCAAGAATATGAAACGCTTTTTTGAATAATATTCCACTTTTCATGAGAGGATAAGTGAGGTGGCGCCCTTCCTGTGAATAAATAGTTAGCTATGTCAGCAAACCATGGAGATTTTGTTGACATAGAAAAAATATGCTCATCAGGGAAATCATCATCAACATGAATTACTTCACCAAGATTGTTTAATCTAGAAAGATAATCAGCTACAACATTAGACTTTCCTGGTCTATCAATAATTGTAACATTGAATTCTTGTAATAGAAGCAACCACCTAGTCACTCTACCACTAGTTAAAGGTTTATTCATTAAATATCTTCTAGTAGAATGATCAGTATGCACATAAACTTCATATCCTGTAATTTAATGTATGAATTTATTAATAGCAAAAATAATGGCTAAAAATTCTTTCTTAGTCACTGTTTAGTTAAGTTCAGCAGGTGACAAATTTTTACTGATGTAGTAAATAACATAGGACTGTTTATTCTCCTCTTGTCCTAAGGCTGCGCCAATGGCAGTGTCTGAAGCATCAGAGGAAATATGAAATGGTAGGGACCAGTTTGGTCCTCTCAAAACTGGTGCATGTACTATTTTTTCCTTCAATGTTTCAAACGATTGTTGGCAAGCTGTCGACCAGGTGAATTCACTATGCTTAGCTAGTAATTGAAAAAGGAGGGTAGCAATCTTGGAAAATTTTCAATGTATTTCCAGTAATAACCAACATGTCCCAGGAATCCTCTCACTTCCCTTTGGGTTTTGGGTGTAGGCAGACGAATAATGACTTCAATTTTAGTGGGGTCTACCTGGATAACTTTGTTAGAAACCAGATGGCCAAGTACCACTCCTGCTTTGCACATAAATCTACATTTTTTATCACTCAAAGCAAGATGGGCCTCTTGGCAATGTAAAATCACTTTTTCTAGGTTTTTAAGAGCTTCATCAAATGAGTTACCAAACACAGAAAAATCATCCATATAAATCTCAACACTTTCAAGATCAGCAAAAATAGCTAGCGCAACTCTTTGAAAGGTAGTGGGTGCATTACATAACCAGAAAAGACGCACTTGGTAAGCAAATGTACCCCAAGGGCATGTAAAGGTGGTTTTGTCTTGATCTAAGGGTGCCATCTGGATTTGGTTATACCCATTGAAGCCATCTAAAAATGAAAGTACTTTTTATCGGCAAGGGTATCTAGCACTTGATCGATGAAAGGAAGGGGAAGTAATCCTTGAGAGTGGCTTTGTTTAATTCTCGATAGTCAATGTAAATATGCCATCTCCCATATTTATTAGGGACTATCACTAATGGAGAGACCCACTGACTGTCAGAAATAGGGTAGATGAAATTAACATCTAGGAGTTTTTGTAATTCCTCCTTAACAATATCTCTTAGTGCGAGATTCATTTGTCTCTGGGGTTGTCGGACAGGTCAGGCTCCCTCCTGGATAGAGATATGATGAGTACATGTATGAGGAGGAATGCCTTTCATGTCTTCATATCTCTAAGTGAATGTATCGAAGTGATCTCACAACAAGGTAACAAGCTGCTCTTGTTGAGATGAATCTAGGTCTGAACTAATGTGTAAAGATTTCCTAGACTAATTTCAACAAGAGTGGTCTTGGGCTAAAGAGTACAGGAAGATGATGCCACAGTATGGGATAAGGAAGGTTGGGAATCTGAATTTTCTTTGAAATCTAGACTAAAGATCTGATGAAGTGTATCAAAACTAGGCATAGTGTCTAGATTGTTCAAGAAATCTCGTAATTCACCATCCTGGGTGGACTCAGTGTTGGGCCTAAGAATTATCCTTAAAATACATCCACTTTCATTCCATTCAACATCCACTTTCTCTCCGTTCACACATTTTCTCACCTCTATTCCACCACCATGTCATCACATCTGCTTCACTTTCATCATTATATGGGTTACCTTTGTGTTTTCCAAAACATTATTAATTCTTAGTATTTTTAAGTGAATTTGTGGTTAAACTTTAGAAAATAATATCCATATACTTATACCTAACAATTAGAATGAGTTTGTTGACATGTGTAGGTACAAAGGAAGCTTCTAAGGCACCCTTATGTGGCACTCTATGTTCAAATTCAAATTTGAGGAGATCATGGACCTCATGGATAAGATCATGGACCTCATGGAGAAGATCATGGAGGATAGGGTTATGTGTCACCATTGGTTGAGAGATGTGGATTTGAAGAGGGAATAGTGGATCATCATTATGAGTTTGTTATCTCATCTTGTTCTATAAATATGAGTGTTATCTCCTTCATTTGTAATCTTCATTTTTTAGAATTTAGAAACTTAGTCCTTTATTTGTAATTTGGAATTTAGAATTTAGAATTGAGAAGTTAGAATTTAGAACCTTAGGATCTTATAAGTTTGTGATGAGAAGTTAGAATTAGAATCATTGTAATGGAAACTTTAGAACCTCTTGGAATGTAGAATTTTTAATTGCAATTTGCAATTGATGATAAATAAAATGGAGTTTCTTTGATCTTCTACATTTGTCTTCTCTTTTGATGTGCTTGTGAATCCTTGGAAGGGCCCCCATTATTTAGCAAGTACACTTTTGTTTTGGTAAGCTTTCATTTTATGTTTGTTTGTAAATTTCATTAGGTTCATATGTTTGAAATATTAACGAATGACCTTTCGTGAGAAAGTACTAATGCTTCTTTCAATGAATCTGATTTGTTATTTAATGTTTGATTTCATTAGTTTAAATAGTGTGTTGATTAAGATGATTAGAAATATTAATTAATAGTCTCCTATAAGGGAGCTTTAATATTTATTACACTTGTTGCAATGTCTTTAGATTTCATTTTGTTAAATGACTAAATAGGTGTTGGAGATCCCAATGAAAGACCTCCTGTAAGGGAGCTTTGGCATTTATTCACCTAGATTAGTTTAGTTTGTCTCTAAGTCCATATATATTGGATGATCCTCGAAGTTTACTTACTCGGATTGATAGTAAATGAAACGCTAATTTGCATCCAAATTTTAGACCCGACATTTTGGCGTTGTTGCCGGGGACGATGATTTGGAGATAGCCTTAGGAAGTCATTTTTATTGCAATTTCTTTTTATGGACTAACTTGTGAAATCTGGTGACAACACGATCTTCATAAAGGTGTTCAAGTTTGAGCTTTTTGATTTTTCATACTTAGTTTGATTTTAAATTTAGTTTTTTTTATCAAACCCCCCCATTTCTTACTAATTCATCTATGGAAGAGAAATTTGAAGACGTTAAACATGTACTTCTTGGAGAGCAAGAATAATATTGAAGATTGGTTTCAAAAGAACCTTGCACCAAATCCAAGAATAAAACAGGTTACTCACATCCTTGCAAATAATCAGGTAAAAATTTTAAATCTTGATGTGAGCATTTTCGAATTCTTAGTCCGTAGGTGGCTTCACTGGAAGCATGCTTTTACCTAGGAAATAAAAAAATCTTTCAAGCAAGTTAAGGTAGAATAGATTAGAAAAATAAAACGAGATCTCGCTAGAGTTTTTAGTCTTGTTTTTCTTTGAAAAAAAACATCATCATTTCTCATGAATAAATTTACACTTCATCCACGCTAACCTGCAAAAATAATAAAAAAACAAATCAATAGGTTAGTATGCTCTCTTCCTGCGCTTCGAGCGATCAGGAAAGATCAAAAAATATATTGATTTATTTTGCACAAATCAATAAAAATCTCTTGCTTGGAATTTGCACAAATCATTAAAACTACAACATTATAAGAAATCGAAATCATTAATTTTTTTTTTGTTTATTTTCGATTCCAAATTTAAAAATTAAATCTATAGTTTAGTGATTTGATCAATATGTTAAAACTCTTTGCATATGTTTATTTACTCCTAACAGACCACAATTTGCAGCTCCATGATGTACAAAATATTCATTATATCAAAATATTCATTATATTCTGCTTTGATGTGCTGGGATCAAACAAGCTAAATCTGCATATAAAACATTCAATATCTAAATACGGTTTGCCCCGTCATTATTGAGATCCGTCTCGTTAAAACTCTCTCGAAATGGTTCAGGTGTAGGCAAAACCTGCATCGTTTAACCTAGCTGTTTACATAGATAACACACCCTTCTAACACTCATTGATAAGAAAGTCTTCAAGCTCACGAACATTTGAAACATCTAGTTGTTGCATCAAGAGATCATAAGGTAACACCTTTGCAGTTTCTGCCAATGTTAACACTGTTAGCTGCTTCAATTTAAGCATTTGGTCAGGTTCTAATGATAAAAGATGAGCAACATTAATTTTGTAATAAGTCCACATGCCATGCGCAAACAGGCGAAGCAGATCCAAAAATTTAGAAAACTCAGTTCCCTGAAGCTCTAAAATATTTGGTATTGAGAGAATTTCAGAGAAAGCGAACAATGATGAATGCGCAGTTGCATTTTGGATTAATTTGATGACTGCATCCGCTCCTATCGCATTCTATGCTTCCTTTACAAACTGCTGTATATATTTCGCCTTCCTCTATTCAATTCCCATCTTGGTGATCTGCTCTGTGCACTTATTAGCACTCAACTAGATCAAAACAATCGCATGACACACTCAACTAGATAAAAAAAAAATGATATGGTTGGGTGTCAGTGGAAAGCAGAAAAATGGAGAAACGAATTGCAGAAGAAGAAAATAGGTCAATCGAGTGCGGGATTCAGAAGGGTTCTACTGTCAGTTGCTTTCGAGGGATTGAGTGGAAAGAGAGCAAATTGTGCTCATTAAGCGATTGAATCCCTTAGAGAGTTGAAGGAGAATCGTAAAAGGATCATTATATATTCGATAGTTCTTTACTTTTTCTTGATTGCTATATGTAGTTTTATTTATCATGCTATCCCATCTTGCCATCCGAACTGCTGCACACATGATTCCATTTGTCAATCTAACGATGAGAAACCATCACATCTGGCTCACCAAACAGAATATGCAACTGAATCTCAAATTGGAAACTCGGCTACTAGATTTTTGCTAGCATATACCATAATGCTGCACAATTATAACGTCTAAAATAGTGGAATGAATCCATCTAAACTACAACCACATTTTGAGCGATTTTGCATGCAAATTTTGTGGCTCAATTTGAGTGATTTGCTGATTCTCAACGATTGCATGTAGATATTGGTGTATTCCTTGACTGGTCAGCCCCCAGCCTTCCAACTCGGAGTTGGATTGGAATTCGTACTCCCATTCAACTCCGCCGTTGATGCATGCACGATAAATGCTGCTCTCTTATGCCCTCATGTTGGCACGCTCCATGAATGATAACAGAAGCAGCCTCACATGATTGGGACGTGTGTTTTGCTATTATGTGAAAGAACTTTCATTCCATCCCTCTGTTCATTCAATGATTTCATTTAAAATGGCAAATTGTAATGTGAGTAAGGAAGCTGTGCAGAGAGTAAAAAATGCGATGAAAAATGCTAGGAGATTGACACAGCAAAAGGGGTATCTCCAGAAAAGAATGGAAGGTAAGTGATCTGCCCAGAAGACTGTTCCAAAAAATCAGCCGAGGTAAGTGATCTACATGAGAACTGCATTAGGATCTGCGTTGTTAACATTTTGCATTGTTCTTTCCAGCAATAATACCAGATTTGTTGCAGGACAATCACCATTTGACAATTTTGTCTGTGTTCTCGTGAATTTTCACAGGATTAAATGAAGATCTGCATGGTTCCGAGAAGGTAATTGCTGCTCTTCGACAAGGAAAATAAGTGTAGCATTCATAGATGATTGTGGAATTTGACTAGCCCTCAACTCAGAAAAGAATTAAATGTTAATATAAAAGTATTGTGCTATGAAAGTATCAGCCTTGTGAAGAAAAATTACAAGCTTGAGAGGTCGAAATTTGTTTGTGGGTTTTTGGCTTACGTTCAAGGATTTTTCTGGGTTTACTTTTGTCTTGGTTCTGGTTTTTCGTAGGTCTTCTGGGCATGCAATTCAAAGCAAACTTGCACCATTTCAAAGCAACATCTGAGGATTTGTGTAGAGTGTTTTGTGCATAAAATATTATTGTTGTCACTGGCTTTTGTTGTTCTGCCCTAGAGAAGACATGACTGAGGGCTAGTCTTGGAAAAATATTTATTGTTCCTAGTTTGATTGAAGCTCCTATTCGCATGAAATCTGAAACCATTGTTGCAACTCTATTGAGGGCTTATTTAAAGACATCGATGCACATGATTATAATTGAAGTCTACTTAAAACATAAATTTGTTGATAGCACTCAGAAACTTGTTGTGAACTAACTCCATGCAGAAGTTACGCGAAGTATGTGGGAAGGTCATCACTAAAGCATTCACTTGGATTAATATTCCAGCATAAAGGGACACTCTTCCATTTTTTCATGAGGAGTATTTCATCCAAGGATAAGTCTGAATTGTATATAGTTTCTGGACACCAGGATTTGATTGTATGCATGAACTATAATTCATACAGTAAGAGCCTTTAGAAATTGACACAACCACGACTACTGTAGACAAAATGAATTTCAATTATCTATCAAGTTTCTTCCCATCAAAAGTCATTATTGTTTTGTGTTGTGGCCAAAGTTGTGGTATAGTGGTTCAAAAACTCGACGTTGTGAAAAATTATGAGTTGAGGTCGACAATTATCTCCATAGCCCCCTAAATGTTCATTGGGATTTAGCACCGTATTGGACTAAATTTGAGCTCTAAACCATAGATTGAAGATCTGAAGGTCACATGTTCGATCCACGCTCACTGAATGATCCAAAATCTTTTGCTTATAGATGTGTTAAAGAATTACATGCATAAATTGTAGCTTAACCTAGAAAACTTAATGTGCACATGAGACAAGAGGAGAAATGCATAAAGCAAGAAATAAGAAAACAAGACTTGATAACGGAGTTCATCCATCTTGGACTACGTCTCCGGACCCTGCTCGATCAATGGGGAGGCCTTCATTCATTAAGTGGCATGAAAAAAAAAAGTACAAGCATCAGTTACAAAAAAGGAGTTTTATACCTCCATACTGAAAATGGCCAAAAAATTCAGAACTCTGATGGTGAAACGGACAACGCCATTGCGTTCATGGCATTGAGAAGTGCTGAAACCATATAAAATTTGTCAAATTCTGACAAAACGAAATTTCAGCCCTCTTGCAAAAGTTTGTCTCGAACTGTGTGCCCTGCCTTCCTCCCTGGGTGCACTAACAAGCTGTGTTTAAATACTAATTAACTGGCAGATTTTTCAAGGAATTTGTTGTGGCGCAGTTGGTAAAAATTAGAAAGTGGTTGAGGAGGGTTGGGGGATCAAATCCCACCCCTCCCCTTTTATCCATGTAATATGTTTTAAATGTAATTTTGGGGGGCGGGTTCGCCGTACTTGGTGGCCTGCTCCCCCCATTTCCGCTACCGTTTATTCATTGGGTGATGTGGAGGGGTGACGGGGTTGATAGTCCGCGCCCCCCACTATGTTTATTTGTTAACGGTTGTAACGTGCTGTGGGAGGGGTTGGGGGTCGTGGCCGGCCCCTCCACCATTATTCTATTCTATTTTGTGTACATTGTGGGGTGGTGGGGTTGGTGGCCCGCTACCCCTTTTTTTTAATTATTATTATTATTTTTTTTTTTGTTTATATAACAACATTGTTTTTTTTGGAATTTTTGGTTTTGGACCGAAGGGGTCTTTTTAAACAGGCAACAATTTTGCCCGGAATTTGGCCGGAGTTGGCCAGATTCTGTTTGTCGAAAAAGGCCAAATTGTGTCTTTGTTAAGCCTACTCAGTCATCAGAAAGTCAACCCAACTTTGACTGCCTCTATCTCCTTCATCCGGACTTGGATTGGAGTGTCGTTTGCATTGTTGGAATCAGGGCGACAAGCACTTTGATCTGATGTCAAGTTCATCGCCTTTCCACCACTTTGAATTTTGAGCTTTTCCCATGCCACTGTGTCTGAAGATCCACTTGGATCAATCCTCTCCATTGAAGAGATTTTGGACAGCCAAAATCCTTATTAGTCAATTGGCAAGTGAGGGAATTGTTCCCTCACTCTTTCCTTCTCCAACCATTTTGCCTTGCTAGGGTGCATCCCCTTGAAACCAACTCGAAGGTATTCCACATCTCCCTGTCGTGAAGTCTTGGTTCTTCTGTCAAGGATGATGTCTTGAGGTAACTCATCGAGATAATCTGGTGCAAAATCATCAACTGTAGGAACTGTGCCCACCTCCTCAGTGTCCATAATAAATGGTGGCTCATACAACTTAAAGTTCTCCACATTCAGTACGGAGTACATCTGCATATATATCGACAAATCAAGACGAAAGGCATTGTTTCCAATCTTCTCCAAAATGGTGAATGGGCCATACCGGATTCGTTGCAACTTATTCCCTTCTCCCTTCATCTTGTCCTTACTGATATGGAACCACACTTTGTCACCCACTTGAAATTGATGGTCGACTCGGTGTTTGTCATGTAGAGCCTTGTAACGGGCTTGACTTTTCTCCAACTACTCCTGTACTGCTTGGTGAATCAACTGGATCCGCTGAATGAACTATTGTGCTTTGTCCTTGTCATCACATCCACTGGAGCCATCTTCCCTTCCAAATACCATATCAAAAGGGTCTTTTGGCAGGTAGACAAAACATGTTTCAAATGGTGAACGATGCGTAGATGAGTGCATTGCTCGGTTGTAGGAATGCTGCACATATGGAAGATGCTCATCCCACAACTTAGGATGTTTCCCACAATAGCCTCACAACAAATGTACCACGGTGCAGTTGACAACCTCTGTCTGTCCGTCAGTCTGTGGATGAAATTCCATGTTTCTTTTCAACTTGGTGTCCATCATCTTCCACAAGCTGGTCCAAAACTCTTCGAGAAAGCGAGAGTCCTGATCTGACACAATCGATGTGGGCAACCCAAAATAGACCCAAACATGCTGAAAGAAAAGATGAGTAGTCTGCTCTACAGTGATCTGCTTTTTACAAGGCATTAAAGTACACATCTTACTAAAATGGTCAACGATGACATACAAATAGTCGTGAATTTTTCTAGACAAAGGAAAACCTCCTACAAAATCCATCGACACACTTTCCCATGGACGACTCAGAATAGGGAGTGGTGTGTAGAGCTCGAGTTTTCTATTAGAGGGCCTTGAAACAAAACACATCACACATCCCTTTACATAGCGAGTCACAATGTTCTTCATATGAGGCCAAAAACAAAATCTTCGTACATGACACAAAGTTTTTTCAATACCAAAATGATCAGACACAAGGGAGGTGTGGGCCTCTCGGATTACATGTACCCTTTCTCCTGTGGGTATGCACAATTTACCAAGGTGATACAACAGTTTCCCCTGCAAGTGATAGTTGTCCACCTGTGTACTATGGGTTAGTTTTTCATAAATCTCCTTAAAGTCATCATCGTTAACATACTGTTCAACATAACTTTCAAAAGATAACGAAGCATTGTGCAAAATAATAGAAGTAGAAATAGGAGGGCGAGATAGCATATTGGCCACTTTGTTGCTAGTGCCCTTCTTATACTTTATTACCAGATGAAACTGCTGCAAAAAACCCATCCATCTGAAATGACGAGATTGCTGCAACTTGGTCTGTGACTGAAGATACTGCAAGGGTTGGTGATCCGTATGGATGATGGTCTCCTTGCCGATCAGGTAGTATTTCCACTTTTTCACTCTGGACCAAGGCATATAATTCCTTGTCATAAGTGGGATAGTTTATCATAGCCTGAGAGAACTTCTCTGAATGGTAACATATCGGCTTCTTTTGCTGCATCAATACAACTCCCATGGCATATCTGCTGACGTCTGTTTTGACCTCGAATGGCTATTGGAGATCTGGTAAGGCCAATACTGGTGCGATGCTAATCTTTTCTTTCAATGTTTCGAAGGACTTCTGCTGCTTTCCTCCCCATTGAAATATTTTCTTTACACTTGTAAATGCGTGTAAAGGTGCTGCAATAATAGAGAAATTGGCAATAAATCTCCTCCAATACTATACTGCACCCAAAAAGCTGCAAACCTCGGTTACACTAGTAGGATTAGGCCAATTTACAATTGCTTCAACTTTAGAAGGATCAATTTTTAACTGACCATGACCAACAATATGACCTAGGTAAATGAAAGAGGTTTTCCCAAACTCACACTTTGACAATTTTACATAGAGCTTTTCGTTTTTCAATACATCAAACACTTTCTTCACATGCCATACATGTTCATTCCAACTTTTACTAAAGACAAGGATATCATCTAGATAGACAAGAACAAATTCATCAATGAAAGGCCTAAAGAGATCATGCATGACCCTCATGAAAGTGGCTGGAGCGTTGCAAAGTCTAATGGCATCACCATCCATTCGAACAACCCTTGTTTGGTCTTAAAGGTGGTTTTCCACACATCCTGCTCTGCAATTCGGACCTGGTGACAACCAATACACAAATACAATTTGGTGAAATAGATAGCATTCTTTAACTGATCTAATAAGTCATCAATGCAGGGAAGAGGGTAACAATTTTTCACCGTGATTTTGTTTAGTGCTCGATAATCCACACACATCCTCCATGTGCCATCTTTCTTCGGCACTAAGACAATCGTTGAGCCACATGGAGAAGTACTTGGTCTGATGAACCCTTGGTTCAATATTTCCTGCACCTACTTTTTGATCTTCTCCATCTCAATGGTCGACATCCTGTACATGCCAATATTCAGTAAAGGAGTGTCATGCTGCAAATGGATCTCATGTTGGATTTCCCTCTTCGGAGGTAATCCCTTTGGTTCCTAAAACATCTCATCATAGTTAGAAATTAATTCACATAATTCTTTTTTATGCACATAATCACAACCGTGGAAAGCATCGGATAATTTTGCATCTTTTCCCCTTACAATCATAAGCATGCAACCCTTACTGGAATTCACCAACCTCTTCATTTGTCCTGCACTTACAAGGCTGGTGTTGATTTTTGTTTGATGAGTCCTTACAATATATTCTACCCCATCTTTTGTGATTTGGTATTTGTTTTCATGACGGAAGAAGATTGCCTTTCTATCATATAGATATGGACTCCCTAACACCATGCCACAGATGTCCAATGGTATCCTCATCCACTAACATAGAAGCAATCACAAATTTAACCTTACACTGCTTAGTTACATTTAGTTTTTCTTTATCATGTATCCATCCAAGTGGGTAAGGTTTTGGATGTGGTGTAGTTTCACCTCATCCACTAACTTAGAAGCAATCACAAATTTAACCTTACACTGCTTAGTTGCATTTAGTTTTTCTTTATCATGTATCCATCCAAGTGGGTAAGGTTTTGGATGTGGTGTAGTTTCCAAGCCTAGCTTCTTTACCAAGGAATCTGAAATTAAGTTTGCTTGGGATACGGTATCAAATAGCGTTTCCACTTTTGTATGATTTATGATAACTCTAATATGAAATAGCTCAATTCTCTTTTGTTCATTAGGAAGAGACTCATCTATTGAACTAGTGCCTTCATGTGATTCAGAATTAACATAAGGTGTAAGAGTACCTTTTGTTCTTGTTGCTGTGATCAATGCTTCATCTCCCAAATTGGATCCAAGGTCTTGCTGCACAGTTGCCATTGTCTTCTGCTTGCCTTTTCCTCCATACTTCTTTGGTCTCTTTTCCGGGTACTGTTTCCAACAATGATCGTCGTCATGACCTTCCTTTTTGCAGTGATTGCAATAAGGTCTTTCTCCTTCATCTTTCTTGGTTGATGCCATCCTCTTCTCCTTTCCTTTTCCTTTCACTTTGGGTTTTCCATTTGGAGGTTTGAAAGGTGGTTTCTTGAAATGATCATCTCTTTCATTTTTGCCCCTGTTCTCAAGATGAATTGCCTTCACACTAGCGGAGTCAATAGTAGTTGGTTCAAACAATAATAATGAATGTCTAAGGTAACTATGTAATGATCCAATATACTTAGTTACTACTCCAGGTGAGTCAAGTGCAATGCCCAAATTAAGTGCCTGTTTTCTAAATTCCTCTATAAAGCTTTGAACATCCTGACCTCTGCCTTGCCTTAAGTATTGCCAATCCATTAAGGCTTTTTGTTTATAACCCAAGGGATAGAATTGTTCCTTTAATGCATAAATGAAACTAGGCCATGAGGAAAGAAGATTACCCACACTCTTACTGCTTCGCAATTTTCTCTCCCACCAAATGAGAGCGGTGCTACTCAGCTGAAGAGAGGCCAGCTGAATCTTTGCCTCATCCTCATCGATTTGCTGAATCCTGCAGTAGATTTCAATCTGCCTAATCTAGTTATTAAGCTTTTCTGCATTACTTTCACTGTTAAACATGGGAAGATCAAATTTGACATCTAATTTAAAGAAAGGTTTCTTAGATGCATCCCTTGAATTTCTACGGTTATGGTGATGAGAGGAAGAGGAACTTTCACTTATGGAAGGAGAAGGAGGGGGTTCTTCTCCACCATTTCCATGCGGTGAACCTTGTTCTTCTAATTTTCTCTCTTCTGCTTTCTCTAGCCTTGAAAGCAACTGACCGAAATTCTCTACCATTGAATAGAAGGTTTTGCGGAAATTGCGCTCCTCTTTAAGACTAGCCTCTTCATCTGCCATGTTTCTCCTTCGATGTGCACGTCCTGCTTTGGGATCGAAAGACTTTAGTTTCCCTTTGCCTCTTCGGAGCCCGTTTCTTGTTAGCATACAAACATGCAATTCACATCTAAAAAAGACCTGCTCTGATACCACTTGATCCAATATCTTTTGCTTATAGATGTGTTAGAGAATTACATGCATAAATTGTAGCTTAATCTAGAAAACTTAATGTGCACATGAGACAAGAGGAGAAACACATAAAGCAAGAAATAAGACAACAAAACTTGATAACGGAGTTCGTCCATCTTGGACTACGTCTCTGGGCCTTGCTCGATCAATGGGTAGGCCTTCATTCATTAAGTGGCATGAAAACAAAGAGTACAAGCATCACTTACAAAAAAGGAGTTTTATACCTCCATACTGAAAAATGGCCAAAAAATTCAGAACTCTGATGGAGAAACAGACACCGCCATTGCGTTCGTGGCGTCGAGAAGTGCTGAAACCATATAAAATTTGTCAAATTCTAACAAATTTTTTTTTTGGCCCCCCGGCAAAAGTTTGTCTCGAACTGCGTGCCCTGCCTTCCTCCCCGGGTGCACTGACAAACTGTGTTTAAATACTAATTAGTTGGCGGATTTTTCAAGGAATCTGTTGTGGCGCAGTTGGTAAAAATTAGAAAGTGGTTGAGGAGGGGTTGGGGGATCAAATCTTGCCCCTCCCCTTTTATCCATGTAATATGTTTTAAATGTAATTTTGGGGGGCGGGTCCACCGTACTTGGTGGCCCGCTCCCCCCATTTCCACTGCCGTTTATTCATTGGGTGATGTGGAGGGGCGACGGGGTTGACAGCCCGCGCCCCCCACTATGTTTATTTTTTAACGGTTGTAACGTGCCGTGGGAGGGGCCGGGGGTCGTGGCCCGCCCCTCCATCATTATTCTATTCTATTTTGTGTATGTTGTGGGGTGGCTGGGTTGGTGGCCCGCCACCCCTTTTTAAATTTTGTTTTTTTTGTTTGTTTGTTTATATAACAACATTGTTTTTTTTGGAATTTTCGGTTTTGGACCGAAGGGGTCTTTTTAAATAGGCAACGATTTTGCCCAGAATTTGGCTGGAGTTGGCCAGATTCCGTTTGCCGGAAAAGGCCAAATTGCGTCTTTTTTAACCCAGCGCAGTCATCAGAAAGTCAACCCAACTTCGACTGTCTCTATCTCCTTCATCTGGACTCGGAATGGAGTGCATTTTGCATCGTTGGAGTTAGGGTGATGAGCACTTCAATCTGATGTCAAGTTCATTGCATTTCTACCACTTTGAATTTTGAGATTTTCCCATGCCACTGTGTCTGAAGATCCACCTGGATCACCAAAATCCATGACCAATTATAGAGAAAAAGGGAATGCTCATCCATGGATCCGTGGTGCAATGGTAGCATGTCTGACTTCAAATCAGAAGTTTGTGTGTTCGATTCACCTCTCGGGTTTGAGGTTGTGTGTTTGATTCACCTCTCGGGTTTGAGGTTGTGTGTTCGATTCACCTCGGGTTCAATTCATAAAATCTAATGGACAACTTATGATAATTTGTTCCTAGTTTCTGGTCTTTCTTTCTTGTTTGATTTTGGTTGCTAGTCTTTCTTTCTTGTTTGATTCTAGTTGCTTTGTTTGATATAAGTGGAAGGTATTTCAAGCTGTGTATTCATCTTGATTTCTGAATTTGTTTGGTGGATTTATTTCCCCGAGCATTGCTTTTACAAACATCAAATTCATTTTTCTGGTTTCATGGTGATCGAATTTGTTTGTGGTACTTTGTTGAGGAAGAATTGAAATAAGATTGGACAATCGCTCAGTCAGTATCAAATAAGCAGTTTAACATTTAGTACATTGACATGCACCAAACATATTGAAACTGTGTATAAAAGGTGAATGGCACGTCGATCGGCTACAATGAATTGTTGACAAGTGCTCTGCGTTATAGTTGAACAACAAGTCAAAGTGATTCAGTACGTTGACAGTTGGACACACAGATGGTTCCACACTTGGAAGCAAATTAGGAGGATTCATTTATAGAACATTTGGAGGATTATAGTTGGCATTAAAATCAATGCTTGTATTCTTGCTGTATGCTTTTATGTGATGTATTAATCTGCAGGACACAACAAACCTATAATGCCAAGTTCTTTGTCATGCAAATTCCAGGAGACATTTGACACAAACAGGGAGATGATTTAATTTTCATGGTTATTACTTAAAAATGGACCGTTATCAATATTATGAATTGGACTGAACATTATGCTTTTGATTCTCCTTAATCCATTTCATTTGGCATTAATTTTTGCGTAAGAATCATCAAGGAATTGGCCATTCCTTTTTGAACACACTAATGTTCTTTATGCCAAGTTTTTTTTGCAGATTTCAGATGATCAACTGATCATTAAGGAAACTAATTATGCACAAAATTGGTCTTCAAAAGACTAATTTCATGAGAAATTATAAAGAACAAGTCCATGAGCATAAACGAAATTTCCAGAAAATTACAAGTTCATGTAACTTCCTGTAATAGCTTAATGATTTGACATGTTGCATGACAGATTAGCAAATTTGAAGATCTGGGGTTTGTTCCTAAATGTCCAAGGATGGTGAAATACCTATCCACTTTTGAATTCAAAGTCTACAGGTGGCTGGTCAATGCTGGTCAAACTCGGCTATTTTAACATAAATTCCAGAATTAATGAGCAGATTTGCTATATTTGAGATTTTGCATGCCATAATTTACTTTTTCCCAGCAAGATTCATTATCCAATTCTCATTATCCACTTACACTTCATTACATTTTCATCAATATTAACCCACCAATAAAAGCAACGAAGCTCATTTACAAGCTTTTTGTTGCATTTTACATATTCATTATCAGTTTCCTTTTTCCTACCCTTGCAAATAACACATTGCTTCTGTTGAAAAGTGTGCAACAAGAAATGCTTGTTGAGAATGCAACAAGATGATGGAGCTTCGTGGAAAGGAGTTGCCTTCACTAAGTGGGCCCGCAGGCAAGTTTTGGCGCAAAGTCTATTTTTAGACTATGTCTGTTTTTAGACATATGGATCATGGTCTATGAGTTGTAGGATGTTGTTTATGGATGATTGGTCATGTTGGGAAAAATAGATGGACTTCTATTTTTGGATCACAGCAGGAGTGATCAGAGTCTATTTTTAGAATACTATTAAAAAATAGAAAAGTCAAATATTATTGTCTCATAATAATATTTAGACTATAAACTTTATCTTATTCTCTTGGAGTACTTCAGTTTGAGCTACAAATGTGGCACATGCAGCTGTTAGAAGGAAATACGCTTTCTTTATGAGTCAGTTGAGCTATTGCATGCAGGACATCAGTTAGAACTCATGTGGTTGAGTTTTGTGGAGTTAGATGAGTAGTTAATGGAGTTGTGTTCAGTTTGACTTAGTTGAACTAGTTGTATTTAGTCTAACTGGCCAATAGACTAAGTGATGAGTTGTGTGAATTAGTTATTAATTAACTCACTAATAATTAACTCATAATGCAACTGAAGAATACATCAGTTGACTCAGTGCATGTACAGTTCAGTGGAGACAGGTGTTAGAGGTTGAGATTGCTATCAGTTGTGACTATAGTTGTGCATGAGACTTTGCACAAGCAATGTATTGAGTATGCCCAGTAATATAGCCTGTGCTCACGTGATTTCCAGTGTGAGTGATTTTCCAAGGTAAATAGAAATTGGAACGAGTTTGGATTCATTCATTCTCTTGCAGGATTGTGAAGTGGAGGTAGGCAAAGCAGTGGAGGAGATTTGAGCAGTGATTGATCAGGTCTGAGCTAGTTTTGTGTGTAACAGGTGGAGATAGTACCGAGTACTTCTGAGGAGTATTGTACTATGTTTGTTACATGTTCTCAATCAATATAATATACAGATAGTTGGGGTTTTTAGCAAGATGCTTCTCCCGAGAAAATACTGTGTTGATATGTGTGATTGATGCTTCTATGTGTGCATGTTATTGTTTCTGCTTCTGTAAATTGATGATCAACGTAGAGGAGGTTATGTATTATGCATGTATTCCGCAATAGTGTATAATCGGGATAATCTCTGTGAATAAGTGTTTATTATTCAAAATTTCTACATGGTATTGGAGCTGGTTGATTTGTAGAAAAAGTTCTACAGGATATCAAAGCGGGATTGATCATCAGATCTATTATTTAGAAAGTGTTTACATTTAATTTCTTCACGCAGAGTCTGTAATCGGGCCAGGTAGCTTCTGGATTCATCCTTCTTTTGGAAGGTGAGATATCTGGTGAATTCCCATACAATCGATTTCTATACAAGAAATACTTTGTTCTCACAAATCTTAGTTCAGAGGCGGTTGAGTTTTGAGCTGGTGGAATTCGAATTTGCAGCAGTGTTTTCTTGGTGTCAAGGTTGAAATGTCTTTCAACGGATTGTGATTGGAGTATGCCCTTGAGGGCAGCTTGAACTATATTGCATGGAAGGACAGGATTGATGCGGTGTTAGATGATAATGGGTTGAAGGAGTTCATAGATGCGGATGTCCCAAAACCTACTGATGCTGCTCAAGTCGGGGATTGGCAAAATAAGACAACAAAGTGTTGAAGTATTCTGTTGGAGGGCGTGAGGGATCACATTGTGTCCAGCCTCCATGGAAAGGCTTCTCCATATTTGATGTGGAAAACATTGACAGAATTATTCCAAAGCAAGAGCGACCAGAGGAAGTTGGCGCTCAAGGATAAACTCAGAAACATTAGGTGTGAGAATGGAGACAATATGCCCCAGTATCTCACGAAGTTCACCCAATGTCGGGATGAGCTCGGAAGTGTGGGGGTAACTGTTGAGGATGAGGATATGGTGAGTCTAGCACTCCTTGGCCTTCCTAAGAGTTGGCATAGCTACCAGGACTTGGTGAATGGAAGGGAGAAATTGCCAGGATGGGAGAGACTTTGGTCAGATCTTGTGCAAGAGGAGATTAGACGGCGCACCAAAGACAGTTCTTCATCTATGCATGATGAGGAGAACTGTGCCTTAGTGAGTAAGGTGAAGAAGGGGAAGGGGAAGGTTTCTCTTTCCGAATCCAGTTCTTCCAATGATGGGAAGAAGGTTGACAAGTCGAAGGTGAGATGCTTTCTGTTGTTGGGAAAAGTATCCAATACGGAATGACCCTATCCCACTCTAAGGGTGATAGTACCTCAGCAACAACCGAATGCAAAGCTATTCGAGATTACTTCTTTATGAGATGTAAGAGAGGGGAGAAAGAGATCCACTAACCGTTGTCTTCCACTAACGATTGATCCAATCTTCTCTCTTTGCTACTTGCTCCCAGCTCCTTGCTCTTCCACTGGCTCAGCTACACAAAGATCCTGCAAAAGGGCAAGAGAGGGAAACTACAAGAAGCATACATTCATAATTGATTCAAGGATTAGAATAAATCAAATACACAAGTATAACAATTCACCATTGAGACACATGCATATAGAAGAACCTCAAATGCTTTATTAATGGAAGAAGTAAGTTCTGAGAGTGTTACAACCATAAGAGGCCCAATCCAGCAACACCTCCCAGTAGAAAGAAATCTCCTCTTCACCTCCTTCAAGCAAATCACCCAATAGTTCTATACTCAAACCAACAGCACTTCCTTACATTCACAAGATTCCAGCCTCCCTAGACCTCATGAGAGAGCTCTATATATAGGAGATTTGGAGAAAGGATGAGTCAGCTTGAGGCTGGCATGAAACTGACTAGTGTCCTCTCCCACTTCATTTATTCTTCAGTTCTTGAGTCCACTTGGAGGCTCTTGCTTCCACTTGGAGATCTAGACCCTCTTACTCATCACCAGTTGAATTCTCTGACCCAAGTGTCATTTTGGAAGCTTCCTGGGCATTGACACCTTGAGGAATGAGTCTGCCACATGTCCAAACTCGTTCAGCGCAGGTAGCTAGTGTTGGAGTTGACATTCAGCGCAGGCAGCCAGTGTAGCAGTTGACATTCAGTGCAGGTAGCTAGTGTAGCAGTTGACATGATCCAGAATTAGCTTGTTTTTGAGTGTTTTCAGGTGGAGAACTGATATTTAGTGCTGTGGTTTGCTGACCTTGTTCCTCTAGGGGTAGGAACAACATGTTTAGGGACTTTGGATCCCTTAGATTATGGACATTTCATGCTTCATGCTGTAAGGCACAAAAATGTCTATAATAGTTGCCCCCTAAAGTATGAGGTCGTTTATCGGGTGAAATGCTTTATCAGGAGGATCCGAAGTTCATTCAATCGCAGAGAGGTGACCTGTAATAAAATACAATACAATACATTATTTTTCATTTTGCTTTCATGATCTAGCTGAGGTGGGCATTCCCATGCTCAGCTTTATAAATTCATTTTGGTACATAGAACAGACGATCGTCTGATGGTAGACTGATAATTCTCTACTGAAATTATCATCCTTTGAGTAGGATGATCATCTGCTGCAATGATGTACATGTCAAATGTCTTTATATTTCCTGAATATATATCGCAGCCCGGATGGATGAAACTAGATCCGGGGTCTTCAAACTCGTTCGATATTCACTCTAAGTACAAGTCGATCCATGTGAGAATTGCGCTGAAGTCGAACATGGAAAGACATCGCTTGATTACCGGTCAATGATGTAAACCGTTAACAAGCGCGAGAGGAATCACCGATAATGATAATGACCCTCAAGGTACGACAGTACAATCCACGTGGTGTGAATAAAGGACTTGGCGTCGAACACCACGTAGAATCTTTCGGTCGAAGGTCATTGATGTATACCTATCGCCGAAAGTGAGAAACTTGCCATTGAGGCATGCAAGCTTCAAAGTACTGAGGGGGGTGTTCCCAGATCAACTTCTTGGATAATGAGCTGAAGTCGACAAGAAGCGATCCGTCAAAGGAGGGCCTTAATGAATCCCACATCAGTGACACGGAACAGAGCTAATGATTTTAGTGGAGGTGAAAACAATCTGTGAAATATGATTCAGGGTGGCGATCATGGGTGGATGAAAGATAATGTATGGTAGTGGATGGGACACGGTTGACTCTTTCTGAACAACATCTCTTGAACATATAACGACACTGATGCGATGGATCGGTAGCATTACCCCAAATGTGGATGGTTTGGCGAAGACCATGGTGATGAGACCGGTGAATGAAACAACCCAACCTGATGTGATACGGAGGAAAAGTGTCATGTTCAAGAGCGACTTGCTACCATGAAAGCTTTGAGGTTCTCCCAATTTTTCCCCAGTCATTTCTGACCAGTACCTCTTTATTTTTGTCAAGCTTGAGGAGGATAACATATGCTTGTTCTATAACCTGCCCTTCGGGCAAGCCCATCTCTATGTTTTAACGAGCCTAGCGATAGGGAAACTCGTTCTCGTCTAAAGACAAGTTTGTCGCTATTTAATCATTTTAACGAGTCTAACGACAAGGAAAACTAGGTCCTTTTCATTTTTAGAGAGTCTGAAAAGGTACATAAAGTTAACTCCAAAATTCCTTTTTCGTCATCTAATCCCTTAAGTCCGAAAAAGTATAAAACAATACAGAAGGGATGAGTTTTCGATAGTTTTAACGAGCCGAACAAAACAAGCGCTCGATCTTTTTGTGCATTAATCCCTCAGGTCCAAAAAGATTAAAATCTAGAGGAGGGATAGCTCTTCTGGTCGTTTAACGAGCTGGAAGGCCAAAACTCAGCAATCTTTTCATATTTTATGAGTCAGTTGAAAAGAGCTTAAAGAAGACTCGTCTTTTGAGGAACGAGTGATGAACAGGGATAGCAGCTAATTCCAGGTATAGGTTGGAATTTTCCAATCACGGCAGTGTCACAAGGATGGCTAGGTGAAATCACTCTTCGCAGCTGTTCCTCAAAATGGGTAAACAATCATATGGAGGTGAACGATCGGCCAAATGAAAGTGGAGGTGGCAGGTGCAAAACACGACCAAGGCTTTTATGGTTGATCATGTTACATACTTAATGGTTATTTACCGAGATGGGTTCATTTTTTAACGAGCTTGAATGCGCCAAAACACTGCTCAATCTTATGTTTATTTTTTAACGAGCATGAACTATGTGCTAAAACTGCTCGGTGATAAGTTCTCATGCCCCCAGCATAATAACGCAAATCGAGGTGCATGCCCCCAAACCTTCATTGCATTCAACTCGGTGGTTGGAATGAAGGTTTACCTTTGAGAAAGGGGATTTGTTTCATTTTTTAATGAGGTTGACACAAGATAAGAACCGTCCTCTGACTCCTTGTTTCATTTTTTAACGAGGTTGACATGAGATAAGAACCGTCCTCAGAGTCCAAATCCATCAGACATAGAAGGTTTCATATTCCACTGTGGCCACTTCCGCCAGATTACTTGGAGGCGGTAGGGCAAAAGTACCCATTAAGGCAGGGTCTTTTAGGAGACCTACTCCGATATTTTGGAGCGAATGATTCCTTCCATGGATCATTGGAATGCTTCCCGTAACTTGTGAACTGTTGGGGAGAAAAGTTTGTTGGTCGACGATTGTAATTCCTCCTTTGAAGGGAAATGCAATCTTCCTGAAGTAGGTCGACACAACTGCGGCCATGGCATAGATCCATGGTCTTCCGAGTAGGATGTTGTAATCGAGGTTTCCATCAATTACTTCAACATCAATTCCTACTGTTTTGCCCCCCAGTTCAATTTGCAAGTTACTTAAAATCCCGTATGGAGTGTATGATCGTCCATCAAATGCTTTTAACGTCGTTGACGATTTCGACAAGGGTGGTGAGCCTAAATCTTTCCAGCAACTCATCGACATAAGACATGTAGATGCCCCCTCATCAATAATTGTTCGATGAACAGTTTTGTTGAGGGCTTTCACTTGAATAAGGAAAGCTAGTTGAGCTGGTAACTGAGGGTCATATCCTTTATGATCAAAGGCGACAAGATTGGAATCCATTGGGTCAATTCCACCTATTGCTGATAATAAAGCTTGTTCTTGGGAGAAGCAATTTTGCGGTACCTCAAGTGTCGACATAACGGACGGCGATTGGGCCAGGTCCTCTATCTGTGCTATTTTCGCACAAGGATTAAATGTCGATTTGTGTACTGCTCCCTTTTGCGACTTTATTATTGGCTCAGGGACGATGGGTGGCACAACTTCGGTCAAAGTTGTTGTCGAACTACTAGGTTGTTCGTTAGCCTTGTTGTTCGACAGCTTTGGATTCCTGTAATCCTTATTCCTCGTCAAAGCATTATTTTGCTGCTTTGAGGTAGACAACATAAGCACTTGGGATCGGGAAGCATTTTGATTAGCAACCAGATTTTGACTTGGATTAGGAAACGGATCAGTCAATACTGCTGGGGTTTTTGAACTCTTAAAGAGTTTCTTAACTTCAGCTATATGTGGACAATCTTTCGTCCAATGATCCTCATCGCATATATGACACCCTGCTGGGGGTTTCCTTTTTCTCCCTTTCTTTTTCTTCTTTCCCCCTGGTTGCTTCAGTTGTTTGCCCTTGTCGGTCGACATGGCATTTACTTCTGAGGCAAGAAGTTCTTCATTTGCATTTTGACTATAAATTTTGTGCTTGCCAATCACGCCATCGCTGGCGTGAGAGTCATTGTTTGATTTAGGAGGAGGAGGAATTGAAAATTCCGGTCTAGGAGCGTCGGGTATTTTGTCGTAGAGCGTGCCGGACTGAGTATAAACTAAGTCCAAATACTGTGCACGAGCGATAACTTGCTCCTCTGTTACGACTCCCCCCTTGGCCACATCTTCCGTTATAGCAGGAAGTAATGACTTTATAAACCATTCAGCTAACAGATGATCGGGAACATATGTTTTCACCATCCTACGACGACGACGCCACTCATGTATATGATCAGATATGTGGGTGGCAGTCGTCTGTTTGAAGTTGGTAAGGAGTTCTGTTCCCGTTTCATACCTTATCGGTAATTGAAAATGGGTTAAAAAGGTTGTGGCTAAGGTACTGAAGTTGTCGAACGAAGCTCTAGGCAATTCAATGTACCATTTTGCCGCTGGACCCGTTAACGTCCTCTGAAAGAGGCGAAGTCTTATCGAATCATCATTCAGGGTGTTCGATGAACACCATAGATGGAATGTCATCACATGATTCGACGGATCTTCACCCGGATTTCCATTAAATTTAGGAATATCTGACGAAAGTTTATGCGGAATCGCTGGCCACCAAGGAGCATAAGCAATTGGATCATTCGTCAGCCGGTTTAGATCTGGTAATTCTAGAGTTGCTACAAAGGGCAACTGTTGATTCAGGTTAGGTGAAGCATACCCAGGATAAGATGGGATCGCCTGAGCAATGGGTCTTTGCAAACCAGCATAATGCTGGCAACTTTGACAAGGTTGATGGGCATAACCATTATAGTATGGTTGCCCATTACTTACAAAGACTTGTTGCTCAGGTCCTTGATATGATTGCTAGAATGGTGGTTGTTGAGATTGAACCAGCTCTGGTTGTTGGACCATTTGCTGTTGACCAATACTGGATGATTGACCGGGATGAGGAGTCACAGTACGTGTTTGAGCCTGAGTCGCTCCAGATAAGGAGGCACTACCCTGAGATTGTGATTGAGTCGTTGAGACAAGAGGTTGTTGTATTGCAACCTGAGAAACTTGGGGTTGACATACAACAGGTGGAGCTTGTACTTGCGACACATTCACTATAGCAGGTATGGTGGGAATATTCGACACAGGGTGTACTAGTTGCATTGAATATACAACCCCTGGTTGTTGAGGCAGTATTGGTACCCAACCGCTGGATGTAATTCCAGTTTGACCTGAACTTTGTTGTAAACTCCCATATGGTTGTTCTTTGGGAGGGAACAATGAAAGAGCATACTGCCCTCCATATGGTGGAAATCCAGTACTTAAAGGGTAAATTGGCCTTTGAAGACACATTGGATCAATTTGTTGAGTTTCAACATAAGAAATACCAGATGATAATCCGGATGAAGAAATAGGAACTAACCATGTCGTTGTCCCTGATTGGACTCCGGCTTGTTGTTGACAATTTGCCGGGACAGATGGTATACCAGCGAACATCGTTGGAGTAGTAGCAGGAGGCTCTGCTGCTGCTGTGTCGGACGACACAGTCCTAGATGTCGACGGTTGTTCAGACATATCTAGTCTATCCAAAAGATTTCTTAGCGATTCTACAGGAACTTCCACTTGTGGTGGACTAACCAACGAGGGAAAGGTGATGATTATTCCGCTTAAAATAAATTTTATAACGACGCTTTAGACACAACTTGCTTTTTCAGTTTTAAAGAGTCGAGAAAAAGCTAAAGATGACTCTAGTCTCCTTCGATGTATTAACGAGCCCAAAGTGACAAATGCTCGGATGGACTTTTTCAGTTATAGAGTTTGAAAAAGGCCAAAAGAAACTGCTCTGGAGATCTAGGCAGAGGGTGTGCCAAACCTTTCGCAAAACCACAGAATACGTTTTACGGTACGGGTGGTCGATCTTCGTGAATGCTGTGTTCACTGCATTGCGATCAGTAGGGCGGTCGACACGGCTTCCTATGGATAAAAGATATATGCCTATAGGGGTCTCCCAATATATACACGACGGTACGTGGGAGCACAAGTCCGTATTAGTGCCACCGACTCTCAGGAGGAATCACCCACCTTCTTCGAGATCGACAGTCACTACGTTTAACGACGCCGGAACACGTCTCTAGCTTAGACCTCTATGTGTTTGCGTTATGTTTCAAAGCGTTGTTAGGTTCATTCAATATATTTTAAGTTGATCTTTTTAGAGTTTGCCTTTCAAGGTTCACCACGAGATGTATGATACAAATTCCTAAATGCAGTCTAAGATGAGAAGCAAGCTTTTTCAATCTTTTTGACTTATGAAAATCTTAACTACTGAGGGAAAAGAAAGACATCATCTTTTCACACAGATCAAAGAGTATACACTAATGCACTTTTCCCTAAATCAACATACAAACTTATCAAATGCAAAATGCAAAATGCAGGTATTTCTTTTCTCTTTCTTAATGTTGATGTAATACAAAAAGAAAGCTGTTGTATAATTTCGAATTCAATTTCAAGCGAAAGCAAACAAGCTTGTCCAAAATCAAAAGACACCTTAAGATTTACTTGTTTCGACACTAGAAATATATAAATTCAAACCATATGACGAAAGCAAAAGCTCAATCAGCTATGAACAGCAAACAAACTAACTCTTAAGATCAAAACGACACTTATCACAGGTCTAGATCTAAGAGGCCACAACAAGACTAGTTCATTTTTCGTTATGGGAAATTGCAAATGATATAAGAAATACACAAAGAACAAACACAGTTTCTTTATACAACCGAGGTGGAATAGTGGCAAGGAAAGTTGGTTTCAGATAGGTACATTGACTGACAACAGGCTGCAAAAACAAGGATGAAAACAGGGCAATGAACAACAAGGAACCCCAGTAGCACAAGGCAAAACTGGTTCAGCGCAGGTGGTACACTGTCAGTTTGACATTCAGCGCAGGTAGCCCCTTCGGGAACTGCGCTGAAATGCAGACTGCCTTCACAGTGCCTGCACTGAAGAGATAAACTTTCGTTTTTCTCAGTTTCCGGGTCACAGATTGCTAAAAAATTCACAGTTTTTGGCCAAATCAGAAGCTATGAGTCAAGTACACACTAAGGGATGAAAAGGAGGATGAAAGCTATCACTAAGAGCTATTTAGAGTCCTTGTGGATCAGCTCTTCAAATCATAAACATGCCTAGAAACTGAGCTAGAGTAGCTGCCCTCTACTTTGCATTTGAAAGATTCAAATGCAATTCGATTCGGTACTCCCTGTGTTTATGAAATGAATAGCAAAAACACAAACAACCAACAAGATACGGTCCCCAGCGGAGTCGCCAATTTGTTGTTGGGAAAAGTATCCAATACGGAATGACCCTATCCCACTCTAAGGGTGATAGTACCTCAGCAACAACCGAATGCAAAGCTATTCGAGATTACTTCTTTATGAGATGTAAGAGAGGGGAGAAAGAGATCCACTAACCATTGTCTTCCGCTAACGATTGATCCAATCTTCTCTCTTTGCTGCTTGCTCCCAGCTCCTTGCTCTTCCACTGGCCCAGCTACACAAAGATCCTGCAAAAGGGCAAGAGAGGGAAACTACAAGAAGCATACATTCATAATTGATTCAAGGATTAGAATAAATCAAATACACAAGTATAACAATTCACCATTGAGACACATGCATATAGAAGAACCTCAAATGCTTTATTAATGGAAGAAGTAAGTTCTGAGAGTGTTACAACCATAAGAGGCCCAATCCATCAACACCTCCCAGCAGAAAGAAATCTCCTCTTCACCTCCTTCAAGCAAATCACCCAATAGTTCTATACTCAAACCAACAGCACTTCCTTACATTCACAAGATTCCAGCCTCCCTAGACCTCATGAGAGAGCTCTATATATAGGAGATTTGGAGAAAGGATGAGTCAGCTTGAGGCTGGCATGAAGCTGACTAGTGTCCTCTCCCACTTCAGTTATTCTTCAGTTCTTGAGTCCACTTGGAGGTTCTTGCTTCCACTTGGAGATCTAGACCCTCTTACTCATCACCAGTCGAATTCTCTGACCCAAGTGTCATTTTGGAAGCTTCCTGGGCATTGACACCTTGAGGAATGAGTCTGCCACATGTCCAAACTCGTTCAGTGCAGGTAGCTAGTGTTGGAGTTGACATTCAGCGCAGGTAGCCAGTGTAGCAGTTGACATTCAGTGCAGGTAGCCAGTGTAGCAGTTGACATGATCCAGAATTAGCTTGTTTTTGAGTGTTTTTAGGTGGAGAACTGATATTTAGTGCTGTGGTTTGCTGACCTTGTTCCTCTAGGGGTAGGAACAACATGTTTAGGGACTTTGGATCCCTTAGATTATGGACATTTCATGCTTCATGCTGTAAGGCACAAAAATGTCTATAACACTTTCGTTGTCATGAGTTGGGCCATTGTGCTACTAATTGCCCAAAGAAGAAGTCCAAGAAGGGATCCGGGGAAGGATCTAAAGGTGAGGCACTTGCTTCACAGATTGAGTTGGATTTCACATTCTTCGCATGCATGGTTTCATCCATGATGGGAAGTGGTTGTTTTCTTGACAGTGGAGCTTCTTTCCACCTGACCGGTGACAAAAGTTTGTTCATTACTTTGGGGGAGAAAGATCTCCAGATACTCATAGGGATGGGTAATGATGAGAAGTATAGTGTCTCAGGTGTAGGCACGGTTATTTTTCAGAGGGAGCATGGAGCTCGCCTTACCTTGACCGATGTCAAGTATGTACCAGGACTGAAGAGAAACTTGGTGTCGATTGCGATGCTGGAAGATAGAGGGTATGATGTAGTCTTCAGTAAGGGAAAGGTTTTCCTTAAACACATCATCACTAGACAGGTGAAGGAGATTGGTTCACGGGTCAAGAACCTGTATGCTCTTGAGGTTCAAGATGCATGCAAAGCCTTGAGCAGTGAGGCAACTAATGGAGACTTGGTGGTTGAGAGGGAGTGTATATTACCTCTCAACATGCAGAGCCAAAAGAAGTCATAGACGATTGTGGAGGAGCCATGATTGGTGCAGTAGCTTCAGGAGGTTGTGGAGTAGCCACAACAAGGGAAGCTGAGAGGAGATCGAGTAGAGACATCTACTCATGCAGAGACCTCCAGTAGGGGAAACTTCGAGCCAGGTGGGCTGAGGGATCGCATGCAGCCATACCTCCAGGTAGGAGGTGGGGTGTGTAGAGCTGTAACAAGGGTCTCTTTCACCTCTAATTATCCCACATTAACAAGTCAATCCAGGAACGTTTTGTTATTGCAAAGAGTATCTCAATCCGAGGCTATTCGTCAGAGTAATGCTTAGTAGTACAGCGTTCAGAAAATACAAGAGTAAACGGATGCTAAACTATGACTAAATTACTTCAAAAGGATAAAATCACACAAGACAGCTTATCAGTCAAGGGTGCGGAAACGATAACCCATCCCTCTAGAAACTGATGGAAAGGAAATTAGAGCATGGACCATAGGTCTGGAAGCTAGGCAGCGACTGCTGAAGCTCACTACAGCCTTAGACCTTCTCTGTTATGAAACCAGCTCAAGAAAAGATAGAAAAGATAGATCAACGCCTTAGAATTCAGCCTCTTCGAGGGGGCAACCTCCTTTACATTACATAAATGAACAATTCTTGGATGATACAAATGAAAAAACCTCCTTTCTATATATAGGAGTCTAAGGAGTCACAATATAATCCAGCCGACCTAACAATAATAATATAAAGCCACAAAAATAACAATAGAGGGATTCTAAGGGGTACAGAAATAACAATATGGGGGTAATAGGGGCACAACAATATAAATAAGGGGTATAACTACAATAGTAATGGGGTAATCACTAGTATTATAGGGACCCAACATGCCCCTCTCCTTCAAAAAAGTGTTGTCCTCAACGCTTGAGTAGTTCTGGATACTTCTGCATAAAATTCTCATCCTCCCATGTGGAATCTTCAGCGGATAAGTTCTTCCACTTGATAAGATACTCTGAAATTGATCGATTTCGTAGCTGTCGAGTTCTTGTTTCTGTGACTGCTTCCGGTTCCAATATAATTTTTCCTTCCTCGTCAAGTTCTGGCAATATTGTTTGAATTGGGAGCTTGTCACCTATAACCTTCTTTAAACATGAAACATGGAAAACTGGGTGCAATCGAGAAGCTGCAGGAAGCTCCAATTTGTATGCCATAGTACCAATCTTTTGCAACACCTTGTACGGACCATAATACTTTGGTGATAATTTATTATCCTTCTTAGCTTGCTTTAGGGACATTTGCTTATATGGTTGTAGCCGTAGGAATACCCAATCACCTACATCAAAACTTCTTTCACTGCGATGTTGATCTGCCTGTTGTTTCATTCTATTTTGTGCCAACACGAGGTTATCCTTTAAGAGTTGGAGGACTTGTTGTTGATGTTCGATGTGATGTTCCACTGCCTGAACCTTAGAATTTTCTCTTAAATATGATGTGATGGATGGTGGTTGATACCCATAAAGTGCCATAAATGGGGTCATTTTTGTTGCTGTATGGAAGGAAGTGTTATACCACCATTCAGCCAGAGGCAACCATTTGACCCATTGTGTCTGTTTATCAGATACAAAGCAACGAAGATATCCTTCCAAACATTTGTTTACTATCTCAGTTTGCCCATCAGATTGAGGATGATAAGATGAGCTATGAGCTAACTGAGTACCAAGACAAGAAAATAATTCTGTCCAAAAATTTCCAGTGAAAATGGGATCTCTGTCACTTACAATAATCTTTGGGTTTCCATGTAGCTTTTGAACTGTTTCCATAAATGCAGTAGAAACTGTACTGGCTTTAAATGGATGTGATAATGCACAAAAGTGTGCATACTTGGTAAGTCTGTCAACTACCACCATGATGACACTCTTTCCCTCAGACTTGGGTAAACCTGTGATAAAATCCATTGAAACCTCCTCCCAACGTTGGCTTGGAATGGATAAAGGTTGTAATAGACCCGGTGTCTTAATTGTTTCAACTTTATTTTGCTGGCAAACCAAACATTCCGCCACAAACTTTTGAATATCTGATTTAAGGCCATCCCAAAAAAATTCCTTCTTAACCCTGTGGTAAGTTTTTAAAAATCCTGAGTGCCCTCCTAAGGGAGAAGTGTGCAATTCCATAAGAATCTTTTGTTTTAGCTGGGAATTCTTACAGAGGTATAAGCGATCTTTGTACCATAACGAATCATTTTTCCAGCTAAATGTATCAGAAGTACTGGAATCTTGTTGTAGCTTTCGAATAAGTGCCCACACTTCTTCGTCATTCTTCCATTCCTCCCTTGCTTCGTTTATCCAATCTGGTTGGATAATAGAAATGGCACACAACAATGCTTCCACATCCTCATCCTTTCTTGAGAGTGCATCTGCCACCACATTTTGCTTCCCTTTTTTGTAGATGATTTCAAAGTCATAACCCAACATCTTTGTGACCCACTTTTGTTGCTCTTCAGAGGATAATCTTTGTTCTAAAAAGTATTTAAGGCTATCATGATCCGTTTTTACCTTGAAGTGTCTTCCCATTAGGTAGGGTCGCCATTTCTTAAGTGCATGGAGTATTGCCAACATTTCCTTCTCATAAATAGCTTTGCTTAAAAACTTTCCCTTGATTGGACGACTTTCAAAAGCAATGGGTCTTTCATCTTGCATTAGAACAACACCAATTCCATTTCCTGAAGCATCACATTCCACAATAAAGGTTTTTGTGAAGTCCGGTGTAGCTAAGACCGGTGCTTGGCACATTGCCTCTTTAAGATGTTCAAAGGCCTTTGTTGCTTCCGGAGTCCATGAAAATGAATCTTTCTTCAATAATGTTGTTAGAGGTGCTGCTATTCTCCCATAATTCTTAACAAACTTGCGATAATACCCTGTCAACCAAGAAATCCTCGCAGATGCTTTATGGATGTGGGGATTTTCCATTCCTTAATGGCTTTAATTTTGCTAGGGTCTACCTTAACTCCTTCATGAGATACAATATGACCCAAATATTCCACCTCCTGGACTCCAAAGAAACATTTGGATCTTTTTGCATATAATTGTTTCTCCTCCAATAGTTGTAGCACCCTGTCAACATGTTCAACATGATCCTTCCAAGACTTGCTGTAGATTAGTATATCATCAAAAAATACTAACACAAATTTTCTAAGGAATGGTTTGAAAATTGAATTCATCAAACCTTGAAATGTTGAAGGTGCATTGGTAAGGCCAAAAGGCATGACCAAAAATTCATAATGACCCTCATGAGTTCTAAATGCCGTTTTTGGAATGTCTTCAATCTTCATTCTGATTTGATGATATCCCGAACGAAGATCCAACTTGGTGAAGTAAATTGATCCATGCAATTCATCAATAACAGGAATGGGGAACTTATCTTTAATAGTGAGCTTGTTGAGCTCCCTATAATCTGGACACATGCGCCATGATCCATCCTTCTTGTGCACCAATACTACTGGAGCTGAGAAAGAACTTTGACTCGGTTGAATTATACCAGCCTCTAGCATTTCTGCAACCATACGTTCAATTTCACTTTTTTGGACATAGGGATATCTGTACGGCCTGATGTTTGGAGGAACACTTCCTGGAATCAGATGAATAGCATGATCATGATCACGCATAGGTGGGAGACCTTTGGGAGTCTCAAATACCTTGGAATGATTGTCCAAGACTTTTTGGAGATCTGGAGAAATAGATGATTCCAATGTGGAAACATCTAGCGAACATAATTGTGCAATTACACCTCTTTGCTCCTTTTTTAGAAGCTTTGTCATACCATTAGAGCTGATTATCTTTCCTGGTTTCCCTGCAATACCCCTTAATTCAACTTCCTTTCCTTCCGAAGAAAATTTGATGAAAAGTTCTTGAAAATTAAAAGCTATTGTACCCAAGGATTGTAGCCATTGGACTCCTAGTACAACATCAGCACCTCCCATTGGAATGGAAAGCATTGGGCTAGTCAATACATATTCTCCCATGGATAGCTTGATATTATGGCACTTTCCAGAGCAATTTATTGTTCCTCCATTTGCAATCATCACTTGACACTCTGGTGCTGGATATAGGAAGCAATTCAATTCTTTTGCTACCCTACAATGAATAAAATTGTGGGTGCTTCCTGAATCAATCAACACTATTACCTTTTTCTTCTTGATTTGTCCTTCTATCTTGATGGTTTGAGGAGTGGTAATTCCCGCCAATGCATTACAAGATATGGTCGGATTTATTTGTTCTTCATCTAGGCTTTGTTCCTGGAATATATCCTCTTCTTTTGACCTTTCTTGCTCCTTTTCTTCTTCCTCTTCACAATCTATGTAGAATAATTTCTTCTCAGCACACTTATGACCTTTTGTGTATTTGCTATCACAATTGTAACAAAGCCCTTTTGCTCTTTTTTCTTCCAATTGTTGTGGTGTCAACCTTGTAGGTTGTGGAAGACTATGGGCAACAACACTTCCGTCTTTATAGTTGTGAATGGTATGCTTCCTAGTTGCCATAATTTTGCTTTCCATTTTTCTTGCTAACCTGAATGCCTTCTCTAATGAATCAGGTTCCCAAAGGCGCACATCATGTTGGATATTATCCTTTAAAGACCCTATGAACACATCAATCCTATGCTCCTCTGGAATATCTTTTACCCTTATGTTCAATTTTTGGAACTCCTCAATGTGCTCCATTATTGAACCCTTTTGTTTGAGACTTATCAATTGGCTAAAAAAAGTGTTGCTTTTTGTATCCTCATAATGTGCTATCAATTCTTCCGTAAAAATTGCCCAAGTGATAAATTGTTTACGAGAACAAAGCCATTGATACCATACAAACTGATTTGGTTCCAAATATAAAGTTGCCATACGTACCTTTTGTGTGTTTTGCACATTATTGAGATCGAAGAATTGCTCCATCTGTAATATCCATGTGGCGGGATCCTTGCCATCAAACTTCCTCATATCGATTTTTGGAACATGGTGAGTCTTCGATCCAACATTAGAGTCTATGGAATCATGATTAACATTTCTTTTGTTCTCATCATGAGTTTCCTTTACTACCTTTTCACCATTAGTGACCCTTTCTTGTAGCAACTTCTTCAATTCTTCCATGTTTGTCTTCAAATCTATCTTCAAATTTACCATCGAATCCTCCATCTTAGCTTCCATGCCCTTTATCTTAGATTCCACGCCATTTATCTTAGATTCCACGCCACTTATCTTAGCTTCTGTTAGCTTTTGTGAGCGTGACATTTGTTGCACTTGTTCTTGTAATTTTGATATATCATGTAGCATTTCTTCCTCTTCTTCATGAGTCATGCTAGAGCTTTCAGGTTCCTTACTAGGTGTTTGCATTTTCTTTCCTCGGGGCATCAGTTACCGATAATAATGCTTTACTATGCCCTTTGAATTCCGTTAAACCAAGCTTAGATAAAAAATTAAAAAAAAACTACACACCTTTTTTCACTTTATAGAAGCCTGATATTGAATCTGATGTATCTCTGTAATTTTGGATCATCCAGTTCTGAAATTGCTACCTGTAGTAGCCTTCTGCGTCCTCTTTCCAATGCCACAAGTCTGAGCCAAATTGGATTCTCCAAGGAAGAGTTATGTGAAATCTCCCACAGTGACTTGCTTTTAGACTGGTTCAGTAGAGCGAACTTGTACGACGTGCCACGAGTCACTGTTTCAACCTTTGAATCTGAAACACACATACAAGAAACTACAGTCCGTCCTCTTTCTGTACCTTTTTACGAAATTTCAATCCGATCCTCAGAGAGAGAGTTATGACGATTTTCCCCAGGTCACCTGTTTTGAATGTAATTCAGGAGTCTGCAAAAAGCCAACTTCCTCAGATCATATCTCCGAAAATATCACGCGAAAAGCTCTGAAATTCGGACCCAAGGTTCAGCGTCAATTCTTCTCAAATGGTTTTTTTTGCGACTTCTGAAACGTCACAGAAAAAAAGTTATAGCGAAAATTCCACGATGACCTGTTTGGAGCAGCGAAACCCTAGAATCCAAAGCTCTGATACCAAATGTTATGAAACCAGCTCAAGAAAAGATAGATCAACGCCTTAGAATTCAGCCTCTTCGAGGGGGCAACCTCCTTTACATTACATAAATGAAAAATTCTTGGATGATACAAATGACAAAACCTCCTTTCTATATATAGGAGTCTAAGGAGTCACAATATAATCCAACCGACCTAACAATAATAATATAAAGCCACAAAAATAACAATAGAGGGATTCTATGGGGCATAGAAATAACAATATGGGGGTAATAGGGGCACAACAATATAAATAAGGGGTATAACTACAATAGTAATGGGGTAATCACTAGTATTATAGGGACCCAACATTCTCTCACACCAAAACAGCAAATGCAAGTAAATGGAACGACAAAAAGTAAAATAGAACAACAAATCGGAAATGGAACAACAAGTCTAAAATGGAACAGCAGTAAATGGAACAACAATCAAATGAACTAAGTCTCGCGAGTCAGAACCAAACTTGCTCTATTGAACCAAACTCACACTCTGCAATAAAATAACAATCTTCTCTCTTAAGGCAAATTGGATGGAATGTACTTTATGGAACAACACTCATTGATGAATTATGGAACAACAGGAATCAATCATATATACACACAACACGCTAATATAGTAATCTGACGATTAAGGAGAATATGACTATGTTTCCAAATAGAATAACATTACTTTCGGATTCCAATAATCGGGATTTCAAATGAATCCAATAACAGTAATATTCAGTACAAACGCTCTGTAACAGAAATAGCTGGTTTAGCAATCAACTCTGAAAAGATTCAATCATGCAATGCAGAGTCACTACATGGATTTCCTGAAAGAACCATTAATGAATTAATCGTAGCAGAGCATGGAATAGCACATGAAAAGCATATCAGATTACCGAGCAATAAAGATAAGCAAACCACGCAGAAATCAAGTTATAATGATACAAAAGCAAGTGTCCTTTGGAGCCGGGCCCTTAGCTTCCAATGGTACACCGCCTTAGATTACTCCAGACGCAAAGATGAAATAAACACCAAGTCTTTTATATTAACGCATCAACAAACGTACAGTAAACTAGGTCTCAGTGAGACTCGATGATCAAAGTTTAGTCTGAAACTGAAAGTTACATAAAAGTCCCTTTGCTTAACGATGCTGTTCCTTTTTATAAAAGTAACGGCGGAGATATCTAGGTAACAAAATAAGTAAAACAACGATCCCTTAGGATCAAAGATCCTGAGGGATTCGCCAAGCTGTTAACCCTTTACTTTTCTTTCCCTTTTCCGCCGAATTGGTATCCCTTCTCCCTTCCCTGGGTCGTTTTGCTTCGATCTGCTCGATCTCGTTTGCATCCGGTTCCCTTCTAGAGGGACAACAGTTATTCCTCCTTTGTCTTTCCCTTTTGAACGACAGCTCTTTGTTTCCACCTTTCCCTGCATAAAAAAATGACAATTATTAGCGATTAAGCTTTCCATGTTAGTTCTCACTCGTTTTATTAGAATTCTTTATTTCTTTGAGTTCATGATGCAGAAAAGGTTACAAATGTTACTGATAAGTCACTAAATTGTTTGTCAAAAACATACCTTTCAAGTGCTCCACACACCCCCCTGCTTACCCTGTTTCATGCCCTCATGAAAACATTATAGTTGACATGCAAGGCGGTAAGAGAATAGGCCGGAGAGGGAACCTTGTGTGGAGGCCTACAACCGTGATGAGCAACTAGATCATCAAAGAACTGATTTGTTTGAACTTCAGGCATTTCATACAAGGCCTGATATCCGGGTGCAGGGTGCCAAATGATTGGACTATGAAATCGATACCCTAACCAGGATGGCCCTGCTTGCAAAATACGCTCGCCATAAAGGTTCAATCGGCTGGCAGCCAGCTCAAAATTTTCGTATTTGAATGGTTCTCTGAGCTGGATGTTTGGGTTAGAAATCCGGTATCGGAATTTTGCAGCATCGATGGCGAGGTCTTTAATAGTCAGAAAATATTCAAGACTGTGTCGGATTAGGTCCTCATGCATGGGTCCTAATGTCTCCATGACACCCGGGGTTCTCATAAGGTTCCTATGTGCTCTCCATAACAGCACTGGGTCTCTAGGCTCGGCTCTCACCCACAAGTCTAGGCTATTCTCCTGTCTCTGAAAAGTGTTATAAGCTCTGATCCATTTCAGCTGATTAACCCCGAATGAAACGAAGGCTTGCAATTGTATGTCCCCAACAAAAGGGCCAGGATTTAAGTTAGTTTCCTGGTCTAGCACGAGGTTGTGCAAGTAAAATTCACACAATAATCTTTGAAACTTAATTCCATAATGCTTGCAACAATCTATGAAATCATTAACAGTATTGATTTGTATAGGGGCACCCGCTCTAACAACTTTTATCTTTAATCGTAAATATCGTTCAAGCAAAAATAAAGCATAGTTTTTAGCAGGGGCCCTACAGGTCAAAACGTCATTATACAAAGAACACACAGTTTCCATCTGCCTAATAACAATATCTAATCGATGAGTTACCTTGGCAACATTTTCCTGCTCCTTTTGCCATCCTTCGAAGGCCTAGCTCTCGGACTGACTAATATCCCGAAGTTGCTGTTGTAACTGTTCATATTTCTCCCGGGGGACTGTTTGTTCTCTCAGCTGTTCAGCTCCTTGCTGAGCTTGCTTCATCATCTTGTGCAAGGTTCTTGTTTTCGGATCCTTTTTCCATAGAGCCGTAGAGGCCGGGAGTTTTACCTGAACCTTTTTGTTATGCTGTTTGGAGTTCAGAACCCGAATTACCCCTGAGGGTAGTGCCTCTGTTTGGATCTCCTTACTCTCATTTTCTTTCTTAACACGAATGAAAGGTTGCTGTGGTCCCCCTGTTAATGGAACATCATCCTGTTCCTCTGCCTCAATTGGAACGACAGTCCGTTCTTCAGTGTCATTTGGAACAGCAGTAGGTCTTCCAGCGGGGTTTTGACCAATAGGGCGGCTATAAGTCCTTCGTCTTCTTGTCCTACGGGATTTTGCTGCAGTGGCCCTTTTTCTTTTCCTTGTGGTCCTTCGTATCCTCAGGTTGGCTTTCAGAATCCGAATTTGCTGTCGGAGCTGGGCTATAGTGTTCAGCAACCTCTGCTGTTTCCTCCTTAATTTCTTGATTTCTATTGCCTCAGTAGAGGGCTCATGACTGGCCCTTAAATCTGCTCCTACTCCGTCTAGAATTTCTTCTGGTGTCTTGGGAACAGATTGTTCCCGATTGGTGTCTCTTATTTCCTCATCATGAACGGGCAGGTTTTCTTCTCCTGCCTTTTCTGCATGTGATTTCTCAGGTATGTCTTCCTCCGGAGGTCCGTCAGGGAGGCCTGCTGGGCTGGAGGGTTGGCCATACTCCCCCATATTGGCCAGGATTGCGGCCAATTCGTCTTCACCCACAGGGTCCTGTGGTGGGCTGCCCTCCGGCTGTACTACTTCCTCCTCTTGATTGGACTGCTCAGTGACTACCTTGGAGTGTTCAGCCTCTGTTTCTGTTTCGGAGTGCTCGTCTCCCTCCTCGACTCCTTCTCCGGCTTGCTCAGCCTCGCCCCCAGATTGCTCAGCATTTTCTTCGGAAGGTCCTCCTTCTGGTTCTAGAGGTTTGTTCGTAATCTCGATTGGCTGGCTGGTGCTCTCCTGGATCTTTTCCAGCCTCCCTCGTATCCGGGCTAGCCGGGCTGATTTTCTTGGTCTCTCAGGTTGTTTGGGTGTACTAGCAACAGGTTTTTCTGCTACCAATTCTCTGCGTTTTTCTGGTTGTTCCGGTGTACTTGAAGAATGCTTTCGTTTTGGAGCAACATGTTTTTCTGCTGCCAATTCTCTACGTTTTTCTGATCGTTCTGGTGTGCTAGAGGAATGTTTAGGTTTTGGGGATGGTGTAGCCAATCCCCCCTCGATCATTGCAATGAGCTCCTCCCAGCTGCTCTGCTGTTGAGTGAGACTATGGCTCACTATCAATCGAATCAATCCATGGTGGCTAACAACTATTTCTACGTGCTATGCCTTTTTCAGGCTTTGGGCCGCATCATGCAATAATGAATTTAAAAGTGCAGGCATATTTACAGAACATTTTTCTTTCAAAACGACTAAGAGTTTAAGATGACGTGGTCTTACCATGTCTTTCCTTCCTTCACAAGTGATGTAGCTCTGCACTATCTTTGCTAATTCGGTCCAGGGTTCTCCTAACGTTGCTGGTAGAACTCCCTTCCCCTTAATTGTCAAGCTTTGGCCTTCATCCTGGAAAATCTCCATAATCTGTTGTAATCTTTCTTTCTTCAGCGTCCATACAGGTTCGTCGGCTGGTAGTCCCGAGACTTCTGCAATTATATCATCAGTGACCGCTATCCGCCTCTCTCTTACTATGGAGTAGTTCTCCTGCAGGTTTTGCAGAAACTCCAACGCCACTGTTTCGTTTGATTCTTGTAGGCGACTGAAATAATTCAGCCACCCTGCCTTTTCCAGGATCTCCCGGGCAGCAGCGGAGACTGTCAACTCCTGAGGTTCGCTTCGGATTGCCTTTCCCCCCATGGTTCCACTAAGAATTCCCAATGGAACAGCAACTGCCTGTGCTGTTTGAGACGCAGCGAGGGTGATCGTCGCAAGGTTTTGGAAAAAACACAGAGTATGCAACGAAAATGGATTGTGGATGGCAACTTTCGTAAAAATAGAATTATCATACCGTTAAACCATGCCATACCTTCATACACTATCTTCCCCGAATGGTGTGCTGACACGTAATTCGTGGAGTAATGAGGTTACCTTCCCCCCGCGATATGATAGGCTGTCCCAGCCGTCAAATAGAGGAGCAGCAGCCATTCTGTAACCAAGTCATAAAGGAACAACATATGAAATTATGCCATGTTTTAGATGGACAACGAAATACCGAAATCGAGGCAAAAAGGTGGATCGCGTTTTACATAAGAGCCTGTGTGATATGATGCGAGGTCGGGAGATGGGACGTCTGTCAATCGTACGAAATCTCCAGAGGTCATTGTTAGTTCCTTTTCCATGATTGGTGGTAATGAGTGTTCATGCGATGTATACATCGGGACATAAAATATGATTTACTCATAGGATATAAGAGACAAAGAAGTATTGATATCATACCTATTGGTGTAACCATTACGACTTCGATACCATTAACAGAGCTCTGCTGCCGACAGGTGTTCATAACCTTGGCATAGTTGTTTATTTCACCTCCGGAACCATGATCCTTTGTGTGTATTTTGAAGAGTATTTTGTCAAAATGTAGGCCATTATGCTGGCTTGGTAACCAGGTAGCCATAATGCCATTCACAAGGAAGGTGCGAAACGTGGGCAGGCCGGCTCGTGATGAGACCCCCTGTTCCAAGGTCTGTTTATTTAGTGTACCTTTTGGACCATATCCCTGGTGTGGTGGCCATAATGGGAATGCCACTTCGCTTCCATCCTTATGATCATGGTAGGCTGGCTCTTGATGAGACCCCCTATCCTGCATTTGACAATTGATAATCCATATTTACTTTTTTCTTTTTGCAAAGCACTTTTTCTTATTTATTTACACATAAGGGTGGTTCAGCACTCCTTAAGAGTGGGAATGGTGGAAGAAGTCTTATCATCCCAACAGGAAGATATAAATCCTCTGCTCTTATCCCTAAGTAATAATCAAAGATTTTTTTTTTTAGGGAAATCGTCATGATAAAGATAACCAACGAGAGCAACGGTAATAAGACAATGACAACGAAGATGAGAAGTAAGTGTGTCCCTCCTCTTGTCCTCTTATCAATACTAGGCCTTATAAAGATAGCGATCTATGATCCGCTGACTCCGGTATATCATGATTTATGTTCATTGCATAAGTGCATAGCTATATCTTAAAGACTGGAGAGAACATGGGCGAAAAGCATCCTCAATATAAATCATCAAAGAGAGCAAAATCATGCCGATGGTGTTCCTTTTGAAAAAGGAACAGCAGAGAAGAATCCATATACTTGAGATGTCGTTTCTTTAAAAGGAACAACAGAAGAGCAAAAATGCTGTTCCTTTTGAAAGGGAACAACAGAAAATCACGAATGTTGTCCCTTTTGAAAAGGAACAGCAGAAAATCATGAATGCTGTCCCTTTTGAAAAGGAACAACATAAAATCACAAATGCTGTCCCTTTTGAAAAGGAACAACAGAAAATCACAAATGCCGTTCCTTTTGAAAAGGAACAACAAAAAATCACAAATGCTGTTCCTTTTGAAAAGGAACAGCAGAAACTCACAAATGCTGTTCCTTTTGAAAAGGAACAACAAAAACTCACAAATGCTGTTCCTTTTGAAAAGGAACAACAGAAACTCACAAATGCTGTTCCTTTTGAAAAGGAACAGCATAAAATCACAAATGCTGTTCCTTTTGAAAAGGAACAACAGAAACTCACAAATGCGAAAATCACAAATGCTGTTCCTTTTGAAAAGGAACAACAGAAACTCACAAATGTTGTTCCTTTTGAAACGGAACAACAGAAACTCACAAATGTTGTTCCTTTTGAAAAGAAATAGCAGAAAATCACAAATGTTGTTCCTTTTGAAAAGGAACAGCAGAAACTCACAAATGCTGTTCCTTTTGAAAAGGAACAGCAGAAAATCACAAATGCTGTTCCTTTTGAAAAGGAACAGCAGAAACTCACAAATGCTGTTCCTTTTGAAAAGGAACAACAGAAAATCACAAATGTTGTTCCTTTTGAAAAGTAACAGTAGAAAATCAGTAACACGCAAATGCTGTTTCTTTTGGAAAAGGAACAACAAAGACACGCAGAATGCAAAAATCAAAATTAAAAAAAAAAGTGAAAGATCAATGAAAATGTTAAGAAAACGTATATACAAAAAACTTATGTACAAGTTATAGAAAAAAATGAATTCCTTACTGAATTATAGGTGAGGAAGATTTTGCTTCCTCTCCTAAAATTTCCATATCAGTGTCTCGACGTAGCTGCTGACAGAAGGATTCCCGAGTGAGTGGCTTGCGATAGAGACGAACTCGGTGGCCATTTACCTTGAATGCATATCCAGAACCGTCGATTGTGATTAGAGTGAGGGTCCCATTATCATGTACTTTCTGGATTTCGTATGGTCCCAATCAACGAGTTTGAAGTTTCCCCGGGAAGTCCCGAAACCGAGAGTCATATAACAGAGCCCAGTCTCCTTCGTGAAAGACTTTGTTCTTGATAAGTGCATCATGCCATTTAGCTCGCTGCTGTTGAATAAGTGCTGTATTCTGTAATGCAGAGAGCCTGATTTCGTCCAATTCATTAATCTGCTGTAATCGATTAATTTGTGCCTCACTTAAATCTAGGCCAACTTCCTGTGCAGTTCGTAATGTTTGGATTTCGAATTCTATGGGGAAAATAGGTTGTTTTCCAAACACTAATTGATAGGGTGAATAACCGGTGGTACTTCTCCATGTGGTTCTATAAGCCCACAGTGCTTCAGGTAATCGGGCGGCCCAATCACGCCTATGTGACGCAATGGTTTTTGTTAAAATTGATTCTATTACCTTATTGCTACTTTCTACTTGCCCATTCGCCTGCGGGTGATATGGGGTAGTAATTTTATGCTGGACGTGATAATTGTTAAGTGTTGCAGCTAATTTGTTTCCGGCAAATTGTGGTCCTCCATCTGTAATTATTTCTCTCGGAAGGCCATAACGTACAAACAAATGGAACAGGAACTGTATTACAGAATCTTCTGTAGCTCTAGGCAATGCTTCGGCCTCAACCCATTTGGTGACATATTCTGTCGCCACCAAGATATATGTTCTCTGATTTGATGATGGGTTGATGGGTCCAACGAAATCAAGAGCCCATCGTTCAAATGGTTCAATGACTAATTGTGGCCTCAGATGCATTTCGTCGACTTGACCAGGTCGTCCTGCTCGCTGGCAGCTGTCACAGGCTTGGACAAATTTCTTCGCATCTTTGAAGATTGTAGGCCAGTAGTATCCTGTCTGCAATACTTTATGTGCTGTTCTTCGTTCAGCAAAGTGTCCCCCACATGGTCCGTCATGACAGGCTTTTAAGATGTCGAAAATTTCATCTTCATGAATACATCTCCTAATTTGCATGTCTGCCCCTGTGTGGAAAAAATAGCCCCCAATCCACGAAAATCGAGTACTCTTCTGAACAATCTGCTTACGTTCATTAGGGGTTAAGTGTTTTGGTAGCTTACCTACTGCAAGGTAATTGGCAACATCAGCATACCAGGGTGTTTGAACAGCAACAGCAAACAGGTGCTCATCCGGAAATTGATCTTCCACTGCTGCTGCTTCAATTGATTTTGGTATTCGTGAGAGAAAATCAGCTACAGGGTTTTCCTTGCCAGGTCGATCCTTGATTGTGATATCGAACTCCTGCAATAAAATCAACCATCTAGTTATTCTAGCATTTGTGACAGGCTTATTTGCTAAATATTTGATAGCAGAATGATCTGTGTATAAAATAACAGGATAGCCTGTGATATAATGTCTAAACTTATTGACAGCATGTATTACAGCCAGGAATTCTTTTTCAGTGACAGTGTAATTTAATTCAGCAGGGGATAAATTTTTGCTGATATAATAGATAGCATATGGTTTTTTATCCTCTTCCTGCCCAAGGACTGCACCGATTGCTGTATCTGAGGCATCAGATGAGATTTGGAATGGTAAATTCCAGTTTGGTCCTCGAAGGACTGGAGCTGTTGATACAAGTTTCTTTAATTCCTTGAAAGCACGGTCGCATTTTTCTGTCCACAAGAAATCAACAATACCAGTTAGTGCATATAGAGGTGCAGCAATGTGTGAATAATGTTCTATAAATCGTCTATAATACCCAGAAAATCCAAGAAAGCTGTGTACCTCTGTTTGAGTAGTGGGGGTGGGGATAAGCAAAAGTATTTGAATTTTGGCCGGATCTACCTGAATGCCAGCTGCTGAAACATAGTGTCCTAGAATGAGCCCTTCAGTCATCATCATATAACATTTTTCGTGGCTTAAGCAAAGTCTGGTAGCAATGCAACGTTGTAGGACTTTTTCTAGAGTGTCTAAAGCTGGATCAAAATCATCTCCATATGGTGTAAAGTCATCCATGTACACTTCAAGTCCATCATTTATTAAATCTGCAAAGATGCTAAGGACAACCCTTTGGAATGTGGCAGGAGCATTACATAGGCCAAAGGGTAGAACTCGATAGGAAAACGTTCCCCAAGGACAAGTAAAATTAGTTTTATCCTGGTCTTCAGGGGCAATCTGAATCTGATTGTATCCACTGAAGCCATCCAAGAAAGAAAAGAATTTCTTTCCTGCTAAAGTGTCCAATACTTGGTCTATGAATGGGAGAGGGCAGTGATCTTTTTGTGTGGCTTTGTTTAACTCCCTGTAATCCACACAAATCCTCCATTTCCAATTCTTCTTGGGTACTACCACAAGCGGAGAGACCCATTTACTATCAGAAATAGGATAGATAAAATTAACATCTAAAAGTTTCTGAAGTTCAGCTTTTACAACATCTTTTAGATGAGGGTTGAGTCTTATTTGCGGTTGACGAACGGGTCTTGCATCTTTTTCTATATAAATATGGTGGGTGCACAATTGGGGGTCAATCCCTTTCATATTAGGGTAATCCCACGCAAATGCTTCTTGATACTTTCGTGACAGATGGATGAGCTTTATTTCTTGGTCCGGTGTAAGGTTGGCATTAATATTTAGAGTCTTTCCCGGTTCAATTTCCACTACTTTAATATTGGCAACAGAAGTCACAGGTATTGTTTGGTCATGCGCATCTTTCAAAGGATCTTCTTCTAGTTCGCTATCGAATGCTGCTTCTATCATGAAACACTGTGTGTGAGATCTAGATTCAGTTTGACTAATGAAATTATTGATGGCATCGTCTTCAGTTTGGTTTTTAAATTCTAGAACCTTCTGTACAGTCAATGGGGATCTGATATTGTCAGTAAGGTATGACACAGGGCGCTGGTTAGTTTTTATCATTGTAAGACTTGGCTGTGCTGGAGGGTATAGAACTAGATTTTTAATATCTGGTCCTCTAGTTATAGTCATATTTCCCTGCCGGCAACCAATGTAAGCATCGGCAGTCGCAAGCGAAGGTCTACCTAAAATTAGCGGGTGTCCATCCAGTCGGGTTTTTGGATTAATTATCAGGAAATCGGTTGGGTATTCCCAGGAATCTACAGAGACCATGACATCGTATAGAGTACCTTCTGGTCGAACTACAGATCGGTCGGCAAATTCTAACAAAGTAGAAGTAGGTTCTACCGATGTAATGCCGAGCTTTTGGCAAGTAGAGGTTGTCAAAATATTAATTGCAGCTCCTAGATCAACTAAGGCATTAGTCAGGGTCTGACCATAGATTTGAACAATTACGATTGGATTTCCCGGATCTTCATATTTAATGGGTGTCTCTTTTCCTGATAACAGGTCAGATAAAGTACCGACTACTTGGACTCTTGGGTTAGTGGTTGCATTCCTCCTTGATTTCTTTATGCACAAGTCTTTTATAGTTTTTGCGTATATAGGGATGTCTTGAATGGCTTGGAGGAATGGAATTCTTATGTACAGGTTTTGTAACTCTCCCAGAATGTCAAAGTCTGGATATTGTATAGGTCGTGGTATGACTAATCGTTCAGGGAAGGGAGGAGAGGATGTACTTGCTTGATGATGGGTCTGCTCCTTATTTACACCCTCTTGTTGTAACGACTGTTCTATTGGTAACTGATTTTCAATGTGAACTGTTTTGTCTCCCTCCGTTTCTATTATACGTCCAGATCTTAACTGAAGATCATTGCACTCCCTCAGGTCAGGTCCGATTTCTGATGATTCCATGATTTGGAGGGATTGGACCGGTCTATTATTTGGATTGGGATTGGGTTGGGCTGGGAGTTGCGGTCTCAGATTAGACTGGGGGTTTTGTTGTAAAGCTGGCAGAGTCGGTTGAGGGAGCAGAATAGTTCCTGCTGGCTGATATGTCGATTTTGGCCAGTTTGTCTGCCAGGGTGAACCTTGTGAAGTAGGGGGAGTCCATTGTGGAGGATATGGGTTATTCTGCCAATATGGTGGGGCGTAAGGAAAATTCGGCCAACCAAATTGGCTTGTCTGATTCATCCACGGATTTGGAGAAGGAAATGACTGTGGTGACCAGTTTGAAAATGGGGGTTGAGATTGGTTTTGCCACATACTATATTGCTGAGCATTATATTGCGGAGGCTGGAAAGAAGAAGTTGGGTCTGTAAACATACCAGATTGCCTTGGTTGCCATTGGCGACGCTGGTTAATGAAGTATGCTGATTCTGGCTCTTCTTCCGCTTCCTTATATACTGCCTTCAATCCAGGAAGTGAGGGGCAGCTCTCAGTAAGGTGATCTTTTGTACAGATAGCACATGTTTGAACTGCATCCAGTGGACATTCCTTGTGGCTATGTTTTCTTCTACATCGGGGGCAGAAGATCGCCAAATTCTGTTCCGCCTCCATCTGCTTCTGTTTAGCCTGCACAATATCAAGTTGTGTAGTTAATGTCCCTAGAATATCAGTTTTAAAATTTTCTAATAAATTTCCAAGTTCTACACGTGTTACTCCTTCTGTTGATATTTTGTTATCTCTGACAAACCGATCATATTATGTTGGTTTTATCCTTGTGCTGCCTCTCGAACTCCTGATACATAAATCAATGATGTCAACAAAATTCTCTTGATAAATATCCCCTTTTCCCATGATATTTAATGTTTCAATCCACTGTTCCTTCATGCCTTTGATCAATGCAGTTTTTAACACATTATCAGGCAGTGGTAGTGATGCATAGGGAGATCTTTGTAAATTATACTGAAAACATTCTACGTATTCTTCTAATGTTTCATTTGGTCTAGCTATCATCTGAAATATTTCATCTTTCAGTTCTCTAGACCTACAGTAATCTTGATATTTCTTTAGGAAAGATTCTTTCATTTGTTCCCAGTTATTTATAACTCCACCACTTAAACCCATAAACCATCTTAAAGCCGCCCCTTTCAAAGTGGAGGGGAACAATTTTAATTTCTGGGGGTCGGTGGTGTAATCATATCCCTTGCATAGCACATCAAATTCAAATAAGAATGCATCGGGGTCCTCTGATGTAAGTCCGTGAAATGTAGGAATGTGTTGAAGGGGGATTGCTTTCATAGGAGCATTTGCTGCGGAATCCACTATGGGATATTGTAATGTAGAAGTTTGAGTATTTGGCTGATTCTGCGCCATGGGATCGAATATATGCCAATAACCTTCCGGGATTTCTAGGAGGGTATTCCTAGGCTGAGAAGGAACGGCCTTGACAGGGATTGTTTTAATAGCACTTCCTTTGTCTGGAATAATGAAAGTCCCTGTTGTTTGAGGAGATTGAATTCCCCCAATAATGATTTTTGCAACGCTCCCTTTATCTGGGCTATTTAATGGCTGAATTATCCTAGGAGGATATCTTGGCTCCCCAACTTCCCCTGTTTCCCATTCTCCTTCACAAAGATTGCTTAGATTCCCTTCCTGCAGTCGTTCTGGAATAGAATTTTCAATTTCTTGAAAGTCATGTTCATCAGTCTGACTATGCACCTCAGCGAAGGCTACAGATGGTGATCCTGTGGCCTGAAGGGAGCTAGTAGGCTATTTAGAATTGGTTTTCCTGGGGCCTACTGATGGCTGAGATTTAGTTTTCTTATAGATTTCGTCTATGAAGGCTGTTTGGCCAAGGGTCACCGGCCCTTTGGCTTTTTCGGGTTTGAATGGAGGTTTGATATTCTTTTCTGGCTTTTTCTGCTTAGTCATGCACTCTAATAAACTGCTAAATCCTATTCAACCAACAATTCTGCTAGGAAAGCGGACGGTGGAGCAGGGCTTTTACATGCTCCGTATGCAGGTTCTTACCTTTCGTTTTTAAAATCCAACTCTCCCCTAGCAGATTCGTACACTACTCTGTAAAAGACAAATGGCTATACTCTTTCCCCGGCAACGACGCCAAAATGTAGAGCTGTAACAAGGGTCTCTTTCACCTCTAATTATCCCACATTAACAAGTCAATCCGGGAACGTTTTGTTATTGCAAAGAGTATCTCAATCCGAGGCTATTCGTCAGAGTAATGCTTAGTAGTACAGCGTTCAGAAAATACAAGAGTAAACGGATGCTAAACTATGACTAAATTACTTCAAAAGGATAAAATCACACAAGACAGCTTATCAGTCAAGGGTGCGGAAACGATAACCCATCCCTCTAGAAACTGATGGAAAGGAAATTAGAGCATGGACCATAGGTCTGGGAGCTAGGCAACGACTGCTGAGGCTCACTACAGCCTTAGACCTTCTCTCACACCAAAGCAGCAAATGCAAGTAAATGGAACGACAGAAAGTAAAATAGAACAACAAATCAGAAATGGAACAGCAAGTCTAAAATGGAACAGCAGTAAATGGAACAGCAATCAAATGAACTAAGTCTCGCGAGTCAGAACCAAACTTGCTCTATTAAACCAAACTCACACTCTGCAATAAAATAACAATCTTCTCTCTTAAGGCAAATTGGATGGAATGTACTTTATGGAACAACACTCATTGATGAATTATGGAACAGCAGGAATCAATCATATATACACACAACACGCTAATATAGTAATCTGACGATTAAGGAGAATACGACTATGTTTCAAAATAGAATAACATTACTTTCGGATTCCAATAATCGGGATTTCAAATGAATCCAATAACAGTAATATTCAGTACAAACACTCTGTAACAGAAATAGCTGGTTTAGCAATCAACTCTGAAAAGATTCAATCATGCAATGTAGAGTCACTACATGGATTTCCTGAAAGAACCATTAATGAATTAATCGTAGCAGAGCATGGAATAGCACATGAAAAGCATATCAGATTACTGAGCAATAAAGATAAGACAAAAATTAAGTTATAATGATACAAAAGCAAGTGTCCTTCGGAGCCGGGCCCTTAGCTTCCAATGGTACACCTCCTTAGATTACTCCAGATGCAAAGATTAAATAAACACCAAGTCTTTTATATTAACGCATCAACAAACGTACAGTAAACTAGGTCTCAGTGAGACTCGATGATCAAAGTTTAGTCTGAAACTAAAAGTTACATAAAAGTCCCTTTGCTTAACGATGCTGTTCCTTTTTATAAAAGTAACGGCGGAGATATCTAGGTAACAAAATAAGTAAAACAACGATCCCTCAGGATCAAAGATCCTGAGGGATTCGCCAAGCTGTTAACCCTTTACTTTTCTTTCCCTTTTCCGCCGAATTGGTATCCCTTCTCCCTTTCCTGGGTCGTTCTGCTTCGATCTGCTCGATCTCGTTTGCATCCGGTTCCCTTCTAGAGGGACATCAGTTATTCCTCCTTTGTCTTTCCCTTTTGAACGACAGCTCTTCGTTTCCACCTTTCCCTGCATAAAAAAATGACAATTATTAGCGATTAAGCTTTCCATGTTAGTTCTCACTCGTTTTATTAGAATTCTTTATTTCTTTGAGTTCATGATGCAGAAAAGGTTACAAATGTTACTGATAAGTCACTAAATTGTTTGTCAAAAACATACCTTTCAAGTGCTCCACAGGGTGATGTGGATTGATCGTCCCAAGTAGGAGGGGCAGGATATTGAGGTACCCAACCTCTTGGATGAGACCTGCTACGGGAGCCCCGATGTGTAGTAGCAGGAACTGAATGATTGGGTAGAGGAAAATGTGGATGGAGCGGTAGAGAGAGCGATAGTGCAGGGAATCCCAGGACAGCGCATAGCATGCAGGCTGCAGCAATGCGAGAGGCACAAGTGTTATGCACAGTGCTAGGTGGCACAGAGAGGTGTGCAATGGTGCGAGATGCATGAAGATGTTGCAGTAGAGCAGATGTCAGAGAGGGAGCATTTGTCAGTAGCAGGTAGAGCTTCAACACCAGAGTATGTTCCTAGCCCAACAGAGTGGTCAGTTGGGAGTGTTTTTGTTCCAAGTGTTGTTGGAGCAAAGTGGACCGGGCAGATGTGTTGCATGCGGAACATTCGAGAGTTATAGGATCGGGTTTGAGAGGAAGCCTTTCTTGTTGAGAGGGAGTGTTGAAAAGTGTGCAACAAGAAATTCTTGTTGAGAATGCAACAAGATGATGGAGCTTAGTGGAAAGGAGTCGCCTTCACTAAGTGGGCCCGCAGGCAAGTTTTGGTGCACAGTCTATTTTTAGACTATGTCTATTTTTAGACATATGGATCATGGTCTATGAGTTGCAGGATGCTGTTTATGGGTGATTGGTCATGTTGGGAAAAATAGATGGACTTCTATTTTTGGATCACAACAGGAGTGATCAGAGTCTATTTTTATACTGCTAGTCAAAAATAGAAAAGTCAAATATTATTGTCTCATAATAATATTTAGACTATAAACTTTATCTTATTCTCTTGGAGCATTTCATTTTGAGCTACAGATGTGGCACATGCAGCTATCAGAAGGAAATACGCTTTCTTTATGAGTCAGTTGAGCTATTGCATGCAGGACATCAGTTAGAACTCATGTGGTTGAGTTCTGTGGAGTTAGATGAGCAGATAATGGAGTTGTGTTCAGTTTGACTTAGTTGAACTAGTTGTATTTAGTCTAACTGGCCAATAGACTAAGTGATGAGTTGTGTGAATTAGTTATTAATTAATTAACTAATTATTAACTCATAATGCAACTGAAGAATACATCAGTTAACTCAGTGCATGTACAGTTCAGTGGAGATAGGTGTTAGAGGTTGAGATTGCTATAAGTTGTGACTATAGTTGTGCATGAGACTTTGCACAAGCAATGTATTGAGTATGCCCATGAGAATGCCCAGTAATATAGACTGTGCTCACGTGATTTCCAGTGTGAGTGATTTTCCAAGGTAAATAGAACTTGGAACGAGTTTGGATTCATTCATTCTCTTGCAAGATTGTGTAGTGGAGGCAGGCAAAGCAGTGGAGGAGATTTGAGCAGTGATTGATCAGATCTGAGCTAGTTTTGTGTGTAACAGGTGGAGATAGTACTGAGTACTTGTGAGGAGTATTGTACTATGTTTGTCACATGTTCTCAATCAATATAATATACAGATATTTGGGGTTTTTAGCGAGATGCTTTCCCCGGGAAAATATTGTGTTGATATGTGTGATTGATGCTTCTATGTGCGCATGTTATTGTTTCTGCTTCTGTAAATTGATGAGCAACATAGAGGAGGTTACGCATTATGCAGGTATTCCACAATAGTGTATAATCGGGATAATCTCTATGAATAAGTGTTTATTATTCAAAATTTCTACAGCTTCCATACACCATTGAGTCCATAGTCCTTGAGTCTAAATATTTTTCTAAAAACACCTTGAGGCTTGCATGCCTTAAGGGCCAACTATCATGCCGATAAACAAAGGGAATACACCAATGTCCCTTGTTCATCGGATCTTCTAGGTATTTGACAACAAAAAGTTCATTCATACTTAGAAAGAAGTGTTAGGGGCATCGTGACTCTCATCCACATCAAAGATGGGAGCTCTTGTGTTGACTAGTGTCATCTATTAAGGGCCACTAAGTTAACAATTTCTTGTTATGTTTGACACCAAAACATTTATTCACATGACAAGAATTGTGCCAATGAGTGTAGAAGACTTGAAGACCCATCATTTTGTAGCAGAGGAAATAGATTTACTTTCATTACATTTCAGTTATTGATGTAAAAGACTTGAGGACAAGTCAATACATAAGGCTAGGGGGGGGGGAGTGTAAATTCTAAATTTTGTATACCTTCCAAGCCTTATACATTTTCAGCCGCATTGAGCAGCAGATTCCGAACATTCAACAAAAGATCCAGCAGCAGATGCAACAACAATAAAAGATTCACTTTTTCAACTTCATCCACCATTTTCATAGCCAAGTGACCACCATTTTCACAGCCAAGTGAAGAAGACTATGATTGGAATTTTGGAGCCACACATGCACAACTCTCATTCATTTTTGAAAGGGTAAGTTGCAGTATGATATTTTCTAACTTTTAACCATTTAATTCCTTGAAAGCTAGAATGATAATTTTTGGAAAAAAACTTCTTTTCCTCATTTCATAAAATTTCCAAAACCATCAGTTTGGAGGGGGGGGGGAATACATTTACATTCATATTTTTTTCATATTCATATATCACATTCTAAAACACACATACTTTCAAAATATATTCACTATTACATGAGCATATAAATGGATTTGTAAAAAGTACTTAAAAGCTAATTGGATGCAACACAATCATGGTTGTTACACAAGAACCAACCATGACGCATTCTAACAAAATACTTTGCAATAAAAATCACATTATCAATATGCAAAGATCATACATTAAAATTGAATGCAACAAACAAAATGTGGTTGAAACACAAGAACCAACCAAGTTGCAATTCATCAAAAACACATTGCAAAAGTTAAGTAAATGATATCATGCAAAGTTTAAGCCAAAGCTCAAGTATCAAAAAGTAATGTAATAGATTGCACGAGGACATGCAACACCATCAGTTTGGGGGTATGTTGGGCCTAAGAATTATCCTTAAAATACATCCACTTTCACTCCATTCAACATCCACTTTCTCTCCATTCACACATTTTCTCACCTTTATTCCATCACCATGTCATCACATCCGCTTCACTTTCATCATTATATGGGTTACCTTTGTGTTTTCCAAAACATTATTAATTCTTAGTATTTTAAAGTGAATTTGTGGTTAAACTTTAGAAAATAATATCCATATACTTATAACTAACAATTAGAATGAGTTTGTTGACATGTGTAGGTACAAAGGAAACTTCTAAAGCACACTTGTGTTGCACTCTATGTTCAAATTCGAATTTGAGGAGATCATGGACCTCATGGATACAATCATGGACCTCATGGAGAAGATCATGGAGGATAGGGTTATGTGTCACCATTGGTTGAGAGATATATGCATTTTAAGAGGGAATAGTGGATCATCATTATGAGTTTGTTATTTCATCTTGTTTTATAAATAGGAGTGTTATCTCCTTCATTTGTAATCTTAATTTTTTAGAATTTAGAAACTTAGTCCTTCATTTGTAATTTGGAATTTAGAATTTAAAATTGAGAATTTAGAATTTAGAACCTTAGGATCTTATAATTTTGTAATGAGAAGTTAGAATTTAGAATCATTGTAATGGAGATTTTAGAACCTCTTGGAATGTAGAACTTGTAATTGCAATTTGCAATTGATGATAAATAAAATGGAGTTTCTTTGATCTTCTACATTTGACTTCTCTTTTGATGTGCTTGTGAATCCTTGGAAGGGCCCCCATTGTTTAGCAAGTACACTTTTGTTTTGGTAAGCTTTCATTTTATGTTTGTTTGTAAATTTCATTAGGTTCATATGTTTGAAATATTAACGAATGACCTTTCGTAAGAAAGTATTAATGCTTCTTTCAATGAATCTAATTTGATATTTAACATTTGATTTCATTAGTTTAAATAGTTTGTTGATTAAGATGATTAGAAATATTAATGAATAGTCTCCTGTAAGGGAGCTTTAATATTTCTTACACTTGTCGCAATGTCTTTAGATTTCATTTTGTTAAATGACTAAATAGGTGTTGGAGATCCCAATGAAAGAACACCTGTAAGGGAGCTTTGGCATTTCTTCACCCAGCTTAGTTTAGTTTGTATTTAAGTCCATATATATTGGACGATCCTTGAAGTTTACTTACCTGGATTGATAGTAAATGAAACTCTAATTTACATCTGCATTTTAGACCCAACACTCGGTATGATGCTGGATCAAAGAAATAGGCCGGGTCTCCTCATCACTACTGTCATAATCTAACCATAAGCTATCCTTGAGTTCCCTAATAGATCTAGCAGGTGGGTACTAGGTGCCCTTTTTCCTAGAGTCTCCATGTGAAATGTACATATCATCGGAGCGACATCCAATATAAGCATCGGCCGTGGCAAGCCATGGTCATAACATTGATGACCGCCCCCAGGTCTATTAATACATTAGAGATAAGGATATCACCTATCTAGATAGAAACAACTGGGTTTCTAGGATCTGTGTATTTCTCCATTGATACGCATCCTATCATCAACTCGGCTTCTCTACCAACAAACTGAATGGTACAAGGTTCTACTCTCTTCGTCCCTGGGTTTTTAAGACATAATTCCTGAATGATCTTTGTACAGATGGGAATTTCTTGGATAGCCTGAAGTAAAGGGACCTTTATACAAAGATTCCTTAATTCAGAAGCTAGAGTGGACTCGGGGTCACTCTTCTCCATGACCAACCACTCTGGATAGGGGGGTTGGTTTGAAGAAGATGGTGAATATGAAGGTATGGAAATGGGCTCAAGGGTGACATTATTATTTGAATGATAAGGAGTTACCTCCTCATTTTTCTCCTCAATAATCACCGTGGTTTTTTTTTGTTTTTGTTTTTCTAGTTTAACTACCCTTCTCGATCTCAATTGAAGCTCATTTATCCCAACTAGCAGGGTTGATAGGTAGGAAGAGTGGACAATCCAACCGAACGAATTAGTTGTACCGCCTTATTATTAGGATTTGGTATCGGTCGAGCAGGTAGTTGAGTTGGTATAAATGGTGGTGGCAAAGGCAATGGTGGCAATGATTGACTTTGATGAGGTAGAGATGGAAAAGATGGTTGTGACATATGGTGTGGTGCATAGGAAGGAGGATATGATGGCATCTGAGCAGGATAAGAATGATATGAATGGTTTTTCCCTCTCCATCCTTGTTGCCAAGGTTCAGAGGACTATTCATGATGAAAATGATCCCCGTGCTGCCAATGTTGAGAGTGATTATTATTTTTATAATAGGAATATGGAGGTGCATTATAACCATAAAGATGGGGTTCAGGAGCCATACTTGCACTTACCTATAGCCAATTTCTTCGTGCTCCCATGGCATGTAATGGCTCAGGTTTAGAATGCTCTCCTTCAAATACAACTTTTAATCCAAGTATGGAGGGGCACTCCTCGGTGGCATGGTTCTCTGCACAAATCACACATTTATTAGCACCTTTCATATCAATATGATACTCTCTTAAAGGATGCTTTTTCCTACACTTTGGACAAAAAACAGACAATGAATCTTGTTCTTTTTCAAGTTTTTGCTGAAATTTCAAAGAGTCTATTTGTTTGCTGACGATATTCATTATTTCAATTTTCATGTTGTCCATTTTATTCTCCAAGCCAATGATCATAGAATCTGCAGATCCTAGTTTGTTAGTTTTACTTTGACCTCCTCTAGTGGATCTAGATTGATTTCTGGAGAACTTCCTACATAAGTCACAAATTCAGAATGCTCTCCTTCAAGTACAACTTTGAATCCAAGTATGGAGGGGCACTCCTCAGTGGAATGGTTCTTTGTACAAATCACACATTTATTAGTACCTTTCATATCAATAGGACACTCTTAAAGGATGCTTTTTCCTACACTTTAGACAAAAAATAGACAATGACTCTTGTTCTTTTTCAAGTTTTTGTCGAAATTTCAAAGAGTCTATTTGTTTGCGAAACAATATTCATTATTTCAATTTTCATGTCGTCCATTTTATTCTCCAAGCCAATGATCATAGCATACGTAGATCCCAGTTTTTTAGTTTTACTTCGACCTCCTGTAGTGGATCTAGATTGATTTCTGGAGAAATTCATGCATAAGTCAGAAATTTGTTCAAAAGTTTTTTGAGCAATGTCTCCTTGTCCTAACAAATTCAGATTATGTCTAGAATCCTCAATAAGTCCTCATAGGAACAAGGTTCGAATAGTACTTAAATCAAATTTGTGTTTAGACCTTTGGAGTATATACACAAATATCTCTCAGTAATTCTCCAAAGTCTCATCATCACCTTGTACAATGGTGAAGATCTCGTCTTGCATTTATCTAGTTTTACAATATTCCAAATATTTATTCAAAAATACTCTCTTCATTTGGTCCCAAGAACTTACAGTGTTTCCTCCTAGTCCCATGAACTAGCACAAGGCTGAATCCTTGAGAGTTGCAGGAAACACGGGGCTTCACTCAATGAACCTATGGCATACCACGTGCATTCATGGCATACTAAACAATACCTCTAATTTGACTAAGTATTGGAAAATACCTCTAAAAATCACATTATTTAACCCCCTACCAATACAAACCCAATACACCTTCCCAATTTAAAAAACCCCTACTTTCACTAGATATTGTAGGTATCCATTTTTTATACCCTTTCTATTTTTTCATTAACTTTGAGCTCCATTTTCTATACCTACTAATATAAAAACTCTTTACCTCTATATATCCCCCAATATATTATGTCATTTTTTCCTCAATAAAGATCCCCCAATATGAACCCACGTGCTACAATATTTCTCCCCTAGTGAAGCCCCTGTGGCAAGAAATAACTTTAATTTCCGGGCATCAGAAGAATAATCATAACTCCGACACATCAAACTCAAAAATAAATGAATATGGGTCTTCATGCACCTTACCATGAAAGTGTGGAAGAGATGAAGGTGAAATATTCTTCATTTGTACATTCACTTCTGAGTTCACTATTGGAAATCCAAAAGTGGTCTGCTCTTCATTTACTTGGTTCTCGTCAGTCCCCTCTGCATGGTATTCATGATTAGCCATTGTTGTGCCTCTAATCAGACCACTTCTAGAAGATGAAGGTTGAATAATGCTGAATTGAACTTTTTTGATCACCGTTAGCCTCCTTCTTCCCCTACTTGGGTTGTGTCACACCTGAATCACTGTTTCTATAATCCAAGTGGACTGTTCCGACGTGATGAGTCTGGGTCTGCTTGGACTTCCTACTTGCAGAAGAGAGTCCAATATGAGAAGGGTTTTCAGATTTTTCAGTATTTCATCGGCCCTTATTGGGCTTCAGACCCGTACCTTTCTTAGGCATTCATTTTAAAAATCAAATCCAAAAACAAAATTCAAATGCTTATAAAGAAAAAGAATCTATTAATTACTGCAATGAGTAAAAAAGCAGCACTTGTAAACTCCTCAAAACAATAGAAGAATACTTCAAAAAAAATAATAACAGACTTACCCCTATTGCAGATAGTGGAAAGTTCTTACCAATTTCAAATTGCCTCCCCGACAATGGTGCCAAAATGTTGGGGTGCAAGAATTACGGTTAGGCAGACTCCTTCAACACTTAATTGTAAACTCGGGGGTTTCGTAAACTTAAAGACGAAGCACAATGAATGCCAAAAGTGATATGAACTTTTCCTATCTCTATTCCTACTTCTTTAATTGTAATCTTGCAGAATAAAAAAGAAAATATCACCCAACAATTTACACCAAAGATATTCTAGTGCTGGAATGTGAAAGAAAGTACTCTTGCAAGAAAATAAATGAAAGGAACTCTCAAACTTCTTGCAAACAATATTGGCTAATGAAAATGTAAATATATGTTTATCTTTAGTATAGTTATGTGCCAGGTTAATAATTGGACCCTTTAAGATATCTGACTTCTTATAGATCTTTCTCCCTGCACTAAGCTATTATTCCTATACTTCTGCAATGTACTTGCACTAGTACCAGAACAAATTTTAGGTGCTGGAAGTATATTTTACACCTGTACTGAAGATTTATGTCTTCATGCAGGAGCTCTAAGCCTCAAGACTAGAGCACTCTGTTCCTGTATCAGGATATCGATTCCTGTACCAGAACATAGATTCCTGCACTAAGTTTTCCAATCCTTCTTATAAGAAAATAAAGAATGTGTGAACTTAAAGAAAGAGCTTGCAAAGGTGAAAAAAACTTCAGAATAAATTCCTCAAACAAAAAGATGCTTCAACCAATCTTAATATCTAAAATAAGAATTAATTCCAAAGTCAATGCACACCCTTCTTTAATCGAGGAACTCCTTCACGCAATCTAAATAAATCATCTAATTGTGATAGCAGGCTTCAATCCTGTAATAGTTATTCACACGAACTGATCTACATTCATAACCTTCTTAACTCAAAAAAATTCTCTTTGAAAATAATTACACATAGGGTCTGATCTTTCCCTGAACAATATGAAGTACATGTTCAAATTAGTGTGTCACAATGACGTTCAATCTCGAATTACCAAAGCATATTTAGTTTGAAATATCAAGAACACTTTGGAATGAAAATCGCGCACTGCATAAATGTATTAAGGCTCATCAATCATATAAGAATAAAATACTATTACTGTAATGAACCAAAGGAATCAATCTGCAAAACTGTGAATGCACTAGTGCAGGAATGTGTGCTTGCATGATCCAGGCAGAAACGATATTAAACTTTGAAGAAAAGAAATCATAAAATTAAACTTAGTCGAGCATGTACACATGGATTTGTCACACAGTGATGAAATCAGATCTAAACTTTGCAGAATAATAAAAGCATCTATTTAATTCACACTTTGCATTAAACAAAATTACCACAACTTTATCGAAAAAGAAGAATACGAGGGGGAACGAGCTGGGTTGGCTGGGCCCTAGCCAACTAGCTCGTTTCCCTATTTAGAAAACATAAATATTCAGCTCTTAATCAACACATCAACATAGAATTACAACACAAGATTGAAAAATCATGACGTAATCCCTTTCTATTAATAATCAACAAATATACATCATGAGTTCAAATCCAGCCCAGAACGAGGGTGATACCAGCAAAATTACAGAAAAATGAAATTACAATATCCTTGCTATAGCTATCGCTTGCTACCATTTTCTATCTGAATCCTATATTTTATACATTTGTTCAGGCCTGCGGCTGTAACCAAATTACATCAAGTGTTCCAATTTGAGCCTTTCAGCTATAACAAAATAACAATAAAAGTTCATACTAAGCCTTTCAGCTATAAAAAAACGCTAATCTAAGTATTCGGCCGGCGACCCAATCTCCACCATATCCCTGACTTTTCTTCGTTACGAGCCCAACTTGAGTTGACCGTTCTGGAACAAGGTGTCTGCATTAGGTGGTGAGCTGTCACGACAATTAAGGATTTGCTAGCAGTGCAGGAATCCTACTGGCACTCAACCATGCTAACAGGATGATCAATACATTTCTTATCAAATACTTTAGGAAAATAAATATGTTGCAAAGATTATTAAAGGTACAAAATCTATGAAAAATGATTAATTAAGCACATTCGTAACCCTTAAACATGAAATATAAAGTTAGTGCAAAAAAATGAACGATTCTTGGACTAGTGCAGGAATAGGGAGGTTTGCAGGGTCAAAACAAAGGTCTAAGGTTATGGTTTTGAAGGGAAAAAGGGGTTAAAAGTGAAGCAATTTAGCCTACCAACAAGTAACAACAGAAATACCATAAATATATCACCCATAAAATCCACATATAAACCAGTACATTTACACATGAAAACCAAGGGAATGAATATCTCATTAATGAATGAAAAAACCAACCCGAGATGGAACTACCACGTTCCACTCGACCATAGATTGGTTGAGCCAAGCCTCTCTTTAGCCAATCACCCCTGTGCCATATTCCAAGCATGAATGTGGGATTCATAACCAATTGAAAGGAACCAAACAAGCATGGATGCTATCAGAGTTCTCCACCTACACCATGAGGAATTTGAGTGCCTCTTAGTCTCTCAGGATTTACCGTAGTCCACAGTCTGATCCAGGGATCACTAGGCCCTACACTGAGACCCACTCTCCAGGCTTTATCGTACATCCCATCCCGGGACTACTAGGCCCAATAGAGAGCAATCCACCTCTCATATTTACCATATATCCCGCCATTCTCTGACAAGGATTCCTAGGCTGACTAAGGCACATAATCCCTGCTTTACCGCAATCCACACTATGGATCAGGGGTTACTAGGCCAGTGGCTTTATTGTGATCCACAGTTTGGTTCACGGATCACTAGGCCATGTGTTTGTCATTTCGGAGATCCACCCCACTCAGCTTCGAATCCAGCTCAACTGAAGTATGAGAACCCATCTCATCAAGGCTATCAAGAAATGGCAAGCCTAGGATGAAAACACTGTCACACTTGGAAAAACCCATGCCATGACAGAAAATAACCACATGCATGCCAAATCTAGCAAGGAAAACACACATGCAAATCGATGCCTGCAAATAATATTGTTGTAGTTGCTTGATCTTGCTCTTCCTTGATTTCTCCTTCCTTCCTCTTGGCTTCTTTTCCTTTCTTGATCCAATGCCAAGTGCTCCAAGAAAACTCTAAGTGTCCAAGAGTGTGAGAGAGAGAGAGAAAAATGAGAGAGCTCCAAAATTGAATTGGCCAAGCTTACACTGACCAAGCCTTAGCCATTAATCCTCAAAAGCCTTTTTATTAATGAGGCCTCTATTTTATTCAATTTCCATTATTTCCCTTCATTTTCCTCCTCACATGCAACCTGTGACCTTTCACCTTCCTTTTCTCCTATTTTCCTTTATTTTCATAAATAAAATGCCAAATAATGCCTCATGCCTTTCCAAAGCCTTTTCTATTGCCTTTTCCAATTTCCTTAGCAATAATAAACTGAAGTGAACACCCGCTAGGATGTTTTTCCCACCATTTAGCTTGGAATACATGTCCCATCAACGGTGGTCTTATATGTTTTTACATGGATTTTTAACCAGGGCTATTATAGAACCCTCCCCCTTAGGGGAACACCGTCCTCAATGTTAAATGACACCTATAACCAATAAGAATGATGAAAACAAAACATACTACCCATGGAGATTTATAACATAGCTCGTTGCAGTATTTAAAATGACCATCTACTAAACCATGACAAAGATACTGTTTACTGGAGATTTATAACATAGCTCATTATGGTATTTAAAATAATAACCACATATGCACACACATACATTTGCTTCAACCAACAAATAATCATAATGCCTATGGAGCTTTATAAATCCAGCTTGATACAATATTTAAAATAATACACACATATACACATATGCACATTTGCTCAACCAACAAATAAAAGGATACGATGCCTGCATCCGCAACAAGGGAATCTAAAGGCTCACACCTCCACCCTCAAAAGTAATACTAGGATTCACCTCCTTCCTAGGAAGTCCATAATCCACTGTAAGTTCAAATCTGCATCCAAAGTCGAGCATTATAATCCTATGCCACTTGTCTCTTAAGTGAACAATTACCAACTCATTGTCCCAGGGTGCACTCCTAATGTGCATCTGATTCCATTTGGCAATGCTAGTGACCAAAAAAAAAAATATCCCCGACCTTCCCTTCTCTGCTACATAGTTCCTCGGGCAATCCGGTCACCCCTGTCCGTGCAGTCACTCACCTTCCATGTTCCATTGACACCCCCATCCTAGGTAGTCCATCCATCAACAAGGTTTCATCACATCGGAAGATACAAAAACCAAGGCATATCCTTGCCTCAAACCATCATACCGACCACAACATGCTCATGGAAATCAATGGACACTATTGGGTACCAGTGTCCCACAATGGCATTCTCCTAAAGTGCTTTACCAACATACTACTGCATGTTCCAATTCCTTTCACTGGCACTGCTAATTCTTGTAGTTAGTTTCAACCACCCAACCCGAAATTTCATGCTTTCCTGTACCAAACTTATAATTTCCATTAGATTTAAAATAAATTGAAATAAATTCACATCATACCTCATTGGTAGCTCGTTAATAAGGTACACTTGCATTTCTGATCGCTTCTTGTCACAATAAGACGAACTACCATCTTTGACCAAATCATTATGTATAAACATAACACATTTGGTTAGCTCAAAACATAACCATCATAGATCAAAATCATAAATCACATGCAATCATCATTAACCAGAATCATAAATCACATGTAATCATCATAGATCAGAATCATAAATCACATGCATTATAAAACTGAAATATTGTTACTTATCCTTTAATCAATCCTTGGCTTCTACCTTTATATTTTTTCTATATGCACTCAGGATCAGTTTCCACACCCAAAAAACACCTAGTGTACAACACAACACAATACATATGCCCACATCCCGTGTACACCACCACACAATACATACACCTACACCCATTGTACAACACCACACAATACATGTACCTACACCTGGCATACAACACAACACAATATATATACTACATAGAGTACAACACAACACAATATCTATACTACACAAAGTACAACACAACAAGTACACATGTCACAATACCACAACTAAACAATGCATGTACATAGTACCACATGCCCTCAACAAAGCATGTATGACATGCACACAATACCACACGTACACCAGTACCATATGTACAACATGTACACGGTACCACTTGTACACCACACCA